>VMYD01000028.1:2676862-4015293 GCA_007663325.1 Eucalyptus pauciflora
AGGCAACCGCGTGGTTTAGCCCATGTTTTCTCAGATGAGTGACAGCCCATGTTGTTTTAGTTCCTGCTTTATTATGTGTGCCTTAGGTTAAGTAGTTTAGCAACTGAAGAGATAGATTAAATAAAATAAAGGTTCGAGAAGTCTCGGATGTCACCACCTTCTCGCCAAGATGTCCAGGTCTAGCTCTGATACCACTAAATGTGGCAGCCTAAATCTCAAACCACTTACATGACTTGCTTTCTAAACTAGGAGAGTTATACTTGATAGAATTTAGATAAAAATTGGAAGCATAACAAGAAATAATAATGGGCAGGGATATAAGAAACTGAGCCACCCTTGACTCGGGAAATGAGGAAATGAGACTATGTAGGGGGATTTATACAAAAAACATCAGGGACCACTGACACTAGGTATCCCTCCTCCTATTGGATCATGTACATGTTGTCAAAAACAAAAAAACAAAAACTCTCCCAAACATCGAGCGCTCATCGATAACCGCCTACACCGCTGGACTACCACCATGACCCGGACCGTCGTCGTACAGTGGCAGAGGCCCCATTAGCCGACCAGCTAGTCCTGCAAGTGCCCCCGTGTCCACCGTCAAGCAGGATGTACACTTGTCTATTGTAATTTTTTTTTTCTCTTCAGATTAGAAGATGTCTTCCGCTCCACCTGCTGCCACCACGACTATCCTCTATGGCGCCCCATATGATTTTGTATGGTGACAAGAGGAGATCCACGACCGACACTTCCCAAGCGTGATATTCGTCAAGTGTACATCCTGCTTGATGGTGGACATGGGGCATTTGCAGGGCCAGCATACCTGGCCTTGGTAGCCCTCTACGCATGCGTGGATGGTCGTGGATGGTTGGATAATGGGGCCTCTGCTATTGTACAACGACGGTCCAGGCCATGGTGGTAGCCCAGCGGTGCAGGTGGTTATCAACGAGTGCTCAACGTTTGGGAGAGTTTTTGTTTTTTGTTTTTGGCAGCATGTGTTGGGAAAATACTGCTTCGAATTGGGTAGAACAATGAAGTCGGATCTTTAGAGTACTCAAGTCGGACTTTGAGGCGTGATATCACTTTCTTTAAGGATTTATTTGCCCCACAAAGTTGCTAATGGTCACCGGCAAATTTCCTCCAGGATACAACAAAGTCTCAAATGAGAATACTAGATAGCAATTCTAATAGTTCTCCAGGGTCTCTCTAGGAAACAATTGGAAACAATGGCTGTAGTTTCTCTCCAAAGAAAAACGAAGAGATAGAAGAAGATGATCACTTTTTGTTCTTCTTCTCTGTGACAAGTATATATAAAATAGTCTTAAAATACGAAGACAACTCTTCGTGAAAGGTTGCGAAATGAACAAACACATTCTTTCGAAAATTGCTCAAATGAACAAAGGTGTCTATTCGTAAGAAGTTAAAACCGAACAATTGCAACCCTTCGGGGAAGGTTGCAAACCGAACGGATATCTTTATTCAAAGGTTGTCTTAAAAAGACAAACAAAATTCGGAATAAAAAAAAATAATTAATAAATAATCATAACTTTTCGTGAATAGTTGCATTGTTTCAACACGACGCCGAATTTTCAATAAATAAAATAATGATCGTTGGTTAGTGCCAAATCTCGTCCACGTGCGCACTCACATCTTTTCGATGTGGGACAAGGCACCTCTTCATTTGTTTTATAAACAAATTACCAACAATCCCCCACTTTTGTTTATAAAACAAAAACAAGAAATAAAACGTTAGAAAATATACAGCCAAAATTTCCGTGAGATTAATAATTAATAATTATTTATTTATTTATTTAATAAATAAAATTTCGAATTTTCATTTTATATTTTATTTTTCGAGAATTCTCAAAACAAAAATAAAATATATAATAGAGGGATTAGTGCTAATTAAACCGCGGACGCGCAAGCGTGCTGCGTGCTAAGTGCTAAGTGCTAAGTGCGCCTAATAATCGCGCAATTTCTTCGCGCACCCGCACGCGGGTATGGTGGGGTCTAGCCCCACCCAATCATTACTTTAAATGTATAAAGTAAATCCCACACTTTTAAACTGGTTTACTTTTTCCCACCTTTCCCATGTGGGACAAGGTAAAAGGCACTCATTTTTGTTTTAACAAACAAAACTCCAACAATCCCCCACTTTGTTTGTAAAACAAAGAAAGAAAAAACAAAATTTAAAAACCGTACAGCCAAAAATTCAGTACCCAATTCGATTTAGTATTTTAAAAACAATTTTAAGGATTTATTTCGCAACAATGGAGTCGGAGACAATCAAAGTGATGAATCAAGACATGGTCAAACTGGACCGGTTCGATGGGAACAACTTTGCTCGCTGGAGGGACAAGATGATGTTCTTACTTACTGCTCTGAAGATTTCCTACATACTGGATCCCAACTTGGCGCCTATAGAAGATCCGGAGCCTACTATTGAAGGAGGAGAGCCAAGTGCGGAAGCCATTGAAAGGGTTAACAAAGAGAAGAAGAAACGTGCGGAGGACGAACTACTTTGTTGAGGACACATTCTGAATACTCTATCCGATCGTTTGTACGACTTATTCACTGAAATGAAGTCGGCTAGAGAAATTTGGAATGCACTGGAATTCAAGTATAAAGCGGAGGCGCAAGGTACCAACAAGTATCTAATTGCAAAGTATATTGATTTCAAATTTATTGATACTAAACCCTTGCTGGAACAAGTCCATGAATTGCAAGTACTTGTGAATAAAATCCGTGCCCTCAAGATTGATATTCCAGAAGCTTTTCAAGTTGGAGCAATTATTGCGAAATTGCCTTCAAGTTGGAAAGACTATGGAAAAAGGCTGATGCATAAGTCAGAGGACTTTACTTTGGAGCAAATACAGAAACATCTTCGCATTGAGGAAGAGTCACGTTTACGTGAAAATTCTGTTTTGTATAGTTCCAAGGTGAATGCTGTGGAAAGAAAGCGAAAATTCGGCCAGAACTTCAAAGAAAAAGGCGGGCATAAATTTAAGAAAACACAAAAGAAGAAAAAGGGTTGCTGTTTTATCTGTGGCAAACAGGGACACTACGCCAGGGAATGCATTCACCGCAAGAGCATTTCGAAGGACAAGAATATTCCGACGATGAAGGCAGATGCAAATCTGGTTGAAGAAAATTATGTGGCCATGATTTCAACCATGTTTTCGAACATGAAAGTTTCTGAAATTAATGATACGATGGCTATGATTTCTGAAATTAATTCTACCACTGCCAAATCTGGTTGGTGGTTAGATTCTGGAGCAACGGTCCATGTGTGCAAGGACAAATACATGTTCAAGCAATTTGAGGAGATCGTTGACTCGGATGTTCAAGAGGTCCTGATGGCGAATAATGCTCTTGCAAAGGTTGCTGGAAAAGGCACAGTGGAGATAGACTTCACTTCTGGAAAGAAGATTACTCTTCTTAATGTGTTATTTATACCCGAAATTAGGAAGAACCTAGTTTCTATTGATTTACTTTGTAAGAGGGGGTTTCGGGTTTTATTTGAATCCGACAAGGTTATCCTGTCGAAGAATGGGCTGTTTGTTGGAAAGGGTTATGCCAATGATGGCATGTATCAACTGAGTATGAATAATAATATTGCTAATTCTGCTTATACCGTTGAGTCTTCTTTTTTATGGCATAGTAGGTTAGCACATATAAATATTCGTTATTTGAAGAATATGAAGAAGTTAGACTTGATAAATTTCAATGGCGAATATGATAAATGTGAAATATGTGCTAAGTCCAAACTTACTAAGAAACCATTTCCTAGTGTTGAAAGAAATTCGAATTTATTGGATTTGGTTCATAGTGATATTTGTGAATTCAATGGCATGCTAACACGTGGAGGTAAAAGGTATTTTATTACTTTTGTGGATGATTGCAGCAGGTTTTTGTATGTTTATCTCATGAGATCGAAGGATGAAGCATTTACCATGTTTAAGAAATATAAGGCTGAAGTAGAAAATCAACTAGAAAAGAAAATCAAAGTTCTACGTTCAGATAGAGGTGGAGAATATTTCTTAAATGAATTCTCTTCTTTTTGTGAAGAACATGGTATTGTTCATCAAGCTTCAGCACCATATACTCCACAACAAAATGGTTTGGCTGAAAGGAAAAATCGATCTCTTGGAGAAATGGTTAATTGTATGCTTTCAAATTCAAAGCTACCAATTAATCTTTGGGGAGAAGCATTACTTACTGCATGCTATATTCATAACAGAATACCTTCCAAGAGAAATGAAATAACCCCTTATGAACTATGGAAAGATAGAAAGCCAAATTTGTCATATCTTAAAGTGTGGGGGTGTTTGGCATATTACCGAGTACCGGATCCTAAGAGAACAAAGCTCGGTCCTAGAGCTTTCAAAAGTGTTTTCGTTGGGTATGCTGAAAACAGTAAAGCTTATAGACTTCTTGATTTAGAGTCCAATGTCATTGTAGAATCAAGAGATGTTGAATTCTTTGAGAATAGATGTTTCACAAATTCTGAAATTATTGAAAATAATTCAAAATTCATGGAAACTCAAATAGATTCTCAAGAGAAAGAAACGAATGATTCTAGAGACATGATTGAACCAAGGAGAAGTACTAGAGCTAGGAAACTAAAAGACTTAGGTCCTGATTTTATTACTCATGTTTTTCTTGTTGAAGGAGATGGAGATAATAACGTGATAAATAAATATCCTTTAGTATTAAATTTAGAAGATGATCCTATAAGCTTTGATGATGCTATGTCTTCTAGAGATGCTTCTTTTTGGAAAGAAGCTGTGAATGATGAAATGGACTCAATTATGTCCAATAATACTTGGGTATTAGTAGATCTACCAAAGGGGTCAAAACCTATTGGATGCAGATGGGTTTTTAGAAGAAAATATCATCCTAACGGTTCTATTCAAGCTTTTAAGGCTAGACTTGTGGCCAAGGGATATAGACAAAAAGAAGGAATAGATTATTTTGATACATATGCTCCTGTTGCACGTATAACTTCTATTCGAGTTCTTTTTGCTCTAGCTTCCATTTATGATCTTTGTGTTCATCAAATGGATGTTAAGACTGCTTTCTTAAATGGAGACTTAAATGAGGAAATTTACATGGAACAACCAGAAGGTTTCGTTCTTCCTGGAAATGAAAGAAAAGTATGTAAATTGATTAAGTCTCTTTATGGGCTTAAGCAAGCTCCTAAGCAGTGGCATGAAAAGTTTAATTCGGTCATATTGTATAATGGTTTCATCAATAGTAGTGCTGATAAGTGTATATACTCTAAATTCACTAAAGACTATGGTGTCTTAGTGTGCTTGTATGTTGATGATATGCTTATCTTTGGAACGAATATGACTGGAATTATTGAGACTAAGAAGTATCTAACTTCCATGTTTAAAATGAAGGATTTGGGTGAAGTAGATACTATCTTAGGTATTAAGGTTAAGAAACATAGTGGGGGTTACTCTTTAAGCCAATGTAGTTATGTTGAAAAATTATTAAATAAATTTCAACATCTTGGTTTCAAGGAAATAAGTACTCCTTTCAATTCCAGTATTAAATTGAATCATAATACTGGTAGAGCGGTGGCACAATTAGAATATGCGAGTGCTATAGGGTCCTTAATGTATGCGATGCATTGTACTAGACCCGATATTGCTTACTCTGTATGCAAGTTGAGTAGGTATACTAGTAATCCAAGTGTAGAACATTGGAGAGCTATTGCTAGAATTTTTGGTTATCTTAAGAGAACTAAAAATTTAGGATTGTTCTATAATAAGTATCCGGCTGTATTAGAAGGATACACCGATGCTAGTTGGATTACAAGTGTGGGAGATGAGCGTTCCACTTCTGGATGGATTTTCACACTAGCTGGAGGTGCTGTATCTTGGGCAAGCAAGAAACAGACATGTATAACTCACTCAACAATGGAATCTGAATTTATTGCCTTAGCGGCAACTGGGAAAGAGGCCGAATGGATTAGGAATTTATTGTTGGATATTAAATTATGGCATAATCCTATGCCTCCTATTTCTATCCACTGTGATAGTCAGGCTACTTTGGCAAGAGCCTATAATAGCAACTATAATGGTAAGTCTAGACATATTAGTCTAAGGCATGAATATGTGAGACAATTGATTAAAGATGGTACCATAACAATTGTCTATGTGAGGTCAAGTAATAATCTTGCCGATCCTTTGACAAAGGCTTTACCAAGACATATGGTAATAATGACCTCACAAGAAATGGGGCTGAAACCCTTTAATTAAAATCACCAATAATGGTAACCCGACCTTTTTCTAGAACATCACTAGTTACAAGGTTTAATGGGTAAGAACAAGTTATTGAATGTGATTGTTTGATACTGACGTAGCCCTGATATGAGAAGTCAGTATCGTCTGTTACGTTTTGTAGGTTGGATTGAATTCTTAATGAAGTATGATACAAATTTGTAGTGTGTTGATAGTAACAGAAACACATGGTAGATACTTCACCTATATGAGCTTAGAAGTGGTGCCGCTTCTTACGAAAGTGAGGGTTGCTTTCTAGAGAGCTCATGAAACAGGATCAAGCACAAGGCCATAATAGTGCGGAGTAATATAGAACTTCTCGCTGAAACAAGAGGTTAGTGTATGTGCGGTATGTCCGGTTCTATTACATAAAAGTACAAGTTTAAAGCCGAGCTACTTGTCACTTTGATAGAGCTTTGATGTACTTACACTAAGTAAAGGTTTAACTCGAAAGAGACCTTTATGTATGTATATTAATCTTACTGAAAGAATGGCTGTCGTTTTTTTCAGAAAGAAACTCGAAGAGAAGAAAAGATAACCAGACTTCTTTCTCAATCTGACAAGTATATATATGTAAACTAGTCTTAGAAAACGAAAACAACTCTTCGTGAAAAGTTGCGAAATGAAAAAACACATCCTTTCGAAATTTGTTCAATAGAACAAAGGTGTCTATTCGTAAGAAATTAAAACCGAACCAATGCAACCCTTCGTGAAAGGTTGCAAACCGAACGGGTATCATATGCAAATGAAAAGACACGAATAAATTCGGAATAATAAAAAAATAATTAATAAATAATCATAACTTTTCGTGAATAGTTGCATTGTTTCAACACGACGCCGAATTTTCAATAAATAAAATAATGATCGTTGGTTAGTGCCAAATCTCGTCCACGTGCGCACTCACATCTTTTCGATGTGGGACAAGGCACCTCTTCATTTGTTTTATAAACAAATTACCAACAGCATGTACATAATCCTTCCAATAGGAGGAGGGATACCTAGTGTCAGTGGTCTCTGGTGTTTTTTGTATAAATCCTCCATAGTTTCCTTTCCCGATATGTATAGAGATAAGGATTATGGTAAATAGAGTCAAGGGTGGCTCAGTTTCTTATATCCCTGCCCATTATTATTTCTTGTTATGCTTCCAATTTTTATCTAAATTCTATCCGGTATAACTCTCCTAGTTTAGAAAGCAAGTCATGTAAGTGGTTTGAGATTTAGGCTGCCACAATAAAAAAAAACGTTCTTCACCAAATTTTCGAGTGAATGCAATACTATAAGTCCAAGTTTGTGAGGCGTATGTATGAGGGCCGTCGTAGGTGCTTTCTCCCCACTTTATATTAATGGTGGTCTGGTTTTTACTTTTTCGGTTCAAATTTATTGCAATGTACCTGGGAGGCGCTTAACCTTTTCTAGTTTTTCTTATCTACTACGGAGGAATGTCAAAATGGGCAGGAGGCGCAGATTTCCCGCGTTCCGCGTAGTATTTCAAGGGAAAATGAATTTTGTTAGATGTTGAGCATTGTGGCATAAACTTTCACTAAGAAAAGAAAAACTAAGTGGGATTCATTAAAAAAATAATTACAAGTAAAATTACATTCTATCACTTTTTATATATCGCTAATTGATCTGTGCATCAACAACAACTTATATATTACAAGATTGTATGCTTGCCATTTTCGCATTAATAGATTAATTACATTAGAGTGTCCATAGCTCACCATCCGATTTAGAATGATCAATAGCATTAAGAAGTGTCAAAATCCTACCGTCACTGGTTAGTAATCAAGTACAAGATGTCATAAATGAGTTCTTTATATTATGTTTCGTCATAACCAATCATAGAACCTCATAGTATACAGATTTGAAATAAGATGACATTGTACAAGTTTTTACTTCATTTAATCTTATTCAAGTTCACAAGTTCCTAAAGTGCAATCTTTTAATTTACAATGGATTGCCCGACGAAACTAAGAAGCAAAATGTCTTGATATAATCTTTATATTTTTTTGACCAAAAAAAAATCTTGAAATTTTACAATGTCGCGATATTTAGTTGTAACCAAAGCAAATGCGATTTTTTTACTTGCTTTAAGATATTATAAAAGACTCACGACGTTTTTGCTGTAAGCAAGTGCAAAACTTTGTAAAGTACTATCTTTCTATAATATCGTGCTATTTCATAATATAGGAAAAGTACTAATTTTATCATCGGCTTTGTCTTAACTTGATCGAAAATGACATAAAAAAAATATTTATGGTACCATAAATATCCCATTTTCTCATTCCCAAAACTCTTTCAATTTCCCACTCTTTAAAAAAAAAAAAGAAAAAAAAAAAGAGAGAGACTGTAGTGTCACAGTTACACCATTATCGATTAGAAACAACAATGCCGTCTTCCTAGCAAAGCTATTTCCTAGCTGATTATTTCTTGGCATACCGCTTATTTGACCCCACCTCAGTTTCACATGTCTCTCTTTTGCCTCCGCCAAGAACCTAATGTGAAACCATAAATGTCCAGCACTTGAGAGCAAGAAAATAAAACGAATGATAATATTTAAGTGCACCAAAAAATCTATTATAAAAATCAATATATCAAGCGATATATGCTAAACTTTTTGGAATTTAAACCGTTGGAGTCCTTTAAAAAAATTATTTCCCTCGGACCTGCCGTCATCTCTTGTAAGAAGATCTTCACGACCAGAAGTTTCTCGCGACCCGTCGAACACACGACATTTGAGGAGGGTTTCCTCGGAACGGGCTAAAAATAGATTGATAAACACACATTGACAAAACCTAAACTCATCCTGCTTTAGTGGGTGCAAGATTAGCTGTATCCCCCTCCACTATTTAGTGGAATATAAAGGCTCACATACGTGTATATTCATTTCAATATCAACGCTATAAAGTCAAAAGCGACATTGACATTGACTCGTCGTCTTCCTAGCTTCGGAGTTTCGAGCATGCATGACTCGACGTGACTGTGCTACCAACTCGAGAAGCCAGAGATAACCCACAAGAAGATACAGCCAAAAGAGTTCGACGACGGTAGATTTATCGGGAAGACCTGCTGATTATTCAGAAAAGGATGGATATATAAAATTTCAAAAAATGCAGATCAGGGTATCACCTTTCATTTACTGGAAATGTGTAATTTTTGCTTTATGTATTTCACTACACATTACTCATCGAAAAAACATAGCTGTCCCCCATAAATTTCTGGCAACTTTATCCACAAATCTATAGTAAGGCACGTATGAGAATCCACCAAGAGTATTGTGGATATTAACGCAGTGGGATCTAGATTATTAAAGGAACTACACATGAACGCTCTGATTGTAGCGAGTTGACACGTTTACAAATCATCGTGATTCTCCACGAAAATGATCGCGGAGTAAGAATGGCAAACTTGAAGGGTTGCTAGAATTGGGACGCATGTCAAAGCATGGTGACGATTTTCAAGGCTAAACACGAAGCCACTGAGAGCTTAGTGGAGTTACGTCGTGATTATTATACTTGTTTCCTCTGGTGTCTTCCCCTGTAAATACCAAGCTATCTGCAGGTATATCCATGCAATCTAAGCAAGCACAACGTTCTAATTTGTCTAATTATATTGTCTAGTCTTTGTTGTAATTATGGTTAATGGATCAACGAAAGCCAATAATTATGATACATCCTTTCTATTCACGTATCTCTTTTGGATTCATGTATTTCCTAATCTTTTCTGTTCACGTATCTATTGATTTCATGAATTTCCTAGATTCATGTATCTTTCAGTTCATGTATTTATTGAGTTCATGAATCTCTTGAATTCACGTATCTTTGGATACATGAATCTCTTGGATTTACGTATCTCTTTATTCATGAATCTCGTGGATACACGCGTCTATTTAATTCATGTATCTTTTTAGTACATGAACCAAAAAGTTCTATAAATAGATATGAGAATAGAGCTTCTTTACGGTTTTTTGGTTTTGGTTTTTTTCCAACTCGATTCCAAAAAGCTTTGAAATACTTTCTACTCTTCTATTTTTTCTGAGTGTGCTGGTTCAATTGAACGGTTCGATTGAGTCTTGTTTGCATAGTGCTGATCCAAACAGGTTCGAGGTGTTGTATATTGGGAGGCATAGTTCGTGAATCTGCGGGGCACCTTTGACATGAACTAATCGCCTTAAGGAGATTCGGATATCCGTACCTCACCTCCAATTTTATATTCTGATTACAACAAACAATGTGTATTTTCTGGATTATTTCCAACAATCTTAAGGCGATTATATTACTCACTGTGTTTGTTGTTCTTGTCAGATTATTGAGATGGCTGAAAACAATCAAGTGCCCTTCAATGTCCCGAATGTTTCAGGAGACGTTCCTTTGGTCAATTCGACCGTTGCTATGGAAGATGTTCAACCCTTAGGGTCTGAATTTGTAGCAGCTTATGCTACGGGCCCTTGGGCTAACACCAATTTTGGTGGTGCGGGTACAAGTCATTCGACTGGTATACCCGGGACTGTTTTTCATAACAGTACAGGCCAAATGGCTTTTGGCTCCGTTTCTGGAGGGGTAGTTCAACGAACTTTGCCGACTGTGATGGCAATACCTTCAGTTACAGCTAATGAGAAATCGGAGAAATTCACCGGAGTGGGCTTTAAACAGTGGCAGCAGAAGATGTTCTTCTATCTGACCATGCTCAATCTGACGAAATATTTATCGGAGGTGTGCCCGATAATTAGTCCAGATGAGCAAGATGTCACGACGCTCAGTGCGTTGGAGGCTTGGAAGCATGGGGACTTCTTATGCCGAAATTATATCCTTAACTGTTTAGTGAATTCTCTTTATAATGTTTATTGTAATATTAAATCTGCTAAACAGTTATGGGAGTCCTTAGAGAAGAAATACAAGACTGAGGACGCTGGCACCAAGAGATTTGTGGTTGCCAAATTCTTGGACTATAAGATGGTGAATTCTAAATCTGTCATGAGTCAGGTTCAAGAATTGCAATTAATTCTGAGTGACATTTCTGCCGAGGGAATGATTCTTAGTGAATCATTCCAAGTGGCGGCTATGATTGAGAAAATGCCTCCTGGCTGGTCAGACTTCAAAAATTATTTGAAGCACAAACGGAAGGAGATGAGCCTTGAAGATCTCATTTTGCGCCTCAGAATCGAGGAGGAAAATAGAAGGAGTGCGAACCATTTGTCTGAGCCAAAGGCCAACATTGTGGAATCTTCCAGATCCCAGCAAGATAGAAAAAAGAAGATGTCTTTTCAAGGAAAAGGCAAGCAGAAGGAACAGTTCCAGAAATTTCAAGGGACGTGTTTTATATGCAACAAGCCTGACCATCGTGCTAAGGATTGCAAGAAGCGCTCGAAAAAAGGTAAGAACGATGGTGCAGCCCAGCAACTGAATTTGACAGAACATGACAACTTTGGAAGACTGTCTGCTGTGGTAATGTCTGAAGCATCCCTGGTGTCCAATACTAATGACTGGTGGCTAGACACAGGTGCCACAAATCACATTTGTGCAGACAAACACATGTTCTCATCTTATGAGAAGGCTAAAGAAGATGAGAAACTTTATATGGCGAACTCTGCATCTGCAAAGATTGCCGGAAGAGGAAAGGTGATCCTGAAGTTTACATCTGGCAAGGAGGTCGCCCTGCTGGATATGCTGCATGTACCAGAGATTCGGAAAAACCTAATTTCTGGCCCCATACTTGTCAAGAAGGGTTTCAAAGTTGTATTTGAATCTGACAAATTTGTACTTTCTAAAGGAGGGATGTATGTGGGGAAAGGGTACTTGTGTAATGACCTGTTTAAGGCCAATGTGGCTGTCATTGATGTAAACTCAAAGTATGTGTACCCAAAGACTATTAATAAAGAAAAGTCTTTAGTTTACACTGTTGTGTCTCCTTATCTATGGCATGGTAGATTAGGACATGTAAACTATGGTACAATGAAAAGAATAGTAAATTTGGGGTTAATTCCAAGATTTGAGTTGGATGCCTGTTACAAGTGTGAGACTTGTGTTGAGGCCAAGTTTGCTAAGAAACCTTTCAAATCCGTTGAAAGAACAAGTGAACCTCTACAATTAATCCATAGTGATCTATGTGATTTAAAATTTGTAGAAAGTAGAGGTGGAAAGAAGTACTTCATCACATTTGTGGATGACTGTATTAGATTTTGCTATGTTTATTTACTAACTAGCAAAGATGAGACTATGAGCATGTTTGTCAAGTATAAAAATGAAGTTGAAAACCAACTTGATAAACGAATCAAAGTGCTTAGGTCTGATAGAGGAGGAGAATATAGTTCAATCAAGTTCAAAGAGTTTTGTGCTAGTTTTGGAATAATTCTCCAAACGACTGCACCTTATACTCCACAACAAAATGGAGTTGCTGAACGATTGAACAGGACACTAAAGGAGATGGCTAATGCCATGCTTTTGAGTTCAGGTTTACCTCAGAACTTGTGGGGGGAGGCAGTTTTAACTGCAAATTATATTCTTAATAAAATACCTCACAAAAAGACAGGTAAAACTCCATACGAGTTATGGAATGGAAAGTTGCCATCCTACAATTTTCTAAAAGTGTGGGGGTGCTTGGCCAAGGTGGCAATTCCTCCTCCTAAACAAACTCGGTTAGGACCTAAAATGGTGGATTGCATATTCATCGGTTATGCTCAAAATAGTAGCGCATATAGATTTTTGGTTCACAAATCTGAAAATGCGGAAATCAATATCAATACAATCCTAGAATCAAGGGATGCTGAATTTTTTGAGGATATATATCCTGCAAAAAGAAATCAAGGAGAACTTTCTCAAAAAAGGCTTAGAGAATCGGAATCTGAGAATGATGAAGTTGTGACTCAAGAAGCTGAACTTCGAAGGAGTAAAAGGTCTCGAATTGAAAAATCTTTCGGACCTGATTTTATAACATACATGTTAGAAGGTGAGCCTCAAACATATAAAGAGGCAATGTCATCTCCAGATGCTCCTTTCTGGAAAGAAGCTGTTGACAATGAAATCCATTCTATCATAAGTAACCATACTTGGGAATTGGTTGATCTTCCACCTGGAAATAAACCAATTGGATATAAATGGATATTCAAGAAAAAACTAAAAGCTGATGGTTCCATTGATAAGTACAAAGCTCGGCTTGTAGCCAAAGGGTTTAGACAAAAAGAAGGTCTTGACTACTTTGATACTTATTCACCTGTCACAAGAATAACATCAGTAAGGATGTTGATTGCTATAGCTTCGCTATACAATTTGCAGATACATCAAATGGATGTGAAGACTGCATTCTTAAATGGTGATCTCGACGAGAAGATTTATATGGAACAACCTGAAGGGTTCAAGGTCAAAGGACAAGAACACAAAGTGTGTAGACTTGTCAAATCATTGTATGGACTTAAACAAGCTCCTAAGCAATGGCATGAGAAATTTGACTGGGTAATGATTCAAAATGGGTATAGAATCAATAAGTGTGACAAATGTGTGTACACTAAATCCACAACAGTTGGATATGTACTTATTTGTCTATATGTCGATGACTTACTAATTCTTTGAGATAACATTGAGGTCATCAAAATCACCAAGAACATTCTCAAGAAGAACTTTGAGATGAAAGATTTAGGTGTAGCGGATGTTATACTCGGCATCAAAATTCTAAGGAATTCTGATGGCTTAGGTTTAACACAATCTCATTACATTGAAAAGGTAATTGAGAGATTTAAAGGATTCGGCATTAAAGATGCAAACAATCCTTTTCTTTCACACCTAACTTTAAGAAAGAACACTGGAAATAGTGTCAGACAGCTGGAATACTCTCAAGTAATCGGCAGCATCATGTATATCATGAATTGCACTAGACCTGATATTGCGTACTTAGTAAGCAAACTGAGTAGATATACCAGTAACCCCGGTCACGAGCATTGGGATGCTTTGATGAGAGTCTTAGGATATTTGAAAAGGACAAAAGACTATGTTCTACAATATGGCAAATATCCAGCTGTTTTGGAAGGTTATTGTGATGCCAATTGGATTTCAGATTCTGATGAATCGAAATCAACTAGCGGATATGTGTTCACGCTAGGAGATGCCGCAGTGTCATGGAAATCCTCTAAACAAACTCTAATAACGCGCTCTACAATGGAATCAGAGTTTGTTGCTTTGGATAAAGCTGCTGAAGAAGCAGAATGGCTTCGACAATTTTTAGAAGATGTTCCAGTGTGGCCAAAACCTATTCCTGCAATTTGCATACATTGTGATAATCAAGCGGCAATTGCAAGGGCACATAATATGATTTATAACGGTAAGTCTAGACACATTCGTCGTAGACACAATACCGTAAGGCAGTTGCTCTCAAATGTGATAATTTCTTTAGACTTTGTAAAGTCAAAGGAAAATATTGCGGATCCGCTGACAAAAGGTTTGTCAAAAGAGCAAATAAACTGCGCATCGAAGGGAATGGGTTTAAGAGCCTTAACCCAATAAAGAGATTCCAGGGTGGAAACCTAACCTATGCGATTGGAGATCCCATGGACTAGGTTCAATAGGACAACGCAAATTTTGGAAACTCTAGTGTGAGCACTGTCTCCCATTCCTATGATGCAACAGTGCTTTCCTACAGCGTTATTAAGGGTACGCTATGCGTTTAATGATTCCTATAACTTGGAATGTAACATCCAAGTGAGATATGGTAGGCTATCTTTAAAAGGAATGCACCTATATGCGTGGAGTTGGCCGACTCTATGAAAATTTTTAAAGGCTTGATTTTCTAAAGCACGCATGAATCCCGAGAGGTTCAGGGCCGAAAGAACGAACACAACGAGAACCAATCTTGAATTGGAGGTACTCCGTGTGAGATTTATTGTCTAGGCTTACACCAACAACTGGCGATTCAAGGCTTAGTCCATCGACTAGTTAAGTAAGTCCGATAGGCTTTCACTAAAGAAGGTTCAAAACGAAAGCTACCTATCTTGTGCGGTGTATTTCAACAGGCATGCTTAGATTCCTTCGAGCCAAAAAATGTTTTGTTGATCCATTAATGTGGGGGATTGTTGTAATTATGGTTAATGGATCAACGAAAGCCAATAATTATGATACGTTCTTTCTATTCACGTATCTCTTTTGGATTCATGTATTTCCTAATCTTTTCTGTTCACGTATCTATTGATTTCATGAATTTCCTAGATTCATATATCTTTCAGTTCATGTATTTATTGAGTTCATGAATCTCTTGAATTCACGTATCTTTGGATACATTAATCTTTTGGATTCACGTATCTCTTTATTCATGAATCTCGTGGATACATGCATCTATTTAATTAATGTATCTCTTTAGTACATGAACCAAAAAGCTCTATAAATAGATATGAGAATAAAGCTTCTCTACGATTTTTTGGTTTTGGTTTTTTTCCAACTCGATTCCAAAAAGCTTTGAAATACTTTCTACTCTTCTGTCTTTTCTGAGTGTGCTGGTTCAATTGAACGGTTCGATTGAGTCATGTTTGCATAGTGCTGATCCAAACATGTTCGAGGTGTTGTATCTTGGGAGGCATAGTTCGTGAATCTGCGGGGCACCTTTGACAGGAACTAATCACCTTAAGGAGATTCGGATATCCGTACCTCACCTCCAATTTTATATTTTGATTACAACAAACAATGTGTATTTTCTGGATTATTTCCAACAGTCTTTGCGTGCAAATTATGGGGAAGTTCTCGGGTTGTGTTGTGAGAGTTGCCGTTGCCACATTCTTGATCGCTGCGGTTGTTGCGTGTGCGACGGAAGCGAGACGCCTTGAAAAAGAAGCCATTGTTGTGGCGAAGAGTAGTAGGCGAGGGGATGTGGTAGTATGCGAGGCCTTGCATGGTGGGCAAGTTCGTAAGGTGAGCAGCACAGCTGGCTGCTACGCTAGTGGCCATGGTGCAGGAGCTGGAAGAGGTGGTGGTGGAGGAGGCGGTGGGTTTGGCAGGGGAGAAGGTGGTGGTGGCAAAGGAAGTGGAGGCAGAGCAGGAGGTGGACTCGGTGGTGGTATTGGCGGTGGCATTGGTGGTGGCGCTGGAGGCGGAGGAGGTGTTGGAGGTAAAGGTGGGGGTGGGGGTGGAGGTGGAGGGGGAGGGGGAGGTGGAGGTGCAGGAGGTGGAGGCAGTAAAGGAGGAGGAGCAGGTGGAGGTGGTGGTGGAGGTGGTAAAGGCGGCGGCAGCGGTAGTGGTGGAGGTGCTGGAGGAGGTGGTGGTGAAGGTGGTAAAGGTGGTGGTGGAGGAAGTGGAGGTGGTGGTGCGGGAGGTGGACATGGTGGTGGAGATGGAGGTGGTGTCGGAGGAGGTATTGGCGGTGGTATTGGCGGTGGTGCAGGTGGAGGTGTTGGTGGAGGTGTAGGCGGAGGAGGAGGTGGAGGTGTTGGTGGAGCCGGAGGTGGCGTCGGAGGAGGTATTGGCGGTGGTGTAGGTGGAGGTGTTGGTGGAGGTGTAGGCGGAGGAGGAGGTGGTGGTGGACATGGTGGTGGAGCCGGAGGTGGCGTTGGAGGAGGTATTGGTGGTGGTGCAGGTGGAGGTGTTGGTGGGGGTGTAGGCGGAGGAGGAGGTGGCGGTGGACATGGTGGTGGAGCTGGAGGTGGCGTTGGAGGAGGTATTGGCGGTGGTGTAGGTGGAGGTGTTGGTGGAGGCGTAGGCGTAGGAGGAGGAGGTGGTGGACATGGTGGTGGAAGAGGAAGTGGAGGCGGTGGAGTAGGAGGTGGGGTTGGCGGTGGCATCGGAGGAGGAGTAGGGGGAGGTATTGGAGGCAGCGGCGGCAGGATAGGTTGAGGTGGAGGCGGTGGAAGAGGTGAAGATACAGGAAGGGGAAGTCCGCCGTAGTGGCATTGGTGGGGAGGCACCAGCGTCGGTGGAGAAATTGGGAATATAATGGAAATGATGCGCGTGTATGTTATGGTAAAATAATGTTGTATCAATGCGATCGTGTAGCTACATTGTCAGACCATCAATCTTTTGATTTTGGTCTTTCTCATGTAATATAAAGTGCAATGAAATAAAGAGATTATGTATTGTCTTTATTAGTAATTTAAACGATTGTGCACTTGCCTCTTCATTCGTTTAAGTTAAATGTTTGAATTTAACCAATTTGTGATGTTTACAAAACGTTCCCCGAACCTCTAGATGATTGGATATTTTTGTGTTCGAAATTGTTCAATACAAGTATATCACGAAATAAACTAGAAATGGGATAGGACCCAAAATCATATTCTCCTTAGTATTGTATATATTTAATTTAAGGCACATCTCAATCTTAGAGTTATCGCTTTTATTCTCAAAATCGAAATGCAAAGATAAGGATGATATGTGTTTTCATATCAGTTGAGCTACTGCTTGAGCATGAGTTAAACAAAAAATAATTCCATGGTTTCCATTCATTTTTTTATTCGGCTGGAAATGTTAATAACTTAATAATGATAGATTGAGTCACTCAACTCAAACAAGTTTAAACGCCATGTTGATATTTCGAAAAAGACGGGTTGGAGATTTCCATGTCATGCTTTTAACAAATTCATCTTTTAAAGGATGGTTGCACACTCAATTTCAAGGTTTAGACATGGACATAATGATGTCGGACATGGACACGAAGATATCATTTTATTTTGACATATCTAAGCTTTGTATAATTATTCCTTCACTTAATAGTTTAGACTTCTATATTATTCTTTTCAGTATAGTGTGAGAGCCACATTCTAACGTATGATCAATGGTCTTGGAGCAACAAATTCAGGACCTATTACTTTCCAAAGGAGAAACAAAAGAACGAAAATAATGATAACGTATAATTTGATTAACAAGGGTTTCTCTCCCATTGTCTATGGACTTAACTTTAGAAACCTAAACAATCAATAGCTAGCTTTGCTACTCATGCCATGCACGGTATATTAAAAGAGAAAATAACTTTGTTGCACGGATATCGCAATACTTTGCCTTGACAAATCTCCTAAGATGCACGCGAATCACCAGTCGGTGTGCACTAGATAAGGCTCCATCCAAATAAGATCTACTAATTCAAGCTTCTGTCTTGGATTTTCTTCATTCTATTGATGATATCTTTTCATACAACATAACATAACGATTGTCTCTTCATTTTCCCTTTCCTTTCATTGTAGATTTCATTATACATGTTTATGGGCTTTCTATCTCAATCTTTTTCAAATCTACAATTTTGTCGACGTGATTACTTTTTGTTGACAATTTATTTGTTAATGATACTTAAGTACTATTTATAAAACCTCATCCTGCATAGTTCTTACCGATTCGTGCATTCTTAATTTTCTAACTTAGTAATATCGACAATAGGTTTATGAAATAGTAGAAATGTAAAAAGAGCTTTTTATCCAAACTCTCAATTATGCATAAGAAAAAATCTCTCTTTGTTTCATAATACAGTGGTTCTTACATTTTCAATTTTTTGTGTAAATTTTCCATACAAAGTTTATTTTGTTTTGGCATAAGTCATCTCTTTCCATTTTTATTTTTTATTTTTTGGCATGCGGGGTGGCCAACTTTACTAGTGTAGACTCTGAATAAAGCATGCCACATGTCCAATACAAATAAAACTCGAACCTCCGAACCTTCATTTTACTTTATTTTATGAGATGATATTAGTTTTGTTGTCTAGATTTCGTTATGTCCATCCCAAGGGCAGAGATTTGCTCAGAGTTAAAAAAAGAGCGAGGAAGTGAATGATGCGAAAGAACGTGGCCTTTTAATCTCCCTTGCTTCTCCCATAATGATATTTCTAGAGACCAGAAGCTTCTCATGGCCGCGTCGCGTGCAAAAGTCAAAAATGGGTTAGCTGTAGTTTGCAGTGGGCTGAAAATAGACCGACCAACACTCCCCAATACAGCAAACCTCACTCCCTTTTGCTTAGTGGGTGTAGGATTAGCTGTGAGATCCGGATGGTTCGTAGTGCTCTCTGACGTACGATAGTGGGAAATCAAAGCTCTATACGTGTACAATTTATGGTGATCTCGACGACCGTAGTGGGGGAGCTGGCATTCGCACCAGGAAATTTACGTACGTAAATTACATCTTCATGCTGGATTTACCATGCATGCACGTATCAACGAATCTAATGCCACCAGCATAATAGAAAACTTAACTGGAAGTTTGCCTTTCCAAAGTTAAAAACGAAAAATGCATTGGTCAGTTAGGGCTTGCTTTATTTCTTTTAAGAACTGGAACGTTTTCTTTTTCCCTTTTAATACTGTAACATCGCTCCTTTGCCCTAAAAATGAAGCTTCAAGTGAATATAACTATTACGCTATCGAGATTATTGAATATATATATATATATATGGCGCTATCCTTTTGAACCTTGCGAGCAGCTTCGATGAACTCGGTAAATCTGAATCCTACTTCACCTTCTCCATCTGTGACAACTTTATCTTTATCCAAAGCTCAACTTCAAGCTGGGCACGTATTAGAACCCACTGAGCAACATCAATGTCAAAAATTTGCAGGGAGATATCTAGATTATCATCGAAAGTTCATCAATCATCTTATCTCAACCATATTGAATTATACTTGTTTCTAGAGCTGACAAGTGTACTGTTTTTTCACGAAAATGAACTAAACGGGGGAAAGAGTGATCTTGAGGGTTTTTGATGCGAAAGACGGGTTTGTAGAATTGTGACGCATGTCAAAGCATGGCGATGAGTTTTCAGGCCACATAATACCACTGAGAACTTAGTGGTTTCATATCATGATTACTAGACTTCAATTTCCTTCGAATCGTCCCCTATATATACCCAGCCTATATGCATTGTATTTACATGCAATCCCAACGAGCATTACGTGAGTCGATAGTATACAGCCTTCCAAGCCTTGGCGTGAATTAAGAGAGATCATGGGGAAGTTCTTAATCGATGTTGCGAGAGTTATGATTGCCACATTGTTGTTCGGAGTAGTTTTTGTGTGTGTGACAGAAGCGAGGCGTCTTGAAAACAAAGCCATAGCTATAGAGAAGAGTCGAGGGGAAGGAGATGTTCGGGTTTGTGTGAGCCAAAAAGATGGCCAGGTTCACAAGGTCAGCAGCACAGTTAGCTGCTATGGTGGTGGTGGTGGTGTCGGAGTAGGAGCTGGCGGTGGTGGAGGTGGTGGAGCAGGCGTTGGTACGGGAGGGGGTGTCGGGGGTGGAGTAGGTGGAGGTGTCGGGGGTGGAGCAGGAGGAGGCGGTGGGGCTAGTGTTGGTGGAGGTGTAGGGGGCGGCGTTGGGGGTGGAGTAGGTGGAGGTGCTGGAGGTGGGGCAGGCGGTGGTGGTGGAGGTGGAGCGGGTCGAGGTGGAGGAGGAGGTGGTGTAGGTGCCGGAGGTGGTGGTGGAGCAGGCGGTGGTGTGGGAGGTGGTGCTGGAGGAGGTGCCGGAGGCAGTGGAGGTGCGGGTGTAGGAGGCGGTGGCGGGGCTAGTGTTGGTGGAGGTGTAGGGGGCGGCGTTGGGGGTGGAGTAGGTGGAGGTGCTGGAGGTGGGGCAGGCGGTGGTGGTGGAGGTGGAGCGGGTCGAGGTGGGGGAGGAGGTGGTGGTGGAGCAGGCGGTGGTGTGGGAGGTGGAGTTGGAGGAGGTGCCGGAGGCAGTGGAGGTGCAGGTGTAGGAGGCGGTGGCGGGGCTAGTGTTGGTGGAGGTGTAGGCGGTGGCGTCAGTGGCGGAGTGGGCGGTGGCGCTGGAGGTGGAGTAGGAGGAGGTGCCGGAGGCGGTGGGGGGGCTAGTGTTGGTGGAGGTGTAGGGGGCGGCGTTGGGGGTGGAGTAGGTGGAGGTGCTGGAGGTGGGGCAGGGGGTGGTGGTGGAGGTGGAGCGGGTCGAGGTGGAGGAGGAGGTGGTGTAGGTGCCGGAGGTGGTGGTGGAGCAGGCGGTGGTGTGGGAGGTGGTGCTGGAGGAGGTGCCGGAGGCAGTGGAGGTGCGGGTGTAGGAGGCAGCGGTGGGGCTAGTGTTGGTGGAGGTGTAGGCGGTGGTGTCGGTGGCGGAGTGGGCGGTGGTGCTGGAGGTGGAGTAGGAGGAGGTGCCGGAGGCGGTGGTGGGGCTAGTGTTGGTGGAGGTGTAGGCGGTGGTGTCGGTGGCGGAGTGGGCGGTGGTGCTGGAGGTGGAGTAGGAGGAGGTGCTGAGGCGGCGGTGGGGCTAGTGTTGGTGGAGGTGTTGGCGGTGGTGTCGGTGGCGGAGTGGGCGGTGGTGCTGGAGGTGGAGTAGGAGGAGGTGCCGGAGGCGGTGGTGGGGCTAGTGTTGGTGGAGGTGTAGGCGGTGGTGTCGGTGGCGGAGTGGGCGGTGGTGCTGGAGGTGGAGTGGGAGGAGGTGCCGGAGGCGGTGGTGGGGCTAGTGTTGGTGGAGGTGTAGGCGGTGGCGTCGGTGGCGGAGTGGGCGGTGGCGCTGGAGGTGGAGTAGGAGGAGGTGCCGGAGGCGGTGGTGGGGCTAGTGTTGGTGGAGGTGTAGGGGGCGGTGCTGGAGCTGGAGGCGGGGGAGCTGGAGGCGGGGGAGGCGGTGGCGGTGCAGGTGGAGCGGGTAGAGGTGCAGGGGGTGGCGGCGTAGGTGCCGGGGGTGGTGGTGGAGCAGGCATTGGCGTCGGAGGTGGAGCAGGAGGAGGTGCGGGTGTAGGAGGGGGTGCTGGAGGAGGAGCCGGCGGCGGAGTAGGAGCTGGAAGTGGTGGCAGTGCTGGTGTAGGTGTAGGAGCGGGAGGTGGTGTTGGCGGAGGTGTCGGAGGAGGGGCAGGCGGTGGTGCCAGAGCTGGAGGAGGAAGTGGCGGCGGAGCTGGTGTTGGTGCAGGTGCCGGAGTGGGAGGTGGCGCTGGTGTGGGAGCAGGAGCAGGAGGCGGTGGTGGTGTGGGTGTCGGCGGGGGAATCGGAAGCAAGAAACATGTCGGGCTTTGAACAGGTGGGGAAGAAGGCTTCTGAATCCGCCTTTTATATCTCCTACGGAGCTTAATGCAAACGCTGTAGGATTAAAACTGCTTAGCATTTCATCTTCGTAGTTGCTCACCGTGTTGTAACTTGTAACGATGTATGTATCGCAATAAAGAGAATGTCGATTCTCTCCTAGCAAGCAAGCGATCGTGCACATTCTCCTGCTCTTCTTCTCCTTTGGCGGTTGACGTCGCTCGGTATGCATTTTTCGCGTTCCTTTCTCGTCGTGGTCATATCAATATGTCGTGTTAAATAGGGGCACGCATCCCCCCCGGAGTTGACTTGCCCGAGTCAACGAACAGCTTACGGATCCTTCAATCCAAACTTAACTTTGTAAAATCGCAAATGGTAATCCACCATTGCGTTTCCGTACTAAACTACGAAGGTGGTCGGGGCACCAAGCAGGCTCGCTTGCCCAGCCCAATGATGCGCCCAAGATGTCCAGTAAACGGAATCGGCAAGTCGGACCATAGTTGGGCTCTGTCCAACACTAATCGTGGCCCAAATCTGGATATGACTTTTAAAATCTTAAATTTTTCGATACTACCGATCTCTGGTCAAAATGGTCAGAACCGGGACAAAATTTAAACTCGACTCTTAAAGTTGCATGATCATACTGTCCTAAAATCATGGAATGATCTCGATTGTGTTGTATTCGCGTGCATATGGAGTCATATCGAAGCCGTTTTCTTAGATTTGGTCTTCATTTGGCTCGGACACGATGCTTCAATTTGGTCTCCAATGGATGGCGTAGATGATGGAAACATGTCGGCTGCAATCCAGGCGTTGATAGGAATGTTTGGATTTGATTTCTATGCCTTTTTAGGCGCTTGTTACGATCTTTTGAGTTAATTGTAATGTTATCTTTTTAAGGTGTGCAATCTAGATCAAGTAAGGTAGTTGGTCTTTGTCATATTACCTCCTTTTCGCTTGGCAAAAATCGTTTATGAATTTATTAAAGTCGCTATTTACAATACTAATTGTGTTGTAATATAACTCATTTGATAGCTACAATGATATCATTAGGGGTGTTAGGAACCGAACCGAACCGAACCGAAAAATTCGATTTTTTCGGTTCGGTTCGGTTCGGTTCGGTTCTCATTAAAAATCAATATTTTTTTTATTGGTTAACCGAACCGAACCAAACCACAAACCGATAATAAAACCGAATTTCAATGGTTTGATTTTCTCTCCCGACTCTCGTCTCCTCTGGACCACTTCCCCGTTTGATGCTCTGTTTTGCCCTGTCTCGCTTCAACCGAGGAGGGACTCCTTGTTCCTCGTTTATGCTCGTGTTTAATGTGAAGGAATCGTTTCTGAGTCGACCTTGAGCATTTTTTGTTTATTGTATGTTGATTTTGGCTTGAGTTTTGGTCTTGGATGTCTTCGGACGCCCCCACTCGATCGACAACCACTAGATGTTTGACATAATGCCCGAACCAGATCCATCTTGGCCTCATTCGATTTAGGCTGAAAAGAACCGAAAAGAAAAACAGAAAAAACCAAAAGCTGATAGGCAATGGAGGGCGGTTGCGGATAATTCTATGACACCCAGTGTGAATTCGGGTCTCTCTGGTTCAACTAGGACCCTAGTTCCTTAATTTCTAGGTGAATTTTCTGTATTAAATTAAGATAGCAGTAGAAAGAACACCATGCTACGTATAAACTTCAAACAATTTAGCTATAACTATATTAATGGTCCCACATTATTGGTTAATCAAGAATCAAAGTGCATTTACCAATGTATCACGAAATGCTATGGTTCTTAAATATCATTTATTAATTTATTCACTTAATTTATTCAGAAGTAATTCGCGAGAGAAGTAGTCTTTCGACGAGAAGCAGTCGAGTCTCAGCAAGATCGAAAGGGCGAGCAGATGGGCCTTGGACTTTGGGTGGCAGAAGAAAGATAAGAGAAAACCAAAGAAAATGGGTCTCTGGCGAAGGCAAAGACGGCACCCGAAGTCGCGGAGGAGTCCTCGAAAAACGATGATAAAACTTGAATAATGAGAGAGGGAGAGATGCTGAGCTTTTTGTTGGGCTTTTACACGTTGTTTAAGTGGTTTGACTCGTAATGCCCGCACGGGTAATCACGATGTCCCGCATCCGCACGCCATCCATGGCCGTCGCCCTCGCCGTTTCCGAGCGTCCCAACTTTTTATCAGCTTCATCCAGCCAAAAAATGAAAGAAAAGAACCAAAAAGAAAAACAGAAAAAACCAAAAGCTCAAAACCAAAAACCGAAAAATCGAACCGAACTAAACCGTTGACACCCCTAGATATCATGACATATTTTATCTTTGGTATGATATGGTAAGTATTGTGATCTTCTAATATGGTCCAATCTTAGGGTTTGAACTAATTTCAAAAACCTCACAATGATGGCAAAAAATAATAATTCAAACCCTCTTCCCTCTCTCACCCCACATTTTGAAGTCGGTTTGTTTGATTTGAAGAGCAAAGATTTAAGATCAGTCATACTTCGGTCCATTCGTCGAGTCTCGCATTGAAATGTAAGGAATGATTAATGATAGTACTGGAGGTCCTAGCAATTGTGAAGAACCATTTTTTTACTTCCCGTGTTTGTGTTCGTTTCACTAAAAACTTAAATTAATTGTCTATTTAGGCGTGAACTTTCACAACGGACTTTTAAAATGAAAAGACATGAAGTCCTTTAAAAAAGGGAAAATAAAGAAATAAAGAAAGAAGAAAAGAGATCGTCTCAGCGCGAAACACGTAATCCCCTCAAGACGCTTTGAACTTTGCGGAGGATTAGGCAACCAAAGATCATTATGGTCGGCCCAATAGAAATCGAAAGCTTCAAGACATGTAGGACCTGTAACTGTAACCTCCTCAACCGCCGCTAACTACCCGGACTTAACCGTCTTTTTGACCTTGAAAAGGGTAATCGGCGGTCAAAAAACACGAACGTGTCGATGTTTCTGCTTCGACAAAAGTGTGAGATCACATGTCGGCGAACTTCAGTTCATCCCGTCCTCGACGCAGCCTCGCTACGTGGTGAGTACTGAGTACTGCACTGGCCTAAATTAAAAAGGGAAGATAATGTTCAAAGGATTTGGTTTGATTTTACCAAATGAGAAATATTTTGACTTACCAAATACCAGAAAAAATATATATATAATTTTGATTAGCGTCGGAGACTTGAGGGAAAAGATTTTATTGAAAAGTATCTCAAAGACACTTGCTTAACATCTCAATATTGTCGTTTTCGATATACTATCTTTCTCATGTCACGTGTAATTGATGCATTGAAATTGAAAAATTTTCTTTGTTAAGTAGTGACATAACGAATGAAAGATTTGAAGTATTAAAGATTAGTTTACTTTTGCATTACAGCATATTATAAGATTATGATTCACCAAGGGTTCTCCATGAGTTCGGTGGTAGAAATTTGAGGTCAAAGCCCTTCGATGAGTTCTTTTATTTATGTTATGAAGAGATATGGCCAATGTCGCGACCCAAAATTTTTTTTCGATGAAGGGTGAATCACCTAAAACTACTAGGTTAATGGATTACTAAATCCGAAGACTTGGCGCGGACTCTCCCAAGCCCTACCAATCGCGACTTGATACTAAGAAAAAGATCCATTAAAACATGCAATTATATTTCAAATTGGAGCCGCCACTAACCAATTAGGGCTGATTAGAAACCCAGGTAAAGTATGAGAGAAAACTTTACTTTTTACGAACCAGAGATTTAATGGATTCGGGGACATGGTTACGCTAGATTAATCTAACGCCCTTTCGGTACCTTAAAAAAAAAACATTTTTGCAGGCAGTCTTGATTAATTTTAACATAAGATACTAACATACAAATTGTGATCATGCGGGTGCGCAATCAATTAAATAACATTCAATAAATCAAAATGCTAAGAAATTATAAACCACAACTTTATTAAAGTCCACTCTCTAAGAAAACATTTAAAAAATGCTAATTAAAATGCATGCCCTAAACATGATTTTTAAATGACATGACACCTAAATTATTATTATGCAATCTTTATCTAAAATTAATATGCATGAATTTTACTTTAATGATATGTGAAATGCAATTTATATGGCCTAATTTGAACTATATGTATGCAATCTGATTTATGCAATCCTAAATGTGCATATACTACATGACATGAGATGCATGATATAACAATTTTATATGCATGTTCTTTTTGTGATTTTTTTAATGATTCTCTTTTTTATGTAGGCAACCTACACTAAATAAAGATGATATGAAATGTGATTAATTATGAACTAACCTATTAATTAACCAAGTAAATGACTTTTGTGTTTTCTTTATTTTTTATTAAAAATGTTAATTATATGCAATTAAAAATTACACGATGGGATTACTAAAACATGATAATATGATGCAATCCTAATTTATTAATATGCAAACTCTAATTAAATGTGCCTACTATGCTTTATTGAAATTAAACAAACTAATTAAGCTACTCAAAATGGAATAATTTCCTAATTCAATTTCGAGATTAATTTGATTTAAACCTCATTTGTCTTAGAAAACCATTATTCTTTTTAACCTTTTTTATCATCTTTTCATATTATGAAAACATGCAAACAACTAAGGATGAAATCCTAAAAATAATCGTAAAGGTTAATTTAAACCTACATGTCTTAATTTAATAAACCTATATGACCTATATGCTCATGCAAATTTTTAACTTTTCACTATTTCCTTTTTTTTTTAATTTTTCATTTTTTTAAGCAAGCAATTATTTTTACATATAAGCTAAGATAAGAGTTAAAACAATTGAAAAGATAATCCGTTGTCTCACGGATTAAGTTAACAATTATTTTAACTCTATAAATCACAACGAGGGAATCAAAATAATTAAAAATTTGGTCCGAAGTCTTACGGACCAAATTAAATAATTATTGTGATTTAACAATTGAAATTCTACCAAAACAAACCCAAAATTAGTATAATTAAAAAAGTGACCCGATGTCTCTCGGATCAAATTAATAACTATAGTAATTTGAGGTAAAATCTACGGATAATGCATAGAGAAATTAACACCCAACATTTAAATAATTAAACTAACATGCTATCAAATGAAATAAACATAAAAATTAACCTAACAAATAATTGAATAAACTAAACTCCAAAAAATGAAAAGTAAAAGTAAAAAAAAACAAACTACCTAGGGGATCAACGGGGACAGGGGATGGTGATTCGGAGGTTCAGCCAAGAGGAGTCACCGGTGGAACAAGGGTTGTTCGTTGGAGCTCGGGCGAGACTCGGGTAATAACGGACCTACAACAAAAAAGAGGAAAGCAGCAAATGGGTCGTGGGCACGGGAGCAACGTCGGGTGAGGCGTCGGGCACCGGTGGCTTCGCGAACAGGGAGGCTCGATTCGTCACTCGGGCGGATCTACGAGCGGCTCCGGCGTTGCTGGGTCCTGCGGGTCGGAGCGGCGATTCGGCGGTGGTGCGGAGAGTCGCAGGCTCGGCGGGTCACGGCTTCGTGCGGAGCGAAGCAACGGCTGATCGGTGGCGCTAGGCGGCTGCTCGGATTCTGGGCGGTGGTGCTGGCGTCTGGCGCGAGCGGCTGCGGGCTGTGGTGTGCTTGAGTGGCGGCCGATGCAGGACTCGGACGCGGCGACGAGCAGTCGCGGCTGGCTTCAGGCGGAGGCAGAGGCTCGGCGCTGGGCGGCTTCGCGATTGAGATGGTCTCGCGGACTAGCGGCTCGAGCTCCGATGCTGTGGGCGAGGCGGCACCAGCAAGGACGAGCAACGCTCGGTGATGGGCAGCAGGCTCGGTGGCGCGGCGAGATGGCGGCGTCCGGCGGCGAAGGGCGAAATGTAGGTAGGTCGAACGCCGGGCGGAGAGGGCTAGAGGCGTCGCACGTCGAGATCGCGGCTGTGGCGGAGTGGGGATCTTGAACCGGCGGCGATATGGGGCGCCGGAGCGGCAGCGGTGTGAGCTTCGAGTGCTCCGGTGGCGTCAGGTGGAGGCAAAGCAGCAAATGGGGGCAGCGGGCAGCGAATGTGGGGAAGATGATGAACAGTAAATGTCCAATCACTTCCCCCTTTGGCTGCTTCTGCTTTTACTTTTCACCTCCTTTTCTTCTTTTTGCTTTTTCCTTTCTCCACGCACACGGATGGCTTCTCTCTTTCACTATGTCTTCCTTTTCTCTTTTCTTGTCAGAGAAAGAAAGGGGAAATGGTTCCCTTTTTTGAACAAAGTATACGAACACTTCTGAATTTTTGATTCCTTTCAATTCGCACGAAGAGAAGCCTCCTACGAAAGTGAAAATAAGGAGCCCCCAATTCTTCACGTCTCGAACTTCTCTATTTATAAAGGGAAGACTCGAATTTGTTTTTGTCGATAGAAATTTTCCCTCAACTTCTCAACAACAAAGTGACTCCAAGATCGCACGGCCATTTAATTTTTGAATTTCAAAATTTTGTTTTAAAATTTCCCTCTAATCAAAGATTATCCTCTATTTCTAATTCCTAAATTTAACAAAAAATATTAACCTCAAACCTCTATCGCTTCCTTTATCAAGACATGCATTGAGTTCCGAATAAAAGGTCTTGGCTAAAATTTCATAATGTTCGAACCATCTAAAATTTCCCGACATGTATATTCCGTGCCTTATATCACGTCATAGTTGTGAGACAGCCGCTTTTCTCGAACAGGATGTGGACATAATCGCATCAAATAGATTACCCTCACTTTAGTATCCAAACAGAATAGTAGATTCCCTCAGAATTGGCTGACCATACGCTGTCCATTGCAACATGGCGCATGCTATAGAACTACTGAGGAGAGATAGAGGAGCTACGTCGTATGTGATTCAAGTAAAGGATAAGGAAAATACCTCTTCCTCTACTTTATTTATACCTTCTTACTTATACTTTTTTACTTTTCAAATGGGTCATAATAAAAAGTGGCATGCTTTAAGTTTATTCCAATCGAACAAAGGAGATTGGCTGCCAATAAAAAATAATTTAGAAAAAAAAAAAAAAAGCTTGGTGTCCTCTTTCAACATGAAGAATATTCATGAAAATCATCGCATCCACTGAATTTGGGACATGGAAATCTTTTATGCACTTCCAAAAAAAGACAAAAAAAACAAGAAGAAGAAGAAGAAGAAGAAGAAGCGTCCGGAGGCCATACTTCTCAATCAACGTTATAGGAATAAATGGAACAAAGGCAGATTCAAGAATTACAGCTTTTGAAAAGAAAATGCATCATACCAGGCTCACTTTTATACGGAATAAATGTATCGTTCGTCGGCCATCCCCGGCAATTGGCGGAAGAAGAAGATTTAAAATAGAATAAGGGGAAAGACTAAATGAAAAAAAAATTATTGTAAAATCGTCAACGTCATTTTCTGTCATACCATATTGATGGCCGGCATTGACTAAATCGTCACGTCAGCATTTTTTGATTAAAATTGATTTGGATGGAGTATATTAGAAAATGTCAAAAAGTTTAAGATTGAATTGATTAAATTGAAAAGTTGAAGGCTAAATTAGCTACCGTACAATAAATTTTGGACTCTTCGAACAATTTTCCCGAAGACAATGAGAGCTTGTGACTTATGATCGTGGTGCACATAAGCTAGTATGTACATTATCATCGAATGGTAATATATACAAGAAAGGTTATTTCCATTGTGCTCTGATGCAAGGTTTTGCATTGGACAAATGCAGTACAATGAAAAGTCTAATTTAAAAGTAAAGGAAGATCACATATTATATAAAAAGTCACATGGATCACGTTGTCGGGCCATGTGAGAGAATATTTCGACAATCGCTACCCCTTTATGAGGCAAGCATTGATTATTGTGAAATTTGCCGTCACGTCTATTCTCTAGGCCGAAGAATTTATACCATACGTGTAGAATATAGATGTTCTTGGCGGCTTGGGTAAAAAAAGGATGAGGGGGAATAAAAAGGAAAAGGACGCAGCAAGGTACTCCTCTTGTTTTCAACATATACTGCAAAATTAATCAAACTTTTACTAAATAACTTGTTTTATTATTTAAAAGCACAATAACTTGGAAGTTACTTTGATGTTAAATGCAGCATGTCCTACGGATAGCTTTTTTATTTTTTATAATTCGAATCACCTCACTCACTTATTTTCTCGATGTCGTTACCTGTTTTTTTTTTTTTTTGTTATATATAAAGAAAATCACATGTATTTGTAAAGAAGAAAGTGAGAAAATTAAGGATATATTTGTTGGAAAAATATGACTTCAAAATAATAGAACAATCAAGTCGGATTTTAAGATGTGATATCATTTTCATTAAGGATATATTTGCCCGCAATGTTGCTAATGATCACCGGCAAATATCTCTCATGATACAATAAAATCTCACATGAGAATACTAGATAAGTTTCTTTAGGAAACAAATAAAAAGATGGTTATAGTTTTGTAAAGAAGACATAAAAATGATTTCATTCTCGTTTTTGCCAAAAATTGACACACACACACACACAAATCGATCTTAAAGAACATAGTCAACTTTTTGCGAAATGTTACAAAGTGAACAAAAGTATCATTTCGAAAGTAATTGCAAAATAAAAAAAAAATGCAACCTTTAGGGAAAGATTGCAAATTAAATAAATATAATTTCCAAATGTTGTCTTGAAAAGACACATAGAAAAAATCCAGAATAATAAAATTGATAAAAAAAATAATTTTTCAATAAATAAAATTCTAAATTTTCATAATATCCAAAATACTAAATAAACAAAAAACAACCTACTAACAAAGGTTAATAAAATAACCATACGAAATAAAATAAAATTAAAAGGGTTAGTGCTTATTGTGCCTAATAATCACACACCAGCACGCGAGTATTGTGAGGTCTAATCCACATCCAACCTTTCCTTTAAACACACTAAAAAATGCTCATACTTATAAATTGGCCCATCTCCTCCCACTTTTCTATTTGAGACCACCGAAAGCACATTTATTTTGTTTTACAAACAAACATCCAACCATATCTTCAAAAATGGCTTCACATTTAACAGATCAAATTCTAATCTTTCGCAAAAAGCCATCAAAAAACATTTTGAAGATCATCTCTTTAATATAAGATATTGGTGACATCCACTACATGTATGCGGACATGTAAACAAATTGGCAGAGGAAAGATTTAAGGAGAAAATATAGAGGTGCCCCCGAAAATAGGATAAGCAATTAAGCTCAATAAGACCTTGAAAATTCTCTGAACACACACATGTGAAAAAAAATAGAAAAAAAATCAATCTCGATTAATTTCAAGAAATCAACATGTATTTTTGCTTAAAGAAAAGGATGTAATTGAGACTTCAAAATCAAATTATTCAAAAACATGCATTTGAAAAATTGGAAAAAGAAATCACGAATATTTACTTAACTAAAGAGGATAAGAATCAAGAAAAGCGTCTCCGGATAAGAATATCGAATCAAGAGGAACCAAATATAAAATCAAATTTTATGACAGCACTGTAGGGAACCAAATATAAAATTATGTTTTATCAAAGTTTCTACATAAGTATAAACATGTAAAATGATTTTCATAAAAAAAATTGGAATCTGTCTATTCAAGAGAATGGTTGTTGGCGGAGAGACTTCAGATTTTCTTTAATTAAAAAAATGAAATGCAAGCTTTACGCTTTACCCTTACCCAATGGTCTAGTTCTTTTTTGGTCGGTCACAATGGCCTAGTTCAAAGCAGCCGACTTAGCTGCTTCCTCGGCCAATCGCATTTCAACACGTTGCAAGCCAAAATTAGTCAAATCTCGACGTAGGACCTTTCAATAACCCAAGAGAGGAAGATCCGATTTTTTCCAATTTCACGATAACGAAACCTGTTCAAAATCTACTATGGCTTTACGCACGGTCTAGTTTTCTCTTCTTCTTCTTCTTCTTCTTCTTCTTCTTCTTCTTTTTTTGTGTGGTCAACACCGTCCTATGCCCATGCTCTGTAACGTCAGGTCCACATCAACTGCTTCGATCCCACCGTGCAGAACGGAACACCATCGAGCAAATTCAACCCCACAAGCTACACCTGAACTACGGAGGGCGGATAAGTAGAAGAAGAAACAGAGCATGAAAAGATCACCAGTCGCCGTCCAATCCGGCCGCCCAAAATTCTCATCCTGAGAGCGCTTTTTCTCGATTCCATGCTTCCTTTTATCAGCCTCCTTCGTTCTTTATTTAGTTAATTTTTTTTTTTGAGGAAAAGAAATTCCACGATCCTTTCCACGTTTTTCAGTCGCCCCTTTTTCTCCCCGCCCTGATCTCTATAAATATGTGCCCTCAATGCCTGCATTAATCCGTGCAATCGTTGAAGATTTGCTCTCTTTCTCTCGCTTTCCGACAACAATCTTCCGCAGTTGCCATCTTCCCTCAACCTCCTTGCCTCTGTTCGATATCCCTCTGCTGAATTTGTCGAGCGTATCGATTCACCGTGAAGATTTCCATATTCTTCCTCTGTAAATTGCGGCAATATCGACCTAATCTTTCACTTTAACTCCACAAAAACTTCCCTCCGAAAAAAGGAAAAAAAAGATACTTACCATAATCAGTGACCCTCTCCGTGTCATATATATCAACATCCTTCCGCTTCCTTTGGAGATTCACGCGAGCTCTTGTCCATTTTCCAGTCCTGCATAGCTTCCTTCTGTTCATCCCTTTCGTTTGAATTGTTCCCCGTTTTCGTTGTCTGCTGATGATGGCGCCACCGAACAAAAAGAATCACTTCATCCTCTCCGGAGGCAAGCTCTCGGTCGACGGCGTCCCCGTCCTCACCGACGTCCCCAGCAACGTGTCGCTGACCCACTTCTCCTCCACCCGCCGCTCCTCCGACGCGCCCCTCCCGCTGCTCCTCCGCGTGGACTCCACCGCCAGCCGCGGCTGCTTCCTCGGGTTCGCCCAGGACAAGCCCTCCGACCGGCTCACGAACCCCCTCGGCAGGTTCTCCGACCGGGAGTTCCTCAGCATCTTCCGGTTCAAGACGTGGTGGTCGACCATGTGGGTCGGGTCGTCCGGGTCGGACATCCAGATGGAGACCCAGTGGGTCCTCCTCAACGTCCCGGAGGCTTCGTCCTACGTCCTGATCCTCCCCATCGTGGAGGGGCCCTTCCGGTCGGCCCTCCACCCGGGGCGGGACGGGCATCTCACCATATGCGCGGAGAGCGGGTCCCGGCGAGTGACCGCCTCGTCCTTCAACGCGATCGCGTACGTCCACGTGTCCGACAACCCGTACAACGTGATGAGGGAGGCCTACAGCGCCGTCCGGGTGCACCTCAACACCTTCAAGCTGCTGGAGGAGAAGACCGTCCCGCCGCTCGTGGACAAGTTCGGGTGGTGCACGTGGGACGCCTTCTACCTCACCGTCGACCCGACCGGGGTCTGGCACGGGGTCCAGGAGTTCGTCGAAGGAGGCGTGTCTCCGAGGTTCCTGATCATCGACGACGGCTGGCAGAGCATCAACCTCGACGGGCAGGACCCGAACCAGGACACCAAGAACTTGGTCCTGGGCGGCACCCAGATGACCGCGAGGCTCCACCGGCTGGACGAGTGCGAGAAGTTCAGGAAGTACCGGGCCGGGTCGATGCTCGGTCCCGACGCGCCATCCTTCGACCCGAAGAAGCCGAGGATGCTGATCAACAAGGCCATCGAGGTCGAGCACGCGGAGAAGGACCTGGACAAAGCGGTCCAGTCCGGGGCCAAGGATCTGGCCGAGCTCGAGTCGAAGATCGAGAAGCACAAGAAAGAGATCGACGAGCTGTTCGGAGCGGAGGAAAACGGACAGGACTCCAGCGGCGCGGGAGGGTGCGGGAAATGCGCCTGCAAGAGCGAGAGCTACGGGTTGAAGGCCTTCACCAGGGACCTGAGGGAGAAGTTCCCGGGCCTCGACGACATATACGTGTGGCACGCGCTGTGCGGTGCTTGGGGCGGGGTTCGACCCGGGTCTACCCATCTGAAGTCGAAGGTCGTCCAGATCAAGCTCTCCCCGGGGCTTGGCGGGACCATGACCGACCTCGCTGTGGTGAAAATCGTCGAGGGTGGGATCGGGCTCGTTGATCCCAGCCAAGCCGGAAATTTCTACGACTCCATGCACTCCTACCTCGCTAGCGTCGGCATCACCGGAGTCAAGGTGGACGTCATCCATGTAAGCGCTCTCCCAGTACATCCTTCATGCATTCATTTGCTGTTTTTTTCTTTGTTTTTCACGTTTCGTGACAATTGCAGACTCTTGAGTACGTGAGCGAGGACTATGGAGGCAGGGTGGAGCTCGCGAAGGCATACTTCAAGGGCCTGAGCGACTCGCTCGCCAAGAACTTCAAGGGAAGCGGGCTTATCTCGAGCATGCAACAGTGCAACGACTTCTTCTTCCTCGGGACGCGACAGATCTCCATTGGAAGAGTAGGTAAGTGAAGAACGAAGCGGATTGCGCGCTAGAATGTCCAGATAAACTATGCCTTATGTTCGAATTTGCTAATGAGTTCGGTTAACCGGCGGTGCTCGACAGGCGACGATTTCTGGTTCCAGGACCCGAACGGCGACCCGATGGGGGTGTACTGGCTGCAAGGCGTGCATATGATCCATTGCGCCTACAACAGCTTGTGGATGGGGCAGATCATCCAGCCCGACTGGGACATGTTCCAGTCGGACCACCTGTGCGCCAAGTTCCATGCGGGGTCACGGGCCATCTGCGGTGGCCCGGTCTACGTGAGCGACTCCGTCGGCGGCCACGACTTCGAGCTCATCAAGAAGCTCGTGTACCCGGACGGGACCATCCCCAAGTGCCAGCACTTCGCCCTGCCCACCAGGGACTGCCTCTTCAGGAACCCCCTCTTCGACAACAAGACCATCTTGAAGATTTGGAACTTCAACAAGGTAACCAAATGCGTGCAATCCTGCCACTTTTTACTATGATTTCGTCTGCGATCGTTTCGTTTTAGACTAAGTTGTTCGTCTGCTCGCCATGTCGCAGTACGGCGGCGTGATAGGAGCGTTCAATTGCCAAGGCGCCGGCTGGGACCCCAAGGAGCAGAGGATCAGGGGCCACTCCGAGTGCTACAAGCCGATGTCCGGGTCGGTCCACACCACCGACATCGAATGGGACCAGACCAAGGGCTCGACCCAGATGGGCACAGCCCCGGAGTTCGCGGTCTACCTCGGCCAAGCCGATCAGCTCATCCTGACCGCCCCAACCTCCGACCCGATCGACATCACCATCCAGCCATCTTGCTTCGAGATCTTCAGCTTCGTGCCCATCATGCACCTCGGACCTAGCAGCACCAAATTCGCACCCATCGGACTGACCAACATGTTCAATTGCGGTGGCACGATAATAGATTTGGACTACCCCGATTTCGGGGCTGTTGTCAAGGTTAAAGGCGGGGGCGTGTTCTTGGCATATTCGAGCGGGGTGCCCAAGAAGTGCACAGTGAACGGGGCCGTGGCCAAGTTCGGGTGGTCGCCGGAGGACGGCAAGCTGACCGTCGATCTCCCTTGGGTTGAGGAACAAGGTGGCGTCTCCACCGTGGGTCTCGTCTTCTGAATCAATTCGAGCCCGTCTTAGTAATCATAATAATATTAATTATATCTATGCCACAAGAGGAGGTTTAATTTGAGATGAGCGTTTTCAATTTTAGTCTGGCAAGCCAGTCAGTTCAATGTAATTAAGAGAATATATGGGTGTGAATATCCATATAACTCTTATATGTCAATTAAAAGTTTATTTTGTATTTTCCTTCCTAATTTGCCATGATTTTTTTTTTTTATTGTTCTTTTGGCATGTTGGGTTTGGTTGGATAAAGATGTGAGGTGACATGGGAAACTTCCATCTGGCACGTCTTTCTAATGCGCCGCGGCTATCTAAAAGATGAGTGGATAAATCCTATGCAAAATGCCAGAAACATCCCAACGAGAAGCCTCTAAAGGATGTCATGCGATTTAGCGATAAATCAACCTGATATAATTAGAAATAAATCAAGTACTGAAACTCAATTCATGAAAAAGATTAATGTCGCGTTAATTTTAATTAGATCTTAATACACGACGTAATATGAGAAAACATGACTAAAGATTTTTGTGGAGGAAAAGCCTTTGTCAAAGATTAGAAGAATCGATTCACCTATTATACTGTATAAGCACATATATAATTATAATTGTAATATTCATCGAGAAAAACTGAATAATAAGAAAGAAAGAGAGAGAGAGAGAGAAAATTGCGAGATTGCGAGCTTGCGTAATCAGCCACGCGAAGACTTGCAAGGAAGACGGGTGGCGCCACGTAGTCAGGAAAAGGACGTCTCTTTAGTTCCACGTGTCACGACTCAGAGCCACCAGAAAAGTCCAACCCACGATGATGAAGTGGCCCCACCCCACCATGCAAAGCCGCAGAAGGTGAAGTTCTCGTGCCTCCCACGTGCGGTGACGGTCGACATCGATCTTGAGAGTATAACTTCGTTTCGTTAAATAACTCGGTTCGCCACGCAAGGCAAAATATGTATGCACATTATGTAATTTTCGACGTCGAAGTATATACAATCGCCAAATATCATTAAGAGGAATTCTTTTTATAATGTAATTTACGTATGATATGTGCACTTGTTTGTGATGAATGGTAGTGAAATTGTTTTACAACGCTTTTATACTTAATTATGTCGAACTATGATCATGTTTATATGTTATGATTGTAATGTAGAACAACATGCAAATACCTTTATGGAAACATTTGGAGCGTCATAAAAGCGGACGGTCTTACAAATTAAAGAGGATTGCATGATCTTTGAGATTACAAATGGGTTACAATATTTGATTCACGCGTTTTCTTTGATTTCTGAGATGTCATAGATTTCATATTCGTTTTACAGATTTTCTAATTGTGTTTTGATAACTTTCCCTTTTATCAATATCTTTTCATTAATTTTGTTATTCAATTTCAGTTATTTTGTTATTTTCTAGATGGCGATCTCCCTATAAATAAGCACTAAGATATTGTAATCTACACTTCTTTATCAAAAAATAAACACTATCTTTTGGAATCATTTCCAAGCATAATTTTCTTTTTCTCTGCGTCAGATTGATATATCGTGAAAGTGTCAAGTCATAAAGTATCTTCAATGGTAAGGATCAAATTATGAGATCACTAATTTGATAATGCTATTTAAATACATTAAATAGTAAGAATATCATAGGCTATATCATGTAACATGATAGTGAAAACTAACCCTTTGTCATGTTTCAAATTTACTATAGAGCGATGAATATAAGAACCCATGTTATCGATTGTTTTCATAATCAACATCAAGCTCGAGAGATGTGGATGCATGTCACCTAAATTTCGACATTACCTATGGTTCATACAAGTAAAAACCACGTCGCAAATTCATAAAGATGTATGAAAAATGAAAGATCTTATTGGAAGGGTTTGTATTAACAAACATCATCGAGACCCTAGTTAAGTTAATTGGAAAAGTAAATATAATCTTCATGACACCTTGGAAATCGAAGAGATATACAATGGAGGCTAATTATTTTGAATATATTGATGTTTTTTTTTTTTCTCAAAAATGTTTAGTAAAGATTTAACAAGTTGGGACGCACTTTCAACTAACGTTCCATGCAAAGAGAGGGTAACGAAGTTTGGTGAGCTGATGAGCGAGAGAGACTACGTCGGTTGCTTGTGAAGACGCGTTTTCGGAGCAAATGGGATTATCCACTAATTTGTGGACCGTGGTCGGCCCAATTAAAAAAAAAAGAAGTATATATAAGAAAAATAAGAATTTTGCTTTTCGGGGCAAAATATAGTAAAGCTTTGGAGCAATCACGAGGAAGGTCGTGGAAGACAATGACAGATGCAACCAAAACCAACTGAATTAACGGCCTTTAACGTTGGAAGAGGAGGAATGTCTGGTTAGTGTCGGCGTTCGACTTTTGACGGTGCCGTCTTGTCTTTCTTGATTCATGCGGCCGCCGGTGGGGCCCTGCGTCATGCTTTTTGTGGACTATCATAACGAGTAATGACACCAAAGATTTCAAACCGGTCGGCTTGTATCACAATTGGCATCAACTAATTTTCTGTGTCATAAAAATATCCCAAACTAGTGCGTTTACAACAGGTCTCCTGAAATTTTAGGGTGGAGTTGGACGGAATTCGGAATTTAGTAGATTTTTGAGACGCGAAGGGGCTCTTTTGGTAAAATTAACAGATTTTCAAATTTCAATTTCATTTTTTTCGGATTTGGTTTTCCCAAACCAATGCCACCATTTGTGTTGAATTTCCACTTTGGGCCCATGTCACACTTCTAGCATCCGAGTTGTGTTGCAGCTTGTGTTTCCTTATAAAAAATTTAATGAGATATCAACAAAAGCTAATAAAGGATAGATTTGTGATAGATGTACTAGCTTAAAATTCCTGATGACATGAAAATAATTTGAGGTAAATATAGTACTAGTTAAGAGTGTCAACGGTCCAGATCTCCATATTACCCAAAATGGCCCTAAACATGTTTTGGTACATACGTGTTCATGACCCGAGCCATATTGTATCCGAACTGAAGACACAATTAGGTTGGGTCAATTTAGTTCAGGTATCTTTGGCATTGGTATATTAGTTTGTGATTTTTGTGTCATTATCCCAGTTGGAGAAGGGTTTGGATGCACCGTTAAGGACCAAGCTGTTGATAAGCAGCGCTCTGTCCACAAACTGTGTGCCGTACATTATGCCAAACTACACCAATGAGTTCCTTACTTGGGTGAGGCTAGGCAACTAGAAGCTCCTACAAACTTTGTCCATGGCATGTAAGGCTAACATCTTGATGGTCCAAGATGATTCAGGGAACTACAAAACGATTGGCAAATCTGTAATGCAACATTGAAGCGATCTAGCACAATAAATTATATAATCTATATCAAGGCTAGAAAATATAGATTGTTGTGGTGACGGATTCATTGCCTAAGACATCACTTTTTGACACATTGCTGTTGCCAAATCACCAAACAATTACTTTGTATTCCAACTCCGACCTCTTGGTCTACTATCGATGTGGCTTTGAGGGTTATCATGACACCCTTTATGTTCACTCTGAGCGACAGTTCTACAAAGAGTGTGACTTCTATGGCACCATTGACTTTATCTTTGGAAATGTTGCAGTTATTCTCCAGATTTATAACATCCATGCCTAAAAACCCTCCCAAGGTCAATACCTTAATTGCTTAGGCCAAACCGATCCCAACAAAAATACAGGCGTCTCCATCCACAACTACAAAGTCACTGCAGTTTTATACCTGAAATCAATTCAAAGCTCTGTCAAAATGTACCTTGGAAGGTTGTGGCAAAATATTCAAGAATTGTTTTCATGAAGACTTATCTTGATAGCCTAATTAACTCAACCGATTGGTTGAAGTGGGATGGTGACTTTGCCGTTACAACTTTTTACTATGGAGAGTATATGAACACGGTCCTTGAGTCATTGATTGCAAACAGGGTCAAGTGGGCAAGTTATCATGTCATCACAAGCGCGACGAAGGCTTCGAAGTTCCTTGCCAATGGCATGCCTTACACATCTAGTCTTTAAGCTTTGCAAAGGCAGAAAATCATAGCGAAACATAAAGTTTGACTCTGTCACAATTCATTCACAGAGAAAGATTATATTTAGATTTTATGCAATAAATAGAATTCATTAATATTATTAGAAATAATTAAGGATTTCTTTAAAGTAATTTCCATTGTTAGAGATATTTTGATTATTATGTTAATTATCCATATCACTCAAGATTCCATTGTTAGAGATATTTTGATTATTATGTTAATTATCCATATCACTCAAGATTGCACGTATATGGCACACATATTGCACGCATATTGCACGCATATGGCACGTATATTGCACGTAGCTCTCCCTTTAATTGTGCATATCTTGATTGAGATATTATATTAAAATAGTTATCTAATAAGACATATAAATAGATCAATGTATTCTTCATTAATATCTATGTTGAAATACAAAAATTCCATACTCCTATCTTCGGCATTATTGTTCTTAAGTTGATGTTAAATGTTGGTTCCTAAGGAAAACCCTTTTATTAAAAAAAAAAATGTTCATGATCCTTCTCTTTTTTGCCTCTTTTGCTATCTCAAACCATTTCTAGCTATTTCTCCAGCAATGAAATCATGGTGTAGCAAAATGCCTTACCCACAACCATATAAGTACTTATTGACCCAAAGCCATAACCAGACAAGTGAAAATCCAATCTCCTCAAAGCCTTGAAGCAAGTTGCCCTCAAGAGAGCTCAACCTCGAGACCTGTTGGGCCGAGTTCACCAAGTTTGGCGTCTCAAACAAAGTTGCCCTTGATGCCAAATAACATTTTCAAATTGATAATCAATGCTTTGTCTGCAAACTATGTACCTATGCTACACCGAACTACACCAATGAGTTCCCTACTTGGCTGAGGCCTGGCAATAGAATGCTCTTGCAGTCTCCATTTGCATTGTCTATGGCTAATATCGTGGTGGCCCAAGATGGTTCGTGGAACTACAAGACGATTAGCAAACCTAGAATCGTAGTATTAAAGCAGTCTGGCACAACAAGATACATAATCTATTTCAAGGCTGGTACGTATGAAGAGAATGTTGAAGTTGGACAAAAATTGGAGAACATTAGGTGGGTAATCTATTTATCTACGTATAGCTGGGGAAGACAATGAGATCCACAACTTCATGGCCCAGCCTTCATTTTGATCCAGAAAAGCAACATCGCTTATGTTTTTTGGGCGTAGGCCCAAACCCAACCTCCACAGACCCCAAAAAAGACCGAAAACATTTGGAATTATCTTTTGGGCTTTTTTCAATAATGCATAGACTATCATTTTAACTTTGGGAGCAAGAGATTAAAATCAAGCAAGCTAACCATCCAATATAGGATTTTGCTTATGCAACCACAAAGTATATATGTTCATATACCTACATACATAAATACCATGTTTATAAACATAGACTGAACACTTAAGCGACTCATTACATAATTATTGGACTCAATGAGAGGAATTTTGAATAAGTCAAAAGTCGAGATCCTTTCACGTTTACACAAATATGACATTATATATGGTTCATACATGCATAAATCGCTTGTTCCAAAAAAGCTTGGAAACCTTTATGGAAAATTTATAAAGATGTATGAAAAATGAAAGATTTTATCGGAAAAATCGTTTTTTTAAACGGGTGTTTTTGAGACACTTATTAAGTTGATCGGAAAAGAAGAAAACATATGTCAAGATACTTTGGGAACTGAAAAGATATATATGGTCAAGGCTAATCTCTTGAAATGGACACAAATCTAATGTTTTTAAAAGTGCATTTAGTAAGATTTAGCAAGTTAGGACCCTCTTTTGATTCTCCTTAAAAAAGCGTGTTTGGAAGGCAGAGAACCGAGCGAACGGCGGCAGGACAACGGGGCTGGGCCCGAGGCGCTTGTCGGGAACCGACATAAGACACTGTTCTTTCAACTAACATTCCGTGCAAAAAGAAGTTAGGTGAGTTGATGAGCGAGAGAGACCGAGTCATTAGCTTTGTGAATACGCGTTTCCGGAGCCAAATAAACAAAGTAGGATATTATCCACTAATTTGCGGTCGGCCCAATTAAAATAATAAACATATATATAATTTGCTTTTTTTAGGCCGCGAACGTTAATATGCAGACAAAAGTGACGGAGTTGTCACGAGGAAGGTTGTCGAAGACAAAGACAGATGCACGGGAAGTTGCGGAGTTAGACCACCAACTTGAGAGAGAGAGAGAGAGAGAGATTCCAACCAAAACTAACTAAATTAACCGCCTTTAACGTGGAAAAGCTGGAATGTCTAGTTTGTGTCGGCGTTGAGCTTTTTATGGTGCTGTCTTGTCTTTGCTTGATTCATGCGGCCGTTGTTGGGGCTGTACCTCTTCCTATTTGCAGATTAGCACCAAGAGGAATTCCGCCAAATATTTCAAATGAGTGCATATGTATTAAATTATAGAGATGATTGGTTTCAAGGTGGGTGATTTTCACCTTGAAACTAGGAATTGTCTACTAAAAACCAATTCCATAAAATTGTATTTGAAAACTGCTTGTTAGTTTCATTGACCTACCTAAGAATTGGACTTGATTCATGGAATTGTTCAAAATGTTCCCATTTCAAGAAGGCATGAGACTTGAGAATAGACGATGAGGTCAGAGGCGATCAAGAGCGAGTGACAGAGGGAGCAACGAGGCCAAAGACAATCTAAAGCAAGAGTAAGAAGGGGATGGACAAGGTTGCAGGCCACCAACAGCGAGAGTGAGGGAGGGAGGTGACACCATGAGATGAGTGAGGTGAGAGATACAGAGATACAAAAAGGAAACTCGGATTTGATATGAAAATTTAAAACATAAAATTTTAAAAAATATATATATTTACTGATCTGGTTTGGTTGGGCGATTTCACATTTCGAGTTAGGAATTGGACTAGTACTCACCAGGCCCAATAAATTGGAACTAAGAACTAAATTGGTCATCATAGGAATTGTTGGTTCTAGACTAGTCTAGTCTCGTTATGGGTAGCTCCTAATTTTTTTGCACAAGTTTATTACATTTACCATAAACTAATTTTTATGTCACAAAAATTTTACAAACTAATGCATCCATGGCGAATCTACCAAAATCTTATTGTGAAATTAGATGAAAAGGAAAAATTAGTAGATTTTCCAATCTCGGATCATTTCCTTCATATTTGGTTTCCTCAAGACTACGTTATCCATTTGTGTTGAATTTCCACGTTGGACCCACGCCAAACAATCGAAGCTTTGTTGTCACTTGTGTTTCCTCATTGACAATTTAATGAGATATTAACGGAAACTAACGGAGGGAAGATTTATCACGAATGTACCAAATTAAAATTCTTGGTGAAACAAAAATTAGTTTTAAGGTAAATATAGTATTGGTTAAGACTTAAGACTGTCAATAATTCAGATTTTCGTGATACCCAAAAACCGACTTGTACATATGTGTTTGCGATCCGAACCGTATAGTACTTGAACCAAAAATAGGGTCGGGTCAGTCCCGTTCCGATATTTTTGACATCCCGATTAGTATATTAATTTGTGATTTTTGTGGTATTAACCCAATTTGGAAAAAGGATTTGGGTGCACTGTTAGGGGCCTAGCTGTTCAGCTACGTTGCTGGGGGAAGACGATGAGATCCACGACTTCATGGCCCAACCTTTATTGATCCAGAAAAAGCAACATCGCTGTCGTTCTTTCGGGCATTCATGCCCAATGGCCCAACAAACCCAACCTCCACATAACCCTAACAAGGCCGAAATCACTGGCCATTTTCTTTTGAGCTTTTTCAACAATGTGTAGAATGTCATTTTAACATTGGGAGCAAGAGACTAAAATCAAGCACGCTGACCGTCTAATATAGGTTTTCGCTTATGCAACCACAAAATATATATATTCATATTCGTAAATATATATAATGCATATACAAAGAAGAAACGCTTGATCGACTCGTTTCTTAATCCTTCAAAAAAGATATCTTCCATAAAAACAATAATGATGGAAAATAATGATGGGTCTCATCCACCACCATTCCTCATTTTATCAATTCAAAGATAACTACCCCTTTTTTTTAACACATTTATTCAACTTGCTCAACTCTGGAATGTACGTACGTTTGTGTGTGTGTGTGTGTGTATGTAATAAAGTGGAAAAAAAAAATCATTAAATGCACGTGTCCAGGTCAGCGAGCACATGAGGATTTGGACACGAAGGTTCGGGAAAGCCTCCCCCATGCCCCGCTCCCATCGCTCGCATCGACCACATGAACGTGTGGACATCCAAAACTCCACTTTCCTGCGCCACGTGTGCACTCCAGCTCGACCCCATCTGTTCTCAAAAGTACCTGACAAGGCCACGACAGGTCAGTGAGGTCAGCCCCCCGCCCAAAATAAAATATAAAAAAAAGAAATTAAAAATGCTCGGAAGAAAATTAAATTCATATCTAGAGAAAGAGAGGGAAATTAAAAGCTCTAATCTACATGGGGTTGTGCGGGGGAGGTCGATAGATGCTTGCGTCCCTTTCCCTCGTGCACATGGAGAACATGGCTTCCATTCGATTCCCCGTGCTGATATGGGGCCGTATGCGGCACCATAATTAGGTGGTTTATCGATGAGTTTAGGTTCTAATCACACGTGCTATTGGACCCCCTCCCTCCCCTCCTCAACCGAGAGTAGCTCCCCCATCTAATCTCTTGCGCCACACTCATCATTGATTAAGCGACCCTAAACCTAATCTTTGATTGGATGGTCGCACAGCCCGACATAATTAAATCGCAAGAAATTTGGTAATGTTTCGTAGTCACTGCCACGTTCTGTGAATCTGTAGCGTTCTTGAGACAATATAACAAATGGTGTACCTTGCTTTGGATCGAATGACTACTTCCATACCGTTCGCGGACAAAATCCCGCGTAGGAAATACCGAATTCTCCTCCTTGCGAAGTCTAATCCCTCGAATTCTGTCGCGAATAATAACTTTCAGTACCCACAACCCCCATCTACCACCCACCATCGTCTGCGACCGTCCACCCCACCCCACCACCTCTGTCGACGCCATCCACCGCCGTCCCTACCTCCGCAGTCAGCCCTCTCTCTCTCTCTCTCTCTCTCTCTCTGCCACATAATAGACCTGCAAGGGTGATTTCCATGGCAATGGCCGCGGTTAGCAACTCTGTTTGAGGTCAAAGCTGTCAGGTCACCAAGGTCCGAGGGTCAGAGTCACCACGAGTGACCTCGACCAAGTTCGCCCGTGACCTTGCTGCAGCTCGAGACCTCGATTTAAGGTCACCCCACAATCGTGGGCGGCCTTGGATCTAGGTTGGCATTGCCACGACCCGTCCTCCGCATGCAGTATCCTGAGGTTGATGGCGAGCAACAGCCAACCGAGAAGTGATGGGCGTGGCAGCTGCGGTCGAGTTTAGGGTTTGAGTGGTTTGAATTTGGGATAATGACATAGATGGTATAATATGATCCTTGAACTTTTAATTTATTCAAAATGTGTAATTTCGTACTTGAACTTTTAATTTATTTAGTGTCGTCTCCGAATTTTCTGTAAATATTCAAACTGGTCCGTGAATTATATAGAAATATTCGATGTTATCCTCCAACTACTTTAAATTTATTGACCACATTGAATATTTTCATATAATTTAGGTAATGCAATATTGAACAAATAAAAAATTCATGAATCATACACATTAAGTCAAAGTTCAATGACGATATGTGCAAAAAGAAAAAAAATTATTTGTGCTCTTTTTCCTAAAATTATAAATTGGTTTCGGATGGTTTGAGTGAGTGAGAATTTAACAATTTGGAAGGACCATTTTCGAGAAGATAATGTCATTTTGGTGATTAGTTCTTAGTAATGTCGACAAATACTTAAATAATCTGTTTTTAAAGAGGTGGACACATGTCGCCAAGAAGTCAGAATGTTGTTGAATTGCGTCTGCCGAAGGGAAGAAGTCCATACTGTCAAATGCTCATTGGAGACAACAATCTGGCTAGAGAAGAAGTCCAACATAAATTTGCACGAAATATCTCTGCAAGAACCATTACTCCAATGTCCAGGACTCATGATGAACCGAAAAGGGTAGGGAAAAATATATATAAATCAAAGGAAGCAACTTGTCATGAGTATGATGCATATCAAAAGGGGTGGAATATCAAGTATAAATGCGCCCATCATAGATCATCCGCGCGGGGACAAAATAGATGCCCTAACAAGAGCACCATAACCTAAGCTAGGACAACCCCCAATAATTGCACCGCATGCCTATGCATAACATCAAATGAGAAAAATCCACAAGATGGAAATACAAAAGAGAAATAAAGGAACGCATAACGCAATAATGCAAAGGAAAGAGCTACACGAGCTATGTGGGTCTGATTGAGCCATGCATGTGCAACAGCCGTCATTTGCAAGAGAGAAAAAGAAAAAAAAAGAAAAGTTGGCGATATCATCGCACAACTCACCATTAGCCAACCAAAGAGGACGCAGCTTCTTGTTGTAGAATACAAGCAAAAGAAATGAGATAAAATAAAGGAATTTGAATGAGAAAAAGGGACACGAAGATAAGGAATAAAAGGCCACCGTTGTTGGCTTCGAAGGAGGATTTTGCAAAATACAGATTCAGATCGCATCGCACAGAAGTTGCCACGGTCACATGGATACAGCCTTACATTCTATGGGCTCGCTTCTCGCGTACCCTTCCAATGCATTTGAATCGTCTAATTTCTGACGGCCGAAAAGAAAATGAATTGGTTCATTAATTAGCATTAAAGCAGTGCCCACGTTTCTAGTTCATGTGCAGAGGTTTCTCTCGAGCTTATCCAAACGGGCAAGAGCATGGAAACGATTCTGATTTGGTTAGATGGGGGCAAATTATGTGTACTTTTTTATATAGATATCCTATGAAAATGATAGACAGATGGTAGCGCCGGTGATGACATGGAAAATTAAAAAAAAAAATCGAAAGTTGAGAAATCTTGAGGAGAAATGGCTACTGATGATATAAAACATTACAGCAAAAGAAGAAGAGGAAGATACAGCTTATTTTTAATACGTGCAATGTAAAAGGAATCAGGTAATTTTCTTGAATAAAAATGTAAATCAGCTAAAGTGATCTTACCAATCAATATAAGCAGAAAGGGTTTAATAGATCTCCATCTTTTTGTCCCATTTTCAACAAAAAAGAAGTGCTAAATATACCCACATTGATTTTCAGGAAAAAAAGAAGAAGAAGAAGAAGAAGTGGGGGAGTCTGCATAACTCTTTCTCTAGTATATCTTTAATTACTGTTGCCGCCTATTAAATATTGAAAATCATTCATATTATCACCTTGACTACTATTGAAAGATAGGAACAAGAAAAATAGGAATGTGCACATCTTGTCACTCTAGGGGCCGCCCGTGAATCTATTCTTTCCAATTAATTAACGTGTCAAACATCCAAAAAAGCCATCTATAATTCAGAAAGGAGATTCTAAGTACCGAGCCTGCGAACATTGGTCATGTGTATCGAATTGGCGAGGAGATGCATTGCATCTTTGTCTACCCGCAAAAAGATTTGCCCCCGGAAGGCAGATCGAACTTCTTCACGAGCTTGTACTTTACACGGAAAAACATGTTAGAACATGATCTTAGGATATTAAATAACGATCTTTCGAAAGAAAAACCCACCCCCATCATCGTCACATGATCGAAAATGGGTGCATGAATGTCAGAGCCTAAAGAAGAAGGAAAACAAAAGGGAAAAGAAAAACATGCCTTATCCAACATCAATGACTCCGTTGTCCACCGTTCCTAAAACAAAATTTTGACAGGTAACCCACCGTGGTTCTGCACTTCTTTATTGTTTAATGAATGGGGTTTCCCATAAGGAAACATGGGCTAACCACTTAAGAATCCCTGAGAAAAAGGTTCACGAAACATGCATTCACGCTCGATTGAGCTGGAAGTATTAGGCCACAAGGGTCACGCCGCAGTGCATTGAATTTGGAAAGGGTTGGAGGCCTGAAAGAATAATCCAGCTCGGTTTGATGAGGTAATCGCTGATGCGTGGAGGCGGTGGTGGAGGAAACGGTGGCCGTGGTGGTGGTGGTGGTTCGAGAGAGGGGTGGTGGTGGGTTGGGTCGTGGTGGTGGTGGTGGTGGTGGTGGTGATGAAGAAAGAATAATCATGTGGGTACATGTGCATCTTTTGCGCTGGGTGCGAGAACATGCTCAAAGTAATAATAATTAGCGGAAGAGAGTAGACGATCAACACAATAATGATACACAACGCTCTCTGCGCTTAGCTTAGGTGTATGTGTACACTTGGCATTTTCCCATTGAGCTATCCCATTCTCTCGGAAGCCCTCCGGTCGAGCTGGGGCGCGGTCCCCACCACCACTTTTCTTGCTTTTAGCTCGTAGTGATTATAATTAAATCGCATTATCCTCCGGATTGCCACCAAACCCTAGCTCCACAAGCATCGTCACGCCCGTATAAAATGCCCTCCCCGTCGTGCCATGTTCATGTCACAACGCAACGCAAAGGTCTCTCTCTCTCTCTCTCCCCACCTCTCCTGCTCAGGACATCAATAGGGAGAGCTTCGTCAGTCACATTTGATACCGTTTCACCATAATGGGGGCTGATTCTCCACATTCTTTCATCGTTTCCCTCGGCTTCAAGGGTCTCGACTCCGATGGCTCAAATGGGTCTCCGAGGGGCAGGCCGGCCTCGAGCAAGAGGAGGCTTCAGGCCAAGAAGAGGCGAAGGATCATCAGGAGAAGAGGGCTGAACAACATCGAGAAGAGAAGCAGGGTCGGAGCCTCGAGGGGCGTCGTGAGGTGCTCGTGGAAGATCGAGCGGCGGGTCCGGACGTTGAAGACGCTGATCCCGAACGGCGAGTCGATGCATTTGGAAGGGTTGTTCCGGGAGACGGCCGAGTACATACTAGCTCTCGAGATGAGAGTGAAGATGATGCAAATGGTGGTTGACATGTTCTCAGGTTCTAGTGACCAGTAATCACTCGAAACTACGACCCTGTAGAGAAGCCGAAGCCTCATTCTTTCCTACCCATTTTTTTTCCTTTTACATCTTTTTTTTCTTCTTCTTATTTTCCAGTTGTTAAATGTGTTTAATTAATGCGATTCTTGGCCGGAGTTTGTTCGAGGTCAGATAAATCCGCAGCTACTGTTAGCACCTTTTGATGTTGTCGTCCTCATTATTTAAGAGTAGATTGGTTGATTCATGAATTTGTCTGAAGAGAGAGCATGATGGGAGCTCCTCATTTACACATTCTTTTAATGTGCTGACCTGTATTATAGTTTGCTTTCATCGACCAGATCTTGAAGTACTTATGGCTTTTGAAGTGGTTATTGTTGATTTGGCCTAAAAGATATCGGAGCAAAAAACAATTATGCTTGGGAACTACAATATGAGAAATATGCTAATTTAGGATTCTAGTGATGCATCGCGCTCTGGACTTGTCAGATGATCCACATGTTTGGAATTTTTAATATGGCGGATGAAACCAATCACAATATGAAAAGATATATGGGAGTGAGTGTAATTCTATGTGGATTTGAATCTTTGTGAAAAATAACTGAGTTGATTTAGTAAAATGAATCAACGCAATAATTCCATCATGTTACATCATATCGGTTACTGAACAATATAAGTTGTCGATTGTATATCCCAGGATAGAAGAAGAGCCCTGTTGACATATGGCAATGCTAAACAGCTGCTCCGCTTATTTTAATAATGATCGTAATCATAGATCGAACTGTGTTGTACAATGTGAGATTCATTATATAAAGCCTTTTACGTTATTGGTCTCAATTTTGTATTGATACTTTTTGTAAGATCTGAGTGAATAATATCAACTCCACTTTTCCAGTTTAGGAAAAGTAAGTTATCAAAGCAATTTAAAAAATGATCTCATGAAAAATTCAATCAATCCGTATCTTCTTCTGGATATTTAAAGGGCAGAAACGCAGTGGTGGAATTTTTAAGCTTGGTAAAAGGCAATTGTGAACCGCCCTCTTCTTGGGCTATCTCATTCTCACTATTGTATTGGGCCACATTTTTGAAAATGTATGTGAACAATGGGCCTAGGCCCAATGAATCGGCCCATCTGTTAGACTATGAAAATTTCTAAACCCCAAATTAGGAAAATTCATTTGGCCCCCTTCTTTTTCTTCTTCTTTCTTAACAATGTTTTTTTTTTTTTTGCTATAAAAAAAATCTTGTCTCAGTACTTTTCTGAGGGATTGAAATCGGCTCTCGCCCAACCCCCGCCAACCCCTGCCACTCAGGAGCTGTTTATCTTGGTTCAGACAGGACCGAGAGCATTCAAAACCGACTCTTTTGATAGAAAATAAGTGAATCAACAAATGTAAGAAGATAGTGTGGCCGCAAGTGTTGTGAACCGAGGTTCAACTCAATCTTCATCGTGCAAAACAAGGCGGAACACGCATTTCAATCTTGGACCCTAAATTTTTTAGCATATCAATGTTCTAGAACGATTCCAGTACCCTACGCACAAATCCTAAGCTTTCCCTTCGGAAATTTTCTCTTCTTTTGCTTTTGCATTTTTTGGAAGCGTGAGCCGAATGGAGTTCCCGTCATGTTCAATTAACAATGTGAAATTGATGGGATTCGAAGTTAGACAAGTCAAAAGCAGAAGAGCCCCGAGGAATCGGAACGCGGCATCGACAGAAAGCAAGCACCGCCGTCCCTAGCGAAGGAACCGTGTCCGGATCCGAGCGAAATGGCTGTCGGCAAAAATAAACCACGTGCGTATCATCCCCCCCGGCAAAGTAAAAAGAGAAACGTCCTGCACGACCGGCTTTTGCTCTACCAATTCGGACACCATGATGATCTTTGTTTTCCTCTCGTGCGATCTTTCGCGCGACAGAGGCAGGTGCCTTTTGTGCAGGACACGCCGAGCGCTCGCACGTTTCTTTTAGCGAGAGGCTCGACATCGACATCGACGTCGGCTTCTTTTCTCCATCGAATTCGCGTTAAGTAGGGCTCACGAGGGCGCCGGTTTCGGCTTCACGCCCCTCCCTGAAGCTTCAAGAAAGCAGATCACGAAATGACTTTACTAATCAAACGCCGAACAGAACATGAAATGACGAGCAAAAGATGATGCATGTGACAAGGATGCATCACCGGAGTAGGTTAACTGGGGCAAACGTGGTTTTTTGGCTACGTACGCGACACATGATCAAGGACAACGACTTCTCTCTCTCTCTCATTTTCTCTCTCTCTCTCTGATGGGCACATGGGATGTTGAACATAATTAGGGCAGGTGTCACCCTTCCTGATCCTTGCGAATCGCTTCAAGATCCATGTTTATCATCAAAACCCTCGAATGAACACGTTCGCGTCGTAATTATACCTTCGAGCCTTGTCGTTTTCCAGTTTGACCACCTCCCCCCGAAGCTCGTTTTTAAAAACGGGGTACAGAGATCAAGGATGTGTGGCCGGGTGGAGCCAAAAGTGTTTTTTGACTTCGAAATCTGCGGTCGCCCCTCGCGATATTCCCTTGGAAAAACCAGCGCGCCTTGGGTTCGTTGCCCCCATTTGAAAAATCATCGCGTCGCATGTGTTTTTCGAATTAGGGTTTTATTCGATTTTGACCTGAATTTCGTCACGAGAACAGATTTCGAGTAGACCGGTTCAACGCATGGTGGTGGGGAGAGATTAGTAGGCAAAAGGGATTTGAGATTCGAAATCTGATCTTCATTATTGGCATGCGAAACGGTGTGTTCGGTTCAAGCAATCAAGCCGTGGTCGTGCCAAGCCTAGGTGCAAAATGTCACTTCGGACGAACGCCTTTTGTGACTATAATTATTGTTCGAGGACCATCTTGACGTGTTCTTCTGAGAAAAGTTTATGCACGGACGGTTCATTCGAGAGCACGAAGGACGGAACGCGAGCCCCTAGAACCCTAGAACTGGTCCGCGACCGCGACACTCGCACATTTGATATATCCCTTCGAAATGAGTGAGGCCGCGAGGGAGCCAATCCCACGAGATCCGATCTAACTCCCGTCTCCATCCAATCCTTGTCCGGCAGAGACGTATGCGTGGGCACGAAATCTAGAAGGGTTTCCAAAAGGGACGAGGACGAATTCGGAAGACGATAAGGTCAAGTTGGCGAGGCACGTGAAATTGAATTAAGGTGGGGTTAGGTGAATGGTGGGGGAAATCTGTCGCCAATTAAATTAGGAAGCTGCGAACATTGGCTTAGGAATCCCCATATCCCTGAAAAAATATTTATGGAAATCTATTACTGATGTATGAATCAGGTGAAAGAGACAAAAACGAATTTCGTTTTAAAATAAAGCACCCGCCCAAAACGGTCGTTATTATAGTATTATTACTAAGACGATGACCATTTTGCTGAGCCATCGAACGTATATTTTTCAAAAGCTGGAATTATTTTCCACGTTGCAATCGCTATCGTTCTCATTCACGCCGGCGGTTTACGGCGAAAGTTTCGTTTGTTTTTCCTAATCAGTGCCTTGGTGAAAAGTTTTCAATTTGATTTCCGATGACCGTGTTTGAAAAAATCAAGTGGTTTTGTTTGATTCGCGAAGCGTTCTCGAGAGGAAAAGGTTACAATCGCGACTCTTTCCTAATCTTTGGCATGGTCCACGCATGGCCCGGACCTATATATGATGAGAAAGACCATTTGTGCAAATTAAAGTAAATTAAGCCGCAGAAGTCCGCCACTAATCACCGGATTAGACTCTAGTTTGGAAAAAGAAAAGAATTAAACCTAAGTCGATGAATTGGACTAGAAATCGTTTGCATCAGGAGGAGGGGCGAGAGAATCGAGCATGTATCGTGCACCTAAATTTGATATTCATCCTTTAATCATCGACACAATCTTGTCGCTAAAACTTTTTCTTAGCCTTTCGCGCATTCCTCGATGAGACAGGGATTGGCTCGTGATGAGCCCCGCAACAGAGAGATCGCAATCTGAAGCATTATTTTATGATGTTGATTTGATACACCCTTTTCATGGTGTGTGTGTGTGTGTAGTTGCTATAGCTAGGTATTAAAGGCAATTTGGCCTGGTTAGGCCAAAATGCAATACCGCAGAAAATGGGTCATTATTAAATTTGGGTTAGCGATGCCGTATTCTTCACAAGACCTAGGGATAAATATAATCGGGACTGATTAGTAGAACAGCAACTTCACTATTTCGACCGGGTACTCTCCATTGTTGGCTTCCCCTCTCCGCACGTAACTCGAGATCCACTGACGAATAGGTCGACGTGATTAGATAGAATGATTTTAAAAAAAAAAAGACGAGAACGTACGCAAATTTTTTTCTCCCGAAAGAAAAGCTTAAAGAGTCGATTTGCAGTCATTGTTTATTTCCTTAATTTACACATATATGACTGCCACAAGCTGCTCCTCTTTTGTCCGAAACGTTCAAACCCTAGATTCATAAACATAAACTAGTATCGAATTGGAGACTCGCAGGCAATGGTCAAAAGCAGGGGCGCTAGACCCCAGGCCCCGGTTCGGTAAACAGAAGATGGCGACTGGAGAAGCAATGGCTAATCTCTTCTTCTTCTTATCTAATCCCGTCGTACCATTATTTAATCTTTTTGAGCTCCTAAACGTACGAAACAAGTAACCATCCTAGTCAATCGGCCACTCGAAAATGGGATTTTTCTATTATCTCTCTTTTCTTTTTTCTATCGAATATCTTGTATACAATCCCCGCCACTACGAGCATGACGTTGACGTAAATTAGAAAAAAAGTTATTTCGATTAGCAATTCAATCAAGGAAAAGATTAAGCGGAAGGGGCCTATAAGATCGAGGGGCGTATGTCACAAGCCAAACCCTAGGAAAAGGAATATACCGAAATCGCGTAAAGCTTTGAGCAGCCCTACCGTGGCCCTATAAAGCGCCCCCTCGACTCCTAGAGAGATTCCATATCGAACTTCCATATTCCAAGTGCTACTTATGGCTTAAATATTTCATTTTCAAGTCTCGTATATTTGGTATGGTTTGTTTCATGACCCTCGTCTTATAAACCTGTTAGGGTTTCTCTTCACTAAAGTTTACGACCGTGCATGACTTCAGGAATTTCGAATTTATGTTTAAATAGGCAGTATATTTATAGAACGTTTTCGATGGTTGAGTACGGATGTCGGTATATCAACCCGAAAATGATATGACAAGAAAATATAGTTGTAGCTAAAGAAGTGCCTAGATAGACTTTTAAGGTTTTTTGTCTAACGAAAAGTGGATGATTTGGAACATGTTTTTCTAAAAAAACGATTCCTTATATCACTTCAAAAAATAAACGAACTAAAAATATTTCATCACATATATAACTATTTAGACATAAATTGTTAACAACAATGAAAATATTTGTTTAAATAATTATTTCAACCGATGTACTTGATATTTTCCAAATCATTCATATTCTGCGAAGTAAATGGAGTAATTGGACAAACACGCTTTGAATTCTTTTTTTAACTTGAGCCACACAAAATATTGATCCACATATCACTTTTTCATAATTTTTCAAGTATTGGACAATTTTCATAACCTTTAATTTTACTTTTACACTATTTTACTCGATCCTAAACAAACCTTTTAACATTTTCGGCGGGGAAAGCTAGATAAAGCTAGGTCTACGTTTCGGCGTTTAATCGGACTGATGTGGTTTGCACATGCACAATTAACTCGCGAGACATCCCAGTTTCTCTCTACATATGCATATCTTAGTTCCTTGGAAACAAATAAAAAGCTCTTCGCCTCGAACAAGCAATCGATTTTGTTCACATCTCATACGCACGCGCTCTATAATAATAATCACGTATCGATCTTCTTCTGCGCACGGATTTTATATAGTTGCGTACCCTAAATTATTGGCGCTGGCCGGAATAATTCCGTCGCCATTCTGAACTCTCCATTGTTCTAGCTAGCGGGAACAAAATGACAAAAGGGAGAAGGAAAAAAAAATGGAATTTTAATTCAATACCAAGACGGGCCAAATAATTGAATGCACGCAAGAGAGAGAGAGACGGTCTTACACGGAACTTTAGTGTAACTTGGGGCGAAATTTATGTGTCCTTTTCCTTTTTTTTGATCGTGGTAGGCCGCACGTGCATGAACTTTCATCATCATACGATCCGAGGGTTCCCACCTAAAGCCAAAGCAATCACACGTCGATTCTATCTTCTCTCTTTTATCTCCTTTTCTTTCGCCCCCCCTTTTTCTCTTTATAGGAATAAGTTAAAATTTTCATTTTAGGAGGGGCCAAAAAAAATAAAAAGGACCGTCCCCTCTTATTTTTTGTTCTGGAATTTTAGAAATAGAAAAATGAAATAAAAATAAAAATGATTCTAGAACAGGAATAAAAGATTATTACGTGCGCCTCTTGGAATGGAGATGATGTTATGATGTCATTTTCGGTCCGTGGGTATTTTCTCTTGCTGCAAAAGGAAGCAAAGGCTCAATCGGGCATCGGGATCCGACACCTGCGAAAAGCGAGCGGGTGTTGCAGTCCTGAGTTCACACCACCACTCACCGTGGTGGATTCAGATGCTCCGATTTCGCAGATGGAATAAGATCGGATTTTTGTTGTGTTCCCACCGTACCCAAATTCGACACTCCTTTCCTTCTTTTCCCAAATGCCATGATGCATTAGGTACCGTCTTCATGATTCTAACTTGCGGCGGACATGCGTGTTGGTAAATAAGTCTCGGCACGGGTCTAAACTGGCACGGCGTAGCTGTTACCGGATCGATGTGAAGTAGTTATAGAGAACTGGTATCGATATGGTTGTCCATTGTTGTCCGCTATATTTGGAGCGACTCTTGCTTTGAATTTGTTTGTGGCGTCGTGCGAATCTCACACCTCCCGCATTCTTCGGTGCAAAGCGCCTAAAAAGTCCTATGGTAAATCTTCAAATAAGAGAGGGAAAGTCGTGAGTACAAATAAGAGGTTTTAACCTGAGGACACACCAATTCTCGTTTCGAGCTCATTTTGTTAAACCTATTTTTGTTGTTTTGTTATAGGAAGACTCCTCAAAAGTCTTCAAGAATTACTTTTACGCGAGACTTCACCTTACGGTGAATTGATCCGTTCAGCCTCGTGAAAAAAAAAAAGTGACTAAAAATCCACATAAAATGCAAATCAAAGCTCGTGAGAGCAACCCAAAATATGGTTGGACTAGGATAACAACCTATTTTCGCTTTGGCAGTACATGAAGTATTGCGCATCTAATCTACACATACGAATCGACTTCTTGACCACTAATCACGTACACTCTTGCAAGCGAAATTTTTTAAATTTGGATGTAATCATCGCTCATATCTTTTTTGCAATAAAGTAAATCGAAGGTCATCTTTCCTTCTCGCTTCGTATGTATAGCATGTATAATTCAAGTACATAAAATATAGGTACAGAGCATCCTTTCTTTCACAGGACAATTTATCTGAGCCACGGTGTGGATTTTCAGAAGATCCACGAAATAATTCATCGCGTGGAAAACCCAACTCATCCATAGCAAAAAAAAATAAAATAAAAAATACATATACAATTTCCAGGGGGAATTAAAAATTAAAAATTCGATGGGTCTGTTTTTTTTATAAACCGGTTCGATGATTTGGTTCACACGTGCGCGTGCGAGGAACCGGGGAGGAGGGGCATCAATCATGCCGCAATCACCTCACGTGCCATGCAAAACTCTCGTTCACACACCGAGGCGAGTTCGGCGGTCAACGTTTCCCGCTCCTCCTGCGCGCAGGGAGGGACCGGCACCGGCCAGAACCGGGAGCCGCACGTGATGCGGTCCCTCCCTCCTCCGCCCGCCCACCGAACCCGACCGGCGTCCGTACGCTCCTTTGACCCACATTTGCCGGTCAACCTCTGTCGACAGGGCCGGTGGTAATCGGTGGCGATGGTCCGTGGTGGTCCGCGGCCGTACCTGCTTAATGTGCAGACGAAGAAGAAGGTGGAAAGGTCGACGGTACACTGTACACACTACACTGTACACCCAATTTCAAATTTTTTTTTCTTGATCATTGGGATTTATGAGGAGAGATTAGAAGAATTGGATGGATAATTTGGGTCGTGATTTTTGCTTTCGTTTCTAATCTTTTGATGCGTCTTCTGATTGATGGATTGATGGACCGCGAATGCGAAATTTCTAATCTTTTTGATGTGTGTACTGATTGATGGGCTGCGCATGCGAAATAGATATTTTAAACGGTGTCGTGTGACCGTGATTTATTTATAGCCCGTGCGGCATGTGGCTCGAAACAGGTTTATGCAGTTCGATTCCCTCCTTTCCCGTTGAGCAGAAAAGTGAGTTTTGCACAGGATTTCCCCTAAAGAAAAAGGAAAATCTCATTTCATTTCACATCTCTCTCTCTCTCTATAAACCCAGATCGAACCTGCCCTCTTCTCTCTCTCTCTCTCCTTCCACTGGCTGCGCAACTCCAAGGGCTTACTCTCTCTCTCTCTCTCTCTCTCTTCTTCGAGTTCGAATATCGGTGGTGAATCCTTGGTGGGAAGTTGCACCGTAGAACAGCCATCCCCGCCCTTCCCTTCTCGAGCAGCCTGATGAAAGAGCGCGCGAAGATGGAGAACGTCGACAGGTCCGCATCATTGCTGTTCGCCGACCACGGGCACGGAGGCCTGTCGGATTTCGTCTTCTCCGAGTTCGACAGGAACATGATGGCCGGCTCCTCGGGCTTCATGGAGCTCCTGGGGTTCCATCAAGACTCCAGCCCCTCGCTGTTCGACGGGCTGCTCCAGCCTCCGACTGGCAATGCGATGGAGTCGTCGTCGGAGGTCGTGAACCCGCCGGCGACGCCCAACTCCTCCTCCATATCCTCTGCGTCCAACAACGACGGGCTGAACAACAACGAGGAGGAGGAGCAGCAGGTCAAGGCGAAGGTTGAGGATGAAGGAGTAGAGACGCAAGAGCAAGAAGAGCATCAGAAGACTAAGAAGCAGTGAGTCTTTTTCTTTGTTTCGGCTCGATCTCTTTTCTGTTTCTGCTCCTTCGGAGTGCAGGTGAGCTGACACTCCAGCGAGGGAGTGGATACTGGAAATGGGTCTTCCATTTTTTCTTCCTCCTTTTCGTGGGTGTGCTGTTTTAGGGTTTTTTGGTTCACCGGGTGCACCTAAACATGAACCTAGAAATTATTGGGGATCAATTAAGGTGAAGCAAGCAACATGAGGATTTCTGGTGCAGTGCGTACCTACTGCAAGAAAATCATGTTTTGGCCCCAGAAATAAAAGCAAGATTTTAGGGTCTTGTGTTTGCTTTTCTGATAACTTCATTTGGGAGGAGTCTGTTCTGTAAATTAATCACCAAGTGGGTGTGCCTGTTTGTGAATTAGGTTGAAAGCGAAGAAGACGAACGAGAAGAGACAGAAGCAGCCCAGGGTGGCGTTCATGACAAAAAGCGAGGTTGATCATCTGGAAGATGGATACCGGTGGCGAAAGTACGGCCAAAAAGCTGTCAAGAACAGCCCCTTTCCTAGGTACCGATCATTCTCATTTTGTACACGATCAACAAGAATAGAAAAACAGGAAAAAGAAGAGGAACTAAAGAAAAAAAAAAAGAGAGGGAGAGAGAGAGCATCTGTGAGTTTTCAGAGAATTAAGACTACCCACATGTGTGTTTAGCAGCTTACGATTAGAATATTCATTTCAAGAGAACCTGTTAAAGTCGCACCTCTCTGTGGTTTTGTCCCCTCCTTTTGTGTTGTTGTGTAGCTTAGGGTGATTCATTTGCATTGGATCATCATTGCAGTGGTACTGATGTGGGGGGTTTTGCCTCTCTTTTTTTTCGGTGGGTCGATTGCAGGAGTTACTATCGTTGCACTAGTGCCTCATGCAATGTGAAGAAGCGAGTTGAGCGGTCGGTGAGCGACCCGAGCATCGTGGTGACAACCTACGAAGGCCAGCACAACCACATGAGCCCAGTCATGCCCCGGTCGATCCTCGCTGGAGTCACCCCTCCCCCTGCCGGAGCCGCCACCGCCTTCTCCATGCCTGCCATGCCGGGATCGAGTTTAACCCAACACTATGCCCATCACTATCAACTACACTCCTATGCCAACAACTGGTCAATGAGCAACAACAGTGCGGTGGTTCCAACTTCGGGGTCAACAAATGCAGCTGTACTTTTGAATAAGAGGCGTTTTTGCAGTCCCGGCCCTTCTAATTTTCTTGCCGACAACGGGCTTCTTCAAGACATGGTCCCTTCTCATGTACTCAAGGAGGAAGAGTAGTAGTAATAGCTGATACGAGATATTGACAAGTGCATACTATTCTTTTCTTTCTTCACTGATGAATGACCGAAAATGAGAGAGAGTGGAAGCGCCGGTGATGGACTTTCCATCTGATCACTTACAGTGTTCATGACATGTATTGTTACGTTGCTCATGCAGAGGTATTTAGGCACTAATCCTGTATTGTGAAGTTCATGATCTTTTGTTCTTATACGGCTGTTCTGTTCTGTTCTTCATTAAGCTCCTGAGCTACGGAGCGCGGGTTCGCCTCCCGCTTCATGCCCGGCTCGAGAAATCTCCGGTTTGTGCACACGCCACGCCTCTCTCGATGTGCATGATGCTCACATATTTCCATCAGAAGAGAGAAGTTCTATGAATGGCAAGATCTCTCGCATTAATTCATCCCGATTCCATATCCCCTCCGTCCTGTGCTCTTGCGTTTGTCGGAGAATCTGCATTTAATTTCGTTCAAAAGCCGGGGCTTCGCAGCTGTTTCTCTCTCGCGGTATTTAGCATGTTTCTGTAAGAAAACCACTCAATGCTGCGGAAGCTTCTCATCTAAAGTGCGTATGTGTTGCCTTTCTCTTTTCCTCTTTTCTATGTCTCGGAACATAGAATACTATTTATGGCAGACCTAGTTGTATAGATATTGAGGATTTGTTGGGGAGGAATAAAGTGCTCCATCGCTCCTCTTGATTCATGCATGGAAGTCCTCAAAGCGGGAAATAAATCAACCACATCCCACCGGCCCACATTGGATTGCTGAGTTTAGTGGCGCCTCCCTTTCGCTTTTCCTTTTGCACCTTTGCGATGCCCTTCTCTTTTTTTCCGTATTTGGGCTCGCTTCGTCTCAACCGTTAGATCACGTTGATCGTATGTAGAGCCCGCAACATTCGATGGCTGAAATGAAGAGGATTCACATACTCTGAGAACGTGCGAGAACGACCCTTCTTTTGGCCTTTGAGAGATGATCTTGTTGCTGAAATTTGATGATGGCACCATATCTGCTGAGTGCGCGTGCAAAGGCATAGCCCATGCCGAAGTTTAAAAACCCTTTTTTCTGATGCAGACTCTGACAGGACATCCTAGGTAAATGCAATTTAAGGTACAAGCACCTGACGTGATGATCCTTGCAAATTTGTCTCTTATAAGAACTTAAATTTAAGATATCCTTGGATTGGGATGATGAGCGGCTTGCCAATGAAAGTGTTTTTATGCAATCGCGTTCAGCTTAGAACATCATTCCATTGATAAAGTTCAAGCATCCAATATCTCATGTAAATGCACATCCTCACGTGCGCATTCGCTTCCCCTACTGATACACACACCGCATAATCCCAGTCTTGCATAGATGGCCTACAATAATGCACATAACCCAGCCATAACATCTCAAATAATCATGTCATGGAAGCATTATCTCCAATCTGAACTTGCGCGGCATTGACTTTTCAAGATTTTGTGCGAGATTCCGAAGACAAACATATAACAGAGATCAGAAACCAAGAGGAGGCAGAAAAGAAAAGAAGAATCTACGACACTATTATACTCTACCAACGTCTAGCTAGATATCTCACAGGGATTTTCTCCCATGTCGAGGAACCGAAAGTATCCCCTCAAAGTATCCCTTTCATGTAGTGGAGTAATATCACGATGTCAGATGACTACTTCACCCTTCAGCTTCAATTTCCAACCAATCCCCCATCCGTTTGCCCGTTATCTTCCATCTGCACAAACATAGAATAGTAGGCGTAGCGAGGAGTTGAGAGCAAGAGCGTACAATTAGACGACTGACTCTCCAAAAGAACGAGAAGATTGAGGGGAAAAAAACCTTAAATTTCAATTATTCTATAATAAAGATAAGTGGCCAAATCAACAAACCAAAATCTGAAAAATATATCTAACTAATGGAACCAAAACGAGTATATTTCTTGTCGCCAACTTGAAAACCCATATTACCTGTTAAATGCAAGTTGGATCATAGATCGAAGCTCCTTCCTAATGTACCTTTTCCTGCAACATAACAGCGGGTTGGAGAGTAAGGAATTTGTCTCCAATTAAGGAAACATAAAAGTGGTTTTGTCAATGAGAAACAGTGCATTGAAAATGACAATCTTTCTTTATTTAGTTGTTTAACAATTGCACCTGGGCCCTTGTCAACAAAAACCATACAAAAATGCCAGAAGATGGTACTCAAACAACATTCCTGGAAAGAAGCACTCATAACAAAGGACATCCATAAATGGGGCCATGTTCGATGCAGATAAAAGAGTCGCGGCAGTTATATATCAAGACAAGAACAACTCCCAATTGCAACTACAACAAAATAAGACGTTCTTGAGTTGGAAGATCAAGTAAAAATGTTCCACGAACCAGGGCAGGTGCATGAAGTTTCAGTTCCTGAGAAAGGAGAGTATTCTGATGCGATGGGGATTGTCCTAGAGCAATTTGTTGGTTAGAACAATCATGCATGATCGTAGTAAAACCTTTGTCATCACTTTGCTGCTTTCGCCTCTTCTCCAATTCTTGCTCATATCTTGCAAACTCATCCGGCTTATCCCACTGCAGCCAACTTAAACAAATACAAATCACCTCCACTGGAAGAACTCGTAAACTATGAGCAGTCACTGCTCAGGGACATAATACTTACTGTGCTTTCCAATGAAACACAATTATAGTAGTACTTGTTTCCATCAGGGCAGAAATGTTGACTCCAATCACACTCTAAATCTTCCATCTCAATAAATGCAGGAGACAAACCAGAAGTGCTTGGAACTGCCTGAGGATTGTCTCTAGACCGAGGAGACTGAGAAGACAGTAGAACAAACTAGATAATAAAAAATCTGAATAAAAGAAATGAACACCAAGGATACAATTTCCTGTACAATAGTAACAGCAGCAGATAAATTCCCATGAACGATATAGTATAATAGATGCTTTTAGCAACTAAACAGTACCTCCTGCCTGATACTTTGAAAACTATGCCGCTGCTCGGAATTTTGAGTTGATTGTGGGAGCACATGCGGCTGCTTCTGTGCCTGGGGGGCAGATGGTTGTGATGACCCAGTAACCTCTGGAATTTGTGCTGTCTGCACATACTTTTGAGATATCTCTGAAGATGCCGGCTGTGCCATAGGAAAAGGATTTTGCATCATGCCGTCATCTGCAGTACCTCGGTCTACAATCTGAGAAACAGCTACCGGCTGTGAATGTGTGGGAATCTGCTGCTTGGTAATTGGGGGGCTAGGAGCTATAGATCCTCCAATTGGCTCACCAAAATTCCGTGAGGGCCTATGAGTAATGGGCCAACAAATTTGAATAGTTCTCATAAATAAGGGAAAAGAGAGGAAGGAGAAGTGTTAATGGCAGCCAGCGCCTGATCAGCAACTGTTCCTTGGTCATGGTAGAAACAACCTAGATCTATACTGCTGTAATTTGATTTAAGAAAAAACTAAAAGGAAGAGAAAATGAAATACATCAAGTTTCAGGAACCCATAGAGTAATTTCCCTTCCTGAATCCTGCCACACCAAGTAATTTATCCATGCATAAATCACAGATGACATGAGCAAAACAGTTAGTTCCTACGTATGATAAGACCTTGGTACCACTTAGGTCCCAATGTAAGCCTCAACTTGTATTAGTAGGAAACGAACACAATAATTATAATACTTTGCAAAACAGCTAAACCATGTCATTCAGCTTATGTATATTGAAAGGCATTAGCAGATATTTCAAGGTAAATCAGTGACAGAAGGTATTGACTATAGAAGTTGAAAGAGACTCAACAATCCCTTTGCATCAATTCTGAAGGGTATTAAACAAAGATTTTGGTGCCACATATTAGCAGAAAAAGAAATATATATTCTCTACTTTATCTGCGTATCCTTTATACCCGCGAAATACGAGAACTAGTTGAATGCCAAACAAAATTTCCAGAAAAGAGTTTGAAAGAAGAAATACCTTGGTTCTCCATTCCGAGGCTTCTTAGGATCCGCAAAACGAACAATTAATGGCAGCTCGCAACCCTGGAGCAAGCAGATGGAGAAAATAGTTAATCAACATCCACAAAGCAGGAAGCAGAGAACATGGAAGTTGATCGGAATCTTACTCTCATAGTAAAATTCCCACTCAATGCTTTAATTGCAGCCAGTGCCATGTCCCTATGAGAGTACTTAACAAATGCACAACCTTCAGACAAACAAAAGAAAGGTGAGGAAAAATATAGAGAGAACGAAAAAAGAAGAGAATGTGTCATGAAACACAAGTTTGCGTAGAAGAAAGAGAAGAGCACTATTAATGAGGAGGAACCCAATTCAAATAAGAAAGTGTATTGAGGTTATTAGTCTTGAGTAAAAACCATTCCATTTAAGAAGACAATTAAAAAAATGTGGATGACTCGAAGAGGGAAATGGTGGCGTTTACTTCATAAGTTCAGTGGAAGGCAAATCTAAGAGTAGTCATCAAATGGTAACGTGTGGAGTCTATACAATGAAACTACCAATAAGAAGACAAATCTTAGACAAATGCATCCACACCCAGGATATCTCATGTGCTCGTGCCAATTAAAAAGGGACTGTTTAAAAGTTCAAAGACATACCACGGCTATGCTTCAGTTCATCACGTACTATGTAGACCTCTTCAACAACACCATAAGGGGCAAATATCTAAAACAGAAAAAGTTCCTTAGATGGCATACAGGAAATAAAACTGGGTAAGAAAAATCTAATTTCTCGACCACAAGTGCAACTTATCCAGTCCAATAATGATAGCATCTGTCCTATCCTCTGCATATGCATAACACTAGCAGAAATGAGGTGGAGCATTAACAACATCCTACATAGAGCAATTTCGGAAGGACATGTTCATGCACACACTGGTTGTCAATTTCATACTGTCAAGATATCGACAGCAATACCAAGTTTTGGTGAAGACAGACTATTAAATCGACCTACGACCCAAATAAAGTCTTAACAGGATGAGGGCTCTTTCCTGGCTAGTTCCTTTCTTTCTTCTTTAGAATAATGATTTCTTTGATCAGTTTTTTCTATTAGAGGTAGAGTTCAACTCCCATCCTAGTTCTGTCCTATTTCTGTCTAAAGTAGGTTCCCTAATTTGCTGCTTCAACTTGGATTAGGAGTTTTTTTTTTTTTTTTGGTCAGTTACTTGGATTAGGAGTTCAACAGAGTGTATTTATGGTTGTAATTCTCCCCCTACACTTTGTCATGCAGTAAGCTAAACTTAAACCAGTCTTTGCTTTTATATCACATGATGAAATTCCAGTCTATATTTGATAATTGCGAAGCCTTAGGTCTGATGCTTGAGAAGCTTCAGACATAATGCCTAAAGAAATTTACCCTACATGTGTGTCTGTTGCAGCAAGTTCCCTTCAAATATAGATCTGACTTGAGCTCACTGTTTGCACACACCATCCTATGTCAACATCAGCATGATCTCCACACTACATGGGCGCTATGTACATCCAACACTACTATGAGTCATCTGACATGAAAATGCTCTAACGGCCTCCAACTTGCAGTTCAGTGTCGAGGTGTCAAAACAAAAAGTCAATTAATTGATGTTTCTTGCCTAACATTGGCCACTCAACCCGTGCACACGATCTATCTGCAATACTGATAGGGGAAACCGCCCAAGTAGATACTTATAAACAGAACACGACACCTGTATTCATAGATATGTATGTCCTCCATATTCTAAGGACAAGTGCGCTGTAGATAATTATGAAGAAAAAAATGAAGCAGAATACAAGCTATCTGTCCAAGCCAAATGAAATGGCAATTCTCAATAGGTCCAGAGCATACTTCTTCGATTTCTAATTTTGAAGCTTGTTTGTTCAGACCTCCAACATATAACTTATCCACAACATGCCCTGATAATCAATCACAAAACAAAAGAATCATAATAAAGAAAAGAATTTATTAGCAGTAAACACATGTCTCAGCCAAAAAACATAATCATTGTTCCTAAGTTGGTGAGCATATTAATCCAATTTGCATGAGATTAAAGACAAAGGCAGATATAAGAGAACAGTCTAATATACCAAAGGTTGAAAAAGGAAAAATCATGGTTCCGACCATAATAATAAAGTGAATGGATCCCCTAAAAATCCCTTCAATCTCTTCGCCCACCTAGTAAAGATATAACTTTAGCACTTTCCTCTTCCTAAGAGAAGAAAAAGAAACAAAGCCGAGCCATTATTGTTTACTCTGTTGCACTCATGATCATGGACAACATCTGGTTAATTACAGAAACTAGATGACATAAATCACTGACCATTTTCTGTCCACTTCACGCTAAATACATTTCCAAAAGCTGAAGGGGTGATGACTCGTTTCAGGAGAAAAGATTAAAGATAAGACTTCTTTGAGTAGTTATCCTTCTTGGAATAGATGCCTGACAAATAAACTTCCTTAAAAGCAGCAAAGCCAAGGCATTGTTCAATCTCGTGCACTCATGATCACGAAGAACATCTGATTCATTACAGAAACTAAATGACAACTGACAATTTTCTGGTCCACCTGACACTAGGTAAGTTTCCAAAAGCTTAAGGGGCGATCACTTGGTTAGGGAGAAATGATAAAAGATAGACCTCTTTGAGTACTCACCTTCTTAGGACACATGCCTGACAAATAAATTTCCTTGTAGTATATAAGAAATGAGATCCTACAGAAATGCAGTGCCAAACAGATAATTCCATAACTTACCAAGGCGTTCTCGCTCCCCATCTGCATGTCTGACCTTAATAGGAGGAAACGGTTGAGGCGCTATCATGTAAAATTGGAGAAGAAAACAAGTGAGATCCCACAGCAATGCAGTGCCAAAGGAATAATTCCACAACTTACCAACGCGTTCTCGCTCCCCATCTGCATATCTTACTTTAACTGCAGATCCTTCCTAAGATTAATAATTTGTCACGCTTAGTAGAATATTCATTAAACACAAGTACAAAATGCTAAGGACAAGGGAGAAGGCCATGTGCTCACCCCAGGGAAAGTGTATTTGTTATTTAAGGCTAAAATAGCCCTGTCAGCTTCCTCTAATGTAGCATATTTCACGAAGCAGCTTCCTGCAGAAGTAAAATTGATAACGACCATATAATGAGAGGGAAACTAGAACTAGGGGAAGTAAACCATCTCAGCATGAAAAGATAGTTTAAGATTGCAAGAGAGCAGGCACCTTAAAAAATTACTAAATCCAAGCACCAACACAAGCAAACTGAACAAGTGAGAGATACCCACATAAACATCAAATGAGCATAACAAAAACTGGAAAATGCTACCAAAATTTTTTAATTACTTCCTCTCCAGCGCCTATGTTTATGAGCAGCATAGTAGCTCCAAGGGGAACATGCCATGATTAATTATCAAAGAAACTCCATTAATTGACCAATCACCAAATTCAGAAGACAGTTGGAACCCATCCAAAGGAGAAAAAAAAAAAAGAGTTTTAAATTGCTCTCTTCAGTGTACAAAAAAAAAGCTATGGTACATTAGCCAGTTTAATTGTTTTAACTGTTTCTGCAATCACCAACACCATCCAATTATTTATTCTAGACAAGCAATTGCACTGTCATATCTACTGTTGAGAAAAATAGATCCTCACTACATTGTGATAAAATACCAAACAAGTGATGACTCCGCACATGACAAATTCCTTCTTCATAGAAGGTCCCGAGCTTGTGTAAAAGACAAAAACAGTGCATTAGGCAACAAATAACCAATACTTCTCATGGTGTAAAACAATCCCTGAATGGACGCCACCTAGGAACAAAATTGGTGGATGTTGCTGTATTATTAAATAATTATGGATATCTAGACCCAAAAATTAACAGGCAATACCTATTACTAATTGGGTTATACCCAACCTCTGTTTTTTTTTTTTTTTTCAAGATTAATTCCACCAAGTCAATGTATAACAACAAAATAATGTCATGATTATCACTCCCAAACTTTTTTTTGTGCATTATGTGATCTGCTGTGCATCTAGAAACATGCATAAGTGAATAACGTGTTTCTCACCCTATATTTTGAAGCAAGTCTCCAGCAACTGATCTTGAATCGTGAAAATAAGTGATATGATATAGCAACATCCAACTTTCCCTCGTCAGGATACTTTAAATTGAGAAACAAGTTCAGCATGAGTTCATTAAAATTGAAGAGTTTTGTTGGGTCTAGCATAGCTAGTAGCTATTTAACAACAATTAAAATCAACTTGTCAATATCATTCAGATTTTGCACTGAATGAACAAGCATGTAAAATCCATAACAAACAATTTCCTATTTCCTCAATATCTGGAAAGGCTCTGGGAAGAACACCTCTTAGATTAATAAATGAAATTTCTTCAACCAAATATGCCTCTGAAAGGTCAACTCAGGTACTGCAGAAACATGGAAAAAACTCAGAAATTCTAAAATAAAAGGACACATTAACTCAGTACCTTGCTGTTGGCCAGTCCTCTTATCCCAGAGCTGAACAACCTCAACAACATGCCCATATTGCTCAAACAGGGGTTGGATCTAACATGAAACCATATCCGTCAATTGAATGGAAACAGCGGGAAACATGCACTGATTACATAAGCAAACTGAAGAAAAAGAAGCCAAACGCATTCTTGAAATGGACTAACAAGTTCAAAGTGCGTAACCTTGTCTGGGTTCTAGGAAAGTTGCTTTAGAAATAGTCAAAAAGGAAAAGTATTGGAACTTTCTTCTTGAATCATTTCAAGAACACAGAACAGCTCCTTCCATGCATATTCGCTATGAACTCCCACGTCAATGACATTTTGAACACACGTTTACTTATGAACGACAGCGTGCGTGTTAAATAACACTGTTTAGGTACTATGCAAAGACATTTGTCTATACACCAGACCAAATTTAGCTAGTGCATACGAGTGTCGGAACATCGATCTTGTAACATCAAAAGGGGCAACGGCACTCACACTAGTAAATCAAACCAACGACAAGAAGAAAAGCAAACGAGTCCCAATTCCATTTCCAATTAGATATGCAACTGAAGTTGTGCATCCCCCGAAATGTTCAAATTGACTTACATCTTCTCGAGCAGCCGTTCTTGGTACTTCCGCGACATAAAGCTTGGCCAAACCCATAGCATCGGTGCGCCCTAAACGAAAAACAAAACCAATTTATCGCCATGACCTCCACTTCAAAATCAGGAGCAACAGCAGCACACGACTTATCCAGGAAAAATCAGACCGACCTTATCCACTCCACAACCGAGCTATCACTCAAGCAATGACGCGGCACAGCAAAACGGGATAAAAAGCAAACGCCGAGACAATCCAATCACTCGAGACAGTGGAAAAATACCTCTCTTGCGGCCACTGAAAGGCATGGGGCCGCCGTAGCCGCCGCCGCCGTTGTCGGAAGGATGGAATCCGCCGCCGCCGCCGCCGCCGCCGCCGTAGAAGGGGCCGTCGAAATCGCCGGGGACGTGGTGGGGGTGGGGGTGGTGCTGGGGCTGGCCGTAGTGGGGGTCGAAGTCGGGGTCGGGGCCGTCGTAGGGCGGCGGGTGGGGATGGTGGTCGGGATAGTCATCGTAGAACTGCTGCTGCTGCTGCGGGGGGTGGTGGTGGGGCGGCGGCGGGTGGTGGTGGGGGTAGTGGAAGTCGTCGGAGGGGTAGTGGCGGGGGCGGTGGTAGGGATCGCCGTCGTAGTCGCCTCCGTGCCTGTCCATGCTTCGCTGCTCCGATCGAAGCGGAGGAAGGAAGAGAAAAACGCAAAACCCTAATTCTTTCGATTTGGGGAAAACGGCCGGCACCGTCGCCGTCGATTCTGAGGAATATTCCGGCGTCCACGTGGCGACGCCGACGGATTGGATTGGAATCTGATGGAATGCAAGTGAGGTTTATAAAGAGCCGGTATTTCTCCAATCTTGAAATTCCATTTACGGCGAACTTACAATTCGGTTGACCAAAGTTTGAAAATGTTTGGCACTTTATTGAGACTTAAGTAGTGAATGTAGAACACGTCTAGGACTTACTATAGTTAGTGCGTGCTAACTGCTAAGGCGCGAGCGACGATAGACTTGTCATTCTCCAAGGTTCGTAGCAAGAACGTTCCACATGCTTTGGGGACATGCCTCACGAACGCTAACTATGTAAACGACTCCATCCGGTGAGATCATGGAACGATGATGGTTTTGGGCGCTCGACAATTTATGAGCTTCTGGAAGACGGAGTAGACACAAGTGGAAAGAATAATAGTTCGCCCGATTTGGGAGAATTTGGCGATCTGATCCTGCAGAATTCGACCTATTTTCTCATTGAGCGAAAGGTAAATAAGATTGATTTTTCTATTAAAAAGTATACTATGTGAGCGAAATCTTCATAGCTGGCCATTGGAACTTTTAAGGCGCGTTTGGTAATGCTTCTGTTCCCGGGAACAATTTCTGATTAGAAATAATTCTTTTTTATTTTATTTCCGATAACAATTTCTAAGTACTTTAAGCCGTTTTGTAACTATATAAAATTTCAATTCTTGGAATAGAATTGCGTGTGGTACTTACTCAAAATTTCTACTATAAATCATTTTCTTTTAATTTTTAAATAATTTTATTAATTTTTTTCTTTTTTCTTTTTTTCTTTTTTCCCTTTCTTTCTCCTATTTTCCTTCTTTAAGTGGCCGATTTGTCGACCGGGCGGCGACCGGCTAGACGAGGGCCAACGACCTCACTGGAGCGTCGTCAGCCCTCGTCGGCCAAGCCTTGGCGGGGCTAGACAAGCCTCGCTTGGTCAGGCAAGCCTTGCCAATGGTTGGGCTTGCCTCCAGCAAGCTCGCCGGACCTCGCCCTGGCCTGGCGAGCTAGCAATGGACGGCGGTGGGCGATGGATGGCGGACGGCGGCAAACGGCAACCACGGCGGTGACAGCAGATGAAGAAGAAGAAAAGGGAAGAAGAACAATAAAAAATAAAAGAAAAAGAGAAAATAGGTTATTGATTCTAGAATTGTTCCTGGGAACAAGAATCAACTTTTTTATAATTATTAATTCTGTTCCAAATCTACTTCCGGGAATAAAAAAAATAGAAATTTATTTCCAAGAACAAAAAATTTAAAAAATAGAAATTTATTTCCAAGAAAAAAAATTTACCAAATGCAATTTTATTCTAAGGGTGCGTTTGGTAACATTTCTGTTTAAAAATTATTCCAGGGAACAGAAATAGAAAAAAAGTGTTTATGTTCCGTGGAACAATTTTTTAACAAAAAAACGGGTTTGGTAAACTTGTTCCGGGAATAAAAAATGAACAGAAACAAGTTTAGTAAATTTGTATTCTTTTTTTATTTCTTTTTATTTTTTAATATTTTTATTTTTATTTTCTTTATTATTTTTTTTTCTTCTTTTGGCCGGTGGCTGGGCGAGCTCGAGCTCGCTGGATCTAGGCGAGCGTGAGCTCGCCCAACCTTGCCTTGAGCTCGCCCAGATCCGGCGAGCCCGAGCTCGCCCAGCCAAGGCGAGGCCGGCGACACTCGGCCTCGCCGGGGGCCGGCAACGCTCCGGCGAGGTCGCCGGCCATGGCCAAGGCCGGCGACCGACCAAAGAAAAAAGAAGAAGAAAAAAGAGAGAAGTGTTTCTGAATTTTGTTCTAGAAACAAGAAACAATTTTTTGTTTGTTTCTTATTTCTGTTTCAAATGCGTTTCTAGGAACAAAAAAACAATTTTGGAACAAAACGCACCCAAACGTGTTTCTGTTTATTTTTTGTTCCCAGGAACAAAAAAAACAGAAAAGTTGTTCAAAAACAGAAAAAAAAAAAAAAAAAAAAAAAAAAAAAAAAAAAAAAAAAAATGAATGAAAACAAACGCAGCCTAAATCTACTCCCGGGAATAAAAAATAGAAATTATCATTATTTGGCCGGTTACCAAATAGGTCCTTAGACTAAACACGGATGCTTCATTGGTTGAAGGCGAATTGATAGGTTCGGTGGCTGGTGCGTGCCGTAACTCAACTGGAGCTCTAGTTGCTAGATTCACCGGATTCACTAAAACTGTCTAGGCTACATCTGCTTTGGCCACAGAAGATCTAGCAATCTATCGTGCCCCGCAGTACTTGCTAGAAAAAAGTAGATCCATTGTTGCCCAAAGATCCAACGTGAGAGGTTGAGACAAATTGTAAGATTGTGGCAGAGATACTAATGGACAGAGAAGAAAGCCCATGGGCCCTGACTCCTATTATGGAATGTTGTAAGATGTTGTTGGCCTAACTAAAGTATATTATAGTAACTTATATTTTGTTTGATAACCGGTCAAATAGTGATTATTTATAATTTTATTTTATTTTAGGGAACTAAAAGAAGAATAAATATACATTTAATAATTTTGGCTAATTTTTTTTTGTTTCCGAAAATAGATTTGAAGTATAATAAAAAATCAAGTAATTTTATTTTTTCTTTCGTTCTTTTCTTCTTCTCCTTTTCTTTTTTTTTTTTAATTTCTCAAACTAGTCGCCATCCTTGGCGACCTCGCTGGAGCCTTCCTGGTGGCTGGGTAAGGTCGAGCCTCCCTAGGGGCCGGTGAGGCTCTCTCGAAGCCGGCGATCGGCTAGAGGAAGAAAAAGAAGAAGAAAAGGAAAAAAGAGAAAAATGTAATAAAATTATTTAAAAAATTAAAAGAAATTTTAAGTCACGGAAAAATTCGAGAGTCGTGTCAAATGTATTTTTATTCTAGGAATATAAATTTTGTATAGTTACCAAACATTTTTGAATGTTTAGAAATTCGTCTTGAGAATAGAATTTGAAAAAAAAAATATTTTTGAACAAAAATTGTTTCTAATAATAAAATGATATAGAATGATTATCAAGTAAACCCTTCTTGCTCTCGTGATACTAATTCTCCTGTTGACTGAGTCACCACAACCCATCAAAGAAATTCTCTCTCCGATTGGATTACTAGCCTGTGGGGGCCTCTTTAGAATATCCTTTATTCATAAACTATTATATTTTTTGTTCTGGAACTACTTGAGAACGAATGAATGCCTCCTTTTGGAACGAAAAAGGCGAAAAAGAAAGAAATCTTCGCCTTAAAGTGAAGGGTGAGGTTCAAACGAGGAATTGAATAGACTATAGGTTCAACATCGTTTCTTGAGAGAAGAATTGTATTCAAATTTGAAAAGTTGAGACAGCTCAAAGAAACAAATAAAAAAAATGCGTCTAAATAAAATAAAAATAATTTTACTTAAGGCTTCACTTAACTTAATAAGTGAATTTTACTTCAAACCTCACCCCCTTTTTCTCCTCTCTCTTTTTCTCCCCCGTGTCGCCACGAGGAAGGGGCAATGGGATGTCAGAAAAGGGATCCTATAAACTTGTTCTGACCTAAGATGTTAAGCTCATAATTCTATATAATCTCGAATGCCATCGGTTTCGATAGGTAGATTGCATAACACAGTACAAGCAAAAGTTCCCAAATTCCTGGAGATATAGTACAACATAAGTTATCACGCTCACATATTCACCATTCGAGTCTCTAGCAATTATTTCGACTGTCCCTCTTTCTCTTCGAAGATGAACCAACAGGATATGTGTTGACATAGGGAAGATTGCTTTCCTTGATCCATGTCTTCGGCTAAGTACATATTGCCCGTTTAGTGCATTCTTTTTTTCCAATTTGTAGCTCATTCGACAGACATCAAATAATAGCAAGCGTCGTGCTTACGGAGCTCATTTCGCAATGACCTTCACGTATGATATTCATGGCGTACTTGCATAATCAGGCAAGATCTACAACCAACGCTACCACCTTGGGGCGGTTGCTAGAGGCGGCGCCGCCGCGGCACCTCTTCTCTTGTCAAACGAGTAGAACGGGAACGAAAAGGAAACGAGAGGAAGATAGAGACGCAAGTGAGCTTATAGAGACGTGAATAGATCGAGGTAATGTTCATTATTTTTTCCAGGGGGAAATTGATACTTGTAGTGTCACATCTACGGTGCGACACTTGTTTGATTTCATAATTTTCCAAAAGCGTTCACTTGAGTGATGTTGATGATTACACTTCTTTGAATATCTCGTACGGCATCAATTTAATACAAAATCATTCAACATGATTTGCCGGTGAAATAACGTCACTAAAAGTGTATGGAGCACCACCGTCCGAGCCATTTCTGTACCCTTAATTGATGATTTGGGGCTACATTAGGTTCCAAACGAAAATGACCCTATTTTCATTTGTGAATCAAAAATATTACAGGTTGATGAGAAGTTGCTTTTGAAAACTCTAGACTCCATCCTCGTGCTTCGTTATTTTACGACTAATCTTTTGCTTTTTGACCACCTCGATCAAACACATATAAATCGGTTCTCTCATTCCAACATCGATTTCCAAAATACATGATCAGTACAAGCAACAGAGGATGCACGAGCTTCTTTCTTGATGATGTTGGAATCACTAAATCGAATGCATGCGCCGTAATTCAATTAGAGCGCGCATGACAACCATTTTATTCCAGAAATTATTTCTGGAACAGAAATAAATTATTTTATTTCTATTTCTAGAAGAGTTTCTAAGTAAAAATAACCATTTGATAACGACATAAAATTTTTTCCTTTCGGATGGCGGCGGCGGCGACCAGCGACCTTTAATATAAAAAATAAAAATAAAAATGATTTGTTAACAAAAAAAATAAAGAAAAAAATAAAATAAATCATAAAATAATAAAATAAAAATATCCTTAAAAATAAATATATTTTATTTTATGAATAAATTTATTTTAAAATGAATAAAATTTAAAATTTAAAATAAATTTATTTGGCAAAACACTCAAGAAAAATAAATTAAAAATAAAACGATAAATAAAAATAATTTATTTATTTTAATAAATTTATTTTTATTTTTAAATGAATAAAATGAATATATATATATATATATTAATAAAATGATATTTAATTAAATTTATTTATTTATTTATTAAGAATAAAAATAATTTTTATAATAAAAAATAAAAATAAAAATGAATAAATGATATTTTTATAATAATTTTTATTTTTAAAATGATATTTATTTATTTTTAAAAATAAAAATTTATTCATTTTATTTTTAAAAATATTTTATTTTTAAGGATTTTTTTAATTTATTGGTAAAATAAATATGTATTCGTAAAAATAAAAATAATATCATTTTATTTATTCAAATAAATTTTATTTTAAAATGATATTTATAAAAATAATTTATTTGGCGACCGGCGGTGGCGGCGGTAGTGAGGGCCGGCGGGTGGCCAATGACTGACGGACAGTGGTCAGCGGCAATGGATGAAGGACCGCTTGATGAACGATGAGAAAAAAATTTATTTCTTATTTCTATTACAGAAATAGAGAAGTAGAAAATTTATACTTCTGATTTCTATTCCAAACATATTTCTAGAATAGAAATCTATTCCAGAAATAGGAAAAACGGAATAAGTTTATCAAACAGATTTCTATTTCAAAAACAGATCTAGAATAGAAAAATTATTTCTAGAACATAAATTTTGATTTGTCATGCACCCCTTAGGTGCCACGACATTGATGCGGTTTTTGTTTCCGGCACGTCCGTCGCCGGTTCTCCACCACCTTCTCACCCCCACAACTACTTCTTCTGTCACGGCAATGCCCAACACGACCACCTCCTCCAAAGAGCGATGTCACTCAGCCTCCAAGTTCAGCTTCGCCCGCATCGGCCCTTTCGATTGGGGGCAAAGGAAAGGGCTCAAATTACTACGTTGCATACGCTTCTAATGACGTCATTTTCTTAACTAGTCACATCCGACGATTTTACAATAAACTTATGCCATGTAAGATTTTCCAATGAAGAAATTTCGCCCATGTGTTTTAAGCGAACTATTTAGATAACATTAAAGTGAGTGTCATGTAAAAAATATGAATCGGTTTAGAGCCTGTTATTATATATAATGTGATCTCACATTTTCAGACCTATATTTTTTCTTTAAAATAGTAGTTATTCCACAGGTAATTTTTCTACTCTTCGTATAATTTTGTGATAATCGCCCATTTGGTAACCGCATTGATGGGAGACTGTATATAAGGGGAATGATCATTCATTTCTTAAGAGTAATTACGAGGTCTAACGTAAACCCTCTCATTTGGAATACATCATTAGTATGTGAGGGGATTGGGTTAGTAGAGTGTGTCCGTAATTTTGCCGAATCTTCGTGAATTTTCGACTAACAATGGCTGGAGGTTTATTTATATTTGATCTTGTTTTTCCGCATATAATTTTTATGTCTAACACATGTTTGGTAACTATCTCGTTTTTCTGTTTTTTTTTTTGTTACCTGAAACAGAGAAAGAACAAATATCTGTTTGGTAATTTCAAGTAATTTTTCTATTCCCCAAAATAGAAAAGTGACCATGGAATAAATTTCAAATAAAAACAAGAAGTAAAAAAAAAAAAAATCTACTACTTTATTCTCTAGAACAAAAACGGAAAAAAAAACTATTTTTGAGCATAAATTATTATCAGGAATAGAAAGGTTACGAAACCCACCTTTATTAGGGAATAGTAACTATTTATGTTCTTTTGTTCTGCGGAACCAAAAAAAAAAAAAAAACAGAATTCCGTTTGATAAAATTTTTGTTTTCGAGAATAAATTTATTCAAAAGAATGGATTTGAAATAGAATCAAGTAGTAAAAAATAAAAGCACGTTTGGTAATGATTCTGTTCTAAAAAATAATTTTTTATCAGAAATGATTTTTCTTATTCTATTCTCGGGAATAATTTTTGAGCAAAAGAACGTATTTGGTAATTGTCTAAAATTTCTATTCTTAGGACATAAATGGGTTTGCTAGGATTGTTATTTTTTTTTGTTTCTTCTATTTTTTTAATACTTTTGTTATATTTTTCTTTTTCCTTTTCTCTTCTTTTTCCATTGTGGCCGGCGACCGGTTGGGCAAGGTTCGGCGAGCTCGTCGAAGGCTCGCCTAGCTAGATCTAGGCTAGGCCAAGCCTTGTTGGTGGCCTAACGAGCCTCGCCAGGCCACCAGGGAGGCTCGACCTCGCTTAGGCGACGTGAGATTGACCTTCCCTTGGCCTAGTGAGGCCGAGCCTCACGCCGGCTAGCAAGGTTGAGCCTCGTCATGGTTGTGCAAGGCTCGAGCCAACGAGTCTAAGCGTCGCCGAAGGCTGGCGATGCTCTGGCAAGGTCACCAACCAAAAGGAAGAAGAAGAAAAAAGGAAGAAATGAGAAGAGAAAAGAAAAAAAATTGGAATTGATTCTAGGAATTGTTCTTAGGAATAAGAATTGATTTTTTTCTACTTTTTGATTTTGTTCCAAATCTATTTCTAAAAACAAAATAACTATTTTTTGTTCCCAGAAACAAAAGATTTACTAAATTGATTTTTGTTCTTTTTTTGCTTCCGGGAACAAAATAACATAATTAGTCATTCTTGGGAATGTTACCAAACAGGCTCTCTTTGTTCTCGAGAACAACTCAAGGATCAAGTCTAGATCATTTTCTTTTGTTTCTCTTTTTTTTTTTCTTTCCTTTTCTCTTCCTCTTTTTCTTCCTCTAATCAGTTGCCCACCATGAGTATTGGCCAATGACCTCACCGAAGCCTCATTGTGATTGGGTAAGGCTAGGCCTTGCCTTGGCTGGGGGAGGCTCTCCCAAGGTTAGGAAGGTCGCTGGCCCTCATTTGGCCGATTGCTAGCAATGACTAAGGCTGGCGATTGGCTACAAGAAGAGAGAATAATGTAATATTTTTTTTTTTAAATTCCAATGTAATAAAATTATAAAAAAATTAAAAAATTCTAAATCACAAAGAATTTTTTGGGTCATATCAAATGCATTTTTATTTTAAGAATGTAAATTTTATACAGTTACTGAACACCTTCGAATGCTCAGAAACTTGTCTAGGGAGCACAATAAGAAAAAAAAATTGAGCCAAAATTATTCTCGAGAACGGAATGATTATCAAACTCATTCTTATGGCACGAAGGATAACTATTACATTTCTGTTCCAAAAATATTTTTTTGTTCTAAAAACAAGTTTTAAACATAAATCCGTTTGATAACACAATTTTAATTTTTTAATTTTGGAATAATTTTTTAGTCTAGAAATAGGTTTAGAAAAGAAATAAGAAGTAAATAGTTTATACTTCTCCATTTAAAAAAAAATGAATTTTTTTTTTCTTATCGCTCGCTCTCACTACTAGCCAGCTGCCCACCTGCTAATCGCCAGTCCCTACTGTCGGTCTCCATATCGACGTTTGTCGCCGTACCGCTGTCGATCATAGTACCGCCACCAGTTGCTAGCCGCTTGCTATCACAACTCACCACTCATCGCTCGTGGTTCGTTACCGTCTAAAAAGGAGAAATTTCGTGTCGTTATGTAATGAATTTTTATTCTAGATATAGAAATTTTATGTCGTTATCAAATACATATTTTTGTTCAAAAACTCATCCAAAAATAAAATAAATTTTTTAATTCTGAAAATCAATTTCTGATTAGAATAATTAGTCCGTTAGTATCGTTTTCTTTGATTTTCCAATGCACCGGCGGCTAAAGGCTACTTATCCCACAAGCTGAGGGGGGGAAAGATAATAAACTATAAGTTGCGAAACGGCGACTCCTCAATAATTCTGGTCCATTGCAAATCGTATTTCTACGCCGCGCCCTAGCCCCTTCTCTCTCTCTTTCTGTCCCCTCCTCCCTCCTCCTCCCTTCTAGGGTTTTCGCTCCACCTCTAGGGCTTTAATAATCCCCCGCAGGACCGCCGGATTCCGCCAATCCAGCTCCGACCGGGCCGGCGGCGCCACCCGCCCCCCGCCAACCATAGCTGCGCCGGAGGCGATCGGCGGCTCCTCCTCCCCCTCGTTAAGGGCTGTCCCCCCCGGGTGCCGCGATTGATGGGAACGGAGAGGAAGAGGAAGGTGAGCCTGTTCGACGTGGTGGACGAGACGTCGGTCTCCGCCAAGATCACGAAGTCCAACGGCGTCATGGCCGGCGGCAACGGCAACGCGAGCAGCTTGATAAATCGATGGAATGGGAGGGTCTACTCGCAGCGGTACTACGAGATACTGGAGAAGCGGCGGACTTTGCCCGTCTGGCACCAGAAGGAGGAGTTCTTGCAGGTGCTGAAGAACAACCAGACGTTGATCCTGGTCGGCGAGACTGGGAGCGGTAAAACCACTCAGGTTAGTTCGTTCGGGCGTGCTTCGGTTGTGTGTCCGTTCTTATATGTGGTTCTTTTTCGTGTGTGGGGATGAGGGGAAATCAAATTGGAAGATAGACGAGTGAGCTTTCGCTTTTGGGTGTCTTGTGGGTGGGGAAGTGCTGGATTCAGGGTCTCCTCTTGTGAATTTATTCTGGTGAAGTCGATTCATTTAGAAGCAGGTTTCGAAAGTATGGTCTGTCTTGTGAGTTGACTACTTCTGATAGGAACATGTTTCATATCCTTTGAATGCTTTCTTGTTTGAAAAGTGGTATTTTTGGGTGGGGTTATGAGACTGCTCTCGTTGGCACTTTTGGGTGATGGTTTGTAATCCTATACATAAGCCAACTATCTAAGCTGGTTGGGCTAGTATTGCTTTCAGGCAAGAAATTTGGTTGGGATAGTCTAGTCATATAGAGTTGATGTAGCACTGGTGGGCAAGGAATTATCAGACCAATTGGTTTTTTTGTGCTTTGCATTCTGTACTTGCGGAAAGTTTTTTGAGGTTTCTGTCAATTTCTGAGTGCTGGCGGCCGGCTTAATATGTTAGTCTTTGATCTCAGATGAATTTTATGTAATTCTAAGTCAGCTGCTAAATGAGCAAACGATTTTCCACTACAGATTCCCCAGTTTGTACTGGAAGCAATTGATATTGAGACTCCAGATAAACGTAGAAAGATGATGATTGCATGCACCCAACCTCGTAGAGTGGCTGCGATGTCTGTGTCTCGACGTGTTGCAGAGGAGATGGATGTAACTATTGGGGAAGAAGTTGGTTATAGTATTCGTTTTGAAGACTGCAGTAGTGCAAGAACTGTTTTAAAGTAAGCACCTTTTTCCTCTTTAAGCTCTTCATTGCTACGTCAATGACTTTAAATTCTGTTGTTTTGCGATTTTACTATGTTTGTGTTGCTTGTCTTTAGTATCCCTATGTCAATCAGAAAAATATTTATACACATTTGATTGCTTTCAGGTATCTGACGGATGGTATGCTTCTAAGAGAAGCAATGACAGATCCACTTTTAGAACGCTATAAGGTTATAATTCTTGATGAAGCTCACGAGAGAACTTTGGCGACGGACGTGTTATTTGGGCTCCTTAAGGAAGTTCTCAGGAATAGACCTGACTTGAAGCTTGTTGTTATGAGTGCTACACTTGAAGCTGAGAAATTTCAAGGTTATTTTAGTGGTGCGCCTCTTATGAAAGTTCCTGGACGGCTTCATCCAGTGGAGATTTTCTATACTCAGGAACCTGAGAGAGATTATCTAGAGGCTGCTATCCGTACGGTTGTGCAGATTCATATGTGTGAACCTCCAGGTGATATACTTGTTTTCCTCACTGGGGAAGAAGAAATAGAAGATGCATGCCGCAAGATTACTAAAGAGATTGGTAACGCCGGGGATCAAGTTGGTCCTGTTAAACCAGTACCTCTGTATTCAACTCTTCCTCCGGCTATGCAGCAGAAAATTTTTGAACCTGCTCCTCCTCCTTTGAAGGAGGGTGGTCCACCTGGTAGGAAAATTGTAATCGCAACAAACATTGCAGAAACTTCATTGACCATAGATGGTATAGTTTACGTTATCGACCCTGGGTTTGCTAAGCAAAAAGTGTATAACCCTCGAGTGCGTGTTGAATCATTATTGGTATCTCCTATTTCTAAGGCAAGTGCACACCAGAGGGCAGGACGTGCTGGAAGAACTCAGCCAGGAAAGTGTTTTAGGCTTTATACTGAAAAAAGTTTCCATGGGGATCTTCAGCCGCAGACTTATCCAGAAATTTTACGGTCTAACCTTGCAAATACAGTTCTTACCTTGAAAAAACTAGGCATAGACGATCTTGTGCATTTTGATTTCATGGATCCTCCTGCCCCTGAGACATTGATGCGAGCATTGGAAGTCTTGAATTACCTGGGAGCATTGGATGATGATGGGAACTTGACCAAACTAGGGGAAATCATGAGTGAATTTCCTTTGGATCCTCAGATGTCAAAGATGCTGGTGGTTAGTCCAGAGTTCAACTGTTCAAATGAAATATTGTCAGTCTCAGCTATGCTTTCAGGTACTTTCATTTCTTTTGCTATTTTTCTTATGAGTCAGAAGCTTCATTGGTACAGCATTTTCCATTGCATTACATTTTGCCTCTTGGAAATTCTGTCTTTTCTTTGGCATGTAAAAGTCGTGTTGCCATGCTCATGATGGCAGACATGCTTCTGTTCACTTGGGTACACAAGTGCTCGTGTATGTGTAGAGTAAGATTTTTGAGTGTCGCATTAGGTTGTCATCAGCAACTGTTTTGTCTGGGTTCCATGCCTTCGTTGGCATGCACCATAGGATTCTAAGTAAGTGCTGATGCAGATAGTTGCAGTTTCTCAGTATTATCTCTTGAAGCAAATGGTATCTTCTCGCCTCTATGCATCGCTGACCTTCCGTGGGCCTCTCCTGTGATACCCAATTTTTTCTCTAGTACCAAATTGCTTTGTCCGGCCTAGGGAGGCTCAAAAGGCTGCAGATGAAGCTAAAGCTAGGTTTGGACACATTGATGGGGATCACCTTACCCTCTTGAATGTATACCACGCCTACAAGCAGAATAGTGAGTTGCAATCCCTTAAATTTATTGTGTAGTTTTTCTTGTTGTTTGCAGTTGGTGATACTGATTGTACTTGTCATTGTGGTCCAGGTGAGGATCAATCATGGTGCTATGAGAATTTTGTCAATCACAGGGCATTGAAAGCTGCTGATAATGTGAGACAGCAGCTTGTCCGCATCATGGCAAGGTTTAACCTCAAGCTATGCAGCACAGATTTCAACAGCCGTGATTACTACGTCAACATAAGAAAGGCTATGCTTGCTGGGTACTTCATGCAGGTGGCCCATCTGGAGAGGACGGGACATTACCTAACCGTCAAGGACAATCAGGTACTGAGCTTTAGCTTTTTAAGCTTAAAAAAGGAACAATCTACTATAGTATATAAAATATTCTATTGGTTAGTTTTGTATAATCCTTCCTGAGTGTATTTTGTGTATCAATTTTGGTGAGAAGTGTTGCTCTCTTTTCTCAAATGACGGTGTGTTCTTTCCAGGTCGTGCACTTGCACCCTTCGACTTGTCTGGATCACAAGCCTGAGTGGGTTATTTACAATGAATACGTCTTGACTAGCAGGAATTTTATACGGACAGTTACTGATGTTCGTGGCGACTGGTACCCCCCCCCCCCTCTCTCTCTCTCTCTCACTCTCTCTCTCTCTCTCTCTGGCGAGCGCCATTTATTATTTCTCATTACTGATCATTCTTCTTATCTTCCTTGACTGCAGGCTGGTTGATATAGCACCACACTATTACGATTTGGAAAACTTTCCGCAGTGTGAGGCTAAGAGAGTTCTTGAGAAGCTGTACAAGAAGAAGGAAAGGGAAAGGGAGGAAAGCAAGAACAGGAAGTGATGCTGTGCTTCAGTTGGCTGAGCCATGCTTCCTGTAGCCCTTATTTTGAGGGTGCACGATCTTGAGGTTGATGATCAAGAGCATGCTGAGGTTCTTGGAATCTTCTAACGCATTCTGGGCGCTGGCATTGCTAAGTGGTTGACAGCGAAACACAAGAGTAGCCCTGTTTTTGTATCAGTGTTAGTTTGTTATAGTATTGTTCCAATAGTAATGTTATTGCAATTTGTTTCAAGACTTGATGGCTTCAATCCTAGTGGAAAGAAATGAATTTCATTTCTACACCGGCAGATGTTTCTATTTTCCCATCTTCCGCAGCATCTTTACATTTGGTAATGGTAACATGGACAGATTGTGATAAGGAGTCACGTGCTCTAATTGTATCACAAGGTAAATGAATCTGGACATTGCCAGGCATGTAAATTGCAGGAAAAGGTTTGGCTATATTTTCATTAGGTTCGTCATTTCAATTCTTGAATCTTCCGGCTTGGCAGACTCAAGAGAGACGGAATTTGTCTACCAAAGATCGACTTAACATTACGAGCCATTACATAGATTATGGTAATTCTCAGTTTGTGCGGTTCCATGGTTGTAAATGGTGTGCTCAATGATCTCTCCTCATGCTGGGCTCAGCTTTGTCGTTCTGCCTGAAACTGGAGAGCTGGAGATGTTGTTGCATGACTTCGGTGTATGCGAGCCGAATGTGCATGCGCTCCCGTCCGGGTCTCATCTCATCCAACGATACGAGTGAAATACGAGTGAATTGGGCTTCGCATGATACTGGGACCATGCCAGAATTTCCCAGTGCAGGGTTCTTGAGAAAGGTACAATTGAGGGAGTGCGAGTTTGGTGTGTTCATTGCCTGCAATGGAATAGCAGCGACGTCGATTAAACTTGATTCTGCACAAAAAACATTTAAAGGGATAATGACCTTTACAACTCGGTCGGAAGCAGATGAAGAAATTCTCAGTTCATTCTGAAGCTTCATAAATTATACATCTAAAACTGGCAACAGAAGCTCTCAACGCCACTGAAATCGCATGACCGCCGATCGCAAAGTTTAACAGCAGAATATCCGTAAAGATAGACCATCCGTCCACTACTTCCATCAAACGTCAGGGACTGAACCTTTGGATGGGTTTCATTGATAATAGCAGCTTTTATGCCTGCTACTGAAAGTCTTGCATATCTGTCAAACTTCCAAGAACGGGGAAAAAGTTGCTGGAAAAGAAATTTCCGCGAGACAAACGTTCTTGATGCGTTATGAGGATCTTGAACTCAAAAAGACATGGGAATAGCAAACACTCCCCAAAAAGAATATGCCACTGAACTTAAAAGATGAGGTAGATATCATCAGCCACCACTGAAAAAACGGCCCCAGCTTGAATCTAGCATTTTGTGCTTGAAAAGAAACATGGATAAGCTTCCCATCCCTATGTCTCACTGATTGCTAAGCAAAAATAAGCAGGAAAGAATGACACAACAATTAGGATCCATTTGTTTAGTGGAAATTAAATGATTTCGATAACATTTTTGTAAAAATGATTGTTCGTATTGCTTGAAATAATTAGTCAATAAAAATATTATTCATCAACAATAGTTTTTGTCTAAAAATTTCACAGAAGATGGAAATATTTTTTATTCGTTCATTTTTGTCAGCAATATAAACAATCATTTTAAAGAACATTTTTCAAATTTTTCATTTTCTGCGAAATAAATAAAGCCTTAAAGTGAATCAACCGCTCATGCTGCCAACTGGATCTGTTTCAATAGAATCTGATTAGCCTTTGCGATCCACTACATCTTTTCCGAGATGGTTATAGCTTGGTACCAATCCTAATGAAGAGAAGTAGATGAAGGAACTGTTACCCCTTACAAGACTAGAGCTGGAACTTACTCCATGACTAACGCACGGTTGTCTGAAGAGAGACAAGGAAATTGTTGTTCGGAAGTCACATCTTTGCCAGGCATTCCTTGTTCCAGTCCCTGAAATACCGAAAAAGTTAATATATAAAACCACTCATACAGTACCAAAGTATGACAATGCCAAGGTTACCACTTAAATGGTTTTGCTGGTTTAACGTTGGAAAATATCTTTAGAGTATTCAAGCTCACAAGGGCTGTATACCATTTGAAGGATCGAAGATCGTGTGTCCAGATCATAGTAGACGAGTCACTCACTTCTCTGTCATCCGAGCCAACCCAATGTCTCTTCTACGTGCATTCCTAATTCTGTCTTTTCTCACCTGCAAAAGACTCCGATAGAACATTTGCCTCCACTCTACACTTGCTTGATGCACATGTTGCTAACTCAGTATTAAGCATCTTGTCCCATAAAAGCATGGTCAATCTTATTCTGGTCCCATAGCATTTTCTCCAAAGTAAAGTGGTTTTTAATCGTGCAATACACCAAAAAGCACTCCCCTTTTCATCCATTATGCATGCATTCCAACAGTAGTACTACATTAAAATCTTCATTTACCATGTCGCAATTCACAATTGCCCCACTTTCACTACTATTTGCAGCTTCTTCATCCCTCACCACTCTTCCCGCTTTCTGTGAAAGGAAATCACAAAGCATTTATTTAATAGCCTGACCACTAGGAAGTATTTGAATGTGTTGTCATGAAACCATTCAGAAATAATGATACCAACGTGGACCAAGTGATAGAAACATCAAATCTCCCCTGTAAGTACTGAGTATTATGGGCAGTAATGTGCACCAGAGTTTAATACTGTGAACATGTGAGTCACTTAACTCAGAAGAGAAGCTATATCGGCAGATCAGATATGTATGACAAGAAACAGTGACCTAGCACTCAAATCTGATGCAACTCCCTTAAATTGGTCTGCATCCGTTGCTTAGTGGGTCATATCATGGAGATTCGTGTTTCACTGGATAAAGATGTTGGCGACAAGAACTAGGAACTGGAAATACAATTTTTGAAAGCTTAGTGCTTCTAGAACATTTTATATCCATTCAATAACAAATAATGATTAGTCATCATTTCTTAAGAAGTATCAAGCCAACTAGCTGCAATCTGCTTCCTCACATGCCATTTTCTCATCAGCCTTTTTAAATTTAGTACTCTGCTCCACGATCCATTTTCACCATGAATCTTTAGCAGCATTGTATATGATGCGGGATGATGTTCCTTCAATCTTCTAATTCCCTTTTCGGCAAATTCACCAAATTCCAAATTTGAATGCATTGTGCAAGCTCCAATGAATGCACCCCAGACTACGACGTCCGGCTCCATGGGCATTTCCTCAATTAGCTTCTTTGCCTTCTCGAGCTGTCCAGCCTTTCCATACAGGTCTACCATGCATGCATAGTGCTCTACCTCTGGTTGTATCCCATACTTTGTCTTCATGCAGTCGAAGAACTTAGCACCTTCTTCAACCAGTCCTCCATGAACACATGCTGACAAGAGATTAATGAAAGTTATGGGATCAGGCTTAGTGCCATTTTCAACCATGCTTTCAAAAATTTCTAATGCTTTTTTTCCCGGCCCATGCCAGGCATATCCTCCCATAACTGCATTCCATGAAGCAATGTTCTTGTTTTGGATATTTGCAAAGATGCAAAACGCAGCATCAATTTCCCCACAATTTGCATACATATCGACAAGGGCGGTCAAAACAACCACATCATCTGATTCAGGGATCCCACACTTTATGATGCTCGAGTGAACTTGCTGACCCACGACAAGAGAAGATGCCCCCGCACACGCACTTAAAACACAAGAATAATGGAAAACATTTGGCTGGCTCCCCGATTTAATCATTAGGACAAACAGCTTCAATGCATCCTCATGCTTTTCATTCCTCACATATCCATTGATCATCGCTGTCCATGAAAACACATCCCTCACGCTCATCCTATCAAAAACAGATCGAGCTTCATCAATCCTTTTGTTCCTGACATAACCACAAAGCAAACAAGTCCAAGAAACAACATCCTTCTGGCTCTCCGGCATCAAGTGAAAGATTCTCTCTGCCTTCTCCACGTGCCCCATTTCCATGTAACCACTCACCAGAGCATTCCATGATGAAGCAGGTTTCGCTGAAAGATCATCGAAAACTCTCTCCAAAGCTAACGGATTGCCAACATTTGCATAGCCTTTCATCAATGCTGAGCCAACAATGACGTCAGATACCATCCCCAAACAAACTATACGGCCATGAATTTGGGGGACTAAAATTTTGAACCTAGTGTCCAGAAAGGAGCTGATGGCCATAGATATGGTGTATGCATTAGGCAAGACGCCGCATCTCCCAAGTTCTCCTAAACAACCATACACATCCTCTGGCCTTTTAGCTCTGTAATAACCCGAAAGCATCGTGTTCCACGAGACGACGTCCTTTAGGGGCATTTCGTCGAACAAGCCTCGGGCTTGATGCAAAGGGCGGTTCCGAACATAATCCCGGAGCAATTTGTTCCAAGAAAAGACGTCACCAGGAGTGGGAACGCGATCAAAGCCTTCGCGGGCATCTTCCAAGTTCGTGTTTTGAAGGCCAGATTTCAGTGGAGCCGTCGGGGGAAGAGCGCGGATGCTAGCAAAACTCGTGAAAGGGAAGGCTTTGCTCCTCACCATCTTGCACATGATGGGTGCACGAGCTGACGAGCAAAGAGCTTGCAGGATTGGCATCACTCCCCGTGGCATTCCGTATCAAATTTGCTGTCGGAAGGCCTCCATTAAAAAGAGCAGGCGTAAGGACGATGACGTGATCACTGTAACACGAACCCGGTCTCTGGTTTGATCCCTAAAGAGAGTGGAAGATCCTTGAATTCTTTGAAAACCCACCTCAAATAGATGAACTTCGGACTGGATGATTCACTTGATTTCACGTGCGAGTTCGAGGTTTTGCTATAGTCCAACAATCACTGAATCTCAGGGTCCTGTCTGATCGAAATTTAGCTTGATTTCTACTCTCCTATTGTCCGGACATCCAAGTTCGAACTTTTGTTTCGTTGTCCAGGATGGTTATATCGACCTGAGTTGGAGGTGTCTGGTGTTTTTACTGTGATGTCTATTGCAATAGCCGTTTATAGTAGTGCCATTCACGAAAAAGATGGTCACATCGTGGTCGAAGATCAAAATTCTTTAAGATTCTTACACAATTGCTACTTGGGTCGACGCAAGGACAAATGAAGCACGAATTTGTAATCGACACAAGCTTTCTCGCGAACTAAAACTTTCATATTTGGTGTTCGTCATTACGGTCTGCATCACAGTTTTCAGCTAAGTATGGACATGCGAAAACTTACACGACACAGGAATGCTAATACAACAACTATGAACAACCTGCTGGTCATAGCAGCAGTTGCCTAATGGTCCTCAACTTTAGGTGATTACTGAAGTTCACGGTCTCCCACCAGCCAAAGTTCCGTAGAGTTCATCGATCTGCACCTGTCCAAACAGCGACGAAGTGGGCGTCCTCCGTTGTTGAGTTAGACATCAAATGCTGAGAGTTTGACAAGAACGGAATGAAATATTTACCTGGTAGTGGTTTAGCAACTTGTTTCTCTTCTTCTTGAGGGTTGCGGTCACCAGATCTCTTTCCATGTCGAACGGGAGTGGTTCGAGGATGACTCCTTTGATGTACTCAAAGCCCCTCAGCTGGTGAGAAAAGCGGCGGTAAATTGATTCCAAGCAATGGACAATAAATTAAAATGGACAAGATCAACTCAGGCTCTATAGTCTCATCTGACATCCAACAGCATATACCTTGTTCCTTTGAGCAATGTCTCGGAACTCAACGAGGGCGTGCTCTTTCAACTGATTGAGAGAACAAAGTTCTGTAAAGGACCCTGTGTAATTGTTTTTGACTGCCCACTTTCTGGTGTTCTCTTCATGCGGTATGACGACTGCAACAAGCATTGATTTGAAGCTGTCCGCATATACCCAAACCTTAACAAGCATGAAAATAAGGGAAGTGAGAACTCTGGACTGTTTTCCATTGCCAATCTGGTGATTGAGGAAACAATGGAGATGACGAACAGAAAGCCATAATGCCTCACATCTTCCACTATTGTGGCAACTCCATAAACATTTTCCAAATACTCGAGTGCAACATACTCTCCTTGGGAGAGCTTCACGAGATTCTTCTTCCGATCGATGATCTTGACAATGCCGTTAGGAAGTATTTCCCCAATGTCCCCTGAAAGATCACAGAATATGCTAATAAGTACTGTCATGATGCAAGTTATGCAGATTGGTATCCATTCACATGAAGGAGAGCATGCGAAATTTAATGTTGGCCATACCTGTATGGAACCAGCCATCCTTTATAGATTCCCTTGTCAACTCGGGATTTTTGTAGTATTCTGAAAAAACAGTCTTTCCTCTAACACATATCTCGCCACATGGAGGGTTCCCCAGTGGATTATAGCCCATCTCTGGAACTTCTTCTAGGCGTATCTCGTTGTATACACACACTGTGCCGACGGATCCAATCAAGGACATTTCATCAGGAAATCCGACAGTTGTTGGCCCGCAGGTTTCGGTCAAGCCTGAAGAAATCTCAATGTGACCAGATCATAATTCATGTAGAAGCTGGATAATGTTCGAGTCGCATTATCTGCAATCCATTTAGTGGCCTTACTAAATGCATGCCTTAAGATCAAGCTGATAGGGATGACTATCTAATAGCAGACCCAAACTAAACATTGCAACTATGACTTTTTCAATATGATCATGAGATGAAAATAAGTAATCTTCAACAGGCCAACTTAGTTTAATTAATTATCGTATATCAAATACACCTAAATTAATAGACTACACAAATCAACATCAAAGAAGATTAAGTTACTGTTAATGTGGGGCAATTAAGCCTTTTTTTTTTTTTGGCTTCAATCAATGTAACAATAATAGAATGTGCTAATGATGCAGTTCATTACCATAGCCTTGAACCACAAGAGCACAACAAGTAACCCGCAGAAACTCTTCGATCTCAGAGCTCAATGGCGCGCCTCCAGATACTATAAGGCGAAGCCTGCCACCTAACTTAGCTCTTACCTGTAAGGCGATTAAGTAAATTCAGCAGGGAAAATCACTTTTCCTTTTCTGGACGAGCAAGTGCCTCTGGTATTATCATGAAAATATGGACATGAGTGGTGAGTATGAGATCAAGAGAAACAAAATTGAAACATGGGACAACCTTCCTGAAAGCCAACAAATCCGCCAGCAGTGATGCGTATTTTTGTTTATATCCCAAATTCATCCAGTGTAGTTTGCTGTATAATAGAAGGGGGTATCATACACATAAATTGTTCTTTTCTGGTAGGAGCAAAAGGCTTCTGCAGTCTTGGTGAGGGTGAGAGATCAATTAGCTGCGACAAACCAAAGGAACTTACAGCCTGTAGAGGAGATTGAGTATACTCTGCCTCACTGGATTGAGTTCTTCTAGGGCCACTTTAATGCCTATAACATAGAGAACTTATTTTCAGGGAATTTACAAGTTAGAAAACAAAATCAGTGTAGTGAGACATTTTCTTGCAATCATGTGAACTTTGAAGGGACAGTTCCCATACTTTCATGTATCCTTTCAAACACTCGAGGCACGCCTGCAAAAAACGTCGGCTTCAACTCCATTAGATCATCTCTCAGTGCTTTCAAGTCCTTTCAGCGACAGAATGAGCATGACTTAGAACATGAATCACTTCAATTGAGTGCTAAAAAACACACGACTAGAAGTTTAGGAGCAGAAGAGACATTGATTGCTTGATGAGTCAAGAGAGCATGTGTAAACTTGCATAAGGAGAATGATTTGAGTTTTTGGTCAATGCAAGAATTTTAGCATGACATATGGTCGAGTAACTGAATATAATATTGGTGACGTACCCCATGATAATAGCCAACAGAAGCACCCTTATGGAAAAAATATTCCTCAATGACACGGTCAAGACTGTGAGCAAGTGGCAAGAAAGACAGATACACATCGTCCGCCGTCATCTGTTTGTCTTCGAAAAGCCATGTCAAAAACTCACCGGAAGATCAAATTCTCAAAATGAAGTACCGAAGGTCTAATTCACCTTATCTTCAAATTGCTCCAAAAAGAGATCCATCCCTGTTACGAAAGCCGTAAGGTTTTCATGTGTCAGAACAACACCTTTTGGATCTCCACTGGTGCCACTGGTGTACATGATTGTGCAGATGTCAAAAGGCCGAGGCGGCAGAATGTCCGACGGATTTTCCTTTCCCTTGTGAAAGTCGAATATTTAAAATGAGGAAAGAGATAATCAAGGCCGACACTGTTTGCGATATCCGCATAATAGGATAACAGTTTTGTTTATTTCTCCCCATAGCTTTTATGCATTAACCATTAAGTAATATCAGGGTTTTCACAGATTTCATAGGTCAGCATGTGGCTGCACTAAGGCCATGTTCACAGTTAATGATCTCATCGACTAGCAACCTGGCTGATTATTGTCGAATGAAAAAAAAATAAAAATGACAGTGACAAGAACATAAAATTCTTGAGCCCCTGATATCTGTAGATCTATAAAGGTGAAAATATAGAGAAACACACCATCTGAAGGAACTCATCCCATGTATAAGGTGTAGTCCCGGTTTGAACCACCTTTTCTTTCTCGCCCTCTACCAAAGACGTAAAGCAAATGATCGCTGCAAACACAATTTAACCTCCATTAATTAGACTTCCAGCAATTGCAAGAAGCCCATAGCGATCAGAGAAATCCTCACATTTTAGCTTTTTGGCAGAAAGGCAATCCGGATTTAGAAGCTGCAAATCAAGGAATTGAGGAGAATTCAGTGTGATTTAGCACCACTGCACATATCAATATCACTAGGAAACCATGTGATAATCTCTAAAAGCGGAAAGGAAAAATCTTTCATGGTACTCACTTCTTTCACTTTCTTATCTTGTATGAAAACAAAATTTATCTCTGCGTGATCCAGTATGAATTTAACAGCTCCTGGACCTGCCTCAAAGAAAATCCTCAACTTAGGCTCAATAAACACAGATTAAAGCAAGCAAATGCCACTAAATCCTATTTAGTTGGAAAACAGCAGATAGAATTGCAATCTGGATAAGGCTGCTTATTACTCATTCTTAGGTAAGGTCTTTCTAAAGGAACATATGCTGCAAACGTGCAAAATCATTTAATGGCAAACAATTATGTTGCTTCATGAGCTAGTTGACCCACTTTTTGAGTAAATTTAACTTTTAGGCCAAAGCATCAAGGTGCTCGGACAGGATAGATACAACTCTACAGCTTGAGACAATCGCTCATATACAGTTCAAGATATCAGAACAGGAAGTTCCTTGATGAAACAATACCGAGGGTATCGTAGAGAGGCACGCATACCAAACTGTGTGCATTGCAAGCCTACACCAAATTCCCAAAATCAATTTAGCATAGTCTCAAGACCAGTAAAAGCTGTAATCGAGCAGGTGAGAGAAACGACAGCAATCAGATTGGGTAAGACAAAAAGAAAGTGAGAAACGAACCTCCATTGCCATAGCCCACTGCGGGCAGTTTGCTCCGTAAATTCCCACTCTGGATCCCTATGAAGGGGGGAAAAATAACATTGAAACAAGATTTCAATTTGCTCTAAATCACCTCTAATCCATCTATACATGAGTATTTCCATGTCTTAATTTCTACAGAAAAAGTTCAGAAGTGTTCACTTTCTTACAGGTTCAGCCCCGGATGCACGTAGTGCGGAACCGATATGCAAGACTTCGTCATATACTTCCTTGTAGGATTTCCAGGCATAAGGTCCTGGCTGTAGCACAAAATGAAACCACTTTGGAATCGAAAAACAAATTCATCGGCATACAATTTTTGCACATAACACCCGCTTTTTTAGTGAATAAAATGTAGCTCCACAGGTTGTAAAATATCACAGAATGTAAATGAGACCTTTCCGCTGATTATTTTGCGCCATCCGAGCATCTGGTTTTTAGGATGCTTTTCAACGGATACCCTGCATCACATACATTCCTGTCATGAGCAGAATCTAGCGATGGTTATATATAGATCCTTTTAGACTAATCTATGACATCGCATTCGTGATGTTTTTTGAGTACTCGAAGCAATTCAATCTTAGTATTCTCCAAGTACGACAAGATTTGCTTCACACACTGGTCCTACTCCATTTGCATCCTCTGCTTCTCGTTTAACCATTGAAGAGAGGCTTTTTTTCGTTTCTGTACTTTTCTTTTCCCGAAGCATGATTAAAACATTCATCGCCCATCCTTTTTGATATGCATGGTCGTATGAATTACCTGAAAATGTCCCATGTTGTATTTATGTCGGGATCAGTCGGAGGAAACCCATTTTTGGCAAGTAGATTCCGATAGACGGGGCCGACCGAGGGCTTTCCATCTCGGCCCTCCCTTCCATCCTCGACCTTGGCCGCAAAAACCTTCATTTGCTTTATCTGCAAAGCATGGATGACTCAATGACAAAGCTAAAGTAACTTCACTAAAATCATCAGAAAAAGATGTCAACAAAGCGAACTCAACAAAAAGTCATGAATGATGCCCACCAGCATAAAGAAGCAAGCACTGATTCTCACAAAAAGTCTCAACGTATCATCAAGTTTCGAGTCAAGTCCTCAAGAGACCCTTCAGATGTACTTAATGAAGAATCAAGACACAGCAACGTCAACTAATGAGCCATTCTGAACATAATTAACACTGACGTGACACTCTGTAGGTGACCAAAGAGAATGAAATCTGAAGCTTAAATTTTCACAGAGCAAGAATGAAAATCCCATTAAGCAAGCGCAGTCAAAGTTCTGTCAAAAAAAGAAGGGGAAAAAACCCATTTTGATCAGGAATTGTGTGGTCAATGGAAATTCAGCAGGAAGTGACCGAAAGCTTAAAAACTCGAGAGTATGAATGTGGTCCTGGAAAAATCATCGACTTACTCTGCTAATACCCTGCAATTCTGGTGAATCACATCAACGACTGGCCACCTTCAGAAAACTCTTGGAGAATAGCGTAAAAAACAGAGAAGTGTGAAGATTGAGGAATTCTTGAAACTATGGCTGGTTCCACTGGTGGAATATATAGCCCAAGGAACCATGTTTTAGTTAAAAAAAAAGCAAGTCAAAACTGCACGCGGAGCCCGCAGAGAAAAGAAGAAAGAGAAGCAAAAACCAAAGCGAAAGAAACCGAGACTTGTATTTCGAAGATCATGCTTTAAAAAGACTCGACTCACATAAGATCACACTGACAAAGAAAAAAGAGGAAAATCTCGCCAACCGAAACCTTCAAAACCCATTAGCCGCCCACCATCTTCTTCCCACAATTTACACGCAAAATTACGAATTATGGGTCAAAAAATGCTGATTAAGGTTACACCCCCATGCAGTGACTATACGTGAGCCCAAGCCCATATCTTCCCTAGCCAAGCTCACCCCAACCATCATCTCCTTTCTTCTCAACAAATAATAGCCGAGTGAGTGTAGAAGGAAAGAAGGGTTCGCTCGTGAAGAGGAAAGAAAGGGAAAAGAGAGAAAAATCTTTGTGCATAGCCGATCGGGACACCCTGATGTGTCAAATTAGTTATCTTTTGCAACATTGGGTAAGTGATCAAAGTTTCTATTCGTCTAATCAAAGGAATTATCGAATTTATGGCATGCAATTCGGATTTTTGTCAATTCAGAGTTATTCCGTTTGATTAAAGAGTTGTCGAGCTATATATATAGAAATGATAATTTAGGGTGTTGTGAAATTATATCATTTTACGAAACTCGAAATGAATTTACTGAGAACAAGTTTTTGAAGTTGCATGTGCATGCTATATAGTATTGAACAGTACCTTTTGAGGCTGAATTTCATCAATTTTTGGCTAGAATTTGGGTCGGCAAAGTTAGGGGTCTCCATTGAAAGGACTTTCTATGGATTGTAAGTTTGCTTGAGTTCAGTGGAGGAAGTTATGACATAAACAAGTTCAGCATGCAAGCTGCATACAGTGAGCATCAATGGGTTCTGCTATGGGCAAAATTTTCGTTGATGTGTGGGTGTCGTTTTATCAACAAATAAGCGTACTTTAATTGAGTCATTCGTTAGAATAATGTTTTACTCAATTTTTGATATCGTTTTTCAATAATTTGTTAGGAATTCAAGTGTGTCGGCTTAAGTATTCACCATAGGATGGTTTTCAGCTTTGCAAGGTGAGTGCTATTATTACTTCTATAATTTACCTACTCGTGTCTTGAAAATGGTAGAGTTTTAATATAGTATGAGTAGCGTGTTTCTTGCATAAGATGGGATCAAACTTTTAGTACCTTTGATTGAAAATGTGTTAGAAAGTCTTATGGAGTAGTTTGAAATTGATCATTCGTGGATCCTTTAGATAAAAGGTGGTTAGCATTTTCCGTTTGTCATAGGAGTTAACAACGGATTTGATTGCATTAATTTAACAAGTTTTAGGACTGTATTATATTTTTTGAAAATTTTAGAACTCAATTACACTTTCTTAACAAATTTTAGGATTTCGAGTGTACTTATCCAATTAGTTAATTAGCATTTAGCTGCTAACTAAAATAAATCTAAAAACTAGGGATGTTGCTTCACCCCCACACATAAACGATAGGAAAATTGTTGTAATAATGTTTTAACTTTTTTGAAAATTTAAATTTTTTTCATTTCTTTTACCTTTTTTCCTCCCCTTCCCTTCTTCCTCTAACCGGTCGCCATGCCTGAGCGATGGCCAACGGCCAGCCAGAGGTGAGGGCCGTGAGCCTTACCGGCCACTTGTGTTTTCTGTGATGTTTATTTACAATAGCCTTTTGTAGATCTGCCATTCACGAAAAAGACGATCACACTGGGGTCGAAGATAAAAATTCCTGAAAGATTATTCTTGCATAATTGCCACTTGGTCGACACAAGGGCAAATGCAGTACAAATTTGTAATCAACACGAGCTTTCTTGTGAACGAAGACTTCCGCAAGGTGTTCCGCATCACAGTTTTCAGCTAATTATGGACATGCGAGAAACTTAACACAAGGATCGAAAGCAACTATGGGCAACCTGCTGGTCATAGCAGCGGCATCAATGGATCGAAAGCAGTCGCTGCCTAATGGTCCTCGACCTCTAGGCGATTACTGAAGTTCATCGTCTCCCACCAGCCAAAGTTCGGTACAGTTCATCGATCTGCGCCTGTCCAAACAGCCGTGGAGTCCGTTGTTGAGTAAGGCATCAAGTGCCAAGAGTTCGACGAGAAGGGAATGAAATATTTACCTGATAGTGGTTTAGCAGCTTGTTTCTCTTCTTCTTGAGCGTCGCGGTCACCAGATCTCTTTCCATGTCGAAGAGGAGCGGTTCGAGGATGAGTCCTTTGATGTACTCGAAGCCCCTCAGCTGGTGGGAAAAGCGGCAGCGAATCGATTCCAAGCGACGGACGATAAATTAAAATGGACTAGATCAACTTAGATTCTACAGGCTTATCTGATATCCGACAGCATATGTACCTTGTTTCGTTGAGCGATGTCCCTGAACTCAGCGAGGACGTGCTCTTTCAACAGATTGAGAGAACAAAGTTCGGAAAAGGACCCTGGGTAACCGTTGGCGACTGCCCACTTTCTGGTGTTCTCTTCGTGCGGCACAACGACTGCGACAAGCATTGATTTGAAGCTGTCCCCATATACCCAAACCTTAACGAGCATGAAAATAAGGGAAGTGAGAACTCTGGATTGTTTTCTATCGCCAATCTAGTGATTGGGTACACAATACAGATGATGGACAGAAAGACATGATGCCTCACCTCTTCCACTATTGGGGCGACTCCATAAACATTTTCCAAATACTCGAGTGCAACATACTCTCCCTGAGAGAGCTTCACAAGATTCTTCTTCCGATCAATGATCTTGACGGAGCCATTAGGAAGCATTTCCCCAACGTCCCCTGAAAGATCACAGAAGCTGCTAATAAGTACTGTCATGATGATTGGTGTTCTTTCGCTGAGGGAGAGCACGCGAAATTTAATGTCAGCCGTACCTGTATGGAACCAGCCATCCTTTATAGATTCTCTTGTCAACTCGGGATTTTTGTAGTATTCTGAAAAAACACTCTTTCCTCTAAAGCATATCTCGCCACATGGAGGGTTCCCCAGCGGATTGTAGCCCATCTCCGGAACTTCTTCCAGGCGCATCTCATTGTATACGGACACTGTGCCGACAGATCCAATCAAGGACATTTCGTCAGGAAATCCAAGAGTTGTTGGCCCGCAGGTTTCGGTCAAGCCTGAAGACATTTCAATGTGACTAGATCATAATTCATGTAGAAGCTGGACAACGTTGAGTTGCATCATCTGCAATCCATTTAATGACCTTAAGCCAAACTAGAAAGCATGCCCTAAGATCTAGCGAATACGGATGACTATCTAATAGCAGACCCGTACTGAACATTGGAGGTATGACTTTTCAATTAGATAATGAGATGAAAATAAGTAATCTTCAACAGACCAACTTAGTATAATTAACTATCATATCAAAATACACCTAAATTAATAGACTAACACAAATTAAGCCTTTTTTTGGCTTGATTAAAGTTACTGTTTATAGGAGGGGTAATTAAGCCTTTTTTTTTTGGCTCCAGTCAATGTAAACAATAATAGAATGTGCTAATGATGCAGTTCATTACCGTAGCCTTGAACCACAAAAGCACAGCTAGTAACCCGTAGGAACTCTTCAATCTCAGTGCTCAGTGGCGCACCTCCAGATACTATAAGGCGAAGCCTGCCACCTAACTTAGCTTTTACCTGCAAGGCTCTTAAGTAAATTCAGCAGGAAAACCACTTTTCCTTTTCCAGGCGAGCAAACATCTCTGGCATTATCATGCAAATTTGGACATGAGTGGTGAGTAATGAGTTAAGATAGAAAAAATTGAAACATGGGACAACCTTCCTGAAAGCCAGGCAATCCGCCAACGGCGATGCGTCTTTTTGTTTATATCCAAGATTCATCCAATGTAGTTTGCTGTATAAGAAAAGGGACAATCATACACATAAATTATTTTTTTCTGGTAGGAGCAAAAGACTTCTGCTGTCTTGATGAGGGTGAGAGATCGATTAGCTGCAACAAACCAAAGGAACTTACTGCCTGTAGAGAAGATTGAATATCCTCTGCCTCACAGGATTGAGTTCTTCTATCGCCACTTTAATGCCTATAACATAGAGAACTTATTTTCAGGAAATTTCTAAGTAAAGAAACATAATCAGTGTAGTGAGAAATTCTTTTGCATTCGTCTGAACTTTGAAGGGACACTTCCCATACTTTCATGTATCCTTTCGTATACTCGAGGCACGCCTGCCAAAAACGTCGGCTTCAACTCCATCAGATCATCTCTCAGTGCATTCAAGTCCTTTCATCGAGAGAATGAGCACGACTTAGAAAATGAATTACTTCGATTGAGTGCTCAAAAACACGGGACAGGAAGTTTAGGAGCAGAAAAGACATTAATTACCCGATGAGTCAAGAGAGCGTGTATGAACTTGCATAAGGGGAGTGATTAGAATTTTTTGGTTGGTGCAAGAATGCTAGCATGACAGACGGTTGAGTAACTGAATATATAATGTTGGTGACATACCCCATGATAATAGCCAATGGAAGCGCCACTGTGGAAAAAATATTCCTCGATGGCACGGTCAAGAATGTGAGCAAGTGGCAAGAAAGATAGATACACATCGTCCACCGTCATCTGTTTGTCCTCAAAAAGCCGTGTCAAAACTTACCAAAGATCAAATTCTCAAAGACTAACTAAATACCGAAGATCTAATTTACCTTATCTTCAAATTGCTCCAAAAAGAGATCCATCCCTGCTACAAAAGCTGCGATGTTTTCATGTGTCAGGACAACACCTTTCGGATCTCCACTGGTGCCGCTCGTGTACATGATTGTGCAGATGTCAAAAGGCCGAGGTGGTAAAATGTCTGACGGATTTTCCTTTCCCTGGTTAAAGTCAAATATCTAAAATGAGCAAAGAGATAATCAAGGCCGACACTGTTTGTGAGATTCACAAACTAGGATAACAGTTTCGCTTATTTCTCCCCATAGCTTTTATGCATTATCTATAAAGTAACATCAGGGGATTCAGATATTTCAGAGGTCAGCATGTGGCTGCACTAAGGCCATGTTTCCAGTTAATGATCTCATTGACTAGCAACCCGGCAGATTATTCTCAAACGAAAATTAAAAAGATGACAGTGACAACAACATAATGCTCTTGAGCCCCTGATATCTGTAGATCTTTAAAGGTGAAAATATCAATAAACACACCATCTGAAGGAACTCATCCCATGTATAAGGTATAGTCCCTGTTTGAACCACTTCTTCTTTCTCACCCTCTGCCAAAGACGTAAAGCAAATGATCGCTGCAAACAAAATTTAACCTCCATTAATTAGACTTCCAGCAATTGCAAGAAGCCCATAGCGATCAGAGAAATCCTCACATTTTAGCTTTTTGGCAGAAAGGCAATCTGGATTTAGAAGCTGCAAATCAAGGAATCGAAGAGAATTCAGTGTGATTTAGTGCCGCCGCGCATGTCGATATCACTAAGGAAACCATCTGATTATATCGAAAAGCAGAAAGATAAAATCTTTCATGGTACTCACTTGTTTTACTTTCTTATCTTGGATGAAAACAAAATTTATCTCCGCGTGATCCAGTATGAAGTTAACAGCTCGTGGACCTGCCTCCAAGAAAATCCTCAACTTAGGCTCAATAAACACAGATGAAAGTAAGAAAATGCTACTAAACCTATTTAGTTGGAAACCAGCAGATAGAATTGCAATCTGGATAAGGCTGCTTATTACTTATTCTTATGTGCAGTCTTTCTAAAAGAACATATGCTGCAAACATGCAAGATCATTTAATAGCAAACACAATCGTGTTGCTTTATTAGCTAGGCTGACCATTTTTTCCAGTAAATTTAACTTTTGGCCCAAAGCATCCAGCCAGTCAGACAGGAGACATGGCTCTACAGCACGAGACACTTGCTCATATACAGTTCAAGATATTAGATCAGGAAATTCCTTGAAGAAACAGTACCGAGGGTATCGTAGAGAGGCACGCATACCAAACTGTGTGCGTTGCAAGCCTACGCCAAATTCCCAAAATCCATTTAGAATAGTCTCAAAAGTGGTAAAAGCTAATCGAGCAGGGGAGGAAAATGGTGGCAATCATATTGGGTAAGACAAAAAGAAAGAGAGAGATGAACCTCCATTGCCATAACCCACTGTGGGCAGTTCGCTCCGTAAATTCCCACTCTGGAGCCCTATGAAAGGGGACAAAGATAACAATGAAACAAGATTGAAATTTGTTTTAAATCACCTAGTCTGATCCATCTATGCATGTGTATTTCCATGTGTTAATCTCTATTGAAAAATTCCAGAACTGTCGCATTCTTACAGGTTCAGCTCCGGATGCACGTAATGCTGAACCGATATGCAAGACTTCGTCATAGACTTCCTTGTAGGTTTTCCAGGCATAGGGTCCTGGCTGCAGCACAAAATGAAAGCACTTCAGAATTGAAAAACGAATTCATAGGTGTGCAATTTTGCGTGTAATACCCGCTTTTCTAGTGAATAAAAAGTAGCTCCAAAGATTGCAACATTTCATGTATAAGTAAATGAAACCTTTCCGCTGATTATTTTGCGCCATCCGAGCATCTTGTTTTTAGGATGCTTTTCGGCGGATACCCTGCATCACAATACATTCCTGTCATGAGTGGAATCTTGCAACGGTTATCGATAGATCCTTTTAAACTAATCCATGACATCGCATTCATGATGCTTTAGTTTTTGATCACTCGAAGTAATTCAACCTTAATATTTTTCACGACAAGACTTTGCTTCGCACACAGGACCTACTCCATTTGCTTCCTCTAACTCTCTTTTAACCATTGAAGAGAGGCTTTTTTCGTTTCTGTACTTTTTTGCCGGAGCAAGATTAAAACACTCGTTGCCCATCCTTTTTAATATGCGTAGTTGAGAACATGAATTACCTGAAAATGTCCCATGTTGTATTTATGTTGGGATCAGTTGGAGGAAATCCATTTTTGGCAAGTAGGTTTCGATAGACAGGGCCAACCGAGGGCTTTCCATCTCGGCCCTCCCTTCCATCCTCAACCTTGGCCGCAAAAACCTTCATTTGCTTTTTCTGCAAAACATGGATGACTCAAAGACTAAGCTGATGGAACTTTACTAAAATCATCAGCAAAAGATGTCAACAACAACAACAACAACAACAAAAAAGTGAACTCAACAAAAAGTCATGAATGGTGCTGAACAGCATGAAGAAGCAAGCGCTGATGCTCCCAGAAACTCTCAACTCATCATCAAGTTTCCAGTCAAGTCCTCAGAGATCCTTCAGATGTACTCAATAAAGAATCAAGAGACGGCAATGTCAACTAATGAGCATTCTCAACGTAATTAACACTGATGTGACACTCTGTAGTTGACCAAAGAAATAAAATTCCGAAGCTAAAATTTTCACAAGAAGAACGAAATTTCCACTAAACAAGCCCAATCAAAGTTCTATTAAAAAAAAGAAGGGGACAAAACCCCTTTGGATCAGCAGTTACGTGGTCATTGCAACAGCAGCAGGAATAAGCTTAAAAATTTGGAAGTAAGAATGTGGTCCCTGAAAAATCAACTTACGCTAAGACCCTGAAATTGTGGTGAATATGAGTATGATAAAATTGGCACTCAAGACATCAAGGACTCGCCACCTTCAGAGAGCTCTTGGGGAATAACAAAAAAAAAACAGAAGTGTGAAGATCGAGGAATTCTAGAAACTATAGCTGAAACCGTTAAGTGGAATTTATAGCCTAAGGAACCTTTTTTCAGTCAAAAAGCAAGCTAAAAACTGCATGCAGAGCCCGCAGAGAAAAGAAGAAGAAGAATCAAAAAACAAAGCGACGGAAAAAGACAAGATGATACCTGCACATCCATCTTGACATCCACCGTAAGCTAAAAGACTCAACTCACATAAGAACACAATTAAAAAGAAAAAGGAAAGCCTCTCCAACAGAAACCTCCACAGCCCATCACTCTCCCACCATCTTCTTCCCACAAGTTACATGCAGCATTACAGATTATGGTTCAAAAATGCTGATTGAGGCACAACCCCATGCAAAGCGTTGTTGTTCAGTTTAGCCAGAGAGAGAGAGAGAGAGAGAGAGAGAGAGAGATTACTCTCGAGTCCATTTGCGAGATTAACACGGCCCTGCCCGACAACCTTGGTGGGGAGTTTGAGGAATGGCTTGAATTTAAGGAAGGTGAATTTAAGGAAGGTGAGGAGAGCCAAACAGGTGATCCACCACAAATAATTTTTAAATCGGGTCTTACCAACAAGTGTCCTAACCAATCATAAATGCCCAAAAAAGCATAGTTTGATTGTTCCAACAATGATTTCATACGACATGGAAAAATCTGTGCACTGAGAATTACCGACTGAGTAGCAAGCGTTCCCCGACACTCCTGGGCAAATTCTTTTTATTTTAATGTTTCCTACTCTTGAGCATCTCAAGTTAAGTCTAATGAAACTTACACGCGAATATTAAAGTTATGGTAAGCATATATATATATATATAAGTGAAAGTTCAGTGTAGATAAATCAACTCTCAGAAAAAAGGAAAAAAAATAAATAAAAAAAGCTTGCTGCGAGGAATGCTAGGAAAGGCCAGATGGTGATTTAATGAGTTGGTTGAAGCCGGCGAGCGGTTTTGCTGACATCTCGCTGTCTCTTTATTTATTACACAACTTATGTTTTTGGGTATCAACATGTAAGTAGATATTTGCAATATTTGCAAGAAAGTTTTGCTTCTGCTTCTTCGGAAACACATCGTAGTATTGAATTAGACAAAGATGTACAGTTCTCAATGAACCCTCGAGATTAATTCTTTCGTGATCCAGTGGCCAATGATCCTCCCCGAGAATCTGATTCTTGAGAGTTTGTAGAAATGGCAAGAGGATAACATGAAATTGAAACTCGACTCTCTGATTTGTACATCGTAAAGTTAGAAAAACGTTAAAGTAAAAGGTAGAGAAAGACTACATATGAAGATTATACCTCCCGCAGGTGATGCGGGATACTTAAAGAGATAAAAATGGATGACGTTTTAGAATAATATCACATATGCAAAGTATTAATTAAGAAGGGTCATGATAGCAAACACATTGAAGGTTATCGTTAGGCTTATACTTAATTAAATAGCATTCCATTTTAATGCACTAACTATAAATTTCATAAGGAAAAAAAAATCATACATAAATTTTGTGCGAAAACTGTCAATATTTTTAAAAGTTTAAACTATTAGAGGAAACTTTTTAACACTCCATCTCACATGTAAACTGAATTTTAATTTAAGAATAAAGCGTTAAGATATACAATTAAGGACCAAATAAGGGGTTTGAAAAGATTTGAACTCAAAATCTCCTACTAATACCTGGAAATTCAAGATATGTTAGTTGACTTTTAATAAGTTTCTCGATGGCCCTCATTAATAAGATTATGTTGAAATGGAAAGTTAATGAAGCCACGATGTGAAGTTCTATTGGGACTTAATCTATGACTTACTTGTCTAATACAAAATAAGGTTATCCATTAATGTTGTATCATGACCTTATTGATCTTTTCAAAGAAAAAAAGGTTTAAAAAAAAAAGAAAAATTGAAGGAGATGGTCTTGAGTGGTTGTACTTGGCTGGCTCAATTACTTTAAGACAGTCCCCTGTACAAACAGCGAATTCTGCCAGGCGAGGCAATGCGGGGAAATTCTTTTATCTTCCCTTTTTGGGTAAATGTTCAATTCAATGCGCTATTTCAAGAAAGTATTTCATCAGTATTTTACCGAAGGTCATTCCTCAGACGCCAGTCCAGAAAGACGGTGCATGCGGATACGGTAATTTTAGTATTGCTGCTTGATGTACTTGAGCCTGCATGGCTACTGCATGCTCTGTCTTCCTACCTATAACGCATAAACCCTGTAAGTTTTTTGCTTTGAAGATGTTTTTTACCATGTCGAACGTCGATTCAGAAGAGAAGATTAGATAACTTACGAATGATGTTAAGGTACCGACCTGAACATCATATGATATGATTGGAATCCACCAGCAAAATCAATGCCCTTTTTCCTCCCCCATTGCATGCTTTCAATCATCTCACGTTCCATGTAATGCTGTGTTAACTTATCACCAATCCACCATGCATACAATTCAAAGTCCTGGGATGTAGGGCAAGTGGTTCCCCATGACTATAATGTGTGAACCCTAAAGACTCTCTCTCTCTCTCAATGAAAAATAAAGGGAGAAAAAATCAAGACCATTCAATAAGTCTAGCGATGAGGTGTTAACCTCTCAGACGATAAATTTAAGATAAAGTGACTATTTTTATGAGCTGAATTTCACCCCCTCTTCGTACAAAGAAAGGCGCCAAGCTTTTGAGAGAGCTCAACGGATGCTGTAGTTCTTTCCCATTATGCAAAGCTTTTGAGAGAGCTCAACGCTATGAAGTCCCTCCTCTTGGTCCTACACTAATCTGCCTTCTCTTTATAGAACTTCGGGGACCATTGCCACTAGCTATAGTCCCAAGCTGTATAGGCAGACATCATGCAGTCCCTGTGAAACAATTAAGTCAGACCACACCTAATATCTACAGACAACTCATAAGGATTTGTCGTGTCCAATAAGTAATTTATCAGGATTTACAGTTCGAGCGATTTTGGTATTGCTCTTGCCTAATCTTGTTTCGGATACTCAAGCTGCTTTCGTGCTTGGGAGATGGATAGCGTAAAATGTTGTCATAACCTCTGTACTGTCTCATAAAATGAATAAGAGCGGAGGAAGAAAAGATTGGCTGGGAGTCAAGCTGGATCTGCCGTAAGCTTATGATTGCATGCAATGGCCATTCATTCTAGAGATTCTATGAGCTTTGGGGTTTGATCCCAGATGTGTACAACTTATTCAAAAATGCATTTCAATTGCGTCGACTTGTTAATGGTTCCCCGTATGGTTGAATACATACATCGAGAGGACTCCGGCAAGGAGTTCCACTCTCTTCTTAACTCTTTGTTCGGAGCATGGAAGTGTTATCTCGCATTCTTTCCTGCACATGCCAGGAAGAGTCATGGCATTAAAGCAGGAAGGAATAGCCTGCAAATCACACGTCTTCTATATGCGTACGATATCATTTCATTCACCAAGGTATCCCACATAGACCATCCCGAGATGAAGAGCTGCCTGGAACTCTTTTGTCAGCTATGAGTACAATGTGTGAATCTAGCAAAGCCGGCGATCCTCTTTTCCTGTAATATTGACTTGCACGCATCTTGCTGTGAGGGAAGAGTCTTTCACATATGTTGGGCATACACTCTTTCTTATAAGACCGTGTGCATAACATTTTGACCATATAGAACACCCCATGCACTCTTTTAGTATATATGCTATTGATTAAAAAATAAGTGCACTACAAGTTTTAAAATTTGTCACAACAGTACAATTGAGTCTTAAAACATATTGAATTCATGCAATTAAGTCCGTTCGTTAACTCCATTCAACTTAGCTAACGAAAAATGCCAATGTGACTTTCTTTCTTTTTTCTCTTCTACATGGCCTTGATGTTATTAAAACATAAAGTATAAGACTAAACAATGTCATTTTGGTCCAAATCTTTGTTTTTACCCAAATTTTAGTTAACTTTAATTACAAAATACAAAAAAATAAAATAAAAAAATTCATCAATGTTGGCCCACCATCACCAAGAAGGGCTAGCAATGGCCTGTGGTGGTTGCCAAGGCCCAAGTGGTGGCTTGTGACCCTCACAGACCACAGGTGCCCATTCGGCATCAGCTCGCTAGATCTAGGTGAAGGCTAACAACCGTTGCTAGCCATCACCTAACCATCGCCAACATGTCCAACTTTGTTGGGGCGATGAAAGTGAGGGTTGTAGGCCTTCACACGTTTTTTTTCTTTTATTTTTTATTTATTTTAAATTTAGCATTTTCATTTTTAATCTAACTAAAATTTAGTATAAAAAATAGGATTGGACAAAAATGATGTTGTTTTAGTTTTATTTCCGTGTTTTAGTAACATCAATGTCATGTAAGAGAGAAAATATAAAAAAAAAAAAATCACGTTAGCAATTTATAGAGAAAAAGATATTAGAAGTGTCATAACTTTTGTACAACGCTTACTCTAATGCCAAAACTTTTTGGCGTATTACTCGAGTGCCAAATTGGAGAAAAAATGATTAGTTAGATGTTTCCGATGACAAATTCCGACAATTCATCCCACATGATTATGATATTTTACTATCTAAGTGGCTTTCTCAGAGGACATCCAAAGTGGACAATGACTTGGCCTTAAAACTTATCTTCATTCTCTCTCCTCTTTCTAATCCCAGAACATTGAAGCTCAAGCTTAGAGGAAGTAAGGATTCTTTTCAATGGTGACCAACCCACTCCAAATCAACCCTAAAAGTGGTTCTGCAGCTCCCATCCCCTACCTCAACCTTACTTCCTTCATCACCACCTACTCCCACCGCAGCTCCACCACCTCCTCCGCAAACTTTGGCGCTTTGTTGACTCCCACGCCTCCCGCCTCTCCGCCATGGGCATCCGCAAGGGCAACATCCTCTTCCTTCTCTGCCCCAACTCCATTTCCTTCCTCAAAATCCCACTGTAAAAATTGCAATTCCGGTTAGACGAAACAACACAAATGATGTAGTAGACTTCTATTGTGAGTTTCAGTTACTAATTTTGCCTCAAATCTACTGTTGTGAGGTTAGGATTTGAGCAAGAGGCTGCATTTTTTCCCCCAAATGATCTATTGTTGGGTTAGGGTTTGATAAAAAGTTGAATTTGGGGCAATCATGTGCTAAACGGCATCATTTAGGGCTATCAATGCTAATTGGACGCACCGACGAGTCACGACAATCGGAAGAAATGTTAAAATATTGTTACGTCAGGTTTCGAGCCTCCCAAATTAGAGTCGATACTAAAGTGATCGTTTTCTTTTTTTTAACCGATACTTAAGTGATCTGACAAAAAATTTCGATATCAAAATGAGCGTCGTATGAAAATTATGACATTTTTAGAGTTATTTTTCTCAATTTTCTATTAATCATGTTGGACGAAACTAACCGAAGAACTCGATTGTACCAATTTAATAAGTTTTAGAATTTGATTATACTTTTTAAAAGTTTTAAATTTTCTAACAAGTTGAAGGATTTGGAGTGCATTTATTCCACCATTTAATTAGCATTCAGCTGCTAACTAAAATATATTAAAAAATAGGGGTGTTGCTGTCGCCCCAACCATTACTGCCCCAACCAATCATCATAATTATCTCTGATCAAAACAAAAAAAAAGTAATTATTATTGGCAATTAATCGAGGATAACCAATAATTATCGTGACCCCCTCATGTCATTCAATGGAACATGCGGAAATTTCTCAAGAAGCCGTCACATGGCGGTCATTTTCTCCTAGACATCGCTAGAATTCACGAGGCCGACGGAGAAATTACTCGTCTTAGACGAGATGGTGACCTTGTGCATGCGTCTGGAATTTTAAAGAGTCTTGACTATAAACATGACGTAAATGAATCGAGCATGCACACATTATTCTTTCCTCTCTCTTTTTTTTTTACATCAATGTACTGTGCCGGGTTCCGATAGCCCGGGACCGTCTCGTATTATGTATGTCTATAAAAATTCTACTAAGCTAGATACGACTTTCACTGTGATGTAATCTATCTAACTTTATTGCGTTTGAATATAATAAGGGAAAAAAGAGGAAGGAAGAAATCATCAAATCGAGTACAACGTTATTGCGTGGCCATCGATGAAGCAAGCCGCAGGAATGAGGAGCGCATTGAAAGCGAATGCAAAGCGGGGCCTGCATTGATATAAAAAAAAAAAAAAAGGTGCATCGGTATCATCACAGCCATTTATAGGACCAGCGATGGTATCTTGGTCGCACATTCTACCAACCTTTCAAGCTCATTGACAAAGTCGTGATCACCAACGAGTGAAATTCATGAGATATTTTTCCACGAGAGTTATGGTTTCGACGTGAGAGCAACAGTTTTTAAGAGTGGTACCAAGTGGTTAGTTGGCATTAGGAAACAGCGGAAGGGACGTTGCTGTATGACGACGATCCAAATTTATAGAGCCTTCGGTGCCGGCTTCGACATGATATTGACAGAACCTTTGCAAACAAAATGAAAACATACGTGGAAAGCAGGCCGCCTTGTACGTCGAAAGTAAGGGAGAGGCTTGCAGTCATCACACGTCGCACCACCTAATTCACCCGTGTATCACGGAGTTTCACTTTCTTTTAACAAGCCTCCAAGAAATCTCATTCTACTTGGTCGTAGGCTTTTACCGTATCTAATTTCGAAGTTGCTTGACAATCCCTTTTCCCCCTTCAGACTCTCAGTCGATGAATGACTTACCATACTGCCAATATATTATCTTAAATTTGTCTCCCATGTACAAAAGCATTTTGTTCATTGGTAACAAGCACAGATAACTAGGGTTTCAACCTACTGGCCATGACTATGGCAAAATCTTACATGCAAAACTGCATTTGCCTGGACATCGAATTTGGTCTAAAATCTCTTGGGTTTGGCACTTTGTGTATATGTCCTGCTCAGGAAGGGTGTAAATTTCCCGGTGACTAAGAACTCTTGCGCCTCTTTGCATACATCTTTGTCAAGCACTGACCGGTTATTTGTATAAGAGTCCATTTAGACCGTCACTTGCTGTCTGAGAGACCTGTCATATCTTATGTCCCTGTACTGGGGCAATTTTCAAAATTGGATGGAAGCTGCAACGCCTTTATGAGCTGCTGGGTCTGAATTTCAAGGACAGTGGGGTCTCCGCTCATTGATTTTCGGTAAGGATCCCTCTATCGCCCTTGAATTATAGTCTCGTGGAAGAATATTGTATTCTTATCTGCTCATTACAGCCGATAAATTCTGGATCTCATCCCCGTACATTTCTTCTCGTCTGTTTCTGCTTGCTCCACTTCCATAATGCATCTGATACTTCCTTTAACTTCTCTGCTAACGGGGCTGAGTTTAGTCTTTTAGATCTCCAGACCTCGTGTACAATCCTCTGAAAAGTCCCCATGCTCTAGGCAGATTGCTTCGAGTTAAAGGATGGTGACCCGAACCTCGTTGCTGGAAGTGCTGCTGCAGGGAAAAGAACTCTCCGTTCCAGATTCGCTAGAGCTCTGACTAGTCGTTCAGTACGGGAAAAATATCATTTGGCAATGCCATTTTACCAGTGTCCGTCATGTTAAGGAGGATTTAGTGACGTTTAGAATTACTATCGCGACAGAATTTTAAACCACTATAACATTATTGATGGCACCAGCGTACCCATCTCAGCAGTCCTGAGAAGCTACTCTTAGGGAATTTTTTGGTGCCGTAACAGAGGATTATCAGGATATATACATGGAGTGATTCCTTTCTCTGTATTACTGCAAATAAGTTATGAAATGCTTTATGTTCTGTCTCCCTTTTCTCGGTCGAAGTTCGAATTTGATCCATGCTTAACCAAATGGACCAGGGACTGGATTAAATTGAAAGTGAGTACAAGGCAGTGAAAACGGAAGGGTGAGATGAAGCCAGGTTTTGATTAAAGCTTGACTGTAGAGGAAATTGCCAAAAGACCAGACAGTCGAGCAGATATGAATTGATATTTAGCAGTCATCGAGCATTGTTGCTCTGAAGAAGGAAATGTAGGATTAATAACATGTTTTCGAATCAACTGACTTACTGTTCCGCTACTTGTTTCTTGGTATTAATCATAACAAGAACAATGGAACAAGTCCGTGCGATCTTTGATGCATTTTGTTCGGTGAGGATGTGCTGCCAGGGCCTCGAACCATATACTTGCTCGTGGTTACAAGAGGCGAAATCTGAATAGAAGAAGATTATTTTCATCAGAAACAGCATGTCATCAATTATATGCAAATTTCTCATGGCTTGACAGCTTTTGTAGGTTCTTATGCATTCGGTACCAAGGGGAAAAATGAGCAGATGCAAGTGGTAATGATGATTTGAGCATTCGACTCGTCTTTGTAACTACTACACACTCTGTCTCTCTCTTGCCTCTCTTATTACTATGGCAGATTGTTGAGTTAGATTCGGTTTTCGAACTGCTTAAATGCTGTAGGTTTGCAATTGGACTCCTGACAGCGAGACGAGTTTGAGATCACGTTTATTGAACCCGATAAAGTTCGCGGATGTGATTGGGATTAAGTTCGTGAGTGTTACTGATTAACTTTTATCTCCCAGTATCTGACTTTCTACGTGTTGCCATTCACTTACATTCAACTTTCATACTTTCAATGGACAGTCAAATGTTCTCAATCAAGAATTCAGCAACTTGGTGGTGCTATTGGCAACAATCAGCTAAAGGGGTAGGGCTCTTAATCACGGTTCCTTTTTCTCTCGTCATCGAATTCGGAATATTTAGAGATTATAGATTTGCTTTCGTCGTCGTGTGATTTTTAGTATTTTCATATTTGCTATGAAGCAATTTTCCACGTTTCATAAAGTCAAAAGAAAATTAATTTACCTAACTGCGTAGCTCGCGCAAGGGGACCAAGTATTTTTATGAACTGCAAATAACTCAGACGTATACATTGGTAATATACACAACATCGAGTTATATCACGCATCAAGCTCGAACCATTTTGTCATCATCCAAAAAAGGTGAGTGATAATTGATAGGTCACGTCTCTCTTTCATTTTCGTTCTCCTTTCGAACAGAGCACGAGGACGGATGAACCCATGGACCACATTTTTTCATCAAAAAGAGACCAGAAGGACAAGAGGAAAAGAAACAGATGTAACGACCACCTAATTAATTCAAGAACATCAACTACCTGTACTAATTCTCGCCTGGCCCAATCGGATTCATGGAAATTTTATAAGTTGGAGTTTCACCTAATTGAACCGGCCTCTGTCCGTCATAAACTGATCGACCATGTGAAGAAAGATGAGATTGGCAACTTTTGCATATGGAGGATCAAAATCACAACGACCACAACTCCTCCAAGACGATCGCATTCAAAACTTAGTAGTGTTAGCTAGAATTCACTAAACAGGAGGTACGCTAATCTATATTAAAATAAAAGTTCAAAGTATTCTATCAAAGCAATCATGTGAAATTCATTTTGTATCATACATATATTTGTGCATGGGTTCCCGGTAAATATATAGTACCCTATTCTATTATAGATCTCTCAACCCCTTACCTTGGAGATTGATTAAAAATTCATAAATCATCCCTTGAATTTTTTTTAAAGTTCATAGGGAGAAGAGAGAATTTTTGGAGGTCCTTATACTCATTATAAGCCTAGCATTGAATATACTGGGTAGACGTAGTATTAGTGTCATTTGTCCTATATGTGCAAATAAAAATTGGGCAAATGTCCATTTTCACCACAAATTAATACATTATTCACTTCAACTCTGTTTTCTCTCAGCATTTTGAAATGGTGTTCAATGGCTAAAAATCAGGCAGAATCTCTGGTGAAAGACCAATCAGGCCACATGAAACATTTGCATTTCGATGGCATACACCATATATAAATAATTCCAATCTTAAAGGAGGCTAGACTAAGTTGATAGGAAGAGGCGACAAGAAGGGTCCTAATCTACCGGATAGAGAGAGGAATATAAATGCGTTCTCAACTATTCCAAGTAGAACTATGAACTTCAAGTAGGCAAATGTTCCAAGCAAATAATGCAAAACTCTACCAAGAACGAACAGTTAGGAGACCCAAGGCAACAAACCTCAATATCTGGACGATCACTTTGATTTCCAAGGGAGAAGAGCAGCCAATTTTTCAAACTCAAGCCGCACACGTGAAATTTGTTCATCGTTGCCTTTCAAGCTCATCCTCAACCTGGCAATCTCAACATCTTTTTTTTCCTTTTCTGACTTCAGCACTGCATATTTTGCTCGTAACTCGGTCATCTTCTTATCAATTTTTTCCATCTCTTCACTAATTTCTCTCCCCTTGCGTTCCTTGTCAGCAATTTCAAGTTCAGCGTCCTTTAACCCATCCTGAAGCAGTTCCTGCTTCTCTTTAATTGCTAGCAACTCATTCAAGTGACTCCGCAGAGCTGTAACCTTAAATCCATGTTTTTCCATGTCACAAAGAGTCTCCAAGCAGCTATCAAAATGGCATCTCGGGTCATCAAATAGCAGGTTGGATATTTTTTCGGTCAAAGATGCAAAAGTTGCCATGATGCCAATAGCTGCTCCTTCACGATATCCTTCTTTACACACCCGAAGAGGACTGAAATGTGGATTTTGCGGTGTCGTTTGGAAAATTTCCATTGATTCAATCATCTTCCAAACAGGCGAGGCTTTCGCGAATAAGCATCTACTCTCGCCAGACACGCTCTCACCTAAAACGTCAGTCATGCAGGTTTCATGACATTAATACGAAAAACAACAGTTCAAGACATTAATTACTCTTTTCTTTTGCCTCAAAAGATTGACACAATTGAGCTGGGCCCATGGCCTACTAAAGCTAACTTACTTGATCCCTCAATGGCCATCGGTGTGCGTATTCCTTCAGAACATGTTGATAGAGGTTGATCTTCATTCGTGTACGCATCTGGACCACCTGGAATATAATAACAGAGATCTCAATCCACAGAATATAGCACCACATTAAGAATCTCTCATGTTACTCATGAATTTGGACCAATATATTCTTGCTATTGAAAAATTAACCATTAGTGATCTGTATGAGATGAAGAAATACGCATTGACATTGTTCATGTGCACATAACTTGGTTTCTCAGGAAAGTTAGAAGAGGGAGCATATCATAAGATATTCTGCATCCATGAATAACAAGCAATCAAAAATTGCTAAGAAATTTTTTTATTCCCAAGTAAAATGCCAAAAGCGTGTCTGAGCAGCTTTACAAAGTAATCCACCATTTCCACCAAGTAGTCAAAAGAATTCACTCCCCAAGTTGATTGAAGTTTCAATTCTTCCTGATTAATGTGACAGCTAAGAAAGTACTGTTTGCTAAGGCAACTATACCCAATTTACTTGGCCAGCAAATATAGACAAGTGCATTATTTCAATAAAGTTTGGCCATTGTCACCCTACCTGAATGATGTGCTTCCAACCTTGAAGGTGGTTGAACTCTCCAGGTAGCGTAATCCTTTGAAATTGGTTCACCAACCACAGCACTGGTTACATTGTGCTCCATGCCTACATCAGACATACTTATATGCTTCTGTGGATCATGGCCAGGGGCATACACTAATTGGATCTTTTACAGCAAGTTTGGCAGAATATGAAAAGTGAGGGAGAAAGAATTCAATCTTGGGAAAGAGTTGATGAAGAAATTAACTTCACACTCTTGGGCAGAGAGGAAAGTGGAAGAGAGGATTGGACGGGGAAAATTGCCAATTGAGCCCGCCACTTCTATATCCTCCTAACAAGGATAGTTGAGCAATTGCTATTTTAACCTCTATTTCCTGATGTTGGCGTTGTACTCTAAGCTATGTCAACAGAAATGGCATATATGCTTGCAGAGTTACATACTAGAAGGGTACGACAGTAAATTCCAACGTTTTACCACATTTATTTCCATATAAACTCTCTCCACTTCCCATTCCTTTTACTTCATTTATTTAAACACAGAGAGAACAGAACCTTCTCAATCTCTTCATTTACTCCTCTCGTCCTTACTCTCTTTGCATCTTTACTTGACAAGAGACACAGCCTTAGACCATCATGTTTTATCATTCAGAAAGTATCTGATCCTGGAGAATTAGCGTATCAAGTACTAAGTTATCACTGGCTTCTTATCTCCCTTTTTCATGTGGGGTACGCTCTCAATTGTTTTGTTTCCTACAATGTTTTGATGAATTTGGTGTGATCGAGTACCTGTCTCTGGAACCTCAGGTCTCACGACCATCAACTTCTGTGGCTTTCTTCTCTTCCTTTTGTGACTCTTTCCCTCGCAATTTTGCTCATTTTTACCCTGCACAAGAACAGGTATCAGGACAGCACCTGCAAGACTGCCATAAAGTATCACATAAGAGGGGTAAGGAAGTCCTGAAGAAGCACCCAGCTAGCCTCTCTAATTGGGTACACCAAGCTAATATCAAGGAGATCTGCCTTAGAGATTAATAGTTAACACAGGCTAAGTTATGGGACCAAGTTGAAGTCATGGCTATCTCAAATAAGATCAGTGTGCTTTTATGAATGAAAAGCTGGGTTCTACACAACTGACAATCACTGAATGCATCACATAAGGGATGTTGAGTTCCACATATCTAAGGAAAAAATTAGAGCTTAAATAAGATCGGCATGCTTTTATGAATGAAAAGCTGGGTTCCACTTAATTGACAATCAACAAATGCATCACATAAAAACATTGAGTTCCCAGTATCTATAAAAAAAATTGAGCTTAATTTTGCCATCCGTATCTGCATCAAATGAGGCCCATATTTATCCCTTCCTTTCGATTCTTCTCCTCTATCACTTTCTTGTTTTCCCAAAAGGAACATCACTGGCAAATAGATTGCACCCTTATTTAATTTGAGGAGGAGCCTCACCAACTCTTTGTTAAGAAGCTGACCCGTATCTGCAAACATCAAACTTCTCCTTTCAGCTTGCAACCCTAAGACGCAACTCAATTTTGGAAAACCGTCTTCTTGCATTAAAGTTTGAACAACTCTCTTGATGGAACTTCCAGCATTGTCCCCCTTACCTGCAATAACATGAGTAAAACTTCTGCTAAAGCAAAAATTTATGCTAATAATACCGTAATTTATGCTTTAACATCATGTACCTGGTTTATGTGTGTTCATGTATTTAGCCTTAGAGATGGCAAATTTTCCCCCTCTTCGAATAGCATACTTTACAGTGTCATTGAATTCAACTGTCTTCTGTTTCTCATTTTCCTGCACATCACGTCAAGATGACAATATGAATAACATATATCACTAGAATTTTCAGCTTATACCTTGTAGCTGACTAAATATATATCATTTACAATACAATGACAAAACACCCATGTCAAAAGCCCATTGCCCAGTGTCATTTGAAGCCCCCAGGATACCAGAGCTCACAGAAGCATCATTTTAATTACTAAGTGTCATACAGACCTAGCTGCAAATATCTTGTTTTACATTTTCTCACTAAACAAATAGAACCCACTTGACAGGAACTAGTCCGGCTACTGTTTCTACACTGGAACAGGGAGAAGCAAACAAAAAATTGCCCAATCAAGACAGTCAAGTTTAACAAAACTCTAGTTGCACCCGCTTTTGATAGGCTCTTCTATGGTATCCAACATCAATTTCTTCCCAAAATGTGCATTTTCACGCAACTGGCATGCAGAACCCAATATTTGCAACCACAATTCTAGCATAGACCCCATAATTTGGTATGTGCTATTCTCTTGAGTAAGAACAACCTAATTCATCTTTCCTTGAATTAATAGATTAGAACATCTGCAAAAGCAAGTCTCACTTCAAAATGTATCCAACTCAATATTGTCAAGTTTCTCTCTATAAGAGCATATGCTTACATATTAAGAAAAAAATAAGTTTAAGGAGGATGACATGAAAAAAATCCAGCTCACCATTCCAGCAACACTTTTAACAGAATCATCAACAATTATGGTTTTCTTTAACTTTCCAATACCAGAGATCCCTTTTTTAGACTTGGCTGTACCATTTAGCACTCTTGATGCTTCCATAAGCAGCTCTCTTGCCTGATCTGCTGCAACTGATGGCACCTCTGCAGTGCCTTCACTTAGTTCCTTCAGAAGTCGTCGACTTGCTGCATTTCCAATCAAGGCTCCACGCTTTAGCTTTTTAGCTGGTCGCAAGGCGTAGGGAGTCTTCGAAGTCCGTGAAACTGGCTGCATCTTCACTGTTTCCTCCAAAACATCTGGGACTTCAAGTTCTGTTCCAACCTTAGGCATATTCTTAATATCACGTGGTTCTTCTGATGGCCCTTGATTGTCTACAGTCAAAGGAGCTTCCTAAAATCAAGAAGTATCACAAAAATAAATTAAATCTACTAATCCCATCTGGTCATGATAAAATTAACTCTTCCTGCATAGAAACTATGGAAATCTCAATATTTTGACATCTAATGCAGCATAACAAATCATTACTTCCGGTCTGCATGTATTGAACTCAGAAGACAACTAATCTTCAAGAGAATTGCCAAGTCACAAAGCCAAGAATTGCTGTCTATTAAAAGAAAACAGAAGAAACTTCTGAAGGTAATGTATTTAAACACAATTGATACAAAACTCCACCAAAATTCCATCATATGCTACTGTCTCCTCTTCTGCAAGCCATAGATACATGCGGTTCCATTTGGTTCATATAGAGTTTGCAGATACTACTTGAAGTGCATGCAGCACGGGATAGCAGAGAGAAGCACAAAATTAAAGCCATAGTTTGCATGTAGCAAACAAGTCCCAGCAAGCTGACAATCTGATGGTACCATGAGTTCACATGGAAGCTAAAAAATTTGCCCTAACCAAGGGATGGGACATAAGGAGATAATGCAGGACAGGGGTTTAGCCAACCTTTTCCATGTTCAACTATAGAATTCAATCACCTTAATCTCTAGCCTTTAAGAGCTATTGCTGCTTAAGCTCAGGCAAAACATATTGCAGATAAGACCTGAGATTTATCTACTAAAGTATTAAGGGCGAAGACTACGATAGTACAATCACATTAAATTTTAGAAATTCATTCTCTCTGTAAGTTAAATGCATTCTTAACAGCCTCTCAATGGGAAGTAATACGAGAACTTCGAGTCATAAACAGGTATAAAGGCAGTAAAAAGAAAGGCATGATATTTGATAGAAACCTAGATACAAGAAAGCATTTAAAGATCCAATAAGGACAAAATGCAAAATTCACACACTCCCAAATACAAGAGATTTAAAAAAAAAAAAAAAGTCAAAAAATTCCCGAAGTCAACAACACGAGAAATTATAACAAAAGATACCGTGGAGAGATTGCCACAAAACAGTATGTATCATGAATAATACCCCACCATCAAATTGCCGTAGCTTATAATAGTGGTCTTGGCACTTATACTGTCAAAATAGAGCACTCTCAATGGACAAAAGAAAAGGAATAGTAATCTCCACGCACATAGTGACCGTAATACATATTATGGTCCTGATGCAAAAACTAATACAGCAAATAAAAAAACCTACTAATTGCGGATCGTGCACTCCAATATCAAGAACCCACAAATTCCAAAAATTTCACTTAGAATTAGTAAAACTAAAGAGAGCTTTGTGGTGTAGCCACATGAAAAATCACACAAACAGAGAAACTATCCAAGAAACCAATGAACCAACCAATTCCACTCGAGAAAAATCACAAAAGCCGCAACCTTCATTGTTCACCAGAGGAGCCAAGGGTGGATTGTATACCTGCTCCTCCTTCTTCTTCCCGGCAGGATACCATCTCCCTCTGATCCAGCTCCAATGCTCCCGCAAATCGCTGCCCTCAAACACAGCATCGTCTACTTCACCATCAATACAAACGCAATACCGCGAGCCCTCCAAAACCATCTTCACAATCCCATGCCGCCATCCATTTCTCCACTTCGCGTCGACCGAGTCATCCAACTCGAAGCCGCGCTGCTCGCCCTCCCGCGACGGAGGAGGAGGCCTCACATACCGAGTCTCCACCGATTCAACCAAAGGCTTAGCCTCGCCTTCGCTCACCAACTGCTCATACTCCACCAAAACCTTCCGAATCCTACTCGACTTGCCAGACTGCTTCCGCGGCGACTCCACATGCACAATCTTGGCCGCGTACCACGCGCCTCCCGAGCCGCCTCCGTCGCCGCGCGCGACTTCCACCGCCGAGCCTCTCGAGATGACCAGCTTCTGGCGCCTGCATTTGACAGCCTCCTCCATGCCGGCAACGCGCGCCAAACCCTAGCCAGCTCCAGCTGCTACTGCGAAACGGCACGAAACGGAGCTGAAAATGAAGAAGAGGAGAAGGAGAAAACAGACGGACCGGTGAGCGACCTCTCCGAGCACCGCCGATTCCGGCGGCGGCGGCGGCGGCTACGCTTCCCGAAGAGCTTTAACTCGCGAACGAGTTCGATCGGAACGGAGGAAGAAGCGAAGAGGAGGACATGGCCTTACGCATTTGCGGAGGCGCGACCGACAGCGTACCGAGGCGAGAGGGGAAGCGAGGTCGGGGCGGGGCGACAGAGGGCGGCGCCGGAGATCGCCGCCGGAGGCGGTGCGGAGGCGGCGAGCTTTTCCGCCACCCGAGGAATCTGTTTTGGTAAAAAGAGACTGGCGATGGCGGGGAGGGTAAGATTGGGTTTTTATCGACGCCGTACGAAATATATATAGTATGGTTCCACCAATAATCTCAACAGAAAAAATTATCCGAATAACTTTCGTACCGCCGTTCCTGAAATGTCCATTTGTTTAATATAATTTTTGAATTATTAATAAATAATAGATATGATTCTTAAAATTAAATTTAATTGACGAAATTTGCAATGTGATTTAATATGCTAACGAGTAAGACATTGAGACTATTATCCTATTTTTCCTTTTCTAAAGTACATAGATAAAGAGATTGACATGTTGACTTATCATTTATAATAATCCTATTTAGCATATGACAATGCACGTTATCAAGTGACGTATGATTTGTTGTTTTAATAAACAGAATGACTACATTGAATATTAATCAATAATTTTGGGATCATGTTAAATAAATTAAAAATTTATAAATGACATTGCACATTACTCCAAAATTTAAAAACCATTTATATTATTTTTCAATCTCAAATCATAATCGTAATACCTTTATTTCAAACTCATTTACTAGTATTTAGTGATAAAGGTAGTCTTTATTCGCTTTAAACCAAAATGTTGTTAATTTGCCAATGTGGAAACACGTGGCAAGGGACTCATTTGACATGGATCCAACTTGGAAAATTCAGCATCCATGGCCCTTTATAACAAGGAATTAAATCTAAAGAAAATGATCAGGTTAGTGAGGAAGATGAAACTTCAGTAATCCTAGGATGAACATTTAGATAATTTTTTTCTTTTTGGTCGAAAAAGCTTTTATAATATTCTTCTTCTTCTTCTTTTTTGTCGATCATACTCTATTCTTATTATAACTCTTACTCTCATACTTTTACCATGTCTCCTTGTAGGGCGTGGGAGTCGAAACTCACTCCTGAAACTACGGCGTCCTCACCCCAACCCCCATGAGAAGGTGGGGATTCGAACCCCCCACCTCCCCCTTCCAAGTTGGAACGGTGGCCATTGGAGTAAACCCCAATAATTATAACATTCTTATTTAAGTAAAAGTTTAGGTAGTTGAAGCACGGGTTTCAGAACATAACAAATCCAAAAGGCAAGTTGCGGGATAAAAAACCTAATTAGCCGATAAAGACTTGTTTTGATGGGCCTTGACAACCCAGTCCACCACTTAATTGCCCTCTCTTGGGTAATGGGATATTATCAAGTTGGAAAACTTTTTCACAAATGCTTGGGCTTCGGTGATCAACGCGTAAGCTTCCTAATTGACTCTTTGTGTACCTTCAATGATCGCCTTCACCAGTTCAGAGCTGTTGGTCTCCATCTCCATCTTCAGTTTAGAGTTCCCTTCGAAGTACTTTACGGTTTGTAACTTTATAGCATTGCCTCTGCCTTCGCCTCCACCTAGATTGTTGAAGAAACTCGCATTGTGCAAGCGAATTCATCTATGAGGACACCTCAGCTGTCTTGGCAAACACAGGCTATAGCCCCTTCCTTTGTTTCTTCAACTTATGCCTGTTTGGTAACACTGATTTTGTTCTTTTATTTCCGAAAACAAAAAAAGAATAAAAATTCATTAGGTAGATTTTTTGTTATTGAGAACAAGAATAAGTTTTTGTATTCCCAATAATAGATTTTGAATAGAATCAGGAAGTAGAAAAAAAATTATTCTTATTCCCGGGAACAATTCTTAGAATCAATTCCATTTTTTTTCTTTTCCCTTCTCTTTTCTTCTCTTGCCTTTTCTTCTTCTTGTTCTTCCTTTTGGCCGGTCACTGGCCTTGGCTATGGCTGGTGATCGGTCAAATGAGGGCTGGAGACCTCATCGGAGCGTCATTGGCCCCTGGCAATGCCTTACTAGGTGAGATCGAGCCTCACATTGGCCAAGCACGTCTCCGGCAAACTCGCTGAACCTCGCCTAGTGTGGCTGATGACCTGCTACAAAAAGGAGGAGGAAGAAGAGAACAATAAGAAAAATATAATAAAAGTATTAAAAAATTAAAAGAAACAAAAATAAAATTTAGAATCCTACCAAACGCATTTTTATCTTGAGAATAGAAATTTTGGACAATTACTAAGCGCGTTTTTTTACTAAGAAATTGTTCCTGGGAATAGAATAAAAAAAAATCATTTCTAATATAAAATTGTTCCCAAGAACATAATTGTTACCAAATGTGCCTTTAAGATCCATCCACATTGATTTTTAGCATGTTTGGAGAAGGAGGAGTCCAAATCTGAGGTATCTCAGTGTGCATCTACTCTTTTCCTGCCTTTTTTCCCATCCATTGTTGAAGTTTTCCTCCATGGCCTTTGCCGAGGTGATTATATGCTGGGGATATAAGGGTTTGGCTCTAAACAACCGGTCATCGTGGGATTTCCAGATTTGCCATAGTTTTTGTACGGTCGTTTCTGAAATGTTCATTTCTTTAATATAAATTTTGAATTATTAGTTAATATTCAATTTAATTCTTAAATTATATGAAAATATTCAGTATCATTCTCCCATTAAATTTAGTTAAGAAATTTGCAATGTGACTTCAATCCACCAAATTTGAACAATAAACGATATTTGAATTATCCAAGTAAGATATTGAGATTATCGTCCTATTTTTCCTTTTCTAAAGTACATAGATAAAGAGATTGATATGTCGACTTGTCATTTATAATAATCCTACTCAGCATATGACAATACACATCATCAAATAACATATGATTTATCGTTTTTAACAAACAGAATGATCGCATTGAACATCAATCAATAGTTTTGGGACCATATTAAATAAATTAAAAGTTTATAAATAACTTCACATGTTACTCCAAAATTCAAGGATCATTTGTGTTATTTTTTCAATATCAAATCATGACCGTGATACATTTATCTTGAACTCATTTGTTAGTATTCACTCTCTATTAGCTTTCGACCAAAGTCCTATCAAACATGGAAACACATCACAACGGATTCATTTGACGTGGATCAGACCTGGAAAATTTGGCATTCCTAGCCCTTTATAACGAAGAGTCAAATCTAAAGATAATGATAAGTCTAACGAGGAAGATGAATCTTCAGTCATCTTAGGATGAACATTCAGATAGTTGGCAACGCACCTCTTTACAACCCTTGCTGTGAAAAATGACATATTCGAAAGATACTCACTATCGAGTAGAAATCTATGAAGTCTTGCAAATTCTCCTTCACTTCGTCTCTATTAAGCACCCCTTGATAGCCATAGATAGCAATTCCTCTCCATTCTCACGGTCTCCGGCATCTTCCCTCCAAACAAGAGCTCCCTTGTGCTTCAAAAATCTACGGAAATCTCTAATTTCACCCCAAAATTTTGGTGATGCGGAAGAGATAAGTAGATAATTCGATTTTATTCTAACTCTCAATTTCAATTCATTTTGTTTCCCCATGACAATATCGTTTAAGAGCCATTTATACGGAATTTCCATGTCAGATGACGAATATTTTTTTCACCTAACAACACAACAAGATATAGGGCAAAAGCTATCATATTTACGGCGGTCCGTATTCATGTCGACACGTGGAAGAATTGGATTAGAAAGCCGATTACAATTGCACATATCTATCATGCAATACGAATATGTAAGAACATTTTTATATCTACTGTGGATTTAACAAATAATCCATTCTTGAATAATTCAGAACCAGAAGACGGCAATTTCTCTTGGCTGTAGTAATTCGATATCAAAGGAGGATTCTTCTTCTTGACGAGGCGTTCAAGCATCCTCGATTCGTCCCAGTTCGGTTCGTCTCTGCACCTTACCAACTCCCCGATCCCATCCCGCCGCCCGGAAAATGGCGTCCCTGGCGAGCGCCAAGTTCCACCGCCTCCCGTCTCCTCGCCCGCCGATTCCGTCGAGACCCCGCCGCCCCCCGCCGCATCTCCCGTTCCCTCCTCGACCCAGATTCTTGTCTCGCGACCAGCCGCCGTTGAGGACGTCCTCCAGAGCTTCGAGCTCCGGCGCCCCGGCTGGGTCCTCCTCTGCTCCTTCTCCGGGGCTCTACTCTGCCCAGTTGTTCGAGCTCACGGCCCCGAACGTCGACCTGGTCCTCGAGGACGTCAGGCCTTACCTGATTGCCGACGGCGGGAACGTCGACGTCGTCTCCGTTGAGGACGGCGTCATCTCTCTCAGGCTCCAAGGTCGGTTTGGGCGAGTTGCTCCTCTGTGTTTCGTCGGGTTTCGGAAATTTTGGATTTTCGCTGGTTTCGAGATTCTTTCTTGTGGAATTTTTGTGAGAGCGTGATTGACCCAGTTTCTTCTTCTTCTGGGTTTTCTTGAATTATAGCGAACTGGTTGAATTTGCTTTCGTGGACCGAGTCGTGGGTCGGGTCAATTTTTCATCAGTGGAGTGATCGAGAGCAGTGTTTACGGCTGGTCTATTGGCACCTTGCTCAGCTTCTGATTACAACTTGAACTGGGCAATCGTTTAAGTGGGATAATAAGTTTGTCTCTGTTGCCATCCTTGCCTGCATTTACATTCCTAAATCTGGGCAATTGAACTCGAATGACATAGCAGTATGGAAATTGGTGTTAACATGACGAAGGGGGGGAGATAGAGTTCGTCTATGTATGGAAGGCACAGAAGAAAATGTTCTTCGGATGTTCGAAACTGATTCTGCCTTGATTTTTCATGCCTATCTGTCTCTAAGGATTTGCTTTACCCGATTTATAATGCTCTGCGTTTTTTTAACACTGCTTTGTTTTCTTTTTGTCTTTTTAGTTCTGTAAGCAAGAGGAGACTTGGCTTTTAGTTGTCCCCCGTTAGGATTCTTCAAAATAATTTTCTAGCAGCCTAATTGGTGAAGCTTGACTGCCCTGAGAACACATAGCGGTTGAAGGAAAATGTTTATTTTCTGTTGTTGTAATGGGTACATATATATGTGAATGGGTAGACTATGTAATACTGAGCTGGATCTCCTGCAATACTGATGAACTGGATGAGTGCTAAAAGGTAAATTGATTTGATCCTGTGGAGATATAATTGAGGGATTCATGATTATAGAGTTAAAGCTTCATTTAAATGAGCCTGTGGGATTTCTGTGTTGAAGTATGTGTGATTCCAAAGTGAGTTTTCTTGAGGACTGTTCATTTGAACGAAGTTGAGAATTCCCTTCACAACCAAATTGACTGTTCAGGGGCGTGTGAGAGCTGTCCCAGTTCAACCACCACCATGCAGATGGGAATTGAAAGGGTACTTAAGGAAAAATTCGGCGATGCAGTCAAAGAGATCCGTCAGGTATATGATGATGAAGTGAGGGAGACTACTGCCGAGGTTAGTTCTTTGCCAACATAAAGGAAAATAAAATGTGCATGTGCAAAACTAGGGTAAGTTCACTTGCTGGTCATGACAACATTTGGTAAATGCAGGCAGTGAATCGCCATCTTGACATATTGAGACCAGCAGTTGCAAATTATGGCGGAAGCGTCGAGGTGTTGTCTGTTGAGGCTGGAGACTGCCATGTAAAGTATGTGGGACCTGAGTCCATTGGGTCTGGGATTAAAGCAGCAATCAAGGAGAAGTTCCCTGATATTACTAATGTTGTGTTTACTGGTTAGCATGCCACAATAAATTTGCTAGATCACAAAATAAAGGTGAGACAAGATGGTCAAATCTCACTTTTGTTGATTGCAATCCCCTGTTAATTAAAAATTCAGTGGTATAGTCATATAATGACTTTAGAAGGTGCATAGGAGGCAAAGCCCGACTTTAAGAATGGAGGTTTTCGGGATATCTTCCCCCATTACTTGCATACAGAAAAGAAGATACTCAAGCAATTATTCATCTTGTTCATTATTGATGAGTGATTTGTTCGTGAGTTTCTCCTGAATGGGTTTCTAATGACTAGTTCTTCCTTATTTCCAGATGGATTCCTGCTGAGGATATCATCAATGTGACAATGGACTTACAGTCAGTGATGCTCAGAAAGAAATGATCTGGTGCATTGCAGCATTTTGGGATGATATAAGAGTTTCCTGTGAGTATGGGGAAAGACAAGATGCTAAATTAATGTTCCTATCAATAGGGAGAAGACAAGGTCTTGTGTACATTTTCAGTAACTAAGAGTTTGTTATATTTGATATGCCTAAAAGTTACTATTCAGATCATTCTTATACATTGGATACGTTATTGTACTTCAGGGCTTTGTGTAGTCGGTGTAATAATCGCAGGATATCTTTCACCCAAAACAAACAAAAGGAAAAGTAAGATTACAGCTCATCCGTACTACTCTTCATTCCTGAATGTCGACTGACATATGTACTCTTCTGTTTTGTTTCGTATTTTTATCTCGTTATATTATTATTATTTTTTTATTGGTGACTGTAGGGTAATTGGTTGCTTGGTTCTAAACATCTAGAATATCCGTTGGGTTACGTTAGGGGCGGGCATTTCACCAAAGGCGGCTCTCTTAGGCTTCCCCTGTCCGGGTCTAGAATACGCTAAGAACTACAATAGAACAGTTTATGATCGTCGTATGTGCTTTGTCTATGTCAATAGTCAGCTTGCTTTTAGTTGCGTTGTCTATGTCAATAGTCAGCTTGCTTTTAGTTGCGCCGAAAGTTCTTTCAATAGAGTCAAGAGAAAGAGAAATGTCAAAATGAAGATCTTTGGCATGAAGGAACAAATTTTTTTTTTTCGGTCGAACATGAAGGACCAATTAACCCACAGGCTCTTAGTAGTCTCTTCGCCTTCTCTAGCGAGATTGCATATGTTCCTAGAAATTCAAAGGGCTCAGGAGCCAAGTATTGCCCTCGATGTAGTAAGTCCCTAGGAAGGGCTGAGCCTCCTCATCTGTCAGCATTCTCGCCCATGGCACTCTTCCTGTCGTGTTAGCTCCAGGCCCACTGCACTTGTATTCTCCGTAGTAGACTAGTCTGTCACAAGGAAATGAAAATTTTCTTGTCAGTGAAAGTAGAGTCCCACTCTGTTCCTTCCTTTTCAGTGTTTCTAGCTTAGTTGGTTTAGAAATGGGTTTCTGTCATTTCTACTTCTTGTTTCGTGCTTATCTACTGTAAAAAGTTTTGAGAAATTTGTCGATACTCGTCTTCCAAATATTGTTTTTTTGAGATGATTTTCTTCGGCTTCTACAGTTGCTTTAGAAATGATTTCTCGGTTTTCAAATGTAGTCAGCTGAGGACTTCCTCTTTGTTCTGTACCAAGAGCTTCATGCTATCCCCCTAGTTAAAAGGAAAACAGTACCGTCATTATCATCCTAGCTTAGCCTTCTCTTGGGTTAGTGTATTGAACTCACGCGTCACGTTTCGGGTCACCCCAGTCGCTCCATCCCTGGGGAACAACCAGCCGGTCCATGAAAGTGTAAGAGAAAATGACCCTCGAGTAGTCTCCCCATGCCCTGCCGAGGTAGAGGAGGCCACTCCCTGTGATGGTGCTGTTCTTGAAAGAAAACCCGCTCGCCAACGAGGCATTCGTGCGTTTTTGAGCCGTGAGGGAGGCCACTTTCTTGGCGACGGAGTTCAAATAGCAGTTCTGCGCAAATCATGCCATGTTTGGTCATTCTGTAGGCTCACAATCGAAGGACAGATGGTCTGGCACGAAAGTACCTCATATAGAGACCTGCCATAGCCGAAGATGAAGTCCACAGAGCCTTGGATGAAGCAGTTGTTGAAATAGTGAAGGCCCTTGTGATCATAGAGAGTGTCCTGGTTCCCGATGAAGCTGCAGTTGTAAAACGCCGCCTTCGTGCCCGAGATCCGCAATGCCACAGCTTGTTCTCCTAGCGATCCGACCTCATGTGGAGCTGTGTTCTGCACACCATGAGCGGTTTCGCTGAGAGTATTTCATGGTTCAACCTCAAAACTAGGATGATAATAGATTTCCTAGAGTCTAATTTTTTTTTTTATTAACAAGTAGGTCTTCAGTGTGGGTCTCTCGGGAAAAGTATCAGACTACCTTTTATCAAACGAATAGCATCGCTATGTGTAAGTAGGACCACACGTTCTTCATCTGAATTCTCAGTACTAAACCAAAAGGAGAAGGGAAGAAAAACAGAACGCACGTTCTTATTCTTAGTAGGATTGGATGTCATCATCATGTGGTCCAAAGCTTGAAAGCCATGGAAGACAATTGAATTTTTTTTTAGTGAAAATGCTGAAAGCAGAGCAGTCATTCCATTTAATCTCTAGGAAGTGTAAATTAATGCCTGCATTTCTTGTGACAACCCGTGAACTCAGTGCGATTTTGATCCACTCAAATGGTTAAAAAATATCGAGAGATGTTTTGGATTTTTGGGTTGTTCCTTAGCAAGCAGATGGAATCTCTATGCTCATAGCGAGGTACGGGTGCCTCAGTTCTATTCTTTTTGTTCTTTTATTGTGGATACAGACAATTCGTTGGCTTCATCTTCTGTTTTCATCCACAGGTTCTTCATCCCAAGGACTGAGAGTTCGAGGCCTAAGTGTGATATCTCTCTGCTGAGTTCCCAAAAGGAGTTGAAGAGGATAAAAAAGAAAAAGAATAAAAGAAGCAACTGAGTTTTTGCTCAGAGAATAATTTCAAACCATGAAATTAGGTGACACAAAGTTTAAACGATTCAGTCTCTTTGATGCGCAAAAGTTCTGTGTATCAAACAGTATGAATGCTCGGCTAAACAGATGGACTGCAGGAGTATATATTCGGCCTGTTTGTGATGAATATAAGGGACCGTGCCACTGCTTGGACTGAAAAACTAAGTACATGAAATCTGAACTCGATATGATATATGATGGCAGCATAGTTGAGCAGTTACCTCGAATTTGACGTTGATGGCGACAAAATAATCTGCGTTAACCGCAACGGTTGCACTCTGAAACGTCTTCAATGGCGTTCCACCTCTTCCAGTCACGGATGCTGTGTCATTCCCAGTGATCGTTGGTGGACTAGTTGAGTCTCCCAAAAATGTCACGAATGACATGTATCTTGGTACATTAATCTTCTCTCTGCATTCTCCATGAAAAACCGTATCGTTAGGACTTCCATTCACAAACCTAACCCTCAAGCTACCTAGTATCTGCAGCTACATATCAGATCTTCACCTTCTTTCTATCACCAGCTTTAAAGGCAGTTTTTTAACTTCGAAAACCCTAAAGTTTTGGATGAACTACAGGTTAAAAAGCGACCATAAAGCGGCAGTCAATCCAATTTTAAGAAAATGATGTACGGCTTCCAAGTTTCTAAACTCGAAACTTCAAGTCTTCAACCGAGTGTTGGTGCAAGGCCTGAGTGGGTAGAGTGCAAGTGCAGCCAGGTGGTAACTAGATAGACATTACCTATAAATGCCATGCTTGATCACCAAAATGACTCTCCTGGTGTTGAAGGCAGGAATACTGTTAAGAGCTTCCGAAACCGTCCTGTAATCGCCGGTTCCATCTTGGCTCACCGTCTTTCGTATTTTGCTCATCTCTGCTTTCCACAGCTTCCAATCAACTACTTTCTTCCCATGAATACCGGGAGCTTGAGTCGTCAACATTGCATTCAACGAAGTTTCACGACGGTGGTTTTCGACATTCCACGACACCCATCTGCGGAAACCACCATCCTCGCTCGAGGATGAAGAAGCCAATGAGATGTTGCAGATGCAGAGGGAGAGAAGAAAGAGGAGCATTTGGGTGGGTGACAAACTGCTAGACATTGTACAAGCAGTATGCATGTATTGGTATGAAAAGGTTGGACTCTTGATGGAGATGGATGCATTATATATAGTGAAACGAAAGTTTCATGGAAGAGAATGTGGGAATCTCGAGTTCTATTTACAAGATTGACCTTCTCTTCCTTACTTCTAATTATAGTCGACACAGCTGAGGAAGAAAACAGTAAATAAAGGGTCGGAAGTTCATTAAATGATTTTTGTAAATCTATATTGAATTGCTTAAATAATTTTTTAGGAAACTATAGCATGACAAGAACTGTGCCTTAGTTTTTTTCTCTTAAATATGAGGCGTTCAAGCATGACCATACCAGTAAATGTCACCTTGAATTAGTGTTTCGCCGGCAATGGCCGTTGATGAAATACCTTTCATCAAAGGTTGGATTTTTGGTTTTTTTGAGTGAATTGAGTTATGTGAAAACTCAAAAAGGAAGCAATGCATATAGAATGAATTACTAATGCCAATCGAACTAAAAGGATAAAGAATTGCAAATAATAATGATAAATCGGTAAACTGAACTGCAAAAAAATTGTTAAAAATTGTTGATTGCAAATCTTCTGCGACTGATTCTACTTGGCCTTTTATGGCCTCGCACAAAGTGTAATTGTTGGTATGTGTTTATTTTCTAAATCACAAACTTCAACTACCTCCGAAATTCTCAACTTCGCTTTCACGATCTTCAATTGCATACCCTTATCTTTTTCTTTTTGTCAAAAAACCGCATACCCTTACTCTTGAAGATTTCTTCCGATTTGACTTTTTCATCATGATCATCTATCGTTTTACGTCAATTATTGCTCTAGTCTTCTTTTCATTGATGACACTATAAATTGTATGACATCGATCTTACATGGGGCTCTCATCAATTTGCAATCACGTTACTTGATTTCTTGTTGACAACTCAATCTAATACCTCCTGCTAACTTTCGCGTCATTTTTAGGTGGCAACAACTAGTTTTGAAGCCTAAGTTGCATGATGACTTACAATATCTTGCATAAGCTAAGACCATTCCCAATGCTTAATTTCTTACTTATTATCAGCTGGTGAAATTACAAGATAATTTTCTCTCGAGATTTCTGAGAGTGAGCTTCTTTGTCTACTAAGGTCGCCCATGAAATGTCCATTAAATTCAACAAATCACATGCACTGCGTGCAAATACATGTAACCATTCATTAGGACGTTCAGGTACACTATAGATCCAATCTCCCCTCGGCAATCACGGTGACATCATGCTTACCTCATATTTGAGCATACACCTGAGCCGACCTACATGCAAATTGACATCTGACACCACTAACATCTCCACTATCCACTGCAAAAGAGTCCATCAGCCCCCACCCCATCCCATGTTCATTTTTCATGAAATTCATGAGGACCCTCTTCATAGTTTGTCATATCGTGATTGGGCATTGCATCAATTATCATTTTTTTTTCTTTTGTCCATCAAAAGCCAATCCTACCTCACATTGGTGGAGAGAGCTGTACTCCAAATTCCAAACTGATTTTTTTTTTTTTTGCTTGCTCTTGTAATCAGCACAAAAATTTGAATAACATATCGTGAAACCCATGTGTCTTAAAAAGATAATGGATTCCAGAGGAGGGCCAATTCTACAGAGCCTACCAATTTTAGGCGTGTTCACTTCACTACTGCTTAGGTAGGTGAAGAAGGGACCTAGAAATTGCATCGATTGCTCCATTCCCCCATATATCATATCTTGGGCCGTATCCTATTCCTTTTGATACCTATAAAGGGATTCTTTACTTAAAATACGACCCGTATACGTACATGAGGCGCATACTGAAACTATATATACGGATGATGAAAGGTTTAGGCTGTGATGAAACTTCATGAATTGGACGGTCCTTTGATCTATCCATTTCACTAAAAAAAATTGTCTAACTTGTTGGAATTCGCCGCTAGATGAAAGCGAGATTGAAGAGAAGTTAAAGATGGAGGAGGTTTAATCTAGATAAGAAGGAAGTTGCAAGTTGATAAGATCCTAACTTTTGGAGAGAAGTTTACAGTAGTCATTTTATTTCAATCTTTTAATCATATTATCGTACTATCTTTCACATTACTTTCCTGATCTTCAATTTCATGCAATCTATTTTTGTGGAACGTAGATTCAAGGTAGACAAAATCAAGCTCCTTGCTTGAGATCTCTCGTCATCAACTTTGGGAGACCACGATCGAGGGTTCGAACTTCCAATTGTTGTAGACCTAGACCTCAAAATCAAAGATCGAGTTCATTTTCCTTTCTCAATCGTCAGCATCTATTTATCGTATAAGGACTACGGTTGTGTGGAAATTTCCGACTCAACGATGTTAGGCAGCAATCAAGATTTTTTTTTTTCTTTTTGATCGAAATAAATAGCTTTCATTACTTGCTAAAAAACGGATAACAAGTAGATTCAACATCTAAGCATAGGATTAAACGAAGAGGGTGGGGAGGATTATCAATCTAACTTGGTGGGAGAGAGCCAGTACGATGGGCCCTCGCTACCCAATCGGCCGCTTGGTTGGCTTCTCTAGGCTGAAAGATAAGCTGGGCTTGAGGATGAAGGCCCAACAGAAAGGTGCAGTTGCTGATGAGGGATTTGGCAGCCCACGGTGCTTCCCTTTGTCCCATAATGCTGTCAACAACCACTAAATTATTTGAAGCAAAGAGAAAGTACATGTCAGAAAGTGAACTGAACTCAGTTCAGGGGTATTCTGTGTCCAGCATCTTCTTCAACTAGAGCAGCCCCTCTCTCACAGCTAGGGTTTCTGCCACTAGAGCCAAAGTAGCGTGGATCGGCTTCACAAGATCATCAACGAGAACGCCATGCTCATTTTTGCATATCACAGCCACCAATCCAATCAAGGATGAGCTGCACCAAGAGCTGTCCACGTTTATTTTCCAGATCTAGTTCTTTATTTGCATCCATGGTTCGGGGTGTGAATGTTTGCTGATGTTCGGGTCTTCTTCGTGTATTACCTAGCCTTTCTCCAACCCTTGCTAATTTTAATGCAAACAACGATACTTAATCGTGTGGATGCATGAAATCATTTCGAATCACTTGAATTTATAGCTTAATTTCCCAATATAAAAATAATTTTTAAAAATTTCGTCGATAAATTTTTTATTTTAAAGCTACAAATTTTTTTCCTCTATCTCTTTTTCCAGCAATGACTAATGGGCCATTGTTGCAAGTTTTGCAGCCTAATACTTTTGAAGGACATTGGATGGTTTGCTTCATTTGAGAGCCCAATTCTTATATCCGGTATTATAGAGCTCTTATGTTAAAGGGTGTAATCATAAGGATGCGTTTATTTTATGAAAAATTCAAAACTTGAAAAACATTTTCGAAAAATAATTAGTTATATTACTTAGAAAAATTAGCCAACGAAAAATATTTTCATTATCAATATTAATTTTATATCTAATTATTTCCACGAGTGTTGAAAATTTTGTCTTAAATCTTTACATAGAAATTCAATGTAGTCCTTCTGATTAATTTTTGCCGAAAATGGTTGATGTGATAATCCAATCATCGCTGGTCGTCCCATGTAATGACAAAGATTTAGGGCAAAATTAAAATATTTATGACTCAATTAATGTCAATATAATAGGTTTAGGGCTAATTAAATAATTCCCCTTGTAAGCCTATGGGCGCTCAAGTTTTTCAAGTTAGACAAACATGAAATTGTGAAGGTAACAGAAAACACGATTTGAAACTGTGAGAGGCAAAAGTACGAATTTTGTTCAATGGTCGAGGAATAGACACGTGGATGCCAACCACGCATATGACGTAGGTTCGATTCTTCACACCAAGTGAAATTAATTCTATGCCGTGGTGATTGGGGCTCGTGTTTTACCTAATCGATTGAGGTTTGTTCCGGCCCAAAAGATGTGGAACTTTTTGTGTCAACGTGGCTTCATCAGACTTTTTTTAGTCCAAGTAAAAACTGTACTTGATGACATTAATGGTTCAGAACCTTTTGGCCCTTTTGGTGTTGAAAACAATGTCAAGCGACATTAGCTGCAATGGCATCAATGGGTGCGCATTGCCAAATGGACCGGGTCATAGTCTTGGTCTTGGTCTACTCGGACTCAAAAATGGCCATTTGGAACGCAATTTTAATATCCTAGATTCCGTTCTAACTAAGAATTTTTTTTACTGTCAACAAATAGTCCATGCCAAACACGTCTTGACATTTATTTCATCACCAGCAAAAATACCGATACATGGGATGGTTTGCTTCATTTGAGAGCCCAATTCTTATATCCGACAATTTAGACCAAAGCTCTCAAGGTAAAAGTAACTCAAGATTTAAAAAATATTTTGAGAAAAATGATTTCTCATATTGCTTAGAAATATTATTCTAATAAAAATATTTTTATTATCAAAATTAATTTATACTTAATTATTTTCATGGGTGATAGAAAATATTTTTCATTCATTCGTTTTTGAGTGATATAACAAATCATTTTTTGAAAAACGTTTCTGGTGAATCAATCGGTGCAAACGCACCTAAGTTTTTGCACAAATTGTTTCACACTTTAGTCTTAAGCCAAGGAGAAGAATTGAAGTTTTTAAATATTAAATAATGTGTAAACCTTGATAAAATTGTTCCATTAAACTTAAGCTTGTTGTGCGGAGGTCGAACCAATTATAAACTTCTCAATTTTGTCTTGAACATTTACATAAAATTCTAATGTAGTTCTTCTAATCAACTTTTGCAAGAAATGGCTAACCTAGTAGTCTAGTTATCGTAAGTCGTCCTATGTGGTACATTGACATATTAGTGCTTTCCTGTGAAAAAAAATGGCTAAATTGACTTCACTAGAATTTGGGAAAATTTTAAATAAGGGTCTGAAGTTTCATCATTTTCTCAAATAAGAGCCCAAAATGGACATTATTTTAAATAACGGCCTAAAGTGGCTAAATCATCTCAAATAAGGGCCTTTAGTCGATGACTACTTCGGCTATTAGAGGAGGGCTATTTTAGTAAACAAAATTGTATTTATATCTTTTAAAAAAAAATCTTTCCTTTTTTTCCTTTTTTTCCTTTTTATTTTCTTTTCAATTTTCCCCCTCCCTCCTCCAACCATTGCCACGTCTTGTTGATGGCCAACAGAGATTGCCGCCTCATGCAATGGCTGCCCTTGCCGGCGTTGGACAAGGTTCACCCACACCTAGGCGGGCAAGTGTTGCCTCACCTAGGCTAGGTGGCAAGGGCGACCATCGCCACATTTGGCGAGGGCAACCTTACCCTCACCCAACGCCAGCAGTGGCAACCATTGCCATTACCTGAGTCCAGCAACCTTTTACCATGGCCAGTGGAGAGAAAAAACAAAAATGAAAATGGAAAGAAATAAAAAAAGAAATTTTGAAATTTAAATGATTAAAATGCCTTTTGACCAGAGAGGTTATAGCTCTTTTTGAAATTGATATGACTATTTTAGGTCATTATTTGAAACAATTTCCACTTCAAGTTCTTATTTGAGATGATTTAGCTACTTCAAATTCTTATTTAAAATAAGATTTACTTAAGACCCTTACTTGAAAAAATGAAAGCACTTCAATCCTTATTATTTTTAAGACAAAAGTAAAAAGTATGTTACTTAATTGACATATGTATAATATGTTTAGGAGTTATTAGACAATTCCCCCTATAAACCTGGATGCACTTAAGTTTTTAAAGTTACACATAAATGAAATTGCGAAAGTAGCAGAAAACATGATTTGAAATGATAAATTACTAGGGGTTACCCCGGTGGCTACTCTTGAGAAGTGGGAGAGTTTGATTCCCCATATTCTAGGTTGAGGATGTTTAGTTTCAGGTGTGAGATTCGATTCTTACGTTCTGTAAAGAGGTAAAGTAAAAGTTTGTGAAGGAGTTGAGAGTTAGATTAAAATAGATCTACAAAAAAGAAGAAGAAGAAGAAGTGTGGTAGGCGATAGTATGAATTTGGTTAAACGATCAAAGAATGGACACTTGGGTGCAAACTGCGCATATGAGGTTAGGTTCGGTTCTTCACACGGAGTGAAATTAATTTTGTGACACGGTGATTTGGGCTCGTGGTTTACCTCATCGTTAAGGTTTATCGTCAGCCCAAAAGATACGGAACTTTGTATCAACGTGGCTTCATTATGACTTGTCCTAGTCCAAGTGAAAAATGTACTTGATGACATCGATGGCTTTTGGCCCTTTTGGTGTTGGAAAAGAATGTTCAGCGACATCGACAGAAATGGCATCAATGGTTGCACATTGCCAAATGGACCTGGTCGTAGTCCTAGTCTACCAGGACTCGAAAATGGCCATTTAGAGCACAGTTTAATATTTTAGATTCCGTTCCAACTAAGAAAATTTTTGTCTGTGTACAATTAGTCCATGCCTAGCACATGTCTTGACATTTATTTTATCACCAGCAAAATACCGACACTAATATTGGAACTACTAATAATCTCGCTCAAGCAGATGAAAATGACTTCGACTTGATATGTTAGGACTGGCTAAAGCTACTATTAGATAACGTTTGTGAGATGAAAGGTGGATATCTTGTGTCCTCAATTGATCGATTTTTCTCGTGAGTACAAAGTTGTGTTTTGATAATTATTTGATGTTTGCGAAATAGGAGAATCGGCACGCCTGACTGAGGACCAGTCAGTTTGTTAATTGGTACCAAACATCTCACAACAAAAGGAATACTAAAAGCAACTTATAAAAAATTAAAAACCCCGTTGTTTTAATTTAGGCACATATTCTATTTTGTTAGGATGCGGCGTGCAGCTCATGTCACGACTCGTCATGATCTCCATCTCCGCCTTGCGAAAATCGAAATCTTAACCACATGAAATTCACACGATTCAAAATTCAAATACTCGCCGTTAGATCACTTTTCTTTTTCTATGGAGACCTTTATTAAGAAGAACTTGCTTTTGCAAATCATGATGTTTTGAACTTTATGATCTAAGCAACTTCTTAAAAGGTTTCATTCTGATTCAATCCAAATCTCGAGACTTCCAAGATGTAAAGCACTGAGAGGGTATTCCCTCCTCCTTAGGAGGAAAAAGATACAAAAAGGAATTGGGGGGAGTATGGCGTACGGACATCAACATATTAAAATAAAAAATGCAAATTAGCAATCGGCCAATTCACATGTTAGCTGTCATTTCGCCTTTCTTTTCTATGTAGACCTTTATTAAGAAGAATTTGTTTTGCAAAGCCATGATGTTTTGAACTTTAGGTGATTCCCATGTTTTTTTGGGCCATGAAAATTTTGCACAAATCAATCATCCTCGGATCTCACGATGGAGACCGGACCATATCCAACGACCCATGTTACTCCTGCGATTTCAATCTTTCGCTTGGGACAAAATCTCCGTGCATCTCTGACGTCATCTTCTTGACAAAGATATTGATCGAAAAATGAATTTAAGTATTTTTATACTGGGAACAAGTCTCTTGTGTAATTCATGGAAAAGGTCCTTTTCGACGCGGGCTGCGAAATCGCGTGCCCTTAATTTCAACAAAATCCATCGCTCGAATCTCGTAATTTTCAAGGGTTGCGGCTGTCAGTGCTTCAATCGAGGAGGCTATTTTCATTCATTGAATTCGGTTATCCTTTTTTTCTCCATTGAAACGGAATACACCGTACGAGATCCGGTTCATGTTCCCAGGATTCCAAAGTGGAGACGTTCGATTTTCCAAGGGCTTTCGATTCGATTTATCAGGATCGATGTCGCCGGTCTCATTGACAACGTAATAAGAATGAATGAATGAACACCATTGGTGCACGTCGTCCTCTCCTCCTAGTTTCAGTCACTCCGTTTGACCATCTCATGGCGGTGAAATTGTCGACTTTGCCCGTTTACAAGTAAACCGGTGCATGATGAAGCACGTTGCTGTCGAACATTCGCGACATAGTTTACCTGTCTGTATATGAATGGTAAGTATGTGGTATGCAAACTGACTGTTTTAATTCCTATATGACCCTTTTTGTTATGTGTGCTTACATATTGTTATTGTCAGCACTAGGTCATGATCTACTTTATCCCTTTGAATCATACTTCAGATTTTGAGGTTTTTCCCATAGTTTGCACCGGCTACTTGTTAGCATTTACATAGTTTATACTATGGCCGTCCCTGGTCGCGAGTCACATTAGATGGATAGGATCCTTGATCACTAATAGTCCTGGATAGGGTGATCTTTTCGAGGCGGGTTCTTCCTAACTGGGAATCATCCACTAAAAATCAATTCTACAAAATGGACATCGAGAATAGCTCATTGGTTTCATGGACCACTCGGGTCCATGGAATTGGTCCGCAATCACTACAACACTACACTCTCTCAAGTGCTTCGACATATTTGAAGTATTGCTATCAACATGGTACATATACTTGGCCCACAATAGTTGCGTAACAACTCAACTTTCCCGTTCCCGTGAGTTATGCCTTTACAAAAAATGAAGCTAGGCTGTTGGTTTTCACTTATTAGGAGGAGGACAAGAACCAAATTCCTTATTTGTGTTGGATGCTTCTTCAAAGCTGTCTTCACCTCCTCCATATTTTGGTGACTTTTCTTCCATTATCAGTATCATCGTATCATAAAATTTCTACACTTCCATTGACATGTTAATAGATCACCTGCTCAATCAAGCAACATGTCATCAAATTGAACAAAATCTTGAGCTACTTCTCATTTGTAAACTTAGAGGCACTCTATCAAACATGTTATATGCAACTGATTGAGGAACTGACTACAGATATTGCACCCTCAGATTCACAACCAGAATCAAACTCTATCGACGTAGGATATATGAAATCAAACAAATAGCTCAAAACGGAGCTTGATTTTTGTATTATCAGAGAAGAGGTCATTTTAGGTTATTATGTTAACGAATTAAAATAGAGCAAAGTGATTGGTGTTGCTCATTTAATAACGATTGCAAGAGAGGCATTACACTAGTGAGTCTAAGTGAGAATGCGAGAGGAAGCAAGGCTGACTATGAGGATGAAGGCGAGGCGTGATTGTGAGTCTATGACAAAGTTGAAGGCGTGAGAGCAAGATGAGGTGACTACTAGGAATGTGCAAAAGAACTGGGAACCGCCCAAACCACCTCGAACCGAACCGGATCGGATTGGAACCGGTAGTTTCCATGGGACCAATCCGATTCCTGCCTCCAATTTAGTGGAGCCGGTGAGTACTGGCCCGGTTCCCAATTCTACTCATGGAACCGCCCACCCACCCATACCGAACCAGTATATATATGTAAAAAAATAAATTCCATCCAATTACTTAATTATTTTGTAGTAGTTCGACCAAATATTATGCACATATATGTATATTGGTAGTTATTAAACATTATTGACAGATTTGTCTATTGGGTGTGTAATAGGACTAATCCCTTGCTTTATTTTTTTTCCATTCTGATAATTTATTTACTTGCTTTCTCAATCAAAACAAAATAAACAAACGAAGAGGAATGAGAGGACTGATTGGAGATGTCCATAAATATTGCAGTGCTTTGTCGTCATGATATGAAATTAAGAGCCAAATATAAGGTAGAATAGGTTTTGGTGCTCTAAAATAGAAACTAGGTTCAACTTGATATCAATTGATTAATGCAATTTTGTAGGGATTGGGGGACCAATTCTATGGACCCACTCAAGAACCAGATCGGACTAGCGGTCGGTTCTCGAGTAAATCCATGAAACTAACAGGCGATTCTCGGTTCCAATTTTTCAAAATTGGTCCTTAGTGGGCGGTTCCTAGTTCCAAGGTGGGAACCGCCTACTTGAACTATACTCACCCCTAGCGACTACCAGTCTACAACGGAGTTGGAGACATGAGAGACAGAGAGTGAGATGAGGCGAAGTGGACTGATGGAGGACTAACTAGTGAGTAGTGACTAGGGTTACTTCATTTTCTTTCTTTTTGAAGATCGCGAGTAAATTACAAAAGGCATGAAAGGCTTTCACTTTCATCAAAAATATATACCTTGGTCCAATCCGAGAGAACAGGTGGGTGGTTTCACATATGAAACGAAGAACTGGACTGATACTCATCGGTTTCAATAAATTATAACTGGGAAATAGTACAGTCTCTTTCTTTCTTTTTTGAAGATTGCGAGTAAATTACAAAAGGCATGAAAGGCTTTCACTTTCATCAAAAGTGAGCTGAAATTAGAAATATATACCTTGGTCCAATCCAAGAGAACAGGTGGGTGGCTTCACATCTGGAACGGAAAACTAGACTGATACTCATCAGTTCCAATAAATTATTACTGGGAAATAGTACAGTCTCTATGGGAATATTCGGTTCGGTTCTAGGTGATTCGAGCGGTTTTTGGTTCTTTTGCACAACCCTAATCCCATATCACATTAAGTTGGTAAGATCCTTAATACGGTTTTTTTAGATTCAAATGCGGTTCTCATCTCACCATGTAGTACTTTTTACCCAAGTGATCACAATGAGCTTGTCGAAAACCATGCGCGCCAAACCACATAATTAGTATAAATTGAGCGTGGATCATACCCGGGGTGTGTCCTTTTCTTGTACAATAGATGATATGAAAATCTTGGGTGATTTTCAATTGAAATAACGAATGGTTCTTGCTATCAATAAAATCACTCGATATATAGGCTGAAGGAGGAGGACGTGCCACCGTCCGTCCACCTTCGACAGATCACAGGAGGAGTTCACCCATCTGAAAGTGAAAACGAACAGCTCTTCTACACCTAAGCTGCGCCACCCTATGTTTGTACACTAATTTGTATATCAAGGATTGAGATCCAGCCCTAAATGATCTTATTTCATTTCAGCTATAAGCAGAAAGCCTACTCAAGAAGCTGCTGTTGCAAGAACCATGCATCTTCCTCGTTCCACAAGCTCTCCAACGAGTCTTCTCCGACTAAACAACCGTTGCCGTCTTCTTGCTCTCCAGCATCCACGCCTGGTTGCCACCACTGCGAACACCCCGTCCAATATTTCGGGCCATCGCCCGATCCGAGCCCGAAACATTCCGAGCCAATTCCACCGGCTTGATTAGGAGAAGGTGAACTGCTCAACCGATGGTCCGAAGAGTCGGACGAGGACACGCTCGACGATAGTTCGGGCAACGAGTCTCTGTGATCATCATAAACCGGATATCCCGACCCGATTCCGTGAGTTCGTGGAGGGTCCTCAGCAGGTCTATCCGATGGGCCTTGCGTCGATGCCCGGAACTGCCCCGTCGATGCCCGGATCTGCTCCATGAACCGTGGCATCCACACGCAGCGCATCGCGTCTCTAAATTGTTTGCTATTGACGTCGCACTTGAGGTGCTTGGCTAACTTTTGCACTCTCGTCCTCCAGTAGTTCTTTACCTCGTTGTCCGTCCTTCCGGGCAAGTGTTGAGCTATCTTCGACCACCTTAAAGACGATCATCGCCAACGTTAGACTCAAAACTCGTTAGGACTACATAAAACGGACGCAGACATGAGGAAAAAACAAATCTTCGTGGGGATAAGTGCAGTTACCTGTTGCCCCAGCGACAATGGAGTTCAAGAATCAACAGCTGCTCCTCGAGAGTCATATTTCCACGCCTTAGATCAGGGCGTAAATAGTTCAGCCATCTTAATCTGCAGCTCTTGCCGGTCCGCTTCAATCCTGCGCATCATTTCGATCCAAAAAATTTCAGCAAAACACAACTACTTCGTGAGGATTCTCGACTTAAGGAAAACGAGAGAGGAGCACGAAATAGTTCACGTGGTGCGATGCGATGAGGTATAAGAAAACGACCTGCGCGACGAGCGACCAAGTTCCAACGGCCTTCGCCATGGATCTTCACATGATTCGCGAGCAAGGCGTCCTCTTCGGCAGTCCAAGGACCTTTCCTCACGTCCGACCTTTCTTCTTCAGTGCGAACCGATGATGGCGAATCGTATTGGCTTCTCGTGACATGATCAAAATCCATTGATTTCTGATAGATGATGGTCGACTGATAGAGATATGCAGAAAGATTGAAGTAGTAGTAGTAGGAGGAGGAGGAGGAGGAGGAGGAGAGGGTGATGATTTGGACTGTGGTTTAGATGATATCACCAGTTATATAGAGGTGAAAATGTTAGTGCTGGAATTGACTAGGCAGCATGAAAAAAATGAGTGATGCAATGTATGTACTAACGCTTCATTTATTTAACATAAAATAAATAATTTAAATATTATTTTATTAAAAATAATTGCACGGAAAATGAATAATTTAAAGAATATTTTATTAACAATTGCTTGTATTGTTTAAAATAATTAGTAAAAGGAAAATGATTCATTAGTGATAAAAATATACACCTAAATATTTTCATAAATGATAAATATATCTTTCGTTTACTCACTTTTATAAGTGATGCCGGTGATTATTATTTTTTAAATATTTTATAAATTATTAATTTTCTACAAAATATGCGGAGTGTAAGATTAATGTACTAAATTGTTAGATGAAAGTAGTGTGGCATACTGTAAATGAGACTTTACATTATCAACGGTTCATCTTTCGAGAACCAGATATAAAAGCATGTCAAATCATTAATCAGCCTTGGTATTCCTAGAAATTCCTAAAACTTCACATTAAAAACAAATATAGAAACTATGTTTAGTGTTATGTATATCAATTAGGTGGTTGGTCGAGTAGTTTAAGATTTGATTCACAAGTTGAAGGTCACAACCTCGATTTTGTTGGTCTATCACAAATTTGGAGAAACATTGGTCAATTTGCAAAGGACAGGCATGAACTTTGGTGTGTTGCTTGTCGTGGACGACACTCGATGGGGCTGTGGTGATGGGTTTGTCCAATGGGTAGTCGGTGCTTCGTTAGCATCTTAAATTAGATATTTCAGTAAGTGAGACGAGTCACAACACTCTCTAACATATCACAAAACGATAGGACTATGGCGATGAGCTCACTCCTGCAATTCGTGTTCCGTCGTTGTCTTAAACCAAATATTCCGATAGCGGGTGGGTGAGATCGGGTCTCGGCCCGGTCTAAACCCTTTCTTTTTAAATTTTCCAGGAGACCTCGGTCTTGACGTGAAAATCACGTTTTACACCGGTAGGATGCAATAATTACACCACAGACTCTCTGCTCTTTTAATCAAAAGATTTAACTTTAGATTAGCGGATTGGAATGCCTTCTCCGGGGGTCGGCGAATGCGCGCCTGTAGAAATTTCGGAGGCTTTGACCCGTTGACTCCTCCGCCCCTCGAACACGCGCAAGACTCAGCGGCTTCCCGGAACTTTTCTGATGGGGCCGGAAGAGCTTTTTCCTCCTCTCCTTTTCTAACGTGCGTTTCCTTTCCTCCCTCCTTTTTCTCCTTTCGCAAAACGACAACATCGTTTTTTTTTTTTTTTTGGGAATTTCATGCATCTATTGAAATTGGGGTCTCCCTCGTTTTCTTCTTCTTTTCCTTTACCACGTGTGAAGATGACGGCTCGCGAGAGATGAGGTTTCCGGTGATTGCTCCCCGAAAATAACGTGCGGCTCCGACGCAAAAAGGACAACACTAAAGTGTCAACCGACCATACCCCTCGTGCCCCTCGTGCCGAGCTAGTACGAGGGCGATGTGGCCATCTCACCCTCTCTCGTCCGAACCGATTGGAACCGTTCGAGAAGAGGGACATTCATGGGTTTCTCGATAGAAGCCTGTAAAAATCAAATTTGTGCGCATGTTTTCCTGCTGTTTTTTTTTTTGTTTTTTTTCACGACATGTGTTCCTGTTGTTTGGGAGGTGCAAATTGGTGCGCTTTGGGTCCGGGATTTTCTGCGGGAGTGCGGCAGTCTTTTTTGACGCGGAGAAATCACGCTCGCGTTGAAGTGGTGCTCGAGTTTTATTTTAATATAGCAAGTCGGCCGCGTACGCATCGGCCGCATCGGTCCCGCACGAGCCACGAGCCACCAATTTAAAAGTGACTAGACAACGATTGCAATAGGCCAAGTCCGTAGTAGTTGAAGTGTTGGCTCGCACGCGTATCCGAGTTTTGAAATTCATGGCCTTTTGGGATTGGAGGCGCGCGTTTCCCCCGATGGATCGAGTGCCCTATCCTCGAGGTAACCGGTTTCAAAGCCCTGCTGGAACTTAGTTTGTAAACTCTTGTGGTCACCACAGAATTCAGGCACTGGATACCGCCTGTTTCCAAGTTACAACAGGAGATCTGATACTCGGGATACCATAGAACCTCCTACCTCCTAGGGAAAAAGGACAACATTAAACCATGTGAACCAAACCAATTCAATCTAGTCATTTTCCTTCGGTTCAGTCTTGGTTCGCAGCTTCAGTTCCAAATCTCCAAGCGCGAAACTTTTTGTTTAGTTTCACGAAGTTAGACGGATGGGTTCAATTGTAGCCCTAAAACTCTTATAAATCTGGATAAATTAGAACTGGCTCAGACCGAACCAATACAGGTTGGATAGGATCCAATCCCCCTTATTCGAGCGAGGTCAACATATTGCGCTTAGACAACTCCAGCCCTGTAAAGCTCGAGTTAGGCCTAGGAATTCCCAAAAACCCTCCCTGTGAATACCTTAGGTGCATGAATGCTGTGGATATAACTCCAAACCCCGAAACCTACGATGTACCTACCAATGTTGGAATTTTGGGATCTGGAGTCGTCCCAACGAGAGTCTGATGCTTACCTGGCCACGTGCAGGCCCCCTAGGAGCTCAAATTTGACAATCTTAAGGAATGGTCCGAAAGAAAAAACGGTTCTTTCCGCACCAAGTTTCCATGCTATTAAAAGTCTAGGGGAACAAGAAAAACGCCTTCTAGAATTTTGGATGTTGAAATCGTGGGAGTCTCGACTGGCAGCTGTTTTTTCGCGACTTTTCTGGAGTTAAGTGAACTAAACTCAGTTTAAGACTAAAGATTACAAAGATCAATTAATCGCCTGTTGACAGAATGGCATAGTACTTAAGTTCAAACGTCTACGCTACACGCTCACCCACTCGAGTCAATGCGCCGCCATCACTGCGGCAAAGGCGGCGAGGATAAGATTCATGATTCAAGGCCTCGCTTAGACCTATTTCGAGTGTGAGTGGAGAAATCACATGTTAAACTCTCTCGTCGATGTTTACATAAGATTCATGATTTAAGGCCTCGCTTAGACCTATTTCGAGTGTGAATGGAGAAATCACATATTAAACTCTCTCGTCGATGTTTACAGAGTTGTTGAGCATATTACGGGAAAGACATTTAAGAGATTGAGTGAAACACCATGAAGAACGACTGGGTGTAATCCCAAGCTTCGTTTAATGGGCCTAACTATCTTTCTCAGTTGGATGAATATTTTACTTTTTGATAAAAATAAAAATAAAAATAAAAATTCCTAGGCTTAGGTGCAAGAGAATCTTTTTCTCCAAGCTCGAATCTTCGTAGTTCACAGTGGATTATCGAACCATGTAAATGCCAGCATGTTGATCTTCCTATCTCCCGTTTATTTCCATGTTTATAACGCTACTAGCCTACTGCGATTGATCGACATATCGAAAGATTTCTTAGATAATTTGTTTCAATTCTACATGTTTATCATCCAACCATTATTTTTCTCCTGTAACTTTGTCAAATGACTTAATAAATCTTCCAAGCAGAGATTTTTTTTTTTTTTTTTTTGGTTTTTTTGGCAACGTGGGCTCAAATGATGGCAGAAGATTAGGTTTGAGAAATGGAACGGGCCTCAAAATTGAAAGTGAGTAGGTAACGAAATATTGGGCCGAAAATCGAGGCCCACATTTTGGTATCTCAAGTGCAGATTTTTAGGCCCCAAAAAATACTAAAATTGCATAAATTATTTTCCATGGCTGATCTTTGGCCCAAATTTCGGTGACTCTAGTGCAAATTTTAAGGCACCAAAAAATGTTATAAATTATTTCTCCATGTCTGCTTGGGTGAATTGAAATCTCCTGACCCGGTCCAGCTTGTGCAGATCAAGTTCATCTACGTTGGTCCGATCTAAAGGCTACATATATATTTTATGTAGAGTTCAATGCATAGTGTGAATATAACCCGCGCATAATATAAGTAATTTTTCACAAATTTACTTTTAGGTCTCATAATCGTGAAGTATTTTCAAGTACAAAATCAAAATTAATAATTATATAGTGAAAAATCGCCGTTTCTCTTTAGGCTTTTCCTAAATGTTTAATGAGGTATCTGAACCTTTCTTTTAGTCGGTCGCCTCGCTAAGCTATGGTATTTCATGGTTCGTATCGGTTATTAAGAGTAAGATATGCGCAAACAAGTTAGAAATAGTTCAGCTCCTATCGAACTAGAAATGATGATGCGTACTAAAGACGATAGAATACTCATGAAAAAGAAAAATCATAGGAGAAAGAGAGGAAGAGAGAAACGCAGAGAGAGGGGACGGCTTGGCCAACGCCAACTGCGGGCGAATCTGTCCAGGCCCCGACAAGACTTAACCTAGGACACGACGACCATCACGATGCTTAGGTCGGGACCTAACCACGGTACGAGGATAGCACCTTGCCCCTGCTCTTTGTTCTCCTCGCATCCTCTCAATTCGTATCTTTCTTTTACTTGCCAAAGCCAAACGTGGGGGCGATAAGACCCATGTGGCCGATGGGCAATAACTAGCCAAGGAGTTCTTCAATTAGAAAGATTCGTTGAAGGGTTAGGTGATGGGAAACTCCGAACCACCGACCTTTTTCCATGGTCTCCTAGGGATTTTGTTTCTTTTTGGTACAACTTTTAAAACCCATTTACATCATTTCGAGAGATCAATCAATCGCGACGGGAGGGTTCGAGATGGAGCTGGACGCACTTCCATCTCGTGATCAATTATGGACAAGAAAGGCCGTAATAAACATCCCTTATTTAGAAAGTCAGAGACTACCTTAACTAACGTTCGACCAAATCAAGGTCTTAAGGACCCCACGACGGGTCGACCATTTCGATTCCTCAAACCACATGGAACAAAACCGTAAAAAGGAGTAGATGCGGACGCCATTAAATACGAGATCTTACCTTTATCTTTATGGAAAGCAAATCAAGCAGTAAATGCTGGTGATATTGAATACAATAATCTGACCTTATCAACTCTTTTTTTTTTTTTTCCTAAAGTCATTGTAAAGTTTATTCTATTCTCCGCCGTCCACTAAACGCCTTACTCTTTAAGAGAGAGAGAGAGAATTTTATCTTCTAATCCTCCGTCCAATTCGGAAACATTCCCATCAAGCACCAGCGTCATGTGCGCGATTGGTGGGGGTGTTCGACGAGTTTTTGGAAGTAGCTTTCGATTAAATATTGACCTTGAGAATGCTAAAAACGCAAAGCAAGTAGGGACCAACCTTTTGAAGTAACATTTGTAGAATATTAAAACTAAAGTTAAATCTTTTAGTATCTTCCAAAACTACCATTTCCAATTTTTTAGTTTTCCGATTTTTCTCCTTATTGCTACTATTCATCTATTTTTTGCAAGGGCAGCTAGCGAGGGTCAACAAGGTCAAATCTAATTGACAAGAGACTAGCAAGATAGCGCGACCCACAAGGTGGTTGGGTTGCTCGAGCTCATGTGACCTCAACCGTCGATCACCGACGCGAAATCTAGCTCACAGGAGCCGACAAGGATTTGATTTCTTTTCAATACAAAAAATGACAGTTAGAGCCTTCGCAAATTTGTTTTTATAAAACACTATTTCACTCCAAGTTATTTTGTAAGAGAGTTTTTATCAAACGCAATCTACATTTCTTCAAAGAGCTTTGCATGGCGGCACCCAACATCCATTTTCAGAGTCGAACCAAACCTCGCCGTCATCAGCAAAAGACCCAACCACGTTTTCTTTTTCCCTCATGCTCTTCACGAGTTTTAGTCACTCTTGGCCGAAGCTATGATCACATGCGCTCGAGAGCGATCGGCCATCGTTCGTTTGCGCTGCCCGAGGACCCACGACGGGCGCGGGACTCGCGATCGATCCGCTCCCGACGAATGGGGCAGGCCGGCGGGCAAAACGGGGCCGGAGCGCGGACGCGGAACGTGAATTACATGGGCCGGTGGGGGAGGGATGCCATTTTCGATTGGCGCAGATGGTTGGCTCCTGTTAGTCGGCAAGCGGAACGAGATTGCAACGGCAGATTCGAGAGGAGGGCCGTCGAATCTTTCACGCGGAAAAGAAGGGGAAAATGTAGTCGGTGCGTGCACTGCTGAAATTTGGGGAATCCCCGAATGCCTGATTTCTTTCCTTCGGAAAGCTCGTAAAAGTTTTCTCTTGATAAGAGTCCGACCGTCATATCGTGTGAAGAACGATTCTTTCACTTTTCGATTATATTTTGTTGTTCGGGAGGAGGAGGGCAAGGGAGGAGTTGAAGGGTTTTGCTCAAAATCATTTTCATTGCGAAATTTAGAAAATTCGTGAAATTCAGATTTTCTTCTACCCGTTTCTTATACGGAAAAAAAGAAGAAGCTATTTTATTTTTTCATCACCCAAGTAGAGTCAACCGAAGTCAATTCGATCGCACCCCGGGGGCCCGGTTTCATCCGGCACGGACGTCACGACACGTGGGGTCCATTCCCGCTCCAGAACCTTCACTTTTTCTCCAAAGCAAGGAAGGAAAGAATAATAACACCAAAAAGAAAAAAGCACTTTTTTTTTTTCTCGCGACAAAAAAATATCTGATTCGTTCACAATAAAAAATAAATGAAATTAAAAAAAAGGCAGCAGCGGACAAAAACGAAAAATTGGAGCTGGACCAAAATCGCCGCGACAGGTGGCGGCAAGCCCGCCTCGTGAAGGGGGACACCGAGACGGATGACGTGGCGGATGCAGGGGCCGTACGTGTCGCCCCGCAGGTTACGCGGTGGGTTCATTCGGGACCACATGAGCGGTGTCGTGTGGGCCCCTACATGGGCGGGCGGGGGGGTTCGATTTCGGACCTCAGGCCGGAGTCCAGGTGGACAGCATGCAAGCCAGCATTTACTACTTTGTCCTTTTCTTCATTCAATTCCAATCTCGTATCCCCCTCAAAAATCATAATTTTCGTTTCTGTTTTTAAGCCACGTGTCCAGCCATCGAGGGATATCGAAATTTCTTTTTGTGACGCCTGAGCACGACCCGACGCATTACTGTGTCCAGAGGCTACTGTACTCTTTTAATTGAAGTTTTTGAATTGAAATTTCTGAATGATCGGACCATAATTTTACATTCAGTTCTTGAATTTTCATGTACGCATGACTTTGAAGCCACTAATGATCGAAATCGTGGTTGTCCATTTCTCAGCAGGTGACATGAGAAAAACTCCATTTTTTGGTGATCTATATAGATTTGAAATTTTGTGAAAGAGATTGTCGATCATGTCGCGTCGATGTGGAATGTTGTGGTGGTCGAATTTGAATCCTAATGCAAAATAATTTGATAGGATTATAATCCAATATGGTAACTAGTAACTTTTTAATCAAATGAATCATAACTTTTCTTCAACTTGATCGTGAATGGACTTTTGATCCGTTTGAACTTCCTGCTATTGCTATTTTTAGATGTAGAGATTTTTTTGACTTTTGACATGCCGATCGAGTTTTACATGGAGAGGTTGGCCGAGCATTTAGTATCGTAAAGCTTATAATTTTAAGCAATGCATATCGACCAATGCAATCCTCAGTTGAGCACAAATCAATTGAAAACGACAAAAAAAGGACACTTTTAAAAAAAAAAGCAATTAAAAATGTTTATTTCCTTTTTGGGATAATAATACAATTATACTCCCAACTTAAATTTAATACATAATGTCATTCCTAAACTTTTAATTTATATAATATAGTTTTTAAACTTATTTCCAACGTCGTTCCTAAGTTTTTAGTTTGTAACATGGTCTTTGAATCATTGATAGATATTCAATGTAATCCTTGGATTATATAAAAGATATTTCAAAGTTTGGGGATCACATTAATATTAAATCAAAATTCACGAATCATGCTGAACAAATTAAAAATTTAAGAACAATAATACAAATTGAACCAAAGTAAAAGAACCACATCATCAGCAACTACAATTATAAAAGTACCCCAAGCATTGCCAAGATCAGACCTTTATTAATTGAAGAAAGAGAGTCGATTTATGCTTTTTATACTATCAAATTATGATCCTCTATTATTTAGGAACAATTACTTCTTAAAAGGGTAACAATAAGCTTGGGACGATTTCTTTCTGAATTTGATGTGCCAAGTAATGCGACATATTGCTCATCGGATGAGTATAACTGATTTCGTCTGCACTTATTTACACTGCTAATTTTATAAATCCAATCTTAAATCGTCAAAGAAACCTCTCATTGACAACACAAATTACCTAAACACGGGGCAAAAACGACATTTACTAAATTAATGAGCAAGATTGATTCACTAAGCAACGTGTCTAATTATTGTGGGCCATTGGACATAATACACTAGTGCACCGTCCTTTTCCTTTTCAAATTTCGCAATTGGGTTATATCCGTACTAGTTTTACATGATTTGAGACATCGCTTACTTCGATTGTGAAAAAAGGAATTGCGGCTTCTCTAAGGAATTTTGCAAACACCACTCGATTGCATTTAGTTCAAGACTAGTGTGGCTTATAATCTGTTTTGAGGAAGCTATCTCGTCTCGTTTTCTTATGAATGATCGGCCTCATACTTGTTCATTTTCCAAGTTAGTGGCGTGGGAAAATCTAGGTTCTCTCCATTTTGTCATTACCCTTTTTCATGATTTTCTAGAATTGCAATTCGTGAATGAAAATTGTGGACAATGGACTTCAATCCTCTTTCGTCCTTTCGAACCATTTCATTAACAACATGGAATGTCGTGGTGGGTGTATTCTGAGAGGAAAATAGTTGATTGGAGACGTGAGCGTGATGATTTAGTGATGAAAAAGTTATACATATTGTATTTTAGACATGGAGAGTTCCTGACTTTCGATTCATTGGTGGGTCCGTAGTAACGAATCTGTAGCTTAAAATGAATATTTTGAAACAGAATCTAAGGTCTTTGCAATAATGCTGACCATTGGTACATGCAAAAAATACTTGTGGAGTAACTGGTCAATCACGTTCTCTGTAATCAAATGGCGATCACCATCAAAATTGATATAAAAAAAGAAAACAGGAGGACATCCATGTCCTCATCATGCAGGACAATAGACGTTACAACGGTTAGAAATACTTCTTCATGTATCATTGACGTCATAGTTGACCATTGACCAAATGTAAATCTTCACCCGGGCATCCGACATCATCAGCCATTCATGCATCAATCGAAAGCGATCCGAAGCGTTCATTTCCACCACAAAAATGCACCCCTTCCGGAAGATCCCCCCTCGCCCATCGACGGCGTTAATTTACGAAAACGCCCCCCCAGTCATTTTGCCTAAAGGATCGGGAAGCCTTCATACGAAATTCGACAAATACGTCGTCGGTTTTCTCCCTCCTTTTTATAGCACCAAATCCTCATCCTCTCCCGATTTTACTTCCCAAAAATCGACACTGTCAACGAGCGATCCTAACCGTTTCCCCGTCCGCGATCATCTGCACCGTCCGATCGATCGCGCTGATTTAGGAAAGCGAGGCGACCCCATCTTTGATTCGTCCCAACGGTGCTCTCCCTTGGACAACCCAGACGGGCCAGACCGCCCGCGACGCAGGCGATCTTTACCTCACATTGAAATCCCGAATCTGCCCCTCTCCCTGCCCTGCCATGAAATTAGGATGCGTGCAGTTTACCTTAAAAGGACTTTGGAAGAAATGCAAAGAGATTTAATAAATTATGCTTTGAAATGCAACTTTAAGAGAAATTCTATTCGGTATAAAATACATTTGCAAAGTCCTTTTGATGATTATTCTAAATATTTTAATTTTTATTTATTTAAAATTTTAAAAATAATATTTGCGACTTTTTTAATTTATATGTGACAACAATATTAAAGACGTTATATAAACAATTTTATTAAAATTAAAATTTCTTTTTTTTTTTTTTGCTAAAAAACATCAAATTTAGCTTGAGCGCACTTGCCCGTCCCTTCTAGCGCCTTCCGTCCCCGCACTCCCTAGGGGGGCCCATGCCATTCCAGAACCATCCCCCACGGATACCCCTCCCTCTCCGCCGTCCGATCCGCCACGCGTACGGCCCATGTTTTCTGTGGAGAAATCGCGCCTTAATATTAAAATAAGCAATTTCTCTTTCTCTTTCTCCACGAAATTTCGCTCCCATTTTTTCCATCCCCCACGGAAGTACGTCCTCTCACTCTCTATTTATACACCCTCGCCACCGCGTTCTCCCTCTGCAATCCAAACACCGCCATAGCCAGCAGTCACCCCCAGCTCTCTCTCTCTAGCTCTCTCTAACGCTCTCTCTCTAGCTTCCTCTCTTAGAGTGCCGCGAGCTCGACGTGTGACCGCATTCGCCCCGACGTCTATGGCGCCAGAACTCGTGCCCGCCTCGGTGAAGCCCGCCGCCAAGCCCACGGCGCTGTCCCGGGCCTACGTGACGTTCCTGGCCGGCAGCGGGGACTATGTCAAGGGCGTGGTCGGGCTGGCCAAGGGCCTGCGGAGGGCGCGGTCGGCGTACCCGCTGGTGGTGGCCGTCCTGCCGGACGTCCCCGCGGAGCACCGCCTGATCCTGGAGGAGCAGGGGTGCGTGGTCCGGGAGATCGAGCCCGTGTACCCGCCCGAGAACCAGACACAGTTCGCCATGGCCTACTACGTCATCAACTACTCCAAGCTCCGTATCTGGGAGGTACGTGGGACGACGAATTCTTCACATTAATGCCAGAAAAGCGATATTATCAGATATTTCAAGATCGTGAATTGACGAACTAAGTCAGTTATAAAGTCGCCCGTTACATTTCTACGATGTTTCAACGTAGCGATCTGTCAATAGAGTAGTTTGCCATACGGGTTTTGTCGTGAAGTCCCCAACTTTTTTCGTGGGTTACTGAATGGTCATGCGTTGCGTTACGTTGTGCAGTTCGTGGAGTACAGCAAGATGATATACCTGGACGGCGACATCCAGGTGTTCGACAACATCGACCACCTCTTCGACCTGGAGGACGGCTACTTCTACGCCGTGATGGACTGCTTCTGCGAGAAGACGTGGAGCCACACCCCGCAGTACGCCATCGGGTACTGCCAGCAGTGCCCCGACAAAGTGCGGTGGCGCGACGAGATGGGCCCGCCCCCGGCCCTCTACTTCAACGCCGGCATGTTCGTGTACGAGCCCAGCCTCGCCACCTACCACGACCTCCTGAGCGCCGTCAAGGTCACCCCGCCCACCTCGTTCGCGGAGCAGGACTTCTTAAACATGTACTTCAGGAACGTGTACAAGCCCATCCCGCTCGCGTACAACCTCGTCCTGGCGATGCTGTGGCGCCACCCGGAGAACGTGGAGCTCGATAAGGTGAAGGTCGTCCACTACTGCGCAGCGGTAAGTGTTCGATACGTGCCCATCGTAGAGATCGTTGGATTGCTGAATAAGTTGGATAGCTGATCGTGAGTGTCTGATTTTTGTTCCAGGGTTCGAAGCCGTGGAGGTACACTGGGAAGGAGGAGAACATGCAGAGAGAGGACATCAAGATGCTGGTCAAGAAGTGGTGGGACATCTACGAGGACGAGTCCCTCGACTACAAGAAGGCCACGGCGGCGGCGGCGGCGGCGGCCGAGGGCGGGGCCAAGCCAGTCAACATGGAGCCGTTCATCGCGGCACTTTCCGAAGCCGGCGAAGTACAGTACGTCACGGCCCCCTCGGCCGCTTAGCCGGCTCGGATCTCTCCTGCCCGTTGGAGAGATGTTATGCAAATAATGCAAGTGTAAAGATTGCAGTCTAGGGCAGAATTTCCTTTTAAGAAGGAAAAGGAGGAAATCATGTCGTCTCCTGGGAATATATACTAAAATTAGATAGGGTCGCCTTGACGGCGATTAATATATCTATATATCTATATATATATATTTTTTGGTCGAACGTAATAGATATATTTCATCGGAAGGCTTTTTGACTCGGGTCTGGCTTTCGTCATCTCCGCCAATCTCCCATTCACAAAAACCTTGCGTTTATTACTTGAAATATCAAATTATTTTATAATAATATTATTAATAATATATGTATCGATTATGGAAAATAAACTTCTAGGAAAATATCTTTGGGGCTTTGTCGCCGTTCATTCTCTCTCTGTCAAACACGACGTCGTGTAACTGCCCGGCGCCTTCGGACGAGGCAACTCCGTGAGCGGCCATTTATTCAGATCAACGTCCTTTACTTTTGGACTGTCTCGTCCGGCGAGGGTAACATTTCGGAACCTTTCGCGAGGATGGAGTCGGTAACCGGCGTCGATGAGCTTCACCGAATGCTAGGAGGTTGAAAGCATACCGGCCTCCTCTCGGCCTCGTCTCCCCGCTTGCTCGCCTGAACACTGGCTTTGTTGGGGCTTTTGCTCATACTTTACGGAGAGGTATGATCGAAGAAAACCAACCCCTTCGGAAACAAAATATTCGATAGTAGACCTGTTAAAATGGATTCGAAATTCATTTATGAATCCATATTGATTTAAATGGGTGGGCATTCCTCATTTTTCAGATCAATCATAATGGATTTTGAAAATAAGAAGGTCAATATTTATATGGGTTTTAAATAGATATAGTCTGAACTCATTTACACGACCCATTTTCTTCGATGAAAAGCCCAGCTCACTTCTCCCCTTTCCCTCTTTTCTGCTACCTCCGCCGCCTATAGCCCACTTCGCGCCCATCTATCGGTCTTCACCGAATTCCTGAGGGCTATCGGAGCCTACTTCTCCGCCACAACCGCCTCAACTACCCCACTGGCCCGAAAGGAATAGGGAGGAGCAGGGCCGCCAATCGGCCTTCGCCATAAGCACCGGTGACCGTCGCCTAGGTAGGAACCTTCTAGTTCAGAATCGCACAATTGCGAGCTCTAGTAGCGAGCTGCAATCTCATCGCTTCTCGTCTTGTCCAGTGCCAGAACGTGCTGGTCTCTTAATTGCGGCTTGACGATGGTCAATCGGTTGCATCTTTTTTGTAGACATTGCGGCGGAAGAAATGGGGACTCGCCCTCTCCGGCGGAGATAAGAATAAAGACAAACACTGTTCGGGCAAGTAGATGCCATGTCATTGACGGAGTACATAAATTGCTTTTGTTTCGGCTTTTCTGTCCTCTTTTTCCTCTCTTCACTGGAGTTCTAAGTTCACACCGGCTCCTTTGTGGCTTCGTCTCCTGGGAGTATATGGTAAAATTAGATAGTGTCGCCTTGACGGTGATTAATGTTTTTTTTATCTTCTTTTTCTTTTTTGGGGGCCTTGTCGCCGTTCATTTTTGTGGATGGCGGAATAGATGTTTTATCGGAAGGTTTTTTGACTCGGGTCTGGCTTTCATCTTCTCCTCTTTATCTCCTATTAACAAAAACTTGCGTTTATTTCTTGAAATATCATAGTATATTACAATAATAATATTAATAATATATGTATCGATTATGGAAAATGAACTTCTTGGATAATATTTTTAGGACTTTGTCGCCGTTCACTCTCCCTCTCTTCTCTCTCAAACACGATGCCTATCGATTATAGGCTTAAGTGATTTATAAATAGATTATTTAACAACTTAATGGGTCTTAAACGGCGGATGAAAAAAAGGAAAAAACAGATGAAAAGGAAAAGAGAAAATATAAAATATAAAAATTATCATTTTAAAAAAATACAAAAATTGTCTACTAAATTTATATTGCATGGAAGTGTTTTAATAATATATATATATTTTAAATCATAAAAGACAAGTTTTCCTATATTGAGTTAAATATAAAAATATTTTTAGTAAAATGGATTGGATTGAGTTTGTGTCATGAAATATACATTATGATTAAATAAGTCATAGGCAGGTTAATTGATCAATTTGGATCAGATCATTTATAACCCGACTGAAATGGATCTAGATAACAGCAATCAGTCAATAGAAAATCAAAACCAATATATTACTAAAGAAACAAAAAGGAGAAAAAAGGATAAACCTATCCGATGCCACTTCATCAAAAGGTTAAGGGCAAATTAGCTACATCAGGTAAAAAAAATTTCACGCAAGCTAGCAAGTGGCATTTCTTCCGAAAAGGCTAGGGAAGAATATTTACGTTGCACACCTTCATGTTCATATCCACACTTTCATGTTCATATCCAGGGATACAACCTCCTAATCTGCGTAGCAAGTTTCGAGCATAAAAACACAGTCCTAAAAGAGTCTGCAGATTTTACCTGATATCATCCTATTTTGTAGAGTTTAACATGTAGCCTGTGAGTTATGATGATTTCGAAAGAATAATTGGAGTTTGTTCTTAGTATGGTGTCAATTGGCGAAAGCGGATTGGCAGGGGGCAATCGGGTTTTCCCAATTCCTGCGTATCGATATATCATTGTAACTATAAATATAGGACCGAACAACTTCCATAATTGGCTGAATTGTCACATGAAAGATGAGAATGAAAAGAAAAGAAAAGTAGTTCTTTGGAATTGATTTTACTAATACTTAGTCTGCTCATGTAACAAGAGAAGAAGCTTCCCACTAAATTCGACATTTGCCGAACATGTCGGAACTCATGATGACATCACGAAATTCAAGGCGATAGATATTGGCTCCGTTTGGGAACAACTTTGGAAGGAGCTTTGAAGCTCAAAAGCCCCTTGGGCCAAAATAGAGTGTTTGGGAAAAAACTTTGCAAGTATCTTACTTGCAAAGCCAGCATTTTGAAGCCCGAAAGCCCAAGGCACCTTTGGGGGTGCCTTGGGCTTTCGGCTTTTTCGGCATGCCCACGCGGGTACTATTCAAATTTTTTTTTTTCAAAATTGTTCTCACCAATTTTTCGTTTTTCCGGTGCGTGCCCTTGTACGAGCACTGTTCATCTTCTCCGGGCGTAGAGGGACGCCGCGACGCAGTGCTCGTCGTCGGAGAGCTCCGCGAGGAGTTCGGCTGGTCTGCGTGGTTGCTCGGTCCCGTCTGGGCGCCCGCCGGATCGGGTCGGTAGACCCTCGCCTCGCCGCCCGGCGAGGCCCGAGACTTGAGAGAGGCGGCGAGGTCCTCCCGCGACCTCGACGCCCCGGATCTAGGTCGCCGGAGGTCGAGGCGGCGTCGCGGGACCTCGCCGCCCCAAATCCGGGGTCGCCTGAGGTCGAGGCGGCGTCGCGCGACCTCACCGCCCCAGATCCGGGGTTGCCGGAGTTCGCCGGAGGTCGCCGGCGTACGCTGCCCTTGCCGGTCAATTTTTTTAAAATTTTCTTTTGATAATTTTTTTTTTAACACAAAGGTCCTTTGAAAGTGTAATTCCCCAAACACCATTTTATTCAAAGTACTTCATAAAGGGATTTCAAAGTACAATTTACCAAACACGGTTGCATTTTGAAAAACATCTTTAACTCAAAGGTCTTTGCATTTTCCTAAAGACTTTCCCCAAAAGTGGTTCCCAAACCCACCCATTGTCCCTACCCGGCTATGAAAAGTTTAGACAGTACGTAGAGCATGGAAAAAAAATTGCCAATCGGAACTACAAACACCATCATCTCAACTCATGCAAATCAAGCTTCGACATGAAGGCAAGCAATTGCGGTGTAATGAGCAAACGATTTTTTGAAAAGCAGTATCCAAAATCCAAATGCCGATCCAAGCTGGTTGAAATATGTATTCGTATGATTTTATCTTTAAAAACCTTCACAAAATCTTTATAGCTGCATCAAATTCTAAGCGAAGTAACAAAGGTCAAACACATGACCAACATAATTGCATCTATTATTATTTCTTTCGTGCGGAAGAAAGGTGATATTATGACTACGTGACAAAACAAAAACTTCGACTCTTGCAACCTCGAGGCGTGGACGATCAAACCAAATCCTAAAACAATAAGAACTTAAAGATACGATGAATGAGTTTGAGAGAACTTTTGATCCAAGCTCTGTACCTATGTAGTTCATAGAGCCATTGTGGTCGGCTCTCCTCTCTTACAAGGAAATCGAAATTCGAATTGCGTAAACTATAACGTGTTTTCTCTATACTTCTCGCTTATTTTTCTATTTACTTTGCTATTGTGATGGATTGTGCGATACTGTTTCTGCAGCAGAAATTATGTACTTTCATCGTCGGGTAATTGACATGTCGAAGGATTTTGCCTTATGCGAGGATGGTTGTAATTAAAGTAGAGTGAGTATTTTGGGTGGTGGATAGGATTAATCATTTACCATCTCTTATTATTTTATGAAAGATGATTCCGAACGGTTTAAAAAGTGAGTTGATTAAGTTTTCAGCTTTGTGTCTAGTTTATATATAATTACGGTTGCACGAGCAAAAGTCTAATATTTGTCAGCGTGCTCGATTTGAATCTCCTGCTCCAAAGTTAAAAAGACATTCTACAACATAGTTGAAAAAGCCCAAAAGAGAATGCCAAATGATTTTTTGCCCTTTTTTAGGGTCTGTGGAGGTTGAGTTTGGGACGTGTAATTGTTGGACATGAATTGCGCAAAAAAACGACAGTGAATGCTGCTTTTCCTGGATGAAGGTTGGGTCATGAAGCCGTGGATCTCATCTTATTCCCCCAGCGAAAGAAAGAGAAAGGGAGCTGAACAGCTTGGCCCCTAAACAGTGCACCCAAAACCCATTTCCAATTAGGTAAATACCAAACCACCGGGGTTCGCCCTAGTAGCCACCCTTCCACCTTGGAAGGGGGAGGTTGAGGGTTCAAATCCCCACATTCTCGGGAGGATTGGGGTGGGGAAGATTTCATTTCACGAGTGGGTTTCGACTCCCACGCCCTGCAAAGAAGCAGGACAAAAGTCTGAGAGTGAGTACCTATAGTAGGATTAGCGTAGGACTGACAAAAAAAGAAGAAGAAGGTAAATACCACAAAAATCACAAACCAGAATATCGACATCACAATTACCACGAGTTAAGTTTCATGTCAGAAAAAAAATTCCAACCCCGATGCACCCGTAACAGATCTGCCCTCCATCATCTCCCATCAACGGCTTAGACGATCGATGCGGGACTTTGGTAATTTAACACATATGGATCTAAAGGAAGTTAAATTCGAAGAAAATAAGATGAATCCTCTTGACATTCCGTCCAGCTCAGACTAGTCTCTAGAGGATTTAGACATAGAACAAATTTGCTCTAAAAGCCCCCTCATGTTATAGATATTTATGGACATTTGCAATGATGTTCAAAGATTTTGGAAGATTCGTAGCAAATGCATTAATTTAGGAATTTTTGTAATGCAAAAATTAATTTATAATAAATATCATATTAATGGACCGATTTGTAATCTTTGACGAGAGAAAATATTCAATGGTATGAGTGCGCCACGTCATCCACTGACATGGTGCGCATCTACCAATGAGATGCCGACACGTATCCAGTGAGTGGGACCCGTTGGAAAATGGAATATTTTGAGTGGGAGTATTGCTAACCCGTCCTTTCTTCTGTAATGGAACAAGCCGAGCTAGCTGACAACTAGCCATTCCATTTTCCAGCGGGTCTCGCTTACTGGACACGTGTCGGTATCTCATTGGTAAATGCACACCACGTCAGCGGATGACGTGGCGCCCTCATACCACTGAATATTTTCACATGGGTCTCCGTCCCGGATTAAAATGCTCGTTATTCATTCATTTCGCGCTCCGAGTACAAAAATGTTTGGTCTTTGGATTCATAATCCCACCGTCGTTTTCCTGTTCGGGGAAATTGCACCTTTCCCATGGGTCTCGCCGCAAGACAATGTCATGCACATTAAAATTAAATGAAAAGGGGGGAAGAAGAAGGCCTAGGGAAAATTTTAGCTGTCCCCAATCTCTCTCCCGTTCTTGCCTCTCCTCGATTATCATGTCAATTTTACTGCTTCGACCTAAAATATGCACATCCCGGTAAAACTAAAAGGATGGAGAAATCGATTATTGAAATTAGTTTGACCCCCATGATTAGAAATTAGAATTTCAGATTTGGGTATTATGAAGATTGCTAAATGTGGAGTAAATGTTTTTCTTTAAATATTATATCTATATAATGGAAGCAAATCCGGGGGCTAGTTCCGTGGAGTGCAAAACAGAACCACGCCTCTCCTCCCACCGTACCGCCCGGGAAAATTAAAAATAAAAATTAATCAATGAGACAGAGGAATTACGAATCCAAAGACCAGACATTGCTTGATTGCGGCAGCAGATGGGAATTGCAGGTTATCTTGAGGAATGCAAAGATATGCTCGTCTAGTCCAATTCTATTCAACCGGTCTATAGCCCACGCAAATCAAATTAAGTGGCAGATTGAATGGCCAAATTTCATCGTAAGAAAGTCCTACCGCATTATTGGCTCGTAGAACCACCTTTATCTTTATGGGATCTTTTATGTTCAGAAACCCCATAACTTACGTTATCTTTTGTTCCGCTTTTCGAACAGAAAAACTGAGTAAATGGCAAATCTAATGTGATTCTTACTAGAATCCAACAAGCATATGAAACGTCTAGTTAAATCAACCAGTAGAAGTATGCAAGGGGATTGGAGCAAGCTACCACAAGATAAAGATTTTCTTTTTTACCGATAAATCGACGTCCTACTTTTAAAATACTAACTTTGAATGGACAATCAATGGATCCACAATGACGAATATACTTTTGAAGTGTTGTTTGTGCTTTAGGTACCGTGTCTAGACAAATGACCAAACTTTTCCTGTTGTGTATGCGACATTAGACTTTAGAGTAGTGATATACATTAAGATTGATATGCTAATTTGATATATTTTAGTAGCGTGATAGCTTGGAAATGGCCTTTCAACTATTCAATAATAGATAAAAGGCTATCACATCATTTAGCATAAGTACCTATTCCATAGACTTTGAAGAAGAAGAGCCATTTACTGAGAGATCGGAGCTAAAATAGAACATAGGTAAGTGAAAATCAAGCGTAACCATTTAATGAGAGATCGGAGCTAAAATAGAACAACACTTGAAGAGATCGAGTGAAATACTGTCTATAGATTGAAGCACTTAAACGGCGCACACCAATAAAACATAAGAAAATAATGTTTAAATGTGAATGTGGAGACCAACTTGTTTTGCGCACTTCAACGAAAAGAAATGACATCCACTTAAAACATCCAAATTCAGTCGAAGTTGGAAGTTTTACTTTTAATTTTCCTTGGCCAACTTTAACATTGAAAACTAATTTGCACGCCGCATTTTCCTTTTATTCTTTCCTTTTAATTTCCGAAACAAAAGAAAATCCATCTGCCTCACTTTATCTTTTAGCCCCTCCGCTCCCCCTCCCACGAATGAAATTATCTCTTCCCCTACTTCCACTTCCCTTTCCTTCTAGAGCCATCCCTGCAAGATATTCCCCCCGCCGTCCGATCCGCCATGGATACGGCCGACGCTCTCTCCCTGTGGAGAAGTCTTGTCTCGAGATTACAAGAAGGGTAATTTCCTCCATTTCTCTTTTCTCTTTTGAGAAAATTTCGCTTTATTTTCAACCCCCTTAAAGACCTCTCAGTCTCTCTTCTCTCTTTCGAGGAAATCATCATGATTAGAACTTGGACTGCGATCGTTCGAACAGGATTTATTAATGCTTTACGTCATGTAAATTGAGTATTCATGTTGGATTTTGCTAAAGCGTGGGTGTGCAAGGGAGTGAGAAAGGGAGTGAAAAATAAATGAAAGCACAGACTAAATTTTATTCAAGGACTTGTGTGGTACAAAAGATAATGGAGTGGCTGTCTCTTAGTTTCTAGTTTATGGTTCTCTCAACTCACGTTCTCTCTCATTGTTCTGGTTGTTGTATTTTCTAACAAGGCTAAGTACTCTTAGTTTCACCGACTACAAGCATGACAATTTGACTTTTTCACCGCCATAGTACAACTGCAAGACGACTCATTTTCTTCTTCTCCAAGTACTCTTGCTACCCACCTAGTACCCGAAACTTCTCCTGAGAGTCTTCAACTTTGACTTGGACTTGCCTTTTCTTGCATGCACGTGCACTGTTGCCGATTTGGATAATTGTTGCCGCCACTTTTTCCTTCTCTATTAAGTATACTTAATGTGAAAAAAAAAAGTATACTTAATGCATAAGCATGTCTAGGCTAGTGTGCTCTAGAACTTTCCAAAAATGGATCACATTTTAACAATCGACCGCCTTCGCTCTGACGTCTATGGCACTGTCCCGAGCCTATGTGACATTCCTGGCCGGCAACGGGGACAATGTCAAGGGAGTGGTCGGGCTGGCCAAGGGGCTGCGGAAGGCGAGGTCCGCGTACCCGCTGGTGGTCGCCGTCCTAGACGTGCCTGAGGAGAACCGGAAAATCCTGGAGGAGCAGGGGTGCATGGTCCAGGAGATCCAGCGTGTGTACCCGTTTGAGAGCCTGACCCAGTTTGCCCCAACGTACTACGTCGTCAACTACTCCAAGCTCCGTATTTGGGAGGTACAAGGATGGAATCATTTGGGAATTCTCCTATTATTGATTGAAAAGTGACCCACCTGACAATTCAAGATCTTCATTTCATAAATTAATTTCATAATCAAGTCACCTTTTACACTTTTATGATGCTTTCTAACTTGGTGATCGGACGAATTAAGTGATGTTGCACCTGATTAATAGGCATATTGATGAAGCTAGTAGTTCGAAATATGATCGCGTCATAAAGGCTCGTCTTTTTTTTTTTTGGGGTGGGGCGGCGGCGGCTAAGGGTGAGTATAGTAATGTTTTTGTTCTCGGGAACAGTTAGCATTTTTAAGTGTTTGGTAATTATAAAAGATTTCTGTTTCGAGAACAGAAACACGTTTGGTACAATCCCTAATAGTTTTGTAACTTATAATTTCTTTTAGTATATTAATAATTTTATTACTTTTTTCTTTTTCTTCCCCTTCCTCTTAGTCGGTCGTCGGCGAAGTTGCCGGCCTTGGGGGAGCCTCGCCGTGGCTCGGCGAGGCTTGGCCTCACCTAGATCGCCTAGCCAGGGTGAGGCCGAGCCTCACCCGGCCACCGGCGAGGCTCGACCTCGCTTAGCCATCATGAGGTCAGCCTCGCGGTGGTTGAGCGAGGCCGAGCCTCATTGTGGCTGAGCGAGGCTAGGCGACGCTGACCCAGCCACCGTGAGGTTGGTGTCGCTTGGCCTCGCGGTGGCCGGGCGAGGTCGCCGGGCCTCGTCGGGCCAGTCGCTGGCCATCACCGAGGCCGGCGACCAGCTAGGAAGAAGAGAGGAAAAGAAAAAGAAAAAAAAAGAAAATGAAGAAAAGAAAAGGAAAAAAAAACTTGTTTCTTAAATTGTTCCTAGGAACAAGAAGCAATTTTTTTTTGTTTCTTATTTCTGTTCTAGATCTGTTTCCGGGAACAAAATACTTATCAAATGCGTTTTTGTTCTATTTCTACTCCCGATAACAAAAAAAACAGAAACACTTGTTCCCGGGAGCATTACCAAACGCAACCTAAATGGTTTATGCTACGCAGTTTGTGGATTACCGAACGATGGTATACTTGGAAGGCAACATGCAGGTGTTCCACAACATCGACGACCTCTTCAACAAGCCGGCTGGCTATTTCTATGCAGTGCCAGAATGCTTCTGCGAGAAGACGTGGAGCCAGACCTCCCAGCACGATCGTGGTTACTGCCAGTGCCAGCATAGACCCGACGGGGACCAGATGGACCCGCCCCCATCCTATTTCAATGACAGCATGTTCGTATTTGAGCCCAACATCACCATCTACAACAGACTCTTCAACATTCTTCAAAACACCCTTCCCTCTCCAATCGCCATGCAGGTATATTATATGTTACACCCCGCACCATTTCAATGCTTAATGGCGGCCTGGCACGTCACTCAATGTATTGATTTTGGCAATTTGTAGGGGTGCTTGAACACGCACTTCAGGGACGTATACAGGCCTCTCTCTCTTGAGCACAACCTTGCCCTCTCCATGCTATGGCGTCACCCGGAGAAGGTGAACCTCGAGACAGTGAAGGTCGTCCACTATTGCGAGGCGGTGAGTGATCGACACATGTGCAGTTGCCCACTTCCTTACACAATTCATTTATATCGTGTAATTACAGACACACCTGTTCAGGATGATAGATTGGTGATAATTAGAATATCATTTTTCAGGGTACGAAGCCATGGAGGTACACTCGGCAAGAGGACACAAACAGCATGCAGAGAGGGAGCATCGAGATGCAGGTCAAGCAACTGTGCAAATTCGTGGTTCAAAAGGAAATCGATGCTCTCGTCAAGAGATGGACAGATATCTACGAGGACGAGTCTCTCGACCACAAGAACTGGATGGGGCGGCTGATGACGGCCCTGTCCCTGGTCTGTTGTCAAATGAACCAGTGGCAGACTAATTAGTGTGAGGGAAAATCTCATGTTTTAAGGTAGGTACTGTCAACGTAGAAAATGAAGATTGGGAGATACAGCCTTTGGTGGATCGGGCCAAGCTCAAACTTGAAGAATCTTTGGGTATTATTTTAGCCCACTGTAATCGAGATACAAACAAAGTGGCTGATTGGCTAGCCAAAGCTCAACGTATGGGGTACCCTCTTGGGAATTGGGTTAATAGTCCCCCATCTACTCTTTTGGATTTATTATATGCTTATGCAAGTAATGTTTGTACTAAAAACTTTTCCTACTAATGTATCTCAGTTTATTCGTTCAAAAAAAAAAAAAAACGTAGAAAATGAAATAATATGTCCTTTCAAGGAGCGCGGCTCGAGGCTTATGCCGTTTTCCTCATCATCTTCCCGTTTCTTCCCCATCTTCTCTCATCGAATCGTGGATTTCCTCGTAATAGCGACATGTATCATGTGAATTTACGTGTATAAATCACTATGCCGTGAAAGTAAAAATAAAAAATCAAAAGCATCAATTACATGATTTAGAGATTAGATGAAAAATAAAAACCTAGATTCTATTCGGACATACCTCGGCCTTTTATATGTATAAAGGACCCTGGTATTCTAAAGTTATAAAATTGCAAGTATGCTAAGCATATTAAAAACGTGCTAATGCTTAAAGCATTGCCTTTGGCTTGCTTCTGTTTTTTTTTATCGATCTTTCATGCTCAGACGGACTATTGCCTTATGTAGGTTATTTTGGCAGCTAAGGTGTAATCAAATTGCCTGCAAGTCCGATATCTAAAAAGTGGATGAAGAATCTCTATCCCACACCTGGACCACGTCGTGATGCCCGATCAACTTTCGGACTTTGAAGCATGTAATAAGGCATGCGCTAACGATTGAGATGGACCGAGATAAGACAATCACACGTAAGCACCGTACGGGATAGAGGGAACCATGTCCCTAAAAACTGATCTGCTAACAAGTATCCCCGAAGTTGACAAAGCAATGCCATCACTTGGCTCCTGTGAATCTTCATGAATCTGTGTCTTGCTATGTCCCTTATATGGACACATATCTTGATGTGCAAGAAGCACCTGATGTTCCGTGCGTGCGGATATTAACAAGTGCTTTAAAGACACTAATTCAACTCAGTTTCGCTTGCTATATTTACATTTCAAATGCGACATTACAGGACATTATTAGCAATGCTTGATCGATGCCGTAGGGCCCTAGGCACCCAAGGTAATTGACAGCACTCCTTCGGACAAGGCACTACGTAAGAAGCCAGTTATTCGGATCCATTTCTTCGTCTTGAACCGTCTAATCAACCTAATCAACCATGGTCCCATGACTCAGAGACACGACTGGAGTTGACTGTAAACTTTTCAAACATGGTAAAAATTTCAGAAACTTCTACTAGGATTGAGTCGGGTAACGGATGCTAACTAAAGCTTCCCTGAAGGATCCACAACCTGCAAATGTTCGGAAGTCGAGAACATGTCGGTCTGGCCTCCGCTCATCCTCCCGCCCTTGTCTCCACGCTCACCTGAACATCAGCTTTCTTAGGGTGTTTCTGGAACAAGTGGATAGCATATGTTCTTCATTAAGTCGCTAGGCAATCGAAATATTACCTGTGTGAACTCTTATCACATCTGAGATGGGCAGCACCGCAAAGTCCAGCAAAAGACGGTTCTCTTTAATTAAGAATGCTATAATCGTCAAACACCTCTCCACATTACTAGATAGTTTCACTAAACAAAACTTTGTGACCCGTTGATGTATAGCAAGTACTTCTACAATATGAAGAAGTACGACCAGAGAACATCAACCCCCTTAGAAACTAATTATATGGTAAAATCGATCAATCAACAGAAAACCAACACCAAAAAATTCCTAGAGAGGACCTCAAGATGCGGGTCAAGAAATTGTGGGACTTCGCCGCTAAATAGGACATCGAGATGCAGGTAAATAGATGGCGGGACATCTACCAGGACGAGTCTCTGGACTACAAGAATTGGATATGGCGGCCAAGGAAGAGGCCCATCGGATTGGAGGAAGCCTCGCCTCTGGTCCTAACAAGAGATCGGCCGAGTAACTTCCACAATGCTAGTGTAAAAGTGCCTGTCTAGGCTGGCAATGAATAATCTCCCGTTCAAGAGGAAGAGGTCTTGCAAGTAAGTCTCTTCGAATGAATGGTAAAATATATAAGTTTGGCTTGAGGACAGTTAACGTCATTTTTCCTAGTCTTCGCCATGTCCCTGTGGTCCATCGTGACCATTTTTCTGAACAGCGAAACGTGTTGTCATACTATAGCGTTTTACTCTGGTTCGGCCTCATCATCTCCTGTTTTCTTCCCCTTTTCTCATAGAATCACAGATTTCCTCGTGATAGTTACTTCTATCATGTGAATTTACGTGTATAAATTGATACGCCATGAAAGTAAAAAATAAATAAATGGAAAAGCATCGATTACATGATTTAGAATGAATAAAAAATAAAAACAAGAGTGTCTACTCGGATACACCTTGGCGTTCCATATGTATAAAGCGCCCCAATATTCTAAAGGTATAAAACCACTTGCCGAAACCAGCTAGATCCGATAGGTCATATTCTTTTGATTTTTTTGGTCTCTTTATGTCGCTTTCTAAGTTCTATCTCGGCTTATATAATATGGGGATCCCCATTTTTTAAACTCAGAATAGGCTAAGAGTGAGGTTGTGCAACACATTCTATACAATGTTTCGGCTTAAGAATGCTACGCATATTAAAAACGTGCTAATGCTTAAAGCGTTGCCTTTGGATTTAGATATCTTGCTCCCGTTTTTTTTATCGATCTTTCATGATTAGACTGATAATCGCCTTTTGTAAGTCGTTTTGATAGCCATGGTGCAATCAAATTGCAAGCACGTACGATATCTAAATCGTGGATGAAGAACCTCCATCCCGACCCCATGCATGTAAACAAGGCATGCGCTAACAATTGAGATGGAGCAACATGACACTCACCCAGAAGCACCGTACGATACGGTATAGGGGGACCATGTCCCTAAAGACTGATCCGCTAACAAGTATCCGTGAAGTTGACAGAGCAATGCCATCACTTGGCTCTTGTGAAGCTTCATGAATCTGCGTCTTGCTACAATCTCCGTCTTGCTACGTCCCTCATATGGACACATATCTTGATGTGTAAGAAACACCTGATGTTCTGCGAGCGCGCATATTAACGAGTGCTTTAAAGACAATAATCCAACTGAGTTTCGCTTGCTAAATTTTCATTTCACGAGTGACATTACAGGACATTACTAGCAATGCTTAATTGATGCCGTAGGGCCCTCAGCACCCAAGGTAAATGACAGCACTCCTTCAGACAAGGCACTACATAAGAAGCCAGTTTTTTGGATCCATTTTTTCCCCTTGGACCGTCAAATCAACCTAATCAACCATGGTCCCACGACTCAGAGACATGACTGATGTTGACTGTTAACTCTTCAAACACAGTTCAAACTTTCGGAAACTTTCGCAAGGAGTGAGTCAGGTAACAGATGCTAACTAGAGCTTCGCTGAAGGATTGACAACCTGTAGACATTAGGAAGTCAACATGTCGGCCCGGCCTCCGCTCATCCTCTCGCCCTCATCTCCACGCTCACCTGAACATCAGCTTTATCAGGGTGTTTCTAGAACAAGTGGATAGCATATGTTCTTCATTAATTTGCTAGGCAATTGAAATATTACCTGTGCGAACTCTTATTACATCTGAGATGGGCACCACTGCAAAGTCAAGCAAAAGACGGTTTTCTTTAATTAAGAATCCTATAATCGTCAGACATCTCTCCACATGACTACATACTTTCACTAACCAAAATGATGTAACCTATTGATGTATAGCAATTACTTAAACAATATGAAGTACGATCGAAGAATATCAACCCCCTTTAGAAGCTACTCATGTGGTAACAGCAATCAATCAACAGAAATCCGACACCAACAAATTCCTAGAGAAACGAAAAGGAAGAAAAGGGATAACCAATACAACTTCATTAAAGGGTATGGTGCAAATTAGCAATAGCAAGGTAAACCTCTGACATGCACATTAGCAAAAGGCACTGCTTCCCGAGAAAGGCAAAGAAAGGATTTTCATGCTGCCCACCTTTATGTTTGTATCTGTGCATACAACCTCCTGATCAACATAGCTAAACACAAATCCTAAAGAGTTTGCAGATTTAACCCGATCTCACCCTATTTTATAAAGTTCCACATGTACCCAGTGAACTACTGATGATTTTGAAAAGATAATTGGAGTTTGTTCTTAGTATGGTGTCATTTGGCAAAACTAATTGGGGAAGCGCAGGTTTTCCAAATTCCTGTATCTCAATGTAACATCATAACCATATATATAGGTGCCAACAAACTTCTGCAAACAGTGGCACTATTATGTGAGCATGCCTTTCTCTTAACTTGATGAAGATAAAGAAAAATAAATAAATCTTCAGAATGAAATTATTACAACTTAATTTGCTCATGTAATAAGAGAACTAGCTTCCCACTAAATTTGACATTTGCTGAAATTTGAAACTTAGATGAGATCAAGAATTCAGTATAAAAAATTTTCTCCATCAGTCGAAATGCTGGTATAGGTATGTAATCACACTAACTCCATGTTCTCTTAACTGTGCAGATAGCATGGATGTATCATATAATAAAATGGCGACATCTATGGGTCACCACCCAAAAAGATCACGAGAATGATAAGAATAGCCAAAGCACAGAGGGATCACAGCAAGACTATTAATGCATATTAGATAGACGAATGGGAAGGCCTACAGAAAATTTTGCCGTCACCAATCTCTCCCGTTCTTGCCTCCTCAATTATTTTGTCAATTACTGCTTCAACCTAAGAAAGAGTAAATCATGTAACTGATGAGATCACATCACTAGCAACCAAACTTATTTCAGCATACTGAGAAAAATGCAAAATATACACATCCTGGGAAAACAAGTCAAAAAGCATCTTAATGGCTGGTAATATGATACCTGCTGCTTGCTCACCACAATCTCCATCTTGACTTTAGCTAGAAACTTGTCTTCGGAAAATTCAGAGCCTGTGCAATGGAACCAGCAAAGATATAACAGTTAAAAACATAATTCAATGACGCATTTAATCCTCTATCCAAAGCCAACATATATGACATAGCCTACATTTGTTTGCTAAACATAGTATACTTTAAAAAGAAAAGAAAGATTTAGTATTTAACAGCACAAAAAGCTCACCAGCCTGCCTTTCTGTAGAGCCTCCCTGAGAACCAAAACCCCGGACATCCGAAACAGTGACACCTCGAATACCCATCTTAAGCAGAGCCTAGAATCCCAGACAAACAATCGATTAGGCACAACCATTTGTACCATGAACAATTAAAGCTCCTCACTTCAAGGACAAACAGCCAACATTATCATCTTCCGATCCATTTCAACACATGTTTGCTCCGCTGCGGACCTTAATTGAATCTTTTTGTGTGGAAGGCCCCTGGATAATACTATTTCCAGAATCAACACTTCTCTATTAACCAAACTATCAAGAAACCTTCACCCTTTCACGATTTCTTAATACAGAACGTATTTTTTTCCTTAAAGAGTTCCCCCGATTAACACAACCTTTTCACGAGCAGGCAGTGACGTTTCAAGGTACTCAAAAGTCAAGCAACGACCATCAAATGACAATTGCCCCTACCAGCTAAAAAGGTTCAGACAGTTCAAATCACACAGCGCATGAAAAGAATTACCAATCGAAACTACCAACACCATCTCATGCAAATCAAGCTTCGACCCAAAGGCATGCAACCTAAGTATACTAATCTAACAACGAAGCAGCATCCAAATGCCGATCCAGGCGAGGGAAATATGCTCCCCATCTTCTATCTATACTGCCACAAGTACAATTTCCAAAACCCAAAGAAAGAGGACAAAGGTGGGAAATTTGCTCCAACGACTTACCGAGGAAACCTGAGGGATACGCCAAGGCCTGTGTCATTCCAAATTCATCCATCAAAAAGAAGGAAAAAAAGATCAACGAAACCCCTTTCAATGGGACTTTCTGTTCAAGTACAGAGGAAAGCACGTTCCTTTTTGCAGCATGCAAGAATTCAATCAAAACCCAGCTTTGAAAACGAGAATGAGAACCCAGAAGCACACCTGAGAATCGCTTCTACTTTGTAGAATTTGGCATCCGGAAAATACTCTGGCGAACAGAGAAAGTAACACATAAACCCACCAAACCGACAAGAAGCCCCGACCAAAATCTCGGAGTTCCCTAACCACGAAACGAACCGAAACCCATTTTCCGGTACCAACCTGGGGTGCTGCTCTCGGCTCTGACAACGGGAAGAGCCGAAGCGTTTCTGGCGCGATGAAGCTTACCCCCACCGAGCCGGCGGACCCGGGAACCACCGAATTTGAGGAGGGGAGAGCTCGAGGCCGCGAAGGCGAGCTCTTTGAGCTGGCGATCGCGAGCTGGGAGTGCCGCTGGTCTCGCCATTGCATTCGCGCACGCCATGGCTGCACCTCGACTTTGCTCGTGAAGGTAGCGGGCTAGAGACCGAGCTCGGTGGGAGGCGAGCGAGCCTAAGCTCGTTGCTGACTTAATAAGAAGAAGCTGCGACTCGAGCGAGTTCGTGACTCAGTGGATCGACTGAGATCTCCTCGAAAACTTGAATTTTCTTGTATTTTAATTTCTCAAACATCATCCTCGTATTCCCAATTTTTTTTCTGGTCAGAATCGTATTTCCATTCAACTAGTTGATGTACTTTAAAAGATGAAGATTGCAACGGGCCTTCCGTTGAGTTGTTTCATCAAGAAAGAAATTATGGGACTAGAAATTGATATCTGTAATCGAAGCTATATATTCTGTAAAATGAGTAGTATCTACCCGACGGAGATCACCCAATCAATTTCACATGCATTATACATTTTCACTAAACCCTATAGCATTCATTTTTAATGAAATAAACCCGCCCTTGGTGAGGTAATTTTTGACATCATAAATGACGTTGTGACTTGCTTCTCTAGTATTTCTGCAAATATTGAAAGAAAAACTGGGGTTTACCCCCAAAAAAATAGTAATAACAAAAAGAAGTAAACCAAATATGTCCTCATTTCTTGATAGCAAAGTTGGTGGAATTTTTTTTTTTTTTTTCTGAACATTGTAGACATAACATAAGAAGAAAGGAATCATAAGGGCACAAACCTTTCATCAAATTACAAATAGGAAACCGATCATGACCAAACTTTAAGATGTAACTCAACTACAATGATTGAGGATGTTGCCAACTTTCCATCATAATTCTCACATCGCAACATCAAACTTCTGTTATTGATGGAGCTTTAGCAGAAAGAAAATGAAGATCCGATTAGATGGATACGAGCTGCTGGTCGATCAGTCAATGAACGAGTATTGTTCATACCTCACCTTGCAATCTTGAAGGTCTAATCGCGCCCCGAAGCTCATATAACACTCCTCAAGCACATGTCCATGCACATAATCGAGGCACATGGAGCAGTCGTCAAAGGAAAGCACTAGATTGCAAGCTGCGTGGCCATAGGCAACCGTCTCTTGATAAGGAGACTTTGCGTAATAATCGAAATTTGGTTGGTAAGGTGTCCACTGTTCTAAGCTCGAAGAAGCGACGTTAAGCTAAGGGTGAAAGGATCGTTGAATTGGTACGTAGCTAGGTTACAGGCTAAGAACCTTTCGCTTAGGTTGGGAGCGCCACTCGCGACGTTGCCAATCCAAAGGAGCACAAACGTGAGACCTACAATCCTCTGTGAAGTGGCAATTAACTCTCTATGCCCGTTCTCTTCTCTTTCTCTCTCTTCAACTGCTGCTTAGAACTTCAGAATGTTTGTGTATTTAAAGGGATTCTTTTCGTATGCTTCTTTGCTGTTTCTTCTATCACACCCCGAATCCTTGTTGGGATGGGAATGACACGGCCGTCCTTCCGACGTGGCCTCCAACCACCACTTTTCCAACTCCTAAAAATCCCCGTCAACAATGCTCTCGCTCTATTAGTCGCTAATCAAGGGACTTGAAAAAATTTGGAAATAGAGGGGTGAGTAACCAGAAGCTTAATGAGTAGTACGTATCTTCTAACCAGATCGAGCAGTCACTAAACATATATGTAAGTATAGAGCATAACCAATAACTCACAATCCAACTCATTAATATACATATCAAATCAAGTACGAGTCGTTCATTTCAACAAAGCTCTTTACAAGTCAAAAATACACATTTAAATCCACCATCACGATTCACATATTAATGGTCAAGTCGATTTATTAATCACTATAAAAAACTACGTCAATGATCCATCCATTGAACTATATCATATCAAAACTTACGTCGATGGTCTGTCCATCAACCACTCTTTTGCTCAATATCAAACTATGGTCACGACACAACGCCTTGTGACAAGACGGCCAAGATTTTGCCTTGGTAAGGTCTCCACCTACAAAGCCGGTGGCTCGGCCTAGAAGGATATCATAAACCTAGTATGCATACCCCTTAACCCCTCATAGGGTTCATAGTCCTATTGAGCATAAACAACCGCCCTCCAATACTAGAAATCCAATCCAAAAATCAATTTCATAAACGAAACAAATAACTTTTTGCCGCAACATAACCATCCGCCATTTCTCAAATCATTCATAAACATTTTCGTAAACCAGTTGCAAAGTAGTCGCGCACACACACATGCATATATATATTTCTTCACAATATTTTGCAAACATGCTTTCTAAACATCCGCAAACCACTGAAGAGTAGTAAATGCTCGATCCGGCTTTTATGCCCCAAATATGTCGTTTTGAAATTCGTATCACATGATCGTGGCACTCTTGGAACATGAGTTTTTACAAATTCAAATAAGATATAGTATTACTCACCTGGATATGCTCCAACCTAAATAAAGGCCTAGTCAATCCAACGAACTTGCATTCATATCATAGAAGCGATAAATAGCATCGACACTAAGTAAAATGCTATCTCAACTACGGCTAAGCTAGCACTTACAGGGTGTTATGTTATGTAATCGAGTCGGCTCGTTGAAGCATCCACTTATCATCTTCTTTATTCACTTTTCATCTTTATTTTCCATTTTTTTTTTCTGGGGGCCCCATCTTTGAAAGGTCAAAGTATTACATCTTCTACAATGATTATTTGTGTCTGATTCGAGCACTCATCCTATTGCAAAAAACTTCGACTTGACGAACGAGGAGTGTGGACACTTATCAGGTGTTGTTTACGTTGTCGAGTCGACTTGGCAAGGTCCCAAATGCGTGCACATGAGAAAGTCCCTTCCTCTTCTTCCCCTTTCTTCTTCTTTCTTTCCCTTCCTTTCTTCATTTCCTCTCTTTCCTTTCTATTCTACGAGCTCTCGGCCTGCTGAAGCATCCACTTATCGTCTTCTTTATCGACTTTTCCACCTTATTTCCCCCCCTTTTTTTGTGGATGTGCATTCTCGATTTGTTCATTCTTTCGAAACAATCATCTTGACTTGTACCTTAATGTCGCCTTCTCTAGATTGATTCTATTATTCAAATTGAATGATATTTTCACCACGCAATTTAGTTGATAACTATTGATGTTGCATGGGAATGTAAATAGTCAATGTGTGGCTTTATAACATACTCCGGGCTATTTACCTATTGACGACGAAGCTTATCCCCCATTATCGATTTCTAAAGCATTATTCATGCACGTATCTCCTCAAAACGTTGAGGACGTGAAAGCAAATGGTTCCTTAAATTCTATGTGAAGAGTTCATGAACATAGGTAGTTCAATTCGGAATGGTTTTGTTTTCCTTCATCTAACTTGATTGTTGAAAATATATGGTACCGAGAACTGTAGTTTTTACCAGTGAACTGTGAACGCATAGAAGAAGGAATAGGAGAGGCAATATTTACGTAAGACGGTTTGACTTGGCCACAATTCTCAAAATTACAATGTCGTGGAAATGGCAATTCCATCATAAGCAATCCCTACCAACAAAATACACTAAACTACGCAAAATCCATTCTTCATGAGTTGAATTGTTACTTTTCCCTTCAAGATAATTGCTAGCCGCACAAAGTAGCCGCTTGTTACCTGTTGAAAATATGTCTCGAGTTTCACCCCTTGAACAAGACCCGACCTGAGTTGAATTGTTATTTCCGGACGTCCGAATGTATGCGGTGGAAATTTAGATATCCTTTGCGATATTAGAGTACAAATTGGAGGAAGATTTCCCATTTTGTCTTGATATCAAATGACTAAGGACATAAAAAAAAAATTATAAGATGGCCAGTAAATTACGAAAGGGTTGGTGTGGTTTGAATTGATATGGAGTTATTCATACTCCGGTTATTTCGCAGAAAATGATTCATTTGAAAAACATCTTCCTAGAAATGATCCCTTGTATTGCTAACAAAAATGAGTGAAATGCAAAATATTTTCATTGTTCACTAAAATATATACATATAAATCATCGACCAATCACTTCAAGGGACTATTTTTAAGAATATGTTTTTCATAGCATTCATTTTTTATGAAATAAGCGCGCCTTGGTGTCACGCCCCGAGCCTCGAGCGCGTGCCCATCCCTTGGTGGTCGATAAAAATCGCGACGTCTCAGGACGTGTCGCCAACCCATTCATGTTATTGCACATGCGAAAGGGAATAAATTTCTTCTGACAGTAAACAACTTGGGATAGAAAAGTAGGAAAACAGATTCACAAACAAAACACTCTTTTATACACACACTGAGTCATATACAAAAGTCTACAAAAAGATTTATGCATAGAAGTCTAGATCAAAAAGGGACTAAGGAGACTTTAAACTCCAAGCTCTCCAATCCTCGGCTCCGGGTCCTCCATTCTACGATCCTGAAAAGAATTGAGCCCACGACGGAGTGAGATATAAGTCTCAACGAGTTCACGCTCTAAACCCCGATTAGGAGGGTAATATGCTTAGAGGAGTCCTAACCACACAACCATAGAGACTTACCTCGTCTCAGATCCACCCTGCATGTCAGCACAATTCATATCACAGACGGCCACACAAACATAAGCAACAAATAAGCTCCATCACCTGGAACGCCACACTCAATTGCAACCAAGCAAAGGGGTCATGATTATAAGGCCAAATCATTATAACGCGTCCCATACCGTGCCACACAATTTTGTCCCATAATCTGATGCGTTCAACTCAATTTATCATGCGTTCCAAATTTTGATCTCGGCCCTATGGGGACGGCCTACTTGATGTTTGGCGGTCTTCTGGCGTAGCCAGGCATCGTCTCACCTCATTGAGCACGGCAATGTCTCTACCAAACGGCTTTCCCGAAGGAGCATAGGTCCAAAATCTACTGCGACCGGCTTCCATTGTCCAGGGGCATGCCATATAAGGGCATGTCCACCCGACTCATTTCGAGGACGGGTTCTCTTAACCAACACACGACCATTCAATCTCGGCTCAGGACATCGTGCATTGCACTCAAATGCCTCAATTAAAATGGTGAACCTGACATATTTCCTTCATATTAAAAATACACGGTAAAATAATCGTGTGTGGGTACACGGTCAATTTAAACCAGAAAATTTGATACACTTCCTTTTAAAATCCCACTATTTAATATAGTACCTAAAAACCATTTTTGGTATCAAAACCCGACACCCGGTAATTTCTAAATAATTACCAAAATTTCCAAATTTTGAATTAAATACTCAAAATTACAATCATCACTCAATTTGCATAACTTAACACTCAATTGCAGAAACTAGGCATACCAATGCAATCATAACTAAATTCTTATCACTGACTATCCTAGTATAATTTTCAGAATATATTAAATAATTAAATATATACCAAAATTAATTAAATAATGCAATTTAAATTCAATAAATAGCAACTTAGGTCGAAAACGCTAATCTAACCACCTAAAGGGGCTTAAAAAAAATTTCGAACCTATCTAGATAAATAGTACAACTACTTTAGTCCCTAATCTATCCGTTCTAACCACTTGACATGCATAATTACACAATTAAATCACTAATCTAATCTAACGAACCACCTAATCCCTAATGAACTTAACTAATCACCCCTTAAGCATAATTAACTCCCTGTTGACACCTAAATTTTGATGGCCCATTTAGTCATTAGGGGTTAATTTTATCTTTTGAAAATATTAGATATATTGCATAGCATTTAATTTTAGATGCATTTATTTTTGATTTACATGTTTTGCATTTTTATTTTTAGGACCGGTGGTGGATGGGTTTGAATTGATATTTTTGAGCTTTAATTCGGCAGGCTGGGCTAAGCCCATGAAACGAGCAAAATTGGCCCGAACCCGTTTTCTTTTAATGACAAAAATTACCTAAATTGAGATTTGAAATGAAGATTTTTGAAATTTAAGGAAATCGGATTGTAATCTTATCTTTAAAAAAAATCAGTAAAAAAATATTCAAGAGATAAGGGAAATAAGATCTTTGTGATCAAGAGTTTATAGGAAAATCTTCGTATATATTGAAAAGTGGATGAAATATTTGACGAAGATCAAATTTTTATTGGCCTATAAGAGGGGTTTAGTTCGGTTTTTGAAGGGGGTTCGAAAAATAGGAGAGAAAAGCAAAACACAAAAAAGAAAGGAAGGAGAGGAAAGCCATCCGTGCATGAAAAAGGGGAAGAAAAGTCAAAAAGTAGGAAGGTGAAAAGGTGAAAAAGCAGCAACAAAGAGAAAAAGGTGGGGGGCGTGCACTGTTCATCTTCCTCGCGAAGCCCCTTCACCGTGCGACGCCCGCGCCACCACCGCCTTAGCCCGCGGCGCCTCCGCCTGCAACCACACCGGACGCCGCCGTCGCTCATTGCCCTTGCCGTCCGATCGTCGAGCACCCTCTCTGCACTGATGCCCGCTGAGATCTGACGCCGAGCTCCGAACGCCGCCCCTTCGCCGAGCTCCTGCACCGCCGGTGTCGCCGCTCCACCTCAGCCCTCGCTGACACCTGCGTTTTCCTCCGCCACTTCCGATTTGGCACCAGATCCACGAGCCCACCGACGCCGCGCCGATCTCCCTCGCCGAGCGACGCCGCGCCGACTACCCTTGCTCCGTCCGCGAGCCCTTCAGCCGCGAGCCCACCGACGCCGCGCCGATTGCCCCGCTCCACCGCGCATCCGAGCTCTTGCTCGGTGTCTCCGAGCATTGCCGCTGTGCCTCGCCGTCGCTGCCCAGCAGCCCCCGACGTCGGCCAGCCCTCGTCAGAGGTCCAAAGCTTGCCGCGCCTGAGCCTCCTCCGCGAGCGACCCGCGACGCCTCAGCCCCGACGATTGCACCCCCCTGAAATCCCAAAGCCAGCCGCTGCCGAACCGCACCTGCGCCTCCGCCCGAGCCGCGCCACCGCCCTCACCGGAGTTCCTTGCTGGCGACCCCCTGGCCGGCTCGACCAATTTGGCTGCCCTCCATTTTCCTTAGGTTGCTTTTCTTTTTTTATTATTTTTATGTTATTTTACTTTACTTTTAATATTATTGTTTAAGTTGGATATTGTGAGGTGACTTTTAGGTTATAATTCTTCTAGGCATTATCCATAGGATTTGTCCCTGCTGCTAGGTTCGGGAATGGCAGCAGCCGAGGGCGTCGCTATGCCCCGCTGGTCTGCTGCGGCCGGCCCCCGGACTATGCAAAAGAATCGAGGCCGGGCGGTCTCGTCCATAGTGGTTCCCCCCGCCTTTGGTGATTGACCAAACAAAGAGGCCTAGATCTATGCCTCTCAACTTCTCCTTAGAGAGAGGGGATTAAAAATTTCTTATTATTTAAGGGTACTGTCGAAAAAAGAACAAACTAGAAAATTTTGTGATGGAATATTCGATTTTTTTTATACCTTAAGACTCGGTTTCTTTTTTTCATACTTATTTCTTTTTGTTTTCCACAAAAATGAAATCATTAAAAAAGAGTAATTAACTCCTTCTTTTCTATTTTACTTCTATTGTGTTTTTTGTAATTATTAATTTGACCCGTAAAATTTCGGATCATTTTTTTAATTGTATTAACTCTTGGGGTTTGTTTATAGTATATTAATTGTTGAATTAATTTAATTATTAATTTGATCTGTAAGATTTCGGATAGATTTTTAATTATTTTGATTTCTTGTCGTGATGTTCAGGGTTAAAAATAATCGTTAATTTGACCCGTGAGATAACGGGTTATTTTTTCGTTTATTTTAATCATTTATTTGTTGAATATCTTGTTTGTTTAGATTTAATGCTTGTTTTAGAAAATCACTAAGAAAAATAAAAAAAGATGTTTGAATTAGGATTTCAATTGGTTTTAGAATTTTTCTTGTTATTTTGCATATCTAGAATATAGATTTTATTTTAGATTTAAAAAAAATAGAAAACAAAAAATGCATTCATTTAGGATTTTAGTTTTTGTTCAATTTAAGTTGCATGTTTAACTACGTGGCAGTTTTAAATTTCGAACATTGTTAAAAATAAAAAAAATCATGCATATGTCATGTAGAATTAGGGCATGCTTCGCACGTCATTGCATATTAAATAGATTGCATGTTAGGTTAAGATAATGTCTTAATTTAAATTAGGATTTAATATGACCTAATCCTTATTTTAAATTAGATAGAATTTCAATCTAGCTAGATCATTTTTGCATTCGAATTTCATGAAAGAAAATACAAAATTTGTCTTTGCATAAGTTAATTTCAATTTTTAGGATAGATTGCATTTTTAAAAATAGAAACATCAAATGCACGTCATTTAGTTTTCATTAAGTTCATTTAATTAGAACTTTCTTGTCATTAGACTAAGTCATTTAATAAATGTCGCGTGACATATAGCTTGCATATTAAATTGCATGAGGAATGTCATTTTAGTTTAAATAATTTGGTATGTCATTGCATCGCATTGCATGTCATTATAATTAGATCATTTAGGTTGCATTTAATTATTGCATTTCTTCACGTCATATAGTTTAGGTCATGTCGCCATGTCATATTAGATTATTAGTGCGCATCACATGACTTTCATTAAATAAAGTGAAACAAAAAAAAATTGATTGCTTGTTAATTAGGAATCATATCTATGATTGTTGATGTGACTTCTGATTTAACATTGCAGATGCTTTCGTTGCTTTAAGGTATGCTTTTGCATTATTTAATTGCTTTCTTGATGTGTTAAATTGGTGGTATGCACATATGTATGATCACCTCACACGTTAGGAAATTAAATTAAAATCAATTCAATTGCCAAACATTTTCTTAAAATTAAAAAGAAATGGTACCAAAAGGGCACTAGAATAATCTAGTGTAACCAAGTCCCGTACCCAAAATCTCTGGTTCGTAGAAGTAAAATAATACTCATATTATTTTACTTAGGTGTCTAATCGACCTACCCTAAAACGATTAGTGACGACTCCTAGATAATAATCTTTTGCATGTTAAAACCCTAAGTCGCGATTTGGTATGGGCTTGGGAGAGCTCGAGCTAAGCTTAAAGACTTAGTAATGCATCAACCTAGTTTTAGGTGGTGAACCCGAAAAATTGGGTCGCGACACTCCCTAAGCAGAGTTTAGGTAGTAAACTGACCGGTTTTGCGATCCGGTGAGTCCACGACGACGGCGACGGCAACGCGGAGACGGGCGACAAACAACCTCGTGGCGACACTGAACGGAGACTGGACGGGCCTCAAAACTGGCCCAACAGCTCACGGCTGGGCTAGGTTTCGGCTTTTGCTTGCGGCTGAAGGAGGCTAAACCGAGCGGCGCCTTTGGCTGGAAAAGGCCAAGCGGGGCTAGGCGGCGGTGGCAAGGGCTCGGGGGCGGTCACGGCGAATTCCAGGAAGCCGTAGGCAGCACGACGGGCGGCGATGTGGACGGATGGAGGCCTCAGGACAGTTGGAGACGCGCGGCTCGCGGGCGGCAGCGACGGCTTGCAATGGGCGGACGAGCGGCGAGGGAGCTCTGGCGGCTGTCGACAGACAAGGGGGAGGGGCTGCCGGTTTTTATCTGGTTTTCTAAGCTTCCTAAAGCTTCAACAATGGAGAAAGCAAGTCTCTCTTGAATAAGAAGATAGCTGAAGAGTGTGGAGGGGCTCAAATGCCCCAAAAGTCTTCATTCTATCCCCTTGGTGGTCATTGGCAAGGCCCCACCACTTGAGCTGTCATCCATGCCCAATTTGCAGCCCAAGACTTTCTCTAGAAGCTTCCCCAAGTGGTCCAAAAGTTGTGGCACCCTTGGCCTACGAATTTTGGGCCAAATTCCCCTAAATTGAATCAATTCCTCTCCAATTGAGTTCAATTTGATGTCCATAAAATCAACCGAGGTGCCCACACTTGAATTCACATTTTTCATCACCCATTTGTCCAACTTGTATCCCAAAAACGTGACAAAAAACGGTCTCTCGAATTTTCCGGTCCAAAACGGCCATACTTTTAATTTTCGCCAAATATCTCGATTTGTAGAAAAATCTTCGGAAGGTGAGTTGACGCTCCTAAATGAATTGTGACATGACATGATCTTCAATTTTTGAAATCGGGTTTAAATTCACAGTTAATTTCTATCTGGCGTGATTTTAGCATGACCTAGTCTATCGGGTAGATTTTAGGAATTCTTAGTGCAATTGACCCGTGGTCGATTATTTTCGAACCACATCGTACGTCTTCAACACATTGGTGACTCTCGATTGTCGTGAAAATCTCGAGATTTCAAATACGGGCATAGGGTGCAGAAATGACAGAAAAGTCGATCTAGTGCCGTTCAACAGAAATTTTGCAATTAGGCGGAATCACCCACACTCTAATGACATACCTCTGTTGAATTGACCTATCTCCGGTCTCTGATCGATTTTGACTGCGCCGTAATGACCTTGGCAGATTAGCATGGTCAAGCGGTCGATTCCTCGTCGAATTCTCAAGTCTATCGCGTTAAAATCCCTTAACGGTTTCACTAGAAAGACTAGTTATCTCATGAGTAATTAGCTCAGAGAATAGAACTATAGGCGCGTCGATGAAAAGCCCGATTCATTTAATTGAAAACAGAATTGGAAATTCAGGATGTCACACTTGGTGAGGAAATTTTTGACATCATAAATGATGTCGTGACTTGGTCCTCTAGTACTTATGCAATTATTGGAAGAAAAAGTGGGGTTTACCCAAATAATAATAATAATAATAACAAAAAGAAGTAAACCAAATATGTCATCGTTTCTTGATAGCAAAGTTGGTGGAATTATTTTTTTTCCGAACACTATAGACATAACATAAGAAGGGAATCGTAAGGGCACACGCCTCTCACCAAATTACAAATAGCAAACCGATCATGACCAAACTTTAAGATATAACTCAACTACAATGATTGAGGATGTTGCCAACTTTCCATCGTAATTCTAACACGGCAACATCAGACTTTTGTTATTGATGGAGCTTTAGCAGAAAGAAAATGAAGATTCGATTAGCTTGATACGAGCCGCTGGTCGATCATTCGGTGAACGAGTATTGTTCATACCTCACCTTGCAATCTTGGAGCTGTAATCGCGCCCCGATACTCATAGGACACCTGCCAAGCACATGTCCGAGCGCATAATCGAGGCATGTGGAGCATGCGTCATTGGAAAGCACTAGATTGCAGGCTACGTGGCCATAGGCAACCGCCTCTTGATAAGGAGACTGTGCGTAAAAATCGAATCCATCGCCGGGTGCCGTGCTATCTAAGGTCGAAACAAGCCACTTTAAGCTAGAGGCGAAAGGATCGTTGTCTTGGTACGTAGCTTGGTTACACTGACAGAACATTTCGGTCGTGTCGGGATAGCCATCACTCTCAACGTTGCCAATCCAAAGGAGCACAAACATGAGACCTGCAATCCTCTGTGAAGTGGCCATTAACTCTCTATGTCTGTTCTCTTCTCTTGCTCTCTCTTCAACTCCTGCTCAGAACTTCAGAATGTTTGTGCATTTAAAGGGATTTTTTTTTTTGTATGTTTCTCTGCCTTTTCTTCTATCACACCCCGAATCCTTGTTGGGATGGGAATGACACGGCCGTCCTTCTGCCGTGGCCTCCAACCATCACTTTTCCAATTCCTACAAATCCCCGTCAACAATGCTCTCGCTCTATTAGTCGCTAATCGAGGTACCTGAAAAGATTTGGAAATAGAGGGGTGAGTAACCACAAGCTCAATGAGTATTACATATCTTCTAACCAGATCGAGCAGTCACTAAACATATATGTAAGTATAGACAGTAACCAGTAACTCACAATCCAACTCATTAATATACATATCAAATCAAGTACGAGTCATTCAATTCAACAAAGCTCTGTACAAGTCAGAAATACACATTTAAATCCACCATCACGATTCACATATTAATGGTCAAGTCAATTTACTAATCTCTATCGAAAACTACGTCAATGATCCATCCATCGATTTATATCATATCAAAACTTACGTTGATGGTCTGTCCATCGACTACTCTTTTGCTCAATATCAAACTATGGTCACGACACAACGCCTTGTCACAAGACGGCCAAGATTTCGCCTTGGTAAGGTCTCCACCTACAAAGCCGGTAGCTCGGCCTAGAAGGATATCATTAACCTAGTACGCACACCCTTTAACCCCTCGCAGGGTTCACAGTCCTATTGATCATAAACAACCGCCCTCCAATACCAGAAATCCAATGCAAAAAACAATTTCATAAAGGAAGCAAATAACTTTTTGGCGCAACATAACCATCCGCCATTTCTCAAATCATTCATAGACTTTTCTGTAAACCAGTTGCAAAGTAGTCGCGCGCACACTCATGCATATATACATAAATGTATATCTTTTTTTCTGTACAATATATTGCAAACACACTTTCTAAACATCCGCAAACCATCGAAGAGTAGTAAATGCTCGATCCGGCTTTTATGCCCCAAATATGTCATTTCAAAATTCGTACTATATATGATTCGTGGCACTCTCGGAACATGAGTTTTACAAATTCAAAGAAGATATAATTTTACTCGCTTGGATATGGCCCAAACTAAATAAAGGCTTATTCAATCCAACGAACTTGCATTCCCATCATAGAAGTGATAAATAGCATCAACACCAAGTAAAATGCTATCTCAACGACGGCTAAGCTAAACTAGGCTCAAACGCTAATAAAATAAGTCCTACGCGTTAACAAATCGATCGCTCAAAGCAATTATCCGAACCTAAACACAATATGCAACTTGCCCGTACAACTCTAAAATCTCGCTACGACAAAACCATTGCTCTAAAACGCTTCCTGACTAACCCCACGGCCTCACTACACCATAAACCTCCATTTCCATGAAATTCTGAAGCTTCACAGCTGAAAATCCATACTTCGGGGCTCGATTTTCCCAAAATTTCGAATTTGAGCCATAAACTCGAAAAACATTTCGATTGGAAGAACGAGCAGCGTCGACACTTACCAAGTGTTGTGTTACGTAGTCGAGTCGGTTTTGCGAAGTTTCAAAGGTGCGCACATGAGAAACTCCCTTCCTCTTCTTCCCCTTTCTTCTCCTTTCTTTCCCTTCTTTTCTTCCTCTCTTCTCTTTCCTTTCTATTCTACGAGCTCTTGGCCTGCTGTTGCATCCATTTATCCTTTTCTTTATTGACTTTTCAATCATAATTTCCTTTTTTTTTTTTAATTTGGGCCCCACCTTTGAAAAGTCAAGATAATACACCTTCTACAATGATTACTTATATTTGATTCGAGTACTTATCTTATTGCAAAATACTTTAATTGGATAAACGAGGAGCGTGGACACTTACGGGGTCTTGCGTTATGCAATCAAGTTGGCTAGGCGAGGTCTCGAAGGCATGCACATGAGAAATCCCCTTCATTTTCTTCCCCTTTCTTCTTCTCTCTTTGCCTTATTTTTTGCCTTTCCGCTCTTTCCCTTCTATTCTACGAGCTCTCAGCCTACTGAAGCATCCACTTATCCCCTTCTTTATTGACTTTTCAAACTTATTTTCTTTTTTTTTTGTTTTTTTTTTCTGTTGGCCCCACCTTTAAAAAGTCAAAATATTACATCTTCTACAATGATTAATTATGTCTGATTCGAGTACTTATTCTACTGCAAAATACTTCGATTGGACGAACGAGAAGCGTGAGCACTTACCGGGTGTTGTGTTACGTAGTCAAGCCGGCCTGTAAGAGCAACCACCTATCCTCTTCTTTATTCACTTTTCATCCTTATTTTCCTTCCTTTTTCTTTTCTTTTTCTTCTCCGGGCCCCACCTTCGAAAAGTCAAAATATTACATCTTCTACAATGATTAATTATTTCTGATTCGAGTACTTATCCTGTTGCAAACTACTTCGAATGGACGAACGAGGAGCATGGACACTTGCCGAGTGTTGTGTTACGTAGTCGAGTCAGTTTGGTGAGATCTCGAAGGCGTGCACATGAGAACCCCCTTTGTTCTTCTCTCTTTCCCTTATTTTCTTCCTTTCCTCTGTTCCCCTTCTATTCTACGAGCTCACGGCCGAGTAAACACATCCACCTATTATCTTCTTTGATGACTTTTCAAACTTATTTTCCTTTTTTTTGGGGCCCCACATTTAAAAAGAAAAAATATTACATCTTCTGCAATGATTAACTGTGTCTGATTTGAGTACTCATCTCGTTGCAAAATACTTCGATTCGACGAACGAGGAGCGTGATCACTTATTGGTTGTTGTGTTACGTAGTCGAGTTGGCCTCCTGAAGCATCCACTTATCCTCTTCTTTATTCACTTGTCATCCTTATTTTCCTTTTTTTTTGGGCCCCACATTTAAAAAGAAAAAAATATTACATCTTCTGCAATGATTAACCGTGTCTGATTTGAGTACTCATCCTGTTGCAAAATACTTCGATTCGACGAACAAGGAGCGTGATCACTTACTGGGTGTTGTGTTACATAGTTGAGTTGGCCTCCTGAAGCATCCACTTATCCTATTCTTTATTCACTTGTCATCCTTATTTTCCATTTTTTTTTCTAGGAGCCCCACATTTGAAAATTCAAAATATATCGTTCTCTACAATTATTAATTGTGTCTAATTTGAGTACTTATTCTTTTGCAAAATATTTCGATTGGACAAACGGGGAACTTGGACAATTACCAGGTGTTGTGTTAGGTAATCGAGTCGGCTTAGCGAGGTCCCAAAGGTGTGCACATGAGAAACCCCGTTTCTCTTCTTCTCATTTCTTCTTCTCTCTTTCCCTTATTTTCCTCCTTTGATCTCATTCCCTTCTATTCTATGAGCTTACGGCCTGCGAACGCATCCACTTCTCTTCTTCTTTATTGACTTTTGAAACTTATTTTCATTTTTTCATTGGGCCCAACCTTTAAAAATTCAAAATATTGCATATTCTGCAATGATTAATTGTGTCTGATTCGAGTACTTATCCTATTGCAAAATACTTTGATTAGACGGACGAATAGAGTGAGCACTTATAGGGTGCTGAGCTACATAGTCGAGTTGGCCTCTTGAAGCATCCACTTATCCTCTTCTTTATTCACTTTTCACACTTATTTTCCTTTTTTTTTGGGTCCCTATATTTGAAAAGTCAAAAAATTACATCTTCTATAATGATTAATTGTGTCTGATTCGAGTACTTATCCTTTTGCAAACTACTTCGATTGGACGAACGAGGAGCGTCGCCACTTACCGGCTGTTGGGTTACATTGTCGAGACGGCTTGGCAAGATCCCAAAGGCGGCACATGAGAAATTTCCTCTCTTCTTCCCCTTTCTTCTTCTTTCTTTCCCTTCTTTTCTTCGTTTCCTCCCTTCCCTTTCTATTTATGAGCTCTCAGCCTGCTAAAGCATCCACTTATCCTCTTCTTTATTCACTTTTCAAGCTTGTTTTCCTTTTTTCTAGTTGCCCCACCTTTGAAAAAGTCAAAATATTACATCTTCTGCAATGATTAATTGTGTCCGATTTGAATACTCATCCTATTGCAAAATACTTCGATTGGACGAATGAGGAGCGTGAGCACTTACAGGGTGTTGTGTTACGTAATCGAGTCGGCCCGCTGAAGCATCCACTTATCCTCTTCTTTATTCAGTTTTCGTCCTTATTTTCCGTTTTTTTTTTCTGGGGGCCCCATCTTTGAAAAGTCAAAGTATTACATCTTCCATAATGATTATTTGTGTTTGATTCGAGCACTCATCCTTTTGCAAAATATTTCAATTCGACGAACGATGAGCATGGACACTTATTGGGTGTTGGTTTACGTTGTTAAGTCGACTTGGCAAGGTTCCAAAGGCGTGCACATGAGAAAGTCCATTCCTCTTCTTCCCCTTTCTTCTTCTTTCTTTCCCTTCTTTTGTTCATTTCCATTCTTTCCTTTCTATTCTACGAGCTCTCGGCCTACTGAAGCATCTACTTATCATCTTCTTTATCTACTTTTCAACCCTTATTTTCCCTTTTTTTCTATGGAATGCATTCTCCATTTGTTCATTCTTTCGAAACAATCATCTTGACTTCTACCTTAATGTCGCCTTCTCTGGATTGATTCTATTATTAAAATTGAAATGATATTTTTGCCACGCAATTTAGTTGATATCTATTGATGTTGCATGGGAATGTAAATAGTCAATGTGTGGCTTTATAACGTACTCCAGGCTATTTACCTATCGACGACGAAGCTTATCCCCTATTATCGATTTCTAAAGCATTATTCATGCACGTATCTCCTCAAAAAGTTTTGAGGACGTGAAAGCAAATGGTTCCTTAAATTCTATGTGAAGAGTTCGTGAACATAGGCAGTTTAATTCGGAATGGCTTTGTTTTCCTTCATCTAACTCGATTGTTGAAAATATATGGTATCGAGAATTGCAGTTTTTACCAGTGAAATGTGAACGCACTGAAGAAGGAATAGGAGAGGCAATTTTTACGAAAGACGGTTTGACTTGGCCACAATTCTCAAAATTACAATGTCGTGGAAATGACAATTCCATCATAAGCAATCCCTACCAACAAAATACACTAAACTACGCAGAATCGATTCTTCATGAGTTGAATTGTTACTTTTCCCTTCAAGATAATTGCTAGCCGCACAAAGTAGCCGCTTGTTACCTGTTGAAAATATGTCTCGAGTTTCACCCCTTGAACAAGACCCGACCTGAGTTGAATTGTTATTTTCGGACGTCCGAATGTATGCGGTGGAAATTTAGATATCCTTTGCGATATTAGAGTACAAATTGGAGGAAGATTTCCCATTTTGTCTTGATATCAAATGACTACGGACATAAAAAAATAAATAAATTATAAGATGGCTAGTAAATTACGAAAGGGTTGGTGTGGCTTGAATTGATATGGAGTAATTCATACTCCGGTTATTTCGCAGAAAATGATTCATCTGAAAAACATCTTCCTAGAAATGATCCCTCGTATTGCTAACAAAAATGAGTGAAACGCAAAATATTTTCATTGTTCACGAAACTATATACATATAAATCATCGACCAATCACTTCAAGGGACTATTTTTAAGAATATGTTTTTCATAGCATTCATTTTTTTATGAAATAAGCGCGCCTTGGTGTCACGCCCCGAGCCTCGAGCGCGTGTCCATCCCTTGGTGGTCGGTAAAAATCGCGACGTCCCAGGATGTGTCGCCGACCCATTCATGTTATTGCACATGCGAAAGGGAATAAATTTCTCCTGACGGTAAACGGCTTGGGATAGAAAAGTAGGAAAATAGATTCACAAACAAAACACTCTTTTATACACACACTGAGTCATATACAAAAGTCTACAAAAAGATTTATGCATAGAAGTCTAGATCAAAAGGGACTAAGGAGACTTTAAACTCCAAGCTCTCCAGTCCTCGGCTCCGGGTCCTCCATTCTACGATCCTGAAAAGAATTGAGCACACGACGGGGTGAGATATAAGTCTCAACGAGTTCACGCTCTACACCCCGATTAGGAGGGCAATACACCTGGAGGAGTCTTAACCACACAACCATAGAGACTTACCTCGTCTCAGATCCACCCTGCATGTCAGCACAATTCATATCACAGACGGCCACGCAAACATAAGCAGCAAATAAGCTCCATCACCTGGAACGCCACACTCAATTGCAACCAAGCAAAGGGGTCCTGATTATAGGGCCAAATCATTATAACGCGTCCCATACCGTGCCACACAATTTTGTCCCATAATCCGACGCGTTCAACTCAATTTATCATGCGTTCCAAATTTTGATCTCGGCCCTATGGGCACGGCCTACTCGATGTTCGGCGGTCTTCTAGCCAGGCGTCGTCTCATCCCATTGAGCACGACAATGTCCCTACTAGACGGCTTTCCTGAAGGAGCATAGGTCCAAAATGTACTGCGACCGACTTCCGTTGTCCAGGGGCATGCCATCTAAGGGCATGTCCACCCGACTCATTTCGAGGACGGGTTCTCTTAACCAACACACGAACATTCAATCTTGGCTCAAGACACCATGCATTGCACTCAAATGCCTCAATTAAAATGGTGAACCTGACCTATTTCCTTCGTATTAAAAATACACGGTAAAATAATCGTGTGTGGGTACACGGTCAATTTAAACCAGAAAATTTGATACCATTCCTTTTAAAATCCCACTATTTAATATAGTACCTAAAAACCATTTTTGGTGTCAAAACCCGACACCCGGTAATTTCTAAATAATTACCAAAATTTCCAAATTTTGAATTAAATACTCAAAATTACAATCATCACTCAATTTGCATAATTTAACACTCAATTGCAGAAACTAGGCATACCAATGCAATCGGCACTAAATTCCGATCACTGACTATCCCGGTATAATTTTCGGAATATATTAAATAATTAAATATATACCAAAATTAATTAAATAATGCAATTTAAATTCAATAAATAGCAACTTAGGCCGGAAACGCTAATCTAACCACCTAAAGGGGCTTAAAATTTTTTTGAACCTATCTTGATAAATAGTACGACTACTTTAGTCCTAATCTATCCGTTCTAACCACTTGACATGCATAATTACACAATTAAATCACTAATCTAATCTAACTAACCACCTAATCCTTAATGAACTTAAACTAATCACCCCTTAAGCATAATTAACTCCCCAAGCAGAGTTTAGGTAGTAAACTGACCGGTTTTGCGATCCGGTGAGTCCACGGCGATGGCGATGGCAACGCGGAGACGGGCGACAAACAACCTCGTGGCGACACCGAACGGAGACTGGACGGGCCTCAAAACTGGCCCAACAGATCACGGCTGGGCTAGGTTTCGGCTTCTGCTAGCGGCTAAAGGAGGCTAAACCGAGTGGCGCCTTTGGCTGGAAAAGGCCAATCGGGGCTAGGCGGCGGTGGCAAGGGCTCGGGGGCGGTCACGGCGAATTCCAGGAAGCCGTAGGCAGCACGACGGGCGGCGACATGGACGGATGGAGGCCTCAGGACAGTTGGAGACGCGTGGCTCGCGGGCGGCAGCGACGGCTTGCAATGGGCGGACGAGCGGCGAGGGAGCTCTAGCGGCTGTCGACAGACAAGGGGGAGGGGCTGCCGGTTTTTATCTGGTTTTCTAAGCTTCCTAGAGCTTCAACAATGGAGAAAGCAAGTCTCTCTTGAAGAAGAAGATAGCTGAAGAGTGTGGAGGGGCTCAAATGCCCCAAAAGTCTTCATTCTATACCCTTGGTGCTCATTGGCAAGGCCCCACCACTTGAGCTGTCATCCATGCCCAATTTGCAGCCCAAGACTTTCCCTAGAAGCTTCCCCAAGTGGTCCAAAAGTTGTGGCACCCTTGGCCTACGAATTTTGGGCCAAATTCCCCTAAATTGAATCAATTCCTCTCCAATTGAGTTCAATTTGATGTCCATAAAATCAACTGAGGTGCCCACACTTGAATTCACATTTTTCATCACCCATTTGTCCAACTTGTATCACAAAAACGTGACAAAAAACGGTCTCTCGAATTTTCCGGTCCAAAACGGCCATACTTTTAATTTTCGCCAAATATCTCGATTTGTAGAAAAATCTTCGGAAGGTGAGTTGACGCTCCTAAATGAATTGTGACATGACAGGATCTTCAATTTCCGAAATTGGGTTTAAATTCACAGTTAATTTCTATCTGGCGTGATTTTAGCATGACCTAGTCTATCGGGTAGATTTTAGGAATTCTTAGTGCAATTGACCCGTGGTCGATTATTTTCGAACCACATCGTACGTCTTCGACACATTGTTGACTCTCGATTGTCGTGAAAATCTCGAGATTTCAAATACGGGCATAGGGTGCAGAAATGACAGAAAAGTCGATCTAGTGCCATTCAACAGAAATTTTGCAATTAGGCGGAATCACCCACACTCTAATGACATACCTCTGTTGAATCGACCTATCTCCGGTCTCTGATCGATTTTGACCGCGCCGTAATGACCTTGGCAGATTAGCACGGTCAAGCGGTCGATTCCTCGTCGAATTCTCAAGTCTATCGCGTTAAAATCCCTTAACGGTTTCACCAGAAAGACTAGTTATCTCATGAGTGATTAGCTCAAAGAATAGAACTATAGGCACGTCGATGAAAAGCCCGATTCATTTAATTGAAAACAGAATTGGAAATTCAGGATGTCACACTTGGTGAGGAAATTTTTGACATCATAAATGATGTCGTGACTTGGTCCTCTAGTACTTATGCAATTATTGGAAGAAAAAGTGGGGTTTACCCAAATAATAATAATAATAATAACAAAAAGAAGTAAACCAAATATGTCCTCGTTTCTTGATAGCAAAGTTGGTGGAATTATTTTTTTTCCGAACACTATAGACATAACATAAGAAGGGAATCGTAAGGGCACACGCCTCTCACCAAATTACAAATAGCAAACTGATCATGACCAAACTTTAAGATATAACTCAACTACAATGATTGAGGATGTTGCCAACTTTCCATCGTAATTCTAACACGGCAACATCAGACTTTTGTTATTGATGGAGCTTTAGCAGAAAGAAAATGAAGATTCGATTAGCTTGATACGAGCTGCTGGTCGATCATTCGGTGAACGAGTATTGTTCATACCTCACCTTGCAATCTTGGAGCTGTAATCGCGCCCCGATACTCATAGGACACCTGCCAAGCACATGTCCGAGCGCATAATCGAGGCATGTGGAGCATGCGTCATTGGAAAGCACTAGATTGCAGGCTACGTGGCCATAGGCAACCGCCTCTTGATAAGGAGACTGTGCGTAAAAATCGAATCCATCGCCGGGTGCCGTGCTGTCTAAGGTCGAAACAAGCCACTTTAAGCTAGAGGCGAAAGGATCGTTGTCTTGGTACGTAGCTTGGTTACACTGACAGAACATTTCGGTCATGTCGGGATAGCCATCACTCTCAACGTTGCCAATCCAAAGGAGCACAAACATGAGACCTGCAATCCTCTGTGAAGTGGCCATTAACTCTCTATGTCTGTTCTCTTCTCTTGCTCTCTCTTCAACTCCTGCTCAGAACTTCAGAATGTTTGTGCATTTAAAGGGATTTTTTTTTTGTATGTTTCTCTGCCTTTTCTTCTATCACACCCCGAATCCTTGTTGGGATGGGAATGACACGGCCGTCCTTCTGCCGTGGCCTCTAACCACCACTTTTCCAACTCCTACAAATCCCCGTCAACAATGCTCTCGCTCTATTAGTCGCTAATGGAGGTACCTGAAAAGATTTGGAAATAGAGGGGTGAGTAACCACAAGCTCAATGAGTAGTACATATCTTCTAACCAGATTGAGCAGTCACTAAACATATATGTAAGTATAGACAGTAACCAGTAACTCACAATCCAACTCATTAATATACATATCAAATCAAGTACGAGTCGTTCAATTCAACAAAGCTCTGTACAAGTCAGAAATACACATTTAAATCCACCTTCACGATTCACATATTAATGGTCAAGTCCATTTACTAATCTCTATCGAAAACTACGTCAATGATCCATCCATCGATTTATATCATATCAAAACTTACGTCGATGGTCTGTCCATCGACTACTCTTTTGCTCAATATCAAACTATGGTCACGACACAACCCCTTGTCACAAGACGGCCAAGATTTCGCCTTGGTAAGGTCTCCACCTACAAAGCCGGTAGCTCGGCCTAGAAGGATATCATTAACCTAGTACGCACACCCTTTAACCCCTCGCAGGGTTCACAGTCCTATTGATCATAAACAACTGCCCTCCAATACCAGAAATCCAATGCAAAACACAATTTCATAAAGGAAGCAAATAACGTTTTGGTGCAACATAACCATCCGCCATTTCTCAAATCATTCATAGACTTTTCTGTAAACCAGTTGCAAAGTAGTCGCGCGCACACTCATGTATATATATATATATATATATATATATAAATGTATATCTTTTTTTCTTTACAATATATTGCAAACACACTTTCTAAACATCCGCAAACCATCGAAGAGTAGTAAATGCTCGATCCGGCTTTTATGCCCCAAATATGTCATTTCAAAATTCGTACTATATATGATTCGTGGCACTCTCGGAACATGAGTTTTACAAATTCAAAGAAGATATAATATTACTCGCTTGGATATGGCCCAAACTAAATAAAGGCTTATTCAATCCAACGAACTTGCATTCCTATCATAGAAGCGATAAATAGCATCAACACCAAGTAAAATGTTATCTCAATGACGGCTAAGCTAAACTAGGCTCAAACGCTAATAAAATAAGTCCTACGCGTTAACAAATCGATCGCTCAAAGCAATTATCCGAACCTAAACACAATATGCAACTTCTTGTACAACTCTAAAATCTCGCTACGACAAAACCATTGCTCTAAAACGCTTCCTGACTAACCCCATGGCCTCACTACACCATAAACCTCCATTTCCATGAAATTCTGAAGCTTCACAGCTGAAAATCCATACTTCGGGGCTCGATTTTCCCAAAATTTCGAATTTGAGCCATAAACTCGAAAAACATTTCGATTGGAAGAACGAGCAGCGTCGACACTTACCAAGTGTTGTGTTACGTAGTCGAGTCGGTTTTGCGAAGTTCCAAAGGTGCGCACATGAGAAACTCCCTTCCTCTTCTTCCCCTTTCTTCTCCTTTCTTTCCCTTCTTTTCTTCCTCTCTTCTCTTTCCTTTCTATTCTACGAGCTCTTGGCCTGCTGTTGCATCCATTTATCCTTTTCTTTATTGACTTTTCAATCATAATTTCCTTTTTTTTTTAATTTGGGCCCCACCTTTGAAAAGTCAAGATAATACACCTTCTACAATGATTACTTATATCTGATTCGAGTACTTATCTTATTGCAAAATACTTTAATTGGATAAACGAGGAGCGTGGACACTTACGGGGTCTTGCGTTATGCAATCAAGTTGGCTAGGCGAGGTCTCGAAGGCATGCACATGAGAAATCCCCTTCCTTTTCTTCCCCTTTCTTCTTCTCTCTTTGCCTTATTTTTTGCCTTTCCGCTCTTTCCCTTCTATTCTACGAGCTCTCAGCCTACTGAAGCATCCACTTATCCCATTCTTTATTGACTTTTCAAACTTATTTTCTTTTTTTTTTGTTTTTTTTTTTTCTGTTGGCCCCACCTTTAAAAAGTCAAAATATTACATCTTCTACAATGATTAATTGTGTCTGATTCGAGTACTTATTCTACTGCAAAATACTTCGATTGGACGAACGAGAAGCGTGAGCACTTACCGGGTGTTGTGTTACGTAGTCAAGCCGGCCTGTAAGAGCAACCACCTATCCTCTTCTTTATTCACTTTTCATCCTTATTTTCCTTCCTTTTTCTTTTCTTTTTCTTCTCCGGGCCCCACCTTCGAAATGTCAAAATATTACATCTTCTACAATGATTAATTATTTTTGATTCGAGTACTTATCCTGTTGCAAACTACTTCGAATGGACGAACGAGGAGCATGGACACTTGCCGAGTGTTGTGTTACGTAGTCGAGTCAGTTTGGTGAGATCTCGAAGGCGTGCACATGAGAACCCCCTTTGTTCTTCTCTCTTTCCCTTATTTTCTTCCTTTCCTCTGTTCCCCTTCTATTCTACTAGCTCACGGCCGAGTAAACACATCCACCTATTATCTTCTTTGATGAATTTTCAAACTTATTTTCCTTTTTTTTTGGGGCCCCACATTTAAAAAGAAAAAATATTACATCTTCTGCAATGATTAACTGTGTCTGATTTGAGTACTCATCTCGTTGCAAAATACTTCGATTCGACGAACGAGGAGCGTGATCACTTATTGGTTGTTGTGTTACGTAGTCGAGTTGGCCTCCTGAAGCATCCACTTATCCTCTTCTTTACTCACTTGTCATCCTTATTTTCCTTTTTTTTGGGCCCCACATTTAAAAAGAAAAAAATATTACATCTTCTGCAATGATTAACCGTGTCTGATTTGAGTACTCATCCTGTTCCAAAATACTTCTATTTGATGAACGAGGAGCGTATCACTTACTGGGTGTTGTGTTACGTAGTCGAGTTGGCCTCCTGAAGCATCCACTTATCCTCTTCTTTATTCACTTGTCATCCTTATTTTCCATTTTTTTTAGGTGCCCCACCTTTGAAAATTCAAAATATATCGTTCTCTACAATTATTAATTGTGTCTAATTTGAGTACTTATTCTTTTGCAAAATATTTCAATTGGACGAATGAGGAACTTGGACAATTACTAGGTGTTGTGTTAGGTAATTCAGTCGGCTTAGCGAGGTCCCAAAGGCGTGCACATGAGAAACCCTGTTCCTCTTCTTCTCCTTTCTTCGTCTCTCTTTCCCTTATTTTCCTACTTTGATCTCATTCCCTTCTATTCTATGAGCTTACGGCCTGCGAATGCATCCCCTTCTCTTTTTCTTTATTGACTTTTGAAACTTATTTTCATTTTTTCATTGGGCCCAACCTTTAAAAATTCAAAATATTGCATATTCTGCAATGATTAATTGTGTCTGATTCGAGTACTTATCCTATTTCAAAATACTTTGATTAGACGGACGAATAGAGTGACCACTTATAGGATGTTGAGCTACATAGTCGAGTTGGCCTCTTGAAGCATCCACTTATCCTCTTCTTTATTCTCTTTTCATATTTATTTTCCTTTTTTTTTTGGGTCCCCATCTTTGAAAAGTTAAAAAATTACTTCTTCTATAATGATTAATTGTGTCTGATTCGAGTACTTAACCTTTTGCAAAATACTTCGATTGGACGAACGAGGAGCGTCGACACATATCGGGTGTTGGGTTACATTGTTGAGTCGGCTTGGCAAGATCCCAAAGGTGGCACATGAGAAATTTCCTTTTTCTTCTTCCCCTTTCTTCTTCCTTTCCGTTCTTTTCTTCGTTTCCTCCCTTCCCTTTCTATTTATGAGCTCTCGCTACTAAAGCATCAACTTATCCTCTTCTTTATTCACTTTTCAAGCTTGTTTTCCTGTTTTCTATTTGCCCCACCTTTGAAAATTTCAAAATACTACATCTTCTGCAATGATTAATTGTGTATGATTTGAGTACTCATCCTATTGCAAAATACTTTGATTGGATGAATGAGGAGCGTGAGCACTTACAGGGTGTTGCGTTATGTAATTGAGTCGGCCCACTGAAGCATCCACTTATCCTCTTCTTTATTCACTTTTCATCCTTATTTTCCATTTTTTTTCTGGGGGCCCCATCTTTGAACAGTCAAAGTATTACATCTTCCATAATGATTATTTGTGTTTGATTCGAGCACTTATCCTTTTGCAAGATACTTCGATTCGACGAACAATGAGCATGGACACTTATTGGGTGTTGGTTTACGTTGTTAAGTCGACTTGGCAAGGTCCCAAAGGCATGCACATGAGAAAGTCCCTTCCTCTTCTTCCCCTTTCTTCTTCTTTCTTTCCCTTCTTTTGTTCATTTCCATTCTTTCCTTTCTATTCTACGAGCTCTCGGCCTACTGAAGCATCTACTTATCATCTTCTTTATCTACTTTTCAACCCTTATTTTCCCTTTTTTCTATGGAAATGCATTCTCCATTTGTTCATTCTTTCGAAACAATCATCTTGACTTCTACCTTAATGTCGCCTTCTCTGGATTGATTCTATTATTAAAATTGAAATGATATTTTTGCCACGCAATTTAATTGATAACTATTGATGTTGCATGGGAATGTAAATAGTCAATGTGTGGCTTTACAACATACTCCAAAATTTTTACCTATCGATGACGAAGCTTATCCCCGATTATCGATTTCTAAAGCATTATTCATGCACGTATCTCCTCAAAAAGTTTTGAGGACGTGAAAGCAAATGGTTCCTTAAATTCTATGTGAAGAGTTTGTGAACATAGGCAGTTCAATCGGGCTGGATTTGTTTTCCTTCATCTAACTCGATTGTTGAAAATATATGGTATCGAGAACTGTAGTTTTTACCATTGAACTATGAACGCACAGAAGAAGGAATAGGAGAGGCAATTTTTACGAAAGACGGTTTGACTTGGCCATAATTCTCAAAATCACAAAGCTGTGGAAATAGCAATTCTATCATAAGCAGTCCTCACCAACAAAATACACTAAACTACGAGCTACCATTTTTCGTGAGTTGAATTGTTACTTTTACCTTCGAGATAATTGCTAACCGCACAAAAAAGCCGCTTGTTACCTGTTAAAAATATGTCTCGAGTTCCACCTTTTGAACAAGACTCGACCTGAGATGAATTGTTATTTCCGGATGTATGAATGTATGTAGTGGAAATCTAGATATCCTTTGCGATATTGGAGTCCAAATTGGAGGAAGATTTCCCACTTTGTCTTGATATCAAATGACTAAGGACATTTACTTTTTTTTTTTTATGAGATGGTCATTAAATTACGAAAGGGTTGGTGTGGTTTGAATTGATATGGAGTTATTCATACTCTAGTTGTTTCACAGAAAATGATTCATTTGAAAAACATCTTCCTAGAAATGATCCCTCGTATTGCTAACAAAAATGAGTGAAATGCAAAATATTTTCATTGTTCACGAAAATATGTACATATAAATCATCGACCAATCACTTCAAGGGACTATTTTAAAGAAAAACTGGGGTTTACCCCCCCAAAAAAATAATAATAACAAAAGGAAGTAAACCAAATATGTCCTCGTTTCTTGATTGCAAAGTTGGTGGATTTTTTTTTTTTTGGAACACTATAGACATAACATAAGAATAAGGGAATCATAAGGGAACACTCCTTTCACCAAATTACAAATAGCAAACCAATCATGACACAAACTTTAAGATGTAACTGAGTTACAATGGTTGAGGATGTTGCCAACTTTCCATCATAATTTTCACATGGCAACATCAGACTTTCGTTGTTGATGGAGCTTTAGCAGAAAGAAAATGAAGATCTGATTAGTTTGATACGAGCCGTTGGTCAATCAGTCTGTGAATGAGTATTGTTCATACCTCATCTTGCAATCTCGAAGCTCTAATTGCGCCCTGATGCTCATAGGACACACTTCAAGCACATGTTTGTGCACATAATAGAGGCACGCGGAGCAATCCTCAAAGGAAAGCACTGGATTGCAGGCTGCGTGGCTAGAGGCAACCGCCTCTTGATAAGGAGACATTGTGTAATAATCTTAATTTAGCTTGTAGGGTGTCCCCTGTTCTAAGGTCGAAAGAAGCCACGTTAAGCTAGAGGCGAAAGCATCGTTGTATTGGTGCGTAGCTAAGTTACAGCCGGAGAATGTTTCGCTCCTGTCGTGAGTGCCACTCGCGACGTTGCCAATCCAAAGGAGCACAAACGTGAGACCTACAATCCTCTGTGAAGTGGCCATTAACTCTCTATGTTTGTTCTCTTCTCTTTCTCTCTCTTCCACTACTCCTTAGAACTTCAGAATGTTTGTGTATTTAAGGGATTTTTTTGGGGATAAGTACACTATCAATGCCAAAAGTTGTGTACGATGCTCACTTTGGTGCCAAAAGTTTATGTTGGACCACTTAAGTGCCAAATCGTAGGAAAAAAGATCACTTTGATGCCACCAGCGAGAGATTCTGGCCAAATTGATTACATGGCTTTTATATTTAAAAGAAAAAAATCGACAAAGCCTTCAAACGACGTCGTTTTGCCGTCTTAAGTGGATGGTCTCACAAAAACGACGCCGCACAAGTTGTTTAGGGATTTTTTTTTTTATTTGGGGATTGAAATTAGGGTTTTTTTGTTTGATCCTCGCCCAACGCTAGCCGCAATCGCTCGGCCTTTGTTGTTCGACCTCCGTCGTAGTAGCATTACGTCCTAATCTCGGTAACATTTCACCAGCTTCAACATCCTAAAATTCTTCGAGCCGGGACCGTGTCCACCAGCTTCAAGTGGGCGTGGAGGGAGAGCCTTTGGCAGCTCCGGCCTTCGATCACGAGCCAGTGGCGGCACACGACGGAGCATCGGCCCCGATCGCCGGAGCCTAGGTACTAGAAGACGCAGGCCAAGCACTCATTGAGGAGATCAGGGGCGGCGCACTCATCGGCGGCCTCCTCGAGCACCGGCCAGATCATGGCCTTTGACTTAACCGCCGAGTGGCTGTCGTCGGGGTCGGGGTTGGGGTCGGAGCTGCAGCCACCGAGCACAAGGGCCGTTGAGGACGGCGACTGGCCCATCGTCGGTGGCTTATCTTCTCTCTCTCTCTCTCTCTCTCTCTCTCTCTCTCTTTCTCTCAATTTGAGTATTTGGGGTTTTGAATTGGGGAAAGACACCAAACGATGTCATTTTGTTGTTTTGAATGCTGATTGTACTCTCTGGCGAGCCACATTAGCTTCAAAAATTAATAAAAAAGTGCCACGTCAGATTTCCGGCCAACCAAATCGGAGTTGGCACCAAAGTGAGCATTTTTCAAACTTTTTGTCACTTAAGTGATCCGACAGAAACTTTTGGCACCAAAGTGAGCGTCGTACACAACTTTTGGCATTGATAGTGTACTTATCCCGATTTTTTTGTATGTTTCTTTGTCGTTTCTTCTATCACACCCCGAATCCTTGTTGGGATGTGAATGACATGGGCATCCTTCTGATGTGGCCTCTAACCACCACTTTTCCAACTCCTACAAATCCCCGTCAACAATGCTCTCGCTCGATTAGTCGCTAATTGAGGTACCTGAAAAGATGTGGAAATAGAGGGGTGAGTAACTATAAGCTCAATGAGTAGTACGTATCTTCTAACCAGATTGAGGAGTCACTAAACATATATGTATGTATAGAGCGTAACCAGTAACTCACAATCCAACTCATTAATATACATATCAAATCAAGTACGAGTCGTTCAATTCAACAAAGCTCTGTACAAGTTAGAAATACACATTTAAATCCACCATCATGATTCACATATTAATCGTCAAGTCCATTTATTAATCTCTATCGAAAACTACGTCAATGATCCATTGATTGATCTATATCATATCAAAACTTACATCGATGGTCTATCAATCGACCACCCTTTTCCTCAATATCAAACTATGGTCACAACACAACGCCTTGTCACAAGACGGCCAACATTTCACCTTGGTAAGCTCTCCACCTACAAAGCCGGTAGCTTGGCCTAGAAGGATATCATTAACCTAGTATGCATACCCCTTAACCCCTCGCAAGGTTCATAGTCCTATTGAGCATAAACAACCGCCCTCCAATACTAGAAATCCAATCCAAACATCAATTTCATAAATGAAACAAATAACTTTTCACCGCAACATAACCATCCGCCATTTCTCAAATCATTCATAAATATTTCCGCAAACCAATTGCAAAGTAGTCACGCTCACAAACATGGATATATATATATATATATATATTTCTTTACAATATTTTGCAAACACACTTTCTAAACATCCGTAAACCACCGAAGAGTAGTAAATGCTCGATCCGGCTTTTATGCCCCAAATATTTCATTTCAAAATTCGTACTATATATGATTCGTGGCACTCTCAGAACATGAGTTTTACAAATTCAAATAAGATATAGTATTACTCGCCCAGATATGCCCCAAACTAAATAAAGGCTTATTCAATCCAACAAACTTGCATCTTATCATAGAAGCGATAACTAGCATCAACACCAAGTAAAATGCTATCTCAATTACGGCTAAGCTAAACTAGGCTTAAATGCTAATAAAATAACTCCTAAGCGTTAACAAATCGATCAATCAAAGCAATTATCCAAACCTAAACACAATATGGAACTTGCCCGTACAACTCTAAAATCTCGCTCCGACAAAACCATTGCTCTAAAACGAATGTCGACTAACCCCATAGCCTCACTACACCATAAATTGACATCTCCATGAAATTCTGAAGCTTCACCGTTGAAAATCTGGACTTCGGGGCTCGATTTTCCTAAAATTTCGAATTTGAGCCATAAACCCGAAAAATATTTCGATTGGAAGAACGAGCAGCATGGACACTTTAAAAAGTCAAAATATTACATCTTCTACAATGATTAATTGGGTCTGATTCGAGTACTTATCCTACTGCAAAATACTTTAATTGGACGAACGAGAGGCGTGAGCACTTACCGAGTGTTGTGTTACGCAGTCAAGTTGGCCTGCGGGAGCAACCACCTATCCTCTTCTTTATTCACTTTTCATCCTTATTTTCCTTCCTTTTCCTTTTTTTCTTCTTTTGTGGGCCCCACCTTTGAAAAGTCAAAATATTACATCTTCTACGATGATTAATTATGTTCGATTTGAGTACTTATTGTCGTGATCAATTTTTCGGTGAACCACCTAGGGTTTGGCTAATGGATTGTTAAGCCTAGACTTAACTCGGGCTCTCCCAAGCCCATACCAATTCACGACTTAGGTTCAAATATCTAGCATGCAAAAGAATTTTATCTAGGAGTCGCCACTAATTAGTTTATGGTAGGTCAATTAGACACCTAAGTAAAATAATGGGAGAATTATTTCACTTCTATGAACTAGAGATTTTGGGTACGGGGACTTGATTACGTTAGATTTCTCTAACGCCCTTTCGGTACCTTTCTCTTTTATTTGAAAAATGTTTGGCAAGCAACTTGAATTGATTTTAATTTAGTTCCCTAACATGTGAGGTGTTCATGCAGTGCGCAAACCACCAATTTAACACTCAAGAAAGCAAATAAAAATTACAGGACTTCATAGCAATGAAAGCATTTGCGTTGTTAAATCAGAATTCACATCAACAATCCTAGATATGATTTCTAATTAACACGCCATCACTCAATTTTTGTTTCCACTTTTTAACGAGAATATAGTCCATATGCAATACTATGCTTCTAATATAAAATGAAATAATATGACATGGCAAAATGTCTTAAACTATATGAATGAGTAAAAAAAAACTAATGATTTCTTAATGAACATGCAATAATTAAATATGCAATCTAAATTAACCAAAATGACCTAATTCTAATGACGGGCAATTTCTAATTAAATAAACCTAATAACAATCACTAAATAATGCTGTGCATTTCATGAGCCTAGTTCTATATGACATGCTTTTCATGAATCTAATTCTATATAATGTGCACATGATTTTTTTTATTTTTTATTTAACGAAAATTCATAATTAAAATCACTAAAAATGAAAATCAAACTAAAGTGAAATACTATATATTCTAACTGCTTTATAAACATGCATTTAAAAAAAAAACCTATCATGCAATTGGTAGAATTTGCTTATAACAACAGCTTTCAGAAAAGTATAGGCATGGCCCCATATGAAGCATTATATGGGAGAAGAAGCAGAACCCCTATCTGTTGGGACGAGGTAGGTGAAAGAAGATTGACAGGGCCTGAATTGATACAGGATACCACTGAGGTCGTTGAAATTATCAGGAAAAGACTCAAGACAGCCCGGAGTAGACAAAAGGGCTATGCGGACAGGCGTAGAAGGCCCTTAGAATTTAGTGTGGGAGATCACACATTTCTTAAAGTATCCCCGTTAAAAGGAGTATCTCATTTCGGAATGAAAGGAAAGTTGGGTTCCAGATTTGTTGGACCTTTTGAGATACTTGAAAGAATAGGAGATGCAGCTTATCGTTTGGCGCTGCCCCCTAATTTGAGAAATTTGCATGATGTGTTTCATGTGTCGATGCTAAGAAAGTATTAGCCAAATCCCGGTCACATACTCGATCATGAAGCCATCAAAGTGGATGAGAAAGTGAGGTACATCGAAGAGCCTGTGCAAATACTAGATCGAAAAGAACAAATTCTCAGGACTAAGGAGATTCCTTTGGTTAAAGTATTATGGCGGCATCACGATATGGAGGAAGCCACATGGGAGAGTGAAGACCAGATGAGGGAAAAGTACCCCTACTTGTTTCAAAAGGGCGTGAGTAACGCTTAATTTCAAGGACGAAATTCTCTAAGGAGAATTGTGGCATCCCAAATATTTGAGACAAGCCCTAAGATGTATTAAGGCCCATAATTAGGTAATGAAATTACCTATGGTTTATGCTTTAGCTATTAACCTTTCCCTTAAAACTAAGTGTTATACGCTTGTGTTCTTGAGTTTTTAAGTTAGTACTATAGGTTATTTTAATAAGAAAAATTTATTCTTGGCTATGCTTCTCATAGATTTGATCCCTATAGATTAAATGTTACAAGTTTTTGACCTTGTGAAATTAGAAATTGGAATCAACTAAGAGAGGAAATTTAGTGGAATTTGCTAAAAAGTAAAAAGGTTAATTTTTGGATTGGACTTTAGGCCCAAGGATAAAGGGCCTAAAGTGGGCCAATTTGGCCAGGCCCATGAGGCCCATAATGGGCCATTCGACCGAGCAATAGGGGGAGGGGATTCGGATGCATGCCTCCCCCATGTGTCCTTTTGTTAAGGCCATTTGGCACCCATGCAATTAGTCAATTAAGCAATGATTAGGGGAAGGAAAAGCAAAAAGGAAAAAGTAACCGGTTTAGGGGGAGGGGGTTTGTCGTGCAAAGAGAGAAGGAGAAAGGGAGAGAGAGACTTGGAGAGGAAGAGAAGAACCGAGAGAGGAGGAAGGAGCCACTTGCCGCCCGCCGTCCGTCCGATCGTCCGCCCTTTTGCCGTCCGTGTGCCGTTGTTGGTCTGTTCTTTTGGGGCAAGTTGGGATCCTTTGATTCTCTTGCATGTGTGTTTTGGTGTGGTGTTGGATTTGGGGTGTTTGGAGTCTAAGGAACCGAAGCTAGAAGGGGTTGCTTTTGAAGATGTGTTCTGTTTTTCGAGTATACCTCTTGACCCCGAACATTGTAGAGGTTTGCATGTGTGTTTTGAGTTGGATTCTTGCTTCGACTCCTTCACGAAAGTTGTAGATAACATCTTAAAATATAACATACTCAAATTTCATGAGTTTTGATGGCCATTTGCATACTAAACCGACCGTGATATGAAACCTGTGCAAGTGTGTGTTTCGGACATGAGAATCTTGACATGCATGACATATAACTTTCTGTACAAGCTTTATTTGAAGAAATGTTCTTCATGAAACATCTTTATCTATGTGTTAAATATAACATACTCAAATATTATGAGTTTTGATGGCCATTTGCATACTAAACCAACCGTGATATGAAAACTGTGCAAGTGTGTGTTTCGGACATGAGAATCTTGACATGCATGACCTATAACTTTCTGTAAAAGCTTTAGTTGAAGAAATTTTCTTCATGAAACATCTTTATCTATGTGTTAACTATAACATACTCAAATTTCATGAGTTTCGATGGCCATTTGCATACTAAACCGACCGTGATTTGAAAACCGTGCAAACTGTGTGTTTCGGACATGAGAATATTGACATGCATGACCTATAACTTTTTGTGCAAATTTATTTTGGAGAAATTTCCTTCATGTGATATCTTTATCTATGTCTTAAATACAACATAATTAGATTTCATGATTTTTGAAGGTCATTTGCCTATTTAATTGACTGTGATATGAAAACTGTGCAAGCTGTACATTTTCGAAATTTATGATATTGGAACGTTTGGCCACTTCTAGGTTGTGATGTGTGGTCCGTATGAATTGTTATGTGAATTGTGAGACTTTGGATTTTTATTCATATAATGGTGTAATGGTTTTCATGCATTTCATATGTCATTCAAGAAAATGATAAATTTTCCATGATCTCAAAGAAAGGTTTTATTTAATCAAAGGACAATTTCTTTAATGCACACTGCATGATTTCAAAAGAACAATTTCAATCATTTGCATTGGAAATTTCAAGTGTGAAATTGGAAGAGAAAGGTATGAGAATATGAATGACCGTCGGAGGTGTGAGCCGACGATGCCCCGGGAGTATCGAGATGCCCGGAGGTGTGAGCCGGATGCCCGGAGGTGTGTGCTGGATGTCCTCGGGAGTTTCGAGATGCCCAGAGGTGTGTGCCGGAGGTTCCTCGCGATGCCAGGTTGGGTGCGAGCGATAAATTTTGGGATGCAAACATTGGTCCCTAGGAAGAAAAATTGATGAGATCCTTGTGAAAGATAAGAATTGAAAGTGAATCATGTGCATGGGTGTATGCATATGGCATATTGCATGTAAATAGATGCATGTATGTGAGAGATGATGACATGTGCATGATATCAAGGCAAGTTATGTATGTATACTTAAACGACATGCTATGGATCTTATGGTGGTGTATGCTTAATAGCATGGATGATAAGTGCATGGATGTATGTGCACCTATGGTATGATGGCACATGTGATATGATAATGATGAATGCATGATGAGGATGATGACTACATGATGATGCATGTATGTGAGATATGATGACATGTGCATGATATCAAGGTAAATCAAGTATGTATACTTAAATGACATGCTATGCTATGATTGTATTGTATGATGCTTTGAGTGGTCATTGGACCTGTACTTGTTGAGTGGTTGTACTCACCCCTTCGGGGACCAACATTTCATATTAGAGAAAGATGCCTCTCCCTCCTGTGTCACAGGGCACGTTTTATGGCATTCCATCGGACGTGGAGGTGGAATGTATGGAGCACATCTGCGTCACTATCCCTAGACTGGTGTTCCTGAGAGTTTGGGTGCTGGTCATGTACGATGTGGGCCTGGCTGGGGGCCCCGTCATCCAGGAGTTTTTGTCCGTCCATGTTCGGCGTGACGGGCAAATGCTGGGGATGCTGCCACCGCCACCACCCGATGCACCTGACTGGGTGTGATGGCCCGTGAGCGAGAGAGAGAGAGGGACGACACTTTTTGGAGATATAGCCAACACTTAGATGGAAGGTCTTTCATGTTTTATTATAGGGGGTTGATGATCTCACTAGAGATATAACCGAGTATAGTGAAAAGTCTCGGTTTTTCCCTTTTTGGCTATACCGACCCAAAGATGTCCATCCTAAAATGTAAATAAAAGTGGTTCGGCCTTATGTTTTTCTTTCACTGTGTAGTTGTTGTGCATTGTGCTGTCGCTAAGGAAGTGGAGAGATTGTGAGACTCGCCTCTAATTTCCGCTATGAGCTGCGCTAATCCCTATGTTTGTTTTTTTTTTTAAATATGCCTATAAACCTCGGCCCTTATTTACGACTCCCCTTTTTACTAACGTCAAAGAATTAGTAATTGCTTTAGATATAAACGCTTAGTATCTGTGGCGACCCTATCGGGTTTGGGGGTGCCACATTTTAATGATAAAATTAACTCATAATTTTCTATGCAATAATAAAAAACGATCAAATCACCAAAATTTAGGTGTCAACACTTATCCTATTGTAAACTACTTCGAATGGATGACGAGGTGCATGGACACTTGCTGAGTGTTGTGTTACGTAGTTGAGTCGGTTTGGTGAGATCTCGAAGGCGTGCACATGAGAACCCCTTTCTTCTTCTCTCTTTCCCTTATTTTCTTCCTTTCCTCTGTTTCCCTTCTATTCTACTAACTCACGGCCCACTGACGCATCCACTTATCTTATTCTTTATTGACCTTTCAAACTTATTTTCTTTTTTTTTGTGGGCCCCACCTTAAAAAGTAAAAATATTACATATTTTGCAATGATTAACTGTGTTTGATTCGAGTACTTATCCCGTTGCAAAATACTTCGATTGGAAAAATGAGAAGCGTGAGCACTTACTGGGTGTTGTGTTACGTAGTTGAGTTGGCTTGCTGAAGCATCCACTTATCCTCTTCTTTATTCACTTTTCATCCTTATTTACCATTTTTTTTCTAGGAGCCCCACCTTCGAAAAGTCAAAATATATCGTCCTCTACAATGATTTATTGTGTCTAATTTGAGTACTTATTCTTTTGCATAATATTTCGATTGGACGACGAGGAGCATGGACAATTACCAGGTGTTGTGTTACGAAATCGAGTTGGCTTAGTGAGGTCCCAAAGGCATGCACATGAGAAACCTCATTCCTCTTCTTCTCCTTTCTTCTTCTATCTTTCCCTTCTTTTCCTCCTTTCCTCTCATTCCCTTCGATTCTACGAGCTCACGGCCTGCGAACGCATCCACTTCTCTTCTTCTTTATTGACTTTTCAAACTTATTTTTCCTTCTCTCATTGGACCCATCCTTTAAAAAGTCAAAATATTGCATCTTTAGCAATGATTAATTGTGTCTGATTCAAGTACTTTCCTTATTACAAAATACTTTGATTGAACGGACAAATAGCGTGAGCACTTATAGGGTGTTGAGCTACATAGTGGAGTCGGCCTCTTGAAGCATCCACTTATCCTCTTCTTTATTCACTTTTGATACTTATTTTCCATTTTGTTTTTGGGTCCCCATCTTTGAAAAGTCAAAAAATTACATCTTCTATAATGATTAATTGTGTATGATTTGAGTACTTATCCTTTTGCAAAATACTTTGATTGGACGAACGAGGAGCGTTAGCACTTACTGGGTGTTGGGTTACGTTGTCGACTCAGCTTGGCAAGATCCCAAAGGCGGCACATGAGAAATTTCCTTTCTCCTCTTCCCCTTTCTTCTTCTTTATTTCCCTTCTTTTCTTCATTTCCTCTCTTCCCTTTCTATTTACGAGCTCTCGGCCTACTAAAGCATCCACTATCCTCTTCTTTATTCACTTTTCAACCTTTTTTTTCCTTTTTTCTATTAGCCCCGTTTTTGAAAACGTCAAAATATTACATCTTCTGCAATGATTAATTGTGTTTGATTCGAGTACTCATCCTGTTGCAAAATACTTCGACTGGACAAACGAGGAGCGTGAGCACTTACAGGGTGTTCTGTTACGTAATCGAGTTGGCTCGTTGAAGCGTCCACTTATCCTCTTCTTCATTCACTTTTCATCCTTATTTTCCATTTTTTTTTCTGGGGCCCCATCTTTGAAAAGTCAAAGTGTCACATCATCTACAATGATTATTTGTGTTTGATTCGAGCATTTGTCCTATTGCAAAATACTTCGACTCGATGAACGAGGAGCGTGGACACTTATCGGGTGTTGTTTACATTGTTGAGTCGACTTGGCAAGGTCCCAAAGGCGTGCACAAGAGAAAGTCCCTTCCTCTTCTTCCCATTTCTTCTTCTTTCTTTCCATTCCTTTCTTCATTTCCTCTCTTTCCTTTCTATTCTACGAGCTCTCGGCGTGCTGAAGCATCCACTTATCGTCTTCTTTATCAACTTTTCCACCTTATTTTCCCTTTTTTTCTGTGGATGTGCATTCTTGATTTGTTCATTCTTTCGAAACAATCATCTTGACTTGTACCTTAATGTCGCCTTCTCTAGATTGATTCTATTATTCAAATTGAAATGATATTTTTGCCATGCAATTTAGTTGATAACTATTGATGTTGCATGGGAATGTAAATAGTCAATATGCGGGGCTTTATAATATACTCCAGGCTCTTTATCTATCGACGACGAAGCTTATCCCCCGTTATCGGTTTCTAAAGCATTATACATGCACATATCTCCTAAAAAATTTTTGAGGACGTGAAAGGAAATGGTTCCTTAAATTCTATGTGAAGAGTTCGTGAACATAGGTAGTTCAATTCGGGCTGGATTTGTTTTCCTTCATCTAACTCGATTGTTGAAAATATGTGGTACCAAGAACTGTAGTTTTTACCAATGAACAGTGAACGCATAGAAGAAGGAATAGGAGAGGCAATTTTTACTAAAAACGGTTTGACTTGGCCACAGTTCTCAAAATTACGAAGTTGTGGAAATAGCAATTCCATCATAAGTAGTCCCTACCAACAAAATACAATAAACTACACAAAATCCTTTCTTCATGAGTTGAATTGTTACTTTTCCCTTCAAGATAATTGCTAACAGCACAAAGAAGTCGCTTGTTACCTGTTCAAAATATATCTCGAGTTTCACCCCTTGAACAAGACCTGACCTAAGATGAATTGTTATTTTCGAATGTTCGAATGTATGTGGTTGAAATTTAGATATCCTCTGCGATATTAGAGTCCAAATTGGAGGAAGATTTCGCATTTTTTCTTGATATCAAATGACTAAGGACATAAAAAAAAAAAATTATGAGATGGCCATTAAATTACGAAAGGGTTGGTGTGCTTTGAATTGATATGGAGTTATTCATGCTCCAGTTATATCGCAGAAAATGATTCATTTGAAAAACATCTTCCTAGAAATGATCGCTCGTATTGCTAACAAAAATGAGTGAAACGCAAAATATTTTCATTGTTCACGAAAATATGTACATATAAATCATCGACCAATCACTTCAAGGGACTATTTTTAAGAATATGTTTTTCATAGCATTCATTTTTTATGAAATAAGTGCGCCCTTGGTGTCACGCCCTGAACCTCGAGCGCGTGCCCATCCCTTAGTGGTCGATAAAAATTGCGACGTCCCAGGACGCGTCGCCGACCCATTCATTTTTTTGCACATGCGGGAGCAAATAAATTTCTCTTGATAGTAAACAGTTTGGGATAGAAAAGCTGGAAAACAGATTCACAAACAAAACACTCTTTTATATACACACTGAGTCATATACAAAAGTCTAGAAAAAGATCTGTGCCTAGAAGTCTAGATCAAAAAGGGACTAAGGAGACTCTAAACTCCAAGCTCTCCAGTCCTCGGCTCCGGGTCCTCCACTCTACGGTCCTCAAAAGAATTGAGTCCACGACGGGGTGAGATATAAATCTCAGCGAGTTCACACTCTAAATCCAGATGAGGAGGGTAATACGCCTAGAGGCGTCCTAACCACACAACCACACAACCATAGAGACTTACCTCGTCTAAGATCCACCCTACATGTCAACACAATTCATATCACAGACGACCACACAAACACAAGCAGCAAATAAGCTCGATCAACTGGAACGCCACACTCAATTGCAACCAAGCACAGGGGTCCAGATTATAGAGCCAAATCATTATGACACATCTCATACCGTGCCACATAATTTTGTCCCATAATCCGGCGCATTCAACTCAATTTATCACGCGTTCCTAATTTTGATCTAAGCCTCACGGGCACGGCCTACTTGATGTTCAACGGTTTTCTAGAGTAGCCATGCATCGTCTCACCCCATTGAGCACGACAACGTCTTTACTAGACGGCTTTCCCGAAGGAGCATAGGTCTAGAATCTATTGCGACCGGCTTCCGTTGTCCAGGGGCATCCCATATAGGGGCATGTCCACTTGACTCATTTCGGGGACGGGTTCTCTTAACCAACACACTACCATTCAATCTTGGCTCAAGACACCATGCATTGCACTCAAATGCCTTAATTAAAATGGTGAACCTGGCCTATTTCCTTCGTATTAAAAATACCCGGTAAAATAATCGTGTGCGAGTACACGGTCAATTTACACCAGAAAAATTAATACCCTTCCTTTTAAAATCCCACTATTTAATATAGTACCTAAAAACCATTTTCGGTGTTAAAACCCGACACCCGGTAATTTCTATATAATTACCAAAATTTCCAAATTTTGAATTAAATACTCAAAATTACAACATCACTCAATTTGCACAATTTAACACTCAATTGCAGAAACTAGGCACACCAATGCAATCAGCACTAAATTCCGGTCATCGGCTATCCCGGTATAATTTTTGAAATATATTAAATAATTAAATATATACCAAAATTAATTAAATATGCAATTTAAATTCAATAAATGGCAACTTAGGCCGGAAACGCTAATCTAACAACCTAAACGGCCTAAAAGATTCCCAAACATATTTAGATAAATAGTACGACTACTTTAGTCCCTAATCTATCCGTTCTAACCACCTAACATGCATAATTACACAATTAAATCACTAATCTAATCTAACCACATAATCCCTAATTAACTTAAACTAATCACCCCCTAAGCATAATTAACTCCCTAAGCAGAGTTTAGCTAGTAAACTCACCGATTTTGCAATCCGGTGAGTCCACGGTGACGACGACGGCGATGCGAAGACGGGTGACAAACAACCCTGTAGCAACACCGAACGGAGACCGGGCATGCCTCAAAACGGTCCCAACAACTCATAGCTGGGCTAGGCTTCGACTTTTGCTCGCAGCTGAAGGAGGTTGAATCGAGCAGTGGCTTTGGTTGGAAACGGCCAGGCAATGCTAGTGGTGGTGGCAAGGGGTCGGGGGCAGTCACGGCGACTTCCAAGCGACCGAAGGCAACACGATGGGTGGCGACGTGGACGAATGAAGGCCTCAGGATAGCTGGGGACACACGAAACAGTGCGCGGCTTGCGGGTGGCAGCGACGGCTTGCGACAGGCGAACGGGCGGTAAGAGAGCTTCGGCGGCTGTCGACAAGCAAGGGGGAGGGGCTGCTGGTTTTTCTCTGGTTTTCTAACCTTCCTAGAGCTTCAACAATGGAGAAAGCAAGTCTCTCTTGAAGAAGAAGACAGCTGAAAAGTGGAGGGGCCCATGTGGCATCCGGATTTTTACGACCCTCGAATATGTGACTATCCGTGACGGATCGACAGAAGTATCGTCGAATCGCGTCATTGGTACCATTTGCGGACATTGTTTTGTCATCATCGTCGGACCGAGATGTTACGTTTGGTCATAGTCCGATCATCGAATAAGCTATTGTCCTGTCGAAATTCCCTTACCTAAGGTCAATTATGAGACCAACCTCATTCGCATTTGCACTATATTAAGCTAGCCTCCCATATCAGCATCCAACGTCTTCATGTACATGTTCGATACGACCAACTATGAAAAGGGAAAATAACAATTTCGGACCGCCCCTCCCCTTAGATGCTACATGAACAATCCCATAATGGCCATGCATGAGGACCATGCATGATTGAACCCACTTCTCAATTGAATGGCAAGGGAATGAAGTCTTCCCCATAAGCTGCGCATCCTCCTCCCAGCTTGGCCCGTCAACAACAAAGGAGGATTGTTGACCGAGAGAAGGCTAGCAACGGCCACGTTGCCTCCCACTCGGCTGCCAGCAAAAATTCAAGAAATTGCAAGCTGAAGACACACCTCTCCCCAGCTGTCTCTTGACCAAGCAACCACCGGAAAAACCCTACATGCATTAATTTAATAAGTCAATAATTTGAAGAAGCAAAATGCTCGTGAACGTGAGTGAGTGAGAGACTACTTGAGCAAGCGAGTGAGAGAGAGAGATAACGAGTGGGCGAGTGAGCGAAAGAGAGAGCGAGCGAGAGAGTGAACGGCGAGAGGAAAGGAAGGAGGTCACCCTCTGCCGTGCACACGCGCTGCTGACGCCGACGCCGACACCGCTTGCAATTTCGGTTGCCGAGCCGTGTTCATGACCGCGAGCTTCCCGATTTCTTGCCGTCAACACTGTCAAATTTAAGGCAAGTGAAAGTCTACTAGCCTATGTAATGCAATGCTGTTATTGTCTGATGTAATGCAGCTAGATTTGGAAATGTTTGAGCTTGGATGTTGAATGCTGAGTTATTGGGTGATTGAAGTAGATTAGAACTAAGGAATTGAGGAAATGCTTTGGTTTTCTCTATGTATTTTCAATTCTGTTGAACTATAATCGAAAGACCAATTTTTTGTGAACTTTTGGAAGTAAGATAGCCACGGTGTGGGCGTGGGATTCTACTGAATCCGCACTGCCCAGAACAATTCGTGTGTAGTTTAGTAACTTTGTAAATTTTCTATGGAGAGTTCTAGTATGAATTTGGTCCCGACTTCTTCAAGAAAGTTGTGAGGAATTGTTTAAACTAGGACATATGTTTTTGTCAGATTTTTTCGAATTCAATATAGTTGGCATAAACTTCTTTTAATGTGAGGTGCTTTTCTGCCGGAGTGTAAATTCTGTTGATGAAAGAAATTTGGGGCTGAGTTGTGTGATTTACTGCTCTCTATACATGACTAAATTGGCTTAGTGTTCTTCATGAAATTCTTTCCTTTAGATCTTATTTATAACATACTAAAAATTTAGAATTTTCTGAGTTCGTTTATTGGTTCTTCCAAAATTATTACTAAAACTATGCATTTTGATTTTGGTTGCCTTTATTTCGAAACAGCTCAAATTTATTCCAAAGGTTAAGGCATCTTGGTTTAATATCTAGTAACGATGGTTTTGGCATTCAGCAAATCATTCAATACTGAAATTTCGATAAAAACTCAAGGGACTTCCAATGTCATTGCATTGAAAATGTTTTTGGTATTGAAATAATTCGAGATGTTATCGCTGCCGTTGGACCCTCGGGTCAACGATGCCTCGGGAGTCAGGATGCCCATAAGGATCATAGGGTCGATGCCTTTGGATGCCTGGGGTCCGCAGAGCTTCAGAGGTACCCCGAGAGTGTCGGGATGCTTGGATCGTATTCTGGAGAGTAGGGGTAACCATTTACATGGCGAGCCCCGGAGATTCCTCGTGATGCTAGGTGAGGTGCGAGATGCCTAAGAGGTGTGACGTAACACGCTCTGGATGCCTGGTGATTGAAAACCGGAGGCTTTCGCGACGCCAGGTTGGGTGCGAATGCCTAAAGGGACGCAAACACTGGTCCTTTGAGAGAAAAATCTTTTGAGTTGTAAAATTGATGGTTCTGCTAAGCGATGCCTGGTTATAGGACAAAATTGTGTGGCACAGTATGGGACGTGTCATAACAGTTTGGTTTTATAATCGGGGCCCGTGTGATTGAAATGATGTGTTTTGATTTGAAAATGCATTTTCTATTACTTTGAAAAGTACTATTGATTTCATGCATAGTTTAGTAGATCTTTTGCTGCTGGGTGGTTGTATTCACCCCTTTTGGGGGACTAACATTTCAGACTAGACAAGATGTGTGGCATCCCAAAATCCCATGAACCCTGATTAGGTAGTGGAAGTGCCATTTGATTTTGTTTTAGCCTTCAAATCAATGAATTTTGATTAATTTAGGATCCAGCTTTAAATTTGAAGAATTGTTTGAATGGGGACGTGTCTACAAGTGACCCAAGGGTTTTATTAAGGTGCAATTGATATGGAAATCTTGTTATTGGTGGTGCACTTTATGAGTGAGATATTATTGATTTAAATTGCTAAGTTTTGTGATCTTATATGATAAAAATTAGGTGCTTATTCTAATAAGGTTTAAAAAGAGAATAAGAATAGGGGAGGGTGGGCTGATTTTAGGCCCAAGGACTGCCCAACCAGCCCATGGAACCCCCCTGTTCGACCGGCCCATTTTCGAAGCCCCTTCACCTTGCATGTGTGTTGCCAAGTGGCAAGGGGTTTGAGCCAAGTGTGGCTGCCCCCGTAGGCCCTTTTGGGCGGATTACATGCAATCATTGATTGCTAATGAATGCAGAAGAGAAATTAGGGGGATTAGGGGTCGGTTTTGGCAAGAAAGAGGAGAGAGAGTGTCATCCGAAGAGAGAGTGAGAGGGATGAGAGTGCAACCGAGAGAAAGAAAGGAGAGGAAGAGAAGGAAGAAGAGGGAGAACCGTGCGTCGCCGTCCATTTGCCGCCGTGTGCTCATGCTTGTTCGGTTTGGAGGCAAGTTAGATCATATGATCTGCTCTTGCATGTTGTTTCTAGAGTGTTTTATTGGCTGGTGATGAATTTCGGATGTCTAGGGTGTGAAAAACCGAAGTTTTAAGAGTGTTGTTTTCAAAGTGTAAACTGTTCTCGAGTAAACAGCTTGACCAAGAATGTTATAGTGGCTTGCATGCGATGTTTGAGTCAGATTTTGGCTTCGACTTCTGTATGAAAGTTGTAGATAATTTCCTAAAGTATAACATACTAAAATTTGAGATAAAATGGCTGAGTTTTGGGGGGTGAAACCCTCCCTCTGCGAAAATGTTAGATCTGAAACTGTTTTGATGACCTCTTGGCGATTTTGTGCGTTGCATGTAACTTTTTACTGAGAATTTTACTTTGACTTCTTCACGAAAGTTGTAAAGAACATCTTGAAGACTAACATACTCAAATTTGAGGTAAAATGAACAAGTATAACCTAGTGAAATGATTTTTCTTTTGAAGACGTTAGATCTGGAAATGTTGTACTGAGCTCCAGTGACTTCGTGGACTATAAAGTGACTTTCTTTTGAAAATATCACCTTGATCCCTTAATGAAAGTTGTTAAGGACTCCTTGAAATATAACATACTCAAATTTGGGACAAAACGAATAAGTATAAGTGGGTAAAATCCTTATTTTTCGGAGAAACTGAATCTGGAGATTTCGGTAACCACATTTGATGAAACGCATGGCCTATACTGTTCTGTACGAACCTCTTTTGGGAAAGTTTTCTTCATAAGATGTCTTTATCTATGTCCTGAATACAACATAGTTAAATTTCGTGATTTTTGAAGGTCATTTGCATATTTAATCGAATGTGTTTTGAAAACTGTGCAATCTGTATATCTCGGACTTGATGATGTTGAAATGCATGGCCTATACTCTTCTGTACGAACCTCTTTTGGGAAAATTTTATTCATAAGATGTCTTTATCTATGTCTTTAATACAACATAGTTAAATTTCGTGATTTTTGAAGGTCATTTGCATATTTAATCGAATGTGTTTTGAAAACTGTGCAATCTGTATATCTCGGACTTGATGATGTTGAAATGCATGGACTATACTGTTCTGTACGAACTTCTTTTGGGAAAATGTTCTTCATAAGATGTCTTTATCTATGTCTTGAGTACAACATAGTTAAATTTCGTGATTTTTGAAGGTCATGCATATTTAATCGAATGTGTTTTGAAAACTGTGCAATCTGTACATTTCGGACTTGGTGATGTTGCAATGTGTGGTCTATACCATTCTGTACTAATTTCTTATGGAAAAGTGTTCTGCATGAGATATCTTTATTTATGTCTTGTCTGAAACATGGTTAAAAGTTCATAATTTTTGAAGGTCATTTGGGCATTTAATCGAAAATGTTTCAAAAACTGTGCAAGATGAACGGACAGAATAAATAATGCCGTGATGTGTGATCTGTAGAAAATTATTGTGCGAATAATGAAATTATTACTCACGCAATGGTGTGATGACATTCATGCATTTCATATGACATTAAAGAAATGATGAATTTTCATGAACTCAAAGAAAGATTTCATTTAAACCATTGCATCAAATGACATTTTCCCAATGCATATTACATGATTTCAAAAGAGTGATTCAAATCAATTGTATTGTAATATCAAATGTGAAATTGGAAATGAGATGAATGAAAATATGGATACCGTCGGAGGTGTGAGCCGACGATGCCCCGGGAGTGTCGGGATGCCCGGAGTGTGTGTGTGCCGGATGCCCGGAGGTGTGTGCCGGAGGTTCCTCGCGATGCTAGGTTGGGTGCAAGCGATAAAATGTGGAATGCAATTGCTGGTCCCGGGAAGGAAAAATGTGATGATCCAATTGAAAAACATGAGTTAAAATTGAATCATGCATGGTATGGGGACATGTATGCATGATTGTATGATGTAACATGTATAAGTGCATGGTGATATGTGCACATGGTATGGGGACATGTATGCATGATTGTATGATGTAACATGTATAAGTGCACGGTGATATGTCCACATGGTATGGGGACATGTATGCATGATTGTATGATGTAACATGTATAAGTGCATGGTGATATGTCCACATGGTATGGGGACATGTATGCATGATTGTATGATGTAACATGTATAAGTGCATGGTGATATGTCCACATGGTATGGGGACATGTATGCATGATTGTATGATGTAACATGTATAAGTGCATGGTGATACGTCCACATGGTATGGGGACATGTATGCATGATTGTGTTATGTAACATGTATAAGTGCATGGTGATACGTGCACATGGTATGGGGACATGTATGCATGATTGTGTGATGTAACATGTATAAGTGCATGGTGATATGTGCACATGGTATGGGGACATGTATGCATGATTGTATGATGTAACATGTATAAGTGCATGGTGATATGTCCACATGGTATGGGGACATGTATGCATGATTGTGTTATGTAACATGTATGCATGATTGTGTTATGTAACATGTATAAGTGCATGGTGATACGTGCACATGGTATGGGGACATGTATGCATGATTGTATGATGTAACATGTATAAGTGCATGGTGATATGTGCACATGATATGGTAATATGTATGCATGACTGTATGATGTAATATGCATGGCCAGAAGGTGAGACATGATTGATATGTTTGAAACTATGTGTACTCTATGATACATGATTGCTTGGTTGATGCATTGAGTAGTTTAACGGATCTTTTACCTGCTGAGTGGTTGTACTCACCCCTTTGGGGGAATAACTTTTCAGATTAGAGAGATGTCTCTCCCTCCGGTCGCGCGCGGCACTTTTTACGGCCTTCCATTTGATGTGGAGGTCGAGTGTATGGAGCACGTATGCGTCACCATCCCTGGGTTGGTGTTCATACGGGTTAGGGTGCTGGTGATGTATGACGTGGGCCTGGCTGGGGGCCCAGTCGTCTAGGAGTTTTTGTCCGTCCATGTGCGTCGCAACGGAGTGATGCTGGGGATGTTGCCGCCACCGCCACCCGATGCACCCGGATGGGTGTGATGGCCCGCGTGAGGAGAGGGAGCTGACACTTTTTGGAGAATAGCCAACACATGTAGATGGAAGGTTTTACATGTTCGATATAGGGGGTCGATGATCTCTTTTGAGATGTTGCCAAGCATAGCGAAAAGTCTTGGTTTCCTTTTGTTTTGTACCGACCCAAGATGTCCATCCTGAAAATGTAAATAAAAGTGGCTCGGCTTTATGTTTTCCTTCAAAGTGTGGTTGGTGTGCATTGTATAACCGCTAGGAGAGTAGAGGGATGGTGAGACTCGTCTTTAACTTTGCTAAGGGCTGCGCTAAATTACTTTTAAAAAAAAAAATGTGCCTACAAAACCTCGGTTTTTTTTTTCCTTAAAGCCCCTTTTTAAGAACAAGTAATTGATATTCAATAGGCAGAGCGATAAGTATTTGTGGAGACCTTTGTCATTTTGGGGGTGCCACAACGGTTGGTATCAGAGCCAAGGTTTATATGTGGAGTGATAAGGAGCCTCATTTGGAAATTGAGGAAAGTAACGACAATGCACACCGTAGGATACTGATTGAGGGTGGTTGACTAACTTTGAACAACGGGTGATGAGTATTCGCCCGTAGATCCCTAGTTTGTGTTTTGAGATTGCTTTTAGGTGCCAGTAACATGGTTATGTTACTTAGTTTCCTAGTTGTTGTTGCTTTAATGGAGACTTTGAGTCACAGATATTTCCTGAGGCAAATGCTTGGAAACTGCAGGAAAATCATGGTACGATATGGAAGTCATCATCCATCGAGGGCTGAAGCCTCTACATCAAGGGCTGAACCCCAAATGGAAGATATCTTGCAGGCATTGGCCAATATTGGAAATTTGATGGAAAGACAAGTGCAACAACAACTTGGAGCATAACGCCGTACTCAAGGACTGGTGGAGCAATTTTTGAAGTTGAAGCCACCTAAATTCAGCGGAATGAGAAGTCTTGAGGAGATGGAGCATTGGATTGATGGGATGGAGCGAATTTTCCGGTTGTTGGACTGCAATGATACTGAGAAAATAACTTTGGCAGAGTACCAGCTAGAGGGAAATGCGAAGTTTTGGTGGAGAGCTTTGAGGGACACAATCTTTCCACCAGGTACTGATGTTAATTGGGAAGAGTTTGTTAGGGCTTTCAATAGAAAGCATTTTTCTAACTGTGCTAGGGATAAGAAAATCACAGAATTTGTTCAGTTAGAACAAAAGGATCTAACAGTGGATCAGTATGAGGCAAGATTTTTTGAACTGTCTAGATATGCTCTTAGACTGATTGAAGATCAGGAAGAAAAAGCTAAGAGGTTTCTAAAGGGATTGAGAACTAGTATAAGGAAGCAACTAGTGCCTTTGAACATAAGAGATATAATGAGATCTATGAGAGGGCACAGTTGGTGGGGGCAAGAGTTAGTAAGGGAGCAGTTAGAGAATAAGAGACAATCGTCTTTTGGGATAATAGGCGGGGTAAGAGACCCTATACAGGTTAGGGTCAGACCTGGGAATCTAAGAAGAAGGGTAATTTTGAGAATTTTGGAAGAGTTAAGGATGGTCCGAATCTGGGAAGAACACCTCATCGGAATGAAGAATGTCGGAGGTGTGATGGACGACATGGCCCCGAACCTTGTAATGGGCGGTTGAAATGTTATGGCTGTGGAAAGGTAGGACATCTTAAGAAGGATTGTCCACAGGAGAGGCCCCGCACAAGTATCAACTCGCTGCGACAAGTACCCCATCGTGCCACTGGGCCATATTCTCAAAGGAATCCACAAAGGCCACCAGCTCAAGGAAAAGTGTATGCGGTCACCCAAGAGGAAGCAAAAGCTTCCAAAAATGTCATCTCAGGTACAATTTTCATAAATGGCAAGAAGGCTTATGCATTGTTTGATACGGGTGCCACGCATTCATTTGTGTCTGAAAGGTATAGATTGTTGAGTAAAATAGAAACGACTTTTCTTGAAACCCCTCTTTGTGTTTCTACGCCTTTAAAAGATGCGGTGTTGTCTACGCTGGTATGTGAAAAATGTAAGATAACCATAGGAGGAAGAGATATGGAAATAGATTTAGTCGTGATGGCCATGTATGACTTTGATGTTATCATAGAAATGGATTGGCTTCATAAGTATCGGGCCAAAATGGATTGTTATAGAAAAGTGATCCAGTTTATTCTACTTGATTGGTCGGATTGTAAATTTCTAGGAGGCCAGACCGACCTATCTATAGCACTTATTTCAGCAGTAAAGGCTGATGCGTTACTCGACAAGGGATGTCAAGGGTACTTAGCAACGGTTAAAGATTGTACCAAGGAAGAGCCTAAACTTGATGAAATTCGGGTAGTGAATGAATTTCAAGACGTATTTTCTGAAGAGTTGCCTGGATTACCGCTAGAAAGAGAGATTGAGTTTGAAATTGAGTTGATGCCTGGAATAGGACCAATATCGAAAGCCCCCTACAGGATGGCCTTAATGGAATTAAAGGAGTTGAAAGTGCAACTACAAGAGTTGCTTGACAAGGGATTCATTAAGCCAAGTGCTTCACCTTGGGGTGCACTAGTTCTGTTTGTGAAAAAGAAAGATGGGTCGATGCGCTTGTGCATTGACTATAGACAACTGAATCAAGTGACCGTTAAAAATAAGTATCCCTTACCTAGAATTGATGACCTATTCGACCAACTCCAGGGAAGTTCGGTCTTCTCTAAGATCGACTTAAGGTCAGGGTACCATCAGCTAAGAATTAAGAAAGAAGACATTCCTAAGACTGCGTTTAGGACTCGTTATGGACATTACAAGTTCCTTGTTATGCCATTTGGATTGACAAATGCACCAGCTGCATTTATGGATATAATGAATAGGGTATTTAAGCCCTATTTAGATCAGTTTGTGATTGTTTTTATTGACGATATCCTGGTTTATTCAAAAGGGCCAAAGGAACATGAGCAACACTTGAGGTTAGTTTTGCAAACTCTGAGGGATCACAAGTTATATGCCAAATTCAGCAAGTGTGAATTTTGGTTGGACCGGATAATATTTTTAGAACACGTAGTGTCAGGAGGAGGAATTGCAGTAGATCCGGCGAAGGTTGAGATGGTAATAAATTGGCCGAGATCGATCACACCCACCGAAATACGCAGTTTCCTAGGACTGGCCGGTTATTACTGAAGGTTTATTGAAGGGTTTTCACGATTGGCAGGCCCTTTAACCAAATTAACTCGAAAGAACGCAAAATTTGATTGGAGTGGAGAATGTGAAAGGAGCTTTCAAGAACTCAAAAGGTAGTTAACCACGGCCCCAATCTTGACTATACCATCTGGACCCGATAGTTTTACAGTATATAGTGATGCATCTCACAAAGGATTGGGATGTGTTTTGATGCGGCATGGTAAAGTCATAGCCTACGCATCTAGGCAACTAAAACCCCATGAACTGAACTACCCAACGCATGATCTAGAATTGGCAGCTATAGTATTCGCCTTGAAGATATGGAGACATTATTTATATGGGGAAAAGTTTGAGATTTATACAGATCATAAGAGCCTAAAATATCTGTTCTCACAAAAGGAGTTGAACATGAGACAAAGGAGGTGGATGGAGTTGTTGAAGGATTATGATTGTGAGATACGGTATCATCCCGGATGGGTGTGATGGCCCGCGTGAGGAGAGGGAGCTGACACTTTTTGGAGAATAGCCGACACTTGTAGATGGAAGGTTTTACATGTTCGATATAGGGGGTCGATGATCTCTTTTGAGATGTTGCCAAGCATAGCGAAAAGTCTTGGTTTCCTTTTGTTTTGTACCGACCCAAGATGTCCATCCTGAAAATGTAAATAAAAGTGGCTCGGCTTTATGTTTTCCTTCAAAGTGTGGTTGGTGTGCATTGTATAACCGCTAGGAGAGTAGAGGGATGGTGAGACTCGTCTTTAACTTTGCTACGAGCTGCGCTAAATTACTTAAAAAAAAATGTGCCTACAAAACCCCATGTTTTTTTTCCCCTTAAAGCCCCTTTTTAAGAACAAGTAATTGATATTCAATAGGTAGAGCGATAAGTATCTGTGGCGACCTTTGTCATTTTGGGGGTGCCACAAGATGCCTTTGCTGCTCATACCTCCTGGCACATTCTATGGATTCTCGATCGACCTACAATGGGAGTGGTCGGAGTACCAGAACCCTAAGATACGAGGACTGATATTTGTATGGGTGAGAGTGATTATGATGTTTGATGTCGGTCTTCCCATCGGCCCTGTGCTCCAGGAGTTTGTAGCTGTATTCGTCTGCCGGGATGGATGAACGCTAGGCCACTGCCATTGCCACCAACAAATGGACCGAGTGGCCAAGTATGACCGTGAGATGGGAGCAGCAGAGGAAGAAATTTTTGGACGCTGACACTAAACGATGGACCATGTGTTTGTAACTGTTGGAAATGTCAAGTATCTTTTGAAATATGGCCGTGTATAGAAAACTACGGCATTTTGATGTACCGACGATCAATTGTCCATCTAGTTTTTATGTAAATAAAAGTGTCAGATTTTACATATAAAAATGATTTGTTGGTGTGCATTGTTTCTGAATATGGGAAAGGGAGATGTTGGATACGCTTCCGCCATATTTTGCGCAGGGACCAATGGAAAAGATATAGACCCCCATACCTCATGGACTTATTGAAATCTTATGGTATCAGAGTAAAAGACTTTCTAGTTAAGAGAAAGGTAGTGATATGTGGTGGAGAGCTGAAAAGATAACCTTGGCAGAGTACCAATTGGAGGGAAATGCAAAATTTTGGTGGAGAGCTTCAAGAGACACAATCTTTCCACCCGAACTGACATAAATTGGGATGAGTTTGTTAGAGCTTTCAATAGAAAACATTTCTTTGATTGTGCCAGAGATAAGAATATAGCAGAATTTGTTCAGTTAGAACAAAAGGAACTGACGGTAGACCAATATGAAGCAAAATTTTCTGAATTGTCTAGGTATGCTCCTAGGTTGATTGAGGACCGAGAAAAAAAGGCTAAGAGGTTCCTGAAGGGGCTAAGAACTAATATTAGTAGACAACTAGTGCCTTTGAACATAAGAGATTATACTGAGATCTATGAAAGGGCACAGTTGGTGGAGCAGGAATTAATGAGAGAGCAATCAAAGTCTAGGAGGCAATCGACCTTTAGTGATGTCCGACGAGGTAAGAGACCCTATCTTGATCTAGGTCAGCCTTAGGAATCTAAGAAAAAGAGTAATTTTGGGAATTATGGAAAAGCTAAGAGTGGCCCGACTTTAGGGAGAGTACCCTACCAGGGTAATATTTGCCAGAGGTATGGTGGACAACATGGGCCAGGACCTTGTAATAGTCAACTGAGATGTTATGGCTATGGGCAGATAGGACATTTTAAGAGAAATTGTCCACAATATGGGTTGCAGTCAAATGTCAGCTCGGTGCGACAAGTGCAGCAACGTGCAGCTGGACCACATCCACCAAGGAATCCACAGAGGCCACCAGCATAAGGACGGGTGTACGCGATCACCCAAGAGGAAGCGAAGGCTTCCAAAAATGTTATCTCATGTACAATTTTTATAAATGGCAGGAAGGCATATGCATTGTTTGATATGATTGCTACGCATTCTTTTGTGTCTAAAAGATATAGATAGTTGAGTAAGATAGAAACTATATCTCTTGAGACACCTCTTCGTGTTTCTACGCCGCTAAAGAATATGTTGTTGTCTACGTTGATTTGTCAAAGGTGTAAAGTAACCATAGGGGGAGAAGATATGGAAATAGACCTAGTTGTGATGAGTATGTATGATTTTGACGTCATCATAGGAATGGATTGGCTCCATAAGCATCAGACTAAGGTGGATTACTATAGAAAAGTGATCCAGTTTGCTTCACCTGATCGGTCTAGTTTTGAAATTTTCGGAGGTCAGATAAACCCCTCAATAGCTCTTATTTCGGTAGTAGAAGCCCATGCATTACTTGACGAAGGATGTCAAGGATACCCGGCAGTGGTAAAGGACTATACTAAGGAAGAGACTAAGCTCGATGAAATTTGAGTGATTAGGGAATCTCAAGATGTATTTCCTAAGGAACTACCTAGGTTACCACCGGAACGAGAAATTGAGTTCGAGATCGAACTGATGCTTGGAACAAGACCGATATCGAAAGCCCCGTATAGGATGACCTTGATAGAACTGAAGGAATTAAAGGTGCAACAACAAGAGTTGCTTGATAAAGGATTTATTAGGCTAAGTGCTTCTCCTTGGGGTGCACCAGTCTTGTTTGTGAAAAAGAAGGACAGGTCAATGCGTTTGTGCATTGACTATAGGCAACTAAATCAAATGACCATTAAGAATAAGTACCCATTACCTAGAATTGATGACCTATTCGACCAACTACAAGGAAGTTCGGTCTTTTCTAAGATTGACTTGAGGTTGGGATATCATCAACTAAGGATTAAGAAACAAGACATTCCCAAGACTGCATTTAGGACTCGTTATGGACACTATGAGTTCCTAGTTATGCCATTTGGACTAACGAATGCCCCGGCCGAATTCATGGATATGATGAACATGATATTTGAGCCCTATTTGGATCAGTTTGTGATTGTCTTCATTGATGATATCCTGATATATTCTAAAGGACCTGAAAAGCATGAGCGACACCTAAAGATAGTGTTGCAAACCCTTAAAGACCTTAAGTTATTCGCTAAATTCAGTAAATGTGAATTTTAGTTGGACCGAATAATATTCTTAGGACATGTGGTGTCGGGAGAAGGAATTGCAGTAGACCCAGCGAAAGTTGAAATGGTAGTAAATTGGCTGAGAACAATAACGCCGACAGAGATTCAGAGTTTCTTTGGACTGGCAGGCTATTACATAAGGTTTATTGAAGGATTCTCGCGACTTGCAGGTCCATTGACGAAATTGACTCGGACGAACGTAAAATTTGAATGGAATGGAGAATGTGAAAGGAGTTTCCAGGAACTTAAAAGAAGATTGACCATGGTTCCAATTCTAACTATACCATTTGGATATGAAGGATTCACGGTGTATAGTGATGCGTCTCACAAAGGATTGGGATGCGTTCTGATGCAGCATGGCAAGGTCATAGCCTATGCATTGAGACAGTTGAAACACCATGAATTGAATTACCCAACTCATGACTTAGAATTGGCAGCTATAGTTTTTTCTTTGAAAATATGGAGGCATTATCTGTATGGAGAGAAATTTGAAATCTATACAGATCATAAGAATTTGAAATATTTGTTTTTACAAAAGGAACTGAACATGAGACAGAGGAGATGGATGGAATTGTTAAAGGATTATGATTGTGAAATACAATACCATCCTGGAAAGGCAAATAAAGTGGCAGATGCTCTTAATCGTAAGTCGACTATAGACATGGCCAATATGAGAGTAACATAATGGAATCTGTTGAAAACGATAGCAGATTCAGAATTTAAGTTGGAAATAGATTTTCTCACCGGTATGCTTACTGCATTAAGGATTGAATCGGAGATTATCCAGAAAGTTAGAATTCTGCAAGAGTCCAACCTGGAAATTGTGAAAATATGAAATTAAGTGTCTTTAGGAAAAAGACCAGAATTTCAAGTCTTTAAGGATGGAATAGTAAGATGCCAGGGACGACTCTGTGTTCCCTACAATGAAGAAGTAAAAAGGGAAATCCTGTTGAAAGCACATAGAAGTAATTATAGTATTCATCCGGGTAGTACCAAGATGTATAGGAATTTACACCAACAAGATTGCTGGAATGGCATGAAAGCGGATATAGCTAAGCACGTCTCCTAGTGTTTAACGTGTCAACAAGTGAAAGTGGAACACCGCAAACCCACATGATTGTTGAGACCGTTAGACATACCAGAGTGGAAACGAGATCATGTGACGATGGATTTCATGCAAGGATTACCAAGGACATCAAGTGGTCACAATTCTATCTAGGTGATAGTAGATCGCTTAACTAAGTCTGCCCATTTCCTGGCAATTCATGTAGACTATCCGATGGACAAATATGCTAAGATATATGTAAGCCAGATAGTACGCTTACATGGTGTTCCTGTAACCATCACGTCAGATCGAGATTCGAGATTTACTTCAAAACTTTGGCGAAGTCTTCAAACCGCCTTAGGGACTAAGCTTCAATTTAGTACCGCTTTTCATCCACAGATGGACGGACAAACAGAAAGGGTTATCCAGACACTAGAGGACATGTTAAGAGCTTGCGTCATTGATTTTAAAGGAAGTTGGGATGAAAAGTTAAATTTGGTAGAATTTGCACATAACAACAGTTTTCAGAAAAGTATAGGCATGGCTCCCTATGAAGCATTATATGAAAGGAAATGTCGGACCCCTGTCTGCTGGAATGAGGTAGGTGAAAGAACACGGACGGGACCTGAACTAATACAAATTACTATAGAGGCTGTTGAGATCATCTGGAAAAGACTTAAGACAGCCTAGAGTCGACAGAAGAGCTATGCTGATAAACGTAGAAGACCCTTGGAATTTAATGTAGGAGACCACGTATTCCTTAAGGTATCCCCAATGAAAGGAATATCATGGTTTGGAATAAAGGGTAAGTTGAGTCCCAGATTTGTTGGACCCTTTGAGATACCTGAAAGGATAGGAGACATAGCTTATCAGCTAGCATTACCTCCTAAGCTAGAAAACCTACACGATGTATTCCATGTGCCGATGTTGAGGAAGTACCAACCAGACCCTGGTCACATACTCAATCATGAAGCCATCAAAGTGGATGAGAAAGTGAGGTACTTGGAAGAGCCGATCTCGGTACAAGATCGAAAGGAGCAAGTCCTTTGGACAAAGAAAATTTCACTAGTTAAGATATTGTGGCAGCATCACGATATGGAAGAGGCCACATGGGAAAGTGAAAAAGAAATGAGGGAAAGGTTCCCTCATCATTTTTTGATATGTAAGGAATGTATAATTTCGAGGACGAAATTCTCTAAGGATGGGAGAATTGTGGCATCCGGATTTTTACGACCCTCGAATATGTGACGGATCGTGACGGATCAATGGAAGTATCGTCGGATTGCGTCATTGGTACTATTTGGGCACACTGTTTTGTCATCATTGTTGGACCTAGACGTTATGTTTGGTCATAGTCCAATCATCGAATAAGCTATAGTCCTGTCGAAATTCCCCTACCTAAGGTCAATTACGAGACCAACCTCATCCGCATTTGCACTATATTAAGCTAGCCTCACATATTAGCATCCAACGTCTTCATGTACATGTTTGATACGACCAACTATTAAAAGGGAAAATAACAATTTTGGACCGCCCCTCCCTTAGATGCTATGGCATCCGTATTTTGCCGACCTTGGAAAAATGACGATACATTGCGGATTGACAAAATTGTTATCGGATTTCGCCATCGGCACTGATGTTGGACCCCGTCGTATCATCATCATCATTGACACCACATTCGACCCCGTTAATTCATGTACATTTTTTTCAATGGCCTTACATGACTATATAACTCAAGTATTCATGTAATGAGAGAGGAATTTGGACTTTAATCAAATGATTTCTTAGTGAGCCGAAGGAAGAGACTTTGGCCATGCATGGGGAGGAAAGACCATGCATGTCCAAACTGCCCCAATCTCTCTCCGTTTAGTCGACCCTGAGTCAACTATGAGGGGGGATTATTGACCGAATGAGGGCCAGCAATGGACACGTTGCTTCGCAAGCCGACCGCCAGCAGGAACCCCAAGACATTGCAAGCAAAGGACATGTTTTCCCTAGCTGTCCCTCGACCAAATTGCCACCGAAAATCCTGCATGCAAAGACAGATTAGTTAGCTAATTTAGTGAACAAAATGCTCGTAGTTGAGAGCAGGAGAGAGAAAGAGCCGTACGAAACCAGCAAGTGAGAGGAAGTGAGCAGTGAGCGAGAGAAAGTGTGAAAGAGCAGCGAGCCAGAGTGAAGGGGAAGGAAGGAGATCGCCTTCCGTCCGTGTGCGTGTGCCGCTCGCGTTTGCCATCGTTGAGTCGTGTCCATGACCCGAGTTTTCTGTTTTGCTTGTCATTGACACCGTAGAACCTATGGCAAGTTGAAGTATACTAATCTATATAGTGTAATGTTGTTGTTGTATGAGGAAGTGCATTGCTAGATTGGATTGTTTGAATTTGGTGCTGAATGGTGGTTGAGGAGATGATCGAAACTATTTGGGGCTGGATGGTTGAAGAAAACCGTGTATTTTCATGATGCATGCGATTTTGAACTCCAACGGCACATTAATTTTAGCATTGGCAAAGCTTTGAAAAATCTATTTGGAAACGAAAAAAAAAAAAAAAACCTCTCGGTTTGTATTGAAAATCTTATGTACTGGGGCGATGCTCACCAATGTTTCAAAAGGAAAAGTAAAATGTTTGGTGACCTCGAGATTTCAAATTTTTACTTGAACTAATTTTAAAAACCTCGAAGTCGGGAGTGAGATTTAGACTTGCCAATGTGCGGGTTTCAAATTACTTACATTTTGATAACTCCTTTCGATTTTGGCCGTGAGGGCAAGTGCAGCCCGAGAATTTATACCTGGATTTTCGAAATACATTGAAGAGTTAACCAAGGAAGTGGACTTATGGATTTGATATTGTGCTGCTGAGTTTTGTGAATTGATTTCATTGACTTGAAAATGGCATTTGTTTTAAAGTCTGCTGTTGTTGCATTGACGTGCCTTTGACAATCTCAATTTACATTACTTGATATTATACAAGGGAGATTTTCAAGAACCCAAAAGGATTTCAAATGTTGTTGTTGTTTTGAAAATGGTTTTGGCATTGAAATGATTTGATTGATGTACCATGGCTGAGATGTTATTGATTGATGCCGTTGGACCCTCGGGTCAACGATGCTCCGGGAGTCGGGATGCCCAAAGATTTGCAAGGGTCGATGCCCTTTGGATGCCTGAGGTCCGCAGTGCCCCAGAGGTACCCTAGGAGTGTCGGGATGCCCGGTTGTATTATGAATACATACCCGGAGGGTAGGGGTAACCATTTTCATGGCGAGCCCCAGAGATTCCTCGTGATGCCAGGTGGGGTGCGAGATGCCTGGAGGTGTGACGCAACATGCTCTGGATGCCCGGTGACTAAATACAGGAGGCTTTCGTGACGCCAGGCTGGGTGCGAATGCCTGGAGGGACGCAAACATTGGTTCTCCGGGATAGACGTAGGGAAATGAAAATAAACTGAGTTTTAAAACTGATGATCCTACCGATAACTGCGCCTGATTATGGGACAAAATTGTGTGGCGTGGTATGGGACGTGTCATAACAGTTTGGCCCTATAATCGTGACCCGTGTGACCGAATTGGTGCATTCTGGTTTTGAAATTACAATTGCCATTACTTTGAAAAGCTTTATTGATTTGATGCATATTCATTCTTTGACTTCATGTTTTGTCTATCTTGCATGGAATTAGATAGTAATGGTATGCACGGTATAGTTTAGTAGATCTTCAGCTGCTGGGTGGTTGTACTCACCCCTTTTTGGGGACTAACATTTCAGACTAAACGAGATGCCTATACTACCCGTACCTCCCGGCAGATTTGATGGAGTCTTGGTCGACCTGCAATGGGAACGGTCAAAGCATCGTCATCCTGAGGTGCGAGGGCTATCTTTCATTCGAGTGCAGGTGATAGTAGTGTTCGACATTGGTCCTCTCGCCAGCCCCGTACTACAGGAGTATATTGTTGTTTTTGTTCGTCGAGATGGACGCACGCTGAGGCCGCTACCACCGCCACCAGTAGACGGACCAGACGGATGGGTGTGACCGTGAGCTAGGGTCAATAGAGGAAGGTTTTTTGGACGCTGACACTAATTTATGGACTTAGTGTATAACTGTTGGAAAAGTAAGGTATCTTTTGAATAGTAGCCGGGTATAGAAAACCATGGCATTTTGGTGTACCGACAATGATGTCCATCAAGTTTATGTAAATAAAAGTGTTCGGCTTTTTACTTATAAAATGTTTAGTTGGTGTGCATCGATTCTGAATTTAGGAAAGGGAGATGTTGGATTTGCTTCCACTATATTTTCTGTGCAGGGACCAATGAAAAAATATATATATATATATATTATAAACTCCCAGAACTCATGGGCTTGTCAAGTTTCTATGGTATCAAGGTACCAGATGTCCAGTTTAAAGAGTAAGGTAGTGATCTATGGCAACCCTAACGGATTGAGGGCCGTCAAGGGGTGCCATAGCGATTGGTATCAGAGCAAAGGTTTATTTGGAGTGATAAGGTGCCTCAGATGGAAATGAGGATATAACAATGCACACTATAGGATACTAACCAAGGGTAGTTGACTAATTATGAACAATGGGTGATCGATTTTCACTCGTAGAATGCTGGTAACGATTGTGAGTTACCTTTGTGTGTCAATAACATTTTATGTTACTTATGTGACTTTGATACCCTTTTTTTTATTATTATTACTTGACCAGTAACGTCGAGTCACCTGAGGCAAATGCTTGGAAAACTGCAAGGAAATCATGGTACAAACTGGGAGTTCTCATCCATCAAGGGTTGAAGCCTCTGCTTCAAGGGCTGAACCCTGGATGGAAGATATCCTGCAGGCATTGGCCAATATAGGAAATTTGATGGAAAGACAAGCTTAGCAACAACCCGAAACGAAACGCCGTACTAAAGGACTGGTGGAACAATTCCTGAAGTTGAAACCACCTAAGTTTAGCGGAATGGGAAGTCCTAAGGAGGCGGAACAATGAATTGATGGAATGGAACAGATTTTTTGGTCGTTGAACTGTAATGATGCTAAAAAGATAACCTTAGTAGAGTACCAATTGGAGGGAAATGCAAAGTTTTGGTGGAGAGCTTCAAAAGACACGATCTTTCCACCCGATACTGATATCAACTGGGATGAGTTTGTTAGAGCTTTCAATAGAAAGCACTTCTCTGATTGTGCCAGAGATAAGAAAATCATAGAATTTGTTCAGTTAGAATAAAGGGAGCTGACAGTAGACCAGTATGAAGCGAAATTTTCTGAATTATCTAGGTATGCTCCCAGGTTGATTGAGGATTGAGAGGAAAAGGCTAAGAGATTTCTGAAGGGGCTAAGGACTGATATCAGGAAACAACTAGTGCCTCTTAATATAAGAGATTATAATGAAATTTATGAAATGGCACAGTTGGTGGAGCAGGAACTGATGAGAGAGCAATCAGATACTGAAAGGCAATTGACCTTTAGTAATGTCCGATGAGGTAAAAGACCCTATCCTGAACAAGGTCAGCCCTAGGAATCTAAGAAAAAGAGTAACTTTGGGAATTTTGGAAAAGCTCAGAGCGGCCCGACTTTTGGAAAAATACCCTAACGGGGTAACATTTGCCAGAGGTGTGGTGGACAACATGGACCAGGACCCTGTAGTGATCAACTAAAATGTTTTGGTTGTGGGCGGAGAGGTCACTTTAAGAGAGATTGTCCACAAGAGAGGTCGCAGCCGAATGTCAACCTGATGCGACAAGTGCAACAACGTGTTGCTAGACCAAATCTACCAAGGAATCCACAGAGGCCACTAGCACAAGGACGGGTGTACGCTGTCACCCAAGAGGAAGCAAAAGCTTCCAAAAATGTTATCTCAGGTACGATCTCTATAAATTACAAGAAGGCATATGCATTGTTTGATACGAGTGCTACGCATTCATTTGTGTCTAAAATGTATAGACAATTGAGTAAGATAGAAACTACATCTCTTGAGACGCCTCTTTGTGTTTCTACGCCGTTAAAGAATGTGGTATTGTCTACGTTGATGTGTGAAAGGTGTAAAATAACTATAGGGGGGCGGGATATGGAAATAGACCTAGTTGTGATGGCTATGTATGACTTTGATGTCATCATAGGAATGGACTGGCTCCATAAGCATCAGGCTAAAATGGATTGTTATAGGAAAGTAATCCAGTTTGTTTCACCTGACCGATCTATTTTTGAATTTTTCGGAGGTCAGACAAACCCCTCTATAGCTCTTATTTCAGTAGTAGAAGCCCATGCATTACTTGATGAAGGATGTCAAGGATACCTGGTAGTGGTAAAGGACTATACTAAGGAAGAGTCTAAGCTTGATGAAATTCGAGTGGTCAGGGAATTCCAAGATGTATTTCTTGAGGAACTGTCTGGGTTACCACCGGAACGAGAAATTGAGTTTGAGATCAAACTAATGCCTAGAACAGGACCAATATCGAAAGCCCCGTATAGGATGGCCTTGACAAAATTGAAAGAGTTGAAGGTGCAGCTACAAGAGTTACTCGATAAAGGATTTATTAGGCCCAGTGCTTCTCTTTAGGGTGCACCGATCTTGTTTGTGAAAAAGAAGGATGGGTCAATGCATTTATGTATTCACTATAGGCAACTAAATCAGGTGACCATTAAGAATAAGTATCCCTTGCCTATAATTGACGACCTATTTGACCAACTGCAAGGAAGTTCGGTCTTTTCTAAGATTGACTTAAGGTCAGGATATCACCAACTAAGGATTAAGAAATAAGACATTCTTAAGACCGCATTTAGGACTCGCTATGGACATTACAAGTTCCTAGTCATGCCATTATTTTCCTTTTTTGTGGGCCCCACCTTTAAAATGTAAAAATATTACATCTTTTGCAATGATTAACTGTGTTTGATTCGAGTACTCATCCTATTGCAAAATACTTCGATTGGACGAATGAGGAGCGTGAGCACTTACTGGGTGTTGTGTTACGTAGTTGAGTCGGTCTGCTGAAGCATCCACTTATCCTCTTCTTTATTCACTTTTCATCCTTATTTTCCATTTTTTTTTCTAGGAGCCCCACCTTCGAAAAGTCAAAATATATCGTCCTCTACAATGATTTATTGTGTCTAATTTGAGTACTTATTCTTTTGCCAAATATTTCGATTGGACGAACGAGAAGCATGGACAATTACCAGGTGTTGTGTTACGTAATCAAGTTGGCTTAGTGAGGTCCCAAAGGCATGCACATGAGAAACCCCGTTCCTCTCCCTCTCCTTTCTTCTTCTCTCTTTCCCTTCTTTTCCTCCTTTCCTCTCCTTCGCTTCTATTCTACGAGCTCACGGCTTGCGAACGGATCCACTTCTCTTCTTCTTTATTGACTTTTCAAACTTATTTTCCTTTTCTCATTGGGCCCAACCTTTAAAAAGTAAAAATATTGCATCTTTAGCAATGATTAATTGTGTCTGATTCGAGTACTTACCCTATTACAAAATACTTTGATTGGACGGACAAATAGCGTGAGCACTTATAGGGTGTTGAGCTACATAGTCGAGTCAGCCACTTATCCTCTTCTTTATTCACTTTTCATACTTATTTTCCATTTTTTTTTTGGGTCCCCATCTTTGAAAAGTCAAAAAAATTACATCTTCTATAATGATTAATTGTGTCTGATTTGAGTACTTATCCTTTTGCAAAATACTTCGTTTGGACGAACGAGGAGCATGGACACTTACCGGGTGTTGGGTTACATTGTCGACTCAGCTTGGCAAGATCCCAAAGGCGGCACATGAGAAATTCCCTTTCTCTTCTTCCCCTTTCTTCTTCTTTATTTCCCTTCTTTTCTTCATTTCCTCTCTTCCCTTTCTATTTACAAGCTCTCGGCCTGCTAAAGCATCCACTTATCCTCTTCTTTATTCACTTTCCAACCTTATTTTCTTTTTTTCTATTAGCCCCACCTTTGAAAACGTCAAAATATTACATCTTTTGCAATGATTAATTGTGTTTGATTCGAGTACTCATCCTATTGCAAAATACTTTGATTGGACGAACGAGGAGCGTGAGCACTTACAGGGTGTTGTGTTATGTAATCGAGTCGGCCTGCTAAAGCATCCACTTATCATCTTCTTTATTCACTTTTCATCCTTATTTTCCTTTTTTTTTTCTTTTTCTTGGGGGCCCATCTTTGAAAAGTCAAAGTATTACATCTTCTACAATGATTATTTGTGTTTGATTCGAGCACTCATCCTATTGCAAAATACTTTGACTCGACGAATGAGGAGCGTGGACACTTATCAAGTGTTGTTTACGTTGTCGAGTCAACTTGGCAAGGTCCCAAAGGCGTGGACATGAGAAAGCCCCTTCCTCTTCTTCCCCGTTCTTCTTATTTCTTTCCCTTCCTTTCTTCATTTCCTCACTTTCCTTCTATTCTACGAGCTCTCGGCCTGCTGAAAGCATCTACTTATCGTCTTCTTTATTGAATTTTCAACCTTATTTTCCCTTTTTTCTGTGGATATGCATTCTCAATTTGTTCATTCTTTCGAAACAATCATCTTGACTTTTACCTTTATGTCGCCTTCTCTAGATTGATTCTATTATTCAAATTGAAATGATATTTTTGCCACGCGATTTAGTTGATAACTATTGATGTTGCATAAGAATGTAAATAGTCAATGTGCGGCTTTATAATATACTCCAAGCTATTTACCTATTGACGACTAGGGGTGAGCGGTTCCCAGTTCCTTACAGGTTCCGCTTGGAACCTGGAACCTACCCTCGGGTACAGGTTCCTCATTTTTTGGAGCTTGGAACCTACCCTGTCACAGGTTCCGGGGTCGATTCCAGGTTCCAACAAGTTCTTCTTCTTTTTTTCATTTTTAGTTAAAAAAATGGAAATGAATGCAGCAATAATAAACAAACTTGTCATTCATCAAAGAGAATATAACACGAACACAATCTATAATACTCATAAGCGTTTAATATTCTAGAATGTGAACTATTTCTCTTTTGCAAAGTCTAGCGGTTCACTTCACAAAGTCCAGCCTCACCTCAACAACAACCCTGCACCAAAATAAAGCCATATCCCTCATTGTTTTACAGCTTCCAATGACTTCAACAACTTTAGTAACAAAGCTTTCAGGTGGAGCTGCATGAATCTCTCGGCAATGTTGCAGTAGTGGTTTCTGAACCAGAACTGATCTTTCTTCTGAGAAACTTTCCCTCTGCAAATATCTTGCAGATATTACAACATAAGTGAAAGATCATCATCAGATAATTTTAAAAAAGAACTAATAATTTTTTTTATAATGGATGAGTATTATTTCATGGACTAGTAAATTTGATAATCTGATTATTGATTTACCTGCATCAAACAACAAACTAATCAAATAATAGAGATTCACTTCATCTGGAAACTCGGATATGTTATCTTCCTTTTCATGAAGCACAAGCGACCTCATAGTAGAGAGACTTAGTCCTACCCTTTCCTTGATAGGAGAAGAACCTTTGTTTGTTGCCAAAAAATATTTCATTGAGCTAAATTTCTTCCTATTCCTGGGAAAAGTTTCCAAAGATGTCTAGGTGATAGAAGAAATATATAGAGCTAAAAGTTATCTTGTAGATAATAAAGACTTACTCTACAGCCACAGCTAGTTGCTTGATAACTGGTGATGGAGAAATTTTCTCTATGTTACCGGAAATTAAACCGTCCAATACGGATATAGACTCTGAACCCTATCAAAACATTTTTAATCCAAATTAGATAGCAAAACCATAAACATGTCATCTTAAACCTCGAAGTCTGATCTCCTGCTGAAGTAAAAGATATTAATTGTCATCATAAGTATAAACTATTTGCAGCCATTTCTGATTTCACACGAAAAGAACAGCTCGAGGCATTATTGCAGCAGACAAATTAGGATATGAGAAAGCTGAAGAGAGATTGAAGTACAAGATTTTCTCTGAACCGCAATGAAAAATTATGGTAAATGTACTGTGAGCAAGCAGTTGACTTCTCCACTGATGATTTTGCCAAAACAATGAGGACTCTCTCTATTCTCTATCTATTGTACATATTTAACGTATAACAAAAGCTTCACTGGTTAATTCTTTTTTTGCCAAAAAAAATTTGCTGGTGTAATAGTAGATATTTCGACAACAAGAACACAACTTAAAATTAATCAATCTACTGTCCCAAAATTGGCATCTGATGCAACATGTTTATACATGTAAGCGAGTTGTCACATCGATGACTTCTAAGACATCTATGATTGATGATAATATGAGCTAGTAGCAACCAATGAGTTAGCCAGCAGGTCACCAAACTCAATTACTATAACACACGTAGAAAATAAACATTTTGAGTGTGTAAAAGAGTTAAAAGCACCCATAAAAAAAAAAAAAAACTCTCACCCTTGATTCAGAATCATTCTTCTCATTCACTATGTATAGGTTTTCATCGAAAATTGGGAAGGACATCTTCGAATTCTCAAATTTCTCGGTGTCATCGGCTCCTTTTCTCCCTATAATAAGATTTTAATGTCAAGAATACCATTTGTTTAGAAGTTCCGGGAGAAGAACAGCAGCCGAATCCTTTGCCTTTTTTACACTTGGCATGGGCTCCCTGTTAAAGCTCATAAAACAACAATCATAAAAAATAAAAATAAAAAAGCTTGATTTTAAAATGTTGCACCTCACGCAACTTAACTTTGCCACTTTGTTGCACCTCACGCAGAAAGAAAAATTTGACTTTAAAATGTTTGGTTTTGCCATGAAAAACTAGATTATGTGATATTGCTAGAGTAGCCTGATTGTCAACATTAACTTCAATGCAATCACTAGAATTCAACCACAAATACTTCATTATCTTCTTCAGCCACAAAGCTTGATTTGCAATGCAATAGCTACTATAAACTCAGCCTCTGATGTGGACTGAGCTACAATCTCTTGCTTTATGGAAAACCAGGAGAAACAAGCAGAACCAAGACTGAAACAATACCCAAACGTACTTTTCATGTCATCCACTAAACTAGCCCAGTCACTATTAGAAAATCCTTGCAACTTAAACTTTTGACCTTTCTTAAACTTCACACCAAAGAACAATGTTCCTTTGAGATATCTTAAGACCCTTTTTGCTACAACCAAATGTAACTGACTAGGACTACTCATAAACCTAGATAAAACACTCACAGTAGAATATCTGGTCTGGTTGCTGTAAGATACATGAGACACCCAATTAGACTTCTATACATAGAAGCATCTACTGCATCCGTTCCATCATTCTTGTGCAGCTTCTCTTTAGCAGCCATAAGAGTGCTTACACTTCGACAATCTTCCATCTGAAACTTCTTTAGAATTTCCTTCATGTATTTTTTCTGACAGATGAAGATCTCATATGAAGCTTGTTTGACTTCCAGACCCAAAAAATAAGCCATCTTTCCCAAGTCTGACATCTCAAAATCTGCAAATAGATCTTGCTTCACCTTCTCTATCAATTCCATATCATTCCCTGTCACTAATAGATCATCTACATAAAGTGACAAAATTACAACACTGTGATTCACCTTCTTGACATAAAGAGTTAACTCACTTAAGCTTTTTACAAAGCCAAAATCCTGCAAATATCGATCTATCTTCACATACCAAGCTTTTGGAGCCTGCTTCAGTCCATATAGAGCTTTCTTCAACTTGTATACACTCTCTTCTTGCCCTTTGATACTGAAGCCTTTAGGTTGTTCAACAAAAATCTCCTCCTCAAGCTCTCCATTTAGGAATGTAGACTTGACATCTAACTGAAATATAGCCCACCCCTTCTCTGCTGCAATAGCTAACAGTAGCCTTATTGTATCAAGTCGTGCAATAGGAGAAAATGTTTCATAATAGTCTACTCCTCGTATTTGTGCATAGCCTTTCACCACCAGTCTAGCTTTGTGTTTATTGACAGAACCATCAGGATTAAGTTTTGTTCTAAACCCACTTAACCCCAATCACATTCTTATCAGATGGTCTATCAACAAGCTCCCATGTGTGGTTTTTCTGGATCATTGCAATCTCCTCCTGCATTGCTGCAATCCACCTCCGATCCTCCTTAGCTTCCACAAAGTTAGATGGTTCGAGCATTGTCACATTGCTTCTTTCATAAATTTCAGCAAGTGACCTTGTGCCTCTCACTGGTAAATCATCCATATTGTCTTCCAATCCATCTATAACTTCATCAACATCTACATCTGTTGCAGGTTGTTTTTCGAACTGCTGCTGTTCTACACTCTTTCCTTCCATCCAATTCCACTCATCTTCCTCTAGAAAAATAACATCTCTGCTCATAGTCACCTTCCTTGTCATGGGATGGAAAATCCTGTAAGCCTTTGATTGAAGACTATACCCAATAAAGATTCCAAGCTCTTTTTTCTTATCTAATTTGTCCCTCTTGACCTCAGGAACATGAGTGTAACACAAACACCCAAAAACCTTAAAATTCTTCACAGAAGGTCTAACACCATGCCAGACTTCAAAAGGTGTTGACTTCTATAAGGCCTTTGTGGGCAATCTATTCAATAGAAACATTGCAGTATTAGCTGCCTTAGCCTAGAACTTCTTAGGTAGCTTCTTCTCTTGCATCATACATCTAGCCATCTCCATAATGCTTATGTTTTTCCTCTCACTGACCACATTCTGTTGAGGTGAATAGGGAGCAGTGAACTGCTGCACAATTCCTGCTTGCTCACAATTCAACTTAAACTTGTGAGCAGTATACTCAGAACCATTATCAGACCTGAGCATTTTAATTTTCTTCCCACTCTGATTCTCAACTAAGGTTTTAAACTTCACAAACACATCATCAACTTCAGACTTGGCTCAGAAAATAAATCCAACTCATCCTAGTCATATCATCAATGAAAGTAATAAAATACCTGCTACCATTGAGAGAAGACTCAGACATAGGTCCACATAGATATGTGTGGACTAATAGCAGCTTCTCACATGCTCTCTAGCCTCCTCCTTTGAAAGGAAATCTGGCTAGCTTGCCAAGAAGACAAGTTCTGAATTGTGAAAATTCCTCCTCCAAACTTGGCAAGTCATCTGCCAAGCTATTTCTCTGCATAAACGACATGTTCTTCCTATGAACATGCCCAAGTCTTTTATGCCATAGCTCTGCATTTTCTTCTTTGCACTTTAGAGCCATTTGTTGCATCTCTTGTGGCTTCAACATGAAACTCTTGTCTTTCATTGGGATTCTTAGCACTTCTTTGCTATCTGCATTATTAATAAGACATTCCTTCCCTTCGAACTTCACTTTATAGCCCCTCTCAACTAATTGACCAACACTTAATAGATTCTGGTCAATATTTGGCACAAAAAGAACATCACTGATCAGCTTCATCTCCTAATTTCCTTCAATAGCAAATATACCCTTCCCTTGCACTTCGATATACTGTCCATTACCAATTCTGACTCTGGACCTGACTGACTTGTTTAGACTTCTAAACAGCTTCAAATTGCCAGTCATATGATTGGTATAGCCACTATCCACCAGCCATGCATCATTCTTGATAGAAGATCTAGGAAATGAAGCTACAAGCAAGTGTTCTTCCTCAGTTTCATTCACAGGTACCTGTGCTTCTCCTGCTTGCTAGTAATTTTTCTCTTTGCAAATTGCTTCCATGTGACCCAACTTATGACATCTTTTGCATCTAGCATCAGGCTTTCTCTAACATCTAAAAAAACTAATGATTAGTTCCACCACAATATTGACAAGGCTTTTTGTTCTTCTTCCATTTGCTAGACCCACCAGAATTTCCTTCTTTTGCTACAAACTTGGAGTCACTAGCATTTTCTCTGGACTGAATCCATTTCTTCCCTTTACCTCCATCATTTGACTTCACTCTAGCTTGTAGCACACCCTCTACAAACTCTTCTCTTCTCATCAGTCTTCTATGCTCCTGTGCCTGCAGAGCATTTAACAATTCTGCAAGCTTTATATCAGCTAAGTCTCTTCTACTTTCCAAAGAAGCTATGGTGGCTTTGAACTTCTTTGGAAGAGACACCGGGATCTTCTGAACAAGCCTTTCATCCTTCAAGTCAGTCCCTAAAACTCTGATTTTTTCAGCTATCCTAACCAGCCTATCAGAGTACTCCTTCACTGACTCCGAATCCTTCATCTGCTGTCTCTCAAACTCCCTCAAGAGATTCAGCACCTTCATGCTCCTTATCTTCTCATCTCCCTCGTACTCATCCTTCAAGAAATCCCATATTGCCTTTGCAGAATCGCATCTCATGATCCTTGTGAAAATAGGGGGTGAGACCGCAACATAGATGCAAGACTTTGCCTTGGCCTTCCTTGTGATTCTCTCCTTATGGTACTTTATTTGATTCAAGGTCGGATTATTTGGAAGTGGAGCAACCTCATAATCATTCTCCACAGCCTCCCATAGATCATGACCCTCCAAGAATGCTGTCATCTTGACAGCCCAAGCTTGATAATTTTCCCCAGTAAAGACTGGAGCAACCATTGCAGAGAATCCACTCAATCCTGCCTCCATCAGTTTTTTCTTTGCAGATTGGAAGCAATCTTCACTCACTTACCCTCACTTCACAGTCCCTTAAGATCCCACAAAAGCTCTTATACCAATGTTAAAGCTCATAAAACAACAATAAAAAAAAAAAAACATCTCTGTTGTTTTAGGGGAAGAAAGGATACAAAAAACATAGCATAGCACTTCATACGTCTTGTGCAAAGGAAAAAACTATCGAGTACCACAACTAAATACAAAGTAGAAACTGCTCACATATGTGCAACACATAACTACACACAAACGTGCTATTAACTTCCTAGAAAATAGCAAAAACACTAACTGCATAACTAAATGAACTTGGCTGTTTTAAAAAAAAAAAAACAGAGGAAAACACGACCGAAAACAGCAGCACTGAGACAATTCCAACACTCCCCCATGCATTCATCCGTCCATCCCTTGTCAGTGGTGTTTACACGAACGGCGAACGTGAACCGCTTTGCATGTGCGGGGCCACCCTCATTTACACACCTAAAGGTGCATACAGATTGAACAATCAATGATCATAGTTCAGAAGTTGCAATAAGAGAGGACAAATTCAGTCTTACCTATATAATGGCATTGGCTAGTTTCGACGCAAATATATGTCATTCAGTGTCTGCCTCGTAAATGTTTGGTTACCATTTTTCTTCTTTCCAGCATTGTTCACCTTAGCATAAGATGTATCCCTTTCTTTCAGAACAGCAAGAGCATTTCATGCAGCAAGTTTCTGCGCCATCTTTTTTTTGTGGATTCTGAGCAACCCCAACCTGTACTCCATCAACAAAGACTTCAACTATGGCCAAGTTGCCATTTCAGGAGGCTTTATACTCCAAGCCTTCAGCCTGCTGCTGGCAACACTCTTGCAACTCGCTGACAGGATGCATTGGGAGTCTATCTAGAGTGACCATGGGATGCAACAAGGGCTGAAAAACTTGTAAAAGAAAAAAGACAATTCAGTACTCTAGATACTCTCTATGTATTCACACTTCCAACAGAAAAAAAAATGAAGTTCACTATTTATCAAGAACTTTTTTTTTGCCATTTATCCTTTTTTTTTTGTTTTCCAAGAGGGCATATTGAAAAAAGAATGCCCATAGGTCAACCAAATCGAACTAACCTTCCACACAATAGCAATATCATGTCCACTATCAAGGAATATAGCACCAGCAATGGATTCACCAATATCGCCAAGGACTTTTGATGCTTTACAATCCCCTAAACCAAAAGAGTTGAAACCTGGCTTCGACAATTCATCCTGAACTTCCTTTACGAAATCCCTGATCCGGAAGAAAAGGCCAAAAGACCTAATAGTCATTACCTCATAGACAAGTCAAACAATATTGTTTACAGGTCATGTTATGTATCAAACAACCACAAAAGAAATTTAATGATGATACAATGTCACGAGCAAGAAAGAAAGACATGAAAAACCTACTTCTCCAGGGCACTAGACCCATGCCGAAGGTGTAAATGGAGCTTGTGTTTAATCGCGACACATGCAAAGTTCTCATTGTTTACAGCAGCAGCTCGTAAATCAGTCAAGCGGCCAGGTGGAAGATCAATATAAGTGAAAAACAAATGTCTTGTAATAAGATGATCCATAACTGCATCACCAATAAACTCTAAGCGCTGGTAGCAAGAGACTCCAGAAGATGGTTGTGAAGCATGAGTAATAGCTACTATCAAGAGGCCTCTGTCTTTAAACTTCAAATTAAGGGCAGATTCTAAAGCATCAAAATTGACACTCTTGAGGATGCTCTCTGGGACATTTGATGGCCTGATTGCACATTCTTTCTCGTCATTATCAAACTCAACCCGTATTCCTACCCATTTCCTGAAGTGATTGGCAGCATTCTTCCCACCTTCAACATAATACACCCCAATCAATGCTTCAACAACATCTACTAGTGTCTTGCTAGACAAAACTCTGTAAGAACTTGAGTCACTCTCAACTTCACCATCTTGAATGCTTTCATCATCAAACTCAGCCCCAATTACATTTGACCTACCTCCAACTTCAGAAAGTGAATGCTCCATATCAAACAAGGAAGTTTCATCCTTTGTATCCTCATCAAAGATAGGAAGCACTCCTGGTGCAGCCCATCTAGATGGAGCAAATCTATCCGCTTGGATATATGATTGAAGTCCTTTTTTCAAAGCATACTCATACGAGACCATGTTACTCACCATTTGTTGCCTAATTCTAGTCAGCTGACCCTCATGCTTTTGAGGATATCTAACAAATAGAAATTTGCTTACAACCCATTTTAAGTAAGCATCTCCAAGGAGCTCTGCTCTTTCATAACAGAACGTCTTGAGACAAAAGAGACGCACTAATACGATACACAAGACAACAACTTTTTCAAAACTTAGAACATAACACACCTTCGAAGCAGGGACCGAATAATCTATTACATGCTTGAGGTCGGCAAGCGGTGGCGTCGAGGGCGAGCTACTGTGGCGTCAAGGTTAGCGGTGGTGGTGTCGAGGGCGAGCAGCTGTCACGTTGAGCAGAGGTCAGCGAGCCAAAGGTCATCGGCAGTGGAGTCGAGCGAAGGTCAGCAAGCCAGAGGTCAGTGGCGGTGGCATCAAGGGTGACCAGCGGTGGCGTCAAGCAGAGAAGGAGAACAAGCGAAGGGAGAACTGTGAAACTGAGTGTCGTGTGAAACTGAAAGTGAAAGTTGATTTGGGGCTTTTTTTTAGCCCTAACTAGAACCGGGAACCGCTGGTTCCCAGAAAAAGGGAACCGGGAACTGGAACCGATCCCTTTAGAACCGGGAACCGAATCGGAGCCTCCGGTTTGGTTCTCCGGTTCCCGGTTCTACCCGGGAATCGCGCTCACCCCTATCGACGACGAAGCTTATCCCCCATTATCAGTTTCTAAAGAATTATTCATGCACATATCTCCTCAAAAAGTTTTGAGGACGTGAAAGCAAATGGTTCCTTAAATTCCATGTGAAGAGTTCGTGAACATAGGCAACTCAATTCGGGCTAGATTTGTTTTCCTTCATCTAACTCGATTGTTGAAAATATGTGGTACCGAGAACTGTAGTTTTTACCGGTGAACAGTGAACGCAGAGAAAAAGGAATAAGGGAGACAATTTTTACGAAACACAGTTTGACTTGGCCACAATTCTCAAAATCACAAAGCCGTGGAAATAGCAATTCCATCATAAGCAGTCCCCACCAACAAAATACACTAAACTACGCATAATCCATTCTTCATGAGTTGAATTGTTACTTTTCCCTTCAAGATAATTGCTAGCCACACAAAGAAGCCACTAGTTACCTGTTGAAAATATATCTCGAGTTTCACCCCTTGAACAAGACCCGACCTGAGATGAATTGTTATTTCTGGACGTTCCAAAGTAAACGGTGGAAATCTAGATATCCTTTCCGATATTAGAGTCTAAATTGGAGGAAGATTTCCCATTTTGTCTTGATATCAAATGACTAAGGACATAAAAAAAAAAATTATGAGATGGCCATTAAATTACGAAATGGTTGGTGTGGTTTGAATTGATATGGAGTTATTCATACTCTGGTTATTTCGCAAAAAAATGATTCATTTGGAAAACATCTTCCTAGAAATGATTGCTCATAGTGCTAACAAAAATGAGTGAAACGCAAAATATTTTCATCATTCACGAAAATATGTAGATATAAATCATTGACCAATCACTTCTAGGGACTATTTTTAAGAAAATGTTTTTCATAGCATTCATTTTTAATGAAATAAATGCGTCCTTGGTGAGGTAATTTTTGACATCATAAATGATGTCGTGACTTGCTTCTCTAGTATTTCTGCAAATATTGGAAGAAAAACCAGGGTTTACCCCCCAAAAAAATAGTAATAACAAAAAGAAGTAAACCAAATATGTCCTCATTTCTTGATAGCAAAGTTGGTGGAATTTTTTTTTTTCGAAACACTGTAGACATAACATAAGAAGAAAGGAATCGTAAGGGCACACACCTTTCACCAAATTACAAATAGCAAACCGATCATGACCAAACTTTCATATGTAACTCAACTACAATGATTGAGGATGTTGCCAACTTTCCATCATAATTCTCACATGGCAACATCATACTTCCGTTATTGATGGAGCTTTAGCAGAAAGAAAATGAAGATCCGATTAGATGGATACGAGCTGCTGTGTTGACACCTAAATTTTGGTACCCAATTATTTATCTATTGCATTAAAAAATAAGGGATTAATTTTTATCCTTGAAAATATATATATTAATTGCATAGCATATAGATTTAGGTGCATTTATTTTAATTTACCTTTTTTTTACATTTTATTGGACTGGTGGTGGATGGGTTCAAATTTATGTTTCTGAACTCTATTTCGGCAAACCGGGCTAAGCCCACGAAAGGAGAAAATTAAACGAAGCCCATCATTATTTTTAATTAATTATCTTGTGAAAAATTGAGATTCGATGCGATATTATGGGGATTTTTTTAAATTGAGAAAACTGCATTGCAATCTTATCTTTAGCAATAGATGATGAAATCATGAGAGAATATTCATGAGATAAGGAAAATAAAATAATTTTCCCGATTGGGAGGTTATAGTCAATCTTCGTGAGATAAAATATTTTGCAAAAGGATTACATTTGGTTTTGCCTATAAAAAGGGATGTACGATGTTAAAAAATGGAGCTTCTTTTCAGTTTTGGGGGGAGACAATAGAAATACACGACCACTTTGGGGCTTTTTTCTCTCGGTTCTCTAGGTCAAAAACTCCACACACACAAAAAAAACGGCAAAAATTCTTTTGCTTTTCCTTCGGTTCTCTTCAATTGAATAGTCAGTGATCATAGTAGTGAAGAAACAAGAAAAGACAACAAGGGAAAAGTGAAAGTGTGCAACAGGAAAACAGCAGAGTGAAAGTGACGTGAGGAGAGGGGGAGAAAAAAAAAAGAAAGAAAAAAGAAAAGAGGAGAAGGGCGTCTTCTTCATCCAGGGGCTCTCCCCGTCGCCGGCTTCCACCCGCGACCACCTGCGTCGACCGCCGGCCTCCATCTGCGTTGTCGTCTCGCCACACCGACGCCTGCACATCCCTATAATCATCCGAGCCCCCTCGTCGGTCCAAGATCTAGCGTACTGCCCCCACCGCGGCTCCTCTACCCGTGCATCTGTCTCTCCGCCTGCTAGATCTACAGTCCTCCGCTCGCGATGCCTTGCCTCCATGCACCGCCGCCCTTGCGCCACCCGCATCCGTTCACCAACCACCGCGCCGGACGTTGCCGCTGCATCGCTCGTCCACCAAGCCTCCGCCTCACCGCACGATCCACCGCCTAGCCTCCGCTTTTCGCCGACGATAGCTTCGCCTGCGACGCCTGCTACAGCCACGACCTGCAGCGCCTCCGCCCAAGCACCGGCCCGAAGTTTTCATTGCCCGTCACACCTGCACTTCCGCCGAGCCGCTCGCCGTCTCCGATCGACCCACGGCACCAGCAACGAAGCCCCTGCTCGCCACTTGCGAGCGCCATCACCGCTGCAGCCTAATGCTAGAAGCCGGACCCTCCTCTATTGCGAACTCCACCACTACTCCGATCTCGAGCCGAACGCTGCGGCTTGCCGTCCACCGCACCGGTCACTGTTGCATCTGCTCAGCCATGCTGTAGTCCACCTCCAGCTGCTGCTCCACCCGAACGGTGCCAACACCACCGGCCTTCCCTCACCACTGACCCATTTGCCACCGGTGTGCCTATTGTGCCCCTCACCGAAGTCACCGCTAGTCTGCTTTGCCGCTGGTCCGCTCACCACCAATCTGCCCATCGCTGGTCCACGTCGGAGCCTAGAACGCCAGCGACCCAAACCCCCGGCAACCCATCACAGCTGCCCTTGGCTGTGCACGTGAGTGAAGAAAGTAAGAAAAGATTTTAAAAAAAAAGTAAAATCAATTAGGTAGTTTTTTATTTATTTATTTTGCTTTATTTTGTTTATATTTTTTAGTCTAGGTATTTAAATTGTGATATTGGATGTTAATATTCATAAAATCTTATAGGCATTATCCATAGGGGTTTTCCCTAAAATTATTGTAATTATTAATTTGACCCGTAAGATGTCGGGTCATTTTTTTAATTATATTAATTATTGGGGTTTGTTGGTAGTATTTTAATTCTTGAATCAATATGATTATTAATTTCATCCGTAAGATTTCAGATCAGATTTTTAATTATTTTGAACCCTTTGTCGTGATGTTTAGGGTTAGCTAATTGTTAATTTGACCTGTGAGACAACAGGCTATTTTTTCGATTATTTAATTCTTTATTTGATTGAATGTCCTGATTAGTTTAAATACAATTATTATTTGATAATTGCTTGTTTTTGAAAAACACTAAAAAAATATCCAAAAAATATTTGAATTAGGATTCAGTTTGTTTTGGAATATTTCTTGTTATCTTGCATATCTCGAATAGGGATTTTATTTCGAATTTAGAAAAATATAAAAACAAAAGATGCATTCATTTAGGTTGTTAGTTTGAATTGCGTGTTTAATTATGTGTTAGTTTTAATTTCGAATTTTATAAAGAAAGAAAAAACAAAAACAAAAAATCATTGTGCATATTAGGTTAGAATTGCATGTTTCATTTTAAATTTACATCATCTTTTTAGATAGATCGCATCTTAGATTAAGATAATGTCTTAGTTTAAATTAGGATTTAATATGACTTAATCCTTAGTTTAAATTAGATAGAATCCTAATCTAGCTAGATCATTTTGCATTTTTCTTAAAGTTCGAATTTCATAAAAAATACAAAATTTGTCTTTGCATAAATTAGTTTCAATTTTTAGGATAGATTGCATTTTTAAAAATAGAAATATCAAATGCACGTCATTTAGTTTTTATTAGGTTCATTTAATTAGAACTTTCTCGCCATTAGACTAGGTCATTTAAGAAATGGCGCGTGACATATAGCTCGCATATGAAATTGCATGTTGCGTGTCATTTTTAGTTGAAATAATTTTGTATGTCATTGCATTACATTGCATGTCATTAGAATTAGATCATTTAGATTGTATTTAATTATGGCATTTCTTTATGTCATATAGTTTAGGTCGTGTTGCTATGTTATATATTAGATTATTAGCATGCATCGCATGACTTTCATTAAATAAAGTGAAAGCAAAAATTGAGTGATTGCTTGTTAATTAGAAATCATATCTAGGATTGTTGATATGAATTTCGATTTGACAACGCAGATGCTTTTGTTGCTATGAGGTAAGTCATACAATTCTTTATTTGCTTTCTTGAGTGTTAAATTGGTGGTTTGCGTACCTGTATGATCACCTCACATGTTAGGAAACTAAATTAAAATCAATTCAATTGCCAAACATTTTTTAAAAATGAAAGAGAAAGGTACTGAAAGAGCACTAGGATAGTCTAGTGTAATCAAGTCCCCGTACCCTTTGTTTCTGGTTCGTAGGAGTAAAATAATGCTCCCCTTATTTTACTTAGGTATCTAATCGACCTACCGAAAACTGATTAGTGACGACTCCTAGAAAATAATCATTTGCATATTTGGACCTTAAGTCGTGAATTGGTATGGGCTTGGGAGAGCCCGAGCTAAGTTTAAGACTTAGTAGTCCATTAACCTAGTTTTAGGTGGTGCACCCGAAAAATTAGGTCGCTTCAGCTTGGCGACTCCGCTGGGGACTTATGTTAAAACACTTAGTGGACTTAGGCCGATTTTTCTTTTTCTTTTAAAAATATTTTTGTTTGGCAGCGAGGACACTAGGTACTTCCCTAAAAATTTCTAAAGTGTTAAATGTTCTTGTAGATGGGAGGTATAAGGGGAGTAGTCTTTGCTAACTTTGGTCTTGCAGGTTGGGGTGGGGGATTAATGATTTATTTTTCCTGATTAGAAGTGTTGTTTGCATTTAAACTATTGTGCATGTTTTATTACTTTTAGCACTACACTATTGCACACACAACATGTGGCCGGACCTGGGCTGCGATAGGATTTCTAGGATGGTGTTGAGAAGAATGCTTCTTCCAAAGCGAGACTGCTATGTAGAGGTTGACCTTCTCTTCCCCGAAATTTTTTTCATAGTGTCAAATGTGTTTATCCATATCCGCAAGACTACGTGATTGTTGAGCATTCCATTCAACTGAGCCGGAGTTAGGAAGACCTGGCACATTAATGCGAGACTGCAACGATCAAATCATCCTCTTAGCTCCACTTTGTTAAGCCGTCTAGGTAGAAATCGTGCTTCACGTCTCATGTGCATGTCTATGTGATTGCCATTGATTTTATTTGGTGAAGTAAGTCTTCTATCCTTATACCATACAATTTATTTTGTCGTACTTTTGGGTCAATCCATGACAATCTAGGTCAATCATTGATTTGATTCATCTGTCAATTAGAAATGAAATGGAAAATTGCCAGAGAATGGGGCATTTAAAAAAAAAAAGAACTTTGGAGAGTTTGTTTTCACATCATGTCTAGGAAATTTGGTTTTATTAGGATGTCCATTTTTTAGGAAATTCCCTTTTTATATGAACTTCTCAGGAAAAAAAAATGAAAAAATCGATTAGATCATTGTCATGAATTGGCTATCTATTTACACTACGCGCTTATTTTGTTCATTTCTTTCCTAAGTGATAACGGATCCCTTAGGTCCGCCTATAATTACGCGATCAAGAGCTAGAATGGCCGACCAAACTAAAATGTGTGATCGTATCTCCGCTATGGAAAGCCAACTCTAACAGTTGCTCACCTTTATGCAATTCATGACAGCTCAAATCCAATCCCTCCGAACGATTTGACTCCTGCACCTACTCTCCCCGAGACAATAGTCCTGAAGTAGTCAGGCAAGACCCAAATGAGCAATGGCGACATGCCTGACCTGGAAGATGACCCACTGTTGGTCACTACCGAAAAAACTAAGCCTGACAATGTCCCTAAGATGGGGCAAGATGAAGTGGAAGTGATGGACACTTTGGGGCAGCCTAGTGGCAAGTTTGATTACCTGGTGAAGTATTTGGTTCCTCCCAGCTTTTATATTGATCCCCGCAACATAGTTCCAGACAGATGGGATGGCATGAACGATCCAACACCTCCAAAGATAGGGAGCTCTAATGACACCCTGGAAGGAATCACAGGTCTGTTCAATGACCTCTTCATAGGAGCCAATGACGAAGGACCTTCGAAAGACATGGACGTTAGCCTGCAAGAGTAACTTGTTACTGTTGCACATTCCCCTGCGCGGGAATTTTTATCTCTTTCTAGGAATTTTTATCGCTTTTTAGGAATGGTTTTCACTTTTTAGGAATCGTTTTCAATTTTTTTCTCTTTTTAGGGGTTAGGAATCACAATTTCCATTCCAATAATGTAATTCATTTGATTCTATTCAATGAAATTACAATTTTATTTCCAATTTTGAGGACATGATGGGGTATGCCAAACCAGTCCAATGATGATATCCCACCATAAAAAGAAAATATCATCCACGGAGAAATCTTAAGGACTGGACTTTCTCATGCTTCCTCCCAAAAACTTTTTCGAAAACAAAAAGCATTTCACTATTTTTTTTTAAAATTCCCAAAGCTTGTTGCAGATTAAACCTGTTTATTTGTCTGACTCATTTACTTCTTGTCTTAGAACGTAATTCTATCACTTGTTATGACAAGGGACATCTAAAAATAGCGTATCAAGTTTCAATGATCATAAACTTGACTTGTGATCAATGGACTTAAAGTGCACTTGCAGCGAAAAACAAATTTGGGGCAAATAAAAGAGGACCATCATTCCCTGGTGGAAGAGATGACAAATTGGGGGCATGACAGATTTTGGTAGTGACCCGACTTGGATAAAATCTCGACCCGAGCCAAAATGGATGTGCAATTTGAATTTACTTTGATGTTGCATAGTATCATATTGATGCATGTTCTCTTGTGCAGGGGCAAAAGTGGATTTTCAGTCTTGAATGATAGCGACAATCCAAAGACATCAACTGCTGAGGCAATTCCCATTATAGAGGAATCCTTGAATGAATGCTTAAAACTATTTTGTAGTGTAGAAAACTGTTTGGAGTTGACAATTTTTCATGCCTAAAGCTGTTGAGTTCTTTTAAAAAAAGGATTTTGCATGATGACTCTTACATGTTTTATCCACCAATTCCACTAAAGAGCATCAAGATGGATTAATTTAATGAATGATGTGGAATTGATTGAGCCTTTTAAATGAGACGAGTCGGGATGATGAAAGGCAAACCTTATCCTATACACAGTCGCATATTCATACACTTGTGAGATGAGTGTAGGAAGGTTTATATCCATAAGGTAAAGAGTTCTCTCGCAAAAGGTACGGCAACCGAAGTGATGAGAGGCAATTCATTTCTCTATCCCAAACACTACAGGTGATCCATTGCTTAACCCTTTTGAGCCCATACACTTATGGATATTCTTTTCAAATCACCACTGTCAAGAATCACCCCACATCGGGGCAGCTAAGAGATAAAATGGCATCATGAGGTGAGGAAAATGAATTGAAATTTTATTGCTCTCACTTGCATCAATCTTCAAGTAGTGCTATTACATTGAATTCATGCGTTAATTTAAGTGCCTTAGGATAACGAAGAGCATTTCTTTCTCTACCCTATACACTTATCTCCTTTGCATAGTCCATTTGAGCCTGCAATTTCATTTCTTTAAACCCAGTTGGTGATCATCCCCCACACTTAGGCAAGGCAAAAGGCAAATGAAGACTCTTGAAAAGTTCAAGTGTCATTCAAAATGTAATTGCTTGACGCATGCATTATGTGCAAGAATTAAATTTAAAATAGAACTAAGGGGCATGAAAAAGCAGTGAGCCTAGTAAAAGTAAGGCCGATGCCCATGAAAAGAAGTGAAGAAAAAATGCATGAGAACTAGGGGCATGAAAAAGCGGTGTGCCTGGTAAAAGCAAGGTCAATGCCCATAGATGAAAAAAGAAAGTCAAGATAGGTGACTATCAATTGCAAGAATTGAATCCCAATGGAGGCAATACTCAAAGAACTCAAATGCTGAGTTTTTACAATCAATGGGGCACTTCAGGAAGACAATCCCCGATGGTGAAAAAGAAAACTGGTGGCAATGCCAAGATGATTATCAACTCTCACCTTTTACACACATTTTGAGCCTAATGATCCTCTCATTTCTCAACCCATGAACCCAACCTATGTTACATCCCTTACAAAGTCTCTTTAGATTAAGGCACTTAAATTAACATAGGAGTTCATATGTTTATAAGCATCGCTCGAGGAAGTGCGAGCAAGATTATTTCTTTCTCATTTTGCAAGGTTCTTGACTTGTAAACCCAGAGATGATCACAAGACTGTTCATTCAATAGCTTTGACTCAAAGAGTCCCTTTGTTAAGCCATTGACCAAGCCCACATTATGGTCCATGTTAAAGACTTCTCAAATTGGTAAGATCATACCGCTTGCGAGAATACTCGGACCCATGTCGATATGATGAAATTGAGTGATTCTCATAAAATAACCATTCTAAATGAGAGTGAGTGAAAGTCTTTTCTAATCGAATGTCTCTCAATTAGTATTTTTAAGAAATCCATGTCATGAGTGAAAATTGTCTTGAACGATAATTCTCTCTAATGGAAATTTGGGTGATGCAAAAGTCATTATGCATGAACCTTGATTGAATTGATAAAAGGTTCAGTAGATTTTGAAGTATGTATTCCAAAATAGCCTTAATTGATTATTTCTTTGATGAATGCATTTTTGCTCTAATCATACCTAACAGATAATGTTTTCTCAAAGACCCAAGAGCTCCTGACATTTAGGTTCCTTTCAAAATGCCTCATGATATTAGGAGATGAGAAACCATCACCACCATTCAAGGTGCATCCTTAATGTTCCAAAATTTATTTCTACCAGGAGGTGAGAGGCCTCCACAATATATCTAAGTTCCAGAAGACATATCCCCAAGAATCATAGATATCATCAAGTAAGTATATCTCTACCCATTCTCGACACTTGACTCGGTCAAGCTGTCCCTTTAAATTGACCTGACATGCTTTCGTAGCCCAGCGTCCATTTCATTGACCCAGCGTGCTTTCGTAGCCCGGTGTCCTTATATTGACCTAGCGTGCTTTCGTAGCCCAGAGTCCCTTTATATTGACCTGGCGTGCTTTCGTAGCCCAGAGTCTCTCTTTATTGACCCAGCGTGTTTTCATAGCCTAGTGCCTTTTATATTGACTTGGCGTGCTTTAGTAGCCCAGAGTCCCTCTTTATTGACTTGGCGTGCTTTCATAGCCCAGGGCCCAGCTTTATCGACCCGGCGTGCTTCTGTAACCCGGTGTCCTTATATTGACCTGGCGTGCTTTCGTAGCCCAGAGTCCCTTTATAATGACCTGGCATGCTTTCGTAGCCTAGAGTCCCTTTTTATTGACTCGGCGTGCTTTCGTAGCCCGATATCCATTTATATTGACCTGGCATGCTTTCATAGCCCATAGTCCCTTTTAATCGACACTCGATTGAGCTGTCCCCAAAGATTTTTCTTCAGATCGTAGAATGGTACGAGTCCTAGGCAATATTTATTTCCCTATTCAGGCGACCATAGAATGGTATGGGTCTTGGAAGGTAAATCCCAGTTTAGGCGACGGTAGAATGGTACAGGTCCTAGGCAATATCTATTTCCCTATTCATGCAATCGTAGAATGGTACGGGACCTGGAAGGTAAATCCCCGTTTAGGCGACCATAGAATGGTACGGGTCCTAGACAACATCTATTTCCCTATTCAGGCGACCGTAGAATGGTATAGGTCCTAGACAACATCTATTTCCCTATTCAGGCGACCGTAGAATGGTACGAGTCTTGGAAGGTAAATCCCCATTTAGGCGATTGTAGAATGGTACGGGTCCTAGACAACATCTATTTCCTTATGCAGGCGACCGTAGAATGGTACGGGTCCTAGGCAACTTCTATTTCCCTATTCAAGCGACCGTAGAATGGTACTGGTTTTTTGGAAGGTAAATCCCAGTTTAAGTGACCGTAGAATGGTACGGGTCCTAGGCAACATCTATTTCCCTATTCAGGTGACCGTAGAATGGTACGGGTCCTAGACAACATCTATTTCCCTATTCAAGCGACCATAGAATGGTACGGGTCCTAGGCAACATCTATTTCCCTATTCAGGCGACCGTAGAATGGTACAGGTCCTAGGCAACATCTATTTCTCTATTCAGGCGACTGTAGAATGGTACGGGTCCTAGGCAACATCTATTTTCCTATTCAGGCGACCGTAGAATGGTACGGATCCTGGAAGGTAAATCCCCGTTTAGGCGACCGTAGAATGGTACAAGTCCTGGAAAAAGAATCATCGTTTAGGCGACCGTAGAATGATACGGGTCCTATACACAACCAAACACTACCATACTGGGCGACCGTAGAATGGTGCATTTATTTTAATTTACCCTTTTTTTTTTACATTTTATTGAACTGGTGGTGGATGGGTTCAAATTTATGTTTTTTAGCTCTATTTCGGCAGACCGAGCTAAGCCCACGAAAGGAGAAAAATAAACCAAGCCCGTCGTTATTTTTAATTAATTATCTTCTGAAAAATTGAGATTTGATGCGATATTATGATGATTTTTTTTTTTTAAATTGAGAAAACCGCATTGCAATCTTATTTTTAGCAATAGATGATGAAATCATGAGAGAATATTCATGAGATAAGGAAAATAAAATAATTTTCGTGATTGGGAGGTTATAGGCAATCTTCGTGAGATAAAATATTTTGCAAAAGGATTATATTTGGTTTTGCCTATAAAAGGGGATGTACGAAGTTCAAAAATGGGGCTTATTTTCGGTTTTGGGGGGAGACAATAGAAATACACTGCCACTTTGGGGCTTTTTCTCTCGGTTCTCTAGGTCAAAAACTCAAAAAAAAAAAAAGGGCAAAAATTATTTTGCTTTTCCTTCGGTTCTCTTCAAGTGAATAGTCAGTGATCGCAGCAGTGAAGAAACAAGAAAAGGCAAAAAGGGAAAAGTGAAAGTGTGCAGTAGGAAAACAGCAGAGTGAAAGTGACGTGAGGAGTGGGGGAGAAAAAAAAAAGAAAGAAAAAGAAAAGAGGAGAAGGGCATCTTCTTCATCCAAGGGCTCTCCCCGTCGCCGGTTTCCACCAGCGACCACCTGCGTCGACCACCAGCCTTCGTCTGCGTCGCCGTCTCGCCACACCGGCGCCTACACATCCCTATAGTCATCCGAGCCCCCTCGCTGGTTCAAGATCTGGCGTCCTGCCCCACTGCGGCTCCTCTGCCCATGCGTCAGTCTCTCCGCCTGCCGAATCTGCAGTCCTCCACCTGCGATGCCCTGCCTCCATGCACCGCCGCCCCTGCGCCACCCGCATCCGGTCACCAACCACCGTGCCAGACATTGCCGCTACGTCGCTCGTCTGCAAAGCCTCTGCCTCACCGTGCGATCCACCGCCTAGCCTCCACTTTTCGCCGGCAATAGCTTCGCCTGCAACGCCTACTACAGCCACGACTTGCAGCACCTCCGCTCGAGCACCGGCCCGAAGTTTTCATTGCTCGTCACACCTGCACTTCCGCCGAGCCGCTTGCCATCTTCAATCGACCCACGGCACCAGCAACAAAGCCCCTGCTCGCCGCTTCCGAGCGCCATTGCCGCTGCAGCCCAATGCCAAAAGCCGGACCCTCCTCTGTCGCGAGCTCCGCCACTACTCCGATCTCGAGTCGGATGTTGCGGCTTGCCATCCACCACGCCGGTCACTGCTGCATCTGCTCGGCCACACTGCAATCCGCCTCCAACTACTGCTCCACCCAAACGGTGCCAACGTTGCCGGCCTACCCTCGCCGCTGACCCGTTCGCCGCCGGTGTGCCTGTTGTGCCCCTCACCGGAGTCCACCGCCAGTCTGCTTTGCCGCCAGTCCACTCGCCGCCGACCCACCCATCGCTAGTCCACGCCGGAGCCCCGAACGCCGGCGACCCAAACCCCCGGTAGCCCATCACAGCTGCCCTTGGCTGTGCATGTGGGTGAAGAAAGCAAGAAAAAAAAAAGGAAAATCAATTAGGTAGTTTTTATTTTTATTTATTTTGCTTTATTTTGTTTATAGTTTTTAGTCTAGGTATTTAAATTGTGATATTGGATGTTAATATTCATAAAATCTTATAGGCATTATCCATAGGGGTTTTCCCTAAAATTATTGTAATTATTAATTTGACCCGTAAGATGTCGGGTCATTTTTTAATTATATTAATTATTGGGGTTTGTTGATAGTATTTTAATTGCTGAATCAATATGATTATTAATTTGATCAGTAAGATTTCGGATCAGATTTTTAATTATTTTAAACCCTTTGTCATGATGTTTAGGGTTAGATCATCGTTAATTTGACCTGTGAGACAATAGGTTATTTTTTCGATTATTTTAATTCTTTATTTGATTGAATGTCCTGATTAGTTTAAATACAATTATTATTTGATAATTGCTTGTTTTGGAAAAACACTAAAAAAATATCCAAAAAATATTTGAATTAGGATTCAGTTTGTTTTGGAATATTTCTTGTTATCTTGCATATCTAGAATAGGGATTTTATTTCGAATTTAGAAAAATATAAAAACAAAAGATGCATTCATTTAGGTTGTTAGTTTGAATTGCGTGTTTAATTATGTGTTAGTTTTAATTTCGAATTTTATAAAGAAAGAAAAAACAAAAACAAAAAAAAATCATTGTGCATATTAGGTTAGAATTGCATGTTTCATTTTAAATTTAGATCATCTTTTTAGATAGATCGCATCTTAGATTAAGATAATGTCTTAGTTTAAATTAGGATTTAATATGACTTAATCCTTAGTTTAAATTAGATAGAATCCTAATCTAGCTAGATCATTTTGCATTTTTCTTAAAGTTCGAATTTCATAAAAAATACAAAATTTGTCTTTGCATAAATTAGTTTCAATTTTTAGGATAGATTGCATTTTTAAAAATAGAAATATCAAATGCACGTCATTTAGTTTTTATTAGGTTCATTTAATTAGAACTTTCTCGCCATTAGACTAGGTCATTTAAGAAATGTCGCGTGACATATAGCTCGCATATGAAATTGCATGTTGCGTGTCATTTTAGTTGAAATAATTTTGTATGTCATTGCATTACATCGCATGTCATTAGAATTAGGTCATTTAGATTGCATTTAATTATTGCATTTCTTTATGTCATATAGTTTAGGTCGTGTTGCCATGTCATATTAGAATATTAGCATGCATCGCATGACTTTCATAAAAGAAAGTGAAAGCAAAAATTGAGTAATTTCTTGTTAATTAGAAATCATATCTAGGATTGCTGATGTGAATTCCGATTTGACAACGCAGATGCTTTTGTTGCTATGAGGTAAGTCCTGCAATTCTGTATTTGCTTTCTTGAGTGTTAAATCAGTGGTTTGCGCACTTGTATGATCACCTCACATGTTAGGAAGCTAAATTAAAATCAATTCAATTGCCAAATATTTTTTTTAAATGAAAGAAAAATGTACCGAAAGGGCACTAGGATATAATGTAACCAAGTCCCCGTACCCTTAGTCTCTGGTTTGTAGGAGTAAAATAGTGCTCCCATTATTTTACTTAGGTATATAATCAACCTACCGAAAACTGATTAGTGGCGACTCCTAGAAAATAATCATTTGCATATTTTGACCTTAAGTCGCGAATTGGTATGGGCTTGGGAGAGCCCGAGCTAAGTTTAAGACTTAGTAGTCCATTAAACTAGTTTTAGGTGGTGCACCCGAAAAATTAGGTCACGACATGCTAGTCGATCAGTCGGTGAACGAGTATTGTTCATACCTCACTTTGCAATCTTGAAGGTCTAATCGTGCCTTGAAGCTCATATAACACTCCTGAAGCACACGTCCATGTGCTTAATCGAGGCACATGGAGCAGTCGTCAAAGGAAAGCACTAGATTGCAGGCTGCGTGGCCATAGGCAACCGTCTCTTGATAAAGGAGAATTTGCGTAATAATCGAAATTTGGTTGGTAGGGTGTCCACTGTTCTAAGCTCGAAAGAAGCGACGTTAAGCTAAGGGTGAAAGGATCGTTGAATTGGTACGTAGCTAGATTACAGGCTAAGAACGTTTCGCTCAAGTCAGGAGCGCCACTTGCGACGTTGCCAATCCAAAGGAGCACAAACGTGAGACCTATTATCCTCTGTGAAGTGGCAATTAACTCTCTATGCCCGTTCTCTTCTCTTGCTCTCTCTTCAATTGCTACTCGGAACTTCAGAATGTTTGTGTATTTAAAGGGATTCTTTTTGTATGCTTCTTTGTTGTTTCTTTTATCACACCCCGAATCCTTGTTGGGATGGGAATGACACGGCCGTCCTTCCGACGTGGCCTCCAACCACCACTTTTCCAACTCCTAAAAATCCCTGTCAACAATGCTCTCGCTCTATTAGTCGCTAATAAGGGGACCTGAAAAGATTTGGAAATAGAGGGGTGAGTAACCACAAGCTCAATGAGTAGTACGTATCTTCTAACCAAATCGAGCAGTCACTAAACATATATGTAAGTATAGAGCATAACCAGTAACTCACAATCCAACTCATTAATATACATATCAAATCAAGTACGAGTCATTCATTAGACAAAAATACACATTTAAATCCACCATCACGATTCACATATTAATGGTCAAGTCCATTTATTAATCTCTATCAAAAACTACGTCAATGATCCATCCATTGATCTATATCATATCAAAACTTACGTCGATGGTCTGTCCATCGACCACTCTTTTGCTCAATATCAAACTATGGTCATGACACAATGCCTTGTGACAAGATGGCCAAGATTTCGCCTCAGTAAGGTCTCCACCTACAAAGCCGGTAGCTCGGCCCAGAAGGATATCATAAACTTAGTGTGCATACCCCTTAACCCCTCACAGGGTTCATAGTCCTATTGAGCATAAACAACCGCCCTCCAATACCAGAAATCCAATCCAAAAATCAATTTCATAAACGAAACAAATAACTTTTCGCCGCAACATAACCATCCGCCATTTCTCAAATCATTCATAAACATTTCCGTAAACCAGTTGCAAAGTAGTCGCGCACACACACATGCATATATATATTTCTTCACAATATTTTGCAAACACGCTTTCTAAACATCCGCAAACCACCGAAGAGTAGTAAATGCTCGATCCGGCTTTTATGCCCCAAATATGTCATTTCAAAATTCGTACCATATATGATGGTGGCACTCTCAGAACATGAGTTTTACAAATTCAAAAATAGTATTACTCACTTGGATATGCTCCAAACTAAATAAAGGCTTATTCAATCCAACGAACTTGCATTCATATCATAGAAGCGATAAATAGCATCAACATCAAGTAAAATGCTATCTCAACTACGGCTAAGCTAAATTAGGCTTAAACGCTAACAAAATATCTCCTACGCATTAATAAATCACTCACTCAAAGCAATTATCCAAACCTAAACACAAAATGGAACTTGCTCGTAAAATTCTAAAATCTCGCTTCGACAAAACCACTGCTCTAAAACGGTTCTTGACTAACCCCACGCCCCCATGACACCATAAACCTCCATTTCCATGGAATTTTGAAGCTTCACAGCTCAAAAATCGGACTTCACAGCTTGATTTTCCCAACATTTCAAATTTGAGCCATAAACCCGAAAAATATTTCGATTGGAAGAATGAGCGGCGTGGACACTTACCAAGTGTTGTGTAACATAGTCGAGTCGGGTTTGCGAAGTTCCAAAGGTGCGCACATGAGAAACTCCCTTCCTCTTCTTCCCCTTTCTTCTTTTTTCTTTCCCTTCTTTTCTTCCCCTCTTCTCTTTCCTTTCTATACTACGAGTTCTTGGCCTGCTGTTGCATCCATTTATCCTTTTCTTTATTGACTTTCAAGTGTACTTTCCTTTTTTTTATGTGGGCCCCACCTTTGAAAAGTCAAAATAATACATCTTCTACAATGATTAATTATGTCTTATTTGAGCACTTATCTTATTGCAAAATACTTTGATCAAACGAACGAGGAGCGTGGACACTTACCGGGTCCCACGTTACACAATCAAGTTGGCTTGGCGAGGTCTCGAAGGCATGCACATAAGAAATCCCCTTCCTCTTCTTCCCCGTTCTTATTCTCTCCTTCCCTTCTTTTCTTCATTTCCTCTCATTCCCTTCTATTCTACGAGCTCTCAGCCTGCTGACGCATCCACTTATCCTCTTCTTTATTGACTTTTCAAACTTATTTTCCTTTTTTTTTTTTCTGTTGGCCCCACATTTAAAAAGTCAAAATATTACATCTTCTATGAAGATTAATTGTATCTGCTTCAAGTACTTATCCTACTGCAAAATACTTTGATTGGACGAATGAGGAGCGTGAACACTTACCGAATGTTGTGTTATGTAGTCAAGCCGGCCTACGGAAGCAACCACTTATCCTCTTCTTTATTCACTTTTCATCCTTATTTTCCTTCCTTCATTTTTTTTGTGGGCCCCACCGTTGAAAAGTCAAAACATTACATCTTCTACAATGATTAATTATGTCTGATTCGAGTACTTATCTTGTTGCAAACTACTTCAAATGGACGAATGAGGAACATGGACACTTACCAAGTGTTGTGTTACATAGTTGAGTCAGTTTGGTGAGATCTCGAAGGCGTGCACATGAGAACCCCCTTTCTTCTTCTTCTCTCTTTCCCTTCTTTTCTTCCTTTCCTCTCTTTCCCTTCTATTCTACAAGCTCACGGCCCGCTGGCGCATCCACTTATCTTATTCTTTATTGACTTTTCAAACTTATTTTCCTTTTTTTTGTTGTGGGCCCCACCTTTAAAAAGTAAAAATATTACATCTTCTGCAACGATTAACTATATCTGATTCGAGTACTCATCCCGTTGCAAAATACTTCGATTGGACGAACGAGGAGCGTGACCACTTACTGGGTGTTGTGTTACGTAGTCGAGTCGGCTTGCTGAAGCATCCACTTTTTTTCTTATTTATTCACTTCTCATCCTTATTTTCTATTTTGTTTCTAGGAGCCCCACCTTTGAAAAGTCAAAATATATTGTCCTCTACAATGATTAATTGTGTTTAATTTGAGTACTTATTCTTTTGCAAAATATTTCGATTGGACGAACGAGGAGCTTGAACAATTACTAGGTATTATGTTATGTAATCGAGTCGGCTTAGCGAGGTCCCAAAGGTGTACACATGAGAAACCCCGTTCCTCTTCTTCTCCTTTCTTCTTCTTCTCTCTTTCCCTTCTTTTCCTCCTTTCCTCTCTTTCCCTTCTATTCTATGAGCTCACGGCCTGGGAACGCATCCACTTCTCTTATTCTTTATTGACTTTTCAAACTTATTTTTCTTTTTCCATTGGGCCCAACCTTTAAAGAGTCAAAATATTGCATATTCTGCAATGATTGATTGTGTATGATTCGAGTACTTACCCTATTGCAAAATACTTTGATTGGACGAACGAATAGCGTGAGCACTTATTGGGTGTTGAGTTACATAGTCGAGTCGGCGTCTTGAAGCATCCACTTATCCTCTTCTTTATTCACTTTTCACCCTTATTTTCTATTTTTGTTTGAGGCCCCATCTTTGAAAAGTCAAAATATTACATCTTCTGTAATGATTAATTGTGTATGATTCAAGTACTTATCCTTTTGCAAAATACTTCGATTGGACCAACGAGGAACATGGACACTTACCGGGTGTTGGGTTACATTGTCGAGTCAACTTGGCAAGATTCCAAAGGCGGCACATAAGAAATTCCCTTTCTCTTCTTCCCCTTTCTTCTTCTTTATTTCCCTTCTTTTCTTCATTTCCTCTCTTTCCTTTCTATTTACGAGCTCTTGGCCTGCTAAAGCATTCACTTATCCTCTTCTTTATTAACTTTTCAACCTTATTTTCCTTTTTTCTATTAGCCCCACCTTTGAAAACGTCAAAATATTACATCTTCTGCAATGATTAATTGTGTCTGATTCAAGTACTCATCCTGTTGCAAAATACTTCGATTGGACAAATGAGGAGCGTGATCACTTACAGGGTGTTTTGTTACGTAATCGAGTCAACCCGCTGAAGCATCCACTTATCATCTTCTTTATTCACTTTTCATGCTTATTTTCCTTCTTCTTCTTTTTTCTGGGGGCCCCATCTTTGAAACGTCAAAGTATTACATCTTCTACAATGATTATTTGTGTCTGATTCAAGCACTCATCCTATTGCAAAATACTTCAATTCGACGAATGAGGAGCGTGGACACTTATCGAGTGTTGGTTTACGTTGTTGAGTAAGGCGTGCACATGAGAAAGTCCCTTCCTCTTCTTCCCCTTTCTCCTTCTTTGATTCCCTTCTTTTTTTTCATTTCCTCTCTTTCCTTTCTATTTTACGAGCTCTCGGCCTACTGAAGCATCCACTTATTGTCTTCTTTATCGACTTTTCAACCTTAATTTCCCTTTTTTATGTGGATATGCATTCTCGATTTGTTCATTCTTTCAAAACAATCATCTTGACTTCTACCTTAATGTCGCCTTCTCTGGATTGATTATATTATTCAAATTGAAATGATATTTTTGCCACGTGATTTAGTTGATAAGTATTGATGTTGCATGGGAATGTAAATAGTCAATTTGCGGTTTTATAATATACTCAAGGCTATTTACCTATCGACGACGAAGCTTATCCCCCATTATCAGTTTCTAAAGCATTATTCATGCACGTATCTCCTCAAAAAGTTTGAGGATGTGAAAGTAAATGGTTTCTTAAATTCCATGTGAAGAGTTCGTGAACATAGGCAATTCAATTCGGGCTGGATTTGTTTTCCTTCATCTAACTCGATTGTTGAAAATATGTGGTACTAAGAACTATAGTTTTTACCAGTGAACCATGAATGCAAAGAAGAAGGAAAGGCAATTTTTACAAAACACGGTTTGACTTGGTCACAATTCTCAAAATTACAAAGCCATGGAAATAGCAATTCGTTCATAAGCAGTCCTCACCAACAAAATACACTAAACTACATAGAATCCATTCTTCATGAGTTGAATAGTTACTTTTCCCTTCAAGATAATTGCTAGCCGCAGAGAGAAGCCGCTTGTTACCTGTTGAAAATATGTCTCGAGTTTCACCCCTTGAACAAGGCCTGACCTAAGATGAATTGTTATTTCTGAACATATGAATGTATGCGGTGGAAATCTAGATATCCTTTGCGATATTAGAGTCCAAATTGGAGGAAGATTTCCCATTTTGTCTTGATATCAAATGACTAAGGACATAAAAAAAAATTATGAGATGGCCATTAAATTACGAAAGGATTGGTGTGGTTTGAATTGATATGGAGTTATTCATACTTCGATTATTTCGCAGAAAATGATTCATCTGGAAAACATCTTCCTAGAAATGATCGCTCGTATTGCTAAAAAAAATGAGTGAAATGCAAAATATTTTCATTGTTCACGAAAATTGGTAGATATGAATCATTTACCAATCACTTCAAGGGACTATAAATGTTTTATATTTGTGTAAATGTAATCCATCAAATTAATTTTGAGCAGAAATGGCTGACAAAGATACCAGCCATCCTACGTGTGGACATTTTTGAATAATATTTTAATTTTTTTGAAATTTTATTTCTCTTTTCCTTCTCTCCTTTTTTGTTCTTCCCTTCTTTTTCTAACAGGTCATTGAGATGTCAATCGACTAGAGGCAAGGGCAAGTGAGGGAAAGCCTCACCCACTATTGGCAAGGCTGACCTTGTTGTTATTAGGAGAGGTTAGCCTTGCCTTGCCATTGGCCAAGGCTTGCCCTTGCCGATGGCTTGGCAAGCCTTGTTAAGCCTCACTTTTGATCAGTCACCAAGATGCTGTGAGTAACTAGAGGAAGAAGGGAAGGGGAAAAAAAGAGTAAGAAAATACAAATAAATAATTCGAAAAATTATTAAAATATTATTAAAAAATATCCATCCATTTCATATAAAAAGACCTGCATCCATGTTAGAGACTTCCATCTAAAATTGACTAGATGAACTGAATTGACATAAATTCAAAAAATTTATAACTTAATTAGCAAAAGGAAAATGTTTAGGATTAGATTGACAAAATTACAATAATTTAATTTTTTTTTTTATAATTCTCCCAATGAAAAGTATAGAAACTATTTGTGAAAAAAGAACATGAACTAACAAACAAACTCTTGTTACGTCCATGACAACAGGAATACACCATAAATATATATATATATATATATATATATATATATATATATATATATATATATATATATATATATTATTGGATATGAACGGTGAACCATCTAAAAAGCAGATAGATTATTTATATTATTCTGTGAAAATTGTCATTCGTCTCACTCTTAGATTATCAAAATTAAGAAGAAAATCATATCTGAATTATATCTCAGCATTTTTTTTTTGTTCAAAAAATATTGTATCTATTACTCAAGAAGATACAAAAGTACATAGTTTTCATAATAAAACAAATCGAAATAGAGGATAAATAATGAAAAAAAAAATCCAAATCTAGAACACGAATAGGATCAACGGAGCACCAACAAATTTAAGCACAAACTCGTTTCACACAAACGAATTTATCAAACAAAATTAGCGCCCATTCATTGGATATCGTGTATTTATCAGTAATGAGTGTACATTGGAAATTCCTTTTCCAATAATTACGAAATTGTCAGTTGACGATGTGTGCCTAGATTTAGCTTCCTCTACTCAATTGTCCTATGGAGACAACTAGAATAAATTAAACAAAAACATATCTAGAGCAACTCTTCATAATTCAACGAGACACAAAAAATCTTGTGATCATCATTGAGACTAGAGGCAAAAAAACCTGTACAAGAGTAGAGTAGAAGAGCATCGAACCCTCAAAGGCTTATTTATTAAATTCGTAAATCTAGATTAGAAGAAAATGGCACCCAAATCTAGAATTGGATTAAGAGAGTTTGAACTTTCAAGTCAAGAACTAGACCAGGAGAAGAGAACTCCCAAATTTAAATTGGGAGAGAAGAAAAAGTAATAAAAGAATAATAAAATGCAAACAAAATCAACAAAAGAGAGATGGGAGGATGAGACTAGCTCAAACCTTCTGCCATGGCTGAAGGCTCATGGTAGAAGGTTGAAGAAGAGGAAAAGAGAGGAGAGAAAAAAGACTTTTCAGCTTTTAGAAAACACGGCTCGGCATTTATACAATGTGAAAGTTTCGGATGTTTAAAATTAGAATAATTCTAAATACGTCCGTTGCAAAATTTAGATGACATCTCTTAAATTGTGTTGGAGATTTGGACCAAATTGTAAAAGATTCCTTAAACTGTCCTTAAACTGAACTCCAGCGAAAGTACGGGACTAAAATTGCAATTTTCCTCCTTTCCCAGTTATCTATTCCTGAAACATCAGGAGTGGGCGACGACCGTCCGTCCCTTCGTTCGGCAGTGACTGCAGAGCCTGGAGGATTTTCGGGTGCAGAACAATGGAGCGGGAAAAGGAAGGAGAAGGGGAAGAGTACGTGTACAGAATCAGCACGCTCAAGGAGTGGGAGGCTTTACAGAGAGATGGCCACGCTTACGGCGGCGATCTTGATAAGTCCACCGGCTGCTTCCATCTCAGCAAGCTCTCTCAGGTGTCCCTCTAGTTAGTTGAATTGGCTTCCATCTGATCTTGGGGTCTTCTTCCTTTCTGGGTTTTCATTTTCCTTTGATGGTGACTTTGTCCTGGTGCACGCGGACCAAAGGGTCTCCTCCTTTTTCTCTGTTCTTTTGTATGACTCTGATTCGAATGGTTTCGTGATGCGTTGAAGTATCATCTTGCCTGGTTAGTCTTTTTGGTTCATATGACCTGCCCGCTTGGGAATGGGCTCATGTTTTGTCCAAGCTGCTCTGTTTTCGGCGGGTCGAATGGTGATTTTGGATTTGCTTCGGACTGGACAGAAATGTGTTTTGTTGCTTCGTTGTCTTATAGCAACAATGCAGGAATACGAGTGCATCAATACAGAAATAGGCATCTAGTCAAAATCAAAAAAGGATACCGGTACATCAATGATGCTTAGCACAAATCTGAAGTTACATGCTTGATGCACTTGATATGCCAATCTAACACGAAATTGTTATAGGCCGATACCCTAAGCAAGTGGTGGTTTTAGCGGCTTTCTGGTCAATTGGTAATTGAGTGGAAGGATTATTGACCAATTCAAGCCATGAAATTGACCTTTTTTATGGATTAGAAAACTGCCTTTGACAAGGGTTGATAGAGGGGGAATTGGAAATAGGAAGGCTTTGGAACTTAATTTTAGTTGTCGAGTTAATTCATTACCTCTAAGCTTTTATCTATTTTTTGTCATGTGACTTGCGAGATTGCTAACATGGTTGCAATTTCTTTATTTCTCTCTTTTTTGTTGAGTTAGTGTTTTCGATGAGCTCCTTCTTGGATCAGATTATGAATACTTTCTGTAGCTGAATGATCGATGTCTTCATTCTAGGTTCAATCTACATTACAGAACTTCTTTCTGAACTTTAAGAATGATCTCTACCTCCTTCAGATTGATGCCAAAAAGGTATGCATGTAGCCATCTCCTTCTGCGAGTCTGGACCAATATAATAGTAGGAATTCTTAAATAGTCCACATCTTTCTAAAAGATAACTTCTTGTGGAGTTAGTCAAATTAGTAAATTATAGTGTCTTAGTGGTTACTTAGAGTGAAACACATGGCGCTGTCTGTACATCAACTTGCTGGTGGAAATGTGTTTCTCCATCAACTGTGTTGATCTAAAGTTTCTATCGTGGTTTATTTTCTATTGTATCTTGGGAACGGCTCATTGTTTCTGGAACTTCTTTGCTCTCAAATCTCATTGGGAGACAATGGAGAATTTGTTGGGGACATTTAATTATCATGAGAAAGAACATAACATGTGATTCAATTTGGTGAAGAAAGGTATGCATGAGGTTCTTGCATTATAGAGCTTGGAAAGGGACCGATTTTACGTTTATAATTTCCAAAATATCTTAGGGCCGTTTCCACAAATATCCATAACAACCCCAAAGGAAAAAAGAAACTTTTCATAACTTTAAGTGTCAACCTAATTAGAAAGGAGCTTGCTTGACACTTACCGTGGATTTCCTTCATTTCAGTTTGGCTAATCTTGAGTAATGAACAGCTAAAAGTCATTAATAACAATATGCTGAGCTTTCACGGCTTTAAAGTTGCCATTTTCACTTCTTAGATGTAGACAATGAGTATGTGATATGCTTCATTTGATGCATGAATAATGTCAATGCTATTAAATTTTGTTCTGGAAGTTCGACAAATTTTCCATTATGGACAGTAATAAGAAGGTGATAGCTTTTTACCTCGAGGCCCTCAGCATCGAACAAAACTTTAATATGAAGATTCTTGATATAGATACCCCATAGGAAATTGCTTTGTATTTGCCATTGTAGATGAAATCATTAACTGAATAATTCGCAGAATGTACTCACCAGCAGAGCAGGAACTTTGTAATTCAACTAAACTGCTATGAAGTTTCATCTATATAAAACAAACAGTCCATGCTTTCGAAGTTTTGGGAATCTATCATTCTAGTCTAGCACAACTGGATTTGTCAATTTTCCTATTACTTCTGCTTTTATGGAATATGTACTGGTGTCTTTTATCTCCACTTAGCAAATGATCTATGACACATGTCCTTGCACTGCTAAATGCATGAGAATGTGATATGACTTAAACAAAAATGAGTTTGCATGCGCATTCTAGTGGTTGCTAGCTATTTAAAGCACCAACATTTGGAAAAGGTCAGGAGACAAACTAATATGATCTCCAGGTATTTAATTCCAGTTCTTACTGCACCATCTGGACATAGGTAGGGCCTAGAAATTTTAAAAGGCAATTTATGTAGGAACGCTAATTCACTGGTAGGAAATTAAATCATGTGCAAATGACGATCAATTTCTTAAGAGATGCAGATGATGATTCTTCATTAGTCCTAGTAGCTTGCACTAATTAGCTCTTTTCTTTTTTCTCACTAGTGAATACAATTTTATTTAAGTATTCTTCTATTTCAGCTCGGTGATGGATTGGTTTATGAAGTTGTGGATGGAGTTAATAGCTTTCCCCATTATTACGGCCCATCTCGAACTTTTAGTCCCCTCCTTTTAGAAGCAGTTACAAAGGTGGAGAAGCTATCATTATCAGAGGGTCGTTTCACTTGTAGCTTCTTGCAGTAAGCTATATATTTTACTCATATGTTGCAAGTCCCAAATACAGTTGAGAACTGATATTGTAATTGCTATTTGATGCATATGCTTATTGGCTTAACAAGTTGGAAACTTCATTTATTGCATTGTTCCTTTTATGAGATAGCAAGGAGATAGACCATCATGCATCATGATTATTATTTTTTTTCCTGGAAGTATTCCATCTTGCCTTGCGCTCTACATAGCAATAATGTGTTGGCTATTGATTAATCACGATAGACGATACCTTCCCCTGAACAATCACTACATGTTATTCATAAAGGGGTGTGCAGTTGCTGGCACTTGACGTCTGAAATGGCTTGGCAATTGGCATCTTAATGCTATGCTTCATATTTATTTTCTTCTACTGATGTTGGTTGGCTATGTTTAAGGATTGTGTATCCTGCAGGTGAGAAATGACATTCGGTTATGTTCTGGAAGTATTTGCTTTGAGTGATATTGTCTGTTGTTTATGCACCTGAGTATGAAGTGCCCTTTGTCTGAAAAGCTTTTGATGACATTTAAACCAAAACACTGGGCAAGAGAAAACTTTCCTCTCTGTTCCCAGAGAAAGACCATGCCTTGTCTCAGTCTGGTTCTGTTCGAGTACGTCCTTGACAAGCTTGGATTGTGTCACATACTGTCTTGATATTATTAGTAGGTGTAATTGTAATAGAGTCTAGAGAGAGGTTTGTAACATCTTCTGGATGGGGCTCTCACATGGCTATTGTACAAGCTAGCCATGGAAGTGAGTTCATTGCATATTCATGTTGTATTTGTGCTCATATCCGACTCTGTGCATGTTTGAGACCAAACTAGTTCATCATTGGGGTACATGGGCCTGAAAAGTTGGGGTTTTGCTTTCGCATCTATCATATTTCACCTGTAAAAAGCCAAGAAATGGAAGCCCCAAGTAGAAACTGTATCCAACAAACTCTTGCTATGCTCTTTTAACTTGCTTTTCTTTTTCCAAGCAATTGCACAGGACTTGCAGTTTATATGTGAATAATGCTAAAGATACTAAGGTTGTAACACTGAGTTGGTCTAGGAAGTAATGTAACAGATCTTTGTAGGGTACTCTAACATGAACAAGCACTCATATTAGTTTGCAACATATGAGTTCTTAGGATCCCTAGTGCTACTTGTATCTGAATTGGCTAAGCAAGTAAAAAGGGTATGCATTTGGACCTCTGTAGATTCTTTCATTGCTCGCTGGGGCTTAGACTAAGTTATCGGGCCTATTATAGACAGGCCTTGACCACTTTTATATTCATTACTAGTAGGTGCTTGCTCAAGGCAAATTCTTCCGTGGGTCTAAGTAGATGTGGACCGCGGGATCCGAGCCGCCAAGTTAGGCGGATAGGCAGACTCTTCTTGAGACCCACTTCCTCGATGGCTTAGATCACTTCCGTTCATATGGATCGATCCAGCGCAAGGAGCCTTTTCACCTTACCGAGACCATCTTGCCCTCGATGCCCATCCAAGGATTTACTTTGATTTAGTTATGTCAAGTTAATTTCTTCCTATGACCCTGCAAATATTTTCTTCTTGTCTGAATGTGCTCCGAAGGAGCTTGCCTTACGCCCTCCCACCCATGCCCTACCTCGACAGAACTGGATGCCTCGGATGCCTCTGGGTCCATGACGCGATTGAAGCTCAGGGACGTGACCCGTCGTCTGTGTGTGACATGCCCAAGATCAAGTAGGATCTCTTTGCCTTCTTTGGAAGATATGGTACGATCATCGCCCTGTGTAAATCTTGTTTCGATTTCAAGTACAAGAAAGTGACCCTTCATGCTGATCTTATGGGTCTCCTCCTTTGGCCATATGTATAGTGATCATAGAATTGGAAATTTTCATTTGGTCACTTAAAATAAGACCAGTTTCCGAAGATCGTCTCGTGGTTTGTTGTGAATTTAGGGGTCCTACAAATGATTACTATGTGAGAGCAACTTGTGGTCAGCCTGGTGATTCCATCTGCAAGACTGTGTCGAGCTCTATAGTTTGGGATGGTGCCCACCATAACGAGGGCTGAATAAGCTTGTCGCGACCTCTTTTTTTTTAACCAGGAATTGTTCCTAACCCTCGAATGAACCTTGGCCAATCTTTTGGGACTGCTTTATCCTAGACAATGATCATGTTGGATCGGCCAGTCAAGACCAAACTTCCATCGATTTTGATTGCTCGAGATCGCAGTAATTTACTGAACTTCAATCGCCGGTCGTTCCTTCGAACTAGTTCTCTCTTTCATAATTAAGAAGCCGGGGGCCTACCAATTATTTTCCACACCATAGCTGTGCCCATCATTGAGATTGGACCTACCACTTGGTGATCAAGAATTGATGTCGAAAATGATTAATCTACACACCTTTGTCAAGCAGGTGGTTTCCGTCTTTGCCTCGCAAATAATTCTCAATGATCTTGGATCTTCGTAGAGAGTGTGAGACATAATCATTCGAGTTCAACCCCAAAAACATCGTGTCAATAGATACATGAAGCGTTCAAATCGAACAATAAAAGAAAAGAAAAGTAATGTCCACATACATTATTTTAATCGCGAATGCTCCTTCCCCCCTTCCCCTTTTTCTCCCTCTTTTTTCCCTTTTGCGCCAATTTCACCTATATATATATATATATATATATATATATATATATATATATATATATATCGATTGTACGATCCATCGTTAGTGGCCAAATGGGTCGTAATCCACTTGCCTTTCTAGTACTAATCTAAGTGGAGCTGTATTTGTCAAGTTTAAAACCTTAAAAGGTGTCTCATCTCTTTCCATCGAAAAAAAAAAGGCATTTAAGATGCGTTGCAAAGTTACAAAAGCTAAAATAATTTAGTGCCACTTTATCGATGTGGAGGACAGGATCACTAGAGCCCCTACATCATAATTCTTTTGACACCCACTATTAGACCACCTCGTTTGTTTGCATTTGAAGTCATATTATACACGTACATTTTTAACGTATAGTTGCCTTTTCTTTTTTTCTTTTTTTTTTGTGGGCCAATAAGGAAAATTGTCCACTTAGTCATTGACCGATTATACAGATGCCAATCTAATCATAAACTTTCTAATTTGTCAATTTAATCCTAAACTTTTTTGCGAAATTCTAATGTAGTTATTTCGATCAATTTTTACCGAAAACTGCTGATATACATAATTGAATCGTCACGTCAGTTAATTGGAATTTTGCTTTAAGATTTAATACTAAATTGACGAAATTGAAAAATTTAGAACTAAATTAGTATCCGTACAATAAATTTAGGATTGATTGTCTAATTTTCTCGTCAACATATCTACATATGTATTTGACCACCACCCCCCCCCCAAAAAAAGGAAAAAACATCGGAACAAACGCATAATTGCATGTACTGCACTTTTCTTTTTGCCTATTTTCTAGTGTTTTTCTACGCTTTTCTTTGCATATCTTTCCCCCTATAAATCTATCTCAAAGAGCTGTTAGCGCTAAAATATTATTTGCTTTAAATGGTGTGACGACATAATATACACCTAAGTTTGTAGGTATTGAAAAAAGTGGCTATATTGATGAATCATGAAAGATAAATTGAGAATATAGAATACATGTCGACTTAATTTAGATTCGGGAAGGTTGTTGAAGTAGTAGGTGAGAAAATATACATGTAGGGTAGTACCTTGCTTTCTAAATTAAAGATTCAAAACGGGCCAAGTGTAAATTTAATTGTTGAGCAATTGAATAAGGAAATATTGTAATCTCAATTCTGAGAAATAGATCGAAATATTTGTAAGATTTACAAAACTTGGAAACAAGATAGAAATGAGACACGTTTTTGGTACCGTTTTGCTAAGGCCTAATCGACGGATCTAAATTAGTTCGTGTAAGCTTAGTAGCTCCAAAAATAAAAATGAAGTGATACAATTTTCATAGTGAACTTATACTTTTGTATCACTTCATAAGCCCTTTCTTTGCTCGAGTGTGTGGAAACACGTTATGCATTCAACATAATATAGCATGCCCCGAGCCTAGCGTATTGGCTTCCATTCGTCTCGAACTAAGGTCCAACAACTCCCATCGATTTATGTGCAAGGCAAATGTTTTTGTCGTCACAAACATGCGGGATCAAAATTTCGTTATCCCGATAAAAGTATTCAATTAGTATCCTTACTCACTTTAGGTGAGAGTTAGTATGGCAATAATTTTTTCCAATTTTCCAATGATGCCACTAAAGAAAGACATATGATTCACTTTATTAGGCACGCAAGTGATTGATGGGTTGTTATTCAATCAAAGAGGAAATCCACTCGGAGAATGAGAGGGACGTGAGTATTGACACGATTAACCCAAGATCCGTACATGAAATTTGGAAGGGACGAACAGGGAGATCTTGACATTGTATGTCAACCACTTCTGACAAGTTAATCTGCAGCGGGCCAACTAATGTGTACGAATGGCCCAATTGATATGCATCAAGGAGCCTCATTAATTTAAGAACGAGTTGCCAAAACAGTGAAAATGATGTTACAAGATGATATTATATGTTGAAAAAAAAACTATCATTCATCGTCTCATGGTTGTAGAGTAGAGCGGAGAGGGCGGCCGGCAACGATGGCAGCCTCTTTGTGTACGGCCTTAAGAGCCTCGCACCCGTTACAGATCATTCAGATTAAGCTATAACTTTTCGACCGCCTCACCCGGAGCAAGAGAGATATTATTTCTACACGGCATATACTTTGATGTAAGTGCTCTTTTTGGAATTTAGAATCCAAAGGATAGCATTCACGAAGTCCTTTGTCGATACTCGTGCTTTCATTTTGCTTTTTAAATGAGATTTGCAACTATCCTTTTTGAAATCCCCTCCTGACGTCATGTCACTTTCACACTGCCGCTGAACTCATAATCGAGAAGGGAGATGCGGTCTGAAATCTTGACTAACTATTCTTTTGGGTTTTACTGTCGGGGAAGGATCCTCTTCTTGACTGCTGTAAATCTGACACAAATCCTACGACGCCCAACTCAGTTTCGAGCCGAGTAGATCATGAGCAATCAAGATGTCATCATCAAGAAGCACAAAACCCTAGAGAGCTGATTCCCACTCGCTTGAGTTCTCTTAAATTACGCAAAGGGAGAGTAATTTTTCAGGAAACAAAAGAACTTAGTATGGATGTCGATATTCTAGCATGAAAGTTTTATTTACACATTCATAATTAGATAAATAGCGCACGTTCTTAAAAGTAGTTATGTAACATAATTTATTTACATCTCTTCCATTCAATGATGATGGGTAAAGAAATTTTTACAATAATAATAACTCAATAAAATTCGAAAATGATGCAGCCGACAACCACGAGAATAGTAAACGATTCCAGAAATTTACCCCCACCAAAATGAGTCTTGACAATAAAGTTGACTGCGACTTGTCAAGAATATCCACCATGGACGGTGGACATGCATCAGCAAGGACCCTCTCTCTCTCTCTCTCTCTATGAGTTTTGGCCTTCGGAATATGCCACTGAATCATACATCTAGAAAAAGGTAGCCTGCTAATTATGAGCTCAATTTCTTCTAATCAAAGCAAACTCAACCCACCTCATAAAAAAATTGAAACAAAAAAAAAAAAACTTTTTGAAGGAATAGATTTAGAAAAAGAAGGCGTATCATCATGGGATGAGAATCTTGAGTGTGGTGGCATAGCGAGTTGTTTAGTTTTACGTGTACAATAATGCATGCTAGTATTAAACTAACAGTGTATTCATTACATACATACATACATACATAAATACATTGATGGGAAAATTTAAGCCGGGGGGTCCGACCACATGTCTTGGCACCAAATTCATCAAAGGATCCCCTCGATGGAGCATTAGGGATCGTGGTCATTTCGATGCGTAGAAACAAGAAAAATAATTGAAGATGGGACGTCAAAAACGAACCAATCGGAGACAAGAATTAGGTCAATCAGTTCCAGCTTCACGCAAGCCCAACTGTGGAGGAGTCCCACGTTATGTGGCATCGAGACTACGTTATGCATCGCATGGTTCAATCCTACCCATATGCATGCCCTGACCAATTGATGTTCCTTTTCTTCTGCTGTAATTTAGGGGAATGGGTATGGAGATCTGGCTACTTGAAGATCTAAAAAGCCTCTTGCAAGCCCTACGAGAACGAAGATCGTGGACGGTTGGTGAGACCCCTATAATGAGTGTGATGTCGGAATAAGTCGAGCCCTCAAAAGGCTGCTAACCTTTCTTCTTGGGGTCTTTAATTTCTCTATTTTGATCAGCTCAAATATAAAAGTACTCACTATTTGTTTGTAATTTTCTTGATTTTGTTTTTTTTTTCCTCTTTTGCAAATGTTAATGTAACATTCCTAAATAAACCCATTTAAGGTATTGTCCATTTTAACTCGTCCATTACTGAATCTCACAGTTTTGCCCTTTAACATATAACTAAGTACTTTCCCAATAGGTTATACATCCTAGGAGTGCTTATTGAGCATGCTTAACTTCGAAGTTCAAAGTCCAAAGTTAAGTATTGTCGTTAAGTCAAAAGGTGAATCTGTGAATTAAGTCATTTTTCACTTATATACCTCAAAATCGCTCTCCTCCTATTCAGTGTGCAATTTGGTTCATTTTTGTTTCATTCACCATCCTAAAAGTCTACCAAGAGCTGCTTTTTGTCTAAACTCTTCGATCCCTGCAATCACTCTCTACCCTTATCAAACCAGGACGGTACGGTTAAGCTACAAATGCATTCCCAACCTATATAATATAACCCACTCCAATATCACTCACGCCCTTTTAAATGTTGCCATTTGAACCCAACACCTTTCTGATTGATGAATTTGCAAATTCGCCCATGACAAACAATTTGCTACCAAAATTAGAAAAGTCGAGATGTTGATTAGGGGTAAGTGGTTTCCGTATAAGTTCCATTTGGAACCTAAAATCTATCTGTTGGGATAAATTCTTCATTTTTTATTTTTTTTAGAATTTGGAATCTACTTTATATACCATGGAACGACATTCACTGTCACAAGTTCTGGGGGATTGGTTCTAGGGTTTACCCAAGTTCCATATATATTATTGATTGAATGACTACAATGAATCATTACCTTTAATGATCACCACTTGTTATTACAATCTATTGACCACAACTTATATTTGGATACATGAAAAATATCATATTTGGATACATGAAAAATATCAAATATTAACAAAGTAAAAGTCTTCGTAATAAAATGGAAGCTTAGACTATTGATTCTAAATTATATGCTCATTATTCGACGCCATAGAATACCGCAAAATCGCATGAAAACATAGACCGAGAAAAATTTAAAATCTTATTTCAAGTTACTTAGTGTTAGGTTTTACCTATTTAGAACCTAGAATTTGTTCGTCTAATCAAGTTCTCCAATTTTTGGAATCTGGAACCTACTTTGCATACCTTGGAACCTGGAACTAGACAAGTTCTCACCGATTCAGTTCTTTGATTCCAAATTCTATCCCGAAACTATGCACCACCTAATGTTGAAAGATTAATGTAGAAATTAAAAGGAAACGGACCATATTGCAATTGAAATCGTAAGGTGAGGGCGTCTTTTTAATAAATTCTTGCTGAAATAAGTTGCTAACTCAGTTCTCCTAAAGGTTTAATTTATGTATTTCTGCTTTTTTTTACTTCACCGAGGTCTGTTAAGCACTTATTATGCATTTTCACTAGCTCCATAATTTTCTTCTCCATGCACGTCATGATACGTAAATGGACCGACTTATGATTCTTGTATCTTTTTTTTTTTGGTGACTTATCTTGTTAAATATTAAATATCTTCTTGACATAACAATACTCTCTCTCTCTCTCTCTCTCTCTCTCTCTCTCTCTCTCTCTCTCTCTCTCTCGTAAATAATTCACTTATAAAGTCAAAGTTGATGGTTCAATGAGGACAAGCTACATATATGTATTACGTTATTACGTCAACCACTGTCTGCTGAACTGGCTGACAAAAAAACCAAATATATAATACAAAAGATAATAATTGAAATCCCATCCACCTCGATGCATGACATGACCCTAAGTTCATACCATGTTGACATATGAAAAATTCATCTTGTTCATTTTTTTTATTCAACCAAATGATTTTCTATGCGTTCAATGAACATAAAATAATAGTAAAGAGAATAATTGATTTTTTATATGAATGATGGATCCAAAAAAAATACAGTGTGAAAGCTAAGTGGCCAGTTCATGTTTGGGGGGGGGTGGAGAAGATTCATACATATTTTAAGGTCTCTGCATCATCAGCATTACTAAGCAAAGTTTACTTTCTTCTCTACAGATATATGTTGTCAAGGCTCCCTTTCATCTCCCTTTTGACCTGCACTGGTTTGCTCTGTACCAAAATCCACCTCCTTTTTTTTTTGGCTTTTTATCAAGCCCAAAAACACTTTTGGTGCTTATATAATTGATTCATTCTGCTCTCTTCTCTTTACAGGCAGTTTAGATCAGCAGATACAGGAATCACTTTGTTTGTGACCCATTTGTGTATGCACTGAATCTTGCATGCTGGTTTCTCTGAAATATTCCTGCATGAACTCTTTTTACTAGCTCATGGCTGTCTGAACCTGTCACAGAGTCTTGTACTGTATTGCTCCAGTTGAAGTTATGGAGGGTTTCCGATAATCTGGACCTTGATTTCACCGAAATGGCTAGGCGTTGACGGCTTACAATGATCAAGTCGTTCCTTTAGAAGGCGTTAAGTAGAGAAAATAGTGTTGGTTGGTGGAGCTTTTTTCCTTTTCCTGAGAGAGAACTATGGAGGAGACATTTGTTCCCTTAGAGGGAATCAAGAATGACCTTAGAGGAAGGTTGATGTGTTATCGGCAAGACTGGAGTGGCGGCTTCCGAGCAGGAATCAGGTTCTGATTCACATTTTCGTTTTCACGACATTTGGTTTCTAGTAAAATTGTAGCAAAGCTGCCAAGTACTTGTATTACTGGGTGTACGATTCTGATGGCTAACTGTCGTTCATTTTCAGGATTTTGGCTCCAACGACTTACATATTCTTTGCTTCCGCGATTCCGGTCATTTCATTTGGGGAACAACTGGAGAGAAGCACTGGTAAAGAAGATTGCATTGTATTTATGATACGGAGGATTCACTTTCTTATTATTTGATTTTTTGTCGGCTTTCAATTTGCTTAATACTTGGTTCAAATGAGAGAAAAAACTGAATAGCAAGACAGTGAAACAAGGGAATAAGTTATCCGATTATGCTTCTGTTTCTGACATCGATCCGGTATATGCAGAGGGAGTTTTGACGGCAGTTCAGACCTTAGCGTCCACCGCAATATGCGGCATCATCCACTCGATCATCGGCGGCCAACCTTTGCTGATCCTGGGAGTTGCAGAGCCTACTGTTATCATGTACACATTCATGTTCAACTTTGCCAAGGAAAGATCGGATCTGGGTCGGAACCTGTTCCTCCCGTGGGCAGCTTGGTAATTTGCTCTGCCATTGAGAAAATAAAAAAAGATCTTCAGTTTCTTATGCCATTTTTTTGTTTGACTTTCGTGTTTTTGGGAAATTGTGTAGGGTCTGTGTTTGGACAGCTGCTTTGCTGTTTCTGATGGCCATACTTGGAGCTTGCTCCATCATCAACCGATTTACCCGTGTGGCCGGAGAGCTGTTTGGTCTGCTCATAGCAATGCTCTTTATGCAGCAAGCTATTAAAGTAAGAGGAAGCAACAATCTAAATTCAGTTTCTTATAATAAAACAATCAAGTTGCTCAATCAATATTAAGGTGCATGCAAGCTGTAGGAGCAACTCGACCATGTGCGGCACATCCTCGATGCAATATTTTATGCACGGTGAAGTTTGAGTGACATAAGTAATTGAATGAAAGAGGCAAAGATTAGTTTCTCAAACGTTGTGTGTTTGATTGTCAGGGGTTAGTGGAAGAGTTCCGCATACCGAAACAGGAAAACCCGAAGTTGGCTGAGTTCTTGCCATCATGGAGATTCGCCAATGGTATGTTCGCGTTAGTTCTCTCATTTGGACTCCTCCTCACTGCATTGAAAAGCCGGAAAGCCCGTTCGTGGCGGTACGGAACAGGCAAGTTGACAAAGTTTCAAAATCCTATCCTTGTCTCGTGAAGAATCGTTTCTGATTGTATATGATTCCATGGGAAGTCTCATGACGATTTTGACATTACAATTTGCGATTTCCACAGGATGGCTTCGAAGCTTCATTGCAGACTATGGAGTGCCACTCATGGTCCTAGTTTGGACCGCTGTTTCCTACATACCGTCAAAGAGTGTCCCCGATGGAATCCCACGGCGTCTTTTTAGCCCAAACCCATGGTCCCCTGGTGCATCTGAGAACTGGACTGTTGTTAAGGCACGCTTATTCAAATTCCTTGCTAGAGAGTTAATTTAAGCTCCCCTGAGAAAGAAATTTGAGAAAGAAATTATTGCTGATCCGTATTTCGAAATGACAGGACATGTTGAACGTTCCCTTTTTCTACATAATCGGAGCTTTTATTCCAGCAACGATGATTGCTGTGCTCTATTACTTTGATCATAGCGTAGCATCTCAACTTGCTCAACAGAAAGAGTTCAATCTGAGAAAGCCTGCTTCTTATCACTACGATCTGCTTCTTTTGGGGTTCTTGGTATGCCAATATTCCTTTGATTATTTCGGCATCTAATCATCTTTTCCTTTTAGCAACATTTCTGCATGTGATTTCTTCAATTTCCTGGTTTAAGAGTTTGAAGGGCCATGTTCTCTTGATTGCAGACATTGATGTGTGGCCTTATTGGAGTTCCTCCTGCAAATGGAGTGATACCGCAATCCCCCATGCATACAAAGAGCCTTGCAACACTCAAACACCAGGTAATTGTCCACATGTTTAATTCTTCGTTTTGTGCTTCAAAAGATAGGAGTCATGTATGTTTGCTATATTACGAGAAAAATCTGAGCACTAAATTCTCTGTCCGATGCACAGCTGCTTCGGAACCGGCTCGTTACTACAGCTAGAAGAAGCATACAAAACAATGCCAGCTTAGGGCAATTGTATGGGAATATGCAAGAAGCTTATCGACAAATGCAGACCCCATTAGTCTACCAGGAAGCCTCTTCTCGAGTAAGAACAAAACCAGAAGTCGTTTTTCTTTTGTTCTCGCATGAACTATTATAAATCGGATGTAATGTCGTGATACTTTAATTAAAAACTGCTAATAGTGTCCACTTTGGAATTCGACACTGGAAACAGAAGGGCTGCAATAAACAATCCAATAAGGTCCTTCAAAATCTGTGACTCAAATCATCTGATGAGGTCTCATATTGTGTTAGCAGGGACTTAATGAACTGAAGGAGACGACAATACAAGCCGCTTCAAGCATGGGCAATCTCAATGCCCCGGTTGACGAAATGGTGTTTGATGTTGACAAGGAGATTGATGATCTGTTACCAGTCGAGGTCAAAGAACAACGCGTCAGTAACTTACTTCAGTCAATGATGGTGGGAGGGTGTGTCGGAGCCATGCCTATCCTCAAAATGATTCCGACTGCTGTGCTTTGGGGATACTTTGCTTTTATGGCAATCGAAAGTCTACCGGGTAACCAGTTCTGGGAAAGGATCTTGTTGCTCTTTACTGCACCAAGCAGAAGATACAAGTAATTTTTCCCATCCTTATCAGACGAACTTTAGCTGGTCCCATTTTCTTGAACTTGCTTATTTTTTTGAACTCGCCATCTCATACCAAGTAAATTTCCTTCAGGGTCCTTGAGGAGTACCACGCAACTTTTGTGGAGACAGTGCCTTTCAAGGCAATTGTCACTTTCACGCTGTTTCAGACAATATATCTGCTTATTTGCTTTGGACTCACTTGGGTTCCGATTGCTGGAGTCATGTTTCCCTTGATGATCATGCTTTTGGTGCCGGTAAGACAATATGCCTTGCCGAAGTTTTTCAAAGGAGTTCATCTTCAGGATTTGGATGCTGCGGAGTTTGAAGAAGCACCGGCTTTGCCATTCAATCTTGCAGCAGTAAGTTGCACTCTTCCGTCTTCCCTAAGAACGATCAGAAAATTCTAAGAAGCATTGTAATTTTCCTTGATTTCGATTGCCAAACTCAAACTCGTGTTTTGCATATTCAACCAGGAGACGGAGATTGGTGCTGGAGCTTCTTATGGTGGGGGTGGAGAGATATTAGACGAGGTAATCACTCGAAGCCGTGGTGAGGTCCGGCATCTGTCTAGTCCGAAAATCACAAGCTCCACGACAACACCAGCACATGATTCTAAGAGCACCCTCCAGAGCCCTCGGCCCAGTTTCAGTCCTCGTGTGAGCGAGTTAAGAGGTGGGAGGAGTCCTTCCGGTGGAAGAGGACCTTATAGTCCAAGGACCGGAGAGATAAGGCCCTCTCATCTGGGAAAGAGTCCGAGTAATCCGGCTTCTGGTTAGCTGATGAAGGTCTCTAGTTGCTTAAAATTAATGTCTGATGCAAGAACCTGTGCCGTGTAATTGTTCTGCCTGCACAGAGGCATCAGTGTAAAATATTTCTCTCAAGTCACCACCTTTGTAACAATAGATTTGTAAGCTTTTATCTAAAGAGTTTAGCCATGAATTTTGAACTCCCATTTCCTACTGTCTGAATGAAGTTTTGCTTTATTAATTGTCTGTACTCTGGATTTCCTTGAACGAGTAAATATCCTTAAAAATTTTCACCCACACTTGTCCATCGTATTTATATTTTGCGTATACATGCTGTCCTGAGCTTCTGGTTGGAATCTTTGTTTCATAGTTGAGTTTCGCATCCTTTACGTCCCAGTTAATTGATCAGACATCGTCTATAGATTTAAGACCAAATTCAAGAATCAGAGACAGCAAAGGGGAAGAAAGATAATATGAAGGAAACAGAGAATACTTCAGAAACAGTGTTAAGCCATTTAGCTACAGGAACGAACATCCGGGTCTTAAGTTTAGCAAAGCCAGACCAAAACAACAATCTCCGCTAAGAGATGTGCACCACCTTCTGGGATCTGAAGCCACAATAACCACATGAAGCAATTTTGAGTGGAGGCACAGCAATATGGGCATGTGAGACATGAAAGCGCAAGTCTCCTAGAAAGTCATGTCTCAAGATCTGCTAGCTTTAGATCACCATGATGGCAGAGACCAAACCACCTCACTCACTGCTCACTCACCACCACAAAAGACAAGTGATACCGCAGAATCAAGCACACCTAGAAAGGAGTACTCCACATACATGATTATGTCCCAATGGATTATTGGCTTTTCTCGATCGCTCATAAGACTAAAAGTAGTGGTAGGAATTTCTCCGAGCCGTAATCATATCAGACCTGGAAAAGAAACAGGCAGGGTCCTACATTATTAATGGCGCCGAGGAATGTGGATGAAGGGAAAAGGGAAAAAGGAAAAGAAAAGGGCGGTTCATCTCATTTCGTCAGGCTTATTACTTGCGTCTTTCAAGCAAAGTCAGGTCGCTATCGGACAATTCCCGGATCAGAACTAGAAGGCTCTTCCTCTGTCCATAGTCCATCTCTACAAAGCTAGACACAACGTCTCTTTTTCATTCCCACCACAACAACAAAGTTGTTTTGACATCATCCTATCGGGTGATGCAATCGGGATCAGTAAGATTTGACAGGTAAGTTGACCTCGACAAAGGTGAATAGCAGTACACAAATTGCAATCAACATGCTGGGAATAATTGACTGAGTGACAATGAGAAAGATAAAGATGCGATACTCTGTGACCTTATTGCGCATGACATTTTGCCATACTCAGCGATTTTACCCAGGAAAAGAAAAGGATGGTTGAATTCTGCTCCCTCCACTGCTGGGAAAGAGAAGGAATGCATTTGACCACTCACTTTCACGCGCGCACACGAGCCCGTGTCCAGATCCACAAGGAGCTGGAAAACACTGACAAGACAGATGAAGATGCCGACAATTTAGTAATCAAACAATCTGTGAACGAATGCAAGCACTAAGATGGAAAGCTAAGGGCACATATTTAAAGTACACAAGAAGAATTCATGTCTGGGAGTGACAGCCTTTATAAACTGTTCAAGCTTCATAATAACATCGCCTTTTTTTTTCCTAGGTCCCTACAACCAATTTGACCCAACTATAGAAGATGATAAGGCCAAAGAGAAAAAAAAAAAACCAAGGAAAGATGAGTCTCACCCGAAGAAGCAAAATCAGAATAATGCTGAATGCCATGATAAGCTACAAATTTGGGGTTAATATAGAAAATACTAGTACACCACATGCTTAAAAGATTATAGGGAGAGGAAATTTTTGCAAGCTGGGCGTTACCATTTCTGCTGTGAGCCTCTGATGAACCTGAAAACCCTTTATATGGCACCAGTTGGACTCAGATAAATGTTGATAGAGAAAAAAAGATGAAGAAGAAATCGAAATTCAGTTCAATACAAAAGAGAAAGAAGAATCTTAATCAGGACATATGAATGAATCTCTTTATTTTCAATAATTTTTTAATGAAAATTTGTGGTCATCCAAGAAAATGCCTGTTGATGAAGCAGAATGATCAATAAACCCAAAGCACATAAAAGATCAACTCTTATCTTTTTTCTATGATTAAATAGAAGCAAAATATAAAATTAATAATATTGTCAAATTCTACTTCCGTTTTTGTACAGTTGACTCCTTATTCTGGAGGTGAAGGGTAATGAATCTGAATAATTTACTTGGAGAAAGTATGGGAAAACGTGGGTCATGTTTGCTTTTACTATCATCAGTCCTGTTCTAAGTGGTTCTTTCATTGGCCCCACAAAGTTGCTCTTTCTTGGCACGCTTACAAGGTTAATGATGTATACATTTATGTTAAAAAAACAGATGAATAGGAAAAAGTAAGGGGTTTTGCGGTTTTAGGTGCAATAATGTCATTGAGATGACATAATCTAAGATTAGATTCTGAATGTTCTTTTTCTTATTTATTCATGAGCAGACATAATTAAAGAGATGGAGGTCCAATGGTCTATGGTCCACTTTCTTCTCCTAATTCCCCATGATCAACAAGAGAGGTGACGGCAATGGTAGGGTTTGTTGGTTGTTTAGGGTGTATTTGTTTTGAAAAAAAATTTACAATATAATTTTTTTTTTGAAGAAGTTAATTTTTAGGAAAATGTTCCTCCTATCAAGTTGGAGAATTCATCATCCTATCCTAACATTAAGTATGCATATTTTCTTTGACTGTATATGATTTTCCATTGACTGATAATTTTCAGCGAACCAAATGCACAAAAATCTAAAAAGTCAATCCGCCCAAATTCCATTAACTCAAACGAATACATCATTATATTTTTTAGGTCATCAATTTTTTATTGATGACATTGGTGACTGCATCTTCCAAGAAGACCAAGCTAGATGCTTAGTTGTGCTGAACCATCAAAGACACCAAATTGGGCCTGAAGAGTAAAGACATGAACTTTCAAAAACCAGCTTGGCCCATTTTTCATGACCAAAACTAACTTCCATTCCTTTTTACCAAGATATTTTCTTTAGTTTCATTAAAAAAAAAATCAATTTAACCAGCTTTTGATGAAGTAGTTAATCAACTAGAAATACCTTGAATATGAAAGTTTGGCTTGATTTGCAGTAACTGTATTACATATATTAATCACACGCGAAATGGCTAAGCAGAATTATTCCCAAGAACTTTGGATCAATGTCAGAGAATTAGCATTGATTTGGTCGATAATTTCTCTTATATTCAAATTTCTGGCAAATAATAGAGCTTAATGAATATCGTATCAACATGTATTTATTAATATGGGCTGATATTCGCACTGAGTGGCAAAAGCAAAACACCTTCGTGAGTGTAAGGGCTTGGTTGATGAAGATGGAAGCAAGCTCAGTACAGTGTACACAATCTAAGTAGTCAATACTACGATAGACATTTGATCCTCTTTCAACAAAAACCAAAGTCCATCGCTTATCCTTCATCTTCCATCCTTCGCTGTTACAATAAGAAATTCGCTTGCTAAAGTAGGGAAGGACTTGACATCTTGTTGGAGTTTGAGAAACTACAAAAGAAAATAGAGAACGCAAAATCTATTTTTTCTAAAATCTGATCATGTGAAATGTAAAGTTTTGAAACTATAGAGTGTACATACACGTATTTCGGAGGGAAAGTTCCGAGAATTTCCTTGAAATGCCGCCCGTTTCTCAAAATTCCATTTGGACTAGACTTAATTCTATAATGCCTTATGAACCGGATCACTTTGACTTAATCGTCCCTGAGTCGCACCTGTCTCTTGAAATCCTTCAAACTTGATTTAGGTCCAAAATACCCAGTGAATTTGATCACTCCCCCAAGCTCGTTGCTGCTGGAAATAATGGCCAATCGATGAACATGTGTTTGCTGTGCTTGTAGGTTTGCGGGGAAAAGTGTCAGAAAAGTCTTAAGCTTAATGTATTTGTGCCAATTTGATCATAAACCTTTTAATGGTGTCAATTTAGTCTTAAACCTTTTGAACTAATGTCGATTCAGTCCCGAACCTTTTGACTTGTTGCTTATTCAATCATTTTGACTAATTTCAATGAGATTTTGTTAACGTGGGCACGAGCTAGCTCACATGGTATCACCAACGCTGGCGTGGACAACTTTTTATAATATTTTTATAATTTTTTTATTTTTGATTTTTTCTGATTTTTTTTCTTCTCTCTCTCCTTCCTTTCTTCTTCCTTTACGTAGCGGTCGGCCATCGGTGATGGCCAGGTAAGCTAGCCTCGTTTGACCAAGGCAAGGTCGAGCTCTAAGAAGGGTTTTGGCTTGGGCAAGGCTAACCATTGTCGGATTTGACGAGGGAAGCCCTCACTAGGGGAAGCCCTCGCTAAATCTAATGAGTGTCAGCCTCGCCCAAGCCAAATCAAGCAAGGTTAGCCCTTGCTGGATTTAGCAAGGGTTGCCCTTGCATAGGCCAAGGCAACCTCACCTAGCATCACGTTTGCTTGGGTGACGCCCAGTGAAGGGAGCCCTCGCTGGGGCTCACCCTTACCCTAGCTAGGCGAGGCCAGCCCGCCTTGCCATGGCAGTGGTCGACCATCGCCTAGAGGAAGAAGAAAGGAAGGAGAGAGAAAAAAAGAAAAAAAAATTAAAAAAATCAAAAAATATATATTATTAAAAAGTGTTCAATGCCATGTAAGTTGGTCAACGTCCATGTCTACAAAATTCGGCTAAAATTAGTTGGAAGGATTGAATTAGCACAAAGTCAAAATGTTTAGGACTAAATTAACACTAGTTCAAAAGGTTTATGATTAAATTGGCATAAAGTTAAAAAATTTAGGACTAAATTGGTACTAATAAAAGATTTATAATTAAATTAACACAAATATAATAGTTTTAGGACTTTTTTGACACTTTGCGCCTTTCCCAAGGTTATTTTGGTCCAAAAACCACCATAATTCTAAAACCTTCATTCGAAATGTAAAAACACTCAATTGACATTATTGCATACTTCTCGCATGCAATAAAGCACCAAGTAGGTTAGCTTCATTCCACGAAGTTCTCATTAAGCTCTCCTTATATATATGTAGTGATTTTTCATCTTAAATTTTTCGATCTAGACTTGAGAAACACTTGTTCAATATCGTTGGGGGCAAATTTGGGATTTTAACACTTTTAACGTACATGGGAGTGGCATGAGAGGAATGCGTTTCTTTCGGATTAAAATGCCCCTTGGAAAAGGGGAGAAATGTGCACGTATTCATTGGTCGACCATTATCTTCAAGGGCGATGAGCTCAGAGGTTGGTCAAAATGATCAAGTTGTAATGTACTTCTAGGATCAAAGTCATGTTTGGGAGAAATTTCGAGAAACGGGCACCGCTTCAACAGAGTTATTGAGTCAAATTGATCAAGTTTAGGATTATTTTGGAACAAAATCAAGTCTAGGGGAACTTTGAGAAATCTAGCCCAATTCATATGGATTTTTGGGATGATCCCAAACATAAGACATCTAAATCTTTGACTTGATCAATATCCACCATGTGCATGCAAAGTGCCACATTCACATGAGTCGAGATGAGGCTCCTCCATCTATAGTGGCAAACGTGCCCTCGAGGCCGGTATAAATGGAAGATATCTATAATTGGACGCAATATTACATCTAGATCTAGAGCTCAACTACCTAGGCAATCATTTGAAGGTTGAAGCATATATTTTAGAACCGTAGGATGCCTAATATAATCATGGCAAAAAAAGGTTGGAAATTAATAGAGACAGTGATTAATTCATCTGTCAGCGATGGGCTGGCTCTCCCCTAAACCTTTTATTTGAGAATGAACTTTAGTTAGGTGGATGGTCTTGTTACTTTTGAAAGTTCTACATCAGTGGTGCGTTATTTATTTCGGTGATTGGGTTGAGTTTTGTATGTGTTGTGCATTTATACAACCATTTTGAAAATGAAGCCCATCTAATATTTAGGCTTCATTCATTTCGCGGAAAAAAACTCTCACGAAAACATTGTCAGGATTTTTCAATATTTGTTTAAGGGAAAATGAACTAGTCATGGAAAATGTTTTCCACAAAAGAAAAAAAATCTTCTGAAAGATGAGAAAATATTTTCCACTTTTCAAATTGAGGAAAACATTTTCCTTACCCACTCTCTCTTGTCTCATACCCTACTAGCCCCCCTTCTTTCTTTTTTCTTTTTCAAAAATTTGAATTTTAAATTATTTTTCTTTTCTTTTTTCCTTTTTTTTTCATTTTTTTTTCTTTTTTCCTTTATTTTTTTCCACCTTCTTCTTTGGCCAGTGATTGGCACGGCTACCACCGGCAAGTGGCCATAGGCGAGCCTTGAGCTTGCTTGGCTCACCCTTGCGCTCACCGCTTGCCAGATTGGCGAACTAGTAGTGAGAGTGAGCCTTTGGCTTACTAATCTGGGGAGGCTAGAGGCTAGTGAGCTTGAGTTCACCACTTGCCAAATCGGCCAGCCAGAGGTGAGTGTGAGCCTTTGACTTGTCGATTTGGTGAGCCGCGAGATCGACGAGCTAGCGGAAGCTGGCCTTTGATTGGTCGCCACTCGTTGCCACAGCCGATGATTGGCCAAAGAAGAACAAGACAAAAAGAAAGAAAATAAAAGAAAAAAAGAATTTAAAAAAATTGATTTTAAAAAAAATAAAAAATCGATTTAAAAAAATAATTAAAAATTGATTTTAAAAATAAAGTAATAAAAAATTATTGAGAAAAAAAGGTGCATAGAGAAAAAGTTTTTTTTTTTTTTTTACCGAACGGTGAAAAGTACTTTCCACTTTAATTTTAGATTTTAGCCAAATGGCAAAAAAATAATTATATTTTCTAGAAACACTGCATTTTCCATGAAACAAACGAAGCCTTAATTTCCAAATTTCTCATATTTCTAACTCTTCAGGTCATGAATGCTATTCCTTATCATCTTCTTCATTCCTAGAAAAGGGGGGGAGGGGCAAGGGGGAAGCCATTACCTTTTTCTTTTGTGGTTAAGGGAAGTTATTGGATGGTTTATATAAATCACGTGTACCAATATCTTTTGAACCATTTATTATATAGGTGTACTATGACACTCGCATGATTAACGATCCAGATCAACTTGGACTACATGATCTATAGATCATCAAACATTTTTTTTCTTTTTGCATTGGTGATGCATTAGGTGATGGATGTGGCATGCTCTTAGCGGAGACCGGAGAGGAAGTCGTGCTTTTTTTTTTTTTCTTCCCTAATATATACTTTTACTTTTTTAAGCAGCCTTTTGGCCTCTAAAAGTTCTGCCCACTATTCAACTTCTACGCCTTAAAGCATCTCTCTGTGTAAGAGGAAGCCTCTGTCTTTTAGGGCTTTGAGCATCCTCCTTTTTCTTTGTGATGAAGATTCCAACCTGACACGACACTTTCCAGAAATTATCACGCGAGGTGTTAGGTCGTGTGCGTGCGCGTGGGGGCGGATCGTAGGTCTCCCTTAAGTGTGCATCTATACACGTTACATAAAACACAAGTATGTGTAGGAGGGAAGTGACAATGGCAGGCCTCTGCTTGCTTGTCTCTTACTGGTGTCAGATACATTACGTATATTCATGCGCCAAATTGATGATGCCCGCCATTCATGAGAAGTGATTTTTTTTTTTTATCGATCCTACTTAACTCTTATTTTAACTTTCACTTTAAATTCTTACACTGCCTCCTTACAGGGTGTGGGAGTCACCACTCCAACCCCCCTTGAGAATGTGAAAATTTGAACTCTCCACCCCTCCCTTTCATGTTTTTCTTTTTTTGTTCTAATTTTCATATTGGAATGATGGTCATTGAAGCAAACCTCAATGCTTATTCATGAGAAGAGATTGAGGATGTGAGACTTTGGATCCCGAAACATTCAATGAGATCGAGGGTGGCGTGGGCATAGAACTTTCTTTGACAAATCATGCAGAGAAAAGAACTCAAGAGAGCCACTGGGTGACGAGCAGATATGTAATGTCCTTGTTGATGTGTGAGTGATGAGGCGATCCAACGACCGTCATAATCTTTTGGCATTTGCCCCCAAATTGGTTAAGGTGATAAAATGAATTATCCTTGAATCAAACTTAAGCGATAAAATTAGAACTTTGTCGCTGTTGAACCTACTGTGACAAATATGTAATTTTGTCACCTTACATTACACCTAAAGGGACAAATTTATTGTATTGTCATGTATGGTCATAAATCACGGAGACAATGGATGATTTTGTCGCTTTGAGTCTACCCTAAAACAATAAAAGTTGAAAAAAAAAAGTTTTAAAAAGGCAGTCCATGAGCAACAAGCAACAAACCAAATCAGCATTTTCTCCAAGTGAATGTAATGGTAAGTGTACCCGATAAACAAATAATGACTGAATAGTTCGATGATAAACAAGAAACAAGGAGATAATGAAATTATAAGAGGTCTGTTTGAATATTTAAAGCAAATTCAAATCAAAATTAAAATCATATAAAAATTCTTTCATTATGTTGGATTGTGATGATTTAATATGTTTGGAAACTTGAGCGAACTATGGGTAGGAAAAATTAATTCAAAGTAATATTGAGGGTCATGCCTTCTACTCTCTGAATGAAATATTTTCTATATATACACGTGGTTCGCTTTACACATATTTATAGAGATTAACTGAGCTGCAAAGTTCAGATACCATGTTAAAGAAACATTTGCATATCGTGGCCTTTTTCAGAAGGGAGCGTGCAAAAGTTTATATACAGATCAAATGTGCACTGATAGAATAGGGCCTTGGCGTGCGAGAGAGACAAAGGCAAAAAGGAGCGTGATTATTTGACTTTCAGTACATCATCTCTTCTTGAATTCAGAGAAAGACAGGTTCTTACAGATTCTATTTGCTTCCCACCAATAGATTCTCGCCTTGTTTATTCACGAATTGCTCTTCAGCTTTGCCTTCTTGCACATATAATTCTCGAACACAGTGATTAAAGGTTGGAAGATGCTGTCCTGTATGAATTGCTAACAAGCACTCCACTGAATGGCATGGAGGCAGCACGATGAATGCAAGAACACTGTTTGCTGCATAGTAGAAAAGGCTTCCTAAAACCCATTACAGATTCAGCTCAGTCGCTTCGTGATGAGTGAGACAAGTATGCGATCAAGAGACAGCATAGAAAGAAGTGTGAAGCTTATTTCATATCTCATGGATTATACAGAAATACCACTATAGAGTATACGATTCAATGCCCAACCACCTAATCTGCCACGCACCTACTGAAAATCATTTGCCAATTAACAACCGTCCAGCCGAGTCACAAAAATGTATGCTTGATATGTTTTGTGGAACAAATAACTAGATTATAGAATTTACAGCGGTAGGGAGCTTAGGCTATGCTGATCGGAACACAAAATAGATAGTACACGAAAGCTACTGGGCGGGCTTGTCATACCACTGACTCGGCGCCCAGCCTATGATCTAACAGTAGTAAATCATGCACACCTATGGTTTGTCTCTTTCAATAGTTCGACAGAGGAAGAACGTGTTTGTTTTGGGTTAGTGTCTCTTTTGATAGTTCGATAGGGGAAGAGGGTGTTTGTTTTGGACAATGACCAGCTTAATCCATGAAATATGTCGACCCTTTGATGTTTTCTCGACAATCAATCACGAAAGAAAGTCAACTGCTCACAAATACAGCATAAAGATTAGTGCAGCATCTTGACAATGACATTAACATCATATTCACTATATATTCTGATTATCGATGATGTACATCATTATTAATGCTGTACAGAAGATCAATTATGTCCCTTGGGTTTTAACAGGAACCTAACTTATTCTCCAAGATACCAGGAGGAGTGCCCTCCAGCGTGCCCTCCAGCAAGCAAGAAGCTGGAGGAATGGTCAGTGCCTCCGTATCCCCATAAGCATTCCAACAAAAAGGGTCCGATCCGGAAGAAGCTCGATGTCCGATATCGTTATGTTTGTGCATGGGACCAAGTCGCTGCAAGCAAAGTGCATCGGTGAGCTGCACACGTCGTACGTGCCCTTTATGTTCGTGTAGAGCACGTCTGACACTAGCACTGCCGGAGTGTGGTTGGTGCACTCCTTGGCAAGGCAGTAAAACTGGTCAATTATGATGGGGTTCCGAACATTGTCCATGTGGATGTTGTCGAATGTCACTCCGGAAATGGCCCCAGACCCTCGCCATGTCTTGATACGGACCCCGTTATCCGATGATTTGATTGCTGAGTCTCGGACCGTGATTCCATTTCTTAAAGCATAAACTTGTCTTCAATTGGTATATGTATTGATGATACACCAATTGGAACAGAAGATGAACATCGATGCATGTTGTGGAAATACATTATGTGAATTGAACCCGATTCCATGACTAGGTCCACAGGTTATGTTCCGTACATAAACATCGTAACAGCCTGGTCCAATTGAAACACAATCGTCACCTTCACAGGAAATAACAGGCAAGAAGTTGTTATGCAGTTATGGAGGAGGATGCATAATTTAAGAAGTGTATTTATACGATTTGGGGGCGCACCATTGGAGATGACTGAATTGTAAATCTCGACACCGATAGTGTTCTCGATGTGAATTCCATCAGTGTTAGGGCTCAGAGGAGGAGCACTTAAGAAGATGGAGTCAATGTGAACATTTCTGCAATTAACAAATCTGAAGTGGAACTGAGGACCGTTCCTTTTTTGAGCCCATGCAGAGTTAAGTTGGAGCTCATGAAGAACCTTATAGCCTATATTAGTTGGAAAAAGGATGCAAGAAAAGTTAAGAGATTAATGACGTTCAGCTTGTTTATCTGAAGATTATAAAATCCAAATTGAACCTATCACTTGGACACTTACGATGGGGCTATCACATGGACCAGGCAATGTAGTTCCATTTCCTCCCTGCATAATTGGGATTCACGAACCATGCATAAGTTGCACAAAATTAGAGAATATATGGAGTGCATTCTTCATGTAGAGTCCGATTAAGAGTACCTTATGAGGTTTGCAAGGAAGATCCCACCATTTCTCTCCTTTCCCGTCTATTAGACCGCCTCCTTGTAGCGACATGCCGATAACCCGGTAAAAGACCAGCCACTGCTGCCTGCTGAGCCCCTTTGGCCATGATTCTGGTCCATCGGGAGGCATGAGCACGCCGTTGACCTTTCTAAGCAATCAAAAGACATAAGGTGCTTTCAGAAGGAAACTTGTCTCTAGGAAGGACGTCTAAACATAGACTTAAACGACAAAGAAGTCTTAGAGTGCTATGTACTCTGAAATTTCGGCACTGTTTAGATGACCATTTTTCTGGGTATACCTGGAACACGATGCCTCCTTGACAAGGGCCAGTGAAGATTGTGGATTGGACCATGAAGGAGTAACCAGACGGCACATAGAGGACTGGAGACTCTACTCGGGTGCTGCATGCCGCGTCCCAGGCCATCTTGAAAGCCTCCGTGTTGTCAGCCCCTCCACCACCCACCGCACCAAACATTCTCACATCGAAAACATTTGTTGAGCGATTATGGTCACCAGGTGGTCCTGCCAGGGAAGGAGAAGGAGGAGGAGGAAGTGGAATGGTGGGTGTCCCGTGCTGGTGGTGGTGGTGAGTGTGCTCGTGCTTCGTGTGATGTGAAGACAAGTCTACGATTATAGAAACACAACTTGCCAAAACAATGGGAGAAGTGCCAAAAAAGTCATAAACCTTTTGTTTTTGTGACAATTTAGTCCTAAACTTTTTTTTGGTGCCGATTCAGTCCTAAACATTTTTACGTTGTGCCGATTCAATCCTTTCCAGCCAATTTTGGCCGGATTTTGCTGACTGGACGCCGGCCGGCTGACGTGGCATGATCGGCGCTGACGTGGATAACTTTTAATAATATTTTAATATTTTTGAATATTTTAATTTTTTTAATTTTAATTTTTTTGTTTTTTTGTCTTCTTCCTCCGGCCGGTCACCGAGGTCCGGCGACCGGCCAGAGCCAGAGGCCGGCGAGGGTGAGGCCGACCTCGCCGGCCACCTCGCGGGCGAGGGTCGAGCCTCGCCGGATCTGACGAGGCGAGCCTCGCCCATGGCCGGCGAGGCTCGACCCTCGCCCGCAAGGTGGCTGGCGAAGTCGGCCTCGCCCTCGCCGGCCTCACCCTGGCCGGCCTTGGCTCTGGCCGGTCGCCGGACCTCAGTGACCTGCCGGAGGAAAAAGACAAAAAATAAAAAAAATAAAAATAAAAATAAAAAAATTCAAAACTTTTTTTTAAAAATATTAAAATATTATTAAAAGTTGTTCACGTCAGCACTAATCATGCCACGTCAGCTGCCCGGCGTCCAGTCAGCAAAATCCGGCCAAAATTGGCCGGAAAGGACTAAATTGGCACAACGTAAAAAGGTTTAGGACTGAATCGGCACTAAAAAAAGGTTTAGGACTAAATCAGCACAAAAACAAAAGGTTTAGGACTTTTTTGGCACTTCTCCCTCAAAACAATAGAGCAGAGTTTGCTTCTTTAGAGTGCGTGAAGAAACAGAAAGCAGAGTGTCTTCTTTATAAATAAAAAACACCGGAAGTGGGAATGGTTTTCTGCAAAGTTTACTGAGCCTCATAACCGATCTTTTTGAGCAAAAATATTGGCGCAAACTGATCATCTTTAAGTAAGAAATTGACACTTTTAGAGCTTGGAGTGTTGCAGTCGCAGGACCATTACCAGAAAAGAGGAGCAAAAAAGGATTAAACGACATTCTCGTATGTGGCACATAGTTGATCTGATCCCATGTTCTCACCCATAATTTTACTTTCATGCCTCCCAAGTTTCATATTTCTGAAGACTTTCGAACTGCCTCGCGGCGAGCTTCTTTGGAAAGAGAGATGTTAGGTCGATGAACTTTATCCTTTGTTTGTTCTTGTTACCACTAATGAATTTCGCAAGAAATAGTTGTTAAGCAGAAGAGCAGACAAGGTATTTATCCATCTACAATCACTAAGATTCAAAATAATTTGCAGTAGTGAATGAGTTGTAGCCAGGCCAAATTTTATCCACCTTAATGATTGGTATTCCGTCTGATCCTACATTTTCGTTCCTTGAAGGAATTGATTCTGTTTTTCAACTATTTCTGGGACGATAACCAATAATTTTCTTGCTATTTCTAACCTCCTTCACCGAACATGGATTCTCTCTAGTTTGCTAAAAGCTAGAAAGTGACGATTGTATATTCTGGACACGCTGAAGTGCAAACTATATCAGCAGTGTTTACCAGTAAGAAAATACAATTCTTTTGAGGATTCCCTTTGATCAAAAGCTTAATTGAAGTGCCTGGATTCTCGCAGAAAAAGGGCACTAGCTATGATGTTTTACTTTCCCAGCGTGTACATATTCAGACACAAAACGTCAACAAAATAATACCTGCATTTGAACAATGCCGTAAAGCATTTGAACTTGGCTGGACTAATCTGCTCTTATGCTGCTAGAAATGCCCCGATTACATTCGACCTAAAGGTTAGACAAAAGTATGACTTTATGCTCGGCAATAATTACAAAATAAGCTTGAGAACTTAAAGCAACTGTTCGATTTATGCACCATTGATGGCTTGGGAAGTGGATGACTACTTGTTCAAAGTGGTCAGAGTTCCAAAGCAAAACAAACCATTAGATCTGTATGAATATCATAATTCACTTATTGAAAGAATAGAAGTATAACACAACAGTCGGGTGAAAGAATGTAGTTCATGCCGGCAAAGAATACAGATGATTTCCATTAAGAATGATTCGGATGCCCCTATTCCAGCATGTAACCATTCGGAATGTTACATTCCGCAAATCTTTGTTAGATAATTAGGTATTTTCGGTCTTCTTAGTAGCTCTTAGCAAACACTGCAAAGCGTTCCAAACCACGTCGCAGTAAACTCTCGAGAAAAGGTTGGAGTGCCTGTGTAAAACCAAGATCAGCAGTCTAATAATAAAAAAAGTTTCATTATTAACTGACAAATAAAGCTTCTAAAAACACTTTCCCAGAAGCTTAAAAATACTGATTCCTCAAAAGAGAGAATAGCAGCAAAGTAAGGGACTCCGGTAGATATAGAGGACCTCACTGTTTAACTCATAAGTTTTGTACTTTTCTAGTTCCATCATTAGGCTTATCAATCAGTATATTTGACTTGACAACAAAGTGATTAGGTAGCTATTTAAAAGCGGAGTTCACTGATATAAACAAGCCTCAATAACTCTGCAAGGGACAGAGAGAATTCTTACCGATGCAACAGGAACCAAAAGTTGAGGCACCTCATAAGAAACAGTCAGCTGGAAATAAAAGGAACATTGTAAGGGAGCTACACTACTTAAGCCATTAAAAAGAACTGTATATTTTTTATATAGTGTAAAGTATTATCACTCCTATCTTCTTCATTCGATTGAGACATGTTAGTGAAAAACACATACATAGAACTGATACATGAAACAGCCTTTTTGATTTATATCCTTAGTACAGCACCAGTTAGGTGTTTCTGATTATTAATACATAGTAGGAATTGATATTTTGCCGGTCAATTGAAAGTAAGAGAATGTGCATTACATTCATAGCAAACCACACATCAGCAGTAAGACATCAAAAACAATAGAATGCTTTGTGCTGTCTTACTTCTACTATGCAGGAAGATGGACCTTTTGGATAAAACCGAACAGCTCCTCTGCCACATGAGAAATCAGGTGTCACTTTAAGTATAGTGTAATCAATCAATTTTTATGAATATTTAGAACTATTGGGTGTCACTAAAATAAATGTTTTACATTAAAAGACCAAGCACATGGAATATGTGATCAATAAGCATTGTATGTCATAGAATCTTGACAATCCAAGGCATGCCAGTACATAGGAAACAAAGAACAATAAGATACCAGCCATTAAGATCCAACACGTTAAGTTTCAGTGATAAGTGGACGAACTAACTGCCATAACTAGATGGCACTGTATGAGGAACTGGAATTAAATCAGTAAGAACCCAGTCACAAAACTAAATACTGCACGGACCATGGAGAAAAGAGAAACTTGGCTGAGACAAGTAAACCTTATAAACAAGCAATGATAGTTCTGACATCAACAATGAAATTATTATGCAACTTCAAGAAAGTAAAAAAAAAAAAAGGCTGCGATGATGTTCAAAGGGACTGGTCATGTATCATGAGGTTCCAACAGGGTCATAGAATATTTGAATGAATGGTTTCAGATTACCAATAGGACTTTACCATTGTTTTTACATTTCCTTAAGGGGAATAAGCTTTCAACTAGATGTAGTAGATTTACTTTTGCCTAATGAAGTAGCTATAAAATCCAATGTGAGTCCTTTCACATCATTATGAGATCATTATTCAGATGATAAATAAGTCATGATGGGATCATATACAGTCTAAACGTTCTTTTCTTTCTCATGGCACGACAGCATTTAAATCTGCAAGTAACTTGGCTGCAGTGTTTTAATCAGTTAGGCAGGTTCCAAAAGATGGCCTCTTTATAGATATCTCATTTTCGTACAGTTTTCCCTTAGAAAACCATGATTATTTAATCCGATAGCGGTCTCATTTTTGTCGAACCAATCAAATACTTAATTTTCTTCAGAGAAAGAGCCATCAAATTCCTATCGGCATGGGAATAATGATATGCTCAATACCTCAGAAGCACAGCCTATAACAATTCCAACAAAGCCTAAAGGAGCATATGCAGATTTATCCCCAATGTGTATCTTGTTTAAATCAAGTTCATGTCATACAAGCATATTGGTAGTGGTTACTGTGCCAACATGAATAATATTTCCATAGAAGATAGCCTATAACAGCAGAAGTCGTATTGTTTCAGTAGCCTCATCAGAATTTTTACAATGAAAATACAAAACATTTTTCTACAGCTTTTTACCTGTTCGATAGACCTTCTAGAGATCTCCAGTGGATTTTCTGGTTTGGGATTGGCTGCACAAAGTGACCAAGTTATGGCTTCAGCAAGAATGACAAGAATCAGATTGCCAATGTAAAACTAAGTAAAGACACGTGTGTAACTCTGTGTTTTATCACCTGCATATTTCGAGCAAGCCAAGAATATTCAATGTCCTGACCGAAGGCTTTATACTTTAGAGACCACCTTGATAAATCAGGTTTATCCTCCAAGATCTGTATATTGAAATCAACCACCAAAGTTTCAAAAGCAAAGAAGCGAGCCACTTGACTAGAATAGTTTCCTTGGTCAGTTTGGAAAGTGGAATAGATACCACAAGTATTTTACCAAGCAATTAAAATTAGTGACTCCAGTGACCATGATACTCTGTATGGAAGCTTACATCCACACTTTATATATTCATGTAGCTTTCTTAAAGTTAGAAATATAGTAAGGCAAACTACTGGGGATTCACTCAGCAGGTCTCTCTAATGGAAGCAGAGCCAAATTGGACGCTCATAAGCCCACCCCACACAATTAAGGGAGGACAATAAAACTCAACCTGTAGTATAACGCAAGGGAGTTCTCTTATTAGCCTGGGAATATGGTGTTGTTAGTGGATCCAACAGTTTTTTGGCCAATTCAAAGGCAGGTGCTTTTTCTTATTGAGCAAGAGGAACATACATACTTTTTGAAGCTTACAGTAGAACACAGCATGCTTCCACAATTACCAAACCGAATTAGATGCAGAAGGGAGCTATGTATGGCACCTTAGCACATACCATCCAGAGTTAACAGTTCACTTCTCCAACATTTTGATGGCCAAAAATGAAGATAAAACTTCCCAAAATGATATACCCAAGTCCTTGCTCGTCAATCCTCATATCAGGAATCCACCAATATCCAAGACAGGTATGAGCAAGTATTTATGAGAATAGTGGGACATCAACCAATACCAGAAATCAGGGCATCCCTAGATACAAGATCATTATATAGCCACAGATAAGCATCCATTATCCGCAACATTCTAATCTGTCAGGGCTTCAACAAGTGGTGGTGGTGTGAAACCACAAACTAGGAAGTTGAAGAACACTAAGATCGCCATCCCTCAATTTGACATTGAAAGAAAGAATAAAAGGAAATAATGAATCAAACAAGCTGTTTCTTTTAACATTATAGTTGTACTAAGGCAACAGATTGATAACCCTAAATCACATAATGCGCAGCTAAAAGAATTCTACTGAGAAAAAGGCATCTCCTTGCAAACCTTTACAGAAGAAATAAAAGGCATCCAACGAGGAATTGCTTCACGATCGGAGTAACATTTATATGCCACTGAAATAGGTACGTCCATCTCCATCTTGACCCTGCACTTGACAGAGTGCCCAGTTAGCCCACGAAAGTCGCAATTAACATTCAAACCTCAAAAGCAAAAGTAGAATGGTTAGCCCATCTTCACCTGAAGATACCAGAAAACAAATGGACATCCAATCAACCAGAAAAATGCCCATTTCAAAATGGGTTGAGATAAAAAAAAGGGCCAGAAAATTGACCTGAGTAAAACTCAACAAACCCCATGCCATACCAGGTAAATTATCCAGGCGGTACAAATGATGAATCAATCAAAGTATGCTACAGCAATTTGCCGCTGACTGGTATGATTTCAGAAAGGGGTCCCACTTTAAAGATGAGGAGTGAGATAAACACCAGAGAGCTTGTCAATTTCACCTCTTTAATGGCACAAACAATTGATTAACGAAGATGGGTACTCAGCAATTACACCGAAGTAGAATTAGCGGACACAACTCACGTGCAGTCCTGCCATTCCATGACCGGAGAGAAAGGTCTAACGCCCGTGGTGGAAAGCGAGCTCCGCCTGGTGGACCCCCCATGTATCGATCGGCTCGCGATGACGAATGTGCGACCGAAAAGAGACGATCTTGAACTCGAAGGAGAAGCGAAGGAATCCCGCAGAAAGAATGGATTCCCGGGTGTTCTTGCCGGGGAGCGACTGGGATTCCGCGTGGCGGGACTCGATGCGAAGACGGCCGCAGTCGTCGCGGTTGCAGACATGGTTGACGTCGGACCAAAAGCGGCGGCCGAGGATGTAATGGAGGCGACCGCCGTTGGTTTATATCGCCAAATCCTCACACACTTGTCATGACTAAAACGAGTTGTCCGGGATTTTTCGCATTTCTTTGGCAAGGAGGGGACGGGCGATAAATTCTTGCTATGCTCGCGCGCTGTCGCGTTGCGTGTTGAACCGTGAACGTGGACAGACCAGTTTGTTCATGCTCCTGAGTTGTCCGGCCCCACTGAACAAGTGATGTTGCAAACAGTGAGCAGGAAATCTCAATTATTCTCCTCCATAGTAATTCCTAGGGATGAAACCGACTGAAGCTGCTTGGGAGTAGCTCCGACTGAGCTTAACGACTACTCGAGATTGACTCGTTTAATTTTGATTTTGAGCCGAGCTCGCTCGAGTTCAAGCTAGTTAAGTATCTTGTTGAGTCGAGTTGGAGCTAATTACTGTTCAAATAGATGAGCTAGCAATTTCAATCGAGCTTAATTAAAGTCTGATCGAGTTTTCATTATTTTCTTGGAAAACATCTCAAATTCATAAAATTAGATAAAATCTACTCAGAATTACACGACATTTGGGCTTATTAACTTGAGCTTGAGTTTTATTTATGAATTAGTTGTAAATTGTGATGGAGTCAGATTGAGTATTTTTATCTTTTAATTTGAGTCAAGCTTGAATAGAAATGGATATATGAGTCAGGTTTCAAGCGCCAAAAGTATGAGTCAAGTTGGCGTGAACTTTACACACCCAGTACATTTTCTCATGCGAGCACTAATAATTTGTGATTAACTTCCAAGTACTGCAATCAAATTTCATTGTCATCTATCTTGCATTGAGAAAAACAATTACCAGGATTAGCAGCTATTAAGGTAAACCTATTTCAAGCGGAACATTTTGCTAATATTTGTATTTCTTAAATAAAAAAGTCAAGTGCCTTTCTTGATTTGAGATAGGCTCCGTTTGTTTCACAAAAAATAAATAATTTGAAAAATATTTTTTAAATAATTAGTCAATGAAAAATGTTTGTAATATTGACTATAATTTATATCTAAATAATTTCGTGGATGATCGGAATTCTTTTTTGTACATTCATATTTGTAAATGATTCAAGTGATCATTTCTTAAAAATGTTTTTCAAATCCATCATTTTTTGCAATATAAATGCATTCATAATATAACATTGGTATTTGAAAACGACAGCAACATCCAAGAAACTTCCAATAAATTTGTTCTATTGTCTTGGTTGCTCAAGTACCGTCGATTGTTTAGGAATTCCATCTTATGAGAAATGATTCACTTGAAATGTCATGACTTGTTGCTTTTGTTTCTATTGATGATGTGACAATGGAGGACCAAATTGTATCGAGTAGACGAATTAAATGAGTGGATCAAGTTGAAATTGTTCGGATTCAAATGGATCCATTTAGATATATTTTGTAATGCAATGTAAATCTATTGCCTATACCCAAATTGAGGGAAGAGTGAGGAGCGAGCGCGTGCAAGATCAAGTGAGGGCGAAAAAGAATGAAGAGAGATTGAGGTGTGGTGGGTCTAAATAAGTTGTAAACCCGTTTAAGACCCATTTATGACTTATTAAACATTTATTTTATGTTTAAACCCATATTTACATAATATAGCTAACTTATTTATAACACATTTAACACTTATATGAGTTAAGAAATGGGTCAATAATCCATTTGGATGGGTCTACAATTGAGTTTTGAGTCATTTGAATTACTTAAAAAAAGAAAAAGAAAAGAAAGGAAGAAGATGGAATCTAGAAAGCATTTGCCGAACAAATCCCTGTTGGAGCAACGTTAGAGAGGTCCTTGTATCTGCAATTTTGAATAGACACTAGCACAAGATCCACTTACTTTTACCATAATGAGAACATTACCCATAGCATACTCCCAATGCCCTTTTTGGGCCAAAAGATCAAGCGTGTGTTTAGATTCCACCCACCAAACACAATTTCATCTGTCTTCTTCCTTAGCATTATGGCCACGTCAAAATGAGTGATTGGCCCTTGATTGACAATGCTATATCAAACGACACTGTTGTGGGTAGACATCAAAGGCGTGGAAAGAAGAGGATCGCTTGCAAGAGAGAGAGAATAGAGAGAAGTGAGTACGAAGAAGGAAAGTGGGACCCAAAAAGAAAAAAAAAATAAAAAGAAGAAGAAGGGAAATACTTTCTTTTCTTTTGTGAAGTTTAATCGAAACATATGAATGATATGCCATACAAGGGGTAATATGGTCAAACTCTTGTGAAAGAGAATGTATAAGTCAAATGAGGAATGGAAAAAGCACGACCCTAAATTTAAAGATCAAAATTTCGATTTCACTAAACTAATTTAAGAATCATGCAAATATATTTTATCTATATTCACGAATCTCAGATCTGAAGATGGTGCGACAAACAATTTAAATATCCTCGATCGGGTTCATCATGATTTGTTTTCTAATGCGAAATGGACGTCGCATGTCAAGAGATGATTAGAAAATAGGAAAACAAGAAGCATGCAAAGTCCAACTCAACTTCTAATTTGCTTTTGTTTCTCCTCATTCATGTACTTGTAGCACCAGATGCCAAACTTGGAGGAGGACTAGTCCACTTTCGATTGGAACTCTGCTTTCTTCCCTTTTTTTCCTTTTATCCCTTTCGAGAGGTTTTTTCTGTCGTCGCTCTCTGTGAAAATGAGGTCCCAAACGTCAAACCCCACCCCCTTATCACAGCCACATTGTCCTTTACTTACCGTTTAAAACACCAAGCGATTCTCCAAGACCCAAACCAGACGGTCAAATCTACCATTCCCTCCATCCGGAAGACCACCCGCTAAATCCCCACGCCATCACAACAGCTGCATAAAACCCCTCCCGGACCTCCCTCCGCCAATGAGCAATCGTATTCATCTCCCTCTCCACTGCCGCATTCCGTCGAACATCTCGTGGGCATGGCACTGGACGTCGCCTGGTACGACTTCGTCTGCTTCGGCATTGTGGGCGTCGCGGTCGTCGGGTCCCTGTGGGTGCTCTGGTGGAAAGAGGGCGCCTGCCGGCGCGACGGCAACAGCCTGTACGAGAGCCTGCTGGTGGGTCGGCCCGAGAGCAGTGATGGGTCGATGCAGGGCTCCGTCCCGAAGAGCCACGTGGGTCACGTGGGCTCGGCGCAGCTCTGGACCAGCTGCTGGCGCGGGGTTCACCCGGGCTGGCTCTTTGGGACGCGGCTCTGCTCGTTCCTGGTCATGGTCGGGTTCATGTTCCTTGACATCGATGGCTGGGGCGTGAGCGTGTACATGTATTACACCGAGTAAGTCCTCCTCCTCCGCCTCCTTGACGACGAGGACGGCGTCATAATGGTATCGGTAATGCTAATTTAGTTGATTCATTTGCTTCAGTAGAGGCACATGAAAGCAAAATCATATCTTTAGTGAGTTCTGATCACGACGGAGCAAGAACTCAGTTGCTCGGTGAACCCAATTTCGGATTTTTCAGTTTCAGCTCAGTGGAGTTTTAACTTGATTACGTTGCCATTAGAACAGGCCGAGAGCGGTAGCTGCACCAAATTAAATTCTTTCCCTTTTTCCATTAGGTTTCGCCCGTAGCCTATTGGACGGGCATGATCAATGCAGTTGGGCCACGTGTAACCTTGAGCACAGTTGATTGTATTGTCATTGTCAGTGGAGTTAAAACTATATGACATGATTTATTAAATGGAGGCCACTATGGCAGCTGGTTGGTGGATTCTCTTTTTGACTTGGCCATGTACTAGGGACTATGGCTTAGCCCATCTGCATGTCCTGTATCTTATCGGCTTGCAAATGGCTGGTGTGATTCTTGGGCTTAGTGAGTTCTTAGGGGACCAGTTTGATTGAGAAAGTTCAATAAGATAAACAGAAAAAGTTAACAGCAGGAAGTTGACTTTGCTTGGCTCCATTGCTGCCTGACATTATTGCTGCTTGACATTATTGCCAACACGTGCCTCTCGCATTCTATTTCTACACTCAGTAAATGGAATTTCCCCTTTCAGTCATGTACCTTCTTTGGTAGTGAAATGGAGCTCGCTAATATGTGAAAAATGTGAGACCCGCTTCATATTTAATACGGTATTTGGATGGGCTAAGGGATTACTCTGCTCGTGTTTGGACTTTGTCGTTGTGTCAGCTTGAAGTTATGCTCTATTTAGTTAAGACCATTTAGCTGCAAACTCAAATGTAATAGAAGATTTCAAGATTGACAAATACGAATCTCAGACTGGCTATAATGGCTAAATTCATATAATTCTTTTTTATTTTTAAAAGTTTCTAATTAATTTTTTCCATTGCCAATGCATTGTCAACAATGTTTGCTCATTGATTTTCTGTGACTCTGGCTTCAACCTTTTCAGGTGGACTTTCTCTCTAGTTATGCTCTATTTTGCGGTAAGACAAATGTCATCATTCTTTTTAATTTCTAGTATATCAGAGTAGTGATTTGTGCAGTAAATTGTTATATCCTCCAGATCCTGGTACTGTAAGACGATCCATTGTAAAGTGCATGCTTCTCTAGTTTATAGAGTATCTTAGATCTCACAAGTGAAAATGAAATGTTTGCAATAGGTAGGGTCTGTTGTGTCTGCATATGGGTGCTGGTCGCATTACATGCCATCTCCTTCTGCAAATGGAACTAGGGGTGAGTTCAAGAGGGATTTGGAAGAGAGTAGAACAACTGCTTCTAACTCGAACAGAGAACAAGAAATCAGGGGCTCCAAGTTGAGACGCCGCTACACTGAAGAGGAGATCCTGGAAAGAGCAGGATTTTGGGGATATCTGATGCAAGCTTTGTATCAGGTGGGACTGTCTAAGTTGACTTTATCGAACAGATTTTAGATGTTTACAATCTGCATTGACGACCTTCTTTGGTCAGTTTTCCTGGGCTATCTTGTTTTGTTCGGAGTTGTACTGGTTAACTGTTTGTCTTTCTGAATCTGTTTTTCTTTGCCACGACCTATGTGTCTTGGCCATTTAATTTTTGCAAATTTCACTGACTCCTACATTTGTTGACAAAAAAATATCAAGATTGATGATATCATATTTTCTGCTTTCTTGCAGCTTAAACTGATGTTAGCTAGTGCGATAGCAAATGATTTTTCAGGCCCTTCATTTTGATTGATGTGCCTTAGAGTTTTATTGTCAACTGATATTATCCTTGATCTCCAGACTTGTGCAGGAGCTGTAGTCATAACAGATGTTGTCTTTTGGTGCGTGATAGTCCCATTCATGTCTACAGAACGTCTTGGCCTGAATGTGGTGAGTGCCTTCTCCATGTACACACTGCAATAAATGTTCTGCTGGTTTCAAACACTTTTGTTTACCTGCCTTTTACATTATACATCGCAAGTTAGTCCATGACCAAGAAACTCTGCAATTTGTTGTAGTTGAAAATTGCCGGATGGCAATGTCTCTTCTAACATATGCAATCTCTTCTTGGCAGGTGATGGGATGCATGCACACACTGAATGCCTTCTTCCTCCTAGTTGATACTGCGCTCAACAACCTTGTAAGTATTGCATACCAGAAGCATATCCATGAAATATCTTAGCTTATTATACACTCTGGAGCTGCTTCTTTCCTTCTTTCACCAGCTTTATAATCCTTTTTGCTTCTAACATTCCAGCCATTCCCATGGTTCCGGTTCGCTTACTTCACGCTCTGGAGCTCTATATATGTCATTTTTCAATGGGTCATCCATGCCTGTGGTTATTCATGGTAAAGTAGTTCTGTACAGCTTCTTCCTTGCTTCTCTCCATAGAATTCAATTTTTTTTTTCCCTTGTCTTTCGGTTCAAATCTCCGTAAATCTCTATTTGACGATGATTTTCTAACATAAATTGAGCCTCCCCAGGTGGCCATATCCTTTTCTTATTCTATCGACGCCGTGGGCTGCTCTATGGTACATTTATTTTCTCCTGACTCCGTCGCTTCTTTTTTCCTTGAATAGACCAATGGACGCGTTCTTACTGATTCTATTTATATCTGCAGGTATTTTGTCCTTGCGGTGCTTCACATTCCTTGCTATAGTGTATACGCTCTAATTGTGAAGGCTAAAAATTCTTTTCTTCCCAGATTGTGTCCCCATTGTTTTGTGAGGTCATGTTAGCCTCATTCTCTGCATCGTGACTATTCTTCGTCGGAAGTAGTATCTCTTTTTTACATGCTACGAGACTTCATACGCACGAGGAGGGTCGAGTCTCGAATCCTTTTCCTCCTGATTTGTGATTTGCACTCCTTCGTAACACAGTTTAGAATTGATGATCGAGTCCTCAAACTTACATTGTATCGGGAAAACTAGTGTCTAACTATCATTCTATTTTCTAAATAACAAAGTCAGTTCAATTACTTCCTATTCATGATCCCATAACCCGTCGACCACTGCCTTGTTGCTTTCTTGCTCCCGAGAGCTTCGAACAATTTTGTCAATCGACCCACCCATGGGCAGCTGCGTTGGCGTTCGTTCAACTCCTGCTTCGATGCGGTCGAGAGTTCGAATCCTCGCGTTGCTATCGCGATTTAAGTGGGGGGCCTTGGCGGTGGGTTGCTGGGCTAGCTTCTCTTGAGTTATAGTCGCTGCCCCGAAATAGTGTGGCTGGCGCTAGGATTAGGGTTCCGGTAGATCCTCGGTTACCAAAAAGTGAAAAAAGAAACAATTTTGTCAATTGGACCAACATTTCCTGAAGACAAGACACCACTTACCCTTGTCTCCACTAATTACATTCCCATGCAACATCAATAGTTATTAACTAAATTGTGTGGCAAAAATAGCATTCCAATTTGAATAATAGATTCAATCTAGAGAATGCGACATTAAAGTAGAAGTCAAGATGATTGCTTTGAAAGAATGAACAAATCGAGAATGCATATCCACCATTGCATTGTTGCAAACAATGACTCCAGGTACAAACAATAGAATAGAACCCGTCACAAGGATCTTGCAACAAAATAAGCACTCTTGCAACAAAATAAGCACTCGAATTATACAAAATTAATCATTGCAAAAATATAATATTTTGAATTTTCAAAAGTGGGCCCATTGGAAAAAAAAGGAAAATAATGTTGAAAAGTGAATAAAGAAGAGGATGAGTTGATGCTTGAGCAGGCTGAGAGCTCATAGAATATAAAGGAAAGAGAGGAAAGGAAGAAAGTAAAGGAAAAAAAGAAGAAGGGGGAAGAAGAGGAAGGAGGTTTCTCATGTACACATCCTTGGGACCTCACCAAGCCGACTTGACTACGTAACACAACACCCAGTAAGTGCTCACACTCTTCGTTCGTCCAGTTGAAGTATTTTGTAACAAGATAAGTACTCGAATTATACACAATTAATCATTGTAGAAGATGTAATATTATGACTTTTTAAAGGTGGGGCCAACAGAAAAAAAGAAGAAGGAAAATAAGTTTGAAAAGTCAATAAAGAAGAGGATAAGTGGATGCTTCAGCAGGCTGAGAGCTCGTAGAATAGAAGGGACAGAGAAGAAAGGGAGAAAATAAGGGAAAGAGAGAAGAAGAAAGGGGAAGAAGAGGAAGGGGATTTCTCATGTGCACGCCTTCGAGACCTCGCTGAGGCAACTTAATTGCGTAACGCAAGACTCGGTAAGTGTCCACGCTCCTCCGTCTAATCAAAGTATTTTGCAATGAGATAAGTACTCGAATCAGACATAATTAATCATTGTAGAAGGTGTATCATTTTGACTTTTCAAAGGTGGGGCCAATATTAAAAAAAAGGAAAGTACGATTGAAAAGCCAATAAAGAAAAGGATAAATGGATGCAATATCAGGCCAAGAGCTCGTAGAATAGAAAGGAAAGAGAAGAGATGAAGAAAATAAGGGAAATAAAGAAGAAGAAAGGGGAATAAAAGGAAGAGAGTTTCTCATGTGCGCACCTTTGGAACTTCGCAAAGCCGACTCGACTACGTAACACGACACTTGGTAAGTGTCCATGCTGCTTGTTCTTCCAATTGAAATATTTTTTGGGTTTATGGCTCAAATTTGAAATTTTGGGAAAATCGAGCCTTGAAGTCCAGATTTTCAGCTGTGAAGCTTCAGAATTTCATGGAAATGGAGGTTTATGGTGTAGTGAGGCCGTGGGGTTAGTCGAGAATTGTTTTAGAGCAATGGTTTTGTCGGAGCGAGATTTTAGAGTTGTATGGGCAAGTTCCATATTGTGTTAGGTTTGGATAATTGCTTTGAGTGATTGATTTGTTAACGCGTAGGAATTATTTTATTAACGTTTAAGCCTAGTTTAGATTAGCCGTAATTGAGATAGCATTTTACTTGGTGTTGATGCTATTTATCGCTTCTATGATAGAAATACAAGTTCATTGGATTGAATAAGCCTTTATTTAGTTTGGGGGCAAATCCAAGCGAGTAATATTATATCTTCTTTGAATTTGTAAAACTCATGTTCTGAGAGTGTCACGAATCATATATAATACGAATTTCGAAATGACATATTTGGGGCATAAAAGCCGGATCGAGCATTTACTACTCTTTGGTGGTTTGCGAATGTTTAGAAAGTGTGTTTGTATATATATATATATATATGCATGTGTGTGTGCGCGACTACTTTGCAACTGGTTTACGGAAATGTTTATGAATGATTTGAGAAATGGCGGATGGTTATGTTGCGGTGAAAAATTATTTGTTTCATTTATGAAATTGATTTTTGGAATTGATTTCTAGTATTAGAGGGCGGTTGTTTATGCTGAATAGGACTATGAACCCTACGAGGGGTTAAGGGGTATACATACTAGGTTAATGATATCATTCTGGGCCGAGCTACCGGCTTTGTAGGTGGAGACCTTACCAAGGCGAAATCTTGGCCGTCTTGTCACAAGGCGTTGTGTCGTGACCATAGTTTGATATTGAGCAAAAGAGTGGTCGATGGACAGACCATCGACGTAAGTTTTGATATGATATAGATCAATGGATGGAGCATTGACATAGTTTTCGATAGAGATTAATAAATGGAATTGACCATTAATATGTGAATCGTGATGGTGGATTTAAATGTGTATTTCTAACTTGTACAGAGCTTTGTTGAAATGAAGGACTCGTACTTGATTTGATATGTATGTTAATGAGTTGGATTTTGAGTTACTGGTTACGCTCTATACATACATATATGTTTAGTGACTGCTCGATCTAGTTAGAAGATATGTACTACTCATTGAGCTTGTGGTTACTCACCCCTCTATTTCCAAATCTTTTCAGGTACCTTGATTAGCGACTAATAGAGCGAGAGCATTGTTGACGAGGATTTGTAAGAGTTGGAAAAATGGTGGTTAGAGGCCACGTCAGAAGGACGGCCGTGTCATTCCCATCCCAACAAGGATTCGGGGTGTGATAGAAGAAACGACAGATAAACATACAAAAAAAATCCCTTTAAATGCACAAACATTATGAAGTTCTGAGTAGCAGTTGATGAGAGAGTAAGAGAAGAGAACTGACATAGAGAGTTAATGGCCACTTCACAGAGGATTGTAGGTCTCACGTTTGTGCTCCTTTGGATTGGCAACGTCGCGAGTGGTGATCCCGACACGAGCGAAACGTTCTTAACCTGTAACCTAGCTCCATACAAAGACAGTGATGCTTTCGCCTCTAGCTTAACGTGGCTTCTTTTGACCTTAGAATAGTGGACACCCGACAAGGTAAATTACGATCTTACACAATGTCTCCTTATCAAGAGGCGGTTGCCTATGGCCACACAGCCTACAATCTAGCTTTCCTTTGACGATTGCTCCACGTGCCTCTATTATGCACATAGACATGTGCTTGCGAGTGTCATATGAGCATTGGGGCGCGATTAGAGCTCCAAGATTGCAAGGTGAGGTATGAACAATACTCGTTCACCGACTGATCGACCAGCGGCTAGTATCAAGCTAATCGGATCTTCATTTTCTTTCTGCTAAAGCTCCATCAATAACAAAAGTCTAATGTTGCCATGTTAGAATTATGATGGAAAGTTGGCAACATCCTCAATCATTGTAGTTGAGTTATATCTTAAAGTTTGGTCATGATCGGTTTGCTATTTGTAATTTGGTGAAAGGCATGTGCCCTTACGATTCCCTTCTTCTTATGTTATGTCTACAATGTTAAGAAAAAAAAAATTCCACCAACTTTGCTATCAAGAAACGAGGACATATTTGGTTTACTTCTTTTTGTTATTATTATTATTTTTTTTGGGGTAAACCCCAGTTTTTCTTCCAATATTTGCAGAAATACTAGAGAAGCAAGTCACAACGTCATTTATGATGTCAAAAATTTTCTCACCAAGTGTGACATCCTGAATTTCCAGTTCTGTTTTCAATTGAATGAATTTGGCTTTTTATCGGCGCGCCTATAGTTCTATTCTTTGAGTTGATCACTCATGAGATAATTAGTCTATCTGGTGAATCCGTTAAGAGATTTTAACGCAATAGACTTAAGAATTCAACCATGAATCGATTGCTCGACTGTGCTAATCTGCCAAGGTCATTACGGCGCGGTCAAAATTGATTAGAGACCGGAGATAGGTCGATTCAATAGAGGTATGTGGTTAGAGTGTGGGTAATTCCACCTAATTGCAAAATTTCTGTCGAATGGCACTAGACTGATTTTTCTGTCATTTCTGCATCCTGTGCCTGTATTTGAAATCTCGAGATTTTCACGACAAATGAGAGTCACCAATGTGTTGAAGATGTGCGATGTGGTTCGAAAATAAACGACCACGGGTCAATTGCACTTTCCTAAAAGCTACCCGGTAGGTTAGGTCACGCTAAAATCGCACTATATTGAAATTAATCGCGAATTTAAACCCGATTTCAGAAATTGAAGATTCTGTCATGTCACGATTCATTTTAGGAGCGTCGACTCACCTTCCGAAGATTTTTCTACAAACCGAAATTTTTGGCGAAAATTCAAAATAGGGCCGTTTTGGACCGGAAAATTCAAGGGACCGTTTTTGGGATTCAAGTTGGACAAATGGGCGAGGAAAAATGTGAATTCAAGTGTGGGCACCTCGATTGATTTTATGGACATCAAATTGAACTCAATTGGAGAGGAATTGATTCAATTTAGGGGAATTTAGCCCCAAATTCGTAGGCCAGGTGCCACAAGTTTTGGACCACTTGGGGAAGCTTCTAGGGGAAGTCTTGGGCTGCAAATTGGCCATGGATGACAGCTCAAGTTGTGGGGCCTTGCCAATGAGCACCGATGGGATAGAATGAAGACTTTTGGGGCATTTGGGTTGTGGCACCCCCCGATGCCCCCAATCCATTAGGGTCACCACATATCACTACCTTTCTCTTTACCTGAAAGTCTTTTACTCTGATACCATAAGATTTCAATAAGTCCATGAGGTCTAGGGGTTTATATCTTTTCCATTGGTCCCTGCGCAAAATATGGCGGAAGCGTATCCAACATCTCCCTTTCCCATATTTAGAAACAATGCACACCAACTAGACATTTTTATATGTAAAATCTGGACACTTTTATTTACATAAAACTAGATGGACAATCGATCGTCGGTACATCAAAATGCCTTAGTTTTCTATACACGGCCATATTTCAAAAGATACCCGACATTTACAACAGTTACAAACACAGAGTCCATCGTTTAGTGTCGGTGTCCAAAAATTTCTTCCTCTGCTGCTCCCATCTCACGGTCACACCCAGCCACTTGGTCCATTTGTTGGTGGCGGTGGCAGCGGCCCTAGCGTTCGTCCATCCCGGCGAACGAATATAGCTACAAATTCTTGGAGCACAAGGCTGGTGGGAAGACCGACATCAAACATGATAATCACTCTCACCTGTACAAATATCAGTCCTCGTATCTCAGGGTCTTGGTATTCCGACCACTCCCACTATAGGTCGATTGAGAATCCATAGAATATGCCGGGAGGTACAGGCAGCAAAGTCATCTTGTCTAGTCTGAAATGTTAGTCCCCTAAAAGGGGTGAGTACAACCACCCAGCAGCAAAAGATCTACTAAACTATGCTATGCTAAACCATCATCATCATATTTCATGTAAAAACTCATAGATCACAACACCAAAGGAAAATTATGCATCAAATCAATAGTACTTTTCAAAGTAATAGCAAATGCATTTTCAAATCAAAACACATCATTTCAATCACTCGGGCCCTGATTATAAGACCAAAGCCCTGATTATAAGACCAAACTATTATGACACGTCCCATACCATGCCACACAATTTTGTCCTATAACTAGGCATCACTTAGCATAACCATCAATTTTATAACTCAAAAGATTTTTCTCCCAGAGGACTAGTGTTTGCGTCCCTCTGGGCATTCGCACCCAACCTGGTGTCGCGAAAGCCTTTGATTTTCAATCACCGGGCATCCAGAGCGTGTTACGTCACACCTCTTAGGCATCTCGCACCTCACCTAGGGCTCGCCATGTAAATGGTTACCCCTACCCTCCAGAATACGATCCGGGCAACCCAACACTCCCAGGGTACCTCTGAGGCTATGCGGACCCCAGGCATCCAAAGGTATTGACCCCTACGATCCTTATGGGCATCCCGACTCCTAGGGCATCGTTGACCTGAGGGTCCAACGGTAGCGATAACATCTCGAATTATTTCAATACTGAAAACATTTTCAATGCAATGACATCGGAAGTCCCTTGAGTTTTTATCGAAATTTCAGTATTGAATGATTTGTTGAATGCCAAAACCATCATTACTAGATAATAAACCAAGATGCCTTAACCTTTGAAATAAATTTGAGCAGTTTCGAAATAAAGGCAACCAAAATTAGAATGCATAGTTTTAGTAATAATTTTGGAAGAACCAATAAACGAACTCAGAAAATTCTAAATTTTTAGTATGTTATAAATAAGATCTAAAGGAAAGAATTTCATGAAGAACACTAAGCCAATTTATTCATGTATAGAGAGCAGGAAATCACACAACTCAGCCCCAAATTTCTTTCATCAACAGAATTTACACTCCGGCAGAAAAGCACCTCACATTAAAAGAAGTTTATGCCAACTATATTGAATTTGAAAAAATCTGACAAAAACATATGTCCTAGTTTAAACAATTCCTCACAACTTTCATGAAGAAGTCGGGACCAAATTCGTACTAGAACTCTCCATAGAAAATTTACAAAGTTACTGAACTACACACGAATTGTTTTGGGCAGTGCGGATTCAGTAGAATCCCACGCCCACACCGTGGCTATCTCACTTCCAAAAGTTCACCAAAAATTGGTCAATCGATTATAGTTCAACAGAATCGAAAATACATAAAGAAAATCAAAGCATTTCCTCAATTCCTTAGTTCCAATCTACTTCAATCACCCAATAACTCAGCATTCAACATCCAAGCTCAAACATTTCCAAATCTAGCTGCACTACATAAAAAAATAACAGCATTGCATTACATAGGCTAGTAGACTTTCAATTGCCTTAAATCCGACGGTGTCGACGGTGAGAAATCGGGAAGCTCGCGGTCACGAACACAGCTCGGCAATTGAAATTGCGAGCGGCGTTGGCGTCGGCAGCGTGTGTGCACGGTAGAGGGTGACCTCCTTCCTTTCCTCTCGCCGTTCACTCTCTCGCTCGCTCTCTCTTTCGCTCGCTCGCCTGCTCGTTATCTCTCTCTCTCACTCGCTCGCTCGGGTAGTCTCTCACTTACTCACGTTCACGAGCATTTTGCTTCTTCAAATTATTGACTAATTAAATTAATGCATGCAAGGTTTTTCCGGTGGCTGCTTGGTCGAGAGACAGCTAGGGAGAGGCGTGTCTTCAGCTTGCAATTTCTTGAATTTTTGCTGGCAGCCGAGTGGGAAGCAACGTGGCCGTTGCTGGCCTTCTCTCGATCAACAATCCTCCTTCGTTGTTGACTGGCCAAGCTGAGAGGAGGATGCGCAACTTATGGGGAAGACTTCATTCCCTTGCCGTTCAATTAAGAAGTGGGTTCAATCATGCATGGTCGTCATGCATGGCCGCTGGAGCTCCCTTGCCACTCGTCCGCCCGTCGCAAGTCGTCGCTGCCGCTTGTGAGCCGCGTGTTGTTTTGCGTGTCCCCAGTTGTCCCGAGGCCTCCATCCGTCCATGTTGCCGTCCGTTGTGCTGCCTTCGGCCACTTGGAAGTCACCGTGACCGCCCCCGAGCCCTTGCCACCACTGCCTAGCCCCGCCTGGCCGTTTTTAGCCAAAGCCACCACTTAGCCTCCTTCAGCCGTGAGCAAAAGCCAAAGCCTAGCCCAGCTGTGAGCTGTTGGGGCCGTTTTGAGGCCCGCCCGGTGTTGCTGCATGGTTGTTTGTGACCCGTCTCCGCGTTGCCGTCTCTGTGGACTAACCGGATTGCAAAACTAGTGAGTTTACTAGCTAAACTCTGCTTAGGGAGTTAATTATGCTTAGGGGGTGATTAGTTTAAGTTAATTGTGTAATTATACATGTTAGGTGGTTAAAATGGATATATTAGGGACTAAGGTAGTCGTACTATTTATCTAGATAGGTTCGGAAATTTTTTAGGCTTGTTTAGGTTGTTAGATTAGTGTTTCCGGCCTAAGTTGCTATTTATTGAATTTAAATTGCATTATTTAATTAATTTTGGTATATATTTAATTATTTAATATATTCCGAAAATTATACCAGGATAGTTGGTGACCAGAATTTAGTGCTGATTGCATTGGTGTACCTAGTTTCTGCAATTGAGTGTTAAATTGTGCAAATTGAGTGATGTTGTAATATTGTGCAAATTGAGTGATGTTGTAATTTTGAGTATTTAATTCAACATTTGGAAATTTTGGTAATTATATAGAAATTACTGGGTGTTGGGTTTTGACACCGAAAATGATTTTTAGGTACTATATTAAATAATGGGATTTTAAAAGGAAGGGTATCAATTTTTCTGGTGTAAATTGACTGTGTACCCACACACGATTATTTTACCGTGTATTTTTAATACGAAGAAAATAGGCCAAGTTCACCATTTTAATTGAGGCATTTGAGTGCAATGCATGGTGTTCTAGGCTGAGATTGAATGGTCGTGTGTTGGTTAAGAGAACCCGTCCCCGAATGAGTCAGGTGGACGTGCCCCTATATGGGATGCCCCTGGAGAACGGAAGCCGGTCGCAGTAGATTTTGGACTTATGCTCCTTCGGGAAAGCCGTCTAGTAGAGATGTTGCCGTGCTCAATGGGGTGAGACGACACCTGGCTACGCTAGAAGACCGCCAAACATCGAGTAGGCCATGCCCATGGGGCCAAGATCAAAATTAGGAACGCATGATAAATTGAGTTGAACGCGCCGGATTATGGGACAAAATTGTGTGGCACGGTATGGGACGTGTCATAACAATTTGGCCCTATAATCTGGACCCCTGTGCTTGGTTGTAATTGAGTGTGGCGTTCTAGTTGACCAAGCTTATTTGCTGCTTGTGTTTGTGTGGCCGCTTGTGATATGACTTGTGCTGACATGCAGGGTGGATCTGAGATGATGTAAGTCTCTATGGTTGTGTGGTTAGGATGCCTCTAGGCGTATTACCCTCCTAAACGGGGTTTAGAGCGTGAACTTGCTGAGATTTATATCTCACCTCGTCGTGGACTCAATTCTTTTGAGGACTGTAGAGTGGAGGATTGGAGAGCTTGGAGTTTAGAGTCTCCTTAGTCCCTTTTTGATATAGACTTTTAGGCACAGATCTTTTTGTAGACTTTTGTATATGACTCAGTGTGTATATAAAAGAGTGTTTTGTTCGTGAATCTGTTTTCCAGCTTTTCTATCCCAAACTGTTTACTGTCAGGAGAATTTTATTCGCTTCCGCATGTGCAATAAAATGAATGGGTTGGCGACGCGTCTTGGGATGTAGCAATTTTTTTCGACCACTGAGGGATGGGCATGCGCTCGAGGTTCGGGGTGTGAGACCAAGGGTGCGCTTATTTCATCAAAAATGAATGCTATGAAAAACATATTCTTAAAAATAGTCCCTTGAAGTGATTGGTCGATGATTTATATGTACATATCTTTGTGAACAATGAAAATATTTTGCGTTTCACTCATTTTTGTTAGCAATACGAGTGATCATTTCTAGGAAGATGTTTTTCAAATGAATCATTTTCTGCGAGATAACAGAGTATGAATAACTCCATATCAATTCAAACCACACCAACTCTTTCTTAATTTAATGGCCATCTCATAACTTTTTTTTTTGTCCTTAGTCATTTGATATCAAGAAAAAATGGGAAATCTTCCTCCAATTTGGACTCTAATATTGCAAAGGATATCTAAATTTCCACCACATACATTCGGACATCCGAAAATAAAATTTCATCTCGGGTTGGGTCTACTTCCACGACTTTGTAATTTTGAGAATTGTGGCCAAGTCAAACCGTCTTTAGTAAAAATTGCCTCTCCTATTCCTTCTTCTGTGCGTTCACTGTTCATTGGTAAAAACTACAGTTCTTGGTACCACATATTTTCAACAACGAGTTAGATGAAGGAAAACAAATCCAGCTCAAATTGAATTGCCTATGTTCACAAACTCTTCACATAGAATTTAAGGAACCATTTGCTTTCACGTCCTCAAAACTTTTTGAGGAGATATGTGCATGTATAATGCTTTAGAAACCGATAACGGGGGATAAGCTTCGTCGTCGATACGTAAACAGCTTGGAGTATATTATAAAGCTGCATATTGACTATTTACATTCCCATGCAACATCAATAGTTATCAACTAAATTGTGTGGCAAAAATATCATTTCAATTTTAATAATAGAATCAATCTAGAGAAGGCGACATTAAGGAAAAAGTCAAGATGATTGTTTCGAAAGAATGAACAAATCAAGAATGCACATCCACAGAAAAAAGGGAAAATAAGGTGGAAAGGTTGATAAAGAAGACGATAAGTGGATGCATCAGTAGGCTGAGAGCTCATAGAATAGAAAGAAAAGAGAGGAGATGAAGAAAGGAAGGGAAAGAAAGAAGAAGAAAGGGGAAGAAAGAAGAAGAAGGGGAAGAAGAGGAAGGGACTTTCTCATGTGCACGCCTTTGGGACCTTGCCAAGTCGACTCGACAACGTAAACAACAACCAATAAGTGTCCACACTCCTCGTTCCTCGAGTCGAAGTATTTTGCAATAGGACGAGTGCTCGAATCAGACACAAATAATCATTTGTAGATGATGTAATACTTTGACTTTTCAAAGATGGGGCCCCCAGAAAAAAAAATGGAAAATAAGGATGAAAAGTGAATAAAGAAGAGGATAAGTGGATGCTTTAGTAGGCCAAGAGCTCGTAAATAGAAAGGGAAGAGAGGAAATGAAGAAAAGAAGGGAAATAAAGAAGAAGAAAGGGGAAGAAGAGAAAGGGAATTTCTCATGAGCCACCTTTGGGATCTTGCCAAGCTGAGTCGACAACGTAACCCAACACCCGGTAAGTGTCGACGCTCCTCGTTCGTCCAATCGAAGTATTTTGCAAAAGGATAAGTACTTGAATCAGACACAATTAATCATTATAGAAGATGTAATTCTTTTTAAATTTTCAAAGATGGGGACCCAAAAAAAAAATGGAAAATAAATATGAAAAGTGAATAAAGAAGAGGATAAGTGGATGCTTCAAGAGGCGGACTCGACTATGTAGCTCAACACCCTATAAGTGCTCACGCTATTCGTCCGTCCAATCAAAGTATTTTGTAATAGGGTAAGTACTCGAATCAGACACAATTAATCATTGCTAAAGATGCAATATTTTGACTTTTTAAAGGTTGGGTCCAATGAGAGAAGGAAAATAAGTTTTAAAAGTCAATAAAGAAGAAGAGAAGTGGATGCGTTTGCAGGCCGTGAGCTCGTAGAATAGAAGGGAAGGAGAGGAAAGGAGGAAAAGAAGGGAAAGAGAGAAGAAGAAAGGAGAAGGAGAGGAACGGGGTTTCTCATGTGCATGCCTTTGGGACCTTGCTAAGCCGACTCGATTATGTAACACAACACCTGGTAATTGTCCATGCTCCTCGTTCGTCCAATCGTAATATTTTGCAAAAGAATAAGTACACAAATTAGACACAATAAATCATTGTAGAGGATGATATATTTTGACTTTTCGAAGTTGGGGCTCCTAGAAAAAAAATGGAAAATAAGGATGAAAAGTGAATAAAGAAGAGGATAAGTGGATGCTTCAGCAGGCCGACTCAACTACGTAACACAACACCTAGTAAGTGCTCATGCTCCTCGTTCGTCCAATCGAAGTATTTTGCAACGGGATGAGTACTCTAATCAAACACAGTTAATCATTGCAAAAGATGTAATATTTTTACTTTTTAAAGGTGGGGCCCACAAAAAGAAAAGAAAATAAGTTTGAAAAGTCAATAAAGAAGAAGATAAGTGGATGCGTCAGCGGGTCGTGAGCTCATAGAATAGAAGGGAAAGAGAGGAAAGGAAGAAAAGAAGGGAAAGAGAGAAGAAGAAAGGGGTTCTCATGTGCACGCCTTCGAGATCTCACCAAACCGACTCAACTATGGAACACAACACTCGGCAAGTGTCCATGCGCCTCGTTCATCCATTCGAAGTAGTTTACAAAAGGGTAAATACTCGAATTAGACATAATTAATCATCGTAGAAGATGTAATATTTTGACTTTTCAAAGGTGGGGCCCACAAAAGAAGAAAAAAAAGGAAGGAAAATAAGGATGAAAAGTGAATAAAGAAGAGGATAGGTGGTTGGTCCCGCAGGCTGGCTTGACTATGTAACACAACACTCGGTAAGTGCTCACGCCTCTTGTTCGTCCAATCAAAGTATTTTGCATTAGGATAAGTACTCGAATTAGACCCAATTAATCATTGTAGAAAATGTAATATTCTGACTTTTTAAAGTGTCCACGCTGCTCGTTCTTCCAATCGAAATATTTTTCGGGTTTATGGCTCGAATTCGAAATTTTAGGAAAATCGAGCCCCGAAGTCCATATTTTCAACAGTGAAGCTTCAGAATTTCATGGAGATGTTGGTTTATGGTGTAGTGAGTCTGTGGGGTTAGTCGAGATTCGTTTTAAAGCAATGGTTTTGTCGGAGCGAGATTTTAGAGTTGTATGAGCAAGTTCTATATTGTGTTTAGGTTTGGATAATTGCTTTGATTGATAGATTTGTTAACGCTTAGGAGTTATTTTATTAGCGTTTAAGCCTTGTTTAGCTTAGCCGTAGTTGAGATAGCATTTTACTTAGTGTTGATGCTATTTATTGCATCTATGATAGGATGCAAGTTCATTGGATTGAATACGCCTTTATTTAGTTTGGGGCATATCCGGGCGAGTAATACTATATGTTATTTAAATTTGTAAAACTCATGTTCCGAGAGTGCCACAAATCATATATAGTACGAATTTTGGAATGACATATTTGGGGCATAAAAGCCAGATCGAGCATTTACTACTCTTTGGTGGTTTGCAGATGTTTAGAAAGTGTGTTTGTAAAATATTGTAAAGAAATATATATATATACAACCGTCTTTCGTAAAAATTGCCTCTCCTATTCCTTCTTATGCGCGTTCACTGTTCACTGGTAAAAACTACATTTCTCGGTACCACATATTTTCAACAACCGAGTTAGATGAAGGAAAACAAAATCAAGCCCGAATTGAACTACCTATGTTCACGAACTCTTCACATAGAATTTAAGGAGCCATTTGCTTTCACGTTCTCAAATTTTTTTGAGGAGATACATGCATGAATAATGCTTAAGAAATCGATAATGGGGGATAAGCTTCGTCGTCGATGGGTAAAGAGCCTGGAGTATATTATAAAGGTTGCATATTGACTATTTACATTCCCATGCAACATCAATAGTTATCAACTAAATTGCGTGGCAAAAATATCATTTCAATTTGAATAATAGAGTCAATCTAGAGAAGGCGACATTGAGGTAGAAGTCAAGATGATTGTTTCGAAAGAATGAACAAATCGAGAGTGCACATCCACAGAAAAAAGGGAAAATAAGGTGGAAAAGTTGATAAAGAAAACGATAAGTGGATGCTTCAGCAGGCCGAGAGCTCGTAGAATAGAAAGGAAAGAGAGGAAATGAAGAAAGGAAGGGAAAGAAAGAAGAAGAAAGGGGAAGAAGAGGAAGGGACTTTCTCATGTGCACGCCTTTGGGACCTTGCCAAGTTGACTCGACAACGTAAACAACACCTGATAAGTGTCCACGCTCCTCGTATGTTGAGTCGAAGTATTTTGCAATAGGATGAGTACTGGAATCAGACACAAATAATCGTTGTAGAAGATGTAATACTTTGACTTTTCAAAGATGGGGCCCCCAGAAAAAAAAATGGAAAATAAGGATGAAAAGTGAATAAAGAAGATGATGAGTGGATGGTTTAGCGGGCCGACTCGATTATGTAATAGAACACCCCTGTAAGTGTTAATGCTCCTCGTTCATCCAATCAAAGTATTTTGCAACAAGATGAGTGCTCGAATTAGACACAATTAATCATTGTAGAAGATGTAATATTTTGATGTTTTCAAAGGTGGGGCTAATAGAAAAAGGGAAAATAAGGTTGAAGCGAATAAAGAAGAGGATAAGTGGATGCTTTAGCAGGCCGAGAGCTTGTAAATAGAAAGGGAAGAGAGGAAATGAAAAAAAGAAGGGAAATAAAGAAGAAGAAAGGGAATTTCTCATGTACCGCCTTTGGGATCTTGCCAAGCTGAGTCGACAACGTAACCCAACACCCGTTAAGTGTCAACGCTTCTTGTTCGTCCAATCGAAGTATTTTGCAAAAGGATAAGTACTCGAATCAGACACAATTAATCATTATAGAAGATGTAATTTTTTGACTTTTCAAAGATGGGGACCCAAAAAGAAAAAATGGAAAATAAGTATGAAAAGTGAATAAAGAAGAGGATAAGTGGATGCTTTAAGAGGCCGACTCGTCTATGTAGCTCAACACCCTATAATTGCTCACGCTATTCGTCCGTCCAATCAAAGTATTTTGCAATAGGATAAGTACTTGGATCAGACACGATTAATCATTGCTAAAGATGCAATATTTGACTTTTTAAAGGTTGGGCCTAATGAGAAAAGGAAAATAAGTTTGAAAAGTCAATAATGAAGAAGAGAAGTGGATGCGTTGGCAGGCCGTGAGCTCGTAGAATAGAAGGGAAGGAGAGGAAAGGAGGAAAAGAAGGGAAAGAGAGAAGAAGAAAAGAGAGGGAGAGGAACGGGGTTTCTCATGTGCTTGCCTTTGGGACCTCGCTAAGCCGACTCGATTACTAACACAACACCTGGTAATTGTCCATGCTCTTCGTTCGTCCATTCGAAATATTTTGCAAAAGAATAAGTACTCAAATTAGACACAATAAATCATTGTAGAGGACGATATATTTTGACTTTTCGAGGTGGGGCTTCTAGAAAAAAAATTGAAAATAAGGATGAAAAGTGAATAAAGAAGAGGATAAGTGGATGCTTCAGCAGGCCAACACGACTATGTAACACAACACCCAGTAAGTGCTCACACTCCTTGTTTGTCGAATCGAAGTATTTTGCAACGGGATGAGTACTCGAATCAAACACAGTTAATCATTGCAAAAGATGTAATATTTTTACTTTTTAAGGTGGGGCCCACGAAAAAAAAGGAAAATAAGTTTGAAAAGTCAATAAAGAAGAAGATAAGTGGATGCGTCAGTGGGCTGTGAGCTCGTAAAATAGAAGGGAAAGAGAGGAAAGGAAGAAAAGAAGGGAAAGAGAGAAGAAGATAGGGGGTTCTCATGTGCACGCCTTCGAGATCTCACCAAACCGACTCAACTACGTAACAGAACACTTGGCAAGTGTCCATGCACCTCGTTCGTCCATTCGAAGTAGTTTACAACAGGATAAGTACTCGAATTAGACATTATTAATCATTGTAGAGGATGTAATATTTTGACTTTTCAAAGGTGGGGCCCACCAAAGAAAAAAAGAGGAAGAAGGAAGGAAAATACCGATGAAAAGTGAATAAGGAAGAGGATAGGTGGTTGCTCCTGCAGGCCAGCTTGACTACGTAACACAACACTCAGTAAGTGCTCACGCCTCTCGTTCGTCCAATCAAAATATTTTGCAGTAGGATAAGTACTCGAATCAGACCCAATTAATCATTGTAGAAGATGTAATATTTTAACTTTTTAAAGGTGGGGCCAACAGAAAAAAAAAAGAAGAAAAAGAGGAGGAAAATAAGTTTGAAAAGTCAATAAAGAAGAGGGTAAATGGATGCTTTAGCAGGCTGAGAGCTTGTAGAATAGAAGGGAAAGAGAGGAATGGAAGAAAATAAGGGAAAGAGAGAAGAAGAAATGGGAAGAAGAGGAAGGGGATTTCCCATTTGCACGCCTTCGAGACTTCATCGAGCCAACTTGATGGCGTAACCCAAGACCCGGTAAGTGTCCACGCTCCTCGTTCATCCAATTCAAGTATTTTCTAATAAGATAAGTACTCGAATCATACATAATTAATCATTGTAGAAGGTGTATTATTTTTAATTTTCAAAGGTGGGGCCTACATTAAAAAAAGAAAGAAAGTAATTGAAAAGTCAATAAAGAAAAGGAAGCTTCAGAATTTCATGGAAATGGAGGATTATGGTGTAGTAAGGACGTGGGGTTAGTTGAGAACCGTTTTAGAGCAATGGATTAGTCGGAGCAAGATTTTAGAGTTTTACGAGCAAGTTCCGTATTGTGTTTAGATTTGGATAATTGCTTTGAGTGATCGATTTGTTAACGCGTAGGAGTTATTTTATTAGCGTTTAAGCCTAGTTTAGCTTAGCCATAGTTGATATAGCATTTTACTTGGCGTTGATGCTATTTATCGCTTTTATGATAGGAATGCAAGTTCGTTGGATTGAATAAGCCGTTATTTAGTTTGGGGGCATATCTAGGCGAGTAATACTATATCTTATTTGAATTTGTAAAACTCATGTTTTGATAGTGCCACGAATCATATATAGTATGAATTTCGAAATGACATATTTGGGGCATAAAAGCCGGATCAAGCATTTACTACTCTTTGGTGGTTTGCGGATGTTTAGAAAGTGTGTTTGCAAAATATTGCAAAGATATATATATATATATATGCATGTGCGTGTGCATGACTACTTTGCAACTAGTTTACGGAAATGTTAATGAATGATTTGAGAAATGGCGGATAGTTATGTTGCGGCGAAAAGTTATTTGTTTCATTTATGAAATTGATTTTTGCATTGGACTTCTAGTATTTGAGGGTTGTTGTTTATGCTCAATAGGACTGTGAACCTTGCGAGGGGTTATATGGTATGCATACCGGGTTAATGATATCCTTATAGGCCGAGCTACCGGCTTTGTAGGTGAAGACCTTACCAAGGTGAAATCTTGGCCATCTTGTGACACGGCGTTGTGTTGTGACCATAGTTTGATATTGAGCAAAAGAGTAGTCGATGGACAGACCATCGACGTAAGTTTTGATATGATATAAATCAATGGATGGATCATTGACGTAGTTTTCGATAGAGATTAATAAATGGACTTGACCATTAATATTTGAATCGTGATGGTGGATTTAAATGTGTATTTCTGACTTGTACAGAGCTTTGTTGAAATGAACGACTCGTAGTTGATTTGATATGTATATTAATGAGTTGGATTGTGAGTTACTGGTTACTGTCTATACTTACATATATGTTTAGTGACTGCTCGATCTGGTTAGAAGATACGTACTACTCATTGAGCTTGTGGTTACTAACCCCTCTATTTCCAAATCTTTTTAGGTCCATCGATTAGCGACTAATAGAGCGAGAGCATTGTTGACGGGGATTTTTAGGAGTTAGAAAAGTGGTGGTTGGAGGCCACGTCAGAAGGACGGCCGTGTCGTTCCCATCCCATCAAGGATTCGGGGGTGTGATAGAAGAAATAGCAAAGAAACATAGAAAAAGAATCCCTTTAAATACACGAACATTATGGAGTTCTGAGCAGCAGTTGAAGAGAGAGCAAGAGAAGAGAACAGACATAGAGAGTTAATGGCCACTTCACAGAGGATTGTAGGTCTCATGTTTGTGCTCATTTGGATTGGCAACGTCGCGAGTGGCACTCCCGACAGGAGCGAAATATTCCGCGCCTGTAACCTAGCTACGTACCAATACAACGATGCTTTTGCCTCTAGCTTAAAATCGCTTCTTTTGAGCTTTGAATCCGACACACCCGGTAAGCCAAATTTTGATAATTACACAAATGCTTCTTATCAAGGGGTGGTTGCCTATGGCCATGCAGCCTGCAAAACAACGCTTTCCTCTATCGACTGCTCCACATGCCTCTTTTATGCGCATGGGCGTGTGATTGACGTTTGTCCTATGAGCATCGGGGCACAATTAGAGCTCCAAGATTGCAAGGTGAGGTATGAACAATACTCGTTCACCGACTAATCGATCAGCGGCTCGTATCAAGTTAATCGGATCTTCATTTTCTTTCTGCTAAAGCTCCATCAATAACGAAAGTCTGATGTAGCCATGTGAAAATTATGATGGAAAGTTGGCAACATCCTCAATCATTGTAGTTGGGTTACATCTTAAAGTTTGGTCATGATCGGTTTTCTATATGTAATTTGGTGAAAGGCGTGTGTTTATGATTCCCTTCTTCTTATGTTATGTCTATAGTGTTCGGAATAAAAAAATCCACCAACTTTGCTATCAAGAAATGAGGACATATTTTGTTTACTTCTTTTTGTTATCACTGTTTTTTTTAGGGGTAAACCCCGGTTTTTCTTCCATTATTTGTAGAAATACTGGAGAAGCAAGTCACGACGTCATTTATGATGTAAAAAATTACCTCACCAAGGGCACGTTTATTTCATCAAAAATGAATGCTATGAAAAACAATTTCTTAAAAATAGTCCCTTGAAGTGATTGATCGATGATTTATATGTACATATTTTCGTGAACAATTAAAATATTTTTGCATTCCACTCATTTTTGTTAGCAATACGAGGGATCATTTCAAGGAAGATGTTTTTGAAATGAATCATTTTCTGCGAAATAACCGGAGTATGAATAACTCCATATCAATTCAAACCAAACCAACCCTTTCGTAATTTAATGGCCATCTCATAATTTTTTTTTTAATGTCCTTAGTCATTTGATATCAAGACAAAATGGGAAATCTTCCTCCAATTTGGACTCTAATATCGCAAAGGATATCTAGATTTTCTTCGCATACATTCGGATGTTCGGAAATAACAATTCATCTCAGGTCGGGTCTTGTTCAAGGGGTGAAACTCGAGACATATTTTCAACAGGTAACAAGCGGCTTCTTTGTGCTGCTAGCAATTATCTCGAAGGAAAAAGTAACAATTCAACTCACGAAGAATGGTAACGCGTAGTTTAATGTATTTTGTTGGTGAGGACTGCTTATGACGGAATTGCTACTTCCACGGCTTTGTGATTTTGAGAATTTTGGCCAAGTCAAATGGTGTTTCGTAAAAATTGCCTCTCCTATTCATTCTTATGTGCGTTCACTGTTCACTGGTAAAAACTACAGTTCTCGGTACCACATATTTTCAACAATCGCGTTAGATGAAGGAAAACAAATCTAGCCCGAATTGAACAGCCTATGTTCACGAACTCTTCACATAGAATTTAAGGAACCATTTGCTTTCACATCCTCAAAACATTTTGAGGAGATACATGCATGAATAATGCTTTAGAAACCGATAATGGGGGATAAGCTTCGTCGTCGATAGGTAAAGAGACTGGAGTAAGTTATAAAACCACACATTGGCTATTTACATTCCCCCGCAACATCAATAGTTATCAACTAAATTGCGTGGCAAAAATATAATTTCAATTTGAATAATAGAATCAATCCAGAGAAGACGACATTAAAGTAGAAGTCAAGATGATTGTTTCGAAATAATGAACAAATCAAGAATGCATATCCACAGAGAAAAGGGAAAATAAGGTGGAAAAGTGGATAAAGAAGACGATAAGTGGATGCTTCAGCAGGCCGAGAGCTCATAGAATAGAAAGGAAAGAGATGAAAAAAAAAAGGGAAAGAAAGAAGAAGAAAGGGGAAGAAGAGGAAGGGACTTTCTCATGTGCACGCCTTTGGGACCTTGCCAAGTCGACTCGACAATGTAAACCAACACCTGATAAGTGTCCACGCTCCTTGTTTGTCGAATAGAAGTATTTTGCAAAAGGATGAGTGCTCGAATCAGACACAAATAATCATTGTAGAAGATGTAATAGTCAACTTTTCAAAGATGGGGCCCCCCAGAAAAAATAATGGAAAATAAGGATGAAAAGTGAATAAAGAAGAGGATAAGTGGATGCTTCAGCAGCTCAACTCGATTATGTAACAGAACACCCTGTAAGTGCTCACGCTCCTCGTTCGTCCAATCAAAGTATTTTGCAATAGGATGGGTACTCGAATTAGACACAATTAATCATTGCAGAAGATGTAATATTTTGACTTTTTCAAAGGTGGAGCTAATGGAAAAAAGGAAAATAAGGTTGAAAAGTGAATAAAGAAGAGGATAAGTGGATGCTTTAGCAGGCCGAGAGCTAGTAAATAGAAATGAAAGAGAGAAAATGAAGAAAAGAAGGGAAAGAAAGAAGAAGAAAGGGGTAGAAGAGAAAGGAAATTGCCAAGCCGACTCGACAACGCAACCCAACACCCGGTAAGCGTCCATGCTCCTGGTTAGTCCAATCGAAGTATTTTGCAAAAGGATAAGTGCTCGAATCAGACACAATTAATCATTATAGATGATGTAATTTTTTGACTTTTCAAAGATGGGGACCTAAAAAAAATGGAAAATAAGTATCAAAAGTGAATAAAGAAGAGGATAAGTGGATGCTTCAAGAGGCCGACTCGACTATGTAGCTCAACACCCTGTAAGTGCTCACGCTATTCGTCCGTCCAATCAAAGTATTTTGCAATAGGGTGAGTGCTCGAATCAGACACAATTAATTATTGCAGAAGATGCAATATTTTGACTTTTTAAAGGTTGGGCCCAATGAAAAAAGGAAAATAAGTTTGAAAAGTCAATAAAGAAGAAGAGAAGTGGATGCGTTCGCAAGCCGTGAGCTCGTAGAATAGAAGGGAAAGAGAGGAAGTGAGGAGAAGAAGGGAAAGAGAGAAGAAGAAAGGAGAAGAAGAGGAACGGGGTTTCTCATGTGCACGCCTTTGGGACCTCGCTAAGTCGACTCGATTAGATAAGGCAACCCCTAGTAATTGTCCAAGCTCCTCATTCATCCAATCGAAATATTTTGCAAAAGAATAAGTACTCAAATTAGACACAATTAATCAATGTAGAGGACGATATATTTTGACATTTCAAAGGAGGGGCTCCTAGAAAAAAAAATTGAAAATAAGGATGAAAAGTGAATAAAAAAGAGGATAAGTGGATGCTTCAGCAGTCCGACTCGACTACTTAACACAACACCGAGTAAGTGCTCATGCTCCTCATCCATCCAATCGAAGTATTTTGCAATGGGATGAGTACTCGAATCAGACATAGTTAATCATTGCAGAAGATGTAATATTTTTACTTTATAAAGGTGGGTTCCACAAAAAAGAAAAAAGAAAATAAGTTTGAAAAGTCAGTACAGAAGAAGATAAGTGGATGCACTAGCAGGCCGTGATCTCGTAGAATAGAAAGGAAAGAGAGGAAATGAAGAAAATAAGTGAAAGAGAGAAGAAGAAAGGGTATTCTCATGTGCACGCCTTCGAGATCTCACCAAACCGACTCAACTACTTAAGACATCACTTGGCAATTGTCCATGCTCCTCGTTTGTCCATTCGAAGTAGTTTGCAATAGGATAAGTACTCGAATCAGACATTATTAATCAATGTAGAAGATGTAATATTTTGACTTTTAAAAGGTGGGGCCCACCAAAGAAAAAAAATGAAGGAAGGAAAATATGGATGAAAAGTGAATAAAGAAGAGGATAGGTGGTTGCTCCCACAAGCCGGCTTAACTACGTAACACAACACTCGGTAAGTGCTCACGCCTCTCGTTCGCCCAATCGAAGTATTTTGTAGTAGGATAAGTACATGAATCAGACACAATTAATCATTGTAGAAGATGTCATATTCTGACTTTTTAAAGGTGGGGCCAACAGAAAAAGTAAAAGAAAAATAAGTTTGAAAAGTCAATAAAGAAGAGGATAAGTGGATGCTTCAGCAGGCTGAGAGCTTGTAGAATAGAAGGGCAAGAGAGGAAAGGAAGAAAAAATGGGAAAGAGAGAAGAAGAAAGGGGAAGAAGAGGAAGGGGATTTCTCGGCTATCCGAATCGAACCGATGACCATCGCATTGCACGCCTTCAAGACTTCGCCGAGCCGACAGGATGGCGTAACGCAAGAGCCGGTAAGTGTCCATGCTCCTCATTCGTCCAATTAAAGTATTTTGCAATAAGATAAGTACTCGAATCAGACATAATTAATCATTGTATAAGGTGTATTATTTTGAATTTTCAAAGGTGGGGCCCACATTAAAAAAAAAGGGAAAGTTCGATTGAAAAGTTAATAAAGAAAAGGATAAATGGATGCAACAGCAGGACAAGAGCTGATAGAATAGAGAGGAACGAGGAGAGGAAGAAAAGAAAGGAAATAAAGAAGAAGAAAGAGGAAGAAGAGGAAGGGAGTTTCTCATGTGCACACCTTTGGAACTTCACAAAGCCGGCTCAACCATGTAACACAACACTCGCTAAGTGTCCACGCTGCTTGTTCTTCCAATCGAAATATTTTTCGGGTTTATGGCTCAAATTCGAAATTTTGGGTAAATCGAGCCCCGAAGTTCGGATTTTGAGCTTTAAAGCTTCAGAATTTCATGGAAATGGAGGTTTATGGTGTAGTAAAGCCGTGGGGTTAGTCGAGAACCATTTTAGAGAATTGGTTTTGTCGGAGCAAGACTTTAGAGTTTTACGGGCAAGTTCCATATTGTGTTTACATTTGGATAATTGCTTTGAGTGATCGATTTGTTAACACGTAGGAGTTATTGTATTAGCGTTTAAGCCTAGTTTAGCTTAGCCATAATTGATATAGCATTTTACTTGGTGTTGATGCTATTTATCGCTTTTATGATAGGAATGCGAGTTGGTCGGATTGAATAAGCCTTTATTTAGTTTGGGGCATATCTAGGCGAATAATACTATATCTTATTTGAATTTGTAAAACTCATGTTCCGAGAGTGCCACGAATCATATATAGTACGAATTTCAAAATGACATATTTGGGGCATAAAAGCCGGATCAAGCATTTACTACTCTTTGGTGGTTTGCGGATGTTTAGAAAGTGTGTTTGCAAAATATTGCAAAGAAATATATATATATATATATATATATATACACACACACACACATATATTCATGTGCGTGTGCATGACTACTTTGCAACTAGTTTACGGAAATGTTAATGAATGATTTGAGAAATGGCGGATAGTTATGTTGCGGCGAAAAGTTATTTGTTTCGTTTACGAAATTGATTTTTGCATTGGACTTCTAGTATTCGAGGGCTGTTGTTTATGCTCAATAGGACTGTGAACCTTGCGAGGGGTTATGGGGTATGTATATCGGGTTAATGATATCCTTATAGGCCGAGCTACCGGCTGTGTTGGTGAAGACCTTACCAAGGCGAAATCTTGGCCATCTTGTGACAAGGTGTTGTGTCGTGACCATAATTTGATATTGAGCAAAAGAGTAGTCAATGGACAGACCATCGACGTAAGTTTTGATATGATATAAATCAATGATGGATCATTGACGTAGCTTTCGATAGAGATTAATAAATGGACTTGACCATTAATATGTGAATCGTGATGGTTGATTTAAATGTGTATTTCTGACTTGTACAGAGCTTTGTTGAAATGAACGACTCGTAGTTGATTTGATATGTATATTAATGAGTTGGATTGTGAGTTACTGGTTACTGTCTATACTTACATATATGTTTAGTGACTGCTCGATCTGGTTAGAAGATATGTACTACTCATTGAGCTTGTGGTTACTAACCCCTCTATTTCCAAATCTTTTTAGGTCCCTCGATTAGCGACTAATAGAGTGAGAGCATTGTTGACGGGGATTTTTAGGAGTTAGAAAAGTGGTGGTTGGTGGCCACGTCAGAAGGACGGTCGTGTCGTTCCCATCCCATCAAGGATTCGGGGTGTGATAGAAGAAATAGCAAAGAAACATAGAAAAAGAATACCTTTAAATACACGAACATTCTGAAGTTCTGAGCAGCAGTTGAAGAGAGAGCAAGAGAAGAGAACAGACATAGAGAGTTAAGGGCCACTTCACAGAGGATTGTAGGTCTCATGTTTGTGCTCATTTGGATTGGCAACGTCGCGAGTGGCACTCCCGACAGGAGCGAAACATTCCACGCTTGTAACCCAGCTACGTACCAATACAGCGATGCTTTTGCCTCTAGCTTAAAATCGCTTCTTTCGAGCTTTGAATCCGACACACCCAGTAAGCCAAATTTTGATTATTACACAAGTGCTTCTTATTAAGGGGTGGTTGCCTATGGCCATGCAGCTTGCAAAACAACGCTTTCCTCTATCGACTGCTCCACATGCCTCTTTTATGCGCATGGGCGTGTGATTGACGTTTGTCCTATGAGCATCGGGGCGCAATTAGAGCTCCAAGATTGCAAGGTGAGGTATGAACAATACTCGTTCACCGACTGATCAATCAGCGGTTCGTATCAAGTTAATCGGATCTTCATTTTCTTTCTGCTAAAGCTCCATCAATAACGAAAGTCTGATGTAGCCATGTGAAAATTATGATGGAAAGCTGGCAATATCCTCAATCATTGTAGTTGGGTTACATCTTAAAGTTTGGTCATGATCGGTTTTCTATATGTAATTTGGTGAAAGGCGTGTGCCTTTATGATTCCCTTCTTCTTATGTTATGTCTATAGTGTTCAGAATAAAAAAAATCCACTAACTTTGCTATCAAGAAATGAGGACATATTTTGTTTACTTCTTTTTGTTATCACTATTTTTTTTTAGGGGTAAACCCCGGTTTTTCTTCCATTATTTGCAGAAATACTGGAGAAGCAAGTCACGACGTCATTAATGATGTCAAAAATTACCTCACCAAGGGCACGTTTATTTCATCAATAATGAATGCTATGAAAAACATTTTCTTAAAAATAGTCCCTTGAAGTGATTGGTCGATGATTTATATGTACATATTTTCTTGAACAATTAAAATATTTTGCATTTCACTCATTTTTGTTAGCAATACCAGGGATCATTTCAATGAAGAAGTTTTTGTAATGAATCATTTTCTGCGAAATAACCGGAGTATGAATAACTCCATATCAATTCAAACCACACCAACCCTTTTTTAATTTAATGGCCATCTCATAATTTTTTTTTTAATGTCCTTAGTCATTTGATATCAAGACAAAATGGGAAATCTTCCTCCAATTTGGACTCTAATATCGCAAAGGATATCTAGATTTCCACCGCATACATTCGGACGTTTGGAAATAACAATTCATCTCAGGTCGGGTCTTGTTCAAGGGGTGAAACAACAGGTAACAAGCGGCTTCTTTGTGCCGCTAGCAATTATCTCGAAGGAAAAAGTAACAATTCAACTCACGAAGAATGGTAATGCGTAGTTTAATGTATTTTGTTGGTGAGGACTACTTATGACGGAATTGCTACTTCCACGGCTTTGTGATTTTGAGAATTTTGGCCAAGTCAAATGGTGTTTCGTAAAAATTGCCTCTCTTATTCCTTCTTATGTGCGTTCACTATTCACTGTTAAAAACTACAGTTCTCGGTACCACATATTTTCAACAATCGCATTAGATGAAGGAAAACAAATCTAGCCCGAATTGAACAGCCTATGTTCACGAACTCTTCACATAGAATTGAAGGAACCATTTGTTTTCACGTCCTCAAAACATTTTGTGGAGATACATGCATGAATAATGCTTTAGAAACCGATAATGGGGGATAAGCTTCGTCGTCGATAGGTAAAGAGACTGGAGTAAGTTATAAAACCACACATTGGCTATTTACATTCCCCTGCAACATCAATAGTTATCAACTAAATTGCGTGGCAAAAATATCATTTCAATTTGAAAAATAGAATCAATCCAGAGAAGACGACATTAAAGTAGAAGTCAAGATGATTGTTTCGAAATAATGAACAAATCAAGAATGCATATCCACAGAGAAAAGGGAAAATAAGGTGGAAAAGTGGATAAAGAAGACGATAAGTGGATGCTTCAGCAGGCCGAGAGCTCATAGAATAGAATGGAAAGAGAGGAGAAAAAAAGGGAAAGAAAGAAGAAAGGGGATTCTCGTGTGCACGCCTTCGAGATCTCACCAAACCGACTCAACTACATAAGACATCACTTGGCAATTGTCCATGCTCCTCGTTCATCCATTCGAAGTAGTTTGCAATAGTATAAGTACTCGAAGTAGACATTATTAATCAATGTAGAAGATGTAATCTTTTGACTTTTAAAAGATGGGGCCCACTAAAGAAAAAAAATGAAGGAAGGAAAATACGGATGAAAAGTGAATAAAGAAGAGGAGAGGTGGTTGCTCCTGCAAGCCGGCTTGACTACGTAACACAACACTCGGTAAGTGCTCATGCCTCTCGTTCGTCCAATTGAAGTATTTTGTAGTAGGATAAGTACTTGAATCAGACACAATTAATCATTATAAAAGATGTCATATTCTGACTTTTTAAAGGTGGGGCCAACAGAAAAAGTAAAAGAAAAATAAGTTTGAAAAGTCAATAAAGAAGAGGATAAGTGGATGCTTCAGCAGGCTGAGAGCTTGTAGAATAGAAGGGCAAGAGAGGAAAGGAAGAAAAAATGGGAAAGAGAGAAGAAGAAAGGGGAAGAAGAGGAAGGGGATTTCTCATTTGCATGCCGTCGAGACATCGCCGAGCCAACAAGATGGCGTAACGCAAGAGCCGGTAAGTGTCCACGCTCCTCGTTCGTCCAATTAAAGTATTTTGCAATAAGATAAGTACTCGAATTAGACATAATTAATCATTGTATAAGGTGTATTATTTTGAATTTTTCGAGGTGGGGCCCACATTAAAAAAAAAAAGTACGATTGAAAAGTCAATAAAGAAAAGGATAAATGGATGCAACAGCTGGACAAGAGCTGATAGAATAGAAGGGAGCGAGGAGAGGAAGAAAAGAAGGGAAATAAAGAAGAAGAAAGAGGAAGAAGAGGAAGGGAGTTTCTCATGTGCGCACCTTTGGAACTTCACAAAGCCGGCTCGACCATGTAACACAACACTTGGTAAGTGTCCACGCTGCTTGTTCTTCCAATCGAAATATTTTTCGGGTTTATGGCTCAAATTCGAAATTTTGGGTAAATCGAGCCCCGAAGTTTGGATTTTCAGCTGTGAAGCTTCAGAATTTCATGGAAATGGAGGTTTATGGTGTAGTAAGGCCGTGGGGTTAGTCAAGAACCGTTTTGGAGCAATGGTTTTGTTGGAGCAAGATTTTAGAGTTTTACGGGCAAGTTCCATGTTGTGTTTAGATTTGGATAATTGCTTTGAGTGATCGATTTGTTAACACGTAGGAGTTATTTTATTAGTGTTTAAGCCTAATTTAGCTTAGCCATAGTTGATATAGCATTTTACTTGGTGTTGATGCTATTTATCACTTCTATGATAGGAATGCAAGTTCGTTGGATTGAATAAGCCTTTATTTAGTTTGGGGCATATCCAAGCGAGTAATACTATATCTTATTTGAATTTGTAAAACTCATGCTCTGAGAGTGCCACGAATCATATATAGTACGAATTTCGAAATGACATATTTGGGGTATAAAAGCCGGATCAAGCATTTACTACTCTTCGGTGGTTTGCGGATGTTTAGAAAGTGTGTTTGCAAAATATTGTAAAGAAATATATATGCATGTGTGTGTGCACGACTACTTTGGAACTAGTTTACAAAAATGTTAGTGAATGATTTGAGAAATGGCAGATAGTTATGTGGTGGCGAAAAGTTATTTGTTTCATTTATGAAATTGATTTTTGCATTGGATTTCTAGTATTGGAGGAAGGTTGTTTATGCTCAATAGGACTGTGAACCCTACGAGGGGTTAAGGGGTATGCATACTAGGTTAATGATATCCTTCTAGGCCGAGCTACCGGCTTTGTAGGTGGAGACCTTTCCAAGGCGAAATCTTGGCCGTCTTGTGACAAGGAGTTGTGTCGTGACCATAGTTTGATATTCAGCAAAAGAGTGGTCGATGGACAAACCATCGATGTGAGTTTTGATATGATTTAAATCAATGGATTGATTATTGACGTAGTTTTCAATAAAGATTAATAAATGGACTTGACCATTAATATGTGAATCGTGATGGTGGATTTAAATATGTATTTTTGACTTGTATAGAGCTTTGTTGAAATGAATGACTCGTACTTGATTTGATATGTATATTAATGAGTTGGATTGTGAGTTACTTGTTACGCTCTATACTTACATATATGTTTAGTGACTGCTCAATCTGGTTGGAAGATACATACTGCTCATTGAGCTTGTGGTTACTCACCCCTCTATTTCCAAATCTTTTTAAGTCTCTTGATTAGCAACTAATAGAGCGAGAGCATTGTTGACGGGGATTTTTAGGAGTTAGAAAAGTGGTGGTTGGAGGCCACGTGAGAAGGACGGCCGTGTCATTCCCATCCCAACAAGGATTCGGGGTGTGATAGAAAAAACGGCAAAGAAACATAGAAAAAGAATCCCTTTAAATACACAAACATTTTAAAGCTTTAAGCAGTAGTTGAAGAGAGAGGAAGAGAAGAGTATAGACATAGAGAGTTAATGGCCACTTCACAGAGGATTGTAGGCCTCACGTTTGTGCTCCTTTTGGATTGGCAATGTCTCGAGTGGCACTCCTGACAGGAGTGAAACGTTCTAAGCCTATAACCTATCTATGTACCAATACAACGATGCTTTTGCCTTTAGCTTAACATGGCTTCTATCGACCTTAGAAGACGGGACACCCTCCCAGCCAAATTACGATTATTATGCAAGTTCTCCTTATTAAGGGGCGGTTGCCTATGGCCATGTAGCCTGCAATCCAGTGCTTTCCTCTGTCCACTGCTCCACGTGCCTCTTTTATGTGCACAGACATGTGCTTGACGTGTGTCATATGAGCATCAGGGCGCGATTAGAGCTCCAAGATTGCAAGGTGAGGTATGAACAATACTGGTTCACCGACTAATCGATCAGCGGCTCATATCAAGCTAATCGGATCTTCATTTTCTTTCTGCTAAAGCTCCATCAATAACGGAAGTCTGATGTCCCCATGTGAGAATTATGATGGAAAGTTGGCAACATCCTCAATCATTGTAGTTGAGTTACATCTTAAAGTTTGGTCATGATCGGTTTTCTATATGTAATTTGGTGAAAGGCGTATGCCCTTACGATTCCCTTCTTCTTATGTTATGTCTACAGTGTTCGGAAAAAAAAAAAATTCCACCAACTTTGTCATTTATTCCATGGACGAGTTTCTGAACAAAGAAACGCGTTTGATCATGATTCAAAATTTCTATTTCTGAAATAAAAGTTCATTTGATAATAGAATAAAATTTATATTTCTAGGAGTAGTAACAACCGGCATTTGGTGGCCGGAGTTCGATGTCCAGCGATCGACATTTAGCATCCGGTGACTGGCAACGAGCGTCCAAAGTCCGGTGTCTAGCGCCGGAGTCCGGTGACCGACGATAAGCAGCCGAAATTCGGAGTCTGGCAACTGGTGACCGGTGTCCAACATCCGGAGTTCGATGTCCGACGTTTGACATCCGGAGTCTGCCAACCGAAGGCTGGCGATGGGTGGCCAATGGCCAGAGTCCCACAGCGGGTGGTAGGTGGCGAACATCTAGCGATCGGTGGCAAATGGTAGATAGTCGGCAGCAGACATCCGGTAGTTAGTGGTGAGCCTCCAGCAATGAGTGGCTAATGACCAGTGGGCACCAGGCATTCGACAACAAGCGGTTGGCGACGGGCAGCCGATGTTCGGCAGCTAGTGTTTGGTGGTTGGTAGTGAGCCTCCGACATCCAATGATTGGCAATTAATGGCCAACGACCGGTGGCATCCGGCATCCGGTGACCGGCGGTTGGCGACAGGCGACCGATGTTCGGTTACCAGTGAGCAGGGTTGGTGTCGAGTGGCTGACAACTGATGGCGAGCATTCGGCATCCCACGGGCGACAAGTGGGTTATGGGCGGTGATGAGAGTGAACAATAAGAAAAATTTTGATTTCTCATTTCTATTTCAGAAATAGAAAAGCTAAAAATTTGAACTTTTGATTTCTGCTCCAAGTCTATTTCTAGAATAGAAATTTGTTCCAAAAATAGAAAAATGAAATTGTGTTACCAAATGGATTTTTATTCCAAATCTGTTCCGAGAAACAGAAAAACAGAGAAATCGAGAAACGGAAATGTTATCATGTGCGCCCTAAAAAGTCAATAAAGAAGAGGATAAGTGGATGCACATGAGAAATCCCTTCCTCTTCTTCCCCTTTCTTCTTCTTTCTTTCCCATCTTTACTTCGTTTCCTCTCTTTTCTTTTTATTCTATGAGCTCTTGGCCTTTTGAATCATCTACTTATCCTCTCCTTTATTGATTTTTCAACCTTATTTTTCATTCTTCTTTTTTTCTATGAGCCCCACCTTTGAAAAATTAAAATATTACATCTTATACAATGATTAATTATGTCTGATTCAAGTACTTATCATGTTGCGAAAAACTTCAATTGCACGAACGAGGAGCATGGACACTTACTGAGCATTGTGTTACATGGTCGAGTTGACTTGACAAGGTCCCAAAAGCAGACACATGAGAAATCTCCTTCCTCTTTTATGATATCTCAAAATTTGACCCATTTCAAAATATATGAAATGGTTATTTCATTGACGCATTTATGGTTATTTTACTTTGAATTGATCACTCATGAATTAACTAATCTATTGGATGAGACCATAAAAGGTTAAAACCCGAAAGACTAGAGAATTCGATCAGGGATCGACCGCTCGACCATAAGGATCGATAAGGGTTACTACTACATTGTTATAAGTCAATTAGTGAATGGATATAAATCAATTCGACGGAAGTACATAGTCGATTCAAGGGTGATTCCGCATGATTACAATACTCGCGTCGAATTATAATAAATCGATTTTTCTATTGATCTTATATTCAAGATATGTAATTGAACCCTTACGATTACTTGACAACAGAGGGTCGTCCATGATTCGAAGAGGCACAAACGTGGATTGAAAATTATCAACCATGGGTCAACCGCACAAGAACCCCTAAAAGCCACGCGATAGTTTAGGTCATATCAAAGTCGCGTTCGATCGATTTTTAACCATGAAATTTAATTCAATTTTGGATATCGAATTTTCAAGGATTTTAGGACTAATTAATGGACGTCGCCTTATCGTCCATTAAATTATCGGTAAGTATGAAATTTTAAAAAAAAAATGAATTATTAGACAGAAATTGGAGACCGGAAAAGAAAAAATTAGACCCAGCAGTAAGGTTGTAAATTATTGACCAAGATTTTGATTTTAAAGAAAAATGGAATTGATAAGATATTTAGGGGACGAAGGCTTGGCATGGAGGGTTTTAGGGCCCGTTTGGTTTAGCTTTGGGGAAATGACTTTGGGAAAATGTAAACATCTTTGAAGTCAAGGGATTTTCCAAAATGCTACAATGTTTAGTAAATTATAATCTTAAATAGCATTGAAAAGATGCTTTAACATAAAAACTGTTTGGCGAAACCCACATTTGTAAAAGGTTTTTGCTATTATTTATTTATTTATTTTAGTTTGAAAATCAAATCCAGCCAAAGGCCAACCGTTGGCCAACTACCGAATGGCTAGATTTGGTCGCCTGGGGTCATCTAAGGTCACAAAAGCCAGATTTGGCGGCTTGAGGTCGCTATCTCAAGCGATGTTGCTTAGGTCGTGCAAACCTAGGCAACACTACTTGAGATTGCGGAGGCCAGATCTGGCCAACTTGAGGTTGCGTGGACCCAGTCGGTGTCGCTTGGCTGGCGCGTGCTCGTGTTAGGTGACGCCGCCTAGGTCACAGGTCTCGCCAACCCAAGCGATGGTCACTAAGGACGCACGACCCCTAAGTGGCGATGGTGGTTGTTTAGAGAAGCTCGACTCTCAAGTGGCAAATCAAGGAAGATGAAGATGAATGGGGAAAAAGATGAATAGTAGACTTGCATTTTCAAAATGCCGAAAGCTCAAAATAGGTCTAGACCTGCATTAGGCTTTCAGCATTCCCAATGCTGATATTTAGCCAATGAGCTTTCAAAAATGTTTGCTAAACATAAAATATTTTCCCCAAGGGGCTTTAGGGGCCCAAAGCCCATTGGAAAAGCTGAATCAAACGGGGCCTTAGGGGGAGTTTGTGTGAAAAGTGATGGATTTGGGGAAAAAAATCTTTTGTTTTCTTATTTCTCTCTCCCTCTCTTTTCTCTTTCCCCCACCCCCCTCACACCTTCCTTTTGCCAACCCCTCTCTATCTCTCTTTCCCCTCCTCCACTCACGCCATTCCCCTTTCTGCTGTAGCTAAGCACCCATTTCCCCATCTCCCTCGTTTTTTTTTTCTTCATATCATTCTTCATTTTCTTCCATTTTCCCTCAAAAGCCAACCCCCCCCTTTCTTTTTTGGTTGTCGCCCTTTTTTTGTTGCACTACCCACACCGCCATCTCCACCATCACTCACCACCGTTGTTCTGTCATTTCCATCACCGAGCTGCCACCACCATCATCTGTGAGCCCCACCAAGCTTGGCGTCCCTCAACTGCACCGATTCGCCATCATTGTCGCCACACTGCCGCCGCCCCCTCAATGCCTTTGCTCACCCGCGTCTCACCCATCATTCGCTGTCGTTGTTGTTCTACCTAGTTCACCACCACTAAGTTGAACACATTCCCCCTTCTCTTTGTAGCTGTGAGCTTCAAGTGGCTTTACTGAGTTGTCGAGTTTCCATTCAAGCCGCAAGAATCACATTATCAACGCCATCATGCTGTCGTCACCATGAGCTCACAGTCACCATAAAAGTCATGAGTTAACTCCTAGTCCTTAATTAGATAGTTAATTATGTTTAGAGGTTAGTTAGTTTAAGGTTAATGGTAGTTATTGTTAATTAATTTTAGTTTAGCCTTAATTGTGATTAAGGATGGTTTAGATTAAAGTTAAGTGCGATTAGTTTAAGTAATTACAATTAGATTAATTAATCGTGGTTAGATTAATTAATTGAGTTAGTTTAATTAATTGTGATTTATTTTATTTAATCATAAATTGTGTAGTTAATTGTAATTATTCAATTAATGTCGATTAATTTTTAATTAATTATAGTTAAGTTAATTAATCCAGCTAAATCTAATTAATCACGCTCAGCCTAATTAATCGTGATTAGCATAATTAATTGTGATTAGTTTAATTAATGATGGATTGGCCATTAAGTATAATCTTATTCTCGCTTTTCTAGATGAGATTGCGCTTAATTCCGATCATTTGAGCTTGTAAGGCTATGTTATTGATTGCTTAATTATAGGTTTTATTTATTATTTTCAAAAAAGGGTTTTATGGCAAGAAAATAGAGAATTTTAAGGCGTCGGGTTTGGATGCCAAATTTTATATGCTAAATAAAAAAATGGGGTTTTAATATGAAAGTGTGCAAAGTTTGACAGGTTGATTCAAAATACGTGGCCACATACGAATATTTTACTGAGATTTTCAAGTGTGAAAAATTGCCAAAGTCGATTATTTGAAAACGAACTTGTGTTTTAGGCTAATCAATGGCAGTAAGAATTCACTTGATTATTGGTGTGCTTAAGTGGTCATTTAATTGAACCCGTAATCCAACGGAAGTTTGGGGGCAATGCCCACTTTTTATTGGATGCTTGGGGGGGTCCGGATGCCGAGTCACAGTTGAGGTCAAATTGATACTCTTTTATCGAATGCCATTTAGGCATAGGGTTCTAGATGATGCCATGCCCGATGGGGTAGGATGATGCCGACTCTTGTGTTGGCCATGGCCTGAGGGGTCATAATAATTGGAACATGTATGTTGACAATGCGCTTGGAAAATTTCGAATAAGTTCTGATTATTATTTATACGTGTTGCACTAATATTTATGTAAGATATACTAATATGCAGGGGTGTGCCAATGCGAGGTAAGATTGCATGCCGTTGCGTGTTTAGGTTGCCTTCGAGGTGGGTTAGCTTCCTAATTGAGATTTAGGAACTTGACTTGTTGAGATTTTATTTCACCCGTTGTTGTTTATTATTTTTAGGCTTGTAGCATGGAACGTCATCATGTGCCAATTTGGGCCAAGACGAAGGCATGCCTAGTGTCGCTTTTGGTTGGCCTCGCGCTAGAGAAGTTAACTCTATGAGGTTTTTGAGTTGGTCAGTAGGAAGTCGCCCTTTGGAATGGACTTGTAATTATCAAACTTCTCAGGGTTAACAAGTTAATATATAAAGGTTGTGCCTTTGGAAATATTTGTGGTGTTTACTATCCCAGTTGTTTGTTGGTTGACTGGGTGTTTATATAAATTGTTTTAGCACGCGTTTAATCGAAAGATAAAAAAAAAAAAGAATAGGTCGGCAACGCGTCTTGAGATATTGCAATTTAATCAATCATCATGGGATGTTCGCGCACCCATGGTTCGGGGCATGACATCTTCTTCCCCTTTCTTCTTCTTTATTTCCCTTGTTGTCTTCCTATCCTCTATTTCCTTTCTATTTTACGACCTCTCGGCCTATAGACTTCGTCCAACCAAAATATTTTACAACATGATAAGTACTCGAATCAAACACAGTTAGTCATAGTAGAAGATGTAATATTTTGAGTTTTCAAAGGTGGGGCCCATAGGGAAAAAAAGGAAAATAACTTTGAAAAATCAATAAAGAATAGGATGAATGGACTCTTCAACAGGATGAGAGCTCATAGAATAGAAAGAAAACAAAGAAAAGTAAGAAAATAAGGGAAAAGAAGAAGTGAGGGGAAGAAGAGGAAGGGGGTTTCTCATGTGCACATCTTTGGGACCTCGCCAAGTCAACTCGATTATGTAACACAACACTCGATAAATGTCCGTGACCTTGTTCATTTAATCAAAGTTTTTATCGGGTTTAGGGCTCGAAATTGGAATTTTAGGAAAATGGAGTCGTGAAATCTAATTTTTGAGTTGTGGAGCTTTGGGATTTCATGGAAATTGAGGTTTATGGTGTCATGGAGCCGTAAGGTTAATCAAGAACCATTTTAGAGCAATGGTTTTTTCAGAACGGGATTTTAGGGTTTTATAGGCGAGTTTTGTATTGTGTTTAGGTTTGAATAATCGCTTCGAGTGAGCGATTTGTTAATGCATGGGAGTTATTTTGTTGGCGTTTAAGCTTAGCTTAGCTAAGCTGTCACGCCCCGATCCTCCGAGCGCTTGCCCATCCCTCTATGGTTGATTAAATAACGACGTCCCAGGACGCATCGCCGACCCATTCATTTTAATGCACATGTGGAAGCAAATAAATAATCCCCAGACAACAACGCAATGGGATAGGAAAGTAGGGCCATAATTTTGAAAACCAACAACACACTTATATATACATACCATAATAGGTCATACACAAACCAAACCAATATATATATAGTCTACAAAACATGGGGGTTTCACAAAACTACGGATCTTCGTCCTCCTCTTCATCTTCATCCTCATCCCAATTGGAGCCTTAATACACTGGGGACTCGAGTTTTGATAGGTCTGGTTCTACGTCTACCATTGAACCTCCTAGAGGATCTACCATGCCTTTCCTAAAAGCAACCTCCAGGACATAAAAAGGAATCTCGGACTTTGATATGGGACATTCTCTCTGGCCGTTCCGCTCCTAGCGATACCATGATCTATATTGATGGGGCACATTTTTGGGTAGACCCGCATCGACCCAAACTATGGATTTTATCAACTCATATACCTATCCCCTGGGTCTCCATGAAGCGAGATGAAGCACTTCTATTCTGTCACCTTCTTTGGCTGACCAAAATGCTAGGGAGGAGCTGCCATCTATGGACCTGAAATGTTATCCCACAATGGGGTGAGACGACGTCTCAGCGAGTTTACCCTTTAAGACCCAACTAGGAAGAAAATACGCCCCAAGGGATGCCTAAGCACAAACAAGAGTCAGATGACTTACTTGGCCTCAGTTCCTTTCTACAAGTCAATATAATTCAACCACTCAATTGATCATTTCAACAAATCAATTCATCCACTCATATTGAACCATCGATCAATCAACCTAGTTGATTCCATGTCATCAGGACCATCTCTCGGTCCACTCATTCAATACTATCTATCCAGTTCGATCATATCAAGAATTGCTCACCCTAAGCTGAAGATAGATAATATAGCTCACCCTAAGCTAATAATAGAATATATTGCTCACCCAAAACTGATATATCCAAGGCCCACAGGCGGATATAGTATACTCACAATGCTCACCCAAAGCAGATAAGGTATACTGCTCACCCAAAGATAATATATCGAAGCCCGTAGGCTGATATAGTATACTTGTTCTCACCAATTGAGAATGCCGCCATTTTCATCATTCCCAATAAAATTAATCATGTGTGGGTACACGGTCAACCTTAGCCAAAATACGATTTTCTCTCACTTGAAAATCCCATTATTTATTATAGTGCCTAAAAACATTTTTGGCGCTGTAAACCGACGCCCAGTAATTTTCTAATTAATTACTAAAATTAATAAATTTCGGGATAATTACCCAAAATTACAAACAACACCCAATTTGCACAAAATAATAGTCAATTAAATAAATAGATCACACCATTGCAATTAGCATAAAATTCCGGTCACCGGTTATCTCGGTCTAATTTCCAAAAAATAATTAATTAATTAAATAATTTCGAAAATTAATTATTAAATACCCAAAAATGCAACTTAGGCCGGAAAAGCCTAATCAAACACCGAAACGGGCCCGAAAAATTTCTGAACCTGTTTAAATAAATACTAGAGTGTATCTAGTTGTTAATTGCACTAGTCTAATCACCTAACATGCAATATCGGTCAATTAATTCACTAATATATTTTAACTATCCACCTAATCCATACTTAATTTAAACTAATCAACCCTTAAACGTCATTAACTTACTAAGCAAGAATTAGTGAATTAAACTCACTTGATTTGCAAAAGCACCACAACGACGGCGAGGCAAAGAGGGTCACTATAATCCAAAGTGGGTGCGCCTTTTGAGGTCCGGAAGGCCACAAAAACGGGCCAAACAGTGGCTGAGAGACCCACTAACTCCGATTCTGCCTTGGCTGACAAAAGTTGGACCAATTGGCTTGGAGCGACGAGGATGGATAGCGGGGACTACAATAGCTTGGACGGGCATGCAGGCGAGTAGATGGCGGCTCCGGCGACCACGATAAAGACGTACAACTTCCTGGCGGCCTCGGACAGCTGCAAGCAACAGCGAAACAAGCAGCTGGAGCAGGCTAGACGATCACAGGTCGCGTGCGGGCGAGTGAGCGGCTGCGAGGGGCAGTTCAGCGGCTTGGCGAGGCTGGTGACGGCTTGGGAAGGTTAAGCTTGGTTTTCTGGGTTTTTCAGAGCTTTAAGGACTGGAGATGGGGGCTTGGTCGACGGCAGCAAGGTGGAAGAAGAGAGGGGGACCAACTTGCATGGAGGGGACCACTTTGCTTCCTTTCCTATCTCATTGTCCCCTTGGATGACCTCACCCATACCTAGCTGGATTCCTCTGCATTTTCCAGCTCAAAAACTTCTTCTAGAAGCCTTGAAGTGTTCCAAATGTCGGGTCCAAAGGGGGCATACGAATTTGTATAACATTTTCCCTCAATTTCCATTCAATTGCTTCTTGAATTAACCCAATCCGGCTCTCAAAAATTCCATCGAGGTACTCACGATCAATTTGATATTTGTCCTCGCCCATAGAACCTACTTGCATCCCAAATTCACGATAAAAAATGGTCCTTTAAATTTTCTAGACAAAAACGGCCCTATCTTGACTTTTCGTCAAAAATCTCGATTTGCAGAAAAATCTTTAGAGACTGAGTCGACGTTCTTAAAATGACTCGTGACATGACAAAACTTTCAATTTATGAAATCGGATTCAAATTCACAGTTAATTTGAATCTGGCGCGATTTTAGCATGACTTAGGCTATCGGGTAGCTTTTAGAAATTTTTAGTGCAAATGACCCGTGGTCGATTTTCTTCAAGCCACAATGAACCTCTTCGACACATTGGCGGCTTTTGATTATCGTGAAAATCTTGAGGTTTCAAATACAGACAAAAGGTACCAAAACAACATAAAAATCAATCTAGTGTTGATAGACAAGAATTTTGCAATTTAGTGGAATCACCCATGTTTAACTACACATCTCAGTCGAACCGACCTATCTCTGATTTCTAATCGATCTTTATTGTGCTGTAATGGTCTTTGCAGATGAACACGATCGAGTAGTCGATTCCTAGTCAAATTCTCAAGTTTAATGCGTTAAAATCCCTTAATGGCTTTTCCAGCTAGTTTAGTTATCCCACGAGTAATCAACTCTGAGAACAACAATATAGCCGCGTCGATGAAAGGCTCGATTTATTAAATTGAAAACAGGATTGAAAAATTCAGGATGTCACATAAGCCATAGCTGAGATAACATTTACTTGGTTTTGATGCTATTTATTGTTTATATGATAGGAATGCGAGTTTGTTGAATCGAGTGAGTCTTGTTATTTGATTTGGGGCATAACGAGGGGAGTGGTACTATATCCTATTTGAATTTGTAAAACTCATGTTCTGAGTGTGCTAGGGACTATATATAATACGAATTACGAAATGCCATTTATTGCATAAAAGTCAAATCTAACATTTACTGCTCTTTGGTTGCTTGCGCATGTTTAGAAAGTGTGTTTGCAAAGTATTGTAAAGTAGTGTGTGTGTGTGTGTGTGTGTGTGTGTGTGTGTGTGTGTGTGTGTGTGTGTGACTACTTTGCAATTGGTTTATAGAAATGTTTATGAATAATTTGAGAAATGGCGGTGGTTATATTTGCGGTGAAAAATTATTTGTTTGGTGTATGAGATTAATTTCTGAAATGGATTCTTGGTAGTGGAGGATGGTTTTTTATGCTCAATAGGGCTGTGAACCTAGTGATGCATCAATGGGTATGCATACCAAGTTTAAGATATCCTTCTAGGCCGAGCTGCCAGCTTTGTAGGTGGAGACCTTACCAGGGGGAATCTTGGTTGCCTTGTCACAAGGCGTTATGTCGTGACCATGGTTTGATATTAAGTAAAAGATTGGTCAATGTATGGACCATCGATGTGAGTTTTGATATGAGATGGATCAATGAATGGACCTTGACGAAGTTTTTGATAGAGATTAATCAATAGACTTGACCATTGATATTTGAATTGTGATGGGGGATTTAAATGTGTATTTTGACTATTACAAAGCTTTGTTGAAATGAACGACTCGTACTTGATTTGATATGTATATTAATGAGTTGAATTACAAGTTACTAGTTACGTTCTACACTTTTATATATGCTTAGTGACTGCTCGATTTGCTTAAAAGATACGTACTACTCCTTGAGCATGTCGTTGCTCACTCCTCCATTCCCAAATCTTTTTACGTCCCTCAATCAACAACTAATAGAGCGAGAGCATTGTTGACGAGGATTTTTGGGAGTTGGAAAAGTGGTGGTTAGATGTTGCATCCTTCGAGTGGAAGGACGGCTATGTCATCCCCATCCCAACAAGGATTCTAGGTGTGATAGAAGAAACAACGAAAAAACACACAAAAGGAATCCCTTTAAAATACCCAAACATTCTAAAATTTTGAGCAGCATTTGAAGGGAGAGCAATAGAGGAGAACATATATAGAGAGTTGATGTCCACTTCGCAGAGGATTGTAGGTCTCGCGTTTACGCTCCTTTGGATTGGCAACATTGCAAGTGGCGCTCCCAACTTGACCAAAACGTACGCAGCCTGTAACAAATATACGTACCAAGCTGGTGATCCTTTCGCCAATAGCTTATCATACGTTGTTTTGGCCTTAGAGACCATGACACCAAACCACCTAGGTTACGATTATTACACAATGTCTCCTTATCTAGTGGCGGTTGTCTATGGCTACGTAGCCTGCAATCCAACACTTTCTGTTCCCAACTACGTCACGTGCATCAATTATGTGAAAACAGGTATGCTTAGCAATTGTCCTAGTAGGATGGGGGCGCAATTAATCCTCCACAACTGCCAGATGAGGTACGAATATTTCACCGATTGATCGACTAGTGGCTCGTATCAAGCTAATCAAATCTTCATTTTCTTTCTGCTAGAGCTCCATCAATAACGAAAGCCTTATGTTGCTATATGAGAATTATGATGGGAAAGTTGGCAACATCCTCAATCATTGTAGTTGAGTTACATCTTAGAGTTTGGTCATGATCCGTTTGCTATATGTACTTTGGTGAGAGATGTGTCATCTTACGATTCCCTTCTTCTTATGTTCTTTCTATAGTATTCGTAAAAAAAAAAAAAAAATTCCACCAACTTCGCTATCAAGACACGATGACATGTTTAGTTTATTTCTTTTTGTTATCACTATTTGTGTTTTTTTTTGGGGGGGGGGATAATCCTTGGTTTACTTGCCAATATTTGCATAAACACTAGAGAAGCAAGTCACGGTGTCATCTATGATGTCAAAAATCACCCCATTGAGGTTGCGTTTATTCCACCAAAAACGAATGATGTGAAAAATATTTTCTTAAAAATAATCGCATTAAGTAATTGGTTGATGATTCATATCTAAATATTTTCGCGAACGATGAAGATATTTTTTGTTTACTCATTTTGGTAAACAATACAAGTGATCATTTTTAAGATGTTTTTCAAATCAATCATTTTCTAAAAATAACCGAAGTCTAAATTACTCAATATCAATTCAAACCACACCAACCCTTTCGTGATTTAATGGCCGTTCATAATTTTTTTATGTGCTTAGTAATTTGATATCAAGACAAAATGGGAAATTTTTCTCCAATTTGGACTCTAACATCACAAAGGATATCTGGATTTCCACTGCATACGTTCGAGCATCTAGAAATAACAATTCATTTGAGGTCGAGTCTTGTCAAGGGGTCAAACTCGAGACATATTTTCAACAAGTAACAAATAGTTTCTTTGTGTGGCTAGCAATTATCTTGGAGGGAAAAGTAACAATCCAACTCATGAAAAATGAATTATATGTAACTTAGTGCATTTTGTCAGTAGGGACTGATTATGATGGAATTTATATTTCCACAGCTACATTTGCTTAGGCCACATCTTTATGATTTTGAGAATTGTGGCCAAGTCAAACTATGTTTTGTAAAAATTGTCTCTCCTATTTCTTCTCCTGTGTGTTCTCTATCCACTAGTAAAAACTATAGTTCTCATCACCACATATTTTCAACAATTGAGTTAGATGAAGGAAAACAAATCTAGTACGAATTGAACTACTTATGTTCACAAACTCATCACACAGAACCAAAGGAACTATTTGCATCATGTCCTCAAAACTTTTTAGGAGATATGTGCATGAATAGTGCTTTAGAAATTGATAATGGGGGATAAGCTTCGTTGTCGATAGGGAAATAGTCTGGAGTAAATTACAAAGCCACACATTGACAATTTACATTCCCATGCAACATCAATAGTTATTAACTAAATTGTGTGGCAAAAGTAGTATTTCAATTTGAACAATATAATCACTCCAAATAAGGTGACAAAGAGTTAGAAGCCAAGACAACTACTTCAAAAGAATGAACAAATTGAGAATGTATATTCAGTATTGCATTGTTGCAAGTAGTGATCCCGAGTAAAAACAATAGGATAAAACCGGTCAAAAGGATCTTGTAATTGGATAAGTGCTCGAATCAGGCAAAATTGGTCATTGTTGATGATGTAATTTTTTGACTTTTCAAAGGTGTGACCCACACGAAAAAAAGGAAAATAAGGTTGAAAAATCAATAAAGAAAAGGATAAGGGGATGCTTCAGTAGGCCAAGAGCTCGTAGAATAGAAGGGAAAGAGAGGAAAGGAAGAAAAGAAGGGAAAGAAAGAAGAACAAAGGGGAAGAAGAAAGGGATTTCTCATGCGCACGCCTTTGAGGCCTCCCCAAGCCAACTCGACTACGTAACACGACACTTCGTAAGCTTGTAAGCAGTGGGAGGAGACTACTAGGACTCTGACCACATGCTTAGTAAGTGTCTACACTCCTCGTTCATTCAATCAAAGTATTTTGCAATAGGATAAGTACTCGAATCAAACATAATTAATCATTGTAGAAGATGTAATATTGGACATTTCAAAAGTGGCCCCCCTAGAAAAAAATGAAAATAAGGTTGAAATGTCAATAAAAAGGAGGATAAGTGCATGCTTGTGCAGGCCAAGAGCTAGTAGAATAGAAAGAAAAGAGAGGAAATCAAGGAAAGAAAGGAAATAAAGAAGAAAAAAGGGGAAGAGGATGAAGGGGTTTCAAATGTGCATGCTTTTAGGACCTCGCCTAGCCAACTTGACTACATAACACAACACGCAGTAAGTTTCCACGCTCATCATTCGTCCAATTGAAGTAATTTGCAACGGAGTAAGTACTCGTATCAAACATAATTAATCGCTGTAGAAGATGTAAAATGTTGATTTTTCAAAGGTGGGGCCTACATAGAAGAAGCAAAATAAGGTGGAAAAGTCAATAAAGAAGAGGATAAGCGGATGCTTTAGCTTGAAGAGAGCTCATAGAATAGAAATGAAAGAGAGGAAAGGAAGAAAAGAAGGGAAAGAAAGAAGAAGAAAGTGGAAGAAGAGTGATGGGTTTTCTCATATGCATGCCTTTGGGATCTCGCCAAGCCGATTCGATTACATAACACAACACCCGGTAAAGGTAAGTGTCCACGCTCCTCGTTCATCCAATCGAAGTGTTTTGCAATAAGATAAGTACTCGAATTACACACGACTAATCATAGTAGAATATGTAAGATTTTGACTTTAAAAAGGTGGGTTACACATAAAAAAGGAAAATAAGACTAAAAAGTCAATAAAGAAGAGGATAAATGGAGGCTTCAATAGGCCAAGAGCTTGTGCAATAGAAAGGAAAGAGAGGAAATGAAGAAAATAAGGGAAAGAAGGAAGAAGAAAGGGGAAGAAGAGGAAGGAGTTTCTCATATGCACACCTTTGGGACCTTGCTATGCCTGCTCGACTATGTATCACAACATTGGGTAAAGGTCCACGCTCTTCGTTCGTCCAATCCAAGTATTTTCAACAACATAAGCACTCGAATCAAACAATAATTAACCACAGTAGAAGATGTAATAGTTTGACTTTCCAAAGGTGGGGTCCACAAAGAAAAAGGAAAATAAGGTTGAAAAGTCAATAAAGAAGAGGATAAATGGATGCTTCAGCATGATGAGAGCTCGTAGAATAGAAAGAAAAAAGAGAAAAGTAAGAAACAAAGGGAAAGAAAGAAGAAGTGAGGGGAAGAATAGAAAAGGGGTTTCTCATGTGCACACCTTTGGGACCTTGCCAAGCTGACTCGATTATGTAGCACAACACCTAGTAAATGTCCACACTCCTTGTTCATCTAATCGAAGTATTTCTTGGGTTTAAGGCTTGAATTTGGAATTTTGGGAAAATAAAATCGAGCCGCAAAATCCAATTTTTGAGTTGTGGATCTTCAAGATTTCATGGAAATGGAGGTTTATGGTGTCGTGGAGCCATGGGGTTAGTCAAGAACCATTTTTGACCAACGGTTTTGTCAGAATGGGATTTTAGGGTTTTACGGACCAGTTCCATATTGTATATAGGTTTGAATAATTGCTTCAAGTGAGTGATTTGTTAACGCGTGGGAGTTATTTTGTCAGCGTTTAAGCTTAGCATAGCTGAGCCATAGCTGAGATAGCATTTACTTGGTTTTGATGCTATTTATCGCTTATATGATAGGAATGCGAGTTCATTGGATCGAGTGAGTCTTGTTATTTAGTTTGGGGGCATATTGAGGTGAGTGGTATTATATCCTATTTGAATTTGTAAAACTCATGTTCCGAGAGTGCTAAGGATTATATACAATACGAATTATGAAATGACATTTGTTGCATAAAAGCCAAATCTAACATTTACTGCTCTTTGGTTGTCTACGCATGTTTAGAAAGTGTGTTTGCAAAGTATTGTAAAGTAGTATGTGTGTATGTGTGACTACTTTGCAATTGGTTTATGGAAATGTTTATGAATAATTTGTTTGGTGTATGAGATTGATTTCTAAAATAGATTCCTGGTATTGGAGGATGGTTTTTTATGCTTAATAGGACTGTGAACCCAGTGATGCGTTAATGGGTATGCACACCAGGTTTAGGATATCCTTCTAGGCCGAGCCACCGACTTTGTAGGTGGAGACCTTACCAAGGGGAAATCTTGATTGCCTTGTCACAAGACGTTGTGTCGTGACTCTAGTTTGATATTGAGTAAAGGATTTGTCAATGTATGGACCATTGACATGAGTTTTGATATGAGATGGATCAACAAATGGACCTTGACGAAGTTTTTGATAGAGATTAATCAATAGACTTGATCATTGATGTTTGAATCGTGATGGGGGATTTAAACGTGTATTTCTAACTATTACAAAGCTTTGTTGAAATGAACGACTCATACTTGATTTGATATGTATATTAATGAGTTGGATTATAAGTTATTGGTTATGCTCTACACTTATATATATGCATAGTGATTGCTCGATTTGCTTAGAAGATACGTACTACTAATTGAGTATGTCGTTGCTCACTCATCTATTCCCAAATCTTTTTAGGTCCCTCGATTAGCGACTAACAGAGCGAGAGCATTGTTTACGGGGATTTTTGGGAGTTGGAAATGTGACATCCTAGAAATTCACCGACCCTGTTAGTATAATTGGATCGTTAAGGGCTTGGATTATTTTAAATCGGGCCAGAAGATAAGCCCGATGGACCGTGAGGAATGTGTGGGCTTAAGAAATTGGCGGGCCACACAAGTCATCGAGTTGGGCTCGATTAGCTGAAGGATAGATTATGGATTTGGGCTTGGCTTGGAGCGGGCCAAGAATCGGATTTGTTAGAATGGTAAATTAAGTTTAGGGCCGAGTTGTCGTAGAATGAGCCTAGTGGGCTAGAGACGGGTATTTAGGCCCAAGTGTTTGCATTTCTAATTAAGTTTATAGATTATAGTTATGAGGATTTAATTAGTAATTGTAATGCTAGTGTCGACTACTAACTTTAGTATTTCTCGCGATAAATTCTTCATAGATTAGCGCCAAGTTGTTAAAGTGTCATGTGAATTCATAGATTTGTATAATTACAAGAGAATTGAAATTTAGTGGATTCGGAATGAAATTAAGTGAAAGGTATTAGAAACTAATAAACTGACTAACGACACAGATTAGAGGTTAATTGGTATCGAACGCCAGACATCGGGAAGGAATTGTGCATGAAGGTCATGACACCCCCTCCTCTCTCTCTTCTTCCACGGTTTTCTTTCCCCAAAACCAAAATTACTGAAGGGGAAAACATAATCATTAAACTTGTTAATGATTAAGCTACTCACCTAGGGATTAGACTTGTAGCTCTATTTCCCACATAACTCACGCCATTCTCTCTCTCTCCAAAAAGCAAAACCGAGAATCTCTTCTTCTACCTCCCTCCCTCTCTCTCTCGGTTCGAACAGAAGCAAACCAGCAGTAGCTCCAGCGACTTTGCTTCTTCTTGTGTGAGTTTAGATGCTGATTCTTGAAGAACTTTGAGTCACCAACGAAGCTAAGCAATGGTAAGGAAAAGATAAGTCTCTAAGCTAGAAGTTATCCGTTGTTTTGTCGAGGGAACTCGCAGAACTAACCGAATGGTGGAGGATTAGGTGTGATGGTTCTGTTTTGTGTTGAAATGAGCTAGATGAACTCTAGATTGAGGCTGTGAGTCCTTGCATGTCATGTTAGAGCCTTGCATGTTTCAAAAATTGAGTGTAAGTTAGCTGAGTTGGTCAAGTAAGATGGAGAGGTGACTGTCGAGTGAGGAAAGATGCTGCATGTTGCTGTAGATGAGTCAAGGTGCGAGTATTTGTCTTGAATCAAGTTGTGGATGGTTGTAGGTAAGTGGAGACCTACTGTGGTTACCCTTAGATGCTGTGGAGAAGTGTTGGAATACTAAAAGAGGAATTTGTAGAGAAATTAAACGGTTTAGTTGAACTAAAGATGAAGAAAATGGTGCAAAGCTTTCTGTTCTAGAGAAACAGAGATAGAAAAAATAAGTTACTTAAGAGTATACTAATTAGTTAGGTTTCTATTTCTAGTTTCATTGAGATTCATGCAAAAATGTATTGGCGAGAGTTATTCTCCTTGAAACAGTAAGCTGTTCTGCTGAAAACAGCAAAACCTTCGATAGTTCTACGAATTTTCTATAATTTTTTAGAAAGAAATTTACCTTAAACCCTTCATAAAAGTTGTAGAACACATCTTTAGGAATAACATATCAAAATTTGAGAAAACACGGACAAGGTTTGAGTAGTGAAATGATCGTTCTTCTGTAGGTACTAAATCTGAAAGTTGCTGCAGAATTTTAAAATAGGAGACAGCAAATTACTGCTCTTAATACATTTAGATATAGACTTAGGTTTCTTCATGAAAAAATGTTAATCTATGTCTTTTCTATAACATACTAAAATTTCGTAATATTCCGATAAGATTAGACATACTTTCTGTGTCTATGTTTGAAACTGCCCATATTAGCTAATATACTGCCTTGATCCGAGAATGTGCATTAGTTGTTATGTCTTTTGTACTTGACCTTCATGACATATATGAAGTCTAATGATCTCATTATAGTGGTTAGTTCAAGCATTAGCATGCCTCTTCCATCATTTGAAGTGAAGTCATTGTATGGTTACCAAGAGTGACACGTGCATGCAATGAATGTGAGGCGTTGCGCTTGATTATGGGGCAAAACTGTTAGGCATGGAATGGGACATGCTAAAATGGTTTTACTTTATAATCAAGACCTATGTGGATATTTGGCGCATGAGTGATTGTGTTCCAATTATTGATTATGCTTGAGTGAATTGTGTGCTCTTGAGGTCTTGTGCCTGCTATGATGACATTAATCAAAGGTGTGATGTGTGGAATGTGTGCTTGAAATGAGTAAGAGATTTCCATTCGTACTGAGATGCCGGTGATGCCCCAGGGAGTGGGATGCCCATGCTGTGTGTTCTTGGATGCCTCGGTTGAACACGACGCCGGGATGCCTCGGAGTGAGATGCCCTTGTAGGTGATCAAGGATGCCTCGGTTGTGTAATACTGAGATGCCTCGGAGTGAGATGCCCATAATAGCAATATTGTGAAAGTCTGGATGTGGGATTCCGGAAGTGACTTGATCGGGCCGGTTGCGTTCCGGTGGGTAAACTGATCGAGGGTGGATTTGATATACACATTAAATTATAATTTCCACTTGGCGTGTGAGTTGTGCATATCACTGTTGCATTTTATCTTGATACAGATTAAGAGCATGAGGTATATAGGTGCATTTAGCATGTTGGGTATGGAGTGATCATTTATGTGGTGCATCAATATTTATTTAGTTATACCTGTGACAATCCCGTCTTAGTATCTTAAGCTATTTGGTTGTGTTTCTCTTGTCTTCTTTGGCAGATGTGGATTGTCTAGGTTAGAGTCTTATTATTTCTTTACTAGGCATTGCTCATTCCTTATTTTTTTTAGATTTTTAGTATGGACGTGCCTCCGATTGCTCGTTATGGGGTGATAGCACGTATCGAGGTTTCTTTTCATGATGTGTTTAATCCTGATGTCAAAATGACCTTTCCAAAGTATGAGGCTACTCTGTGGATGGATGACGGTAAAACATATATGATTTCGATGAGGTTTGTTGCATGGTTCATAAACCACGAAGGGGAGATGTTTGGCCCCCTTCCTTTTGGTGCTGGAGGACTTGGAGTTGGGACGGATGGTGCTTAGGCGTCCAGATCGTGTAGAAGCTGGAGGAACATCTTTTGTTTTTTTTATGGACGTGGGCTTGTGTGGGATAGTGGAGTTAGAAACCCCCCCCCACCCTTTTTCCTTAGCTGTTTACTTACACCTTTGCTTTTGAACTTGTAAGTATGTTATACATAGGTGGAAAAACTTGTAAATAATCCAGGTTGATTTTTGTAAGCCCGAATGTTGTTAACAGGAAAGTAATGAAGCTTCTCATGATCTTTATATATGATCCTGGTTGGATTGTCTAATGTTAGTTGACAGGACTATTGCAGGATAACCTTGTTATATAAAGTTTAGATCTCAAAATATTCATGTTATACATGCTAACCTTTAAATGTGGACGCTGTAGTCCAACAGTTGAGATTAATAAGTCCTATAAGATGATAATCCATGTGATTTCCACTTGGGCTTAGTATGTGACGCTACTAGGACGTCACAGGGAAAGTGGTGGTTAGACACCAACGCTTTCGTGATTTTATGGCCGTCTGATAATTTTTTTATGTTCTTAATAATTTGATATCAAGACAAAATGGTAAATCTTTCTCCAATTTGGACTCTAACGTCACTAAAGATATTTGGATTTCCACTGCATACATTCAAGCATCTAGAAATAACAATTCATCTGAGGTTGGGTCTTGTCAAGGTGTCAAACTCCTAACATATTTTCAACAAGTAACAAATAGTTTCTTTGTGCGGCTAGCAATTATCTTGGAGGGAAAAGTAACAATCCAACTCATGAATAATGAATTCTATGTAGCTTAGTGTATTTTGTCAGTAGGGACTAATTATGATGAAATTGCTATTTCTACAGCTACATTTGCTATTTCTTCTTTGTGATTTTGAGAATTGTGGCCAAGTCAAACCGTGTTTTGTAAAAATTGTCTCGCTATTTCTTCTCCCGTGTGTTCACTATCCACCGGTAAAAACTACAGATCTCAGCACCACATATTTTCAACAATCGAGTTAGATGAAGGAAAACAAATCTCGTATGAATTGAACTACTTATGTTTATGAACTCTTCACACAAAATCGAAGGAACTATTTGCATCATGTCCTCAAAACTTTTTGAGGAGATACGTGCATGAATAATGCTTTAGAAATTGATAATGGAGGATAAGCTTCATCATCGATAGGGAAACGACTTGGAGTATATTACAAAGCCACACATTGACAATTTACATTCCCATGCAACATTAATAGTTATTAACTAAATTTTGTGGCAAAAATAGTATTTCGATTTGAATAATATAATCACTGTACATAAGGCAATAGAGAGGTAGAAGCCAAGATGACTACTTCAAAAGAATGAACAAATCAAGAATGCATATCTGGCATTGCATTGTTTCAAGCAGTGATCCCAGGTAAAAATAATAGGATAGAACCTGGTCAAAAGGATCTTGCAATAGCATAAGTACTTGAATCAGGCATAATTGATCATTGTTAATGATGTAATATTTTGACATTTCAAAGGTGTGGCCCACACGGAAAAAAATAAAATAAAAATAAGGTTGAAAAGTCAATAAAGAAGAGGATAAGGGGATGCTTCAACAGGCCAAGAGCTCGTAGAATATAAGGGAAAGAGAGGAAAGGAAAAAAAGAAGGGAAAGAAATAAGAACAAAGGGGAAGAAGAAAGGGATTTCTCATGTGCACGCCTTTTGTCACGCCTTGATTCTCGAGCGTCTGCCCATCCCTCGGTGGTTGATTAAATTGTGACATCCCAGGACGAGTTGCCGACCCATTCATTTTAACGCACATGCGGAAGCGTATAAATAAATCCCCAGAAACCACAAATATTAGATAGAAAAGGAGGGCCACAATTTCACAACCACAACACACCTTTATTTACAGCCGACTAGTTTATATACAATACTAGTCTATAGGCAAAAGTCTACAAAAGACCGACTCTCAAAATGAAACTGTCATAAGATCAGCTAGCTAGACACAATCGCCAATCCTTCGATCTCCACAGGCTCCGAGGGTGTCGGGTCCTCCATCACACCATCAAGAGGGTCAACTACACTCTCACCTAGAGTGGCTTCAACTACCATAGTGGGGATTTCAAAACCCCAAAGGGGACCCACCCTGAATCTATTAGGTCCGTAGCGAAACCACGCTCTGAATCGATGAGGTACCCTATGAGGTAAGTCCTTTTCGACTGAGACGATGGTCACCACAAGTTCATAGACCCTGTGACTTTCAGGGTTGGAGTAGTTGAAAACCTGCTCGATAACCCTCATGGGCCAGCCAAAATGTTCCGGAGGAACCGCCATCTAAGGACTTGAAAGAATTGAGCTCATGACGGGGTGAGACAATGTCTCAGCAAGTTCACCCCTTAAACTCCAACTAGGAAGGAAATACGCCTAAAGACAGTCTATGCACACACAAGACAGAGGACTTACCTTGCCTCAGTTCCTTCCTGCACGTTAGTACAGTTCATATACTCAATCAATTCAATTTAAATCAATCGATCATTCGATCCACTCAATCAATACCATCTATCAATCAATCGATACGATCACTGCTCACACAAGCTAAAATAGATGGTCATAGCTCTCACAAGCTAATATAGATAGATAGTAGCTTGCACTGTTGGAGAAAACTCATTTGATGTTTTGAAGCTAACAAAACTTATTCAAAGTCTATTCTGAAGAATTCCAGAATTTTGTGTTGAAGTCTAAAGATGCCCAGACTCTATGTCAAAGTCTGAAGACTCCCAGACTTTATGTCAAAGTCTGCCCACACTGATAAATTCCAGACTGAACGAAAGTGAAGGATGAAGACTTTTCCAGATAAGGGATTATCTTTCTTTCTTCAAGGAATTGATTCGTATGGATTATATATGGACTTTTGGTTGGAAATCACATCTACGGGATTGGATATCTTTATTAGAATCAATTTGGATTTATCAAATCTTTTTGAAGGGCAAGTATTTTTGGAAAGAATCTACTTATGGAAACCAAGATCCTGATTGTATGGGCGAACAGGATTGACGGTGTCACACCCCGATCCTCGAGAGGTAATGATCATTAAACGCTCTGAGGAAAACGTCCCATAGTAGGACTACTCCTCCCGAAAACACAGCATCTCTAGCGGCTCTCCACCAGGTATTGGCATTACCTTGCAGCTGGTAGACTACAAGGACCACTTTCTTTGCTTTAGTGCACATCAAAAGTGCAAAAGCTTTCTCGAGATCTTGGATCCAAAGAGATGCGGCCTCTGGATCTCTAGTACTCGTGAACCTTGGCGGGTTCAGCTTTAAGAACTATTCCACCAACTTATGAATTTGCCTCTCTCTGTGTACTGCTACATTCTCAGGCTGAACTTCGGCGGGTGTAGCAGCAAGTCCGGCAATGGGTGCGGCCTCAGCAGCGGCAACAATAGCAGTGGCTGCAGCAACGACGACTTTATTCTGGGCCTATTGCCCTATCAGGTCTCTCATGGCTTCAAGCGCCTACATGATCCCTTCCATTCTTGGATCACCAAGGGGTGCTACCCCAGCACCAACAGAAGGTGGTGCTACTCCACTGGCACTAGCCTATGTTGGCGCCTTACCTTTGCCTCCTCGAGTACCGACCCTAGTGGGCATCCTACCCTGAGTCGCAAGTCTAACCATTCTCTTACCGAATTAGAAGCCGAGCGATCCACACAAACAAACAATTCTACAAATCAGCTATCAAAGACATGCACCAACATGAATTCAAAGGCATTTCCTACTACTATCCCATAGACCATCACACCTTATCACTCCAATGTCTAACTTTCTCTCAAATACCACTTAAACAAGGATGTCACGCCCCGATCCTCGAGCGTGCCCCCATCCCTCACTGGTCGATTAAATAACGATGTCCCAGTACGCATCACCGACCCTTTCATTTTAAATGCACATGTGGAAGCAAATAATAATCCCTAGACAACACACAATGGGATAGGAAAGTAGGACCATAAATTTTCAAACCAAAACGAGCCTTTTATAAACAAATAGGTCTCTTTACAATACCAAGCTATTTACGAAAATATCGGCTTAACAAAGAGGGAACTGTCCTATGACCCACTAGTCAGATACGTTCGCCGATTCTTTGGTCTCCACCTTCCCAGACTTTGGGCTTCCAGTCCTCCACCAACATAATCTAATACGTCCAATCAAATCAGGACTGCTCCCTCTAAGCTGATAAATAGATAGTATAGCTCGTAAACTAAGCTGATAAATAGTATATTGCGAGCAATCTAAGCTAACATATCAGAGCCCGTAGGTTGATATAGTATATCAGTATACTGCTTGCAATCTAAGCTAACATATCGCCCGTAGGCTGATATAGTATACGACCCCAACCATACAACCAATTCATTATTTTTATCATGCCCGATAAAAAGAGCCGTGTGTGAGTACACGGTCAGCCTTAGCCAAAATACAATATTTTCACTTTTGAACATCCTACTAATTTCAACATTCCCAAAATAGATTTTTGGCGTTATAGACCAGTGCCCGGTAATTTTCCAATTAATTACCACAATTATCATTTTTTGGGATAATTACTCACAATCACAAATCACGTACAATCAGTACAAAATAGAACTCAATTAAATAAACAAATCATGCCACTATAATCAGTATAAAATTCCGGTCACCGACTATTCCGGTCTAATTTTCAGAAAATAATTAATAATTGCAGAATAAGCATACTTAGGGCTGTAAAGCTTAATTATATGCCGAAACAGGCCCGGAAAAATTCCGAGACTCGTTAAATAAATACTAGAGTTTATTTACTCACTAATTGCACCAAACTAACCACCTAACATGTAATAACGATTAATTAAATTGCTAATCTAATTTAACTATCCACCTAATCCAGCTTAGTCTAAACTAAACAACCCTTAAGCGTCATTAACCTACTAAGCGAGGATTAGTGAGTTAAACTCACTTGTTTAGCGTTCCGATGAGTCCACGGCGATGGCAACGCAGAGGCGAGCGACAATCCTCCTAGCGGTAACACCAAGCGAGGCTGGGAATGGCTCGAAAATGGGCCATGAAGACCTCACGGCTTGCTGGTTTCTGCTTCTGTTCAGGGCTAAACTGTAGAGAGAGAACCAGCGGCTAAACGGCAAGGAAACAGGTTGATCAGAGCTCCAACGAGCAGGTGGTTGGCAATCGCTGGCTCCTGGGGTCAAGGGGGTCTTATTAGTGGTTGGTACGGGTAAATGAAGTGCTGGAATGGGAGAAAAATAAAAGAAAACTTGAAATAGGCGGACCCAGGTGGAACCAAGCGGTTCGGTAGCCGATTCCTTCTCACTGGCGGACGAGACGTCCGGTGGATCGTTCTGGCGAGTAGTAGGGTGCTCTGGTATGGTCTTGACGTGCTGAAGACGATGGTGGGTGAAGCGTGGGCTGATTCTCATAGGAAGACAACTTTTAACTCGAGTTTTTGACAAAAGGTTAGCTAGAGCAAAAACTGGAACGAGGAGAAAACAGAGGGAAAAAGAGGTTGATGGGCAAGGGGCATGGGCTAGCTCGGTTTTTCTAGTTCTCTTGAGCTTTCCAATGACCTCAGCAATGGAGAAAGGAGGGGGATAAAGGAAGAAGATGCTCCACCTTGCATGGCTGTCCTCCACCTTTGATTTTCAATCTCCAAATCCCATCCAGAAGCATTTGAGATGGTCCAATAGTCATGGGTGGTGGGGGCATACGAATTTGTACATGATTTTGCTTCCAATGGACCCAAATGCTTCTCAATTCAATTCAATTCGGTCTTTAAAAATTCAACAATCGTACTCTCAATCAAATTAGCATTTTTCATTGCCAATAGATCCCACTTGCTTCCCAATTGCACGATCAAAAACGGTCCTCTGACTTTTCTGGACAAAAACGACCCTACCTTGACTTTTTCCCAAAAAGTCTCAGTTTGCAAAAAAATCTTTGGGGAGACTAAGTTGACATTCCTAAAATGACTCGTGACATGACAGAACTTTCAATTTCTGAAATCATATTCAAATTCGCGGTTAATTTCAATCTTGCACGATTTTAGTGTGACCTAGACTACCAAGTAGCTTTCAAAAATTTCTACTGCAAACAACCCATGGTCAATTTTCTTCAAACCACAATGAACCCACTCGACACATTAGCGACTCTCGGTTGTCGTGAAAATCTTGAGGTCTCAAATACGGGCACATGGTACTAAAACGACAGAAAAATCAGTCTAATCCCGGCCGACAATAATTTTCCAATTTAGTGGAGTCACCCACGTTTAGCCATACATCTCCATTGAACCGACCTATTTCTGATCCCTGATCGATTTTTAAATGTATCGTAATGACCTATAAAGATGAGCACGGTCGAGTAGCCAATTTCTGGTCAAATTCTTAAGTCTATTGCATTAAAATTCCTTAATGACTTCTTCAGATAGTCTAGTTATCTCACGAGTGATCAGCTCTGGGAATAGCACTATAGGCGCATCAATGAAAAGCCCGATTAATTTAATTGAAAGCAGAACTGAGAAATCCAAGATGTCATAGACGGGCTTTCATCACAATCTTCAAATGGCTCGAGATCTCCTTGATTGATTCTGTCCAACGGGTTGATTGGAAGAATTCCTTTGGAAAGTGCCAATGGTCGAGAATACATGAAGGAGTATTTAAGGAGGACTCTTCAGTTGTTCGATAAAGTGCATGAAAGAGAAATTCCAAAGTCTGAAGCTTCCCAGTTTCTTGTTATTTCATATACTGAGCTCAAAGTTGTATTCAAAAGAGAAAAAAATATTGTGTGACTTCGTAAGAGAACAGTAAATACTCTTCACTGTGAAGTTGAGATCGCAAGATTGTAAATTCTCTTTTGATTCATAGTGGAATCCGGCCAGAAGGCCGTCAGCGTGGGAGAGTGGATGTAGGCTTAATATAAGCCGAACCACTATAAATTATGTGTTCATATTCTCTTCCTTGAACTTCTTTATCTTGTTCAGTTCTATTTAACCGCTAAAGTCTGAACTTGCTCAAAGTCTGTTGTTCTTCAAACTCAATTTCTAAAGTAAAATATTTTCACTGTTCTTTGCTAAAAATTGTTTTCACGCCTATTCACCCCCTCTAGGTGTTCATACTAGCACTAGCAATTGGTATCAGAGCATGTGTGCTTAATTTTTGAAGTGTTTTTACTTCTAAGCTAAAGATCCTCTATGACTAGTATTTTGGCTCTAGGTTTGGTTGAAGGTCAAAGCAACACTAGACCTCCTTACTTCGATGGAAATAAATACAATGTCTAGAAGAACAAGATGAAGACATTTCTCAGATCCAGAGATCCTTTGGAGTGGGATGTCGTAGAAAAAGGGATCAACCCTAAAGCTACATCAGCTTTAGACCGAGGAAAAGAAGTCATTGATTCTGATGAAGCAACACAAGCTGAATTTACCAAGAGACAAGCTCTTGACACGAAAGCAATCTACTCTTTATAGTGTGCCTTATCTCTTACTGAGTATAACCGAATTTCTTCTTGTGAAATAGCAAAAGAAGTTTGGGACAGATTGCATGTAACCTACAAAGGAACTGACTGTGTGAAGGAAACTAAAATAAACATTTTGCTTGGACAGTATGAAGCCTTCAGAATGAAGCTTGGAGAATCTATCACCGATATGTTCAGTCGATTTACAAAGATTGTAGATGGCCTGGCTTATCAAGGTCAACGAATCTTAGGACCAATGAAAGTCAATAAGCTATTGCGTGGGCTTTCGAAAGACTAGAATCATGTGAACACTTCAATTAGAGAAACCTAGAGGATCATGCCTCTATCAATTGATGAACTAATAGGCACGCTTCAGTCATACGAAGTGGAACAAATAAATGATGAAGAAGATCCTAAAGGTAAGAAGTCAATTGCTTTAAAGTCTAACGTTGATTATGATGATACAGACTCAGATGATAATATGGACGACGAAGAGCTGGCACTCATAATCAAGAAATTCAAAAAGCTGAATAGAAAGGGAAGAAGATTCAACTGGAAGAAACAAAGCACGCAAAATTTCCAGAAGAAACCAACTAAGGGCAATGAAACTAGTAAAGATGTGATATGCTTCGAATACAAGAAAAATGAGCATATCAAACCTAACTATCCTCTATTGAAGAAGAATAAAGGAAAAACTGAGAAATACAAAAAGGCACTCAAAGCTGAAACTTTGAGTGACATCGAGTGTGAGGAAAGCGAAGAGGAATATGCCAACATATGTCTAATGGCTCACTCCGACTCAGACTCAGAATCAGAAACAAATTCAGATTCAGATTCAAACAAAGAAATGAGGTTAGTGATTTAAAAATTCCCATCAAAGTCTCTAAATACATAGATGAACTTTGTCTCATCCTCAAATCCTCTCTTAAAAGGATTTTTGAACTAAAAAGGAAGAATTCTAAACTCAAGTAACAAGAAGCTTCTTGGAAAGAAAATTTTGAAAATCTAAAAATAAGTTTTGATAATTTGAAAGAAAATTATGATTCTCTTTCAAAGGAAAACACTTTTTTGAAAAGTGATATCTCAAATATAACAAAAAGATTTTCAAAAGGATACGAGAAACTAGAGAAAATTCTTTCAGTTCAAATACCCTACTTTAACAAATTTGGTTTGGGTATGACTTTAGAAATTGTTCCATTAATCGATTTTCCAATAGTAAAATAAAGAATTAAACAAAGACCTGCAAAGGTTTTTTACAAAAATCATTTTCAAAAAAAAATTGTAAAACATGTTGACCGAAGTGCACTCAGATGTTCAAAGTGTAACATCTTAGAACATTTCGAGAAAGAATGTCCCAAGATTTGGAGACCAATTAAGAAGGACTAGGCTAAGACTATTTTTAATACTAACCCTCCTGGACCCAAGAAAATCTGGGTACCAAAGAAAGTTTGAATTTATCTTTTGATCGCAGGTCACTATCAAAAGGAAGATCAAGTGGTATTTGAATAGTGGTTGTTTGAGGCATATGATTGGAGACTCAAGCTGCTTTATCAAACTTGCGAGACTAAATGGAGGAAAAGTATCTTTTGGAGGAAACAACAAAGGAAAGATTGTAGGATGTGGAACTGTGAAGATTGGAAGCCTAACTATCAACAACGTTTCCTTGGTGGAAGGTTTGAACTATAATCTGTTGAGCATAAGTCAGCTTTGCAATACTGGTTTCAGAATAAACTTCCAAGAAGGCATTTGTTCTGGAATGAGTCAAGACTTCTCTCAATCTTTCACTAGGCGAAGGCATGGCAACATTTACCTTCTGGATGTAAACCCAAAAAGTTCTTAGTGTCTTATTTCCATTCAAGATGAAGCAAGTCTCTGGCATCGAAAGCTTGGTCATGTAAACCTGAAGCAAATTTCCAAGATCTCTTCTAAGAAGCTTGTTCGAGGACTTCCAAATCTAGCTTACCAGAAGAATGAGTTGTGCACTCCCTGTGTTCTGGGAAAATAGGTTAGAAGTTCCTTTAAGTCTGTGAATCAAGTCTCTACCAATTGAGCTCTGCAACTTCTTCATATGGACCTTTTTGGTCCAACCAGAACTCAAAGTATTGGTGGAAAGGAGTATTGTCTAGTAATCGTGGATAATTTTACTCACACTTCACTTGGGTCTACTTTTTAGCAAGTAAGTCTGAAGCCTTCTCTTATTTCTCAAAGTTTGCCAAGAAGGTTCAGAATGAAAAGGGTTATGCTATTTCAAGCATATGAACTGACCATAGAGGTGAGTTTGAGAAGCAAAGTCCTGTGATGAATCTGGTTTTCAGCATGTTTTATCTTCTCCATACACTCCAGAACAAAATGGGGTTGTGGAAAGGAAAAACAGATCTTTACAAGAGATGGCCAGAACTCTCTTAAGAGAGAGCAAGATATCGTCTTGATTTTGGGCAAAAGCAGTTTCTACAGCTTGCCATATTATCAACAGAATATTCTTGAGGCTTATTCTAGAGAAAACTCCTTATGAAGTGTATAAAGGAAAGAAACCAAATGTTTCATACTTTTATGTCTTTGGCTGTAAATGTTTTATTCTAAAGAATGCAAATGATCGATCTGGAAAGTTCGAAGCAAAGTTAGATGAAGGAATCTTTCTTGGTTATTCGACTTCAAGCAAAGCTTATAGAGTCTTTAACAAGAAGACTCAATCCGTGGAAGAATCTATGAACGTTAAGTTTCAAGACTATGTGGAAAATCTACCTATCCAGACTCAACTTGAAGAGTCGGAACCTATTCCAGACATTACAAAGTCTATTTCCCCCGAAGAGGTTCAGACTTCTAGAGAACAGCAACAAGCAGAACAAGATTCAACCAATGCAAAAGATCAACCAATTGCCAAACCAAGCAGCAACTGGAAGCACAAGTCAAGTCATCCCAAAGAACTTATCATTGGCAACATTGATGAAGGTTTTCGCACAGATCCAAAGGAAGAGAAGAGTCCAATGCTCTAACACTTGTTTCTAAGATAGAATCAAAAGGTGTAAATGAAGCCCTATCTGATGAAAGCTGGATAGAAGCTTTGTAGGAAGAACTCAGACAATTCAGCATGAACGATGTAAATGAGCTAATTCCAAAACCCAAAGGCAAATCCATTATTGGAACGAAATGGGTTTTCAAGAACAAGATGAACGAGAATGGTAAAGTGGTTGGAAATAAAGCAAGACTCGTGGCAAAAGGATATACATAAAAAGAAGGGATAGACTATGACGAGACCTATGCACCAGTAGCGAGGTTATAAGCAATTAGATTATTACTTACTTTTGCTTACAATAAAAATTTCAGGTTATTCCAGATGGATGTCAAAAGTGCATTCCTGAATGGATTCATACAAGAAGAAGTCTATGTGGATCAACCACTAGGATTTGAAGATCCAAGAAAGCCAGACTCGGTCTACAAACTGAAAAATGCCTTATATGGACTGAAGCAAGCATCTCGAGCCTGGTATGAGAGGTTGAGTAAGTTTCTAATTCAAAATGGTTTTGAAAAGGGAAAGGTCGATACAACCTTGTTTATTAAGAAAGAAGGAAAATACTTTCTACTGGTACAAATTTATGTAGATGATATTATTTTTGGTTCCCCTAACGAAAGTCTTTGCAAGAAATTTTCAAGGTCTATGCATGATGAATTCGAGATGAACATAATGGGTGAGTTAACTTTCTTTCTGGGATTGCAAGTTAGACAGTCAAAGAAAGGTATATTCATTCACTAAGAAAAATATACCAAAGATCTCATCAAGAAATTTTGGGTTGGAAAATTGCAAGAAAACAGAGACTCCAATTTCAAGTCCTTTGAAACTAGATAAGGATGAAGAAGAAAAGAAAGTAGATCAGAAGCTTTATAGAAGCATGATCGGTTCACTTCTCTACCTTACTGCTTCTAGACCTGATATTTTATTCAATGTGTGCATGTATGCTAGATTTCAATCTGATCCTAGAGAATCTCATCTAAGTGCTGTAAAATGCATTATTAAATATGTTGCGACCTGTCCAAAGCTTGGTATGTCGTATCCAAAAGAATGAGACTTTACTCTTCTTGAATATTCAGACATTGATTTAGCAGGTTGTAAAGTCGATAGAAAGAGCATATCTAGCACTTGTCAACTGCTGGGAAATATGTTAGTAACTTGGTTCTCAAGGAAGCAAAGTACTGTGGTTCTTTCAACTGCATAAGCAGAATATGTTGCTCTTAGGAGTTGTTGCTCTCAAATTCTATGGATAAGACAACAACTGAGAGACTTTGGGATTGAAGAATCATGTACCGAGATCAAATGTGACAACATCAGTGCTATTAACCTTACCAAGAATCCAATTCTTCATTCAAGGGCGAAGCATATAGAGATTCGACATCACTTTATAAGAGATCATGTCCAAAATTGGGAGATTATGATTCAGTTCATTGATTTAAAGAATCAACTAGCAGACATCTTCACGAAGCCCCTGGAGAAAAATTTATTTGAATTTATTCGCACCAAGTTGAATATTATTTCTATTTCGGGGTAAAGTCTGAAGTTGGTCAGACTCAAACTTTCCAAACTCTACTTCAGTAAAAGAAAGTCTCGAATCCAAGTATTTTATTGTTGGAATGAAAAGGTATGTTTAATCCTATAATTGTTTGCCTATTTTACTTTTAGAAGTTATCTTTTTTCATATTTTTGAATTTTTGGCAGTTTTTATTTTCAATTATTTCAAAAAAGGTAATTTTCTTTCTGATGGTTCGTTTATCTCTTTTATTTGTGACCATTCATCTTCTTTATATACTCTCTTGTATTCCTTCGAGCACTTTTTACCAAACCCTAGAATACAAACTTTCTACTATCTCGTTTCTATTATCTCTTGTTTTTACTCTCAAGATTGTTCCGCAAGTTTCCATCTTTTTCACTCAAATCAGCCTAAGAAATCCTCCAAGCCTGCAAAAATGTATTTCCAAAGGAAATCCTCCCGGATTGCCAACCAAGGACCAAGGAGCATGCCAGAAAGGCCGACTCATTTTGATCTCACTGAGGAAGACTCTCCACGCAACTCTCCTCAACACTCTCAGTAGCATTTCACTTAGGATGTTCCTCACGAACCTCTGGAGGAGGAAGTTGTAGAAGATGCAAAACCTCTCAGAGCCTCGAGACCCCAGGTTCATTATAATCTTTACACTCATTTAAAGCAGGGTGGTACTCCCATGTCTTTCATTGATGAGTTTCTTAGAGAGAAATGTTACAAGAATGAAACTTTGTTCTTAAGGAAGATGGAAGAGTTAGGTATAGCACTTAAAGGATCGGTAGACAATGCCTTTCTGCATTTTCCTACATACCCTAGGTTTGGTTTTAATCATCTTGAGAACAAGGATGATGATGAGAAATTTTATTCTAATTTTCAACCAAGAATGGGTATTGCTGCAGACGTTCGTGGAGATAGAACGAGATTGTTTCGTTCTAAGGAACACAAAAAGGTTTACTCTCGGATGTTAAAGAGAGGGGTGATGAATCTTCATACTGTTGATTTTGACTTCCTAGACTCAATCAGGGTTAACTTGAGGGAGAAGTTAGTCTTTCTTCAACTGGAGGAGTTTTATTCTGAGACAACTATTGCTTATCCAAAGTTGACTGCTTATTTCTATTCGAATCTTTCTTTTCTTGACCAGCATCATATCACATTTACTATATATGACAAAGCCTGTGTGGTGAATGTAGACACATTGGCTGATATTATTAGGGTGGAAAGGAGTGGCTTCCAACCAATAAATATCTCATTTGGTCAAGCAATGAGATTTCTTGTCAAGGACAAAGAACTCAAATGAGGCATTACTTATTCCAAACTGTCAGCCTCAAATGTTCTGTTGCACAAAGTGGTCAAATTGGAGCACATCACTCTCATCCTGACAAGGAGAAGCATAACGAAGAAGCAATAATGTCTCCACCTGTAGGCACAAAAACAGGGGGAGCTGGTATTGTTGAGAAAACAAGGACTTCTTCTCCTGTTTTTGCGAGTGATGGTATCAGTAGATCTCCAGCACATCCCGAAGATGTATATGCTTCTCATTTTCCTGAAGCTGATATTGCAGAATCCACACTAAGTCATGGAACTAGACTAGTTGATGTTCCCTCCACTCTCAACTCTCCACGAACTCCACTCGCTGAAGCCAATGCGCAAAATGCACAAAATGCTGATTATCGAAGGATGATAGAACTTCTTTTGGAAGTAAAGGCTCAGCAATATGCTATGGAGATTGAGATTCAACAACTGCATACTACACTGAACAAGTACAATCCTTAGATACTCAAGTACAGTCCTTAGATACTCAGGTCCAGACTCCGAATCAACAACTATCTCAGACTCTTGCCTAGAATGAACAAGCTCTTCAGCTTATCAAGACTGTGTAGACTCAAGTCAAGACTGTTCATCTCCAGTGCCAGAAGGTTGAGGAAGCAGTGTAGTCAATGGGAGATTTCCAACTCATTCGAATTCCAAGACAATCTTGATTTCATTTCTCTCTTCTCTATCCATTCTAATTTTCTCCACTTTTTGCTGTTGACAAAAAGGGCGAGATGTGCATATTAACTCTCTTTGATTTGATTTGTTTTGAGTAACTTTAATTTGTTTTGAATACTCTTGTAGAACTTTTGTGTGATATTCTTTTATGGTGATAGTTATGGATGAGGATGTTTAAATCTTGATATGTGCAAGCTTAACATGTTTTCTGTGGTTGTAGAATCGATGTCATCAAAATCCTTAATTAACTATTTTCTTATAAGATATCGTATACTGCTAAGAGTTGTTTTGTAGGTTATAAATCTTTAAATCTACATGGAAGTTTTGTCACCATAAAAAATGGGGAGATTGTTGGAGAAAACTCTTTTGATGTTTTAAAGCTAACAAAACTTATTCAAAGTCTATTATGAAGAATCCCAAAATTTTGTGGCAAAGTCTGAAGATGCCCAAACTCTATGTCAAAGTCTGAAGACTCCTAAACTTTATGTCAAAGTCTGCCCACACTAATAAATTCCAGACTGAATGAAATTGAAGGATGAAGACTTTTCCAGATAAGGGATTATCTTTCTTTCTTCATGGATTTGGTTCGTATGGATTCTATATGGACTTCTAGTTGGAAATCACATCTACGATATTGGATATCTTTATTATAATCAATTTGGATTCATCAAATCTTTTTGAAGGGCAAGTATTTTTGGAAAGAATCTACTTATGGAAACCAAGATCCTTATTGTATAAGTGAACAGGATTGACGAGCTTTCATCACAATCTTCAAATGGCTCGAGATCTCCTTGATTGATTTTGTCAAACGGGTTGATTGAAAGAATTCCTTTGGAAAGTGCTAAACGGTCGAGAACGCATTAAGGAGTATTTAAGGAGGACTCTCCAGTTGTTCGATAGAGTGCGTGAAAGAGAAATTTCAAAGTCTGAAGCTTCCCAGTTTCTTGTTATTTCATATACTGAGCTCAAAGTTGTATTCAAAAGAGAGAAACTTATTGTGCGACTTCATGAGAAAACAATAGATACTCTTCACTGTGAAGTTGAGATTGCAAGATTGTAAATTCTCTTTTGATTCATAGTGGAATCTAACCAGAAGGCTGTCAGCGTGGGAGAGTGGCCGTAAGCTTAATCTAAGCCGAACCGCTATAAATTCTGTGTTCATATTCTCTTCCCTGAACTTCTTTATCTTGTTCATAATTCTATTTAACTGCTAAAGTTTGAACTTGTTCAAAGTCTATTGTTCTTCATACTCAATTTCTAAAGTAAAATATTTTCACTATTCTTTGCGAAAAATTGTTTCCACACTTATTCACCCCCTCTAGGTGTTCATACTAGCACTAACACGCACAAGCTGATATATATAATAGCTCACCCAAGCTGATATAGTATATTGCTCTCACAAGCTAACATATCGAGCTCACATAAGCTGATATAGTATACTACTCTCACAAGCTGACAATTTGATAAGGCTCGCACAAGCTGACGATAAATGCTCTCACTAGCTGATGATGGTAGGGGGATGTTGGAAATTGGACACTTCCTCGGCCCAGCATGTTGAGACTAGAGCATGACTAGAGAGCGAGTTCTTAAAAACTCTCATTTTCTTGTTGGGGATCTTAGGAGCATCATATTCATCTACCGTGTTAAAAAATACCCTATCAAAATAATCGTGTGTGGGTACACGGTCAGCCTGAGCCAAAAATGCAATATCTTTCTTTTAGAAAATCACACTATTTATATAGTGCATAAAGACATTTTCGGCATTAAAAACTAACGCCTGGTATTTTCTAAGAAAAATACCGAAATTCCATAATTTTGGGATAAATATCCAAAATTACAATTTCCACTCAATTTGCACAAATTAGCACTCAATTAAATAAACCAAGCACACCATTACAATCAGCAGGAAATTTCGGTAACCGGCTATCCCAGTATAATTTCCGGAAAATAATAAATAATTAAATAAATACCAAAAATAATTAAATAAATGCAATTAATTACCAAAAATAGAAACTTATGCCGGAAATGCCTAATTAAACACCGAAATGGGTCCGGAAAATTTCCGAACCAATCTAGATAAATAGTACAACTTATATAGTCTCTAATTAGGTCGTTCTAACCACCTAACATGCAAAATCGAATAATTAAATCGTTAATCCGTTCTAACTAATCACCTAAACCATACTTAGCCTAAACTAATCAACCCTTAAGCATCATTAACTCCATAAGCAGATTTTAGCAAGTAAACTCACCGGTTTAGCGATCTGGTGAGTCCACGGCGACGGCTACGCGAAGACGAGCGACAAACCTCTTAATGGCGACACCAAACCAGGATAGGACGAGCTTCAAAACGGGCCTTGAAGTCCAAAGATCCTTGCTAGGCTTCGGTTCTACTCAAGGCCGAAGGAGGGCTACTCGGGGCTTGGCTTGGGTCGAAATAAGCCAGGTGGGCGGCTAGGCGAGCAAGCGAGGCTTCCGATGGCTGGACAGGGATGACGGCAACCAGGGCAACAGTGGAGGAGTCTCAAACATGAGCTGGGCTCACGGGACAGCGAGCTGGAGGCGAAACGGGTGGCGAACAAGCGCGTAAGGCTCGACGGCAGCGATGGGCTCGAGCGGCGGGCTGAGGAGCTCCGGCGGCTTGGGCAAGCATGCAACGGCTAAGGGGAGGGAGCTACTCGATTTCTCTGCAAATTTTGGAGCTTCAAAGGCCAACAATGGAGAAAGTAGGCCTGCTGAAGAAGAAGGGGATAACTGAAGACTTGGGGGGTCCCATTGGCCTCAAAGTCTTCTATTTCAACTCTATCTCCATTGGCAAGGCCCCACCACAATTGGCTGTCTTCCTGAGCTAAATTGGAGCACAAATTTCCCCCTAGAACCATCCCCAAGTGGTCCAAAATATTCATGGACCCTTGGCCTACGAATTTTGGCCAATCCTCCCCAATTCCACTTCAATTTCTCCTTAAATTAACTCAATGCGGTCCCCATAAATTCAATCAAGATGTCATCGACCAAATTAACATTTTTCCCTACCAATTGAACTCACTTGAATCCCAAAAACGTGAGCAAAACTGATACTCTGATTTTTCCGATAAAAAACGGCCATACTTTGGATTTTTGCCAAAAATCTCTATTTGCAGAAAAATCTTCGAAGGATGAGTCAATGTTTCTAAAATGAATCGTGACATAACAGAACTTTCAATTTCTAAAATCGGGTTCAAATTCACGGTTAATTTCAATCTAGCGCGAATTTAGCGTAATCTAGCCTACTGGGTAGCTTTTAGGAATTTTTTAGTGCAGTTGACCCATGATCGATTATTTTTTGAGCCACAATGTACATCTTTGACACATTGACGACTCTCAATTGTCGTGAAAATCTCGAGGTTTCAAATACGGGCACAAGGTACCAAAACGACAGAAAAATCGATCTAATGCCAATCGACGAGAATTTTGCAATCAGGTGGAATCACCCACACTTTAATCACATATCTTAGTCGAATCGACCTATCTCTGATCTCTGATCGATTTTTAACTGTGCCGTAATGACCCTTGATGACTAGCACGGTCGAGCAGTCGAATTCTCAAGTCTATTTGTGGCACCCCCAAACAACTAAGGTCACCACAGATACCTATCACTCTACCTATTGAATACCAGTTACATATCTTTGATTAAAGGGGTTAAAGAAGAACCGTAGTTCATAGGCATTTTTTTTTTAAAAAGAATTTAGCGCAGCTCATAGCGAAAATAAAGATGAGTCTCACCATCCCTTTACTCTCGTAACGATGATACAATGCACACCAACTACACATCGAAGGAAAACATAAAGCCGAGCCACTTTTATTTACATTTTTATGATGGACATCTCGGGTTGGTACAACTAAAAAGCTAAGACTTTTCACTAAACTTGGCTACAACTCAAAAAAAAGATCTCAACCCTCTAAATCGATCACGTATAACCCTCCATCTACAAGTGTCGGCTATCTCCAAAAAGTGTCAGCTCCCACTCCTCACGCGGGCCATCACACCCACCCTGGTGCATCAGGCGGTGGCGGCGGCAACATCCCCAGCATCACTCCGTCACGACGGACGTGGACGAACAAGAACTCCTAAATGACTGGGCCCCTAGCTAGGCCCACATCATACATCACCAGCACACGAACCCATATGAACACCAAACCAGGGATGGTGACACAAATATGCTCCATACACTCGACCTCCACGTCAGATGGAAGGCCGTAAAAGGTATCGTGTGTGACCGGAGGGAGAGGCATCTTTCTAATCTGAAATGTTAGTCCTCAAAGGGATGAGTACAACCACTCAGCAGGTAAAAGATCCATTAAACTACTCAATGCATCAAACAAAACAATCATGACATCATAGTAGAGTACATATAGTTCATACATGTTAAACATGTCATACCTTTCAGCCATGCACATTTCATCAAAACAGCCATGTATATAAGTCACCATGTCATGTGCATATACCACCATGCACTTGTACATATTATATCATACAGCCATGCATACATGTCACCATACCATGCATGATTCAATTTCAGCTTTTATCTTTCAATTGGGTCACCACATTTTTCTTTCCCGGGATCAGTAATTGCATCCCACATTTTATCGCTCGCACCCAACCTAGCATCGCGAGGAACCTCCGGCACACACCTCCAGGCATCTCGAAACTCCCGAGGACATCCGACACACACCTCCGGGCATCCGGCACTCACCTCCGGGCATCCCGACACTCCCGGGGCATCGTCGGCTCACACCTCCGACGGTATCCTCATTTATCATAATTCATGTTCACAATTGTGTCTCAATATCAACATAGCACATGATTTGATGGCAACAAGGTCAATTTTAGCTTTTGATTTTATATGTAATGCCAAATATCATCACATGTGCAGCAAGATTCAATCACTTAAAAACAATATAATTCATGGGGCAAACTCATGGATTATTGCTATTATTTTAGAAATGGAATGCATTCTTTTAATTTACACTTCTTAAAATTTAGTGATTGGCTCTAATAATTTCTAAGAATTTAATACATCATAGACAAGCTCTAGAGGCATTTATTTCATGAAGAACACAACACCACCAAAATTCCATACAAAACAGAATAGTCCATGCATTACAGCTTTTGAAATTCGCACAATCCAGCTTGCACAGTTTTAGAAAACATTTTAATTAAATACCCAAACGACCTTCAAAAATTATGAAATTCGAACATGTGATAGTCAAGACATATAGGCAGATATTTCATGCAGAACACTGCACCAAAAGATCCCCATATAATTCAATATAGACCATGCATTACAGCACTACTATTCTGACCGTTCAACTTGCACAGTTTTTGAAACATTTTTGGTTAAATAGGCAAATGAACTTCAAAAATTATGAAATTTAAATATCTTGTAGACAAGACATAAATAGTCCACGCATTGCAACTTACAAAGTCCGAACACATCAGATTGCACAGTTTTAGAAACATTTCTGATTAAATACCCAAATTACCTTCAAAATTTACGAAATTTGACTATGTGATAGCCAAGACCATAAGGTAGATACTTCATGAAGACATCAAAGTTAGATTCATCCTAGGTAATTAAATATAGACGGTTACAACCCCTGTTCCTAGTACCGAAATTTCCAGATCTAACCATCTTCAAAGGACCACGATTTCACCTACCTACTCTTGTTTGTTTTCTCTAAATTTTTTATATGTTAAACCTCAGGATGTCCTTTACAACTTTTGTTAAGAAATCAAAGTGAAATTTCAACAAAAAGATTGCCTTACTGTCCATGCATTCATCAAGGGTTGGTACCAGAATTTCCAGATCTAGTCTTTCCAAAGAACAACGGTTGCACCTACTTATTCTTGTTTTTTTTTGTCCCAAATTTGAGTATGTTATACTCCAAGAAGTCCTTTACAACTTTCATTTAGAGGTCAAAGCCAAACTTCAACTAGAACATCACATGCAAGTCACTAGAACATCCTAGGTCAAGCTGTTTTTCTCAAGAACAGCACACTAGACTAGAGCACCACTCTTATAACTTCAATTTTTCACATCCTATACCTCCGAAAATCATCACCAATCAATCATACACACTAAGCACAACATGCAAGAGTAGATCAAGGGATCCCACTTGCCTCCAAACCGAGCAAACGGCGAGCACAACGGCGAGACATGGCGGCAACGGACGGCGGTGAGCAAGGCGGACGATCGATGGACGGCCCTCCTCCTTCCTCTCTTCCTTTCTTCCTTTCCTCTCCTCTCTCTCTACCGCGTGACACACCTCTCTCTCTCTCTCTCTCTCTCTCTCTCGGTTCCTTTTCCTCCATCCTGTCACTTTTCCCCCCTAATTTCCTTCCCTCCATCATTAGCCATCATTAATCTTGCATGGCTTGACACTTGGCCATCTTCTTAGGACAAATGGGGGAGGCATGCAAACCGGTCTCCCCCCCCTTCTTCGTGCGGTCGACGGCCCCTCATGGGCCTATGTGCCGGCCATTTTGGCCCAACACTCTTGGGCCTAAGACCCAAGCTTAATTGACCCAAGATTACCCTTAAAAAAACAGCTTAATCCTAATTTATACAGAGTACTAAGTTACTAATTTAAAAAGGCTATAATACTTTGTAACATAGATTAATAAAATCCAACTTATAAAATTTATGGCCAAAGACATAATTTCCTCATAAAATAAATCTTGATCTCACATGGGCATGGAACATGTTTCCGACAAAATATTCACCCATTAGGTGCTTGGCCATTAATCTATTATACTTCTTTTGGTCTAAAGACCACAACATAGGTCATTGATACGTCCATCGCCCTTCCATAGGTTGTAAGGCATCTAGAGGTTGCCATGGAGTTTTAGGATGCCACACTATTTCGTTAAAACCCTTAACGGCTTCACCTAATAGACTAGTTATCTCGTGAGTAATCAACTCATAGAATAGAACTTTAGGCGCGTCGATGAAAAGCCCAATTCATTCAATTGAAAATAGAACCTGAAATTCAGGATGTCACAACTTTTCCCCTCTTATAAAAACTTCATGCTCGAAATTTAAACCATTACAATTCTTTAAACAAAAATGTGGGGGTACAGTCGTCTCATCAAATCTTCACTTTCCCAAGTTGCTCTTTCTGTGCCGTGGTGTTGCTATACCACTTTCACCAACAGAATCGTCTTGGTGCGCAGAATCTGTTCCTTGCGATCTACAATCTGAACTGGTCTTTTCACGTACGACACTCTGTCGTCCACATCTAATTCCTAAAAATTTAGCACGTGGATCGAGTCGGGTTCATACTTCCTCAACATCGATACATGAAAGACATCATGCACTTGCGCCAACCTCGACGGCAATGCAAGACAATACGCTAAAGTCCCTACCCTTTCCAGAATCTCCAAGGGACCTATGTACCTCGGACTCAGCTTTCCCTTTTTGCCGAAGCGCGAAGTATCCCTCATTGGTGACACCTTCAAAAAGACATGATCACCAACTTGGAATTCTAATGGTCTCCGACGTTTGTCTACGTAGCTTTTCTAGCGACTCTGAGCAGTCTTTAATCCGTCTTTGATAATCATCACTGCATCCACTGACTGTTGGACTAACTCTAGGCCCGTGATCTTGCGTTCTCCGACCTCATCCTAACAAACTGGCGTTATGCACGCTATGCCATACAACGCTTCGAAATGAGCCATCTGAAGGCTCTGTTGGTAGCTGTTGTTGTAGGCAAACTCGACAAGGTGAAGCCGTTCCTCCCAGTTTCCCTTGAAATCCAACACGCATGCTCTCAACATGTCCTCAAGAGTCTAAATCGTCCTCTCAGACTGGTCATCCGTCTGAGGGTGCTAGGCCGTACTGTACTGTAGCTTCGTTCCTAAGGCGGTTTGCAAACTTTTCATAAATGCAGTTGTGAACCTCGGGTCTTGGTCTGAAATAATTGTCACCGGCACTCCATACAGATGAACAATCTGTGGCACCCCCAAAACCCGGTAGGGTCGCCACAGATACTATGCGTTAAGAATCTAAGGCAAAAACAACTTATATGACGATAGAAGAAAGAATTGAAATTCAGGCCAAGGCTTAGGCGTAAATTTTTTTTTTTTAAAGGCTTTAGGGATTTGCGCAGCTCACAGCGAAAATAAGAGGCGAGTCTCACCATCTCTCCGCTTCCCTAACGACAGCACAATGCACACCGACTATTTTGATTGAAAGAAAACACAAGGCCGAACCACTTTTATTTACATATATATATTTACGAGGGGTTTTCCCACGGGTCGGTACATCAAAAAGGTAGGCCAAGACTCTTCCATATGCTCGGCCTTCAACCCAAAAAGGAACACACGACCCCTTAAAAACAACGTGTAATATCCTCCCCTCGGACTACTAGTGTTGGCCATATCCCAAAAATTTGCCAACTCCTACTCCACGCACGAGGGCCGTCACACCCATCCCGGTGCATCAGACGGTGGGGGCGGCAGCATCCCCATCATCACTCCGTCGCGGCGAATGTGGACGGACGCGTACTCCTGAATGACTGGGCCCCCAGATAGACCCACGTCATAAGACACAATCGCGCGAACCCGGATGAACGTCAGACCCAGTAGGGTGGGACAATCGATCTCCATCAACACGACCTCCACATCAGACGGAAGGCCGTAAAATACTCCCCGCGTGACGGCAGGGAGTGGCATCGTGCTAATCTGAAATGTCGGTCCCCAAAGGGGTGAGTACAACCACTCAGCAAGTAAAAGAATCCAATCACCACTTAATGCATTTAAACAATACGAACAATTTCATTATACATGTCATTCATGCATTCCAGCGTACTTACCTTGAAGCCATGTATGTACCGTCATACATCATCATCACAATCATAATACGTACATATCATAGGCCACGAATGATCATCATCATCATACCATATCATCCATGCATGTCACACCTGCATATCATCATGCCATAGGTAGTCATCATCATGTCATGTCACATATGCATGATTTAATTTCCACTTTTAATTCTCAATTGATCATCACATCACTCTTTCTCGGGATCATCCATCCCATACTTTACACTCGCACCCTATCCAGGCATTGCGAGAAGAACCTCCGGCATTATGCCATTCAAGGCCACCGGGCATCTGACACCCCCACATCTCGGGCATCTCGCATCCCAACTGGCATCACGAGGCATCCCCTCGGGCAAAGACCTCCGAGGCTTCCGGCACCCAACCATTCCGGGCATCCTGATACTCCCAGGGCCATCCGGTCATGTATCTCTATACATTCCGGGCATTATCATCCTCCACAAACAACTTCCCCATTTACCATTACTCATGTTTGCCAATTTAGGTCTCAATATACCATGTACATGATGTAATGGTAAGACAAGATCACCTTCATTCTTATACATGCATCATTAATCATTAACATACGTGCAGTACAATGCAATCACTCATAGTAATTAGATCCTTATGGAATGTATGCCACTCAAGACAATTTACTTACCAAATTCATTTAGAATTTATTTAAATTCCAACTTATCCTAATTTGCAATTATTTAAAATTAAATAATCACACAAATCCCAAATTCACGCAATTAAAGCATATGATAATTGAATACAATAAACTAGTGATTTTCTACAGAAAACACATAGCCAATCAATTTCTACACAAAAGGTAACATTACTAAAATTTCTGCATGAAATTCTCGGACAAAGGCAGAATGTGTAGTTTTCTAAGTAATTCAATTAAAATGCCCAAACGACCTCCGAAAATTATGAAATCTTACCAGGTTATAGTTAAGACACTAAATTATATTTTTCATGAAGTAATCTAGGCTAAATTCATTTTAGATTATTTTCTATAGTCACACGAAGCTACGGGTCAGATTACCGAAACGTCCAGTGTCCTATGTCCGAAATATTGAGGTTTGACCTACCTATCCTTCTTAGTTTTCTCTGAAATTTGGATATGGTTTACTTATAAGGATCCCCTACAACTTTCATGAAGGAACTTAAGCCAATTTTCCAAAGGATAACCTCGATATGGGTCCACGAAGTCTCGGGTGTCCCGTACCGCGACTCCAGATTTTTCATCTTCAAGATCAGGTTGATTTCCTAAGCTATACTTGTTCATTTTGCTTCAAATTTGAGTATGTTGATCCTTAAGATGTTCTCTACCAGTTTTATGAAGAAGTCGAAGAGATATTCTTGGTAAAAATCAACATGCAGCCACAAATCTACCACAAAGTCAGTAAAGTAGATCCCGATCTAGAGCCTCCGTAGGATGGGGTTTTGACCCCTTAAATCTTCATCATTTTGCACTAAATTTTATTATGTTGTAGTTCAAGGTGTTGACTACAACTTTCATGAAGAGAGCCAAGTCAAAATCGAACTCCAAACATGCATGCAAGCTCCCACAAGATTCTGACTCCAGTGATACATGCGAAAAACAGCAAGGTTCATCAAGAAACGACCCACTCTAGCTTCGGTTCCTAGCTTCTAAACATCCAAGAATTCAATCATCCATACAAAACACACATGCAAGAGTAGTAATGGACCCTAAACTTGCCTCAAGAGGCCGGGCTATGGACGGTACACGGATGGCACGCACGAATCCTCCTTCTTCTTCCTCCTTTTCTTCCTTCTCTTCTTCTCCTCTCCTTTCTCTCCGTTTTCCTTTCTCTCTCTCTTTCCTCACCATGCGACACACTCCCTCCTCTCTCCTCCTTAATCCGGTTCCCTTTTCTCTCTTTTCTTCCCCCTAATGATTACTTACTTGACCTTAAGCATGCATGCCAAGTGGCCAAGACACAAAGACACATGGGGGGCATGCATTTCGAATTTTCCCTCCCCCACATGCTTATCCGTACGGCCCAATGGGCCTCATGGGCTTGGCCAAAATGGCCCACTTTAGGCCCTCTATCCATGGGCCTAAAGTCCAAGCTATTGGGCCTAAGGCCCAGGCCCAAAAGATCCCTAACTTGCTTCAATAAATCCCTTGGTTCTTTCCTATAGATCTCGAATTTTAAATTTCAAATGGCCAAAAATCTTGCAATATTTAACTTATAGGAAGACAAGTCTAAGAGAAGCAAAGCCAAGAATAAATTGGTGTTATATATATAAAAAAAAACTATAGTACGCATCTTAAGAAAATTCAAGAACATAGGCGTGTGACACTTGGTTTTTAACGGTTAATAACAAAAGCATAAGCCAAAGGAAATTTCATTACCTAATTACGAGCTTTAGGACACTCTAAGGCTTATCTCAAATATTTGGGATGCCACACAATCTGACGCACGTACAACTTTGCGTGTCTATCCAAATCAAGGTCCTTTCGTACAGCGATGAAGTGAGCCAACTTTGTCAATTTGTCGACCACTACCCAAATGGAATCATTACCCCTCTGACTCCTTGGTAAACCTGTCACAAAATCCATCATGGTGTTGACACAGATTCTGATACATCTTCGTACTACCAAGATGAATGTTGTAACTGCTACGAGAGCTTTTGATAAGATCTCCTCTTTAAGCTTTACATCGTCAGGTACACACAATCGTCCTCGGAACCTTAATGTTCCGTCATCAGAAATCTGAAAATCAACATTTCTCTTATCGGTATCCTCTTGCAGGATTTTCTGAACATCTGGGTCTATCAACAGAAGCATCTTAATTCCGATCTGAACATCCGGCTCAATTCTGAGGGTGACCATAAGATTCGAAAGGTGGCCTATCTCAAATTTGAAAACCAAATCTCGAGCTCTCTCAAGTAAAATCCATTCCTTAACCATCAACTGTGCGACTGAAGACTTCCAACTCAAAGCGTCGGCGACCCTATTCACCTTTCCAGGATGATATAGGATATCACAATCATAGTCCTTCAGAAGTTCCATCCAGCGACTTTGTCTCATATTCAACTTCTTCTGAGAGAATAAATACTTGAGACTTTGATGGTCGGTGAAGATCTAGAATCTTTCTCCACACAAGTAATGTCTCTAAATCTTCAAAGCGAAAATGATTGCTGTGAATTCTAAGTCATGCGTCGGATAATTCGGCTCATGAGGTCTCAACTGACGAGACGTGTATGCAATAACCCTACCATGTTACATTAGCATGCAACCCAATCCTCTAAACGATACATCACTATAAATCTCATATCCTCCAGGACTAGATGGAATGGTCAACACAGGTGCGGTAGTCAACTTCTACTTAAGCTCTTGGAAACTACGCTCGCACTTTTCTGTCCACATGAACTTCTCTTCCTTCTTCAAGAGTCGAGTCAATGGCAATGCTAAAGCTGAAAATCCTTCCACGAACCTTCTGTAGTACCCTGCCAAACCCAAGAAGCTTCTGATCTTTGACACGGTTGTCAATCTTGGCCAACTAATAACCGCTTCAATCTTGGATGAGTCCACGGAGATTCTTTTGCCTAAAATCACGTGACCTAGAAACGCAACACAAGCCAACCAAAACTCACACTTGCTGAATTTGGTGTACAAGTCATGATTCCTCAATGTCTGAAGTGATAGAACTAGTACGAGCACCTAGAGGGGGGGTTGAATAGGTGATCAAGATGATTTTTATAAATCGTAATAGGATAGATTAATTTTTAACGATTGATAGACTAAGAGATTGAAAACAATAATAGACGTATGAAGATGCAATGTGAAGTAAAAGGATTAGGGATAGAGAATCAAGACTCCAAATTTATAATGGTTCGGCTTAGACCAAGCCTACGTCCACTCTCCCGCACGGACAGCCCATTGATTGGATTTCACTAAGAATCAAAAGAGAATTTTGTGGCATCCTAGAATTTAAGGGCATGTCCTAAGGTGCCCTAGAGCTTTTTAATTAGGTAATGAATTTACCTATTTGGTTGTGTTTTAATTTAGTTCTCTCTTAAGGCCTTGTGCCTTGTTCCTTGTTTGTTTTTAATTTAAATTGAGCTATAAGATAATTATTAAAGATAAAATTCTGTGTTGCCATGCTTGTTATAGATTTAATATTATAGAATTTTAATTAGGTAAAATTAATTGTTAGTTTTAAGTTTAATTTAGAAAAGGGAGTGGATTGGGCCTTAGGCCCAATAGCATGGACTTAGGCCCATGGTTGGAGGGCCTAAGGGTGGGCCGTGTGGGCCAAGCCCATAAGGCCCAATGGGCCTTGTGTGGTGCCGTGCGAAGGGAGGAGGGGGAGGGTTTGCATGCCCCTCCCCAAGTGTCCTAGTGTGTATGCCACTTGGCATACATGCTTAGGGTCTTCCTTGTGATGATTAGGGAAGAGAAGAGAAAAGAGAAGGGAGAGAGAGAAGGGGTGCCGTGCGAGAGAAAGGAAAGAGAGGGAGAGAAAGAGAGAAAGAGAGGAAGAGAGAAAGGAGAAGAAGGAGGGAGGGCGTCGCGCGAGAGGAGAGGGAGAGAGAACCGCCGTCCGCCGCCGCACGCCGCCGTCCGCCGCCGTTCCCGTGGGTTTTCCTTGGCTAGAGGCAAGTTAGGATCCATCTCCTTTCCTTGCTTGTGTGTTTGCATGTTGGATTCTTGGTGGTTTAAGCTACGGAAATGGAGTGAGAATGCTTGGGATGTTGAGAATGCATGCTGTTTTCGCATGAACCAGTGAAGTCAGAAACTTGTGAGGGCTTGCATGTGTGTTTGGAGTTCGATTTTGGCTTGGATCTCTTCATGAAAGTTGTAGCTAACATCTCGAACTATAACATACTGAAATTTCGTGAAAAATTATGGAGATTTGAGGGGTCTAAACCTCATATTTCGGAGACCCTAGATCTGGAACTGTTTTTCTGACCTTGAGGTGAGTTCTTGGTTTGCATGTTGGTTTTTACTAAGAATCTCTCTTCGACTTCTTCATGAAACTTGTAGAGCACATCTTAAGGATGAACATACTCAAATTTGAAGCAAAAATAAAAAGTTTAGGCTAGGTAACCAACCTGACCTTGAAGACGATGAAACTGGAGTTGCGATGTGGGTTACCAGAGATTTCGTGGGACCATTTGAAGGTCTTCCTTTGGTATTTTGGCTTAAGTCTCTTCACGAAAGTTGTAGAGGATCCTTAGGAGTATAACATATCCAAAAATCAGAGAGAACGAAGAAATGTAAGTAGGTCAAATATGCATATTTTCGGACATAGTGTTCTGTGTATTTCGGTGACTTAACCAGGAGCTTCGTGAGTCTGTAGAAAATTATCTAAAACGAATTTGACTTAGTTTCTTTCATGAAAAGTATATTTTAATGTCTTAACTACATCCTGGTAAAATTTTATAATTTTCTGAGGTCATATTGATATTTTAATTGACTTACCAAGAAAATTGTGCGTTCTGCCCTTATCCGAAAACGTGCATAGAAATGGTGGAAAAGTGGTTTACTATGTGGAAATTGTTTTGCCATGTGTTTTCTGCATATTTTTCCATTCTATTATATTTGGATATTATATGCCTTAATTTCATGATTTTAGGATTTATGTGATTATTTAATTAATTTCAATTTGGAATAAATTGGATTTTTATTATTCAAAATGCTTATGGTAAGTAAAAATCCCACAAGGATTTAATCTATATTAGCAATTGCACCTATTGCATGTATGTGTAGATGCTTAATTTATGCATGCACAAGTACTAAGGTAATCCTGTTTTGTCATGACATCATGTGCATGATAAATTGAAAAGTAATTGGCAATGTGATCTATGGTAATGGTTGGAGGGGGGAAGCGTTGGCCGGAATGTATAGAGAGATACATGGCCGGATACCCTGGGAGTGTCAGGATGCCTGGAATGAGATGGGTGCCGGAAGCCTCGGAGGTCTTTGCCCGAGGGGATGCCTCGTGATGCCAGTTGGGATGCGAGATGCCTGGAGCGTTGGGGGTGCCGGATGTCCGGTGGCCATGGTTGGCATAATTCCGGAGGTTTTTCTCGTGAGACCCGAGTGAGGGTGCGAGTGTAAAATATGGGATGGATGATCCCGAGGAAGGAAGATGTGATGATCAATTGGGATTTTCAAAGTGGAAATTGACATGCATGATGTGGCATGATGATGACATGCATGTGTGGCATGATATTATGATAAGGACATGCATGTATTATATGATATAGTGATGATGTATATGCATGATATGACATGTGTATGCATGATATGACATGGTGATGACATGTGTATACATGATATGACATGAAAATACGATGATAAGTATGAATTATATCATATGATGATGTATGTTGGCATGTGCCTTGGCTTTGAGGTAAGTATATTGGATTGCATATGTGGCATGTATGATGTAATCGTTCTTATTGTTTAAATGCATTGATTGGTGTTTGGATTCCTTTACTTGTTGAGTGGTTGTACTCACCCCTTCGGGGACCTAACATTTCAGATTAGTGAGATGCCTCTCCCTGTTGTTACACGGGGAGTGTTCTACGGTTTACCATCTGATGTGGAGGTCGAAGTGTCCGAGATAGACTGTCCCACTCTGCCGGGACTGACCTTTTTGCGTGTTCGCGCGATCGTATCGTATGACGTGGGCTTATCTGGAGGCCCAGTCATCCAGGAGTACATCTCTGTCCACATCCGCCGCAACGGTGTGATGATGGGGATGTTGCCACCTCCACCGCCCGACGCACCGGGTTGGGTGTGACGGCCTGCACACGTGGAGTGGGGGTTAGCAACTTTTTGGATGGCCGCCACTAGTAAATCGAAGGGAGATCGTTACACGTCGCATTTTAGGGTCGTGTGTCTCTTTTTGAGGAGTGAAGGCCGAGCATAGATGAGTCTTGGCCTATCCTTTTTGTACCGACCTGTGTAGCCCTTCGTAATTATAAGTGTAAATAAAAGTGGTTCGGCCTCGTGCTTTCATTAAATCAAAGATAGTCGGTGTGTATTGTGTTGGCGTGAGGGAAGCGAATGTTGGTGAGAACTGCCTCTTAATTTCCGCTGAGCTGCGCAAAATCCTTAAAACCTTTTTAAAGGAAAAGAAAAGAAAAATTTTACGCCTAAGCTTGGGCTTGTATTTTCAAATTCTGTCTTCTATCGCGAAATATTATGAAATTTTCTGTGGCGACCCTACCGGGTGTCGGGGGTGCCACAAATTTATAGTCTCACGTCCTTGATTCCACAGTGTAGAGACTCTACTACACTTTCTCAAGGTTTCACCAAAATTCAGTCTCTCTTTTGATTACAAGTATAGCTCGAAGAATAAGATCGCAAAAGAACAAAGAGATTCAGACTTTGAAATTTTCTATCGGGCACTCTTGAACAACTTGAACGTCTCCCTTATGTACTTCTTCATGCCTTCAATACCGTTGGCACCTTCCAAAGAAGTTCTTCCAATCAACCAGTTGGACAGAATCAATTAGAGAGATCTCGAGCTCTTCAAAGAAAATGACGATAGCCCATCAATCATGCTCGCCCATACAATCAAGATCTCGGTTTCCATTAGTAGAACATTCCAAGTATAATTCGTGGATCTAAAAGATCTAGATTACTCGAATACGAATAAAAGATCTTGAAGTGCTAATTCCAGTTGTGAGATATTCCTTAACCATACGAATCAAAACCATACTTGAATTTATCCGAATAGAACTTTAACTTCGTCAATCTGGAAACTGTCCATAAGAGTAGACTTTGAATCTTGAGTCTAGAGGTCTTTAGACTTTGTCAAAAGAGTCTACAAGTCTTCAAACTAGACTGATGGAAACGTTTTGTCGACTTCAAAACACCTTAAGAAGATTTCTCTAACAATCTCCCCCTTTTTTATGGTGACAAAACTTTCCTGCAGATTTGGATACTTTCATCCTACAATACAACATTTAAGCTAACAAAGATATCTCATAATAAGTTAGGATAAAGATAATGACGGATCTGCATCCACAGAAAACAAATTAGTCATGTAAAGACAATTATCAGTTATCTTTATCGAAATCAATAACATAGCTTAAAGTACTGCAATAATAAGCAATCCAAAGTTCTAGTCAGTCCAAAATCCAAACAAAAGATAAAGTCAAGCAAAAACATCAAAAATCAAAATTGAAATTTGTCCAAGAGTTAAAATCTGCAACTTCTCCCCCTTTTTGTCAGCATAAAAAAAGTGAGAAAGTTAAAATCAAGTTGCTTTAGGAATGCGAACGAGCTGAAAATCTCCCATCGACTTGACAGTGTCTTCCAGCTTCTTCATATCCTCCTGCAGTTGTGCTAGAGCCGTTCCTTTTGCAGTTACCTGAATCTGAAGATGAATATCTCGAATTTGATCTTGCAAAGTGACAGAGATGGCACGATTCGCATTCTACAGAGTCTGAAATTCGCATCCCAATGCATAGACCTGGCCTTTAAGCTCTATAAGAAGTTCAAGCAACCTTCCAAAGTCTCTAGATTTATTAGTCTTTGTGCTTGCTTCAGCATGTTCAGATTATGGAGTAAAGCCAGATGATCGAACATCAGCACGAGGATCCACATTTGGATATGATGCCTCAGAGTCTTCTTCAGGAAATTGTGAGGTATATACATCCTTTGCATCAGCAGGAGAACAATTGACACTAGCACTTGTAAAAGTTAGAAGAGAAATACCTTCTCTAGGAACATCTCCCCCTGTTTCAGTGCCTTCGGGTGGAGAAAAGTATTCTCCTTGCTAAGGTGCTTCTTCAGTGTCATGACATTCTTGATCCTCCTTTTCTGCTAAAGAATCTCCATGACCTTCTTCTGCAGTTTGTTCTCCTGTCTGCTTCTATGTTTCTGCTCTTTCTGTGTCTTCTTCTTCCCTCATTGGTTCATTCTCCTTATTCCCTTTCTCAATCTCTCCTCCGACTTGATGTGCTCATTCTTCTGACTCAGGTACAAGACGATGTGAGGCAAAAGCGGAGATAGTAATGTCTTCCTCATCATCTTCATCTTGTAAAATGATTGCTCTCCTTCTTTTGGTTGGAGCAGTCATAGGTTCTTTGCCTTTTCTCTTCGCAGCAGCAGAGTCTTGTCTAGATTTGACAGGGGTTTTCTCCTTAAATCGCTCTAACGTCTTACGTAGTTCCTTCAGACGCATCTTTGTGATCATTTTCAGTCTATTACCATTTAATCAATGGTTCTCACACACAGAATCTTTGGAGGCTGAATATTAAAGTGTCTGAATAAACGAGAGATAAGAGCAAAGTAAGGAAGTTTGCCCTTGTCCTTTGCCACGAACCTATACATGTGAAACATTATAGTGTGAGGCAAGGAGAACTTGTGACCAATTTTGATGGCGTACATCAATTTTGCTTCAAAGTTTGAGACATCTGTCTTTGATGTTGACTTGGGTCTGAGACAATTAATCACGATCTTATGGAGCAGTATGTTGGATGCATTCATCCTCAGATAAGAGAGTTGCCCTTCCGCAATTCTATCTTTACAAGCTCTAAGGTCGCATGACTAACAGACATAGATATAGATTGGAAAGCCCCTCTTTCCACACCAATTACATCAGCAATAATATCCATGTCAACCATATACTCCTTATCTCTAACACTGAATGAAAATCTATTCGCATCAAGAAAACTAAGATTCGAATAGAAATATGCATTCAGTTCAGAATGAGCAGTGTCTATCTCAATACAGAATCGATCAAGTTGAAGTTTTTCAAACTTCTCTCTCAGTTTGATGTTTAATAGGTCAAGGAAATCAAAGTCCACAGTTCTTGGGTTCATGACTCCACGCTTCAGTAACTTGGAATAAACCTTTTTATGTTCTTCAGAACAAAATAATTCTTCCCTCTTTCCTCGAATTTTTGTAGCCACACCCAGTCTTGGCTTAAAGTGCATGAACATTTTTTCATCGTCATCTTTCCCTTCAGGCTGATTCACACTTCCAAAACGTGGATCACAAGGAAAATTAGCTAAAGCCTTTTCCGCCGTTCCAACAGGAACAACTCCCAAGCGTTCCATCACACTTAAGAAGTGAGTCTCATTCTTATACCCTTTTTTTCTTTTAGAAACTCATCGATAAATGACATTGCAGAACCCCCTTCTTTCATAGCAGAGTAAAGCCTATAAGTGAATGCAAGCTTAAGAGATCTTACGGGTTCCACATCCTCAATGATGTCTTCCTCTGCTTGTTGATGGTCACAATCATGTGATCTAGCAGGTGAGGAATTGCGCGGTTGAGAATGTTGACGCTCCTGTCGTCTTGGAGAGTCTCCTTCTTCGGTTAGATCGAAGTGCGTAGGCCCCTCATGCAAAACTTGTGGTCCCCTGCTTGCTATTCTCGATGACTTTCTTTGATGCAACATTGTCATAGTCTTTAAGAGGATTTTCACACTCGAATCACGAGAAATGTGAGAACTTTAAGGGTTAAACTCGAGAGAAAATTTCAGAGAGTGAAGATCTGTGCTCTAGGATTTTTGGGTGAAAATAAAGAGGAAGAAGAACGGTATTTAAAATAATCGATATGGGGTATTTGAAACGTCACGAAAAGGAAAAATAAAAATGCCTTTAAAAAAATAACTGCCATTTTAAAAATTGATAACCATCTTTTTCAACAAGATAAATGCCTTTTTAATATCAATTAGAGATTCACATGTGGTCTTACATTTTCGAGATATCAGTTTAAAAGATTAAAAGCACTATTACTGAAATAACTTACAGTCGTAACCTTTGGTCTTCTGAGTCTAAACTTTTTGAGCCTGATCAGATTTAGTTCCTGAGTCTGAGCTTCATCAGTCTTCAAGAGATAAGATGTTGAGTCTTGAACGAATAGACTCAAATGAGCTTTTCTTAAGCAGCTTTGTGAATATGTTTGCCAATTGATTCTCTGAGTCAATAAACTGTATCAAGACTTCTCCATTTTGAACATGATCTCTAATAAAATGATGTTGAATCTCTATATGCTTTGCTCTTGAATGAAGAATTGGGTTCTTTGTGAGATTAATTGCACTGGTGTTGTCGCATTTGATCTCGGTGCAAGAGTCTTCGATACTGTTGACACCTAATTTTGGAAAAATAAAATTGCATTTTGAACAAAAGGAAAATAAGGGGAAGATCAATATGATTTGGTTATAAATGGAATGTGGAAATTCTGATTAGCAATCTTTGCTCCGGCAAATTTTCAAATCATAATAAATGTGGAAGGAAATTCTCGATCAGAAAAATCAGGTGAACAAAGGGCAGGGATTTTGATAAAATGGAAGGAATCAAGTAAAATCGAGCTGATTACGAAATCACGTTTCGATTTGTACGCTTGATTTGATGCAACAAAAGATGGAAGTTTCAAATATGCCATACAAAGCAGCTGCTCGGAACCACTAACCAAATTTTGTGAAAAGGAGGAGGAGAGCGGAGCTCAGGAGGCGATTTTCAAAAAATTTAGAGCAAATGTGAGGAAGGTTTTCTCCTTCATTTCTCTCAAGTTCAAATTTCTTTAGGGGAGTCGACGATCTCGAGAATTCTATTGGTCTATTGGATGGTGCAGTCCTCTTGACGATGCCCCATGTTCATCATGCTTCATGGATATTGACGACAAGTATAAAGCTAAGTCGAGCTTCTTCTTTTTCTTAAGTTTGATTGTGTGCAATTCCAATTTGCTATTCGCACTAAGGTGATTTTATTTTTTCTTGCCTAGATTAAACTCCTACATCTCCGACAATAATTCCAGCAGCGAGACATCGAAGTGGCCAACGTACCTAAGCGCTGATTGCCATCCAGCAATTCAATGCTGAACAAAATGCCACACAATTCCATATTCTACCATAATTGACAAGAGAGAGACGACAAGAGAAGGGGGGCGTCCACTCAAAAAGTTCTCGGAGGAGACTAGCAAATGATCAAATCAAGAACTAGCCATATGCCCACCAACGCTGCTGCATTTTCCCTCATTTAGTTTTATTTTTATTTCTTTCTTTTGCTTATTTTACGTTATTTTATTGTGTTTTAAATTTTGTTATTATTGTTTAAGTTAGAATATGGTTTGTTAATGTTAGTATTTGTGCATTTTGTAGGCATTATCCGCAGAAATTTTGTCCGGAATTATTATAATTATTAATTTGATCCGAGAGACATTGGATCATTTTTTTTAATTATTTTAATCGTTGGGCTTTTTAGTGAGATTTCAATTGTTAAATCACAATAATTATTTAATTTGGTCCGTAAGACTTCGGATCAGATTTGTAATTATTTTGATCTCCTTGTTGTGGTAATTATGGTTAGAATAACTGTTAATTTGACCTGTGAGACAACGGGTTATTTTTTCGATTATTTTAATCATTTCTTGCTTTATTTTGTTGATAGTTTAGATTTAATATTTATTTAATAATTAATTATTTTAAAAAAATCAAAATTCTGCATGAGCATATAGGTTTAGTAAATCAAACATGTAGGATTAGGTTTATGAAATTTTCGTCATCTAGTGATTGTTGCTAAGTTCATTGCTCGTCATTAGAACTAGGTCATTTGATTAAATTGCATATTTAATTGTTGCATTTCTTTAATTTCGAATTTCATGGAAAATACAAAAAATTAGAATAAATTCATTTCATGCTTTAAGATGGATTGCATGCCTATTCATGTTATATAGTTTAGGTCATATTGCCACATCATATCATTTCATGTTAAATTAGTAGCATGCATTGTACGACTTTCATTAAATAAAGTGAAAACAAAAAATTGAGTGATTGCTTATCAATTAGAAATCATATCTAGGATTATTGATATGATTTCTGACCTAACAACGTAGTTGCTTTCGTTGCTTTGAGGTAAGTCCTGCATTATTTTATTCGCTTTCTCGGGTATTAAATTTGTGGTTTATGCACTTGCATGATCGCCTCACATGTTAGGAAAATGAATTAAAATCAAATCAAGCTGCCTGCAAAACATTTTTGAAAATTAAAAAGAAATGGTACCAAAAGGGCACTAGGATAGTCTAGCGTAACCAAGTCCCCGTACCCTTAGTCTCTGGTTCGTAGTAGTAAAATAATTCTCCCATTATTTTGCTTAGGTGTCTAATTGACCTACCAAAAACAGATTAGTGGCGACTCCTAGATAGTATTTTGCATGTTTAAAAAGTTTAGACTCAAGTCGCGATTTGGTATGGGCTTGGGAGAGCCCGAGCTAAGTTTAAAAAAAACTTAGCAGTCCATTAACCTAGTTTTAGGCAGTGAACCCGGAAAAATTAGGTCGCGACAGATACCAAAGTCTCGTAGTTGTTGTTTTATCCAAAGTATTTGAGAACAACAGCTTCCAAGAGCTACATACTCTGCTTCTACTGTTGATAGTGCTACGGTACTTTGCTTCCTTGAAAACCAAGATAATGCCCTGTTACCAAGCAATTGACAAGTGTCGAATGTGCTCTTTCTATCAACTCTGCAACCTGCAAGATCTGCGTCTAAATATCCAAGAAGAGTAAAGTCTCCTTCCTTGGGATACCATAGACCAAGCTTAGCAGTTGTTGCAACATATTTGATGATACGTTTTGCAGTACTTAGATGAGATTCTTTAGGATCTGATTGAAACCTAGCACAAATACAAACACTAAACAAAATGGCAGGTCTAGATGCAGTAAGATAAAGAAGTGAACCAATGATACTCCTATATAGTTTTTGGTCGACTTTCTTTCCTCCTTTATCTTTGTCTAGCTTCGAAGAATTTGACATTGGTATGTCAGTCTTTTTGCAATTTTCCAGTCCGAAATTTTTAACAAATTCTTTTGCATATTTTTCTTGATGAATAAAAATTCATTCTTTCAATTGTTTCACTTGTAAACCAAGAAAGAAAGATAGTTCACCCATCATGCTCATCTCGAATTCATCTTGCATAGACTTAGAAATTTTCTTGCACAAAGTCTCATTAGATGATCCAAATATAATATCATCAACATAAATTTGGACGAGTAAAAAGCTTTTACCTTCCCTTTTAATAAATAATGTAGTATCTACTTTTCCTTTAATGAAACCACTTTGAATTAAAAAGTTACTTAACATTTCATACCAAGCTCGAGGAGCTTGTTTTAATCCATATATAGCCTTTTTCAGTTTGAACACAGAGTCTGGTTTCTTTATATCTTCAAATCCAGGGATCGGATTGAAATCTAGCACAAATACAAACACTAAACAAAATGTCAGGTCTAGAAGTAGTAAAATAAAGAAGTGAACCAATAATACTCCTGTAGAGTTTCTGGTCAACTTTCTTTCCTCCTTCATCTTTGTCCAGCTTCGAAGAACTTGACATTGGTATCTCAGTCTTTTTACAATTCTCCAAATCAAACTTTTTGACGAGTTTTTTTGTATATTTTTCTTGGTGAATAAAAATTCCTTCATTCAATTGTTTCATTTGTAATCTGAGAAAGAATGAGAGTTCACCCATCATGCTCATCTCAAATTCATCCTCCATAGTCTTCGAAAACTTCTTGCACAGGCTTTCGTTAGGTGATCCAAATATAATATCATCGACATAGATTTGAACAAGTAGAAAGTTTTTACCTTCCCTTTTAATAAACAAGGTAGTATCTACTTTCCCTTTGTTAAATCCAATTTGAATTAGAAACTTACTTAACCTGTCATACCATGCTCGAGGTGCTTGCTTTAATCCATATAAGGTCTTTTTCAGTCTGAATACTGAGTCTGGTTTCTTTAGATCTTCAAATCCAAGAGGTTGTTCCACATAGACTTCTTCTTTGATAAATTCATTTAAGAATGCACTCTTGACGTCCATTTGAAATAACCTTAAATTTTTATAATAGGCAAAAGTAAGTAATAATCTAATTGCTTCTAACCTGGCTACTGGTGCGTAATTTTCATCATAGTCTATCCCTTCTTCTTGTGTATATCCTTTGGCCACGAGTCTTGCTTTGTTCCGTACTACTTTTCCTTTTTCGTTCATCTTGTTCCTAAAAACCCATTTAGCTCCAATGATGGATTTGCCTTTTAGTTTAGGAGTTAATTCACAAACATCGTTAATGCTGAACTGTCTGAGTTCTTCTTGCATTGCTTCAATCCGGCTTTCATCAGCTAAAGCTTCTTCTATGCTTCTGGATTCTATTTCAGAAATAAGTGCCACGACGCTAGACTCTTCTTGCTTTTTGGATCTTCTGCGAATCCCTTCATTAACATCACCAATGATAACTTCTTTGGGATGAATAGACTTGTGCTTCCAGTTGCTGGTTGATTTGATAAATTGCTGATCTTCAGTTGATTCTTCAATTTCAATTTGTTGATGATCTTGAAAAGTCCAATCCACTTCAAGGGAAGTAGATTTTTTAAGTTGTAAAGTCGATTCAGATTCTTCAGGTTGAGTCTGAATCAGTTCATTTTGCAGAGCGCCTTGAAATTTAACATTCATAGATTCTTCCATGGTCTGAGTCTTCTTGTTGAATACTCTATAAGCTTTACTTGAGGTTGAGTAGCCAAGGAAGATTCCTTCGTCTAATTTTTCTTCAAACTTACTAGTTTGATCATTTGTGTTTTTCAAAACAAAGTATTTGCAACCAAACACATGAAAGTAAGAAACAATTGGCTTTTTTTCTTTTGAATAATTCATAGGGAGTTTTCTCCAAAATAGGCCTTAAGAATACTCTGTTAATAATATAGCAGGCTGTAGAAACTGCTTTAGCCCAAAAACGAGAAGAAATATTACTTTCTATGAAAAAAGTTATTGCCATCTCTTGTAGAGATCTATTCTTTCTTTCCACAACTCCATTCTACTCCGGAGTGTATAGTGAAGAAAAAACATGCTGAAAACTTGAATCCTCACAAAATTTTGCAAAGTCTTGATTTTCAAACTCACCTCCATGGTCTGTCTGTATGCTTGAAATAGCATATCCTTTCTCATTCTGAACTTTCTTGGCAAACTTTGAAAAGAGAGAGAAGATTTCAGACTTACTTTAGACCCAAGTAAATCGAAAATAATCATCCACAATTACTAGGCAATATCTCTTTCCACCAATGCTTTGAGTTCTTGTTGGTCTAAAGAGATCCATATGCAAAAGCTGCAAAACACGATTAGTAGAAACTTGATTTATTGGTTTAAAAGAACTTCTGACCTGTTTTCTAAACACACATGGTGTGCATAAGTCAGAATTTTGATATTTCAGGTTAGGTAGTTCATGAACAAGATTTTTGGAAGAGATCGTGGCAATTTGCTTCATATTGACATGGCCAAGCTTTCGATGCCAAAGATTCACTTCATCTTGAATTGAAATTAGACATTAAGATTTTTCTGGTTTTATATCCAAAAGATAGATGTTCCAATGTCTTCGTCCAGTAAAAAATTGAGAAAAATCTTTACTAGTTCCTGAACATACTCCTTCTTGAAAATTGATTTTGAATCCAGTGTCGCACAGTTAGCTAATGCTGAGTAGATTGTAATTTAGTCCTTCCACCAAGGAGACATTGTTGATTGTGAGACTTCCAATTTTTACAGTTCCACATCCAATAATTCTTCATTTGCTATTCCACCAAAAGAGACTTTTCCACCATTCTTTTGAACAAGTTTTATAAAACAACCTGAATCTCCAGTCATATGTCTTGAGCAACCACTATCCAAATACCATTTAACATTTTTCTTGATGGTGACCTGCAATCAAAAAAGAAACTCAAGCTTTCTTTGGTACCCATATTTTCTTGGGTCTAGAAGAGTTAGTGCAATATGCAGTCTTTACCAATTCCTTCTTAACAGGTCTCCAAACCATAGGACATTCTTTCTCAAAATGTTATGAGCTGTTGCACTTTGAACATTTGAAAGCACTTCGGCCAACAGGTTTTATAAAAACTTTTTGAAAATGATTCCTATAAAAAGTCTTTGTTGGTCTTTGTTTGATTCGTTCCTTCACTTTTGGAAAATCGATTAGAGGAACAATTTCTGAAGTCATTCCCAAGCCTGACTTGTTGAAGTAAGGTTTTTGTACTAAAAGAATCTTTTCCAGCTTTTCAGATCCTATAGAAAATATTTTTGAAATATTTGAAATGTCAATTTTTAAAAGAGTATTTTCTTTTGAAAGAGAGTCTGCATTTTCTTTTAAAACAACAAAGTTTTTGTCTAAATTTTCAAACTTTTATTTCCAAGATTTTTCCTGTTGTTTCAGTGTAGAATTCTCCCTTTTTAGCTCAAAATCCTCTTAAGAGAGGTTTTGAGACTAAGACAAAGCTCATCAATGTATTTCGAGACTTTAATAGGAATCTTTAGATTGCTTACCTTGATTTCACTATCTGAGTCTGAGTCTGTATCTATCTCAGAGTCTGAGTCTAATTCTAATTTTGCCATTAAACAAATGTTGGCATAATTTTCATCACTTTCTTCGCATTCAGTATTGAAAGGGGCTAGTGAATACACTTAGAGGGGGGGTGAATAGGTGTATATAAAAAAAATTATGTAGGACTTAAAAGGATATTTTTGATGGACAATAAGACAAAATTCAACTTTTAAATGAATAAACAACTCATAAGCATAAATAAGAAGTTCAGGGATAAGAGAAAATAAACACAGAGTTTATAGTGGTTCGGCTTAATCCAAGCCTACGTCCACTCTCCCGCACTGACAGCCCACCAACTGGATTTCACTAAGAATCAAAAGAGTCGTTACAATATCACGTCCTTGATTCCACAGTGTAGAGACTTTGCTATACTTCCTTAAGGTCTCACAAGTATCTAATCTCTCTTTTGAGTATAGATTTCTCGCTCAACAATTGAATCAACAAAGAACAAAGAGCTTCAGACTTTGGAATTTCTCTATCACACACACACTCAAATAACCAGAGCTTCTTCCTTATATACTCATTAATGCCTTCATATCCATTGGCACTTTCCAAAGGAGTTCTTCCATCTAACCGTTGGATGGAATCAATTAAGGAGATCTTCAAGTTACTTAAGGAATGTGATGATAGCCCACCAATCATGCTCGCCCATACAATCAGGATCTAGGTTTCCATAAGTAGAACCTTCCAAGTATACCTTGCCAATCAACGAATCCAATTTACTCGTATCAAAATTAAAACGAATAAAAGATCTCGAAAGGCTATCTCCAGCCGTGAGAAGCTTCTTTAGTCGCTCGAATCAAATCCTTAAATAAATACTTAATTCTGGATAAATCTTCTTCGACGGCCTAGAAACTGTCAATGAGGGCAGACTTTAAAACATGAATCTGACGGTCTTAAGACTTTGACGAAAGAGTCTTCAAGTCTTCAGACTAGACTGATGGAAACATTTTGTCAACTTCAAAACATATAAGGAAGTTTTCTCCAACAATCTCCCCATTTTTTTATGGTGACAAAACTTTCCTGCAAATTTGGAAATTTTGACCTACAAGACAATACTCAAGCAAACAAGGATATCTCATAAAAGATAAATGAGTTAGGATAAATATAGTATCGAATCTACATCCACAAGAAATAGGTTAGTCCTATAAAAACAACTATCTTTGCCATGAGTACCAACAATGCTTAAGATACTGCAATGCAAACATATAGTCAAACCACATGTTGCAACCTAATTTTTTTCAAGGGTGAATCACCTAAAAAAAATCTTCCTCCAATTTTTTATTTATTTTATAAGTTATTTATTATTCTCTATTTTTATTTTTCGAAAGATAAGTTTAATCCTAAATGCAATGTTATGAAATGTTTAATGTAATTTTTATTAGGTGTCAACAGCTGCCCCTCTTTGAAGGGAATCTCATAGAGGTTTTCTTCAAAGATATATGACGCCTAAATTTAAACCATGCAAATGAAATATGAAATGCATATGCAAATGTTAATGACTTGACTCTTTTTTTTTTTAAAGAATAAAGGATGCAATGTAAATGCAATGATCTGGTCAAGAACATAGATCTCTATGTGTCTATGACCAATGAAATGCAAATGCAAAGAAGAGCACGTACCTGTCATACCTGTTTTGAGGATTTAGGTGTGAAATGATTCTGATGAGACCTGTCAATCATCTGGAACTCCCTTCAGATAATTGAAAGGCTCAAAGTCTTTAGGGATCTGGAATTCTCATCAGATTCTAAGCACCTGAAAATTGCATCAAGTACTTGAAACTTCAAAAATCTGATTCTTATGTCAGACATTTGAAAACATTTACTAAACGTCTGGAAATCACATCAGATGTTTGGAAAGACAAACACTTGAAAATCACATCAAGCATTTAAAGGTTCAAATATCTGGAATTCACACCAGACATTTGAAAACATTTTATAAATAGATACTTGGAATTCTCATCAAGTACAAAGATGACTGGATAAACTCAGGGTTTCAAAAACAATTTTTTTTCTTTGAGGAAAAATTCAATGAAAGTCCATGCATGATGGCTTTATCAAGCTTCTACCGGAAAAATTATCACCAGGACAATTTTCAGTTATAGCGTGAATCTCTTGAACATGCTAAATGATGCACTTTTGGTGTGAAAAGGCTTTTTCACTCGCTCTCATTTAAAAAGGGTTATTTGTCCCGACCATTGATGCGGGAATATATCAATCTTATCATCATCTTGTCGACAAGAGTTCGAATTTTCTTGCAAGCAGTACAACCTTACCAATCTGAGAGGTCTTTGTCAAGGACTGTAATGCAGGCTTGGTCAATGGCTTAACAAAGGGACTCTTCGAGTCAAAGCAAATTGAAAAAATGATTCTGTAATCATCTCCGGGTTTACAAGTCAAGAACCCTGCAAAATGAGAAAGAAATAATCTCGCTCGCACTTCTTCGAGCAATGCTTAAAACATGTGAATTCCTATGTTAATTCAAATGCCCTAATCTGAAGAGACTTTGTAAGGGACGTAACATAGGCTGGGTTCATGGGTTGAGAAACGAAAGAATCGTTAGGCTCAAAGATTTGTATATGGGTCAAAGTTGGCGATCATCATGACATTGCCACCAGTTTTCTTCGCCACGGATTGTCTTCTTGACAAATTTCTTTATTGGCTCAAAAGTTTATCACCTGATGCCAATGATTATTCAACTGGAGATCTTTTCTCAACATTTTTTTCAAAGTCATTTTCTTTGATGATGGACATTGGTCAAGCACACTGCTTTTTTTTATGCCTCCAATTCATCAGTCATTTCTTTCTTTTTTCACGGGCATTGGCCTTGCTTTTACCAGGCACACTACTTTTTCATGCCCTTTAGTTCTATTTTGATTTCAGTTCTTGCACACAATGCGTGTGTCAAGTCCACAATAATCCAAAAGTCACAATCCAGCCAGACAAAAGTTTAAAGTCAAAAACAAAAACAAGTCTGAGTTTAAATCATACAAATCTGCAAACAAATTTGCACTTCTCCCCATTTTTGTCAACATTAAAAAGGTAGAGACGAAGATAAGAATTGATTTAAGATTGTTTTGGAACGCAAACAAGCTGGAAATCTCCCATCGACTTGACTGTCTCCTCCAGCTTTCTTAGATCCTCCTTCAGATGTGCTAATTCCTCACCCTTGGCAGTTGCTTGAATTTCAAGATTAAAGGCCTGAACTTGATTGATCAACGATTCTGAAGAGGCTTGATAAACATTCTGCATATTCTGAAATTCACATCCCAAGGCATAAATTTGACATCGCATCTCCATGACAATATCAAGCAGTCCTCTAAAGTTTGTTGTGCTATCAGTTTGAGTGTGTTGACACCTAAATTTTGGCGATTTAGTTTATTTATTTATTGCATAGAAAATTAGGGATTAATTTTATCCCTAAAAAAAATATTAATTGCATAGCATATAGATTTAGGTGCATTTATTTTTAGTTTGCATGTCTCGCATTTATTTATCGGACTGGCCATGGATAGGTTCAAATTGGTAATTTTGAGCTGCAAATTGAAAGGCTGGACTAAGCCCGCGAAGCGAACAAATTGGCCCAAGCTCGATTTTTAATGATCAGAAATTATCTCGTGAGAAAATAGAAATTCGAATTTTTTGTTCGAGATATGATGAATTGTTTTCGGATAGGGCAAGTGATATTGCGTTCAACAAAACAAATATTGCGGATATCGATTCGAAAAAATTGAAAACCTCATCGGTGGCCTATAAATAGGTTTGTTTGCTTAGGGTTTCGGGGGAGCCACACAATCGATACAAACGGCCACCACTCGAAGGAAAAGAGAACACGCTTGCGAGGGAGAGCTCTCTCTCTCACTCTCCAATATTCGTTCATGATCTCATCCCCTCATCAATGGATACACGTTTCCACCTCTCTCGCGGATGCTAGGAGAACATTCGCAAAAAGGGGCTACTCTATTTCGAGGCCACATATACTGAATACACGGCCAGGGACTAGAGATAGGAGAAATCGTGGGGAGAGTTGCGGGTTCTCATCCTCGAGTGTGAGACGCCATAGCCACGCCAGCCCTCGTCCTTGCAGTGTTCTTCAATCGTAGATTCGACAAGATTCCAGCTGCTACAACATTGAATTGACACGGCATCATCGCCACAGCAACTTCTCCTCACATGCTCCAGTCTTCTTCGCTGCCGCTGGTGTTATTGTTGCGACTCGATAATCCTCGACTGGCTATGAATCAGCCTTTGGGTCAAGTTTGTTTTTCTTTGTTTTGCAGGTCTTCTTCGTGAACCCAGCAGATTCGCATACAAGACAAACTTGAAGAAAGGAACATGTACCTCCACTTCTTTGCAACACCCATGCATAAATCCATGCATGAAGAGAGAAAAGAAAAATCAGGGCATATATATTCCCAGTAAAAGGTTGGTCAACTTAGAAGTCCCCGTTGTCCAGGTGTTGAAGGTCTTGCTGCCCAACCGCGAACATGTCTCCAGAACATATTTTCTTGCACTTCAATGTTGGGAAACCCGTTTTCTTTTCCTGGATAAATTCCAAATCAGCCCGAGGTTTGCACAATTGCATTGAGTTTTTGCACAATTCCAGCTGAGCTCTTGCCGTGAACCGCAGTTCCGAGTCGACATCCCGATTTGGAAAACTTTATCCAAGCGATATCGCAAATTAGGTAAGAATCTTGATTAATTCAGTTTCATATATCCTATGCCTAATTCGTAGATTGCGATCATGTTTGAATGTTCAGTTGATATTGTCATGTCTAAAAGAAATCTTTTGATTTCTTGTAAATTAGGAAATTTTCCTAATTTCATAACGTGCATACGATTGACAGTGTGATTTTCGTGCCCGAAATCCGACTCGCAATCGCACGGAAAATCGCCAATCCGATCCCATGCTCGAGATTCGATTCGCGGTTTTATTTAAAATCGACCAACCCGATCTCATGTGCGAGATATGGTTCGTTGATTTTATGGATATGGATCTTATCTTGTTGGATGTGTTGTCGTGTCGTTTGAGTCGATTTTGTTTTTGTAAAAAATTGAGTTGGATTAGATTTATCGTATTAGGGTTATCTTGCATATCTAGAATAGGAGATTTATTTATTTCGAATTTTTGAAAAAATGAAAAATCCAAAAAAATGCATTGATTTAGGATGTTAGTTTTTTAAAATTATACATTTAAATATGTGTCAATTTTAATTTCGAATTTCATAAAGAAAAAGAAAAATCAGAATTAGAACATTCTTTGCTTGTCATTGCATATTAGATAGAATTGCATGTTTAATTTTAAGTCTAGATAGATTTTGAGATAGATTGCATTATAGATTAGGAACTTTCAACTTAAGATAACATCCTAATTTAAATTAAGATTTGACCTAATTCAATTCTTAATGTAAGTTGGATAGAATCTTAATCCAGTTAGATAATTTTTGCATTTTTCTTAATTTCGAATTTCATGAAAAATACAAAAAAAAATTATCTTAGGGTAGATTCATTTCATTATCTAGGATAGATTGCGTGCCTGTTTTAGTTATGTGCACGTCATCATGAAATGCACATCATTTAGTCATTGTTGCTAGGGTCATTTAATTAGAAATTGTCCGTCATTAGAATTAGGTCATTTTGGTTAATTTAGATTGCATATTTAATTATTGCATGTTCATTAAAAAAAAGCATTAGTTTTTTTTAATCATTCATGTAGTTTAGGAAATTTTGTCATGCCATATCATTTCATATTAGATTAGAAGCATTGCATTGCATATGGACTATATTCTCGCTAAAAAGTGAAAGCAAAAATTGAGTGATTGCTTGTTAATTAGAAATCATATCTAGGATTGTTGATGTGAATTCTGATCTAACACTGCAGATGCTTTCGTTGCTTTGAGGTAAGTTCTGCATTATTTTATTTGCTTTCTTGAGTGTTAAATTGGTGGTTTGCGCACTCGTATGATCACCTCACATGTTAGGAAAGTGAATTCAAGCTGCTTGCCAAACATTTTTTCAAAAAATAAAAGAAAAGGTACCGAAAGGCCGTTAGAGAAATCTAACGTAACCAAGTCCCCGTACCCAAAATCTCTGGTTCGTAGGAGTAAAATAATCCTCCCATCATTTTACTTAGGTGTCTAATCGACCTACCACAAATTGATTAGTGGCGACTCTCTTTTGCATGCTAGATATTTGAATTTAAATCACGAGTTGGTATGGGCTTGGGAGAGCTCGAGCTAAGTCTAGGCTTAGCAATCCATTAGCCGAATTCTAGGTGGTGCACCCGAAAATTTGGTCGCGACAGAGTTCTTGCTTCAGCATGATCAGATTGTGGAGATGATGGCACATCAGCATGAACATCCAGATTTGGAGAACATACCTCATGACCTTCTTCAGGGAAGTGAGAGGCATATACATCTTCTAGATTGACAGGAGAACGACTGACATCATCACTAGTAAAAGCAAGTGAAGAAGTTCCTCTTTTCTCAGCAACTCCCCCTGTTTCAATGCCTTCTGGTGGAAAGAAGTACTCTTCATGTTCTGTTTCTTCTTCAGTAACAGGATGGCCTTGTTCTCCTTGTTTCTCCTTGTCTGCATCTCATTTTTCCTCTGTCTCCTTCCTTATCGATTCCCTCTCTTCACTCCTCTTCTCTGTCTCTTCTAGGTCTTCTCTATCCTTTGTTTTTGGAACAGAACGCTGCAACTTCCTTAAAGCAAGAGCGGAGATGGTAACATCATCATCTTCTTCTTCATCCTACAAGATGATCGCTCTTCTTCTTTTAGATGGAGCTGTCACCGGCTCCTTTCCTTTTTGCTTTGCAGCAACAGAGTCTTGATGAGATTGGTGAGGAGTCTTTTCCTTGAATTTCTCTAGAGCCTTGTTTAGCTCTTTCAGACGCATCTTAGAAACCATCTTCAGCCCTACCACCATTTGATCACACGTCCAAACACACAGAATTCTTGGAGGCTGAATGTTAAAGTGTTTGAATAGCTTAGTAACAAGTGCTGAATAGGGAAATTGACCATTGTCCTTCAACATTGATCTATACATGTGAAACATGATAGTATGCAGCAGAGAGAATTTTTTACCAGCATTGATAGCATACATCAGCTTTGCTTCGGAATTAGAGACGCCAGTCTTTGATGTGGATTTGGGTCTAAGACAATTGATCACAATCTTGTGAAGCAAGATATTCGGAGCATTCATCCTCGAATAGGAAATTCGACCTTCTACCATTCCATCTCGAACAAGCTCCACTATTGCACGACCAATAGACACGCTAATTGATTGAAATAACCCTCTCTCTACTCTAATCACATCAGCCAAAGTGTCCATGTCCACCACAAAATCCTGGTCTCTAACACTAAAAGAGAATCTATTCGCATCTAAGAAACTTAGATTGGAATAGAAATAAGCAGAAATTTCTGGATGGGCTATAGTGGAGTCAGAACAAAAGCGTTCAAGCAGAAGTAAAGTAAATTTCTCCCGCAACTTCACATTCAGAGAATCAAAAAAATTCAAATCCACACTCCTTGGGTTCATTACCCCTTGCTTTAACAACTTAGAGTAAGTTTGCTTGCGTTCCTCAGAATGAAACAAATCTGATTTTGTTCCTCGAACATTCGCAACAATACCCATTCTAGGCTTAAAATGAGTAAACAGCTTTTCATCATCATTTCCAACAGGCTAACTAACTCCTCCAAAACGTGGATCACTTGGGAAATTTGCAAATGCCCTATCTACAAAACCCAGCATGAGCAATTCCTAAACGTTCCATTGTTTGCAAAAAGTGGGTTTCATTTTTGTACCCCTTTTCTTTCAAAAATTTGTCAATAATAGTCATTGGAAAGCCTCCATCCTTTAAGGCAGAATAAAGTTTGAAATTAAAGGCGGGCTTTTGAGTTCTTATTGGTTCAGCATCTTCGATAACTTCCTCCTCCGTTTGTTGCTGAACATTATGTGGTCTAGCCTGAGGAGAATGGTGCGGTTGAGAATGTTGTGGGATTTGCTGTTGCCTTGGAGAATCTTCTTGCTCAGTAAGGTCAAAGTGCGTAGGACCCTCGCTCATATGCTATGGTCCCCTGCTTGCAATCCTTGAAGAATTTCTTTGGAAAGACATTCTCACAAGTCTTTGAGAGTTTTCCAACTCGATTCGCGAGAAAGTTGAAAACTTTAAGAATTAAACTAGGGAGAAAATGTAAGAAGGTGGAGTTCTGTGCTTTTAGGGTTTGTGAGTAAAAAAAGGAGAAGAATAACAGTATATAAAGCAATTGAACCAGGGTATACGAATCGTAAAAAAAAATGCATTTTCAAATATAACTGCCTTTTTGAAAATAGATAATTGCCATAAAAAAATAACTTCTTTTTCAAAAAGGAATGATTGCTGTAAATACAAAAACTTGGAAATATAATGTCAATCAATTACGGATTAATAGATAAACGTACCTTTTTTCAAAAGATAAATTTCGAAAACTGAAATAACTTACAATCGTGATCCTTGATCATCTGAATCTGAACATCTTTTGGCTTTTATCCCTGAGTCTGAGCTTCTTCAGACTTTATAATATTAAGCTTGTGCCGAATAGACTCAAATTGGCTTTTCTCCAGAGGTTTTGTGAAGATGTCCGCCAGCTAATTCTTTGAATCAATGAATTGAATCAGAATTTCTCCATTTTGAACATGGTCTCTTATAAAGTGATGTCAAATCTCTATATGCTTTGCTCTTGAATGAAGAATTGGATTATTGGTAAGATTGATCGCGCTTGTGTTGTCACATTTAATCTCAGTGCATGAGTCTTCGATTCCAAAGTCTCTTAACTGTTGTTTTATCCATAAGATTTGAGAACAACTTCCAAGAGCCACATACTATGCTTCTGCTGTTAAGAGAGCAACCGTACTTTGCTTTCTTGAGAACCAAGATACTGTCCTATTTCCAAGTAACTGACACGTACCTAAGGTGCTCTTTCTATCAACTCTACATCCAGCAAGATCTGCGTCTGAGTATCCAAGAAGAGTAAAGTCTCCCTTTTTAGGATACCATAGACCTAACGAAGAGGTTGTTGCAACATATTTCATTATGCGTATTGCAGCACTTATATGAGATTCTTTGGGATAGGATTGAAATCTGGCACAAATACAAACACTAAACAAAATGTCAGGTTTAAATGCAGTAAGATAAATAAATGAACCAATGATACTCATGTATAGCTTCTAGTCAACTTTCTTTCCTCCTTCATCTTTATCTAGTTCGAGGAACTTGACATTGGCATATCAGTCTTTTTGCAATTCTCCAAACTGAATTTCTTAACAAGTTCTTTAGCATATTTTTCTTGATGAATGAAAATTCCTTCCTTCAATTGTTTCACTTGTAGTCCGAGAAAGAAAAATAGTTCACCCATCATGCTCATCTCGAATTCCTCATGCATAGACTTAGAGAATTTCTTGCACAAATTTTCGTTAGGAGATCCGAAAACAATATCATCAACATAAATTTGAACAAGTAGAAAATTTTTACATTCTCTTTTAATAAATAGAGTAGTGTCTACTTTACCTTTCACAAAGCCACTTTGGATTAAAAACTTACTTAACATTTCATACCAAGCCCGAGGTGCTTGCTTTTATCCATATAGTGTTTTTTTCAGTCTGAATACATAATCTGGTTTCCTTGGGTCTTCAAAACTGAGAGGTTGTTCCACATAAACTTCCTCTTGAATGAATCCATTCAGGAATGAACTTTTGACGTCTATTTGAAATAACCTGAAATTTTTATAGCAAGCAAAAGCAAGTAATAAACGAATTGCTTCTAACCTTGCCACTAGTGCGTAAGTTTCATCATAGTCTATCCCTTCTTCTTCCGTATATCCCTTGGCCACGAGTCTTGCTTTGTTCCTTATGACTTTTCCTTTTTCGTCCATCTTGTTCCTGAAAACCCATTTGGCACCAATAATAGATTTACCTTTTGGTTTAGGAGTTAATTCCCAAACATCGTTGATACTGAATTGTCTGAGTTCTTCTTACATAGCTTCAATCCAGCTTTCGTCTGTTAAGGCTTCTTCGATGCTTTTGGGTTATATTTCAGAAATAAGAGCCACAGCGCTAGACTCTTCATGCCTTTTGGATCTTGTTCAAATCCCTTGATTGATGTTACCAATGATAAGTTCTTTGGGATGACTAGACTTATGCTTCCAGTTGCTGATTGTCTGACAATCTGCTCATCTTTTTCTTCATTTGATTCTTCAAAATTAGTTCGTTGTTGACCTTCTGTACTCTGAGCTGCTTCAGAGGAATTAGACTTTGTAGAGTCTGGAGTAAGTTCAGATTCTTCAGGTTGAGTCTAAATCAATTGATTTTGTATAAAGTCTTGAAATTTGACATTCATTGACTCTTCCACAGATTGAGTCTTCTTGTTGTATACTCTGTAGGCTTTGCTGGTGGTTGAATATCCAAGGAAGATTCCTTTGTCTGATTTTTTTTTCAAACTTACCAATGCGATTACTTGCATTTTTCAAAATAAAACATTTGCAGCCAAACACATGAAATAAGAAACAATTGGCTTTTTTTCTTTGAACAACTCATAAGGAGTTTTCTCCAGAATTGGCCTTAAGAAAACTCTGTTAATGATTTAACATGCTGTAGAAACTGCTTCAGCCCAAAAACGAGAAGATGTGGCATCCTAGAATTTAAGGGCATGTCCTAAGGTGCCCTAGAGCTTTTAAATAGGTAATGAATTTACCTATTTGGTTGTGCTTTAATTTTAGTTCTCTCTTAAGGCATTGTGCCTTGTGCCTTGTTTGTTTTTAATTTAAATTGAGCTATGAGTTAATTATTAAAGATAAAATTCTGTGTTGCCATGCTTGTTATGAATTGTTTGTTATAGAATTAATATTATAGAATTTTAATTAGGTGAAGTTAATTGTTTGTTTTAATTAATTTAGAAAAGGGAGTGGATTGGGCCTTAGGCCCAATAGCATGGACTTAGGCCCATGGTTGGAGGGCCTAAGGGAGGGCCGTGTGGGCCAAGCCCACGAGGCCCAATGGGCCTTGTGTGGTGCCGTGCGAAGTGGAGTGAGGGGGAGGGTTTGCATGCCTCTCCCCAAGTGTCCTAGTGTGTATGCCACTTGGCATGCATGCTTAGGGTCTTTCTTAGAAATGATTAGGGGAGAAGAAGAAAAGAGAAAAGAAAGGGAGAGGAAGAGAGAGAGGGTACCGTGCGAGAGAAAGGAAAGAGAGGGAGAGAAAGAGAGAAAGAGAGGAAGAGAGAAAGGAGAAGGAGGAAGGAGGGTGTCGCGCGAGAGGAGAGGGAGAAGGGAACCGCCGTCCGCCGTCCGCACGCCGCCGTCCGCCGCCGTCCCCGTGTGTTTTCTTGGCTAGAGGCAAGTTAGGATCCATCTCCTTTCCTTGCTTGTGTGTTTGCATGTTGGATTTTGTTGGTTTAAAGCTACGAAAATGGAGTGAGAATGCTTGGATGTTGAGAGTGTGTGCTGTTTTCGCATAAACCAGTGAAGTCAGTAACTTGTGAGGTCTTGCATGTGTGTTTGGAGTTCGATTTTGGCTTGGATATCTTCATGAAAGTTGTATCCAACATCTTGAACTATAACATACTGAAATTTCGTGAAAAATGATGGAGATTTGAGGGGTATAAACCTCATATTTCGGAGACCCCAGATCTGGAACTATTTTTCTGACCTTGAGGTGAATTCGTGGTTTGCATGTTGGTTTTTACTAAGAATATCTCTTCGACTCCTTCATGAAACTTGTAGATCACATCTTAAGGTTGAACATACTCAAATTTGAAGCAAAAATAACAAGTTTAGGATAGGTAACTAACCTGACCTTGAAGACGATGAAACTGGAGTTGCGACGTTGGTGACCAGAGACTTCGTGGGACCATTTGAAGGTTTTCCTTTGGTAGTTTGGCTTAAGTCTCTTCACGAAAGTTGTAGAGGATACTTAGGAGTATAACATATCCAAAAATCAGAGAAAACGAAGAAATGTAAGTAGGTCAGATCTGCATATTTCGGACATAGTGTTCTGTGTATTTCGGTGACTTAGCCAGGAGCTTCGTGGATCTGTGGAAAATTATCTAAAACGAATTTGACTTAGTTTCCTTGATGAAAAGTATAGTTTAATGTCTTAACTACATCCTGGTAAAATTTTATAATTTTCTGAGGTCATATGGGTATTTTAATCGACTTACCAAGAAAATTGTGCGTTCTGCCCTTATCCGAAAACGTGCATAGAAATGGTGGAAAAGTGGTTTAATAGGTGGAAATTGTTTTGCCATGTGTTTTCTGCATATTTTTCCATTTTATTATATTTGGATATTATATGCCTAAATTTCATGATTTTGGGATTTATGTGATTATTTAATAAATTTCAATTTGGAATAAATTGGATTTTTATAATTCAAAACGCATGTGGTAAGTAAAAATCCCACAAGGATTTAATCTATGTTAGCAATTGCACCTATTGCATGTATGTGTAGATGCTTAATTTATGCATGCACAAGTACTAAGGTAAGCCTGTTTTGTCATGGCATCATGTGCATGATAAATTGAAAAGAAATTGGCAATGTGATCTATGGTAATGGTTGGAGGGGGGAAGCGTTGGCCGGGATGTATAGAGAGATACATGGCCGGATACCCTGGGAGTGTCAGGATGCCTGGAATGAGATGGGTGCCGGAAGCCTCGGAGGTCTTTGCCCGAGGGGATACCTCGTGATGCCAGTTGGGATGCGAGATGCCTGGAGCGTTGGGGTTGCCGGATGTTCGGTGGCCATGATTGGCATAATTCCGGAAGGTTTTTCTCGTGAGACCCGAGTGAGGGTGCGAGTGTGTAACATGGGATGGATGATCCCGAGGAAGGAAGATGTGATGATGACATGCATGATATGACATGATATGACATGGTGATGACATGTGTATACATGATATGACATGATATGACATGGTGATGACATGTGTATGCATGATATGACATGATATGACATGGTGATGACATGTGTATGCATGGTATGACATGATATGACATGGTGATGACATGTGTATACATGATGTGACATGATATGACATGGTGATGACATGTGTATACATGATATGACATGATATGACATGGTGATGACATGTGTATACATGATATGACATGAAAATACGATGATATGTATGAATTATATGATATGATGATGTATGTTGGCATGTGCCTGGCTTTGAGGTGAGTATATTGGATTGTATTTGTGGCATGTATGATGCATCGATTGGTGTTTGGATTCCTTTTCTTGTTGAGTGGTTGTACTCACCCCTTCGGGGACCTAACATTTCAGATTAGTGCGATGCCTCTCCCTGTTGTCTCACGGGGAGTGTTCTACGGCCTACCATCTGATGTGGAGGTCGAAGTGACCGAGATCGACTGTCCCACCCTGCCGGGACTAACCTTTTTGCGTGTTCGCGCGATCACATCGTATGACGTGGGCTTATCTGGAGGCCCAGTCATCCAGGAGTACATCTCTGTCCACATCCGCCGCAACGGTGTGATGATGGGGATGCTGCCACCTCCACCGCCCGACGCACCGGGTTGGGTGTGACGGCCTGTACACGTGGAGTGGGGGTTAGCAACTTTTTGGATGGCCGCCACTAGTAAATCGAAGGGAGATCGTTACACGTCGCTTTTCTTAGGGTCGTGTGTCTCTTTTTGAGGAGTGAAGGCCGAGCATAGATGAGTCTTGGCCTATCCTTTTTGTACCGACCTGTGTAGCCCTTCGTAATTTATAAGTGTAAATAAAAGTGGTTCGGCCTCGTGCTTTCATTAAATCAAAGATAGTCGGTGTGTATTGTGTTGGCGTGAGGGAAGCGAAGTGTTGGTGAGAACTGCCTCTTAATTTCCGCTGAGCTGCGCAAAATCATTAAAAACCTTTTTAAAGGAAAAGAAAAGAAAAAAATTTTACGCCTAAGCGTTGGCTTGAAGCTTTCTTTTATCGTGGTATAATTTGTTTTAAAGTTTTGGTTTCTTTCGCTTGTGGTTTCATTTCTGTGGCGACCCTACCGGGTGTCGGGGGTGCCACAGCGGGTGGTATCAGAGCATAAGGTTTATGCTTGGAGTGATAAGGAGACCTCATTTAGAAAAAAATGAGGGAAGTTTTAACAATGCACACCATAGGATAATTGAATAACGGGTGATGAGTATTCGCCCGTAGATCCTTGGTAGTTGTTTTAGGTTGTTAGTAACATGTGTATGTTACTTTAGTAGTGGAGGCAGTGAGTCTCAGATTGTTCCTGAGGCAAATGCTTGGAACTGCAGGAAAGCTATGGTACGGTTTGGAAGTCAACGTCCACAGAGGGCTGAAGCCTCTGCTCCAAGGGCTGAACCCCGAATGGAGGATATCTTGCAAACATTGGCCAACATTGGAAATCTGATGGAAAGGCAGGCGCAACAACAACCTGGAGCTGAACGCCGTACTCAGGGACTGGTGGAACAGTTTTTGAAGCTGAAGCCACCCAAGTTCAGTGGCATAGGAAGTCCTGAGGGGGCGGAGCATTGGATTGATGGTATGGAGAGAATTTTCCGGTTGTTGGAATGCACTGATGCTGAGAAAATAACTTTAGCAGAGTACCAGCTGGAGGGAAATGCAAAGTTTTGGTGGAGAGCTTCGAGGGATACGATCTTTCCACCAGGTATTGATATAAATTGGGATGAGTTTGTCAGGGCTTTCAATAGAAAGCATTTCTCTGACTGTGCAAAGGACAAGAAGATCACAGAATTTGTTCAGCTAGAACAAAAAGAACTGACGGTGGACCAGTATGAGGCTAGATTTTCTGAATTATCTAGATATGCTCCTAGACTGATTGAGGATCAGGAGGAGAAAGCTAAGAGATTTCTGAAAGGGTTGAGAACTGATATTAGAAAGCAATTGGTGCCTTTGAACATGAGAGATTACCATGAAGTGTATGAAAGGGCACAATTGGTGGAGCAGGAGCTGATAAGAGAGCGGTCTGAGTTTAAGAAACCGTGGGTTTCCGATGATGTGAGAAAGGGTAAGAGACCCTATTCTGGTCAAAGTCAAACTTGGGATGCTAGGAAGAAAAGTAATTTTGGAAACTTTGGGGGAACAAGGAGTGGTCTGAATATAGGGAAAGCACCCTATCAGCCTAGTGTTTGTCAAAGGTGTAATGGAAGGCATGGCTCAGGACCTTGTACTGGACAGCCAAAGTGCTTTGGTTGTGGACAAGTGGGCCATCTTAGGAGAAATTGCCCACGAGAAAGGTCGCAGGTGAGTGCTGGCTCAGTGCGACAGGGATATCAGAGTGCTGTCAAGACAAATTCCCAAGGAAATTCTCGGAGACCACCAGCTCAAGGAAGAGTGTATGCGGTCACTCAAGAGGAAGCGAGAGCTTCCAACAACGTCATCTCAGGTACAATCTACATAAATGGCAAGAAGGCTTATGCATTGTTTGATACAGGTGCCACGCATTCGTTTGTGTCTGACAGATATAGGTTGTTGAGTGAATTTGAAACGATTTTTCTTGGAATTCCTCTTTGTGTTTCTACGCCTTTAAAGGATGCAGTGCTGTCTACGTTGGTGTGTGAGAATTGTAAGATAACTGTAGGAGAAAGGGACACAGAAATAGACTTAGTTGTGATGGCCATGTATGACTTTGATGTTATCCTAGGAATGGATTGGCTTTGTAAGTATCAGGCTAGATTGGATTGTTACAGAAGAGTAATCCAATTCGTTTTACCCGACCAGTCCAGTTGTGAATTTTTAGGTGGTCAGACCCACCTATCAGGGGCACTTATTTCTGCAGTAGAGGCTAATGTGTTGCTTGGCAAGGGATGTCAAGGGTACCTAGCAATGGTTAAGGATTATACCAAGGAAGAACTGAAACTTGATGATATTGGTGTAGTAAATGAGTTTCCAGATGTATTTCCTGAGGAATTGCCTGGATTACCTCCAGAAAGAGAAATTGAGTTTGAAATCGAACTGATGCCTGGAACAGGACCAATATCAAAAGCCCCATACAGAATGGCCTTAGTGGAATTAAAGGAATTGAAAGTACAATTACAAGAGTTGCTTGACAAAGGATTCATTAGACCAAGTGCTTCACCCTGGGGTGCACCAGTTCTATTTGTGAAAAAGAAGGATGGATCAATGCGTTTATGCATTGACTATAGGCAATTAAATCAAGTGACTGTTAAGAACAAGTACCCTCTGCCTAGAATCGATGATCTGTTTGACCAACTTCAAGGAAGTTCGGTTTTCTCAAAGATTGACTTAAGATCAGGATACCATCAGTTGAGAATTAAGAAGGAAGATATTCCTAAGACTGCATTTAGGACTCGTTATGGACATTACGAGTTCCTTGTTATGCCTTTTGGTTTGACAAATGCACCTGCAGCGTTCATGGATTTAATGAACAGAGTATTTAAGTCATATTTGGATCAGTTTGTGATTGTTTTTATCGATGATATCTTGGTGTATTCGAAAGGACCAAAAGAACATGAACAACACTTGAGGATAGTTTTGCAAACTTTGAGGAACCATCGGTTATATGCCAAATTCAGCAAGTGTGAATTTTGGTTGGACCAGATAACATTTTTAGGACATGTGGTGTCAGGAGGAGGAATTGCAGTGGATCCGTCAAAAGTGGAAATGGTAATAAATTGGCCGAGACCGACCACACCTACCGAGATACGAAGTTTCTTAGGATTGGCCGGTTATTACCGGAGGTTCATTGAAGGATTTTCCAAATTGGCAGGACCGTTAACTAAGTTAACCCGAAAGAATGCAAAATATGAATGGAGTGAGGATTGTGAAAGGAGCTTTCAAGAACTTAAAAGGAAGTTAACCACAGCTCCAGTTTTAACCATACCCTCTGGACCGGATGGTTTTACAGTATATAGTGATGCATCTCACAAAGGATTGGGATGTGTTTTGATGCAACATGGTAAGGTCATAGCCTATGCATCTAGACAACTGAAACCCCATGAGTTAAATTACCCAACACATGATTTAGAATTGGCAGCTATAGTATTTGCTTTGAAGATATGGAGGCATTACCTATATGGAGAAAAGTTTGAAATTTATACGGACCACAAGAGCTTGAAATATCTATTCTCGCAAAAAGAGTTGAACATGAGACAAAGAAGGTGGATGGAATTGTTAAAAGATTATGATTGTGAGATACGATATCATCCAGGGAAGGCGAATAGGGTAGCAGATGCCCTTAGCCGTAAGTCAGCCATGGAAATGGCCAGTTTAAGAATAGCAGAGTGGAGTTTATTAAAGTCTGTAGCAGATTCAGAGTTTAAGTTAAAGGTGGATAATCTTACTGGTATGCTTAAAGCCTTAAGGATTGAGCCAGAAATTATTCAGAGAATCAAGACCCTGCAAAAGTCTGATCCGGAGATTTTGAAAGTGAAGGAAGCAATGTCCCTAGGGAAAAGACCAGAGTTTCAAATTTCTGAAGATGGGACAATGAGATGTCAAGGACGACTTTGTGTGCCCGACAACGAAGAAGTAAAGAAAGAGATTTTGTCAGAGGCACATAAGAGCAAGTATAGTATTCACCCAGGTAGTACGAAAATGTACAGAAATTTGCGTCAACAATTTTGGTGGAATGGTATGAAAATGGATACAGCCAAGTATGTTTCTCAATGTTTAACGTGCCAGCAAGTAAAAGCAGAACATCGTAAGCCAGCAGGACTTTTGAGACCGTTAGATATACCAGAATGGAAGTGGGAACATGTGACAATGGATTTTGTGCAAGGATTGCCAAGGACATCAAGTGGTCACGATTCAATTTGGGTAATAGTAGACCGTTTAACTAAGTCTGCCCATTTCTTAGCTGTTCGTGTGAACTATTCATTGAGTAGACTCGCTGAAATCTATGTAAGTCAGATAGTGCGTTTGCATGGTATCCCTGTATCAATCACCTCGGATAGAGACTCTAGATTTACTTCAAATTTTTGGAGAGGTTTGCAAAGTGCTTTGGGAACGAAACTTCAATTCAGTACAGCTTATCACCCTCAGACAGATGGACAAACAGAAAGAGTGATACAAACTCTAGAGGATATGCTGAGAGCCTGCATTATTGACTTTAAAGAAAGATGGGATGAGAACCTGCATTTGATAGAATTTGCCTATAACAATAGTTTTCAGAAAAGTATAGGCATGGCCCCATACGAAGCATTATATGGGAGGAGGTGTAGAACCCCTATCTGTTGGGATGAGGTAGGTGAAAGACGATTGACAGGACCTGAATTAGTGCAAGATACCACTGAAGCTGTTGAGATTATCAGGAAAAGACTAAAGACAGCCCAGAGTAGACAAAAGGGTTATGCGGATAAGCGTAGGAGACCCTTGGAATTCGAAATAGGAGATCACGTGTTTCTTAAGGTATCTCCATTAAAGGGAATATCTCGTTTTGGAGTGAAAGGAAAGTTGAGTCCTAGATTCGTTGGACCTTTTGAGATACTTGAGAGGATAGGAGAGGCAGCTTATCGATTGGCGCTACCTCCTAATTTGGGAAATTTGCATGATGTGTTTCATGTGTCGATGCTAAGAAAGTATCAGCCAGATCCCAGTCACATACTCGATCATGAAGCCATCAAAGTGGATGAGAAAGTGAGATATATCGAAGTACCTGTGCAAATACTGGATCGGAAGGAACAAGTTCTCAGGAATAAGAAGATTCCTTTGGTGAAAGTATTGTGGCGACATCACGATATAGAGGAAGCCACTTGGGAAAGTGAAGAACAGATGAAGGAGAAGTACCCCTTCCTGTTTGAGGTCGTTAGTGGTGTTTAAATTTCGAGGACGAAATTCTCTAAGGAGGGGAGAGTTGTGGCATCCTAGAATTTAAGGGCATGTCCTAAGGTGCCCTAGAGCTTTTTAAATAGGTAATGAATTTACCTATTTGGTTGTGCTTTAATTTTAGTTCTCTCTTAAGGCATTGTGCCTTGTGCTTTGTTTGTTTTTAATTTAAATTGAGCTATGAGTTAATTATTAAAGATAAAATTCTGTGTTGCCATGCTTATTATGAATTGTTTGTTATAGAATTAATATTATAGAATTTTAATTAGGTGAAGTTAATTGTTTGTTTTAATTAATTTAGAAAAGGGAGTGGATTGGGCCTTAGGCCCAATAGCATGGACTTAGGCCCATGGTTGGAGGGCCTAAGGGAGGGCCGTGTGGGCCAAGCCCACGAGGCCCAATGGGCCTTGTGTGGTGCCGTGCGAAGTGGAGTGAGGGGGAGGGTTTGCATGCCTCTCCCCAAGTGTCCTAGTGTGTATGCCACTTGGCATGCATGCTTAGGGGTCTTTCTTGTAATGATTAGGGGAGAAGAAGAAAAGAGAAAAGAAAGGGAGAGGAAGAGAGAGAGGGTACCGTGCGAGAGAAAGGAAAGAGAGGGAGAGAAAGAGAGAAAGAGAGGAAGAGAGAAAGGAGAAGGAGGAAGGAGGGTGTCGCGCGAGAGGAGAAGGAGGGGGAACCGCCGTCCGCCGTCCGCACGCCGCCGTACGCCGCCGTCCCCGTGTCTTTTCTTGGCTAGAGGCAAGTTAGGATCCATCTCCTTTCCTTGCTTGTGTGTTTGCATGTTGGATTTTGTTGGTTTAAAGCTACGAAAATGAAGTGAGAATGCTTGGATGTTGAGAGTGTGTGCTGTTTTCGCATGATCCAGTGAAGTCAGTAACTTGTGAGGTCTTGCATGTGTGTTTGGAGTTCGATTTTGGCTTGGATCTCTTCATGAAAGTTGTAGCTAACATCTTGAACTATAACATACTGAAATTTCGTGAAAAATGATGGAGATTTGAGGGGTCTAAACCTCATATTTCGGAGACCCAGATCTGGAACTATTTTTCTGACCTTGAGGTGAGTTCGTGGTTTGCATGTTGGTTTTTACTAAGAATCTCTCTTCGACTTCTTCATGAAACTTGTAGATCACATCTTAAGGATGAACATACTCAAATTTGAAGCAAAAATAACAAGTTTAGGATAGGTAACTAACCTGACCTTGAAGACGATGAAACTGGAGTTGCGACGTTGGTGACCAGAGACTTCGTGGGACCATTTGAAGGTCTTCCTTTGGTAGTTTGGCTTAAGTCTCTTCACGAAAGTTGTAGAGGATACTTAGGAGTATAACATATCCAAAAATCAGAGAAAACGAAGAAATGTAGGTAGGTCAGATCTGCATATTTCGGACATAGTGTTCTGTGTATTTCGGTGACTTAACCAGGAGCTTCGTGGATCTGTGGAAAATTATCTAAAAGGAATTTGACTTAGTTTCCTTGATGAAAAGTATAGTATAATGTCTTAACTACATCCTGGTAAAATTTTATAATTTTCTGAGGTCATATGAGTATTTTAATCGACTTACCAAGAAAATTGTACGTTCTGCCCTTATCCGAAAACATGCATAGAAATGGTGGAAAAGTGGTTTACTATGTGGAAATTGTTTTGCCTTGTGTTTTTCTGCATATTTTTCCATTTTATTATATTTGGATATTATATGCCTTAATTTCATGATTTTAGGATTTATGTGATTATTTAATTAATTTCAATTTGGAATAAATTGGATTTTTGTATAATTCAAAATGCATGTGGTAAGTAAAAATCCCACAAGGATTTAATCTATATTAGCAATTGCACCTATTGCATGTATGTGTAGATGCTTAATTTATGCATGCACAAGTACTAAGGTAATCCTGTTTTGTCATGACATCATGTGCATGATAAATTGAAAAGAAATTGGCAATGATTCTATGGTAATGGTTGGAGGGGGGAAGCGTTGGCCGGATGTATAGAGAGATACATGGCCGGATACCCTGGGAGTGTCAGGATGCCTGGAATGAGATGGGTGCCGGAAGCCTCAGAGGTCTTTGCCCGAGGGGATACCTCGTGATGCCAGTTGGGATGCGAGATGCCTGGAGCGTTGGGGTTGCCGGATGTTCGGTGGCCATGATTGGCATAATTCCGGAAGGTTTTTCTCGTGAGACCCGAGTGAGGGTGCGAGTGTGTAACATGGGATGGATGATCCCGAGGAAGGAAGATGTGATGATGACATGTGTATGCATGATGTTGACATGATATGACATGGTGATGACATGTGTATACATGATGTGACATGATATGACATGGTGATGACATGTGTATGCATGATGTGACATGATATGACATGGTGATGACATGTGTATGCATGATGTGACATGATATGACATGGTGATGACATGTGTATGCATGATGTTACATGATATGACATGGTGATGACATGTGTATGCATGATGTGACATGATATGACATGGTGATGACATGTGTATACATGATATGACATGAAAATACAATGATATGTATGAATTATATGATATGATGATGTATGTTGGCATGTGCCTGGCTTTGAGGTGAGTATATTGGATTGTAATTGTGGCATGTATGATGCATCGATTGGTGTTTGGATTCCTTTTCTTGTTGAGTGGTTGTACTCACCCCTTCGGGGACCTAACATTTCAGATTAGTGCGATGCCTCTCCCTGTTGTCTCACGGGGAGTGTTCTACGGCCTACCATCTGATGTGGAGGTCGAAGTGACCGAGATCGACTGTCCCACCCTGCCGGGACTAACCTTTTTGCGTGTTCGCGCGATCACATCGTATGACGTGGGCTTATCTGGAGGCCCAGTCATCCAGGAGTACATCTCTGTCCACATCCGCCGCAACGGTGTGATGATGGGGATGCTGCCACCTCCACCGCCCGACGCACCGGGTTGGGTGTGACGACCTGCACACGTGGAGTGGGGGTTAGCAACTTTTTGGATGGCCGCCACTAGTAAATCGAAGGGAGATCGTTACACGTCGCACTCTTAGGGTCGTGTGTCTCTTTTTGAGGAGTGAAGGCCGAGCATAGATGAGTCTTGGCCTATCCTTTTTGTACCGACCTGTGTAGCCCTTCGTAATTATAAGTGTAAATAAAAGTGGTTCGGCCTCGTGCTTTCATTAAATCAAAGATAGTCGGTGTGTATTGTGTTGGCGTGAGGGAAGCGAAGTGTTGGTGAGAACTGCCTCTTAATTTCCGCTGAGCTGCGCAAAATCCTTAAAACCTTTTTAAAAGGAAAAGAAAAGAAAAAAATTTTACGCCTAAGCGTTGGCTTGAAGCTTTCTTTTATCGTGGTATAATTTGTTTTGGTTTTGGTTTCTTTCGCTTGCGGTTTCATTTCTGTGGCGACCCTACCGGGTGTCGGGGGTGCCACAAGGTGGTGCTACTCCACTGGTGCTAGCCTGAGCTAGCGCCCTACCTCGGCCTCCTCAGGTATCGACTCTCGTCGGTGTCCTACCCCGAGTCACCGGCCCTATAGTACGCTTCCTAGGAGTCCTTTGTTCCTGATTGCTCATTCTGAAGGATCTTTAAAGAAGCTTGCTTCCAATTCCACACTGAATTAAGAGCTAAGCGATCCATATAAACGATCAATTTCCACTAGATAGCTATCACTGACATGCATCGGCATGAAATAAAGGCAATTCCTACTACTATCCTATAAACCATCGCACCTTATCACTCAAACCACTAAACTACGCTCCGATACCATTAAACGAGGATGTCATGCCCCGATCCTCCGATCACGTGCCCATCCCTTTATGATCGATTAATTAGCGACATCTCAGGATGTATTGCCGACCCATTCCTTTTAAAGCACATGCGAAAGCAAATGAATAATCCCCTGACAACAACATAATGGGATAGAAAAGTAGAGCCATAATTTTTTGAACTGAAAACATAGCCATGCTTATATATACAAATATCAAGCCAAGTTATATATATACAATACAAGCCAATCTATTCACAATGTCTACAAAACGGGGAGGGGTTTTCACAAAACTATGGATCGTCGTCCTCCTCTCCATCCTCATCCTTATCCCAATTAGAGCCTTCAGCGGAATACATCAGGGATCCTAGATCCGATAGGTCCGGGTCTATGTCCACTACTGAACCTTTTGGAGGATTTGTTGTACCTTTCCCAAAGGCTACTTCTAACACGTACATGGGAACCTTGGATTCAGGTATGGGACCTTTCCTCTCCCCATCTCAAGCCTAACGATACCATGATCTGTATTGATAAGGTATCTTATGAGGTAAGGCCTCATCGACCCAAACCACGGTCCTCACCAACTCATAGATCCATCCTTTGGGGTTCCCATGCAATGGGATAAAACTCTTCTACTCTATCACCTTCTTAGGTTGACCAAAACGCTCGAGAAGAGCTACCATCTAGGGATTTGAAAATATTATCCCACAACGGAGTGAGACGACGTCTTAGCGAGTTCACCTCCTAAGACCCGACTAGGAAGAAAATATGCCCCAAGGGCTGCCTAGGCACAAACACGAGTCGAATGACTTACCTTGGCCTCAGTTCCTTCATGCAAGTCAATATAATTCAAAGAACCATTAAATCATTTTAACCAATTAGATCAAAGCATCGATCAATCGACTCAGTCGATTACATGTCATCGAGACCATTCCCTGGTCATGTCAATCAATATTATCTATAAATTCCGATCATATCCAAGACTGCTCACTCTAAGATGAAAACATATAGTATAGCTCACACTAAGCTGATAAATAGTATACTGCTCGCTCTAAGCTGATATATCAGAGCCCGTAGGTTGATATAGTATACCATCCTGACCATCTAACATTTTCCCCATTTTTATCATATCCGATAAAAATACTCGTGTGTGGGTAAACGGTCGGCCTTAGCCAAAATACAATATTTTCCCTTTTGAAAATCCCATTATTTTCAATAGTCCACAAATTCATTTTTGGCAGTGTAAACCGATGCCCGGTGGTTTTCTAATTAATTATTGAAATTTAATAAATTTTGGGGTAAATTCCCAAAATTGCAAATCACACTCAATTTGCACAAAATAACAGTCAATTAAAGAAACACATCACACCACTGCAATCAGCATAAAATTTCGGTCACCAACTATCCTAGTCTAATTTCTGAAAAATAAATAAATAATTAAATAATTACGGAAATTAATTATTAAACACCAAAAATGCTCACTTAGGCCCGTAAAGCCTAATTAAAAGCCAAGATGGGCTCGGAAAGTTTCCAAACCACTCTAGATAAATACTAGAGTTTGTCTATGCTCTAATTACACTACTCTAACCACCTAACATGCAATAACGGTTGATTAAATTGCTAATCTACTCTAACTATCCAGCTAATCCATACTTAGTCTAAACTAATCAACCCTTAAACGTGATTAACTTACTAAGCATGGATTAGTAAGTTAAACTCACTTGATTAGTGATCTGCTCGGATCAAAATGATGGGGACATGGAGGGGGTCAAGAAACTCCAAAGCGGGCATGCCTTTCGAGGTCAAGAAGGCCACAAAAACGAGCCATATAGTGTTGGAAATACCCACACTATTCGGTTTTGGTTGGAGGCCGAACTAGGTTGCTCTAGGCTTGGCTCAAGCTGGAATCGACCAAGGAGGAGGCGGACGGCTTGGCGGGGGCGAGCGGTGGTTGGACGGTGGCTTACAATGGCTTAGGCGGCGGGAGCAGCTTGCGATGATGGAGAGGATGGCCTGAGGGACGGGCTAGACGCGGGGGCAAGGATGGACGATGGCTAGGAACGCCCATGTAAGCAAGAGGCGCGGTTGGCGAGCGAGCGGCGTGACGGCTGTTCGGGCTTTGGCGAGCTTCAACCATGGAGGGGGAAGGCTTGGCCGGCTTCTCTGGTGTTTTTGAGGTTTCAAGGAGCTAGAATGGGGGTGCTGGTCGATCGGATGGGAGGAGAAGAAGGAGAAGGAGACCAACAAGGCTTTAAGGGTCCCATGTGCTTCTTTCATATCCCTTTGTCTCCTTGGAAGGGTCCTACCATGCAAGGATGGCTTCCTCAGCAATTTCCAGCAGCCCAAGCCTCTTCTAGAAGCCTTGAAGCGGTCCAAAAATCATGGAGCAAGGGGGGCTACGAATTTTGTACACATTTGGCTCAAATTAGATTCAATTCCTTCTTGAATTCACTCAATTTGACTTCTAAAAGTTCAACTGTCGAGACCTTGATCAACTCAGCATTTTTTTCTCGCCATTAGAACCTACTTGCATCCCCATTTCGTGAACAAAAACGGTCCTTGGAATTTCCCGGTTGAAAACGGCCTTATATTGACTTTTTCTACCAAAATCTTGGTTTGCTAGAAAAATCTTCGGAGACTAAGTCGACGTTCCTAAAATGACTTGCGACATGATAGAACTTTCAATTTCTGAAATCGGATTCAAATTCACGGTTAATTTCAATCCGGTGCGATTTTAGCGTGACCTAGACTACCGAGTAGCTTTTTGAAATTTTTAGTGCAAATGACCCGTGCTCGATTTTCTTCGAGCCACAATGAACCTCTTTGACATATTGGCGACTATCGGTTGTCGTGAAAATCTTGAGATTTCAAATATGGACATAGGGTACCAAAACGATAGAAAAATCAACCTAGTGTCGATCGATGAGAATTTTGTAATTTAATGGAATCACCCACGTTTAGCCACACATCTCTATCGAACCAACCTATCTTTGATCTCTAATCAACTTTTAACCGTGCAGTAATGATCTCTGCAGATAAGCACGATTGAGTAATCGATTCCTGGTCGAATTTCCAAGTCTATTGCACGTGGAGCAAGATTCACAAGGAACTTATCATCATTTTTGTATCAAAATTTAGTTTAGTATATATACTACTCCCATGTATGACAATTTCACATTAAGAATAGTAATTCAGGAGCCAAAGTATGCTAGAAAAAATCAGCATATACATCGCTTTTAAATATATTTAAAAGTGGAGGAGGTACACCAATCATAGAGAAATGGGCCACATACATTCATTAGGTTAAAGATAGTTTGGGATGGACTGACACGTCGACTATGTACATAGTGATGAAGATGAACCACGTATTCCACAAATCAGTATAAACATCACCTGATGGATAAATAATTGAGTTCCAATGACGATAAACAAAAGTAGCAAGATTCAAGTGGAACTCATCAATACTTCCGTAACGAAATTCATTTTAGTATATGTACTATTCTCATGTATAATAATTTATTTTTTTGAGGGGAAAAATTACTTTTATTGGTAATGGCACAATTCTAGACTAAAGTGCATAAACTCTTATCTCCACAGGATATATCCTACTCAAAACTACATTCATGTGCACCGATATATGGACTAATCGTGTCAATATATATATGATGGAATTCTAGTCGGCGGAAGATGAATTACCTGATTCCAATGCGCAAACAGCAAATAGCCCCGGATCGAACGTTGAATTGCGAATCAATCACGAACAACACTTCCTCACGTTAGTCTGGATGCAATCACAAGGAAAACATCCGATTTCCACAGCGTAAATGCCGATCGTTCTTGCAAAATTGAAGATGGAACACCTTCTTCCTTAATGATGGAAATTGAGAGAGATTTTGGTGCAAATGATCTGACAACTTTTCCCAACAGTTGTGTTCGGGAGATTTTATACATCTCCCTTCATACCCCTCAATTGGTGACTTTCCATTGTAACGCATCAAGACGAAACGGTACGTTTCATTCACACCCCATCATGGACGTACCAGTTGAAAGAACAACATCTCCCACTCGGACATGATGGGCCTGATAGCGCTCTATCAAGAATATAAGGCAAGGCATTCAACATTCATCAACTTTACAGAACAATTCATACTGGCAAGTAAGCCGTGCGACCAGTGAGTATACCTATTAGGGATGACATAATGGCTACAACCCCGAAAAGAAAAATAAACAATCGATGTCTTAGAGTGCCCCAGACATATTTTGTTACATCAATTCAAGTATACCTATCCCTTAAAAGCTATACTTGATTATCCTTAAAACATCATGTATTTACAATTATATCCGCAACGACATAAGGCGATATAATTGGTCGACCAGTAAATACATGTGACAGATGTAAAACAATAATAGTCTTCCTTCGCACTCATGTCTCTCTCAATTTTAGAACAACTGCTTTCCTAGACACGTCCCATAGGCCATATCTATTCATGACCGCCCATAACATGCTAAAGTAGCAACATTGATCTTTCATTTCGAGAACATAGTCAGAAGTAACATAGGGCACAAATTGAGGTAAATTATAAATTACCTCAAGGGCTCACACAATGAGTAAATAGAGATAATTTTACTCACCTTCCCTTGTCGGTCGAACAATGCACATGTAGTATGAATTACATGCTATAGTGGATTTCTCTTTCTATAAGAGCGTATGTCATTTCTTAAATATATCCACTATACGAATCTTAGCCTAAACATAGTCACGTGCTTCTCACGTACTCATGTTTAACTCGAGTGCTATATTAGCTCGCTTTTTATAGCGCCCAATTAAGTACTCGCATCCGGCATCTTATAGGCATACATGATTGTGGGACTATCATGTTCGGTCTTCTTATAAACAAATCACAGACCTCATATTGCTTCCAATCAAGGCGACATATTTTATGTACCAGACTTGCCCTTTAGCATTTATTTGTACATAATGTCTCATCTCAACGTGCTAACTATAGCACTTGAGGCGATTGCTCGTGTGAGTGAGCCAATCGTTACCTGCTAACATACTTTCCAATAATATATGTGTGCTTGTGCTAGTCTCATAATGGATTTGTACTTTTTGATAAAACATAAAGTCATTAGTAAACAAACAAGTATAATACATATGTCCATAAATACATGAAACAATGATTCTCTACAATAACACATATCACATTCTACGCAAACCTAGTGACATCCTGTGGGTCAAGAATATGTCTCTAGGAATGGCCTTTGTAAATGGATCAACAACCATTCTATTGGTTGAAATGTATTGTAGAATCACTTCTTTCTACGCTATAATATCTCTGATGAAGTTATTCTTCATGTCATTGTGCTTCGTCCTTCCATGATACTTGGGATCTTTCACATAGGCAATGGCAGCTTGACTATCGCAATAAACTGTCACCGGTTTTGGGACCTCAGTGACAGTGGCTAAATTTTCAAAGAAACGTTTTAGCCATACTGCTTCTTGCACTGCGGTAGACCAGGTAATAAATTCAGTCTCCATAGTTGACAAGGCTGTGCATGTCTGTTTCTTGCTATTCCAAGAAATTGCACCTCCATTGAGCAAGAACGCATATCCAGAAGTCGATTTACGCTCATCCAGGTCTCCACCCCAATCAGCATCTGAATAACCTAATAGGCGTAAATCATTCCCTTGGTAATAAAGTCGATAGTCCATGGTGCCCTTCAAGTATCTTAGGATCCTCTTCACTGCTTTCCAGTGTGTTTGACCGGGATTTAATTGATATCAGCTCACCAATCCTACGGCATAACATATGTCGAGTCGAGTACACATCATAGCATACATCAAACTTCCGATCGCACTAGCGTAAGGAACAATTTCCATCACTTTGATTTCTTCTGGAGTTTTAGGACACATCTCGGTACTTAGGCCTTCACCTTGCATGACAGGGGTATCAATGGGATTACAATGCTGCATATTGAAACGCTCAAGAATCTTCATAATATAAGATTCTTGTGATAAAGTAAGGAGTTTCCTTGATCGATTTCTTTTGATCTTAACTCATAATATATAAGCAGCTTCTCTCATGTCCTTCATTTCAAAATTGGAGGACAACCATTCTTTTATGGTGATTACCATAACCTTGTCATTTCCAGCCAATAGAATATCGTCCACATAAAGTGATAAAATCACAAATTTATCTTCAAACCGCTTGACATATACACAGTGATCTTCTTCGATCATCGTAAAACCAAAAGTTGTTATGGCTCGATGAAAACGAAGATACCATTGTCTAGATAATTGCTTAAGGCCATATATTGAGCGATGAGGTTTGCAAACTTTATGCTCTTGACCTTTAGCTATGAAACCTACTGGTTGTTTCATATAAATTTCCTCATCTAGTTCTCCATTGAGAAATGCCGTCTTTACATCCATTTGATGTAATTGAAGGTCCAAATGTGCAACGATGGCTAGAATAAGGCGTATTGAGGCAAACCTTACAACTGGTGAAAAGGTTTCCTCGTAGTCTATACCCTCTTGTTGAGTATAACCTTTCGCCACAAGACGAGCCTTATACTTTTCAATGGATCCATCCGCCTTTTGCTTAATCTTAAAGACCCATTTGTTTCCAATGGCCTTACGATTAAGTGGTAGATCAACCAAGTCCCAGACATGATTTGCCTTCATTGACTCCATCTCGTCTTCCAAAGCTTTTCTCCATTCTTCCTTGTCAGAGGATGAGAGAGCCTCTTGAACAGTCTTAGGCTCGGCATCATCTTTATGAGCAATCATAAATGCTTCCCCTTCAATCTCAAAACGACGGCGAGGAATACTTTTACGATTACTTTTACGCAACTGAATTTCTCTTGAATTCAATTCGCCAGACGATGCTACACTCCCACTAGGTCTTTCATGTTGAGGTAAATCTTCATTTCCCTCCATAACATTAGTGGGTGTATTATTAGGATCTTCCATCTCATATAATTGGAAATCCTTATCAATCTCACCTCTACTAGGAAAATCGTTCTCCAAGAACGTGACATCTCGTGACTCCTTTTCGATCACACTCCCATCAGCTTATTCACCTATGAACACATACCCTTTAGAGTGTTCATAATATCTTATAAAGATACATTTCTTCCCTCTAGGGCCTAATTTGCCATATTTATGGGAAGATTCATGAACATAAGCTACACATCCCCATGGACGTAGACTACTTAAGTCTGGTTTTTTACCAGTCCATAATTCATAAGGGGTGGAAGTGACCGATTTTGAGGGCACTCGGTTAAGTACATAGGCAGCAGTCAATAATGCATCTCCCTAAAAAGAGATAGGTAAATTTGCTTGCACCATCATAGACCTAACCATTTCCAATAGGGTTCTATTCCTTCTCTTAGCTACCCCATTTTGTTGTGGAGTATTAGGAATAGTCAATTGTCGTACAATTCCCTTTTCATCACAAAGAGCCTTGAATTGCTCCGATAGATACTGACGTCCGCGATCGGTTCTCAATGCCTTTATTGTTTTGTTCAACTGATTCTCTACCATCGTTATATATCGTCTAAAACATTATAATGCTTTGGACTTATGGGAGATCAGAAAGACATAACCGAAACGCGTGAAGTCATCTACGAAAGTAATGAAATATGAGGCTACATGCCTCGCCCTCACATTCAAAGGACCACAAATGTCAGAATATATGAGTTGCAATGGAAATTCAACTCTAGTCCCTTTACCGAATGGTTTTCTAGTTGCTTTTCCCACTAGACAATGTTCACATATGGGTAGATCAACATTAGTGAGTGGCCCTAAAAGGCCTTCTCTAGCTAATCTTTGCATTCTTTGCAACCCAATGTAACCTAATCTAGCATGCCAAGTATTTGCATCAATCTCAACGTTATTAGAAGACGCAATTACAGAAAAACAACCATCAACATTAATATTGTACTGATCATAGTCAATGTCTAACACCATAAAACCATTCAATACATGACCTGAACCATAATAAACTGTTTCATACAAAATATCAACACAATCAGCATGGAAATTCAATGCATAACCTAAGCTAAGAAGAACAACTATAGAGACCAAGTTTCGTCGAATATTTGGAGCATAAAGGACATCATACAGGAATAGGTTTCGACCACCACGTAAGATTAATTTACATGTGCCGATACCCTTCACTTCAACTCTTGAGTTATTCCCAACATATATCCATCTTCTTCCAGGCGGTATCCGACGATACTCCACAAATGCTTCTCTGTCTCTAGCTACATGGTCTGTTGCTCCTGAGTCTACAGTCCACATTGGATGAGATTCAGCAAGCATTACAGTACTAGAAACAAAAACATTACTCAAAGTAATGGAGTAATAGGGTACCTTTTTTGGCTCAGTGCATTCACGAGCAAAATGACCCAGCTTGCCACAATTGTGGCACTCCATCTTGGCCTTGTCCTTCTTCCCACCACGCTTCTTGCGTCGGAAGGTCTTAGCCCTCTTGGGTCCCTGATCAGTCATCTTCCCTTTGTTGTTGAACTGAAGATTCCTCTTGCGCTTGAAGCCCGAAGCTTTGCGCGAACTCGATTCAGCAACATAAGCATGGGTAGAGGAATTCGCAGCCTTTAGGCGCTCATCCTCTAATTCCAAATGACGCGCAATATCATCAAAAGTGACGATGTTCTCATTATGCGTCATATTGATCTTCATATGTTCCCAATTATTAGGAAGAGACCTTATAACAGCCTGAACTTGCTGTTCATCAGTAAGGGAGTGACCTGCCGAGTTCAGCTCACATATCATGTTTGACATCTCCCGAAGATGTTGCCTCATCGTTACATTTGGGCACTTTCGAAATGTGTCAAACTTGATGGTGAGTCTCCTCAGCTTAGTGGCAGATGTACCCCCAAACTTATCCTTCAAGGCAACCCACATAACTTGAGCTTTATCATAACTTTCAAACTCACACATGAGATCATCTTGCATACAGCTCAGCAACGCGATGCGAGCAATGCTATTCTTCTTTTTCCAAGCTTGATAAGCTTCTAGATCTCTCCTGTGTTGAGCTGAAGTTCCATGCTCAGGTTCATCCATGGTGTGGTTGAGGGTTTCCAAAACCTCTTGCTCCTCAAGGATGTACTGAACATTTCGGTGCCAAATATCATAATTGTCACCGGTCAGCTTCTCACCCTTATTGAGGTCAACCACAATGGTCTTGGATGCCGATGCCATAATCAATTGCTATAACACATTGACATAATAGACGCATAATCAATATTAGCACATTTTTCAGAGTAACACACATATTTAATTTTCAGCAAAAACAAACTAAAATAATGATAATTCAACAAAAGACACAGAAACAAAAGTTCACTATGTTCCCAATCAACTTCTATGTACGATTGTTCATTATCATTAATTAGTTTAATTTGCACAAATTTTGAGTTCTAGGTGAGGACTCCTTCGAATTCTACCAACCTACGAACTCCCACTAGGAAAAATAATTACATGACCTCATGTAATTTCTACATCTTTGCTTAACACAAAACCATAGCATGATAATAACCAACGTATAAACAACAATCATGCTTCAACTATAATTAAAATTGCAATTCAACATGTAATGGATTTCCTACCATTGTTCTAATTTTCTAGCAACTAGAAAATTGCAAGTATAATAAAACCATATACATCATATCATTGAACCAAACTTTACACATAATATATAACATCATTTGCAGACAAGTTAGTCACTGTATTTCCTAAACCACAAGAAAATACAAGCTACAAATGAATAAACTATGCATTAAAACCCAAAAAATACGCGTACATAGGGTTCCCTACACATTTTCATATATTTATAAATTCCAAAAATGAAAACTAATTATACCACAGTGTAGAGGACATCCATACGAACCCAACACCACTGACCACGCTCCAATCGGAGCCCGCACGAGCCCCCACGCGTCGCCTGACTGCGCGGCGCATGTGGCGCACGTGCCAGCGAGCCAAATGGCTCCTAGCCGGTCCGACCGTTGACCGATTCGACCGTTGACCGGTCAACGGGTCAGGTCGGGTCACCGACTGGCCAACCACCGCCGGCGGTGACGTCATCGATGACATCATCCCAACAGTTACCGACCGTTGGATGACGTCACAGTTATGTCATCACGCGCCGGTTCGCCGACCGGCGCGTGACACGCACCCGCCGGTTCACGGACCGGCACGTGTGGCGCACGCACTGGCCAAGCCATCACTTCAGGCGCGTGGCGCCCACGCGCAGTGGCTTCTGGCCGCGCATGTGGGCGCGTGCGGCATCGTACGGCGGTGCTCAACCCATCTTTGGACTCGTCTCGACGAGATCTTTCACCCTGTATATTCAAAAATTAATTTAGGCCAAAAAATTATATCAAAAAATTGCCAAAACCGTACGGGTGTACGCGACCCCGAGTCCGTTCTTCGCTTCGGTTGAAATTTTGAGTTTTTCAGATGGCAATTCCGACCATTAGACATCCAAACAGTGTAGAATTGATACTCTTGAACTCAATATCAAAAGTTAAACAAGAAAATTCAATGAAAAACAAGGCAGAAATCACGATCGAGCTCTGATACCAATGATGGAATTCTAGTCGGCGGAAGACGACTTACCTGATTCCAATGCGCAAACAGCAAATAGCCCCGGATCGAACGTTGAATTGCGAATCAATCACGAACAACACTTCCTCACGTTAGTCTAGATGCAATCACAAGGAAAACATCCGATTTCCACAGCGTAAATGCCCATCATTCTTGCAAAATTGAAGATGGAACGCCTTCTTCCTTAATGATGGAAATTGAGAGAGATTTTGGTGCAAATGATCTGACAACTTTTCCCAACGGTTGTGTTCAGGAGATTTTATACGTCTCCCTTCGTACCCCTCCATTGGTGACTTTCCATTGTAACGCATCAAGATGAAACAGTATGTTTCGTTCACACCCCATCATGGACGTACCAGCTGAAAGAACAACAATATATATATATATATATATTTATGCTTGTGACTTGGTCAATAATTTAGCAAAATTTCCAATGTGGACAAGACAATGCTTCTTGTAATTGATGTTAAGGTTCAATTGAGAAAAAGGAATTGGCTTTCGCAAACATCTTAAAGCCGAATGCTAGCGGCAAAATGCAACTACGAGGCTCGATTCCTTCGGAGTTTAAGAAGCGAAAATGAATGGGAGATGCGACTTCAATCACTACACCATGTGATCGAACACGGAGGAAATTCTTTGGTTGACCATATTTGGAGAGCCACATTCCCCGCGACACCAATATTTGGGGAGCCACGCGGAGGAAACTCTTTAAACCGTAATGTCCTACTGACCAAAAAAAACAAAAAACTGTAAATGTCCTTACGGGTTCAAAATTCACGTGTAGGCCCGATCCTCGAAGAGCATGGACATGTCTATTGGGCCTATCGAGCCACCAAACCAATCCTTTGATTCAATAACGATCCACAATAAGTTACTCTGTTGTAGTCACGGATGAAGCATGCCAACAGACGAAATAAGATAATTTATCTCCTCCAAAACCTTGTACAATTAGTTCTCATGTTTGCAAATACACACAACTGATGTTGGATCCAGAAACCAAGCCACAAATCCCATATAAATCAGTACGAACTTAACTATTAATACACTTGGTAGTATTACCAATGACAAAGCACGGCCATAGGTTATAAGACATACCATATTAAACGTAGAAGCTTATATGTCCCCTCCGAACCGCAAGCGGCGTCATATTTAACTTTTAAATACGTATGTTTTCATCAGTAACAACATGCCTGTGGACTAAAATGAATTAAGCTTTTATCTGTACATGATATACACCTATCAAAACTATGTTCATTTGTGTCAATACACGAACTAATAATGACAGAAAGTTTTCGTGGGCTAATGACATTGTCAATAAATTTAAAGAACTTTTAATGACAACAAAACACTGATTCTGTTAAGGATGTTGATGTTTGATCTAGAAGGAGTTGACTTTCGTGGCTGTCTTAAAGCCAAATGCTATGAAGCCCGAATTAGCTTTGGAGTGAAATTATGAGGTGGCTTTACAAAGCAGCAGCCAAAAGAGATGCAACTTCTTTGTTTGATATGATGTCATTCGACTACACCATGTTAAGAATGAAACTCAAAAGAATTTATGAGCCCACCAGCAAAAGCAATTGCAAGCGAATGACATGACCTATTGACATTTTTGTTTTGCTTCGGAAGCCGTTGGATTATCCAATCCATCAAACATCATTGTTTTCGTTCACTTCAGTTAGGCTTCGAGTGCCACGTTTGTCGACAAGATGGCAATTCGGCAACATTCTTATCAACTAACCAAGATACATAAATATCAATTATCAGGGAATATATTTATGTATAGCCACTATGGTGTAATTGCTAATTAGGTGATGTGGTCCACGATTCATATTCAGAGGCTAAATTAATTACATTGTACCGATGCCAAAACAAGAACTGAAGCAACTAATAAAAGAGGAAATTTTACAAAAGCAATATAGCAGCAACACCTAGCTAGCTCAATCAATAGTTTACCATTGAGGAACAGACGATCAGAAAACACTTCTGGGAATCGAATTGTATATGATCCGTTGATAATGATTACTGAGGATACGTGTCAAAGTCCCTTGACTAGTAATATTCACGTATTCACATATATATACACGCAAGTGAGTACACAAAGTTCACTCCTCAAGAATCTGAAGAGTATGCTAGAAAAAAACAACGCATACATAGCTTTTAAGTATATTTAAAAGTGGAGGTGGTGCACCAATAATGGAGGAGGTGTATTAATAATAGATGAATGGACTAGATATATTCATTAGGTTTAGAAAAGTTGGAGTGGACTGACAAGTCCACTTTGGACAAAGTGATGAAGATGAACCACAAAATTTCACAAACAAGTACAAACTTCACGTGACGGATAAATAATTGGGTCCCAAGGACGATAAACAAAAGCAGCATTGACTAGCAATGGGCAAGTATTCGAGTAGCTAGTACATTCACTAAGTTCAACTAGGCTATCGGATCTGGTGGAGCAGGATTGACGTGGAACTCATCACCATTTCCATACCAAAATATAGTTTAGTATATATAGTGCTCTCCTGTATGACAATTTCCCATTAAGAATAGTAATCCATGAGCCAAAGTATTCTAGAAAAAATAAGGGCAAACATAGTGTTTAAATGTATATAAACGTGGAGGAGGTACACCAATGATAGGGGAATGGGCCACATATATTCATTAGGTTGAGAAAAGTTGGACTGGACTGACAAGTCCAGTTTATACAAAGTGTTGAAGATTAACCACAAATTCCACAATTGAGTACAAACTTCACGTGATGAATAAATAATTGAGTTCCAAGGATGATAAAGAAAAGCATCATCGACAAGAATGGGTAAGAATGTCAAGTAGCTAGTACGTTCACTAAGTTCAATCAGGCTGATAGATTTGGTGGAGCAAGATTCACGTGGAACTTATCACCATTTTTGTACCAAAATTTAGTTTATTATATATACTACTCCCATATATGACAATTTCTCATCAAGAATAGTAATCCATGAGCCAGAGTATGCTAGAAAAATTCTACATATACATTGCTTTCAAATATATTTAAAAGTGGAGGTACACTAATTGTGACATCCTGGAATTTTATCTCCTATTTTCAATTGAATAAATCAGGCCATTCATCGACGTGCCTATAGTGCTATTCTCAGAGCCAACCACTCTTGGGATAACTAGACTATCTGGGAAAGCCATTAAGGAATTTTAATGCAATAGACTAAGAATTCAACTAAGAATCGACTACTCGACCGTGCTCATCTACAAAGATCATTACAACACAGTAAAAAATCGATCAGAGATAGGTCATTTCAATTAAGATGGATGATCAAAGTGTGGGTGATTCCACCAAATTGCAAAATTCTCGTTGATTGGCACTAGGCCGATTTTTCTGTCTTTTTGGTACCCTGTGTCCGTAATCGAAACTGAGATTTTCATGGCCACCGAGAGTCGCCAATGTGTCGAAGAGGTTCATTGTAACTCGAAGAAAATCAACCACGAGTCATTTGCACTAAAAATTTATGAAAGCTACCTGATAGGCTAGTTCATGCTAAAATCGTGCCGGATCGAAATTAACCGCTAAATTGAATCCGATTTCAAAAATTGAAAGTTTTGTCATATCACGAGTCATTTTAGGAACGTTGACTCATCCTCCGAAGATTTTTCTGCAAACCGAGATTTTGGCGGAAAAAGTCAATATAGGGCCGTTTTCGACCGGAAAATTTAGAGGACCGTTTTTTTATCATTAAATTAAGATGCAAGTTGGTTCTATTGGTGAGAAAAAATGTCATCTTGATCAACGACTCGATGGTGGATTTTATATGACCGAAAATTCGCTTCAATTGGAAGAGGATTGATCCAATTTGGGGAAAATCAAGTCCAAATTTGTATCCCCCCATGCCTTCTACATTTGGACCCTCTCATTTGCTTCCGAGGGAAGCTTGGTGCCTGGAAATTTGCTGAGGAAGCTAGCCATACATGGTGGGACCATCCCAAGGAGACAAGAAGATAAGAGGAGGTAAAAGGGACTCTCCACAAGCTTCTTATTCCCCTTCTTCTCCTTACTGTCGACCCCCCTTTAATTCCAGGTGCTTGAAGTCTTCAAAAATCCCAGAGAATTGAACCACCAAGCTAGCCAGCTCCGTCCGACCACCACTGGCCGCCGTCTGAGCAGCCGAAGTCGCGCCCGCTCGCTCGCACGCCGCTGCTCGTCCCGTTCGCGTCCAGCCGCCCATTATCGGTCCAGTGCTTGTCTCGCCATCAGCGCGTCTGTGAGCCGTTGTTCGTTGTCGTCCAGCCACCGCCTACCGCCGTGAAGCCCTGCCTGGACCCGCAACAACTCCTCCGTCCATCCCTGCCCGTTTCCAGTTCAACCGATCACTAGAGCAGCCTTGTTCGGCCCAAGACCAAAACCGAAACTCCTGGGTTTTCCTTGCACTGTTTAGCTTGCTTTGGAGCCCTTCCAAACATTGAAAGGTGCGCCCGCTTTGGAGTTTGTGGCCCGTCTCCGCGTCCCCGTCGTCGTGGTCTTGTTGGATCGCTAATTCAGCGAGTTTACTCACTAATCTCCGCTTAGGGAGTTAATTATACTTAAGGGTTTGATTAGTTTACGCTAAGTGTGGATTATATAGTTAGTTAGAACGGATTAGCAATTTAATTGTTCGATATTGCATGTTTGGTGGCTGGAGTAGTGTAATTAGCAAGTAAACAGATCGTAGTATTTATCTAGTGATGTTCAGAATTTTTCCGGCCTAAGTGTGCATTATTGGCATTTATTAATTAATTTTCACAATTATTTATTTATTTATTTATTTTTCGGAAATTAGACCGGGATAGTCAGTGACCTGAATTTCATGTTGATTGCAATGGTGTGATTGGTTTATTTATTTGACTACTATTTTGTGCAATTTAAGTGTTGATTGCAATTTTGGGGTATTTATCCCAATATTTATTAATTTAAATACCAGTTGTTGGTTTACGATGCAAATAATGTGTTTGTGAACCATTGGAATTAGTGGGATTTTCAAAAGGAAAAATATTATATTTTGGCTAAGGCCGACCGTATACCCACACACGATTATTTTTATCGGATATGATAAAAAGGGTGAAATGCTTAGTTGGTGAGAATAATATACTATATCAGCCTACGGGCCTTAATATATCAGCTTATCGCAGGTAGTCTACTTTATTAGCTTAGAGTGAGCATCATGGGTATACTATATCAGCCTGAGGGCTTGGATATGTCAGCTTAATGTGAGCAGTATACTGGTATACTATATCAGCCTAAGGGCTTTGATATATCAGCTTAGCGTGAGTAGTATACATTGTTAGCTTAGTGTGAACTATATTATTTATCAGCTTAGTGCGAGCTATACTATCTATCTTCAACTTAGAGTGAGCAGTTCTTGATGGGATTAAACTTGATAGATAGTATTGAATGGAATGACCATGAGATGGTCTTAATGACATTGAATCGACTAGGTCGATTGATCAATGGCTCGATCTAGTGTGATGATTTGATTTATTGATGTGACTTGATGAATATGTGAATTATATTGACTTGTAGGAAGGAACTAAGACAAAGGTAAGTCCTTTGACATGTGGCTGTGTCTAGGCAGCCCTTGGGGCATATTTTCTTTCTAGTTGGGTCTTAGGGGGTGAATTTGCTGAGACGTCCTCTCACACCGTTGTAGGATAACATTTTCAAGTCCCTATATGGCAGCTCATTCCAAGCGTTTTAATTAACCAAAGAATGACACTGAGCAAAAGTATTTATTCTGCTACTTAGGAACCCAGGAGGATGGGTCTATGAGCTGGTGAGGTTCGTGGTCTAGGTTGATGAGGCCTTACCCCATAAGGTACCTCATCAATACAAAACATGGTATCGTTAAGAGCGGAATGGATAGAGAGAGGGTCCCATACCAGAGTCTGAGGTCCCACTGTCGGTATCGGAGATTGCTTTTGGAAAAGGCACGGAAAATCCTCCTGAAGGTTCAGTGGTGGACTCAAACCTGTCGGATCTAGGTCCCCGGTGTATTCTAAGGGAGGCTCGAATGATTGAGGACCTGTAGCCTGTAACCCCCTGTTTTGCAAACATTGTATATAGATTTGCTAGTATTATATATGACATAGTTGTATATGTGTATATAAGTGTGGTTTGGATTTCAAAATTTGTGGCCCTGCTTTTCTATCCCATCTTGTTGTTGTTTGGGGATTTATTTATTCACTTCCGCATGCGTATTAAAATAAATGGGTCGACGATGCGTCCTAGGACGTCGCTATTTAATTGACCGCTGAGGGATGGGCACGTGCTCGGAGGATCAGGGAGTGACACTAATACTGGAGGATGTCACGCCCCGAACCTCGAGCGCATGCCCATCCCTCAACGGTCGATTAAATAGCAACGTCCCATGATGCGTTGCTAACCCATTGATTTTAATACGCATGCAGAAAAAGAATGATTACCCCTGACAGCAACTAGTATGGGATAGAAAAGCAAGAAAAAATTTCACAACCAAAACATGCTTTTATAAACACCTTGGTTTATATACAACACTAGACTAGCCAAAAGCCTACTCAAATAGAAAAGCCTACAAACCCACTAGGCCGATGAATCCCCAACCGAAAACTCCGAGATATCCTGGGGATTTGGGTCCACAACTATACCACCAGGAGGGTCAGCTGTACCCTCGCCATGAGCAACGTCTATCACTGAAGCTGGGACCTCACAATCCTACAGGGAACCCACTTTGTATCCATTCAGCTTGCAACGATACCACGCTCTGAATCGATGGGGTACCATCTGAGGTAGGCCTTCATCGACCCAAATGGTGGTCCTCACAAGTTCATAGACCCAGACCCCATGGCCCCCGGGAATAGGGATGTCAGTAACCTGCACGGTAATCCTCATAGGCCGTCCAAAACGTTCCAGAGGAACCGCCATCTAAGGACTTGAAAAGATTGAGCCTATGATGGGGTGAGACAATGTCCTAGCAAGTTCACCCCCTAAACTCCGACTAGGAAGGAAATATGCCTAGAGGCAGTCTATGCACACAAGACAAATGACTTACCTTGTCTCAGTTTCCTCCAGAAAGTTAGTACAATTCAAATACCCCATCGATCAATTCAATTCAATCAATCATGCGTTCCACTTCAATTATTGCTCGCACAAGCATGAACTACCGACGCACATCAATCCTCTTGCATAGCCAAGGGTTACTGCTCACACAAAATGATATGAAATGCTACTCACACAAGCTTACATGAATTGCTCACACAAGCTGACATGAATTGCCCACACAAGTTGCCGCAGACCATTGCTCGCACAAGCTGAAACACCAACTCACATCGGGAATAGGTTCACTTAACCATCACACAATCACTCAGTACCGGCCAAGGACAATGTGCTTTGCACACAAATTCCTCAATTAAAATAATGAACTTGGCCTAATGTCTTCATGTTAAAAACACGCGATAAAAATAATCGTGTAATGGTACACAATCAGTTTGAGTCAAAAATGCGATATTCTACTTTTCAAAACTCCCACTACTTAATATAGTACATAAAGACATTTTTGGCGTTAAAAACCGATGCCCGGTGTTTTCCCACTAAAATACAAAAATTCCACAATTTTGGAATAAATACCCAAAATTCCAATCACCACTCAATTTGCACAAATTAACACTTAAATTGTATAAACTAAGCACAACATTGCAATCAGCATGAAATTTCGGTCACCGGCTATCTCAGTATAATTTTCGAAAAATAATAAATAATTAAATAAATACCAAAAATAATTAAGTAAATGCAACTAAATACCAAAAATACAAACTTAGGCCAAAAATGCTAAATTGACCACCTAAACGAGCCTAGAATGTGGCACCCCCGAACAGCCCCCGATCCATTAAGGTCGCCACAGTCCACTTGCCTTTCTCTTGACCTGATAATATATTACTTTGATACCAAAGAATTATAATAGGTCTATAAGTCCTGGGGGGTTTATATCTTTTAGATCGGTCCCTGCGTAGAAATATAGTAGAAGCGCATCCATGAACTTCCCTTCCTGCAATTAAAACGATGCACACCTACTAAACATTTTCTAAGTTAAAGCTAAACACTTTTATTTACAAAAACTTGATGGACATCTTTAGTTGGTACATAAAAAACGACGCGATTTTCTATGCCCAGCTACTTTTCAAAAGATACCCGACTATTACAACGGCTATATACATAAGTCCATCAAACAGTGTTGGTGACCAAAAATGCTTCTGCTGCAAACATCAACTCTTGGTCATATCCACCCATCCGGTCCATCAGCTGGCGGCAGTGGCAATAGCCCTAACGAGCGTCTACCTCGGCGAACAAAAACAACGATGTACTCATGCAAAATGGGGCTGGCGAAGAGACCAACATCGAACACCAAAATAACTCTCACTCGTTAGAATGACAACCCACGCACCTCGGGGTGTTGGTACTCCGACCGTTCCCATTGGAGGTCGACCGGAAGTCCGTAGAATGAATCGGAAGTTACAGGTAGCAGTGGAATTTCTTATAATCTGAAATGTTAGTCCCCAAAAATGGGTGAGTACAACCACCCAGCAATTGAAGATCTACTAAGCTATACTATGCAAGCCATCACAATCCAAGTCCATGCAAGATAGATAAAACGAGTAGTCAAAAGAATGAGTGTGCATCAAATCAATAAAACTTTTGAAAGCAATGGCAAATGCAGTTTCAAAATCAGAATGCATCATTTCAGTCACACACAGGTCCCGATTATAGGGCCAAACCATAACGACACGTCCGATACCATGCCGTATAATTTAGTCCCACCATTAGGTGCAGTTATTAGCAGGGTCGTTATTTTTAGAAAAACTCAGTTCATTTTCATTTCCCCATGTCTAGCCCAGAGGACCAGTGTTTGCGTCCCTTCGAGATTTCACATCCCACCTGGCATCGTGAAAGCCTCCAGTATTCAATCATCGGGCATCCAGAGCGTGTTATGTCACACCTTTGGGCTTCTCACATCCCACCTGGCACTCGCGAGGAATTGTCGGGGCTCGCCATGAAAATGGTTACTGCTACCCTCCGGATTTTCGTACCGACATACAGCCAGGCATCTCGACACTCCCTGGGAACCTCTGGGGTACTGTGGACCCCAGGCATCCAGCGACATCGCCTCATGTGATCATATGGGCATCCCGACACTCCCGGGGCATCGTCAACTCGAAGGTCCGACAGCATTCACAACATATCTCAACCATGGTGTCTCAACCAAATCATTTCAATGCCAAAACATTTTCAAAACAATAACAAGCTTTGAAATCATAAACCAAAACATTTTTTAATCATCAATGAACAAAACTCAGTAGTAAAACATCAAGCCTGTAGGTCTACTCCCACGGTTAACCTTCCAATGCATTTCAAAAATCACTTGCAATTCCATAAACCATGCTTGCAACTCTCATACAAAATTGAAAAGAGTTATCAAAACAAAAATTCGAATTCAGCACATTGACAAGTCTAAACTTCACTCCTGACTTCATGATTTTATAAGAAAAATCAGTTCGCATCAAAATTTGAGATTCCAAGAGCGCCACGAACCCTTTTCTTTTTCTTTTTGAAATGTTGACGGGCTGCGCCTCGGTTTATATGAAATTCCAGCGAGGGTCGGGAGTTTTTTCCAAATCATTTTATGGTCGATTTTGTTCCAAAGCAGTAACTAAGTTTAAAAACTCGTATAGTAAACCGAGATATCAACCCGACCTTCAATGGTTTGGACAAATCGATACAAAACTCGAAAATTTGGAAAGCATCGTGCTGTTTTTGAAACATTTGTAGCCGATGCCATAGTAAATAGAGTTTCAAACACAAGTCAGGAGGTTTTCTTTTCCAAAACCGAAACAATGGCCGAATTCCTCAAGATTTTATGGTCGCCAAAAATCTGTTTTGGCTTAAATTTGGAGAATCAACCACATGCATGTAAAATCCGAACAATCCATTTATCTTTCAACCTCAAAACGGTATCGGTTCCTCAACAAACCATCACTCAACATCCAAATCCAACAATCCAGCTTATCAATGCACTTCCTAAGATAGCAACAACACTACATTATATAGATCAGTAGACTTCAACTTGCCTTAGGTCCTACGACTCAACAGCAGCAAAACAGGAGGGTTGCAGGTCACGGACATGGCTCACCGTGGTGAAGGCGAGCAGCGTCAATGGCGATGGCGCACGAGCATGGGCAGAGAGCAGTCCTCTCTCTCCCTTTTCCTCGTTGCTCCCACTCGCACGCTCACTTCTCTCTCACTCACTCGCTGCACTCACCCGCTCGTTGCTCTCTCTTCCTCTCACTAGTTTCGTACGATGCTTTCTCTCTCTTGCTCACATTCATGAGCATTTTTGTTCTTTTGATTAGTCAACTAATTCAGTCGACTAAGAAATCCGGTGGCAGCAGGAAATGGTCACACCTCACACGTCCATGCAAGTGACGTGTTCCTACTTGCTCGAGCATGCTCGTTCTCTTCATGAAGGCGTGTCATGAGCAAGCGTCGGTCGGCCACCACGAAGAGAGAAACGTGGCCGTTGTTGAGTGCCCCTCGGTCAACATCTCTTTGTTTGTTGACTAATGTGGGATGCAGCTTCTTTACTTCTTCGTAGACAACTCTTGTATGTAGCTGCATGGAGGGATGTGGTTCCACGAAATTGTACGGCTGAAGTTGTGCTCGTTAATGAGGCCATTCGGGACGTTGGGTGGCGATGAAACTAGGTCGAATGTAGTGCCGATGATGACGAATTCCAATAACAATTTTGTCAATCCGCGACATATCGTCATTTTTTTCCAAGGTCGGCTAAACACAAACGAGGTTGGTCTCACTTGGACATATGAAAGGTTTCCAACAAGACTATAGTTTACTCGACGACCGGACCATTACTAAACGTGACATATCGGTCTGATGATAATAACAAAACGATGTTCGTTGGTATTGTCAGTAATTTAGTCCGACGACACTTCCATCGATCGATAACGGATAGTTGTATATTCGAGGGTTGTCGAAATTCTTGGATGCCACATAGAAAATTTATGAACCTATCTAGATAAATAGCACGGTCTATCTAGTCATTAATTAAACCGTTCTAACAACCTAACATGCATAATTGGATAATTAAATCGCTAATCCGTTCTAACTAACCACCTAAATGCTAATTAGCCTAAACTAATCACCCCTTAAGCATCATTAACTCCTTAAGTAGAGTTTAGCAAGTAAACTCACTGGTTTAGGGATCCGGTGAGTCCACGGCTACGACAATGCAGAGACGGGCGACAAACAACCGTGCGGTGATACCAAGCGGAGACCAGACGCGCCTCAAAATGGGCCTTGAAGTCCCACAATCCTTGCTGGCTTTCGGCTCTGTCCTTGGGCTAAAAGAGTTGGAACCAATGGCTGGCTGGGCTGGAACAAGTAAGGCGAGTTAGCAGAGATAGTAGCGGACAACAGCGGCTATTGGATGGCGGCGGAGACGGCTCAGGCGACAACGACGGTGACCAGGGACAACTATGGGATGGCGAGGAGGCACAGGACAGGCGAGACGACGAGTAGGAGGCGCAAACTACCGGGACGATGCATGACGGGCTCGTGCAGGGCGAGCGGCGGCTCTGGTGGCTTCGATGGGTGGTTGACGGGCTAGGGGGAGGGGCTACTGGTTTCCCTGGTTTCTCTAAGCTTTCTAAAGCTTCAATAATGGTTAAAGCAACTCAATTGAAGAAGAATAAGCTAGCTGAAGATGAAGGGACCCAAAAGGCCTAAAAGTCTTCACTTCTATCCTCAAATGCTCATTGACAAGGCCCCACCACTTGGGCTGTCATCCATGGCCAAAATGCAGCACAAGACTTCCCCTAGAAGCTTCATTTGATACCTCACATGTTGCACACCCCTTGGCCTATGAAGTTTGGGCAATCTCTCCCAAATTGAATCAATTCCCCTCCAATTGAATTCAATTGAAGCCTCAAAATTTCAAACAAGGTGTTCACACTTAAATTCACATTTTTCCTCCTCAATTGAACCAACTTGAATCCAAAAAATGCAATAAAAAATGGTCCTCATATTTTCTCGGTCAAAAAGGCCCTACTTTCAAATTTCGCCAAAAATCTCGATTTGCAGAAAAATCGTCGAATGATGAATCAACGTTGCTAAAATGAATTGTGACATAATAGAACTTTCAATTTCTGAAATTGAGTTTAAATTCGTGGTTAATTTCAATCTGGTGTGATTTTAGCGTGACCTAACCTACTAGGTAGCTTTTAGGATTTTTTAGTGCAATTGACCCATGGTCGATTAATTTCGAGCCACATTGTATATATTCGATACATTGGCGACTCTCAGTTGTTGCGAAAATCTTGAGGTTTCAAATACGGGCACATGGTACCAAAACGACAGAAAAATCGGTCTAATGCCATTCGACAGAAATTTTGCTATCAGGTGGAATCACCCACACACTAATCACATACCTCTGTCGAATCAACCTATCTCCAGTCTCTGATCAATTTTTAACTATGCTGTAATGACCTTTGCAGATTAGCACAGTCAAGAAGTCAATTCCTGGTCGAATTCTCAAGTCTATTGCGTTTAGATTCCTTAATGGCTTCACCTAATAGACTAGTTATCATGTAAGTGATCAGTTTAGGGAAAAGAACTATAGGCGCATCGATAAAAAGCCCGACTTATTTAATTGAAAATAGAACTTAAAATTCAGGATGTCACAAATCTCCCCCTCTTATAAAAATTTCGTCCTCGAAATTTAAACCATTACAAATCTTTAAACAACATGGTAGGGGTACAGTCATCTCATCGAATCTTCACTCTCCCAGGCTGCTCCCTCTTTGTCGTGGTGTTACTAGACTACTTTAACCATTGGGATTGTCTTGAGGCGCAGATGTTGCTCTTTCCCATCTACAATTTGAACCGGTCTTTTCACATACGACAAACTGTCGTCCATGTTCAATTCTTCAAAATTCAGCACGTGGGTCAGGTCAGGCTCATGCTTCCTCAACATCGACACGTGAAAGATGTCATGCAGTTGCACCAACCTTGGCGGCAATGCAAGACGATATGTTAGGATCCCTATTCTTTCCAAAAGCTCAAAGGGACTTACGTACCTCGAACTTAGTTTCCCTTTCTTGCTGAAGCGCGAAGTACCTTTCATTGGTGACACGTTCAAAAAGACGTGCTCACCAACTTGGAATTCTAATGGTCTCTGGTGCTTATCAGCATAGCTTTTCTAGCGGCTCTGAGCAGTCTTTAATCTGTCCCTAATGACAGCAATTGCATCTACTGACTGCTGGACTAATTCTAGGCCTGTGATCTTTCGTTCTCTAACCTCATCCCAACACACTAGCATTCTGTACGCTCTACTATAGAACGCTTCAAAAGGAGACATCTAAATGCTCTGCCGGTAGTTGTTGTTGTAGGCAAACTCAACAAGGTGAAGCTGTTCATCCTAGCTTCCCTTGAAGTCCAACACGCAAACTCGCAGCATGTCTTTGAGGGTTTGAATCATCCTCTCAGACTGGCCATCCGTTTGAGGATGATTGGCCATATTGTATTGCAGCTTCATTCCTAAGGCGGTCTGCAAACTCTTCCAAAAAGCAGCTGTGAACCTTAGGTCTCGATCTGATGTAATCGTCACCTGATTGAGTTGACGATAGTCAATGCATAGGCACAACGAACCATATTTCTTCTTCACAAATAGAACGAGTGCTCACCAAGGTGATGCACTGGGACGTATGAATCCCTTATCCAACAATTCCTGCATCTTGTCTTCTGTTCTTTCAAGTCAGACAACACCATCCAATAAGGAGCCTTAGAGATTGACTCTGTCCTGGGTGCTAACTCAATCATGAACTCTATCTCTCTCTCTGGCAGTAGGCCTGGCAATTCCTTTGGAAACACGTCTGGAAACTCTTGCACTATAGCGATGTCCTCAATCTTTAGCTCCTCAACTGCCGTATCCACGACAGTCGCCAGGCAAACTTGGCCACCCTCGTCTAACAAATGAGTTGCCTCAAGTGACGAAATTAAGGTAATTGAGGTTCCTCCTCAACTCCCAATAAACTCGAAATTCTCACCCGCTAATAGTCCATCTTAGCTCATTGCTTGGTGAGCAAGTCTATGCCAATTATCAAATCGAAATCATACATGGCTAAGACTAACAAATCTGTCTTCCTCTCTCGCTCACCAATTACTAACTTAAAACCAGGACAACCCAATGTAGCTAACACCATGTCCTCTAATGGTGTAGATATGCTAACCACTAACTCCAACAACTCATCACTCAGTCCTACCAGCTTAACAAATTGGTCGGTTATAAATGAATGAGTCGCGTCTGAATCAAATAAAGCATAAGTAGCGTGGTCGTTCAGCAAAACCGTACCTGTGATCACATCAGGTGAGTCCTCTGCCTATCTTCTAGTGATCGCATACACTCTTCCTCGCGCTAGAGGTCTGTTCTGTCCACCCTGTTATGCAATCTACGGCACAAACCCCCATATTCTGACCCATTGGTGGTGGCAACGGTAATTGTTGTAGTTCCCTCGGCAATCTGGGACAGTTTCTAGCCTAATGACCTTGTTGGCCACACTCAAAGCAAGCATCCATCCTAAGATGGCACGGGGCCGATCCATGTCGCCTTCCACAGAAGCGACACGCATCATTCTAACTCGGCGCTGACTTGCTAATTCCACCCTTCCTGTTAGGTGGGACATGATACCTTCCTCCGATCATGGGCTTCTTGCCAAACTGATTTCCATCCTTATTCGAACTGAACCTTGAACTAGATGCAGCAGCCTGTTCACTTAGGTTCCTCTCTATCAACTGGGGTCGACCATATACCTCGTTGTAATCCTTTAGGTCTAATGGCACCAGTGGATTCCTCAGCTTTGATCGGAGGCCATTCCTGAACCTCTGAGCTTTGTCTTCAAGATCCTCTACAAGTCTTTGAGCGTACTGAGACAGCTCAGTAAACTTAGCTTCATACTGATCCACGGTCAGCATTCCTTGGCGAAGGCATTAGAATTCCTCCATCTTCTGCTCTCGGGCATTACCCGAAAAATACTTGCCATTAAAGGCTTTGAGGAAAGCGTTCCACACTAGGACTACGCCTCCTGGGTATATTGCGCCTCTGGTGGCCCTCCATCACGTATTCACATTACCCTACAACTGGTATACTGCCAGGACAACTTTCTCTTGCTCATTGCACATCAGAAGTGCAAAAGCCTTCTCTAGGTCTTAGATCCGGAGCGATGCATTCTCAGGATCTCCTATGCCATTGAACCTCGGCAAGTTCAGCTTCAAGAATTGCTTTATGAGCTTATGAATCGGCCTCTCCCTCTCAATGACCACGTTCCCAGCTAGAACTTCAGCAGGTGCGGTGGTGGCTACGGCATCGGCGGCGGCAACGGCAACAGTAGTAGCAGCTGTAGCGGCCGTGATAGTGGCGGTGGCTTGATTCTGGGCCTACTGCCCCATTAGTGGTCCAAGAGTCTCTATCGCCTAAATGATCCCGTCTATCCTAGGATTGCCAAGGGCTGCTACCTCAGCATTGACAGGAGGTGGTGCTACTCCACTAGCGTTGGCTAGAGTTGGTGCTTTACCTTGACCACCATGGGTACCGACCCTTGTCAGCATCCTACCCCGAGTAGTAGGTCCAATGGTTCTCTTCCTAGAAGTCCTCTGCTCCTGATCACTCATTTAGCAAGTTCTTTATAGATATCTATTTTCCAATTCCACACAGACTTAGAAGCTGAGCGATCACACCAAACAATCTACCAAAGAGCTATCATTGACATGCATTTGCATGAAATAAAGGCATTTCCTACTAACTATCCCATCAACCATCGCACCTTATCAATCCAACTATCGACCAGCTCTAATACCATTTCGGGCAAGGATGTCACGCCTCGAACCTCGAATGCGTGCCCATCCCTCGGTGGTTGATAAAATTGCGACGTCCTAGGACGCGTTGCCGACCCATTCATTTTAATGCACATGCGGGAGCGAATGATTACCCACGACAGCAACTAGTACAAGATAGAAAAGCAGGAAACAATTTCACAACCAAAACATGATTTTATAAACACCCTGGTTTATATAAAACACTAGACTAGCCAAAAGCCTATTCAAACAGAAAAGCCTACAAGCCTACTAGGCCGATGAATCCCCAACTGAAAACTTCAAAGTCTCCTAGGGATTTGGGTCCACCCCTGCACCAAAAGGAGGGTCAGCTATACCCTCGCCATGAGCGACGTCTATCACCGAAGCTAGGACCTCACAATCCTGTAGGGGACCCACTTTGTATCCATTGAGCCCACGATGATACCACGCTCTGAATCGATGGGGTACCATGTGAGGTAGGCCCTTATCGACCCATATGGTGGTCCTCACGAGTTCATAAACCCAGACCCTATGGCCCACTGGAACAGGGAAGTCGGTAACTTGCATGGTAACCCTCATAGGTTGACCAAAACATTTCAGAGGAACTGCCATCTAAGGACCTAAAAAGATTAAGCCCACGATGGGGTGGGACAATGTCTAAGCAAGTTCACCACCTAAACTCGAACTAGGAAGGAAATACACCTAGAGGCAGTCTATGCACACAAGACAGAGGACTTACATCGCCTCAGTTCCCTCCTACAAGTCAGTATAATTCAAATACCCCATCGATCAATTCAATTCAATCAATCACGCATTGCACTTCAATTATTGCTCGCACAAGCATGAACTACTGACGCATATCGGTCCTCTAGCATAGCCAGGGGTTACTGCTCACACAAGCTGAAATGAAATGCTGCTCACACAAGCTGATATGAATTGCTCACGCAGCTGACATGAATTGCTCACACAAGCTGACATGAATTGCTCACACAAGCTGAAACACCGACTCACATCGAGAATGGGTTCCCTTAACCAACACATGATCACTCAATACCGGCCAAGCACATTGTGCTTTGCACACAAATTCCTCAATTAAAATAATGAACTTGGCCTAATTTATTTGTGTTAAAAACATCCAATAAAAATAATTGTGTATGGGTACACAATCAGTTTGAGTAAAAAATGCGATGTTCTAATTTTCAAAAATTCCACTACTTAATGTAGTACATAAAGACATTTTTTACGTTAAAAATCGACGCCCGGTATTTTCTCACTAAAATACTAAAATTCCACAATTTTGGAATAAATACACAAAATTCCAATCACCACTCAATTGCATAAATTGAGCATACCATTGCAATCAGCACAAAATTCCGGTCAACGGCTATCCCAATATAATTTTCGAAAAATAATAAATAATTAAATAAATACAAAAAATAATTAGATAAATGTAATTAAATACCAAAAAATACCAAAGTATGCTGGAAATGCTAAATTGATCACCTAAACAGGCCTAGAAAATTTCCAAACCTATCTAGATAAATAGCACGGTCTATCTAGTCCTTAATCAAGCCGTTCTAACCACCTAACATGCACATTGGCATAATTAAATCACTAATCCGTTCTAACTAACCATCTAAACCCTAATTAGCATAAACTAGTCTCCCCCTAAGCATCATTAACTTCCTAAGAAGAGTTTAGCAAGCAAACTCATCGGTTTGGTGATTCGGTGAGTTCACGACGATGGCGATGCGGAGACAGGCGTTAATCAACCCTACGACGACACCAAACGGAGACCGAATGGCCTTAAAATGGGCCTTGAAGTCCCACGGCCCTTGCTGGCTTTCGGCTTTGTCCTTGGGCCGACAGAGTTGGAACTAGCGGCTGGCTATGCTGGAATGAGCAAGGCGGGCTGGCGAAGACAGCAGCGGGCAACAACAGCTGTTAGATGGCGGTAGAGATGGCTCAGGCGACCATGACGGCAACCAGGGATGAATGCGAATGGCGAGGAGGCGCGGGATAGGCAAGACGACGAGCAAGAGGTGCGGATTGGCGGGACGACACGTGCCGAGCTTGGGCGGCGCAAGCGACGGCTTCAGTGGCTTCAGCGGGTGGTCGACGGGCTAGGGGGCTAGCGATTTCTCTAGTTTCTCTAAGCTTTGTAAAGCTTCAACAATGTTTAAAGCAACTCAATTGAAGAAGAAGAAGCTAGCTGAAGATGGAGGGGCCCAAATGCCCTAAAAGTCTTCATTTCAATCCTCAAATGCTCATTGCCAAGGCCCATCACTTGGGCTATCATCCATGCCCAACATGTAGCACAAGACTTCCCTTATGAGCTTCATTTGATGCCTCAAATCTCACACACCCGTTGGCCTACGAATTTTGGGCCAATCTCCCCCAAATTGAATCAATTCCCCTACTATTGAATTCAATTAAAGCCTCAAAATTTCAACCATGGTTTTCACACTTAAATTTACATGTTTCCCTCTCAATTGAACCAACTTGAATCCCAAAAATGCAATAAAAAACGGTCCTCTAATTTTCCCGATCAAAAATGGCCGTACTTTGAAATTTCACCAAAAATCTTGGTTTGCAAAAAAAAATTTGGAGGATGAATCGACGTTCCAAAAATGAATTGTGACATGACAGAACTTTCAATTTTTGAAATCAGGTTTAAATTCCTTGTTAATTTCAACCTAGCGCGATTTTAGCGGGACCTAACCTACCATATAGGTTTTAGGAATTTTTAGTGCAATTGACCCATGGTAGATTATTTTCAAGCCACATTGTACATCTTCGACACATTGGCGACTCTCGGTTGTCGTGAAAATCTTGAGATTTCAAATACGGGCACAGGATACCAAAACGACAGAAAAATCGGTCTAGTACCGTTCGAAAGAACTTTTGCAATCAAATGGAATCACCCACACACTAATCACATATCAAATCTACCTATCTCTAGTCTCTGATTGATTTTTAGCTGTGCCGTAATGACATTTGCAGATTAGCATGATCGAGCAGTCGATTCCTAGTCGAATTCTCAAGTTTATTGCGTTTAGATTCCTGAACGGCTTCATCTGAAAGTCTAGTTATCCCGTGAGTGATCAGTTCGGGGAAAAGAACTATAGGCGCATCGATGAAAAGCCCGACTTATTTAATTGAAAATAAAACTTGAAATTTAGGATGTCATAGAATCCCGAGTACTCGAACATCCCTCGGCGGTCAATTAAAAATGAGATGTCCCAAGATACGTCGCCGACGCATTCGTTTTATCTTTCAATTAACACATGCGGAAGCGAATGAAATAAACACTCGGACAATAAACAAACATAGGGATAGTAAAATATGCTAGTGATTTTTCACAAACTACATTTTATATATACATAAAGTTAACCATACGAGTTCATATTTACAGGACTACTAAAAGTGAACTCCTGCACAACTGGCTAACAAAAGGACTAAGGTCGAGACTAACATCCAACTGTACAACTACCATAAGCTCCTACAACCTGCGCATTGAACTCCTCTTACTCGGGCTTTGGGTCCACCACGACACCATCCGAGATGTCGATGTCCATGGAATGACCTACCTCTCCATCCTCTGTTCCGATGGACGGTCCATCAAAACTCTGTAAGGGACCCTCCTAAGCACCGATGCGCTCATTAATGAACACGTCTTGAAGCAATGAGGCACCACATTAAAGAAGCCCTCATCGACCCAAATCGTAGTCACCACTAACTCGTGAGTTTGGGTGGTCCTAGGAATAGGGAAGAAGGTAGACTCTGATTCCATGTCCCACGGAACCCCAAAACAAACTGGATGTATCTCTATACTAAGGACCAGAAAAGTTTATGCACGACAGATTGAGATAGATCTTAGCAAGTCAACAACCTAAACCACGATTAGGACGCAAATTCATTTTAAAGGCAGCCTAAACAGGCACCACACACAAACTCACGTCGCCTCAGCACATCCCTACATATTAGCGCATCACATATGCCATTATAAATACAACAAGCATAATTAATAACTAGAACACAAAGTTCTCACTTTACAAACATTCACGTGGGTCCCGATTATAAGGTAAAACCCTTTTGACACATAATCGAGCGCAAAAATATCACAACCATTCAAGCGTGTTCCGATTATTATTACCCCATCGACCACGGCTAACTCAAAAGTCGGCAGTCATCCGGTGTAACCAGGCATCATCTCACCCCATCGGGTACGGCAATGTCTAGCATCCTCCACCTAGACAGCATTCCACAAAGGAGCTTCATCCTGAATTCGATTCACGAACAGCATCCCATTGACTTAGGGGCATCCAAACTTAATTATGCATCGTCCCGCCTAAACACATTAGGACGGGTTACACTTAGTGACTATGCAAGCATGTCATCAATCAAACTCATTTCTTATCTTCTATCAATTAGCCCAAAACACCAAAATTCCTCTTCAAATAATAAACCTTGCTACCCTTTTTTTTTTTTGTTCCGAACTTTCCAAAATGAATTCGTAGGTGCTCATGTACTCAAAATTAATTTGTCAAACTTTGCACGCACCTAGTTTAAAACCTCATTGTTTTATTGAGCAAATAAGTTTTGGTGTCCAAACCCGACACGTAAATTTTCTTTCTATTTAAATGCCCATAAAACCATCTTTTGCAATAATAATGGATAATTATCACAAAACAACCAATCACATAATATTACTCGTGTAGATCTCAAATTCACGCATAATTCCATTCAAGAAAGTGAGAGTAAAATTCTACGAAATGGCTAATCCATCACTAATTACGCTAATTATGATTAATTAATTAAATTGCAATTAATTAAACTAAACCCACTTAATTAATCTAATCATTATTAATTAACCTAACCATGGTTAACTAACTTAACCAAGGTTAACTAACCTAACCAAGCCAACTAACATAACCAAGCTAGTTAACACTAATCTAACCACCCTAAGCATAATTAATGGCCCAATCAACGATTAGGGAGTTAACTCATGGGATTATGATGGTGGCCGACTCATGGTGATGGCAACGCAACGGTGATGAGAACTCGAGACAACCGCGTCTTGAACAAAGGCTTGATGGAGGCAGTGGCTACCCTATAAAGCTCTCAGCCAATAGGGACTTGTCTTAGCTTGGGGGCTGCTGGGCTGGTCTCGCTAACTGGTGGCGCTAGCGGGTAGGGGCAGATGGAGAGCTGGGCGGCTGTTGGACGTGGGTGGTGGTGCTGAGGTTGGGTGGTGCCGCGAGTGGTGGCTGGTGATGGGCTGAGGTACTGGGCACGGGGCTAATGTTGTGGTCGATGATGAGGGCTGGACAAGTGAGCAGGAGGCATGCAGTGCTGGATGACAATGAAATGAGCTACTGGCATGGGTGGTTTGTCGGTTGGGTGGGGTGATGGTGCCGATGCGTGGCTAAAGTTGGCGGTGGACTGAGGTTGCGGTGGTTGCTGGCTGTGTGGTACGGAGGTGCCAGCTAGATGCAAAAGGAAGATGGGAGTGTGGTGGCGTGAAATGGAGTGGATGCAGGGCGGTGTTGGCATTGGTGAATGGATGGTTGGCGGAGTGGTGAGGAGTTACGGGGCTGGCGTGAATGGTCGGCGTTGGCAGAAGGAGGAGTGGAAGAGAGGGGATGAAGATGTGAGGGAAAGAGAGAACGTGGGGGAAGAAGATGGGGAATGGCATAAGGAAAGAGGTCGGCAACAAGGGGGGAAAATGTGAGCATGAAAAGAGAGAAGGGGATAGAGAGAGAGAGGAAGAAAGAGAGAAGAAGTGAAAGAAAGTCAAGAGAATGACCAATCACAAACCTAAGCCAAATATCTAAATCATCATTGCAATGACCCGAAAGTCTTCATGCTCCTAAGTCAAGTGCCCAACCAATCCTAATTTAACTCTAATTTCCTAAAAAATAAGCCAAATTAGGGTAGAAAAACATATTTTTTAGCAAAAATTTTGGACTCGACGAAAACTTGCTGAAAGATGAGACAACGTCCAATAAATGAATCGTGACACACTCAAACATCCGATTCCCGAAACCGAATTCAATTTTGTGGTTAAAATCGACCGAACGCGATTTTAGTACTACCTAACCTATCAGGTAGCTTTTAGAGATTTTAGCGCGTTTGACCCGTGGTTGACAATTTTTAATCCACGTTTGTGCATCTCCAAATCATAGACGACTCTCGGTTGTCACATAATCACAAGGTTTCAATTATGTGTTCCAAATATAATATCGACAGAAAATAGGGTTATTGTCGTTCGACACGAATATTGTACCCGCAATTCGACTACGTGATTCCATCGAATTGACTTATATCCGTTCACTAATCAATTTATAATGGTGTCGTATTGACTCTTGTCGATTATTATGGTGGAGTGGTCAATTTCCGATTGAATTCTCTAGTCTGTCGCGTTTATATCCCTTAACGGCCTCACCTAATTGATTGGTTAACTCGTGAGTGGCTAGCTCTGAGTAAAATAACCATTGGTGCATCGACGAAACAACCATTTCATATATTCGAAACGGGGCCAAATTTTGGGATGTCACAACTCTTCCCCTCTTATAAAAATTTCGTCCTCGAAATTTAATCCATTACAATTCTTCCATAAAAAGGTGGGGGTGTTGACATCTCATCGATTCTTTGCTTTCCCATGTGGCTCCTTCCATTCCTTGGTGTTGGCAGTCCATTTTAGTTAAGGGGATCGTTTTGCTGCATAGCACTTGCTCTTTTCGATACACTATCTAAATTGGTCTCTCCACATACGACAGTCTCTCGTCTACGTTGAATTCCTCGAAATTTAGCATGTGGGTTGGATCAGGTTCATACTTCCTCAACATTGACATGTGGAAGACGTCATGCACTTGAGCAAGCTTCAATGGCAATGCAAGACGATACGCCAAAGTCCCAATTCGCTCCAAAATTTCAAAGGGACCGACGTACCTTGGACTCAACTTCCCTTTCTTGCCAAAGCGCAAAGTACCCCTCATCGGTGACACCTTGAGAAATATGTGTTCACCTACTTGGAATTCCAATGGTTTACACTACTCATCTGCATAACTCTTCTAATGACTTTGGGCGGTATTGAGTCTATCTCAATTGGTTTTGACGGCATCAACAGACTACTGAACTAACTCAGGACCCATAATTTGACGTTCTCCAATTTCGTCCTAACAAACTGGAGTTCTACAAGCTCTGCCATACAATGCTTCAAATGGTGCCATCTTGATACTCTGCTGATAACTGTTGTAGGCAAATTCAACTAGATGAAGCTGTTCCTCCTAGCTTCCTTTGAAGTCTAATACGCAAGCTCTCAGCATGTCCTCGAGGGTTTGAATGGTCCTCTCAGACTGGCCATCCGTCTATGGATGATAGGCCGTGCTATACTACAACTTCATTCCTAAGGTAGTTTGTAAGCTCTTCCAAAAAGCTACCGTAAACTTCAGGTTTTGATCTGACGTGATCGTCACTAGCACTCCATGAAGACGAACTATCTGTCGCACGTACAATTCAGCATACCTATCTAATGCAAAGTCCTTTCGTATTGTGATGAAGTGAGCATACTTCATCAATCTGTCGACTACAGCCCATATCAAATCATTACCTTGCTGACTCCTCTATAATCCCATCACAAAATCCGTCATGACATGCTCACTTCCATTCAGGAATCTCGAGGGGCTACAAGTGTCCTCCAAGCTTGCAATGCTATGGTTTCACTTGCTGGCACGTCAGACACTTGGCGATGTGTCTGGCGATATCCGCCTTCATACTGGTCCACCAATAATGTTGACGCAAATTCTGATACATCTTTGTATTGCCTGGATGAATGTTGTAACTACTACGATTGGATTCTGACAAGATTTCCTCCTTAAGTTCTATATCGTCAGGTACACATAATCGCCCACAAAACTTTAGTGTTCCATCCTTGATAACTTGAAAGTCAGCTTTCCTCTTTTCCGCATCCTGTTGCAGAATTGTCTAGATCTTAGGGTTTGTCAACTGCAACGTCTTAATCCTTATCTGCACTGTCGATGCAATTCTAAGGGTAGCCATGAGACTTGAAAGGTGGCCTACCACAAACTTGAAATTCGAATCTCGAACTCCTTCGAGTAGGATCCACTCCTGAACCATCATCTATGCAATCAATGGCTTCCAACTCAACACATCTGCAACCTTATTGGCTTTTCCGGGATGGTATAGTATGTTGCAATCATAGTCCTTGAGAAGTTCCATCCAATGACGATGTCTCATGTTTAACTCCTTCTAAGAGAATAAGTACTTTAGACTCTGGTGATCCGTAAAGATTTGGAACTTTTCTCCGTATAAGTAGTGTCTTCAAATCTTCAGAGCAAAGATGACCACTGCGAGTTCTAAGTCATGCGTCAGATAATTCAACTCATGAGACCTCTGCTAATGGGACGCGTATGCAACAACTCTCCCATGTTGCATTAAAACGTAACCCATTCCTTTGTACGACGCATCGCTATAGATCTCATATCCTCTAGGATCAAACATAATCGTCAATACAGGTGTGGTAGTCAGCTTTTGTTTGAGCTTTTGGAAACTACGCTCACACTTGTTCGTCCATTCGAACTTCTCTTCCTTCTTTAGCAATCAAGTCAGAGGCATGGCTATCACAAAGAATCTCTCCACGAACTATCTATAATAGCCTGCCAATCCCAAGAAATTTCTAATCTCTGTCACTATCGTTGGTCTCAACTAGTTTATAAATGTTTTGATCTTGGTAGGGTCCACGGAAATTCCTTCAACAAAAATCACGTGACCTAAGAAAGCTACACGAGTTAGCCAAAATTCACACTTACTGAATTTAGAGTACAGCCCGTGTTCTCGCAGAGTCTGAAGTATCGTTCTTAAGTGTCTTTCATGCTCCTCTGAACTTCTCGAATATACCAAGATGTCGTTGATAAACACAATCATGAATTGGTCCAGGTACTCCTTGAACACTCAATTCATCAAATCCATGAAAGCAGCTGGGGCATTGGTCAAACCGAACAGCATTACGGTGAACTCATAATGGCCGTAACATGTACGAAAAACTGTCTTTGGTATGTCTTCCTTCATAATCCTCAGCTGATGGTAACCTATCCTCAGGTCAATCTTGGAGAATATCGACGCTCCATATAACTGATCAAACAAGTCATCAATCCTTGGCAATGGATACTTGTTCTTGATTGTCACTTGATTAAGTTGCCAATAGTCGATGTAAAGACACAATGAACCATCTTTCTTCCTTACAAATAGAACCGGTGCCCCCCAAGGCAATGCACTAGGACGTATAAATCATTTGTCCAACAATTCCTGCATCTGCACCTTCAGTTCCTTTAGCTCTGATAGTGCCATATGGTAACAAGCTTTAGAAATTGGCTCCATCCTAGGGGCCAACTCAATCACGAACTCGATCTCCCTTTCTAGGGGTAAATCGGGTAATTCTTCAGGAAACACATCAGAAAGCTCCTGCACTATGGAAATGTTCTCCATCTTCGTCTCCTCAACTGACGTATCCATTACAGTTGCCAAATAACCTTGGCAATCCACCTCTAACAATCGGGTTGCCTCAAGCGATGAGATTAAGATAATTAAGGGTCCTCCTCGACTTCCAATAGACTCGAAACTTTCACCTGCTAACAGGTTAAAGAATCACTTTACGATAACAGTCTATAGTAGCTCTTTTGCTTGGTGAGCCAGTCCATGTCAATGATCACATCAAAATCAAATATGGCCAGCACAATCAAATCTATCATTTTCTCTCGCTCACCAATTACTAACTTGTAACCAGGACACCCTATCGCAGACAACACTTTTATCCTTTAACAGGGTGGATATACTAATGATTGCTCCCAATGGTTCTGCACTCAATTCTACTAACTTAACAAATTGTTCAGCAATAAATGAAAGCATGGCTCCAAGATCAAATAAAGCATAAGCAGCATGGTCATTCAACGAGACCGTATCTATGACCACATCCTGTGAGTCCTCCGCCTCCCTTCGGGTGACAGCATACACCCTTCCCTACATCGAAGGCCTACTCAAAATACCCTGCTGTGCATTTTGCAACACACTCCTTCTTGGTTGTCCTATCGGCAACAGTGGTGCCTATGCTCCCATGGGCCTGTGCGGACAGTCCTTGATTTGTTAGCCGTGCTGGCCACTTCCATAACAAGCTCCCGTCCTAGCAAAACACGAGGCTGATCCATGCTTCCTTCCACAAAATCGGCACACACCATTTGGGTTGGGTGTCGGCTTTCTCGTCCCACCATTTTGGTTGGGTGGAATGGAATACTTTCCTCCTGCCATCAACCATTTCCCAAACCGATTACTATCTTTGCTGGGCCCAAACCACGACCCAGATGCGGCGGATTGCTCGTTCAGATTCAGCAATACCAGCAAATCCTTGATCTCTGGCCTCAGATGGTCTCTGAACCTCCTCGTTCTGTCCACCGGGTCCTCAATCAACCTCGGTAGATACTTGGACAACTCAACAAACTTTGCCTCGTACTGATCCACGAACATCTAACTTTGCCAAAGACGCTGGAACTTGGCCAATTTTTGCTCTCTGGCACATTCTGAAAAGTACTTTCCGTAAAAGACCTCAACGAAGGCATTCCACTCTGGAACCATACCTTTAGGAAGCACTCTCCCTTTGGTGGCTTCCCACCAAGTACTCGCGTTCCCTTGCAATTGGTAGACCGCCAGGACTACCTTGTCCTCTACAGAGCACCTCAACAGTGCAAATACCTTCTCTAGCTCTCGAATCCAGAGGGTTACAGCCTCAGGATTGCCTGCTCCCGAGAACCTTAGTGGTTTCAGCTTCAAGAACTTCTCCACCAATTTATGCATCAGCCATTCACCATTCTCATTTCCTGGTGGGACTTTGGTAGGTGCGGCAGCAACGGCATTGGCGACAGCAGTGGCGATGGCGATATAAGTAGCTTGGTTCTGAGCTTGCTAACCAATCATATTCCCTAGGGTCTCTAGTGCCTGAACGATCCCATCCAACCTAGGATCGCCTGGTGCTCCAACCCCAGTACTAGCTTGTAGTGGTACTATTTCCCTCGCACTAGCCTGAGCCAGCACTCTACCTTGGGCACCGATCCTAGTCGGTGTCCTTCCCTAAGTACCAGTCGAAACTACCCTCTTTCAAGGAGTCCTTTGCACATGATCACTCATCCTGCAAAATCTTTACAGAAACCTGCTTTCCAATTCTAACACATAATTAGAAATCCGAGCAACCTGCACAAACCAATCAATCAATCACAAGCATCGGCGTAAGGAAAATGTCTTTCCTACTAACTATCCCATAACCCATCACATCTATCACTCCAGACACTGACCACGCTCTGGTACCACTTCGGGCGGGGAAGTCACGCCCCGAATCCTAGGTAAGCGCACATCCCTCGGCAGCCGATTAAAAATGCGACTTCCCAGGACGCGTTGCCAACCCATTCGTTTTATCTTTTAATTAAGCACATAATGAAGCGAATTAACTAAACACCCGTCCAATAAAACAAACATAGGAATAGTAAAACATGCCAGTGATTTTTCACAAACTACACTTTATATATACACCAAGTTAACCCTACGATTTCATATTTATAGGACCACTAAAAGTGAACTCCTGCACGATCGACTAACAAAAAGGACCGAGGTCGGGGCTAACATCCAACTATACAACTAACATAGGCACCTGCAACCTACACCCCAGACTCCTCCCACTCAGGCTGTGCGTCCACCACAACACCATCAGGGATGTCGATGTCCATGGAGTGACCTACCTCCCCATCCTCCGTTACGACGGGTGGTCCATCAAAACCCTATAAGGGACCCTCCTGAGTACCGTTGCCCTCATTAATGAACCACGCCTTGAAGAGATGAGGCACCACATTAAAGAAGCCGTCATTGACCCAAATCGTAGTCACCACTAACTCACGAGTCAAGGTGGTCTCAAGGATAAGGAATAAAGTAGACTTTGATTCCATGTCCCACGGAACCCCAAAACGAACTAGACGTATCTCCATACTAAGGACCTGAAAAAAGTTTAACCATGACGGGTGAGATAAATCTTAGCGAGTCAACAACCTAAACCTTGATTGGGACGCCAATTCATCTTAAAGGCAGCCTAAACAAGCACTACACACAAACTCGCCTCGCCTCGGCACGTCCCTACATATTAGCGCATCACATATGCCACTATAAATACAACAAGCGTAATTAATAACCGGAACACAAAGTTCTCACTCTACAAACATTCACATGAGTCCTGATTATAAGGTAAAACCATTTTGACACATCCCATACCATGCCGAACAATTTTGCTCCATAATCAAGCACAAAATTTCACAACCATTTAGGCGTGTTCCAATTATTACGATCCATCAGCCACGGCCAACTTAAAAGTCGATGGTCATATGGCGTAACCGGGCATCGTCCTGCCCCATCGGGCATAGCAACATCTAGCATCCTCCGCCTAGATGGCATTCCACAAAGGAGCTTCATCCCGAATTCCATTCTCGAACGGCATCCCATTGACTTAGGGGCATTCGAACTTAATCAGGCATCGTCTCGCGTAAATGCATTAGGACGAGTTCCACTTAGTGACCATGCAAGCACGTCATTAATCAAACCCATTTTTTATCTTCTGTCAATTAGCCCAAAACACCAAAATTCATCTTCAAATAATAAACCTTGCAACCCTCTTTTTTTTGTTCAAAACTTTCCGAAATAAATTCGTAGGTGCTCACGTACTCAAAATCAATCCATCAAACTTTGCACGCACCTAGTTTAAAACCTCATTGTTTTATTGAGCAAATAAGTTTTTGTGTCCAAACCCGACACGTAAATTTTCTTTCTATTTAAATGCCCATAAAACCATCTTTTGCAATAATAATGGATAATTATCACAAAAAAACCAATCACATAATATTGCTCGTGCAGCACTCAAATTCACGCATAATTCCATTCAAGAAAACGAGCGTAAAATTCTACGAAACGGCTAATCTGTCACTAATTACGCTAATTACAATTAATTAGGTAAATCACGATTAAGTAGTAAATTGCGATTAATTAAACTAAACCCACTTAATTAATCTAACCATGATTAATTATCCTAACCATGGTTAACTAAGCTAACCAAGGTTATTTAACCTAACCAAGCTAATTAACCTAACTAAGCCAACTAACCTAACTAAGCTAATTAACACTAATCTAACCACTCGAAGCGTAATTAACAGCCTAATCAACGATTAGAGAGTTAACTCACGAGATTACGATGGTGGTGGGGTCACGGTGACGACAACGCGACGGTGATGAGAACTCGAGACAACCGCATCTCCAACGGAGGCTTGATGAAGGCGGTGGCTGCCCTACAAAGCTCTCAGCCAAATGGGACTTGGCTCAGCTTGGGGGCTACTGGGCTAGTCTTGGTAGTTGCTGGTGCTGGCGAGTAAGGACGAACGGTGAGCTGGGTGGTTGCTGGACGTAGGTGGTGGTGCTGAGGTTGGGTGGTGCCACGGGTGGTGGCTGGCGATAGGCTGAGGTGCTGGGCAAGAGGTTGTTGGCAAGGACGGTAATTAGGGCTAGACAAGTGAGCTGGAGGCATGTGATGTTGGATGGTGGTGAAATGAGCTACTAGCGTGGGTGGGCAGGCTGTTGGACTCGGGGTGATGGCGCTGGTGGGCGGCTGAGCTGGCGGTGGACTAAGGTTGTGGTGGTTGCTAGCTATGTGGTGTGGAGGTGTTGGCTGGACGCAAGAGGAAGATGGGGGTGTGGTGGTGTGAAATGGAGTGGCCGCTAGGTGGTGTTGGCGCTAGTGAATGGATAGTTGGCGGAGTGGTGAGGAGTTATGGGGCTAGCGTGAATGGTGGGTGTTGGCAGAAGGAGGAGTGGAAGAGAGGGGATGAAGATGTGAGGGAAAGAGAGAACATGGGGGAAGAAGGGGAATGGCAGAAGGAAGGAGGTTAGCAATAAGGGGGGGAAAATGTGAGCATGAAAATAGAGAGGGGGAGAGAGAGAGGAAGAAAGAGAGAAGAAGGGAAAGAAAGTCAAGAGAATGACCAATGACAAACCTAAGCCAAATATCTAAATCATCATTGCAATGACCCCAAAGTCTTCATGCTCCTAAGTCAAGCGCCCAACCAATACTAATTTAGCTCTAATTTCCCCAAAAATAAGCCAAATTAGCGTAGAAAAACCTAATTTTCCTCTTGATCCGAATTTCCTTTAATTTTCTTGTTCGTCTGAAAATTGATTTTCCACAAAATTTTTGGACTCGAAGAAAACTCACCAAAAGATGAGACGACCTGCAATAAATGAATCGTGACATACTCGAACGTCTGTTTCCCGAAACTGAATTCAATTTCGTTGTTAAAATAGATCAAACGCAATTTTGGTACGACCTAACCTATCGGGTAGCTTTTAGAGATTTTAGCACGTTTGACCCGTGGTCAATAATTTTCGATCCACATTTGTCCATCTTCGAACCATATACGACTCTCGATTGTCACATAATCGTGAGTTTTCATTTACATGTTTCGAATATAGTATCAATAGAAAATCAGGTTATTGTCGTTTGACGCGAACATCATAATCATGCGGAACCACTCGCAATTCGACTACGTGATTCCATCGAATCGACTTATATCCGTTCACTAATCGATTTATAATGGTGTCGTATTGACCCTTGCCGATTATTATGGTCAAGCGGTCGATTTCCGATCGAATTCTCTAGTCTGTCGTGTTTATATCCATTAACGGTCTCACCTAATAGATTAGTTAATTCGTGAGTGGCCAGCTCCAAGTAAAATGACCATATGCGCGTCGATGAAACAACAATTTCATATATTCATTTGGTTTAGGTAGTTTGGGATGGACTGACAAGTCAACTATGTACGAAGTGATGAAGAGGAACCACATATTCCACAAAAGAGTACAAGCTTCACTTGATGGATGAATAATTGAGTTCCAAGGACGATAAAAAAAGTAGCAACAACTAGCAATGGGCAAGTATTTCGAGTAGCCAATATGTTCACGAAGTTCAGTCAAGCTGTTAGATCAGGTGTAACAAGATTCAAGTGGAACTCATCAATACTTCTGTACCAAATGTACAATAATTTCTCATTAAGAACAATAATCCATGAGCCAGAGGATGCTAGAAAAAAAAAATCATCATATGCATCGCTTTTAAATATATTTCGTTTTTCAAGGGAAAAAATTACTTTTATCGGTAACGGCACACTTGTAGACTAAAGTGCGTAAACTTTTATCTACACAGGATATACCCTACTCAAAACTGAATTCATGTGCACTGATATATGGACTAATCGTGTCAATATATATATTTTTTTGTGCTTGTGGCTTGGTCAGTAATTTAGCAAAATTTCCAATGTGGACAAGACAAAGCTTCTTGTTATGGATGTTAAGGTTCAATTGAGAAGAAGGAATTGGCCTTCGCAGCCATCTTAAAGCCGAATGCAAGCGGCAAAATGCAACTATGAGGCCCGATTCCTTCGGAGCTTAAGAAGCGAAAATGAAGAGGAGGCTTTACAAAGAAGAAACCAAAGGAGATGCGACTTCAATCACTACACCTTGTGATCGAACACGGAGGAAATTATTTGGTTGACCATATTGGGGGAGCCACATTCCCTGCGACACCAATATTATTATTATTATTATTATTATTTTGGTCGGTCTTAGTCTACTCCTATTCTAACTCTCACTCTCAGACTTTTGCCCTGCCTCATTGCAGGGCGTGGGAGTCGAAACCCACTCCTAAAACTAATTCGTCCCCACCCCAACCCCCCTGAGAAGGTGGGGATTCGAACCCCCCACCTCCCCCTTCCAAGTTGGAAGGGTGGCCACTAGAGTAAACCCCAGTGGTTCTGCGACACCAATATGAACTCCAACTCTTTAAACTGTAATGTCCTCATGGGTTGAAATTTCACGTGTAGGCCTGATCCTCGAAGAGCATGGACATGTCTATTGGGCCTATCGAGCCGCCAAGCCAATTCTTTGGTCCAATAATGATCTACAATAAGTAACTTTGTTGCAATCACAGACGAAGCATGCCAATAGACGAAATAAGGTCAATTTATCTCCTCCAAAACCTTGCAAATTTAGTTCTCATGTTTGCAGGTACACACAACTAATGTCGGATTTAAAAATCAAGCCACAAATCCCATATAAATCAGTAAAAAGATAACTTTTCTTTTAACACACTCGGTATCTTGACCAATGAGAGAGCATGGCAATGGGTTGTAACACATACCATATTAAATGTAGAAGCTTCTATGTCCACACCAAGCTGTAAGCGGCTTTCATCGGTAAATATGTATGTTTTCATCGGTAACAGCATGCTTGTGGATTAAAATGCATAAGCATTTATCTATACATGATAGGCACCAATCAAAACTATTTTCATTTGTGTCAATACAAGAACTAATAATGTCATAATGTTTTCGTGGGCTAATGACATGGTCAATAAATTGAAAGAATTGAAAGTCGACAAAACCTAGGCTCTAATACTACTCGTGCTGTGACGACCCTCGACCCGTTAGGGTCGCCACGGCATTCCCTATCGTTACTATTATATTAATGTGGAATTGTGTATCAACGACTCCAATATAACTTAAATTGATGCACACGAAAATATAGAACTAGGCACTTTTATTTATTTATATTTTCAGACGACTTAGGTCGGTACATTAAAGCCAACAAGTTCATTTTTCTGGCTAACCCAAAATTCTGTCCCGGCCATCCTTCAATCTATTCACATGGTCGTCTTCATATCTCATCTTGGTCTTGTCTAAAAAGGCAACCTTCCTTCCCTGGGTCCTTCGCCTACTCGACCCCGCTAGAACCGTCGTTGTCGTCATCCAGGAGTGGAAGCGGCCCCACAGTGCGCCCATTAACCCGAGCGTATAGTACTATGAACCCCATTAGCACGGGGCCTATCGTAAGACCGGTATCCACCGTTAGGATCACCGTAATTAGGATGAATGTGACATCCGGGAAGTCAGGGTCCACGTGCTCCACTTGATCTCACGTGAGGTCAGTGGGGATGCCATGGAGCATGGTGGAAGACGCGGGTTGGAGCGACATGGTCATGTGTCTGAAATGTAATAATCCCACAAAGGGTGAGTATAACCACTCAGTAAATAAGAGTCTACTAAACTATACTATATGAACCTATCGCCACCAGTTCAATGCAATCCAAAAATAAATTACACAAACTGAAGTAATGAAATTTGCATCGGTTCATAAAAACGGTATATTTGAAAACAATAGAAATTTGGAATTTCACTTCATCTAGATTCACTACCACCATCTTCTAGAGGGAAACGTATACCATCCTCCAGGCATCTCGCACCCCACCTAGTATTGCAAGGACCTCCGGTCCTTTATCACATTTCCTTGGCATTCGAAGGGCACCGTATTACACCCCTCCGGGCATCAAGATGCCCGGGGCATCATCGTCAATGTCCACCAACGGCATCCGTTAACTAAATACCATGGTGTAGCAATCCAACCATTTAAATTTAAGATACTTTTCATGCAGCACATGCAAGACAAATAATTCGATTCCTAAATCTAGAATTATAGTATAAACCAAAGTGCAAATAAAACTTTGAAGGTACGTCAAATCCATGTCGGCAGGAGCATTTTGTAAAATCGAGAGCTTGAAGACCGAATCAATCGCAATCAAATTCACGGTTCAACCTCGAAATACCTTCAAAACTCACATGCATGAACTTCAATCATTCTCACATTTCATAAGTTCAGAATCTCTGTTTAAAATTGTTCATGAGAATTTTGCAATGCCAAGGTCAGTAATTCACAGCTCTATAAACCAAATTTGACCCCCAAAAAAAAAAAAAACACGTACTTCTCTCCCTCTTTAAATTCGTGGTCACCCAAAACGGCTTCGAAATTCACCAAATAACATGAGTATCATAGAACTAATAGTAATTCGTAGAATTTCCAATGGAACACATCTCACCAAGCAACGACGGGATCTGCATAGCATAGAATATTTGACGTCTACTTGCCTTGAATACGCGATGGTGCAAGTTGGTGGTGCAGGCTGCGAGAAGGTGCGAGCTGGTGGCGTGGCTAGGGGCGAGATAGCGGTGCGGCGGGGTGGTGCGGGTGGCTAACGTTGATACGCAAGTTAAGAGTGAAGCCGTGAAGGTCAGGAGGAAGCTGTTTCTTTGCTACAAACGTTGCTATACGGAGGAAAATGTGAGGTGAGGGGGAATGGTTGGTCTCGCAGAATAAAGGGGAGCAAGGGTGTCATGACCCCAACTCCATCCCCAGGGTCATAAGCAGCAAGGGTTGTTTTCGTGACATCCCACTTCTCTTTATCTTTTCATTAAGCACATGCGGAAGCATACATACAACACCTGAACAATAACAAGGAGTTAGGAAAACAACCATTTACAAACACACAATTACATTAGCTACATTTACAAGGCTTCTATCACGAGCCGTTATGTGACATCCCTGATTTTCAGTCATGTTTTCTACTGAATAAATCGGGCATTTCATTAACGCGTCTATAGGGTTGTTCTCAAAACTGATCATTCTAGAGATAACTAGACTATTTGGGGAAACCATTAAGAATTTTAAGGCAAATAGACTTGAGAATTCGACTAGGAATCGGCTACTCGACCGTGCTAATCTTTAGAGGTCATTATGGCACAAATATAAATCGATTTGAGATCAGAGATAGGTCGGTTCGACTGAGATGTGTGACTAATCGTGGGTGACACCACTAAATTGGAAAATTCTCGTCGATTGGCACTAGATTGATTTGACTATCGTTTTGGTACCCTGTGTCCATATTTGAATCCTCGAGATTTTCATGACAACCGAAAATTGCCAATGAGTCGAGTGAGTTCATAGTGGCTCGAAAAAAATCGACCATGAGTCATTTGCACTAAAAAATTCTGAGAGTTACTCGATAGCCTAGGTCACGCTAAAAACGCGTCGAATGGAAATTAACCATAAATTCGAGTCCGATTTCAGAAATTGAAGATTCTGTCATGTCACAATAAATTCTAGGAACGTCGACTCAGTCTCAGAAGATTTTTCGGAGATTCCGAGATTTTTACGGAAAATCGTACGAACCTCACGGAAAATTAATGGAAATTCGTATGGGTCGAATTTAAGTGAGTTTGGACTTTCAAGCCGAGCCTTTGAGTGTCACGGAATTACATAAAATTGTTCAGGATTTTTCTTCATCGAAATTGGACCTCAATTCGGGAAATTGAGTGAGGAAATTGATCCTAAAATTGGGAAATTCGGAGCTATGGTTAAGGGCTACAAATTTTGGCTTCAAAGTTGATTAATGGTGGAATTATTCTTCTAGAAAGAATTAGGGGACGAGGGATTAGATTGAGAGCTTGTGGGACCAAGTCATTCAATGTATTGGCTAAGGATTGAGACTTTTGTTCCCCTCACAGCTGGCTTCTCCCTCACGCACGGCTCCCCCTCCATCTTCCTCCTCACGCGAGCAATTTCCCCTTTATTTTGCTTTCATTTTTCCCACCGAACTTGCTGCCTTTTTCTCTTTGATTTTCCTTTCTGTTTTGGCCATCGTTTTTCTCTCTCTGCAAACAACCCACACCCCACCGAGAATTATCCTTTGCTTGGCCACGCGTCCACGAGCTGCCCATCCTTGGTCAACTAAAGAAGTTCTTCACCACCAACGTTGACCTCTCCATCAACCAAAGCTCTGCCCATCCACCGATGTTGCTCGTACCATCATCATCATCATCATCCCATCTCCATTCTCCTCTCCACCGTTTGCCACCCCCACGCCAACACACCACCAACGAACTCATCCCATCTTCTCCACTATTATTGTCTCTTTGGTCAACATGGAAATTCACCGAGACTTTTGTTGACCGAAGTTCACGTGACCTCACGCCAACAAATCATCAAAGCATCGTCCACGCACTTCCCAGCTCTTGCCGAAGCCGCACCAGCCCACTTCTCGGTCGGCTCCAGCAGCAGCAACGACGCCGCATGGTCTTCTTCAGCTCACGTGATTTCGGTCTCCTTCGACCGAAGCGGCAGTCTTCACGCTGTGGCCCTTTCGTCTCAGCCTAGCATTTAGGCCCTTGAGGACGTGAGCTTCACCAGCAGAAAGCCCATGAATCTTACTTGAAGTCAGGCCCAGACCTGCAGCATTTCGGCCCAACATTTCCATCAAGTTCAGCCCATTTGAAGCTCAGCCCATTCTTGAAGCCCAAAAGTCCGGTAGAGTTTCAGCCCGTGAAGCCCAGTAGTCTTCAGGCTATCTTCAGCAGGCCCAACTCAACTTGGGTCCTGCCCAAAATCAAGAACAAATCTTAGTTGGGATGAGATTTGTTGGGCCAAGTTCAAGGCTCGGTCCAAGCCTGCCGATGTCGTCGAAAGCCCGATTTTGGCCGCCATCGCGTCGCCGTCGCGGTGTCACAGTTCCTGCTTTTAATCAAGTGAGTTTTGCTCACTAATGTCTTCTTAGTTTGCTAATTATGCTTAGGGGTTGGTTAGATTTAATTAAGTGCAATTAGGTGGTCAGATTAGTTTAGAACAATTAAATTAGTGATTACTGATGCATGTTAGGTGGTTAGACTTAGTCATTAGCAAGTAGAGAGCCTCTAATATTTATTGAATGCATCTTGGGATTTTTCCGGACCCGTCTCTGGCTCCAATCAAGCAATATGGGCCTAAATTGGATTTTTAGTATTTATTTAATTAATTAATTCCCGAAAATTAGACCGGGATGGTCGACAACCGAAATTTCGTGCTGATTGTAGTGGTGCTTTATGTTTATTTTAATTCAGCACTAGTTTGCAAAAATTGAGTGAGTTGAAGAGTATGTGGGGATTTATCCTAATATTGATCAGTGTCGGTGTTAAATTAGAAATTGACTATGAGAGGTTGTGAGTTGAACCTCGAAAGCCGCCAAAGTAAGGCTGTGCTAGTGGGGCCGAGTTTTGCCATCGAATTTGGAATTGGTCACACTAGTTGGGCTGTAAATTGCCACCTGATCTCGATAGAGGTCGCGCCTAATAAGGCTATAATCTGCCACCTATTAAAGGTCGCGCCCATTGGGCCGTAATTTGCCACCTAAAGATAGGTCGTGTCCTTTTGGACCGTAATTTGTTGCCAAGAAATTTGGTAGACTGTGCCCGTGGAGCCGTGAGTAAGATTTGAGACTGAATAAGGTAAATGACCGGGGAATGGTCAAATTGACATGTAATCGACGAGGTCGATTGATCAATGATTCGATCTGATTGGGTGATATGATGTGATCGTGTATATTTGATATATATACTAACTTGCAGGAGGGAACTGAGACTAAGATAAGTCCTCTGACTCGTGTTGTGCGTAGGCAGCCTAAGGTGTATTGGCTTCCTAATCGGGTCTTAGGGGGTAGAACTTGCTGAGACGTAGTCTCATCCCGATTGTGGGAAAACATTTCAAGACCATGATGAGGAACCTGAGGAGAAAGAACCCGAAGAAGTACCTGGAGGAGAACCCCAAGGACGATCTAGAGTAGGATCCTGTTGAGGACTGAGATCCCATCCTATTTTGCAAACTTGAAGTTGTGGACTGATGTTGATAGATTAGACTTCTGTGAATAGTATTGTATGATATACTATGTGGTTTGCTTTGTGTAAATGTTTGGTTATGGTTTTCCAGTTGCGAAAATATGGCCCTACTTTTCTATCCCAATGTTTTATTGTCTGGGGATTTTATTATATGCTTCCGCATGCGCATACTAAAACAAAAGGGTCGGCAATGCGTCCTGGGACGTCACTATTAATCAACCAGGTGAGGGATGAGTACGTGTTCAAGGATCGGGGTGTGACACGTTATATTTACAATTACCACATCTTTAAAAGGTTGGGCTAAAACTTAGCTCTGCTAGCGAGATTGCAACTCCCAAAATTCACATCAGATTTTCATGCCTACAAGACTGAAAGAATGAGGGGTGAGTTTTGGGGAAACTTAGTAAGTAAAACCCCTAATTCTCTACTAGGAGGACATATCATCATTAAAATCTAGTAGATGCAACAATCGCAATGCAATGACGACGGCAGATGAATAGCAAACTTATTACTATCCTCAACTACATTCAGATGTCCATCACTGCATACTTCAATGCATGCTTACCTTTGGCACATCAATGAACACATCCACATATCATGCTTATGCATATACCGGCACTCGTGAAAATTCATTTATCGTCGTTTGTGCTCAACCAAACCCTCCCGGCTCAACTGAGGCATCTAGCTTCAAGCTAGGCATTCTAGCTCAACCAAGGCATCCTGGCACTAACTCACCAAGGCATCCAAGCTCAACCCAGGCATCCTGGCTCAACCAGGGCATCCCGAGGCTAGCTTACCCAAGGCATCCGGGCTCAAACCCAGCCATCCTAGCTCAACCAAGGCATCTTGTTCAATGAATGAGGTATCACCGCCAACGCTATGTGGCAACGGGCGCTTTTTCTTATTTAAGTGCACACACAAGTGCATCGCATAAGCTAGTTTTTCATCTCTTATCTTAGCTAATGTATCCAAGGCCCATGGGCATGCTCATTTAAGTGAGTGCCATGATCCTCAACATCATATTATAAAATATGGTGGGAACAATTCTTGGTCCATGGCTTGGGTCACATGCTTAGGCCATCACGACTTGACATCGATTCCAAGCCGAGCAAATCTTGACCTCATCCCGGGGCGTGAATAAACTCAAACATGCAAACATGAGTCAACACACAAAAGAACATTACAACATACACACAGCTTACACGGGTGAGCACACCACTAAACTCGACGATGTAGGCTATCACCCTAGCCAAGAGTTAGAGATTCTACTTACCTTGGATGAATCTCGATGAACTATAGGTAATTTTACCAATAGAGGGCCATCCGATGAGGCAATGGGTGAGCAAGGCTGAGAGAGGGAGAGAGGGTGACTATGAGAAGGCAGGAGAGAAAGAAGAGATGGGATGGCGTGTGTGGTATTGAGGGAATGCCTCTATTTATAGGTAAATCTCTCATCATTACCCTTCCAGATTGACCAATAGGATTTCTTTGGGTGGCAAGTCTAGGTTGGTAAGGTGGCAAGGCTAAGGAGGAAGATGTGGCTAGCCTAATCTCAAGGGCCACACTTGTTCCTTCTCTTATTAGGCCATTTGGGGGTTGAGTCATCTTTGTAATGGTGATTATATTAATTAGGGGACACCTAAGCCTTATGACTCAACTTAGCATTAATGCACTATGGTCCAAGAGCATTTAATGCATCTTTATCCCAATCCAAGAAGACTCTAGATAGCTTGCACCTCAAGTTGGGCGTGCAGCCCCTTCCTCTCCAAGTTTGGTGTGTAACCTCCCATTCTAAGTTGAAGAATAGTTTCGAGCAATTTTTGAATCAGTGTCATTACCTTATCAAACGAGCTCAAGAAATTGTAAAATTTTAATATATTGTTGAGAAGATCTTAAGAAATTTTTTCATGAGGGGAGTCAAGTCAAATTCATTATGTGGAAAGAGTAGCAAATCATTAAACACAACCCAAATATTCGTCCGTCGAACAACAATTGGAGGGAGAGACTCATTTCGAAATCCAAATCTTCACAAAACTCTTTGAAATTTTAACATGTTATAGATATGGATGTCATTTAAAACTTTCATGAAGGAATCATGGTTAAATTTGAGAGGGAAAAGTTTATAAAAATTCGAGAAGGCAACCTATTTACCGTTTTCACTACACAGGATAGGTTCTACACGGTGAATGATTGGGCCTTCATCCCTACCATTTCATTTAGGAAAATATGAAATTTATGTATGTTTTAGATCAAGATGTTTAGAACAACTTTCGTGAAGAAAGTTTCTCCAAATTCAAAGCACAAAGATCTCTATAAAATTGTAAAACGGCAAAGGTCTAGGGATTTCGAGAATCTGAAGAGTCAAAACCTATGGAACCTTAAGTGGCAAGCCTAAGGAGAAGAGGTGGCGCCCTACTTGATCTTCAAGATCCCTTGTCATCATTTTTCTAGGCTATGAATCACTCCCTACCCTTAATGAGTTTATGACTCACCTCCCCTCTTAACATATAACCATCCAAAATTTCATGATTACCTTTCAAGAGTACAACTAATTATGCCACGTGTCCTACTTAGTCATCATGCATTAATAGGCTACCTTCCAAGCACATTAAATACACCAAGGGAAATATCAAGTTAGAAGGTCATCTCATTGGGTGGGAGTCAATCGAGTCTAACCACGATTGATTACCTTATTTGACCCAAGGTTCATGCCTAAGCCCTGATCAAATAAAGCCAAACACAACTAAGCTTAACTGGTTAAACTAAGTTCGAACTTCTCTCTATAAAGGGCTCGAAGTTGAGGATGTTTCAAAGGGTCTTCTTCGCTGTTGACTTTCCTAGTCAACAATCTCTTCAATTCCGTGGCAGCAGAATGGGAGGATAACCCATGACTTCGTGTCTTGGTGTGGGAATTATTTCCCCTGCTCATGACACCTTGTTGCTTCTTGCAGGAACGTGGCTGCTTGCTGTGAAGTCCAAGTCCTCGTTAGTGGCCAGTTGAAGAGAAAAAGAAGTGGCTGAAAATTATGAGTCAAAGTCTCCATTCCTTTGACTACTTGGACATGTGCATGGGAATTAAGAAAATTTGCATGGAAGGCTCGCTTAGCAAGGTACTAATGAGGGTAAACATTGGTCTTGTTTGTGGTGTTTCGTGAAGAAGACTTTAGATGAGATGATGGACATGGTGATGATCGAGTTGTCACAATGCAGCGGAGATGTGATGATGAGGTGGTGTCACGAGAACGTGATGAGACGTGACGATTCGGTACGGTGATGGTGGTGATGAAACGGTGGCCGTTAATGGTGTCAATGACGTAGTTCGACAACAACCCTATCAACGTAGCATGGACCATTGCGTACTCGAGGTTCGAGAGAAGTCTGGATGTCACATTTGGCCCCTCTCAATACAAGATACTCCGTCACCTCTTGATTGTGCTCAACGAGAAGGCTAAATCGTATTTGATGAAATGGCTCAGCCATTCTGAGGGCTTGTAAACATTCAACAAACAAATATGAGATAAACTCAATGTGTGAACTTCCTACACCTCGCATAGGGATGTCGTTCACCTCGGGAACGCGCTGTACATGCAATTATCTACGGATCACAAAAACATGGCAACGTTCTTCTTGCTTTACCCTCACTATTCACATAACAATGAATCTATTACTCAAGGCCACCAATATAACACATAAGCAATTCCATCACATCTCCTATGCTCCTAAGCTAAACATACAAATGTGCAATATAATGAAATCATGCGCTTGTGTATTGCTATAATCCGAACCTAAACACATACGAATCTCATGCACTTTCCATACAAACATGTCTACATTATTATGGTCACTCAGGACCCAACGCCAACTCGAAGGTTCGCAGTCATCTGGCATAACCGAACACCGTCTCACCCAATCGAGTATGGCATCGTCCTACGTAATACGCATCAGGACAGTCATTCTTGTAAGGAATTTTGTTCCGAAATCTATTCTCAAATGGCATCCCGTTGACTTGGAGGCATCCTAGCTCAATCGGGCATCGTTCCATATAAAAACGCATCAAGATGGGTTCATACCCCGCGTAAGACGGGTTCGTTCCACATAAACTCAATCGGGCATCATTCCACATACAAACATGTCTACATTATTATGTCTCACGCCCCGAACCTCGAGCGCGCGCGCATCCCTTGGTGGTCGATAAAATTGCTATGTTCCCAGAACGCGTCACCGACCCAATCAATTATGCACATGCAGAAACGTATAATAAAAAATCCCCAAACAACACAGACATGGGATAGAAAAGTAGGACAACAAATTTCATAAAACACACTTTCATTATATACAATACTAGTCTATAAACAAGAGTCAAATCCAAAAAGAAGAGTCACTAAGCCATCTAGGCACAAGACTCAGCACCTTCCTACACGTCAATACAGTTCATATCACAGATGCATATAATAAATGCACACATATCAATTGGTATGCCTCACTTAAATTTCAATCAATCACAGAGTCAAATGCATAGTCCTTTCGTACAATGATGAAGTTAGACGATTTCTTCAATCTGTCAACCATGACCCAACTATAATCATTACCCCTCTGACTCCTTAGTAAGCCCATCATAAAGTCCATTGTGATGTGTTCCCATTTCCACTCGGGAATCTTGAGAGATTGCAAAGGTCCTTTCGGCTTACAGTGCTGTGCCTTCACTTGCTGACATGTCAGACACTTGGCGACATGCTTGGCAATATCCGCCTTCATACCGGTCCACCAATAATGTTGACGCAAATTCTGATACATCTTCGTACTACCTAGATGAATGTTGTAACTACTACAATGGGCTTATAACAAAATTTCTTCCTTAAGCTCTACATCGTCAGGTACACACAATCATCCACGAAACCTAAGTGTTCTGTCATTAGAAATCTGAAAATCAGCCTTCCTTTCTCAGCATCTTCTTGCATGATCTTCTAGATCTTTGGCTCTTTCAACTAAAGCGTCTTGATTCTGATCAGCACTTCCGGCTCAATTCTGAGTGTGGCCATAAGATTTGAAAGGTCGCATATCTTAAATTTGAAAATCGAATCTTGAGCTCCCTCGAGTAAGATCCACTCTTTAATCACCATTTGCGAAATCAAAGACTTCGGACTCAACGCATCCGCAACCTTATTAGCCTTTCTAGGATGATACAAGATGTCGCAATCATAGTCCTTGAGAAGTTCCATCCAGCGATGCTGTCTCATATTCAACTCCTTCTGAAAGAATAAATACTTGAGAATTTGATGATTTGTAACGATCTGGAATCTTTCTCTGCACAAATAATATCTCCAAATCTTTAGAGCGAAGATGATCGCTGCGAGTTCTAAGTCATACGTCGGGTAATTCAGCTCATGAGGTCTCAACTGACAAGACGTGTATGCAACAACTCTGCCATGCTACATTTGCACACAACCCAGTCCCCTAAATGACGCATCACTATAGATCTCGTATCCTCCAAGACCAGACAGAATTGTCAACACTGATGTGGTAGTCAGCTTTTGCTTAAGCTCTTGGAAACTACGCTCACACTTATCTATCCACATGAATTTCTCTTCTTTCTTCAGCAGTCAAGTGAAAGGTGAAGATAATGCTAAGACTCCTTCCACAAACCTTCTGTAGTAACCTGCCAATCCCAAGAAATTTCTGATCTCTGTCACTGTCGTCAGTCTTGGCCAGTTGATCACTGCTTCAATCTTGGTCGAGTCCATGGAGATTCCTTCTCTTAAATTGATATGACCTAGGAAAGCCACATGAGTTAATTAAAACTCACACTTACCGAACTTAGTGTATAGTCCATGATTTCACAGAGTCTGAAGCACTACCCTCAACCATCTTTCATGCTCCTCTGGACTTCTTGAGTATACTAGGATATCACCAATGAAAATTATCACGAACTAATCTAGATACTCTTTGAACACCTAGTTCATCAGATCCATGAAAGTAGCTAGGGCGTTCGCCAAACCAAACGACATTACAGTGAAATGCTGTCTTCGGTATGTCCTCCTTTCTGATCCTCAGCTGATGATATCCCGTCCTCAGGTCGATTTAAGAAAATATCGACGCTCTTTGCAACTGATCAAACAAGTCGTCAATCCTCGATAGTGGATACTTGTTCTTGATCGTCACCTGATTGAGTTATCGATAGTGGATGCAAAGACACAACGAACCATCTTTCTTCTTCACAAATAGAACTAGTGCTCCCTAAGGTAATGCACTGGGACGTATAAATCCCTTATCCAAAAACTCTTGCATCTGCACCTTTAGTTCTTTCAACTTTGACAACGCCATGCGGTAAGGGGCCTTAGAGATTGGCTTCGTCCCGGGGGCCAACTCAATCATGAACTCGATCTCCCTTTCTGGAGATAGACCTAGTAACTCCTTTGGAAATACATCTGAAAACTCCTACACCACTACAATATCCTCGATTTTTGGTTCCTCAACTGTCATATCCACGACAGTTGTCAAGTAACTTGACAACCCCCATCTAACAAACGGGTTGTCTCAAGCGACAAGATTAAGGTAATTGAGGGTCTTCCTTGACTCTCAATAAACTCGAAACTTTCACCTTCTAACGGGTTAAACTGATTCACTTTACGATAACAGTCCATCTTAGCTCTTTGCTTAGTGAGCCAGTCCATGCCAATTATCACATCAAAATCATACATGGCTAAAACTATCAAATATATCTTTCTATCTCGCTCACCAATAACTAACTTGCAACCAGGATAGCCTACCGTAGACAACACCTTATCCTTTAACGGTGTAGATATACTAACCGCTGACTCCAACAATTCAGGACTCAACCCTACCAGCTTAACAAACTGCTCAGCCATAAACGAATGAGTAGTGCCAGGGTCAAATACAACATAAGTAGCATGGTCATTTAACAAGTTCGTACCTATGATCACATCAGGTGAGTCCTCAGCTTGTCGTCTGGTGACAGCGTACACTCTTCCTTGTGTTAGAGTCGGTTCAATCCACCCTGCATTGCATTTGATGGCGCGTACCTTTTATTCTGACCCATCAGTGGCGACGGTGGCAATTGCAGTGGTCCCCTTGGCAATCTAGAACAATCTCTGGCCAAGTGACCCTACTGGCCATATTCATAACAAGCACCGATCCTAAAATGGCACGGGGCTAATCCATGTCGCCTTCCGCAGAAGCGACACACACCATTATAGCTTGGTGCTGACTTTCCTATCCCACCATTCCTATTAGGTGGAATAGGATACATTCCTCCAGTCATGGGCTTCTTTCCAAACCAGTTTCCATTTCTATTCGAACTGAATCTTGACCTAGATGCGGTAGCTTGCTCACTCAGATTCCTCTCTATCAGCTAGGCCCATCCATAAATCTCATTGTAGTCTCTCAGATCGAACGGCACCAGTGGATTCTTCAGCTCTAGTCTAAGGCCATTCCTAAACCTACTAGCTCTGTCATCTAGATCTTTTACTAGCCTCGGGGCATACTATGCCAACTCCACAAATTTGGCCTCGTATTGATCCACAGATACCATTCCATGACGAAGGCGCTAGAATTCCTCCATCTTCTGCTCCCTTGCACTATTAGAAAAGTATTTGCTATTGAAAGCTCCAAGGAAGGCGTTCCACACAAGAACCACACCTTCTGGGAATACCCTGTCTCTGGTGGCCCTCTAACATGTACTTGCGTTTCCCTACAACTGATATACTGCAAGGACAACTTTCTCTTCCTCGGTGCACATCAGTAGTGCAAAGGCCTTCTCCAACTCTTAGACCTAGAGTGTTACAACCTCGGGGTCCCCTGCACCTATGAACCTTGGCGGGTTCAGCTTCAAGAACTGTTCCACTAGCTTGTACATCAGCCTCTTAGCAACCATGTTCCTAGGTGGAATCTTGGAAGGTGCAGCTGCAACGGTGGCAACAGCAGCATTGGCAACACCAATAACGGCGATAGTGGCGGCGGCTTGATTATGGGCCTGCTACCCCATCAGATTCCTCAGGGTCTCAAGCGCCTGAACGATCTAATCAATTCTCAGATCGCTAGGTGCTGCTACACCAGCATTGACCGACGGTGGCCCTATCCCACTTGCGCTAGCTTGAGCCAGCGCTTTACCTTGACCACCTCGGGTACCAACACTTGTCGGCGTCCTACCTCGAGTAATAGGGGCTATTGCCCTCTTCCTAAGAGTTCTCTACTCCTAATCACACATCTTGTAGATTCTTTACAGAAACCTGCTTTCCAATTCCACACAGAATTATAAACTGAGTGACCGCACAAAACAAGCTATCAATCAGCTATCAATCACATGCATCAGCACAATAAAAAGGTAATTCCTACTAACTATCCCATAACCCATCGCACCTTATCACTCCAAACACTGACCAACTTTGATACCACTTCAGGTGGGGATGTCACACCCCAAACCTCGAGCGTACGCACGTCCATCGGGGTCATTAAAATTGCGACGTTCGTAGGATGCGTCGCTGACCCAATCGATTATGCACATGTTGAACATATAATAAACAATCTCCAGACAACACAGACATGGGATAGAAAAACAGGACAACAAATGTCACAAAAACACACTTTCATAAACAAACTGGTTTATATACAGTACTAGTCCATAAACAAGAGTCAACTCCAAAAAAAGAAGAGCCACTAAGTCATCTAGGTACAAGACTCCTCAATTGAGACCTCCGAGATCTCCAGGGGTTCTGGGTCTACCACGACACCATTAGGGGGGTCAGCTACCCCCTCACCCGCCGCGGTGTTGATTGCAATAGCGTGGATGTCGAAACCCTACAGGGGAACTTCCCGGACCCCATTAGGATTATGACGGAACCACACCCTGAACCAATGAGGTACCAACTGAGATCGGCCCTCATCAACCAAGATAGTGGTCATGGTGAGCTCATGGAGCCAAAAACTCCCGGGGACATTGGTACTCCGCTCTATATACCCTCAAGGCTGTCCAAAACGAACCAGAGGAGCCTCCATTTACGGACCTAAAAAGTTAAACCCACGATGGGGTGAGACAACGTCTCAGCGAGTTCACGCCCTAAACCCCGATTAGGAAGGTAATACTCCTAAAGGCAGTCTAACCACACATCACAGAAGACTCACCTCGCCTCAGCACCTTCCAGCACGTCAGTATAGTTCATATCACAGATGCATATAATAAATGCACACCCATCAATTGGTACACCTCACTTAAATTTCAATCAATCACAGGAATCCCAATTATAAGGCCAAATCGTTATGACACGTCCCATTCCATGCGACACAATTTTGTCCCATAATCAGGAGTGTCAATCTCAATCATTCATGCGTTCCGATTGATTACTGCCCGCACAAGCACGATCCACCCGATGCACATCGGTCTTCCAACGTAACTAAGCATCACCCCATCCCTTGAGTGCAGCAACATCTACCTCTAGACGGCATTCCCGAAGGAGCTTCGGTCTGGCCTCTACCGCCATTCGACATCCATTGATAGGGCATTCCATATAGGAGCATTGTCCACTTGACGCACATCGGGGACGGGTTCTCTTAACCATCACACGGCCATCCAATCCCGGCCAAGGACATTGTGCTTTTCACTCAAACGCCTTAATTAAGATAATGCGCTTGGCCTATTTTCTTCGTATTAAAAACACCCGATAAAATAATCGTGTGTGGGTACACGGTCAGATCGAACCATAAAAATTAATATCATTTCTTTTAAAATCCCATTATTTGATATAATACCTAAAAACATTTTCGGCGTCAAAACTCGACACTCGGTATTTCCTAATTAAATACCAAAATTTCACAATTTTGAAATAATAAACCAAAAATCACAATCACCACTCAATTGCACAATTTATCACTCAATTACCTAAACTAACTGCACCACGACAATCCGCACAAAATTTTGACGACTAGCTATCCTGGTATAATTTCTAGAAAATATTAAATAATTAAATAAAAGCAAATTTAATTAAATAAATGAAAATTAAATCAATAAATGCCTAATTAAGTTAATTATGATAATCTAACCACCTAATTGGATCTAGAAAAATAATGTACCATGCTAATTAAATGGTACAATCTAATTAACCCTTAACTAATCTAATATAACCACTTAATAAGCCTAATTAAGTAACTAAATCACTAATTAATCTAAACTAACCACCTAAACCATACTTAAGCTAATCTAATTATCCCTTACGCACAATTAACCCCCTAAGCAAGGTTTAGCAAGTAAACTCACCGGAATAGCAAGCTGGTGACTTCATGGTGACGGCGACACGGAGGCGAGTGGAACACGGGCCTATGGCAACACCCAATAGAGCTTGGAAAGGCCGAAAATAGGCCACGAAGTCTTAGCTATGGGCTGAGATTTCGGTTTTGTTGAGGGCTAAAAGGAACCGGTCGAAGGCCCAGCTTTGGCTGGAATGGTCTAGGCAGGATGGCGGCATGAGCAAGGGTCGATGGCAAGGCTTTCGATAGCTGGAACAATGACGGAGGAGCTCAGGCGGGCTGGACGGGGGCTTGGGACGACGACCTGGGCTTGCGGGGATGGCTAGCAGGCAAGGAATGGTAGGGACACGTGGACGGGCGCGGGACGGCGCGGCGCGACGGTTCTGGCGGTTTGGGTAAGCAGTCAACGGCTGTTGGCTCAGCGGGCTTCCTCTAGTTCTTTTGCTGGTTTTCTTGAGCTCACAACAGCAACAATGGGAGAAATAGAAGCTAAGGAAGAAGAAGGAGATGGCTGCAGCTGGAGGGGGCCCAAATGGCCTCAAAGTCTTCAAGAAATATCCAAATTACTCAAGTGGTTGTCCCACCTTATTCAACCATATCCCCTACCCATTTTCCTCCCTCAAGCTTCCCCTAGAAGCCACCCAAGTGTGCTGAAATGTTGCAGACCACCATGGCTACGAATTTCAACATTTCCCCTCCAATTTCATCTCAAATTCAACCCAATTCGACTCAATTCCAAAGCCAAAATGTCATGGTAGATGTCCAAACTCAATTCCACATTTTTCCTTGCCAATTGACCCATCTTGAATGCCAAAAATCCACACAAAAACAGCCCTCTTAATTTCCCGGTCCAAAATCACCTAAACTTGAATTTTCGCCAAAATTCCAGACTTGCCGAAAATTCTTCGGAGGATGAGTTGATGTTCCTAAAATAAATCGTGACATGACAGGACTTTCAATTTATAAAATCGAGTTCAATTTCGTGGTTAATTTCAACCGGACGCGATTTTAGCGTGACCTAACCTACCGGGTAGCTTTTAGGAATTTTTAGTGCATTTGACCCGTGGTCGATTATTTTCAAGCCACATTGTATATATTCGACTCATTGGTGGCTCTCGATTGTCATGAAAATCTCAAAGTTTCAAATACAGACACATGGTACAGAAACAACAGAAAATTGGTCTAATGTCATTCGACAAAAATTTTGCAATCAGGTAGAATCACCCACACTCTAATCACATGCCTCTATGAAACTGACTTATTTCTTATCTCTAATCAATTTTGACGATGCCGTAATGACCCTTGCAGATTAGCACTGTCGAACAATCAATTTCTGGTCGAATTCTTAAGTCTATTGCGTTTAGATTCCTTAACGGCTTCACCTGATAGATTAATTATCTCGTGAGTGGCCAACTCAGAGAAAAAGACTATAGGCACGTCGATTAAAAGCCCAACTCATTCAATCGAAAATGGAATCAGAAAACTAGGCTGTCACAAAATGCATGAAGGTCTCAAGTGATCACACCGACATACCGTTACACAATTCATTTCTTATCTTTCTCATTTAACGAATGTGATGCCCATGCGATATGCAAGGTCATTTGCCATATGCCATCATGTCATACACATGCATTACATTATATCATACAAATGTGCACCATTTACTTCATAAACCCATGGCTTATAGGCTACTTATCATGATAGAATAAAGTCATCGTAATATTTCAAAAATCATTTTTCCATGTTCAATCATAACCTGCAATACGTTCACATCATTTATCACGTGCCATCAAATCTGTCACATAATTAATCTTTTATTTATATAATATATCACCCTACCATAACGTACTCTAATAACATGCCATATCATAATGTCAAGTCGTATAGAACACACGTAACACGTACAACTCATAATACTTAACTCACATAACACATATACCTCATAATCCATCTAACATGCTTAACGTATAATCTGTACCCCATATAAGCCTTTGTCACATAATAGCATTTCATCATATTATGGCATAGTGAAACAATATATCAATTTCACTTATCATAAGCCGATAAATTATTGCCCTAAACGTGATAACCTATCATCAAAACCCAAAAGCATATCGCTTTGAAACTCAATACCTATCAGTAAATGTTCGATAACCTATCACTTTGAAACTCGATAATCTATCTAAGCCCAATAATCACCTATCACACAGTATCCACTTATCACATCAATAAATCATCGTTTTAACAATAAACAAGTCCTAACTTACTCCCTAAGTGCAACGATAACCCTAATTAAGGGCTAGAAAGCCACTCACAAACAAATCCAAGCTATGTAAAGCATTGAGGGTGGCGCGACAAAGCTGGACAGCAGCTAATCCACGTCCATTGCACGCGGGTGAGCTGGATAGTGACTGAACAGCCGTACGGTGATGGCACAGCTATGGTTCAACTTCAATTCGACATTGGTACTGCCTCCAAGCTTCACGAATGACCAAATCAGAGAAGAAATGAGTGAGAGGGAGAACGGTGAAGGTTGCACAGCATCAAACAGCTCTCGAGGAAGCTAGTCGATCGGCTCTAAACGGCAATTTGGTGGCGCGAAGGGCAGTCTTGCATCGGGTGTTCGACGGATGGTCGCTGACGGGGAAAATGAAAGAAAAAATGAAGAACAAGCTTGCAAAATAGAGAAATTGAAGTGTGGTTTGGCTAAGGCTAGGGAGAGAGAGAAAGTGTTTTGAAAATTGCAAATCAAGAAATGAGAGAGAATGAGGGTGAGAGAGAGAGGTAGCCGGTGGTGGGGAGAGGAAGAGAGTGAGAGAGAGGTCTTGTCCATTCAATGCATTGGACTCCAAATCTTCCAAATCCCTCAATTCTAGGCTTCAATTAATGTGGAAGTGACATCTTGAAGAGAGAAAAAATGTGAGAGTGAGGGGAAGAAGGGTCAACACAGTTTTGGGGGAAAAGAGAGGAGAGAGAAACATCAAATCTTCATAAATGTCCATCCCATTCTATATCCCTCAACCTACTAAATCTAAAGTCCAATTAATGTGAAGGTGGCTCCTTCAAGAAGCCAAAATCCTTGCATGCACTAAATGCAAAGATTTTGCTAAAGGATGGCTTGATGGGCCTAAAGGGCCCATGGACCTCCCTTGGCCACCCACACCTTGGGCATGTGGGCCTCGGGCTTGGGCCCACTCAGGTCCTCACTCGTGGCTCGTTTTTTCCTTTTCGAACTTTTAAGTCTTGCTAATGAAAAACTGAGTTTTCACCCCCAAAGTGGCCTTTCCGATACCTTCATGGTTTATCGATCCTCAAGATGATCTCGTTCGACAATCGCTTGCCGAAACAATTTCGTTCTAAAAATCGGCTCCGACGACTTCGGGCAAACGTGCGACGACTAGAGGAACTCTCCTCTAGTTTCTCTATGGTTTTGGAGCTTCAAATTCAGACAACAATGGATAAAGCAACTGAGCGAAGAAGATAGGGGACAACATAAGCTTGGAGGGGGCGACCTTGGCTCAATCTATCCCTTTGTCCCCTTGACCAAGGCCCCACAGGTTTGCTGGCTTCCTCAACACAATTGTAGACCACAAAGCTTCCTTAGGAAGTCATTGAGGTGGTCTAAAAGGTTGAGGACCAAGGGGCTACGAATTTCGCAACCAATTTCCCCCAAATTCACTTCAATTCCCTCTTGAATCAATTCAGTTCGGCCTTCATAAATCCAACTAAGATGCCTATGCTTCAATTCACATATTTCCTTGCTAATAGAACCAACTTGCATACTAAAAACGCGATAAAAAACGGTACCCTGAATTTTCCGGTCGAAAACAACCCTAAATTGAATTTCTGCCAAAAATCTCGATTTGCAGAAAAATCTTCAAAGGATGAGTTGATGTTCCTAAAATGACTCGTGACATGACAAAACTTCCAATTTCTGAAATCGGATTCAAATTTGCGGTTAATTTCAATCTAGCACGATTTTAGCGTGACCTAGCCTACTAGGTAGCTTTTAGAAATTTTTAGTGCAATTGAACCATGATCGATTTATTTCAAGTCATAATGTACATCTTTGACACATTGGCAACTCTCGAGGGTCGTGAAAATCTCGAGGTTTCAAATATGAACACAGGGTACCAAAACGACAGAAAAATCAGTCTAGTGCCGATCGATGAGAATTTTACAATTTGGTGAAATTGCCCATACTTAATCACATATCTTAGTCGAATCGACCTATCTCCAATCTCTAATCGATTTTTAACTGTGCCATAATGACCCTTGCAGACTAGCACGGTCAAGTAGTCGATTCCCGGTCGAATTCTCAAGTCTATTGCATTAAAATCCCTTAACGGCTTTCCCACATAAACTAGTTATCTCATGAGTAATCAGCTCAGAGAATAGCACTATAGGCGCATCGATGAAATACCCAATTTATTTAATTGAAAACATGACTGAAATTTCCAGATGTCATAGTACCAACTGAGGTAGGCCTTCATTGATCCAAACCATGGTCTCAACCAACTCTCGGCTCAGGGTGGTCCCGGGAATGGGGAATTTGGTAAACTCGAACTCCATCGTCTGCGGATAACATACGTGATGTGCCTCCATCTCGAGACCTAAAAATTGTAAGCCATGACAGGGTGAGACAATGTCTCGGCGAGTTCACGCCCTAAACCCCGATTAGGAAGATAATACACCTAGAGGCAGTCTAAGTCTAACCACACATCCAATGAGACTTACCTCGCATCGGGCACCTTCCTGCACGTTAGTAGAGCTCATATAATATATGCATATAGTAAATGCACTAAGCAATTGGAAGGCCTCACTTTCAAATCAATCAATCACAAGGGTCCCGATTATAAGGCCAAATCGTTATGACACGTCCCATTGCACGCCACACAATTTTGTCCCATAATCAGGCACGCTCAAATCACTTAATCAAGCGTTCCAATTAGTTATGGCCCCATGGGCACAGCCAACTCAACGGTTAGCATTCTTCCGGCCTAACTGGATATCGTCCCACCTCATTGAGCATGGCAACGTTTGCCTCTAGAAGGCATTCCCGAAGGAGCTTCGGTCCGGCCTCTACCACGATTCGGCATCCGTTGACGTGGGGCATTCCATATCGGAGCATTGCCCGGCATAAAAGCTTGTGACAGGTTCTCATCACGATCACACACACATCTAATCCCGGTCAAGGACATTACACTTTGCACTCAAATGCCTCAATTTAAATAACGTACTTGGCTTATTGTTTTCATATTAAAAACACCCGGTAAAATAAGTGTGCGTGGGTACACGATCAGATTGAACCATAAAAATTGATAACCTCTCTTTTAAAAATCTCATTATTTGATATAGTATTAAAAATATTTTTGGCGTCAGAAACCGACACCCAGTATTTTTCTAATTAAATATAAAAAATCCATAATTTTGGAAAAATAACTCAAAATCACCAATTAGCATCCAATTGCACAATTTAACACTCAATTGCACAAACTAACAATTCCACGACAATCAACACGAAATTCTGATGACCGGCTATCCCGGTATAATTTTCAGAAAATAATAAATAATTAAATAAATTACTAATTAAGCTATATACACTAATCTAACCACCTAATTGGACTTAATTAAATAATGTACTAAACTAACTAAATTACATAATCTAAGTAACCCCTAACTAAACCAATCTAACCACCTAATTAATCTAATTAACTAACTAAATCACTAATTACACTAACTAATCCTCCTAACCCAATCTTAGTCTAAACTAATCCTCCTCTAAGCATAATTAACCTCATAAGTAAGGGTTTTGAAGTAAACTCACCGGTTTAATGAGATGATGAGTTCATCGCGATGGCGACGTGGAGGTGAGTGAGACTCGAGCCTAGGGCGACGCCAAGGGAGGCTGGGAAAGGGCCCAAAAAAGCCCACAAAGCTCTCAGCCCAAAGCTGAGATTGCTTCTATTTTAGGCTGGACCGAAGGTTGCTAGGAGGCTGGGTTGGCACGAGAACGGCAAGGCAAGCTGGCAAAGGCGTGCCGGCGGCTTGAGGACAACAACGGACGGCTAAGGGTTGACGTTGAGTAGGCACGGGACACGGTGGGAGGTTGGCTGGTTAACGAGCTCGATTGAAGGAGCTTGGACACAGGCGGTGTAGCGGCTGGCTCGGTGAACGACCAAGATGGCGTGCGGCGATTGGTGGGCGTGCAAGCTACTCGGGCAGGCTGGCGTGAGGCTTGGTAGGTTCGGCAAGGGGCTGGAGTAGCTGCTGCTCTAGAAATGGAGTATAAGGAGAAGAGAATGAAGAAGAAATTGAGGGAGAAAATGAAGAAGAAGCTGCTATTAAATGTGGGTGAACAAGGAGCCCTCAAAGTCAATGATAAATATCAAGAACACTTAAGTGTAGCCCCACCAGCAGCCCTTTTTCCCTCCAAATCTTCTTTAACAAGCCACTTTTGATGCTCCAAATGTTGCAGCCCCCACGGCCTACGAATTTCACCAATTTCCCTCTTTAATTCAACTCAAATTTCACACCAAGAAGCCTCAATCCAATGGCTAAAATGTTGAGGTGGAAGCCCAAACAAATTTCCACAATTTCCCTTGCCAATTGATTCAACTTGAAGGCAAACAATGCACACAAAAATGGCCCTCTAAATTTCCTGGATTAAAATCGCCCAATTTTGATTTTTCGTTGAAAATTTGAGCTGAGTTCAATTTCGTGGTCAACGTCCTAAAAATAAATCGTGAGACGCCATAACTTTCGATTTATGAAGCTGAGTTCAATTTCGTGGTTAATTTCAACCGGACACGATTTTAGCGTGACCTAACTTACCGAGTAGCTTTTAAGAATTTTTAGCGCATTTGACTTGTGGTCGATTATTTTTTATCCACATTGTGCATCTTCAACTCATTGGGGACTCTCAGTTGTCATGAAAATATCAAGGTTTCAATTATGGGCACTGGGAACAGAATCGACAGATAAATTGGTCTAATGCCGTTCGACGTAAATTTTGCAATCAGGTGGAATCACCTACGCTTTAATTATATGTTTCTATCGAATCAACCTATCTCTAGTCTCAGATCGATTTTAACGATGTCGTATTGACCCTTGCAAATTAGCAAGGTCGAGCAGTCGATTTCTGGTTGAATTCTCAAGTTAGTTGCGTTTATATTCCTTAACAGCTTCACCCGATAGATTAGTTATCTCATGAGTGATCGGCTTAGAAAAAAAAAAGTATAGGCACGTCGATGTAAAGCCCAACTCATTTAGTCAAAAAGCATGGTCGAAAATCAGGATGTCACAAAATAGGTCACACAATGTTTTATAAAGTCATGGGTTTGATGTGACGTCCCAGGGTGTCACATGCTAATCGCAAGCGGAATTTACAATTATTATTATAATCTTGCCAAACTTGTGAATTCCATTTATTTATATATATAATGTTCACCATTGAAGGTTAGCATGTATAACATGAATTATTTAAAATAAAAAGTTTATACTTTGAGGTTATCCTACAATCACTCTTACCAATTATTAATATTGGCTAATTAGTTCATGCACATAGACAAAATCACGAGAAGCTTCATTTCTTCTTACCATCATCAAGGCCTACAAAATTTATCAACCTGAACACTTTCCATGTTCATCGCCTTTATATACAACATATACATAACAAAAGTAAGGCGTAACGAAAGTCAAGGATAAAGGTGAGGGTGTCTACTCCACGAGTTCCTGCACAAGCCCACGTTCAAAAGAAAACAAAAGATAGTCAGCTTCTACATGATCAAAGGCATCTAGGTGTCATCCGTCCCAGCTCCTGTTCCATCATCACTAAAAGGAATAGGGCCAAACATCGCTCCATCGTGCTTGATAAACCATGCGACAAACTTCATAGGGATCATCTTAGCTTTACCATTATCCATTCATAACGTGGCCTCATATATGGAGAAAGTCAGCACAACATCAGAGTCATACACATCAGTAAAGGTAACCTCAATGCTCGATACCACTCCATAACGAGCTAATGGCGGCACATCCATACTATCAATCTGAAAAATGTAAGGTATGAGCAAAAACTATGCCCAGTAAAGAATGATAAAACTCTAACTTAAACAATCCATAGCCATCAATATTACAAGGGAATCATGACCAAACAATTCAAGATACTAAGGTAGGATTGTCACAAGCATAAACAATTGGATATTAACACATCATGTATGTAATCACCTTATGTGCATCCATTTCTATGCTTACCTTTCTCAAGCTCAATCTTATATCAAGATGCAATGCAATAATAATGAATGGACTCACTCGCCAAGTAGAATTATATTTAGTGTGCATATGATCCACCCTTGATCAATCACTAACCGGAACTCTACCGGCTTGATCGAGTCACTTCCGGAAGTTACCTTATTCAGACTTCCACAATATTTCTATTATGGGCATCTCACTCCGAGGCATCCTAGCATCACTCAACCGAGGTCCTCCCAAGACCACTCAGCATGGGGCATCTCACTCCGAGGCATCTCAGTATCACACAACTAAGGCATCCTTGATCACACACAAGGGCATCTCACTCCAAGGCATCCCGGTATCTCTCTACCGAGGCATCCAAGACCACTCAGCATGGGCATCCCAAACTTCCGGGGGCATCACCGGTATCTCTGTACCGATGGGTTCATTCACTCTCTTAAGCACACGTTTCACACCACCACACCTTTAATTAATGCATTTATCGTATGCAAAAGAAAAGACTCCAAAGTATCTAACTATATATCTAAGTCTCATGAGCCTAGCACACATGCGTGTCCAAGATAAAACCCATTACGACATGTCCCATACCATGCTGAACAAATATTTATCCCATAATCAAGCACTATGCACCGCACTCATTGCACTTGCATGATACTATATGCACTTATATCTCAAATAAGATGTGAGACTTACTCTTACATAACTAACACCTATTAGGGGGTTACTAGACTCTACGTGTGTCATACAAGTCTAATATAAAAGACACAACATCTAGTATATGATCTCGGGTCCAGACAGTTTACTAACTAAATGAACAGTTTCGGTTTCGGACACAGAAGGTATATGAATTCTTGTCGAAATACTACCAAATTTTAGTATGTTATATTTGAGACATTGATTGATATTTTTCATGAAGAAACTTAAGTCTAATTGTCACTGTATTAAGAGTAAAAATCGCCATAATCTTTACTAGCACCCTGTATCGACGTCCAGATTCTTTATCTACAAAGAAAATTGTTTTACTAGCCAATTCTTATCCATTTAATCTCAAATCTTGACACGTTATTCCTTAAGATGTGTTCTACAATTTTAATTAAGGATTCAAAGTCCAATTCTAACTAGGTAATTACAGAAAATTTGTATAATTAGTAAAGGTCAAACCGTTTCTCATAAAAACAGTTTACTGGTTTTACCAAATTCACTTTTATCTCTATGTTTTTATATTCATATGGTTATAGCCAGATTTCTAATTCAATCTAAAGGATTTTTTATCATGTATAATGGTTCCTTTCTTATTTCATCAACATACATAAAGAAAATAATACAAAACAGAAGACTCCCTAACCGTATTCTCCTAGAACAGAATAGGTATACACGATTCCTTCACTCCTAGCCCGACCAAACCACTTATTTTTCCACAAATCTCTTCTACAACACTTCAATACTTATTCACAGAAACTAAAAGTACTTTCAGCAAGCTTTTCTTTAACAAATAGCCCATCCATAGCTCGGCTCGAAGTATAATTGCATCCGTGAGTTCACTCATCACAATATACACCACATCCATCCACTCGACAACCATTTCATCACTTCACTCGGCAAAGACAGCATACTCACACTTGGATTTCGAAACATGCAAGACTCAAAGTAACATGCAATGGCTTCTACCTTGAATCTAACACTTACTAAGCTTAGATTAATCACAAAACAACAACTACAAATCAAATCCTTCACTGTTTGGTTAGATCTGCAAGCTTTCTTGATGAACAATGGATAACTTTCAATATAGAGTTATATCTTTCCTTACCTTGCTTCAGCTACTAAACAACAGAAAGATGCTTCAAGATCAACACCAAAATTTTGCATGCAAGAGGAAGAAGGTTGCTGTTTTGCTTGTGGTTTTGCCGCCCGATCGAGAGAAATGAAGAAGAAGATGAAGGTGGGTTTCGGTTTTTTTTAGGAGAGAGGGAGGGTTTCGAAATTTATGAGGGGAAATAGGCTACAAGCTAATCCCTAGGCTAGACTAATGATGAGATCTTGCTAATGATTGTGTCTTCTTGAATTGATGGTTTCGGTTTCTAGAGAAAAGAAAACCGTGGGTGTCGAGCACAAGGAGAAACGAGAGAGTGAGGTCGTGGCTTTCATGCATGAGAATTCTTGCCATCTGTCATTCGCCATCCATTAACAGTTAATCAATATAGTTAGTTAGTTCATTTGTTTCTAATGTTTTTCATTCCTTTTATAATTATACAAAGTCATGACATAAATAACATATCGACTAGTCAATGTTAGTCTATAAAGAATTCACCACAAGAAATGCTAAAGTTATAAATAATCACTAATCAAATCATCTTAACTATAATCTATGAATCTTAACCGAAAATAAAATCACTTGGGCCTAATTATCCATTCCTGGCCCAACAGGCTCAACCTACAACAATCCAGTCCACTAAACTAAATTTCAAGTCTGATAATTCCGAACCTTGGCCCACTTCAAGCCAAGTCCAAGCCCATAATCTTTCATTCAAGTTTACAAGCCTAGTTCTAAAATAATCATGCGGCCCGCTTGCTCCTCAAGCCCACTCATTCCTCACGGTCCATCGGGTTCACTTTCTAGCCCGATCTAAATTAATCCAAGTTTCTAATGATCCAATTATACTAATGATGGTTGGTGAAATTTGGGATGTCACATTTGAGCCATCTCATAAGCCAGACAAGTATATGCCTTTGAGCAGTTGCTACCTTAGGTAGAGGGATTTCTTGATTTCGGGCATGCAAGTGGAGTTACGTTGGACAGGTTTGTATACCTACTGATGAATTAAATAATAATGGCTCAAACTGAATATTCTTGTGTGAGGCCCTTATGGTAAAGGCGCAAGGAATAATTGGGATGGTCTTCCGTCTCCACCTTTCTTTCAAATACAAATACAAATACAAATACAAATACAAAAAAAAAAAAAAAACTTTAATATGATTGATATACCTACGCGATATAAACTTAGCATAATCTTTTTGCTCAACCAATACGAGCTCACTTTTCAGAAAATTCGATCTCCCTCCCTCTTCAAGTTGAGCTTTCTTTGGGAGAACAATTGATTCATCCTAAACTGGCCCTTTCACTAGGAGCATAACCCTACAATGTCTTCGCGAAGTGAACAGCCTCCAGAAGATCATGTGACGGCGGGCTCGGACATGGTGGGTTGTGATGACTTCATGCGGAGGTTTGTAGGTCAGCTGATTTGTGACACCAATGATAGCTCCGAGCTTCGTGTGATTTCTCTCCTGGGCGAGAGAGCTACCGGCAAGACAGCCATGGTGAGGAGTGTTTATGACCGGCAAGACATCAGGCACCATTTCAAAAGTCGCGCTTGGGTCCGCATTTTGGTGGGTTCAGGCCTGGAGGATATCTTGTTCGATGTATTAAGACAGACTACCACATGCACTCTGGAAGATGTCGATTGCCTGCGAGAACCGGAACTGTCTGAGATGCTTAAAAAGGCCTTAATTAAGCAGAGATGTCTGGTTGTGCTGGATAATCTACAATGTGTTGATCTCATGGAGAAGCTTCTGGTTTCGTTTGCACACTGCAGGAACGGAAGCAGGGTAATTATTACTACCCGCAATATGAGTATATCCTTGCGTCTGGGGCCTCGACACTCTTGTCATCTCGAGTTAAAAGGCTATCCTCCAGTGATTCGGCAGCTAGGAAAACGTCCGTCTCCTTCAGCTGAGGGGTTTCCAAATAATTGTACTCTTAGAGAAATCGTCTCTCTAAGTTACAACTCACTGCCGGACTGGTTAAAGCCGTGGCTTCTCTACTTTGCTCTCTTCCCTAGGGAGTCTGAGATCCCCGTAAGGAGGCTCTTCAACATTTGGCTCGCTGATGGGCTGTCAACGGGATGCCCTGCTGCGTTGAATGAGTTGGTCAACAGAAAAATGGTTCACGTGGTGAGGCAAAAACTCGACAGAAGCACCAAGACGTGCCTCATGCCTGGTTTTATTCATGATTTCTTGTCTGAGATGGTTATGGATGTCAGAAATTCAGAGATCTCTGATCATTCCATGTCTACGTCAAGCAGAAAACCAAGAGTCCAAGCTATTGCAGTAAAGATATTAATGAGTGCCAGTGGAGAACAAGGAATGACGGTACAAGCAAACACTTTCGAAGAACCACGTCAAACTAGGGCGACAAACATGTCGTGTCTCTCACTTAATTCAGCAAAGCATCCAAGCTGTTTGCCTTCAGAGTTGCGGTACATTGCAATTAAAATGGATGTGGATAATAAAAAATTCAAGCAGATGCACATGAGCAACGGCGCCAAAACTCAGTATGTCCCTAAATTTTTTCGATCTTTCATGTTATTCACCTCATGTAAACAGGGGGAACATCCCAAAGACATAGAAATGTTTCTTAAACCACTTTGTCATAGTCGACGCTTCCCTTTCCTTAAGGTGCTTGATCTTGAGCATGTTTACAAACCTCCGCTCCCCAAAAGACTCGGGAAAATAGCGCCAAACCTACGATATTTGGGATTGAGATGGACTGCTCTGGTATCACTTCCAAGATCTGTCCAGTTCATGTCCCACCTGGATACATTAGATCTGAAGCACACCAATGTAGCTAGTGTTCCCAGTTCCATTCTGAAGAAGGGGAGCCTCCAACATCTATACATGAATGGAGTATGCCTTGATTGGTCATTTTGCTGTAAAGCATCATATCAAAAGTCCTTAGCCAACCTTAAAACTCTCTGGGGTCTATATATAGGAGGCAAGGGCGCCATGCTGGATGTGTTGAGTAAATTAACAGGCCTCCGGAAGTTGGCTTTGACAAGTCATGACATGGTGGCATACAATGTAGCCGAGTCGGTCGCAAGGCTGACCAACCTTGAATCTCTCAGGTGGAGTTCAGTGGATACATTTGATCACTCTTCAACCTTAGAGTTAAGTGGCATGAGTAATCACCAGTCTCTTCTTAATTTGCATCTGATTGGAAAATTGGATGGCTTGAGTGGCCTTCCTAAGAAGCTGAATATCCTTACCTTGTCGATGACACAACTAGTGGAGGATCCAATGACAGTCTTAGGGAAGCTCAAAAATTTGATCAGTCTCAAGTTATTTGCTGACTCATTCAAGGGTCGGAGGATGACCTGTACCGAAGGGACATTCCCGGAACTACGGGTCTTGAAACTGTGGAAATTAAAACTACTGAGGAAGTGGACAATAGAGGCAAGTGCATTGCCCTGCCTCCAAGAGCTGGAAATAAGAAATTGCAAAAAACTAACTCATATTGTTGGGCTTAAGCATGTAAAATGCTTGAAAGAAATTACTTTGACAGAAGTGAAGGGAGAAGTCGCCACAACAGCTGAACAAGAGTGCCCAGGAGCAGTTGTCATAGAAAGAGGATTGGCCGTCTCTCCTCCGCAAGTAACTCTCTCTTTCTCACTTTGTCAATTTCCCACGACACCTCCATATCTCTATCTACAATTAGGCAAGACAATGTTCCTTGTAGTCATATTTTATCAAAGGAAATTTCTTTAGTTCTTTCTTTCTTGAAGAGATTGTTCCTATTTGAACTGTTATTGCTAGGAAGGACACGACATTAATAAGGAAGAAGACAACGAGGAATCACATGGTGTTGAAGCTGAAGGTGGTGATGATAATGATCTTGAAGAAACTGATAGCGGTGACAATAGTGGAACTGATGAAGGAGCAGATGAACAAGTAACTCTCTTTCTCACTTTGTCACTTTCCCATGGCACCTCGATATGGCACAATTTTTTATTAGGCTAGACAGCGTTCCTTGTAATAAAATTTCATCAAAGGAAAGTTCTTTTTTGTCCTTATTGTGATTGTTGAAGAGGTTCCGATTTGAAGTGCTGATGTCAGAAAATATATAATTCCAATATGAACCAGGAAGACAATGAGGAAGATGGCGAAGTTGGCCATGGTAATGATAATGAACAAGGTGATAGCAATGGTGATACACGAACTGATGAAGGAGCAGATGAAGAGCAAGAAAATGAAGAGGAAGCTGCAACTGGAAATGAAGGTGGAGATGAAGACAAAGATAAAGATGAGAATGATTGTAAAGAGGGAGAGGAAGACAAAGATAAAGATGAAAATGCTGATGAAGTGGGAGATGATGATGGTGGTAATGAAGGAGGAGGAGGAGGAGATGGAAATGAAGAGGAAGGAAATGATGGTGATGATAGTGATTGTCAAGACGCATTTACTAACATTGGACGAAATGATGAAGCCAAAGATGAAGATGAAGATAATTATGAAGAAACAGAAGAAAATGGAGAGAAAGGAGAGGAAAACGATAATGAAGAAGAAGATAGCAACAATGATGAAGAGAAACAAAACGCCGATGAAGCCGCAGATGAAAATGAGAATGACCGGGACGAAAAAGGAGATGATGACAATAGTGGAAAAGAGGAAGAAAAGGACAAACAAAGTGAAGCTGAAGCAAGAGACGGTGATGATAGTGACCATGAACGGGGAGATCTTAACGATGATGATGATGAAGGAGAAACCAAAAGTTGTAAAATGAATATGAAGTTGGAGCTAAATATGGAGACGGAGGCGAATGTGAAGAATGAGTTGACACTAACGGTGGTCTGGAAGAAGACGAAGGACGATAAGAAGAGAAAATCGTAATCATATCTTTTACTAGCTAACTCGCTTGAGTGTTTCTTGAGTACTTTGTTTGCTTGTGTATGGTTTTTCTCTCGTGAACATAGGCAATTGATTTCGTAGTTTCTTTCTCTTGCACATCACCAATTGATATATTGACGATGTGATCTAAGATATTTGGTTTTTGATTCATAATGTTGATTTAGAATTGGAACAATCTTTGTGGAATGAAGCGATAAGGGCTTTTGTGAGGCAAAAACAGATTTGATAGTAAAGACAATCTCTCAATCAACATGCACAAGGAACAGGTAGACTCAATCTATTGACCAGTACCGACATTTACCTGTACTTTCAAAATGACCAAATATTCTACTAATCAACCAACACTTACTTTTGTGGACTATATGTTAAACTTACCAACTTATACGACACTACCAATCTTAATTTGACCAACTAATCTAGTCAAATGGATGTTGGTCTATGATTTGACCAATGTGGGCGTATCAGTCAAATGAAAGTTGATAATTTCATATGAAAATTACTAATTTCAAAATGTTGGCAAGCCACAAAATTAATGTTACAGATTATTAAAGTAGTTGAAAATTTTGGAAGAACAAATAAATGGTGGTACTTTTCAAAACAATGCATATATGTGACTAAACATAGCAGATAACGTGACGCATGTTGGCAAAAAAGCCAAACTAAAGTTGGTAATTACGTATAAAAGCAAGTAATTGCAACATGTTAAGCCAAAAAAGCAAACCTTGGTTGATTAATAAAGTGATTGGTAATTTCGACCATAAAAAAAAAAGTAATTGCCAATTTTGGAACTGCAAAGAAATTTTGGTACTTTCACCAATCAAGCAAGATAAAATGTAACCATCCTAATGTGACAAATGTTAATAGATCAATCCAATATAGATGTCGGTAGATTATCAAAGTACCTAATAAATTTAGAAAAATAAAGAAATGATGGTACTTTTGTAAATCAATCAAGACAAAAGGTTGCTAAGAAGCTAAAATAAGTTGCTATATCAAGGAGAAGATGTTGGTTTATCAGTCAAATTAAAGTTGGTAACTTTAACACATTGGTAATCCACAAAAATAAATGTTGGTGAATTTTTATTTTTTTTGTTAGTTAGAAATACTGATTTGCTTTACTAACCCAAAGATGAAGGGTTACAAAAAGATCCGATATCACAACATAAAATTAACCAAAGGGATTGAGGGAATTACAATCTAGTTTGTCGGAAGAGAGACAGCTCGGTGGGCCTTGGCAACCCAATTTGCAGCTTTATTTGAGTCTCTCGGTTCAAACCACAGACAAACTCCATTGAGCTGGCCCAACAGAGAAATGCAGTCTTTTATAATGGACCGAGAGGCCCATGGAGCTTCTAACTGATGGAAAATGCTTTTAACCGCTAATAAGCTATCTGGTTATAGCACTGTGGGCAGATTAGATTGAAGTACTTCTGCAGTTTGTGTTTCTCTCTTCAGTTTCAACCAAAGCAGAGCTTCTCGAATAACTGGGGTTTCAGCGATGAACGTGGAAGGGGCAAAAATCTGTTTGGCAAATCCATCCGTGAGAACAACTTAACTATTTCTACAGATTCCTGCTACAGATCCCTCCATGTTTGAGCTACAACAAGAACTATCAACGTTAATTTTACAGGAGCTCTAGATTGGCGGGCTTCCTTGCTTTGTTGCAGAACTGGTAGCTTCTCCTCTGTTTACCTTGTTGTAGTCGCACTTCACGAAGAATTGAGTCATGGAAATAGCATCTTCTATAATTAAACTTGGATTGGGTCTTCGTTCTTGGAAAATCAGGGCATTTCAAGCCTTCCAAATCAGCCATACAACTTCTGCAAACAGAGCTTTAGACTATGGACTAGCTCTCACGGTAAGATTCTCACATATCCATTTGTCCATCTGATTAATATTTGCTGGGATGTGCCGACTCCAATCCTGTGGTCTAACCAAATCTCCTTTGTCCAAGCACATAAGATAAAGATATCCTCTGTTGATTCGGGAGCTTGGCTGCAGAAGGGATATTCTGGTTTTGGTAATATCTTCCTCTTGTGCGAATTCTCCTTCGTAGATAGATCATTGTTGCATGCACTCCACAATAGGAACCTGACTTTGGGGCAGGTTTTACACACAACCAATGAGACTCACCTCGCCTCATTTCCTTCCTGCACGTTAGTACAGTTCATAAAACATATGCATTATAATAAATGCACACATCAATTGGAACGTCTTACACAATCTCAATCAAACGCAGGGGTCCTGATTATAGGGCCAAATCGTTATGACACGTCCCATACCGTGCCACAACATATTCTGGCATGTCTAACTCAATCAATCATGCGTTCCAATTTTAATCACGGCTCATTGGGCACGGCCTACTCGAAGTTCGGCGGTCTTCTGGCATAGCTAGACATCATATTTTAATCACGGCCCAATGGGCACGACCTACTCGATGTTCAGCAATCTTCTGATGTAGCCATGCGTCGTATTTTAATCACGGCCCAATAGACACATCCTACTCGATGTTAGGCGGTCTTCTGGCGTAGTCAGGCGTTGTATTTTAATCACGGCCCAATGGGCATGGCCTACTCAATGTTCGGCAGTCTTCTGGCGTAGCTAGGCATCGTATTTTAATCACAGCCCAACGGGCACAGCCTACTCGATGTTCAGCGATCTTCTGGCATAACTAGGCATCGTCTCCCAAATTTCATAATTTGGGATAAATGCTTAAAATTCACAATCACCACTTAATTGCACTAAATTGCATAAATTATCAACCAATTGCACAACTAAGCAATCAATATCGCATATCATCAAGCATAAGCACTAAGCATGCCAAAAGTCAACCACATCACCAAGGACAACCACAAAACGACTACCGCTCCTCACCAGCAGAAACCGGGCCACACGCGTGTCTCCGAGTTTAAATTCAGAAATCTAATCAAAAGAGTTCGGAAAATTCCCAAAGTTCAATATGTTGTAAAGGACACATAAAAAAACATTTTTTTATGCAAACACCTTACCCCAGATCTTTCTAGATTAAGCCTAGTAAATCGCTCAATCCAGTACAAAAACTGTGTCCGTTCCGAGAAAGCCTGTTTTCCGAAATCAGTCTGGTTCAAAACCCACAACTTGTTTGTTTTATCTGAAATTTGAGTATGTTAAACTACAATATGTGAAAAACAATTTTTATGAAGAAACTATTTTGAAATTTGAACCCTAAGAGTTGATAAAAATCTAGTGAATCCCGAAAGGTCCCCAGTTTCAGCATAAATAGAGGTTCTGTTTGTAAATGACAAAGCCGATATCTCATTCTTTAAATCCCTAAAAATCTTGACTAAAATATATGTTGTATATGAGGATGTATAAAACATTTCTCAAGAAGGAATTGACTTCAAAATCTTAACACATTTCGAGCCAGAAAAATGGCAAACGACGAGGACCTAGAGATCAGAACTAAAGAAAGTCCACAGAATTGGACTAATCCATCATCAATGGTGCTAATCTCGCTAATTAGATTAACAATAATGCATTCTAAGGCTAATCTAACCATTCTAGATTAGCACTAATCCATCTTAAGGCTAATCTAATCAACCCTTAAGCATAATTAACCTCCTAATCAAGGTTTAGTGAGTAAACTCATAGGTTTAGTGGGCCGGTGAGTCCACAACGACGGCGACGCGGAGGCAAGCGACAAACAAGCCTACAACGACACCAAGCGAGGTCCGGACGAGACCTAAAATGGGCCACTAAGTTTCAACCCTTTCTGGTACTTCAACTTCTATCCAAGGCTGAACGGAAAGGGCTTCACGGTTGAAACGGACTAGAACGGTGAGGAGGCGGACGAAGCAGCTTGGACGAGTGGCGGAGAGGTTGAACGGCGACGGTAGGCAGCTGGATCAGCTCCAACGGTCAGCGAGTAGGGCGCGGGTGACGAGTGTGGGCGGCGGACATGCATGGATAGGCGTGCAACGTCGGGAGGCTGACGGGTGGCTTGCGGCTGACAACGGCGGTGAAGGGCTCGGGCGGCTGCTGCTAATCTTCAGCTGGCTTCCTCTGGTTCTTGGCTGGCCTTTGAGCTCTCAAAACACTCCAACAATGGAGAAAGCAAAGCCAAGGAAGGAGAAGAAGTTCTTAGCTGAAGGGGGACCACCAAATGGCCTCCAAAGTCTTCACCATTATCCTTATTCACTCATCATTTGCCCCCACCACCTATGGCTGTCATCCTCAACCAATTGCTGCACCATGGCTTCCTCAAGAAGCTTCCCGCCAAAAATGTTGCTCCCCTCTTGGCTACGAATTTGGACATTTCCCTCATCAATTCCATTCCATTCTTCTCCAATTGGGCTTTGATAGGTGTCCATAAATTCAGCCAAAGTGCCCTCATCCATCTCATGATTTTTCCTCATCAATTGAACCAACTTGACAGCCAAAAATGCGACAAAAAACGGTCCTCTAACTTTTCCGGTACAAAATAACCCAATTTTGATTTTTTGCCGAAATCTCGAGCTTGCTGAAAATTCTTTAGAGGATGAGTCGACGTTCCTAAAATAAATCATGACATGAGAGAACTTTCAATTTCTAAAATTGGGTTCAATTTCGCGGTTAATTTCAACCGGACGTAATTTTAGCGTGACCTAACTTACCAGGTAGCTTTTAGGAATTTTTAGCGCAATTGACCTGTGGTCGATTATTTTCGAACAACATTGTACATCTTCAACACATTGGCAACTCTCGGTTGTCATGAAAATCTTGAGATTTTAAATACGGACATAGGGTACCAAAACAACAGACAAATTAGTTTAGTGTTGATCGATAAGAATTTTGCAATTAGGTGGAATCACCCACACTTAATCACATAGTTCTGTCGAATCGACCTATCTCCGGTCTCTAATCAATTTTTAACTATGCTGTATTGACCCTTGCAGATTAGCATGGTCGAGCAGTTGGATTCTGGACGAATTCTTAAGTCGGTTGTGTTTAGATTCCTTAACGGCTTCACCTGATAGACTAGTTATCTCGAGAGTGGCCAACTCAGAGAAAAAAGCCATAGGCACGTCGATGAAAAGCCCATTTCATTTAGTCGAAAGCAAGGTGGAAAATCAGGATATCACATATTGTCCCAACGTAAAGTAATACTAGAGCAAAATATTTGCTAAGTTTTGAGCCTCTATGATTGTACAATCCAAGAAGAATATAGCATCATAAGCAAATAGTATATGTGATAGTGTAGGATAGTGTAGGTTCAGTTGGATGCTCTTTATACTTCCATATGTTATAGCTTTTTACATCAGGGAGAATAGAACATTAGACATGATAATAAAAAGATAGAAGATAGTGGGTCACCTTGCCTAATCCTTCGGGTTGGTATAAAGCAATCACAAGAATCGAACCCAACAAAGGCACTTTGTTCTTAGGATATAATTTCTAGGAGCGAGGGTTTTAGTCTATTGGCCATAACCTTTATGATGATTTTATAAGATATTTGGTATGTTTACGATTCAAAACGTGAATTGGGCTTGGAGAAGGTTAAATCTAAATGCAATCAAAATAGAGGAAAAATTTCAAATAGGAACCTGAAGTTTCATCCTTTTCTAAAAAGACTTGAAGTGGAGTTTGTCTCAAATTGGATCCAAAGTAGTTATTTAGTCACAAATAAGTACTTGACTTACTAGAGGGCAAACTGATGCATCACATGTGTATTCCAATGGCCTAATTGGGGGTATTTTCATCCAAAAGCATTTTATTTTATTTTTCATTCTTATCTTCTTCTTCATTAGGCATTGGATTAATGCCATGCAAATCGAGGTCCTAGATGGAGGTGAGCTTGAGTGTGGAGGGGCAGTAGGAGGAGTTGTCAATTTGGGAGCGACAGTGGGAGGAAGGGATGAGAAAGGCAGCTTAGGCATCCTAGTCACAATCCTAGCAGATAGGAGTAAGCATGGTTCTAAGGTAGAACCTAGAACCTGAAAACCAAACCAAATAGGAACCTATAGGTTCCAGGTTCCAAGGTATGCAGGGTAGGTTCCAAGTTCCAAAAAATGAGGAACCTATTTTAACGGGTAGGTTCTAGGTTCTTAGTTGAAGGAACCTATAACCTGGAACCTGGAACCTATAACTTGGAACCTAGAACAAGTTTTGATGTTTTTCTTGGTTCATATCTCCATGCGATCCTCCGATATTACATACCGATTAATGATGAGTGTATAATTTAGAAGTACTAGTCCAAGTTTCCATTTTATTTTTTTTATACTCAGGAACCGCCATACAGCTGGTAGTCGGCGATGTAAACCTGGGGGAGCACTTGTGACATCCCAGATTTTCAGTCCTATTTTCTACTGAATAAATCGGGCATTTCATTAACGCGCCTATAGGGCTGTTCTCAAAGCTGATCACTCTCAATATAACTAAACTATCTGGGGAAACCATTAAGAAATTTTAAGGCAATAGACTTGAGAATTTGACCAAGAATTGGCTTCTTGACCGTGTCCATCTTTAGAGGCCATTACGGCATAGTTAAAAATCGATTTGAGATCAGAGATAGGTCGGTTCGATTGAGATATGTGTCTAATCATGGGTGATACCACTGAATTGGAAAATTATTGTCGGTCGACACTAGACTGATTTTCTTATTTTTTTGGGTACCATGTGTCTGTATTTGAATCATCGAGATTTTTACGACAACCGAGAGTCGCCAATGAGTCAAGTGGGTTCATTGTGGCTCAAAGAAAAACGACCATGGGTCATTTGCACTAAATTTTTTTGAAAGTTACCCGGTAACCTAGTTAACGCTAAAAACGCGCTGAATTGAAATTAACCACGAATTCGAGTCCGATTTCAGAAATTGAAGATTCTATCATGTCAGAATAAATTATAGGAGTATCGATTCAGTCTGAAAAGATTTTTTTGCAACCCGAGACTTTTTGGGTAAAAGTCGTCCTACGGCCGTTTTTGTCCAGGAAAAGGCTGGGACCGTTTTTTACTGCAAAATTGGGAAGCTAGTGAATTGTAATGGTGAAGAAAAATACCAAGTTGATAATTGAAGTGTCGATTGAATTTGTTGAGACCGGTTTGTGTTGATTCAAGGGAGAATGAATGTCCAATTGGTGAGGAATGTATGCAATTTCGTAGCTCCCCCTTGGCCTAGCCAAATTGGACATTTTCAAAGGTTGTTGGGTGTGCTTTGGTGGCTCATTGAGAGCCAAGGAGAAACACATGGCCAAGGATGAGTCAAAGGGAGAAAGCATTGGAAGAATTGGCCATTGTGGTCCCCTCCAACTTATCTTGTTCCCCTCTCTCCCTCATCAAGCAACCGGCCAACTCTCCTCTCCTCCATTCCTCCATTTTCGAACTAGCAGCCAGCAGAAGGACCGTCGAAGCTCCTCAGCCGGGCGAATAGCCCACAACGCCACCACACACCACCAACGACGTTCGCCGCCTTGCACACTCCACCTCACCAAGCTGTGCGACCTCGACTCCCCTGCAGCCCTGTTCCATTGTCCAACTTGCTGTCCAACAGCCATGACTGGCCGTGGAAGCCTGCCGGAGCCGCCGTTCAGTCCACCGAGAGTCGTGCAGCCTTCCCTCAGCCTTGGTGCCCATTTCAGCTTTGTTTCCTCTGTTTTTGCAATCCAAAATAGAAGTAGAATTTGTTGGTATCCAGCCACCATCTAGGCCCGTTTTTAGGTGCTTCCAGACCTCGAAAGTTAGGCCTGCCTTTGGAAAAGTCGAGCCCCGCGACGTTCCCGTTAGTTTGATCTGATCGGATCTCGAAACAAGTGAGTTTTACTCACTAAACCTTGCTTAATAGGTTAATGATGCTTAGGGGTTGATTAGATTTAATTAAGCATGTTTATGCGGATAGTTTAGAGTATATTAGTTAATTTAAGGATTTATCGATGCATGTTAGGCAAATGGTTAGTGCAATTAGCAAATAAATAGGTTATAGTATTTATTGAACAAACCTCGAAATTTTTCCACGTCCGTTTCTGCATCCAATTAGGCATTACGGGCATAAGTTGGATTTATTGCATTTATTTAATATTTTTCGTAATTAATTAATTATTTTCTAGAAATTCAATCGAAATGGCCAGTGACCAGAATTTTATGCTGATTATCGTGGTGCAGTCTATTTAATTAATTGAGTGGTAGATTGACTAAATTGATTAAATTTCGATTTTAGGATTTATTCATGGATTAATTAATTGAAAAATAACTGGGTGTCGGTTGGCAGTGCCAAAAATATTTTGGTGGACTACAGAAAATCGTGGGATTTGTGGAAATGAAATAATAGTATTTTGGCTATAGCCGACCGTGTACCCACACACGGCTATTTTATTGGAATTGGTTATATGTTTGGAAGGGGTATACTATATCATCCTACGGGCTCTGATATGTCGGCTTAACAGAGAGCAATATACTGGTATACTATATCAACCTACGGGCTCTAATATGGCAGCTTAGCAAAGAGCAGTATACCTTATTAGCTTAGATTGAGCAATGTCGGTATACTATATCAGCCTACGGGCAATATGGCAACTTAGCAGAGAGTAGTATATCGAAGCATCTCAGAAGCGAGCTATACTATCTATTTATCAGCTTAGTAAAGAGTAGTCCCGATATGAGTTGACTTAATAGATAGTATGAGATGAGCCAGCCAAGAAAGGGGTCGCGGTGACATGTAATCGACTAGGTCGATTGATCAACGATTTGATTTGTTGTTATGAATTAATTGATTGGGTGCCTATTCGAATTGTATTGAGACCAAGGTCTAATCCGTGTTGTGCCTAGGCAGCCCTTAGGGCGTATTGGCTTTCTAATTGAGTCTTAGGGGGAGAACTCGCTGAGACGTCGTCTCACCCCATTGTGGGATAACATTTATGGCCCCTAGATGACAACACCTCCACCTCCTCGTCCTCCCATGCATTTTGGTTTACCATATGAGATCTCGGAGATAGGATACCACTTTCTGATTCACCCTCACCCAAAAGGTCTAGAATATGTGCTGATAGAATCCACTGTTTCGGTTGATGTGAACGAGCCCGAGAAGGTGTCCCATAGGTACCGGTTGTGGTATCGTCAATATCATGATGAGCGAAGAGAGGGTCCCATACCGAAAGGTGACGTACCCCTGATAGTCTTAGAAGAAGCATTCGGGAAGGGGACGGCAAATTTGAAGGATGGATCAGTAGTGGATGCAAAGGATCCCAAGCTCGGTGACCCTAAATCTCCAGTATACTCCGACATGAGTTCCAACTGGAGCGTCGAAGAAGGAGTGGACTTTGAAGAGGAGGAGTTGGAGGAGGATGAGCCTAAGAACGAACTTGAAGAGGAGGACCTTGAAGAAGACCCTGAAGATGAAGAAGAGGAGGATGATCCCGAGGAGGATCCAGAGTATGACCTAGATGAGAACTGAAGTTGTGGACTGATATATGATAGAACAGACTTTTGTGAATAGTATTGTATTATATACTATGTGGTTTATATTATATAAAAGTGTGGCTGTGGTTTTTCATGTTTGAAAAATATGGTTCTACTTTTCTATCTCATTATTTTATTGTCTAGGGATTTTATATCTACTTCCGTATGCGTATTAAAAAGAAAGGGTCGGTGATGCATCCTGGAACGTCGCTATTAATCGTCTAGGTGAAGGATGGGCGCGCATTCGAGAATCGGGGTTTGACAGCACTAGAGTGGGGACCCACCACCCATGGCACCCCACTTAAGTCGCACAACGTGACGAGGAGGGGAATCGAACCTTGGCCTTTCGTGTGGCCACTATGCGCTCTAACCAACTCGCCCACCACGGGGTGGGTGTCCAAGTTTCCCTTTTATGGCTAATAATTTTACTTTATTAATGTTCATATCTTTCATGTATCTAAATATAAGTTATGTTAGTGAATTGTAATCATTATAATAATAATAGAGGTGGAACCTGGGTAGACCTTTGAACTAACCCTAAATACCATGATAAGGTAATTTCAGGTTCTAAAATATGCAAGTAGGTTCCAGATTTCCAAAAATGAGAAACTCGTTCCAACGAATTGTGACATCTTGAAATTTCAGTTTTGATTTTGATTGGATAAGTCAGGCCTTTCATCGACGCGACTATAGTATTTTTTTCTGAGATGGCCGCTCACGAGATAACTAGCCTATCAGGTGAAGCCATTAAGGGATTTTAAACACGATAAACTAGAGAATTCAACTACGAATCGACTGCTCGACTGTGCTATTATGCAAAGGTCATTACGGCACAGTTAAAAATTGATCAAAGATCAGAGATAAGTCAGTTCGACTGAGATGTGTGGCTAAACATGGGTGATGCCACTAATTTGCAAAATTCTCGTTGATGGGCACTAATCCGATTTTTCTTTCGTTTTGGCACCCTGTGCCCATATTTGAAATATTGAGATTTTCACGACAACCAAGAGCCACCAATGTGTTGAAGAGGTACGTGTGGCTCGAAGAAAATCGATCACGGGTCAATTGCACCAAAAATTCCTAAAAGCTACCCGGTAGGTTAGGTCACGCTAAAATCGTGTTAGATTGAAATTAACTGCGAATTTGAACCCGATTTTAGAAATTGAAAGTTCTGTCGTGTCACGGGTCATTTGAGGAACGTCGACTCATCTTTCAAGGAATTTTTGGTGAGTTCAGGATTTTTGCAGAAAATCGTTTCAGACAATTTAGAAAAACGAACGGAAATTCGGATTTGCCAAATTGAAGGGATTTTAGCCTCTTGTGCGAGTTACTTGGTTAATGGAAGTTGAGTAGACTTTTTCTTCATCAAAATTGGACCTCAATCAAAGAAGTTTGTTCAGAAAATCAGATTTAGAGAAAAATGAATTAGAATTCGAAATTGAGGGAAAATGGCCATTTTTGTTGCCTAAGACCTGTTATTTGGGGGAAATTATGATGCCAGAAATCAAGTGAGGATTGAGTATTTCATCATGGGGATTTTTGGGGACTAAATTGGATTAAACAAGAGCAAGTGGGACCAAGAATGTTGATTAAAGGACTTTCTTTTAATTTTCTTTTAATTTTTCTATTTCCCTCCCCTTCGACCGCACGTCCCATGCCTTTCTCTCTCTCTCTCTCTCTCTCTCTCTCTCTCTCTCACTCGCACGAATCCCCGAAACTATCGACAGCCCTCTTCCATTTTTTTCCACTCACCTTTCCTCATCTTTGATTTTTTAGTTATTCTTATCTCATTCTTTCCCTTTGGCTGACACCCCCTCATCCTCATCCCCTCTGTTCTTTTCATTTTGGTTAGGTCAAAAACTTCATCTTCTACAAGTTCCCAATTCCTTTTTTTTTCCCACTGACCCCCTTCATCCACCAACCTCCCACTCATGCCGCCTTCTCAAGCAACATGTCCATGTGTCCCCTGAGTCAACCACCAGCAACACTTCTCCCTTCCGTTGACTCGTTGCTGCCCTTTCTGCACCGAATCTACCGCTTGAAGCAGCCCCAGCAACCGTGGAAATCCAGCTGTGCCTCGTTGGTATCGCCGCTTTGGAGCTTTTCATTCCTTGTCGCGTCCCCTTTGTTTTGATCCGAGCGGATCATTAATCAGGTGAGTTTAACTCACTAAACCTCACTTAGTAAGTGAATGACATTTAATGGTTGATTAGTTTAGACTAAACTAGGATTAGGTGGTTAGTTAGATTTGATTAGTGAATTTAATTAATTACCAATGCATGTTAGGTGGATAATTAGTGCAATTAGGGCCTAGACAAGCTCTAGTATTTATATAGAGTGATTCGGAAATTTTCTGGGTCCGTCTCGGCTTTCGATTAGGCTTTACAGGCCTAAGTTGCTATTTTATGTATTTAATAATTATTTTTCGTAATTATTTAATTAATTAATTATTTTCTGGAAATTAGACCGGGATAGCCGGTGACCGGAATCTTATGCTAATTGCTGTGGTGTGATCTGTTTATTTAATTGTGCCCGAATTTGTGCTAATTGTGCATGATTTGTATTTTAGGAATTTATTCCTAAATTGGATTAATTTCAGTAATTAATTAGAAAATAACTGCCCGTCGGTTTACAACGCCAAAAATATTTTGGTGGACCATATGAAATGGTGGGATTTATAAAGAGGAAAAATATGATATTTTGGCTAAGGCCGACTTTGTACCCACACACGGGTATTTTTATCAGGTATGATAAAAATGGAGAAATTGTCAGATGGTTAGACCAATAATTGCGGCAGCTTCTAGTGAGCATATATAGAATTAGCGGATCAGTGGATTTGGTAGCTTCTAGTGAGCAGATATAATATACTATATCAGTATTTGAGGCAGCTTCTGGCAAGCATATATATAGTATATTATCTCAATATTTGAGGCAGCTTAAGGCGAGCTATACTATCTACTATTGGCTTATAGTAAGTAGTCTTGGGTATGATCGGACTTATAGATAGTATTGGTTGAGATGACCGAGGAATGGTCTCGTTGACATGGAATCGACTGAGTCGATTGATCGATGATTCGATCTGATTGAATGATTTGATGTGTCGATATGACTCGTTGAGATTATGAATTGTATTGACTTGCAAGAAGGAACAAGGTAAGTCCTCTGACTCGTTATTGTGCCTAGGCAGCCCTTAGGGCGTATTATCTTCCTAGTCAGGTCTTAGGGAGTTCAACTTGTTGAGACATTGTCTTACTGGTTATTATATAACCATTTTCAGGTCCCTAAGGCAAATAACCCGAACCTTGAGTCAGAAGGGTCAAGAGCATGGATGGCTCAGAAGTCTTTTTTGAAGATAAACTTACTAGACCCTAGTGTTGACCTCTATTTGTAAACCAGATCGTTTGTAAAAGTTGTGCTAATTGATTTGAAAATTGTGGCCCTACTTTTCTATCCCATCATTATATTGTCTGGGGAATAGTAATTCGATTTTGCATGTGCATATTAAACTAAAATGGGTCGGCGACACGTCCTAGGACGTCGCTATTTAATCGACCATTAAGGGATGGGCACGTGCTCGGAGGACCGGGGCGTGACACGAATAGATTCCAAGTTCCAGCTAGAATTTGTACGGAACCTGAAACCGCTCACCTCTACTTTTATCTAGTTGAGTTCCTTGCCAAGGATTCTTTTTCCTTTATTGATAGTTTTGTTCGTTTTGTGTTCTCTTTGATGAATGACAAGCTTGTTTATTATTATTGCATTCAATTTCATGTTGTTTAACTAAAATGAAAAAATATATATATATATAAAAAGGAACCTGCTAGACCTTGGAACCGACTCCGGAACCTGTAACATGGTAGGTTCTAGGTTCCGGATTTCAACGGGTAGGTTCTAGGTTCCGGAAAATGAGGAACTTATACCCGAGGGTAGGTTCTAGGCTCCAGTTAGAATCTGTAAGGAACCTGGAACTGCTCACCCCTACTAACAAAGGACAAGGCTATTGATGGAGCAGCAGGTGGAGGCAGGGGCAGAGGTGCAATTTTTGCAGATCTGGGAGCGGATGTGCTTGTGGGAGAAGAGGTTGGCAGAGTGGACTTGGTGGTCGCAGAGAAGGTGGAGCTTAGCTGCATCGCTTTCGTACTTTTTTTTTCCTCCCCTTTACTCATTTTCTTCTTCTTTTGGTTCTAAGCCATGGACTTTCTTCCTCCCAAATTTTGCTTCACCATGGTACAGTCGGGGGCATTCTCTCTTGTCCTGTGCGGCCTCAAATTCAACCCCTCCACACAAACACCATGGCCTTCTCTTACATCCACGCTAGCGCTGAAACCTCCACTTAGTTCAATATCTTTCGCGTGAAGGATCAGTGTCCATGGACACGTAAAACACTTCGAGAAAAAGAGATGTCATTTTTTGGCATTTCTCATGTGCCAATTTGAAACAATCCCAGCAATCCTTATCCAAAAAATGGCTAACCCTAATTTTTCCTTTCATCTCTCAGAAGTTCTCTCTCATTTGCTGCTCGTACTTGCACCACAATCGTAGGTGGATGTCTCTCTCTGTTTGTTTGTCCGAAAGAACATAGAAAACGGTGCGCCCCAATTCCGGTGTTCTTGATATGGGCAATCCTATCTTCAACATTGACCAAGAAGATGATGAACAAGGACAATCATGGGTTGGATCAAGAAGAAGATGAACAGGGAAAAAGAGAAACACAAAAAAAAAAAAATTTGGGCAAAAATACCCTGACCGCGTGCCAAGAAGTCCTTACACCAACTAACTCTTCTCCGCCGTTACACCATTCCGCAACGATAAGCTATTGCCTTCTCGCCTTCAACATTACTGCTCCGCCTGCATCAGCGACAATCTGCCGTCCCTGCCCTGCGCCAAGCTGTCTCAGCGCAGCTCCTCTGTTTTATAGGTTCATCAAGCAACCTCCCTTAGCTGAAAATGTGGCGCCCCGGGCGTGCCACCCTACTAACAGGATCTTTAATAGTCTTTACTTGTTATTGCGCGCGGAAGCATGTATAACATGAATTGTGTGAGACAAAACTCAATCAAGGTATGGCTAAATAAAGGTGGTTTCCCTTTCACAAACCTTATTTGAATACATGGGCAGATTATAACAATAAATTACCGGTCCTAAACCCTGGGAATACTAAAAAAGGAACCCGCTCCCATACACAAGTGACAGTGGCTATATGAACACGTTACTACTACTTCATGCCCGTCATCGCAACCTATACCAAAAAGAGACAGTCGTGGATCACGCTCATGGAAACCAACCAACCTACTAGCCTATCGACCAACAATCTCTCCGAACCATCGCTGTCCTCCTCCTCGTCAGGGCGGCTATACTCCTTGGGTCCGCTACTACTACTGCCATCGGAAAGGCCACTGTCGCTAACGTCCTAGAAGCCAAGGGGCCCCTTCATCTCATCGCCTTCTTGGATAAACCAGGCTACAAAGTGAATCGGAATCATTTGGATACTTAACACACATTTCATTGCAAATCCGTGTCATATCATTTGGTCCACCCCATCTTACAGTTTCAACTGATGGCAGGTCGGTACTGTAAGGGTTACTTTTGGCCCAACCACACAGCCAGAATTCTAGGGAACCTAGTTATCCCCTAGGCATCCCACTCTAGGGCATCTAGGGAACACACAACATCCTAGAAATTCCTCTTGGCATCCATTAGGCTACCGTCAGGTAATTTTGCCACATTGGCCTTGGGTGCCATACAGGCCTATTCCTTTCACATACGCACCATCGGCATATTATCTACGGGTTGCCATCCGTAGACACACACTTATCCGCTTCACATTCAGCACACATATGATGTCATTTATTTTCATTAATTTCGTGCATGGACAAGTCATGCAAATCCCATAACAACTCGGCATTGCGTGCATATGACTAAATTGCTTGAGTAACAGATTCTGTCATTATATTAAAACTTCGAAATCCTCATGAAATGAAGTCACATCACAGCAAATCATGACTCATTGGAAAGCTCAGACTGTGCTGATTACATCTCCATAAGACGTCATTTCTAAATTCACACGTTTTCCCATAGAAAATGACCATTTAGAAAATCTATCAAAACAAATTAGTTCTGCACGATTTTGAATATTTCCTCAGTCAAAATAGTAAATGATCACCACAAATTCTCAAATTTGGATATGTCATAAAAAAGACTTCAATAAACATTTTTCGTGATGGCTCAGGATTTAAATCAGTGAGCAATTAGGTCGTTTGGCTACCGAAAACAGGATAAAGCTGTTTATCAAAACAGAATAGGTGACTCTTAAGAGAACGACTTCCACAAAACTCAAATCTTATTTAAAAATTCTCAGATTTTGATATGTTGCAGAAGAGGAAATTCTAAGCAATTTCATGGGGAAGTTCATCAAAATTCAGGCAAGAAAAATCTGTGAAAAATCAAGAAGCTGTAAAGGTCGTCCTTGCGGCAACACTGGACAGCATAAAACCGAAATGAGATTTGATCACCATACCTCCAAAAACAACTTAGAAAAAATCTGAAATTTAAGTATGTTACACTTCAAGATGTCATGATCAATTTTGAAGGAAGAAGTTTCTAAAAAGTTGGTCCACAAAAATGATAACAAAAATAGAGAGACAAAAGAGTAAAACATGCATGAGTTTTTGGGTTCTAAGAGGCGTGATTGGTAACCATTCTATTTCCGGAAACAATTTTTAAATAGAAATATATTTTTTTTTTTTAATTTTATCCCTAGGACGAGTTTATGAGTATTTGAAGGCATTTGGTAACTATGCAAAATTGTATTCCCGCAATAGAAATGCGTTTGGTAAGACCTCAAATTCTTTTGTGATTTATAATTTCTTTTAATTTTTTTAATAATTCTATTATATTTTCCTCTTTTCTTTTTTCTTTTCGCTTTTCTTGTTCTTGTTCTCCTTCTTCCTCTTTGGTCAGTCACTGGCGACGGCTTGGCTGGCGATCAACCAAAGAGAAAGAAGGAGAAGAAGAAAAGGAAAAAATAAATGAAGAAAAGAAAAGAGGGAAAAAAAGAAAATGGACTTGATTCTAGAGTTGTTTTCGGGAATAAAGAATGAACTTTTTTTTACTTTTTGATTTTGTTCCAAATGTACTCGAGGACAAAAAAATCATTAGACAAATTTCTGTCCTCTTTCTGTCACGGGGAGCAAAATAATATAATCAAGCACTGTTTGGCCGGTTACCAAATAAGCCCCTAAAGTTAAAGAAACCCAAACCTTTTACAATCCCACGAATATCCAATCAGCACCGCAGCAAACCAGAGGCGAGAGCAGCCATGCAAAGCATCATTCCACATGATCCAATACCCACAGCCATCTATAACACATGCATGTTCTGATTTCGGTCTAAAATCCACATGCAATACCAAGGCCACGAACGACTAGAAGACCCACATGCAAGATTTTTAAAGGATTAAGCCTCACTTCCACGCCTCTTCTAGCATGGTTCATAGGCGGATCATCGAGTTGCATGCTCGCAAAGGAGAAGAAACGCACGAACATGACATGCACAAACACAAACATTCACCATAGCTCAAAACAAAGCAAAACCAGGAGGAAGAAAGATCAAATGACTTAGGAATAGGCCCTATCTCCTTGCCTTAAGGTTGATCTCTTCCTCTTGGTGATGGTTGAGGGAAGAAATGGAGAGGGCGATTCGGGTGAGGGGTGGTCGAGAGGGGAAAAAGAGAGGGTGAGAGAAATTGTGAGTTTCCTTGCTCTAGAACCGAAAAATGAGCTTGAAGAGAGAGAAGGTCGGCCGAAACCTTAAGAGGGGGAGAGGGAAAAGTTTGTTTACTTGGGCCAAACATTTCACTTCAGCTAAAGCTTCATCCTTTTCCCTAAGAGCTCACATAGCTTGGGCTTTGTCATTAAGTTGGCTTCTAGGGTATGTTGGGGTTGTCTATCTTGAGTTCGGGTCTAACGTGGCAACGTAAGTAGTTCATCGATGCATGGTGTATCTTCATTTCTCTTTCCAAGTCATTGACCATGAGGATAAGCATTAGGTGGCAGTTATGTCACATGTTTACAATATTTTTTTACCATTTTCTTGAGCTCCCCAATTTGATCCTATAACAAACTGACTCACGGTCACGGGGGTTATCATTGCGATGTCCAAAACTCGTCGCCATCCCATTTCTTTTATCTTGTTAATATGTACATGTGGAAACATGTACATATATTCTCCCAGACAAACAACTACTGGAAAATCAAGGAAGCACTACAAATAAAACACACTACTTTATATCACATCGTTATATTTTACAAGCCTTTTTTTCTTTACGGGCCCTTTTTCTTGCTACATATACATATCTACGTAGACTAGGGGAATTCCTATCTCCTCTACCATGACTACAACTCCCAAAACTGGTGTGAGACTTCCATGCCTACATGTCTGAAAGATAAAGGAGTGAGTCAGGGACTCAATAAGTAAAACCTTTAATTCTCTACTAGAAGGACATCTCATCATGAAAATCTAGTAGGTACAACACTCGCAATACAATGTTTGATAGCAAATCAATAGCAAATTCATTGCTACACATCGACTACATACATGTGTCCATCACTCCATACTTCAATGCATGCTTACCTTCGACTTTTCATTGAACACATCAAACATATCTTACTTATGCATATACCTAGACACATAAATGATTCGTTTAACTTCGTCCTGACTCGACAGGCTCTCTTGGCTCATTCGAGGCTTCTAGCTTCATGTTGGGCTTTTGGCTTAACTAGGGCATCTCGGCTCAATCAAGGCTTTTGGCTTCTTGTTGGGCTTCTTAGCTCGACCAAGGCATCTTGGCTCAACTGAAACTTCTCAAGGCTAGCTTCTTAAGGCTTCCGGGCTTAAACCCAGGCATTCTGTTAGCGTGGGGACATCTCGTTCTCATTAACAATGCATTCCATTGGCATAGGGATATCATCGCCATCTCAAGTGGTGACGGTTCTTATTCTTTCATTAGGTGATCACACGTAACGCATCATACAAGAAGATTTTTCATCTTTCATTTTAGCCAATGCATACAAGGGGTTGATAGTGTGCTCATTCAAGAGTGTGTGCCATGACCCTCAATATCATACTATATAACATGTCAGGCACAATTTTTGGTTCGTGGCTTGAATCGAATGCCTAAGGCCAATCCCTGTACCAAGCAAGACTTGAAACCAACACACCTTAATGCGATACTAAGACCTTGTGGGTTTAGGTAATCCCCGTACTGAGACTAGGATCCAACACGCCTCAATGCTTATCTAAGGCCTTGAGACCTTAAGTGATCCCCGTGTTGCACTAGACTTAGAACTGGCACACCTTAATGCTGATCTAAGGCTTTATGAGCTTAGGCCATTGTGACTTAATGTCAATTCCAAGCCGAGCGAACCTCGACTTCGTCCTAGACCGTGAACACACTCAAACAAGCAAACATGAGCAAATCATACAAAATAACATCACGATATAATTGTGGCTTATACATGTGAGTACATGGCTAAACTCAACAACGTGGTTTGCTAAGGTTTGGCCATCCGATGAGTCGATGGGCTTGAGTGGTCGAATGTGAGAAAGGAGTGTGCAAGAGGAGGGGAGGAGGAGAATAAGAGCCAAGGGTTAGATTGAATGGCCCAATGAGTGGTCCTCCTATTTATAGGCTAAAACCCCATCATTATTTGTCCAAATGGCCTAATGAGACTTCTTAGAGTGGCATGCCTAATAGGAAGAGGTGGCATGCCTACTAACCTATAGAATGATTGGAGGCTCATATGTCTCCGTTTTATTAGTCTATTTAAGCTCATGAGTTGCCGCTTAATGATGAGCTCTCTTGAAAAGGTGGCATGTCTAATAGGGCAATATGGCAAGCCTAGTTCCTAGGGAAATGATGAGACACCTTAGTATCTCTTTCCAATTGGTACATTTAAGCATAAACCAATAACTTCTCCTCCAAGGAAAATTTTTTGGCCATCATTACATAGTTTTAAGATTGACACCTAAGGTGATGACAAGGCTTATTGCATTTAATACTTAGATTTGTGTAATCATTTGATTTGGATATTCCTCACGTGGCCTATTTCAAAACATGCTCACCAAGTTTAGTTCTTCTAGAACCTTCTATTTTGTCATTTTTCCAAAGGGCGAGCTAAACATGGAAATGAAGCCATTGGAAGCACTAACGGGGTTGGGTGAGGGCTCATTACGTTCATCCACAATTGACCATTCTAGTCGAATCGAGGTTTATAGCCGAATTGCCCCAAATGGGACGGATTCGTGTCCAATCTTTGTTAGCATAGCTAAGTCAATGGCCCATCTTGTGCACTTGATCGCCGGCCCTATGATTGCCTCCAGCCTACTTGACTAGGCTCGTGATTAGCACCAAGCCTAGCGTAGGGTCTGGCTCTAGGCGTGGCATATGGTCAAGGTTTCTTGGCCTGGCTCATGGCCTATCAACAAGGTCTAAGGCCTAATGGCAGGATCACTGTGCCAATCCACGATGGTACGAGATTGTCCTACAACCAACCCTTATGGTCGAGCATTTGCCTTATGGTTGAATAGCTCGAGTCCACTTGCTTGGTCATTAGATTGGTCCACAGCCAATCCCTCCATCAATTCATGGTCGATTCTTTGATCATACCATGGCTAATCCCTTGGTTGCCTTTTCGATTGGGCCAAGCAATCCACAACCGATCCTTGGAATAGTTCATGGCTGATCCTTACCATCAGTACACCGATTCCACAACCAATCTTCATGGGGTTGGACTCATGGATGTTATAGGTCCCTTTTAATGACTTCACTAAAATCGTCAAAACATTATAACCTTGACTTGAGAGATGATGGGATCTTTTGAAGCGCATTGACCCCATGAGTCCCAAAAGTAGGATCAGGTAGTCTGATCCGTTAGTAAGGCGCATCTCATAAATCCCTAACCAATGAACATGCCATTGGATTTGGCTATGAATGAGGTTTCTCAATACGTTGAACCATACCAAAAGTGACCAGTATGGGAAGAATTTTTCTCTCTTTAGGAAAACTAAGATAGGATGATGCTCTTTGTAAACACTTAAGAGTTATATGTTTAGACCGAAATCCTTAAGGTGAGTAACTAATCAAATTTGAAGTAAGCCTATGGGTTTTCTAAGAGTACCTACCCCTCTCTCCTTAAACCTATTAAGTGACACAAAGGTTTCACCTAAGATCATGTTTGTGAACCTCTTGAAACGACAGGCCTGCATGACAATGTGGATTACTAAAGGATCGATAGTAATTTTGGTGCAAAGAAAGACTAACAAACCAAAGAATGTTAGGAGAAAAGACCTTATGATTAATATTAGCCACGTCTACAAACTAAAGAAATATTGTTCACGGTGTTAACACGTAATTTTTAATCGACGTATCATTAAAAAGTAAAAAATCAAAATGATGCGTGATGGGGTGAGTGATTCTAGAACGGAATTTTTTTAGAGGGGAATTTTGTGATTAAGTGTATGGAGTAGTGTATACGGTAAAGAAACAAAAAGGAATCAGCAAAGATAGAACGATCGCCTTCCAAGGTATAAAGGCCTCGCCACCAACCGAGGATGAGGATCGAGATCTACGAAGTTCACCACCAAGGCCTAAAGCTTCCACCAGCCAAGGATAAAGGACTTTGGGATAGGAGAAGCTCACCACCAAGGCCTAAAGATTCCACCAGCCAAGGATAAAGGGCTTATTGGCTCACCACCAAGGAGTGATCTATGCTCCAAGGATAAAGAAACCAAAAGGAGTTATCCACTCTCCGAAGGAATTCACTCAAACAGAGGAAAGCTCACAATTTCATTCATAAAATTCGTATCTCTCATACATTGGATAGTTTTCCCCTGTTTATAGGAGGATTTTAGCATTAGGAAATATTAAAAACAGACTTTAATGAACTAGGAACTTAAACCTTCGACTCTTGAACTGCATAACAATAAATACACCTAGGAACTTATGAAATGCAATTAGTAGTACGGGAACTTGCATTCTTGAACTTTTAGCTTTCCGTATTCGTGAACCGTTGGCCTTCTGCATTCTTCGACCGCATTCGTAAACCTTTAGCCTTCCCAAAATTCGAGCTCATCCCTTGACCAAAAACAAATTCTCCTGAAACTTCATCAATTGGTCATGCAAGACGTCTAAAATGGCCTCCCATTGCTAGTTATCGATGTACCACAAAATATCGATAAGTAATTAACATTATTCATTCAAAATGATCCATCGAAGCACATAATGCCCAATTTCTTTATTGCCTTGGATAAGCATTGATGGTTCTGAGTTGGTCGATGGACCTACGTTGGATGCTCCCACATCACAAAATTTGCGTTTTTTATCGCGACGGAGCCCCATCTCTTGACCAAAAAGTATCGTTTTTCATTTCTTTCTTTTGCATTATCATTTTTAGCAATTTTTAGCTCATTTTCAAGAAAAACCCGAAAAGTCAAACGGTTGACTTTTGGGTTTACTTTTTGGTCAACCATGTGACCAAAAGTCAATCCCTGATCAAAACTTGACTTTTACAAAAAAAAATTCATTTGGCTTTAATTTCACTTTTGTCAAATCAATTTCTTAAAAAGTCAACTGAATGGTTGACTTTTAGTCAAACCTTTGACCCAACAAAATAAAAAATGCACAAATACATTTCTTTTAATGCTAATTTGACTTTTGCATCAAAATTTTCACAAAAAAAAATTAATTTTATTCTAGTCATAATTAGGTGTAGTTTCTTCTTTGACATTTGGTTTAGGGACTGTCTAAAACCTATTGAGCATTTAATTTCACGATTTATTGAGTCAAAATACGAGTTGCCCTTTTGAGCCCTAATTAGGGGACCAAAATTGTAACATCCTTGATTTCGACACCATAAGGATTGGCCATAAGGTCCTAAAAGGATCGATCATGGGCCATTAGCCATGGATCAATCAGTTTGATCGGCAAGAAATCACAGATTGGTCACGACTGACCGGTCACGATTTGGTTGAGGTGTCGACTGTGAATTTTTACCGACCAAATCGATGGGATAGGATCACCAACTCATAAGATGACTTTTTAATCTTGAGAATTGGTCACAGGATGATTTTGGATCGGTAGATGGTCACGAGTTGATCCAAGCAGTCGCACTTTCTAGTCGCGGGTGATTCCGCCCGGTTATGCACCGGGTACATGGACAATTCGAATGGATGAAATGCAACCGTCTTCCGACCAAAAATACATCATTCCATATTTAATTCTTAGTGATCGGAACGGAATCTTGAATCAGTGATGTCTAATCATGAATTGGTAATACACCAACCATGAACTCTACCGGTGGATCGAGTGTGGACCGGAATGAGTCCAAGGATAGACCCGGCTATTCTGTTACTTATTCTAAGGTCCATGGGTGCCTTGGCTTTGTACTAGGTCATGGGTAGCCTTAGAATAGGTCTCGAACCAATGAAAGGACAATTGACCCTATTGATCAATTGACCGTCCAAAGGAACAGTTTAGGTGAATATGAGACGTAAGGGCCGAACCTCGGGTGTACGTGATTTGATTTTTTGAGGTGTACCTAATGATCCCTTCTCTAGCCTCAGAATTAACTTGGATGATAGAATTCTCTAGACCGCCTCATTAATGAAGAAAAAGACAAAATAAGGAGAATTCTAGAATCTCCTCATTTAATGAAATGATGAGTTGTCTCTTTGAAAAGTCAAACATCATGATGACGGAAAAATATCTTTGGAAGTTCTAGAAAAAGTGGTGTAGCGTCATCATTAGACTTCATTAAATGTCCATCAATTGCGGCATCTAGCTGGACCAATGAGAGAATGAAAAGCGGGCCATAATCAATGACTCCTAGGATCCTAGAATGACAAGTAAGGCTTTAGCTTGGCCAACTCATCTTCTAGGTATAATCATGAGGCAAAGTAGGCTTGCCACCCAAGGAAAGTAGGTTAGACACTTGGAAACATGGGAGAGGACCGCTTGGCTTGGTAATAATGGCTCCAATGGCTACAAATAGGAGGAGCACTTCCCATTTTCTCCTCCTGCCATCTCCTTGAACGCCCCTCTCCTCCTCCTCCTTTCTCTCGGCCGCACGCTACTAACCTTTCAAGCTATTCAAGTTAGTTCTCGAGGGTTGCCAAGGTAAATTAGATCCCTATGTCTCTTCTATGGTGGTAGTCTCCATTGTCGAGGCTAGTTAGGTGCTCACCCGTTAAGCTGTGGATAGGATGTTGAATCTTTGTATTGTTTTGCTCATATTTGTACTTGAATGTGTACTTGAGTTGTTCATGCCCAAAATGAGGTCGAGGTTCGTTTGGATTGAGTTCATCACAAGAAAAAGTCACCCAAGCCATAAAGCCTTGGTTTTGGCATAAATAGGATGCTAGGTCCAAGTCTCGCTTGGAGCATGGATCGCCCAAGGCCACAAGGTCTTAAATCGACATTGAGGCGTGTCAATTCTATGCCTTGTTTAGTATGAGGATCGCCCAAATCCATGAGGTCTTGGTAAGGCACCGAGGCATGCCGATTTCCATAGTTCAAATGGACGCGAGCACTTTGCACTTGGCGTTGAATCAAACCGTGAGTCGAGGATCACTCTCAATACATGTGCATTCATGTTGGGTTGGTGCCGAGATCCATCAAGCTTGGGATTGTCACCTAAGCGAGGTGTACCCAAGCCTCGAGGTCATGGATCGGTATTGAGGCGTACCATTTCTGAGCATTGTCCAGTGCGGGGATCAGTGATAATGATTGATTCAAGTTACGAATCAAAGGTTGTTCCCGACATATTTGCTAGTCAAGTATAAGAAACTCATGACACACACAAATGAATGAACACGCCTTCGGGCGATGCATGTGTCGACTAAGACAAAGGACAACAACCGGCTTGTATGATGCACTTAAAGAGGAAAAAAATACCCATCGTCACATAACGTTGGCGGCGATGCCTCATTCATTGAACGGGATGCCCTAGTTGAGCCAAAATGCCTGGGTTGAGCCCGAATGCCTTGGTGAGCTAGCTACTAGGATGCCTCGGTTGACCCGGGATGCCTTAGTTGAGCCAAGATGCCTAGCTTGAAGCTGGATACCTTGGTTGAGCCGGGAGGGCCTAGTTGAGCTAGGATAATAGTAAATGAATTTGCATGAGTGCCAGAATATGCTTAAGCGTGATATGTTGATATATTTAGTGATAAGCAAAAGATAAGTATGCATTGAAGCATGTTGCGATGGACATTTGTATGTAAACAAGGAAGCAACAAGTTTGCTATTGATCTGCCATTGACATTGTTTCCGAGTGTTGCACTTGCTAGGTTTTCGATGATGAGATGTTTTCCTAGTAGAGAACTAGGAATTTTACTTACTGAGTTTCCCCAAAACTCACCCCCTCTCATCTTTCAGTCTTGTAGGAATAGAAGTCTCTTATCAATTTTGGGAGCTGTAGTCACACTAGAGGAGATAGGAGATAGGATTTCCCTTGGCTATGTGGAAGGCTTGTATTATGATGTGAGAAGAAAAGAGGACCAGTAGAGAAAGGGCTTGTAAAAGTATTGTTATAATATAAATTAGTGTGTTCAATGTGATGTATGTCCTAGTATTCCAGCTGTTGTTTGCTCGGGGAGTTGTTTGTTCACATTTCTGCATGTGCATGATAACAAGATAAAATGAATTGAGACGGCAACAAGCTTCAGATGTCACGAAAATAACCATTTTTGCTCGTGACCCTAGAGATGGAGTTAGGGTCATGACAATGTTGGTATCAGAGTCAAGTTATTATCTGGAGTGATAAGGTGCACTGGGTGTCGTGGGATAGAAAATTAGGAAGATCACATGCATGATTTGTATTGTTTACTTGATTGTTCTTTCTTCATGAAAGTGGCGAGTATTGACTTTGATTGTCTTATAGTTAATTCCTCTAGAACTCTATAGCTATACTCTTTAGCAACTAGTATGAGTTTCCAAGATGCAGTGACTACACATGATAAATTAGCTCAGGAGCCGAATGCTTCGAAAGGAAAATCAAGACAGGACCCCTGACTTGATGGAATTCTGCAAGTTCTAACTAATGTTGAGAGCTTGATGGAATAGTAGGTTCAATAGCAACGAGCCTCTATTTCCACTAACGCCTCGATGTTTGGAAATAAAAATAGAAATGGTGAATGCCCTATGCAAGAACTAGTTGAATAGTTCTTAAAGCTGTGACCCATAAAGTTTCCGGGACAGGAGATCCTGAAGAAGTTGAAATCAGAGTGGCATAGCGGAAGTAGGGCAGAGCTAAAGTTTCCAATAGAGTATTAGCATGGCATCATTCGAGGCATTATATGGTCGAACTTGCATAACTCCAACTTGTTGGAATGAGGTCGGGGAAAAGAAGCTTACTGGTCCTGAGTTGGTGCATCTTACCACTAAGGCAGTGCAGATAATTAGAAAGAGACTTAGAGCTGCCCAAAGTAGGCAAAAGAGTTATGTAGACAAAAGACGAAAGCCTCTAGAATTCCAAGTAGGAGATCACGTATTCCTCAAAGTGTCTCCATTGAAAGGTAAGTCTCGTTTTGCTGAAAAAGGTAAGTTAAGTCCACGGTACATAGGCCCCTTTGAAATCCTAGAAAGAATAGGGAATATGGCCTATCGTTTGGCATTACCACCAAAACTTCCTCAGGTACATGATGTATTTCATGTGTCTATCCTAAGAAAGTATGAGGCAAATCCGGCACATGTGCTCAACTTTGAAGAGATCGAGGTAGACAACCAAGGGTCGTATATTAAGGAGCCAGTGTGGATTGTGGATAGACGTGAGCAAGTAATTAGAAACAAGGCCATTCCCTTAGTCATGGTCCTATGGAAACACCATGGAATAGAATAGGCCACCTAGGAAAGTAAAGAAATCATGAGGCGCAAGTATCCTCACCTATTTTGAAAGCCCAGGTATGTTATGAAATTTCAAGGAAGAAATTTTTTAAGGGGGGAGAATTATAGCATCCTCGATTCTGACCTCGTAAGGATTGGCCATAAGGTCCTGAAAGGATCGATCATGGGCCATTGGCCCTGGATTGATCGGTTTGATCGGCAAGAAATCATGGATTGGTCACGACCGACCAACCCACCGACCAACCAATCACGATTTGGTTAAGGTGTCGGCCGTGAGTTTCTATTGACCATACCAATGGGATATGATCGCCAACTCATAAGATGGCTTTTTGATCATGATAATTGGTCGCGGGATGATTTTGGATCGGCGGATGGTCGCGGGTCGATCTAACCGATTACACTTTCTGGTCGCGGGTGATTCCGCCTTATTATGCACCGATACACGGACGATCCGAATTGAGTGACCGTCTTCCGACCAAAAATACATAATTCCATATTTAATTCTTAGTGATTGGAACATAATCTCCAATTGGTGATGTTTGATCATGGATTAGTAATGCACCGACCATGAACCCTACCGGTTGATCGGGTGTCGACCGGAATGAGCCCAAGGATAGACCCGGCTATTCTATTAGTTATTCCAAGGTCAATGGGTGCCTTAGTTTTGTGCTAGGCCATGGGTAGCCTTAGAATAGGTCTTGAATCAATTAAAGGACAATTGACGCTATTGGTCGACCGACTGTCCAAAGGAACGATTTGGGTGAAAATGGGACGTAAGGGTTGAACTTTGGGTGTAAGTGTGACATCCTGAATTTTTGACCTTGTCTTGATAATATGAATTGGGCTTTTCATCGACACGCCTATGGCCTTTTTTTCTCTGAGCTAACATAAGATAACTAATCTATCCGGTGATGCTGTTAAAGGATATAAACGCAACAGACTTGAGAATTCGATCATAAATCGATTGCTCGATTGTGATAATTGGCAAGGGTTAATACGGTACCATTAGTTATCGGATATAGGTCTATTCGATGGAATGTCATAATTAAATTGTGGGTGATTCCACATTATTGCAAAATTCGCATCTAACGGCACTAACCCAATTTTTTTGTCGATTCTGTACCCAATACCCGTAATTGAAACCTTGAAATTTTTACGACAACGGAGAGTCACTAACGAGTCGTATATGCACAAACATGGATTGAAAATTTTCAACCACGAGTCAAATGCGATAAAATCCCTAAAAGCTACCATGTAGGTTAGGTCATGCTAAAATCGCATTCGGTTGATTTTAACAACGAAATTGAACTCGGTTTCAAGAATCGAAAGTTCAAACATGTCACGATTTATTTTTAGGACCTCATCTCATCTTTCGAGAAATTTCCGTCGAGCCCGGAATTTTGGCAGAAAAATCAAATTCGGCAAATTTAAATAATGGAAATTCAAATGGGCAAAATTGAGGGGCTTTTTGGCCTTTAAAATGGACTAAGTGGTGAAGAGAATGCAAGAAATTTGTATGGGCACTTGTATGTGGATTTTTGGCCTTCAAATTGGATGGATTTGTGAAGAATTGAATGAAAATCAAGGGAAATTCGTAAGGCTACTGCAGGGGGCTAATTTGACTTTCAATTTGGGTTTGTTTGTGAGGAAAATGTGAAGAAATTAACCATTGGTGGCTGCTTTGACAATGGAGGGCAGAAGACTTTGGGGTTGAAGCACTCAAGGGAAAGGTATTTCCCCCTTGGCTCTCATTGGCCACAAGCAAGACTTTCAAGGCCTCTTGTCCCCCTCCTTCCCCTCTTGGACTACCAGCCCAGTAGAAGCCCCAGCAGAAGCCAACTTCTTCTTCTTCTTCACTTCATCTTCTTCATTTCCCTTTCATTACTGCAAAATAGAACCAACTACCTCCATACTGTTGCCTAACAGCCAACCCGCACTATCGTCCTCCTGGCTGTCTACTCCAGCTGACAACGCAGCACCACCCGTCCGCTAGTCTAGCTTCCGTTTCGGTCCAAGCCCGTGACCAACCATCCAGCAGCACCTCGCTGCCTCCCATCGTCCTCAAACAACCAGCTTCACTTGACCAAGCTTCACCGTCGCCTGTCCAGCAGCCGTGCCCTACTGCTTGCCCCCGCGTCGTGTCCAGCCAGCCTGCCACCTCCCTCGAAGCTGAACTGATAAGCTCAACCAACTCCCTCCAAAACCGAAACCAGCAGCTCCAAGCCATGAGTTGTGAAGTTGTTTTCAGCCTCTTCCGGGCCTCCTTTGGAGCCACCGTAGACACGCGAACTCACCACCGTTGCGCCCGAGGCTAAAGATCTCGTGGATGCCGATATTTTGGCTGATATCGAGGCGAACCAGGTGCCCGAGGCTAAAGATCTCGAAGTAGAGGTGCCTGATCCTCTGGACATCAACATCCCTGATGGTGTCGTACTAGACCCGGATCCCAAGTTGGTGGTGTCCGGGGTAGAGTTAGCTTGGGAGCTCCCTTTTGGGTCTAGACCTTTTGTATATAACTTTGTAGATCTAACCTGGTTTGTTTATTAAAAAAAAAATTTGTTAATTGGTGGTCCTGCTTCTACTATCCCATGTGTTTGTTTGTTGATAAGGGATTTATTAGTTCGCTTCCACGTGTGCATAAATTGATTAGGTCGGCGATGCATCTTAAGAATGTCGCATTTTAGTCGACTACCGAGGGATGTGTGCGTGCCTATGGTTTGGGGCGTGACATCCCCGCCCGAAGTGGTATCGGAGCTGGTTAGTGTTTGGAGTGATAATGTGCGATGGGTTATGTGATAGTTAGTAGGAAAGGCCTTTTCTTACGCAGCTGCATGTGATTGATAAGTTGATTGCTGGATTGTTTTGTGTGGGTTGCTTAGTTTTCTGATTCGGTGTTGGAATTGGAAAGCAGGTTTCTATAAAGATCTTGTAGAATGAGTGATCCGGATTAGAGGACTCCTCGGAAGAGGATGGTTGCATCAGTTACTCGGGGTAGGATACCGACTACGGTTGGTGCCCGAGGAAGAGCGTAGGCTTAGGCCAGCGCAAGTGTTAGAGTACCGCTGCAGGTTTGTGCTGGTGTAGCAGCACCTAGCGATCCTATAATTGATGGGATCGTATAGGCATTCGAGACCCTTAGGAATTTGACGGGGCAGCAAGCCCATAATCAAGCCACTACTATAGCCACCGCGACTGCTTCCGCCAATGTTGCTGCCGCTACTGTTGCCGCACCTACCGAGGTTCTACTTTGAACTTCGGGTGTACGTGTTACATCCTAAATTTTCAACCTAGTCTCAATAATATGAATTGGGCTTTTCATCGACGCGTCTATGGTCTTTTTTCTATGAATTGATCACTGATGAGATAACTAATCTATCAGGTGAAGCCGTTAAAGGATATAAGCGTGACACACTTGAGAATTCCATCAGAAATCGACTGCTCGACCGTGATAATTGGCAAGCGTCAATACGACACTGTTATAATCGATTAGTGTTCGGATATAGGTCGATTCAATGGAATGGCGTAATTAAATTGTGGGTGATTCCACATGATTGCAAAATTCGCGTCAAACGGCACTAACCCAATTTTCTGTCGATTATGTACCCATTACCCATAATTGAAACCTTGAAATTTTACGACAACCGAGAGTCACCGATGAGTTAGAGATGCACAAACATGGATTGAAAATTTTGAACCACGAGTCAGATGCGATAAAATCCCTAAAAGCTACCCGGTAGATTAGGTCACGCTAAAATTGTGTCATGTTGATTTTAACTACAAAATTGAACTCGGTTTCGAGAATCAAAAATTCGAGCATGTCACGATTTATTTTTAGAACCTCGTCTTATCTTTCGGGAAATTTCTGTTCAGCCTGGAATCTTGGTAGGAAAATCAAATTCGGCAAATTTAAATGGTGGAAATTCGGATGGGCAAAATCGAGGGACTTTTTGGCCTTCAAAATGGACTAAGTGGTGAAGGGAATGCAAGAAATTCATATGGGCACTTGTATGTGGATTTTTGGCCTTCAAATTGATGGATTTGTGAAGAATTGAATAAAAATCAAGGAAAATTCGCAGGGCTGCTACAAGAGGTTGATTTGGCTTTCCAATTTGGGTTTGTTTGTGAGGAAAATGTGAAGTAATTAACCATTGGTGGCTTCTTTGACAATGGAGGGCAGAAGACTTTGGGGTTGAAGCACTCAAGTGAAAGATATTTCCCCCTTAGCTCTCATTGGCCACAAGCAAGACTTTCAATACCTCTTGTCCCCCTCCTTCCCCTCTTGTTCAACCAACCCAGCAGAAGCCCCAATAGAAGCCAACTTCTTATTCTTCCTCACTTCATCTTCTTCATTTCCCTTTCATTGCTGTAAAACAGAACCAGCTCCATCCTATTGTTGGATACCGAGCCCACGCTGCCGTCCTCCTGGCCGTTCGCACCAGCAGCCAACACAGCACCACCAATCCGCTGGTCCAGCGTCTATCTCAGTCTAGGCTTTTAACCAGCCGCCCAGCAACGCCTCGCCGCTTCCCGTTGTCCTTAAACAACCAGCTCCACTCAACCAAGCCTCACTGTCGCCCGTCTAGAAGTTGTGTCCCACCGCTCGCCCCCACGCCGTGTCCAACTAGCTCGCCACCTACCTCCAAGCTGAATTGATCAGCTCAGCGAACTCCCTCTAAAACCGAAACCAGCAGCTCCAAGCCATGAGCCGTGAAGTTGTTTTTAGCCTCTTTAGAGCTGCCGTAGACACGGGAACTCACCGTTGTTGCTGTGAACCCGTTTGCTCACTAATCTTGTGAGTTAGCATTCTAATCTTTGATTAGGAAGCTAATTACACTTAGTCGGAATAGTTTAAGTTAATTAAGGATTAGTGGTAGTTAGTTCATGTAACTAGGTTAGTTAGGATTAGTTGGTTAGGCCAATTGGTTAGTTTGGTGGTTAGTTAGGGTATTTAGTTAGTTTAATTAGATAATGTAGTTAGCTTAGTAAATTAGTTTAATTAGCCTAAGTAGATTGGCCCGGTTAGCTTTAATTAATTTGCAATTTATTTAATTAATTTTTAATTAGCGTAAATTATACTAGGATAGCCGATTTGTAGAATTTTACACTGATCGTTGTGGTTAAATTGATTTGTGCAATTAGGTCCTAATTTATGCAATTGAGTGCTTGCTTATGAATATGAATTATTATTGCAAAAATATAATTTTATGGTATTTAATTAGAAAAACACCGGGTGTCGGGTTTTAGCGCCAAAAATATTTTAGGTACTATATAAAATCATGGAATTTTGAAAAGAGAGTATATTATGTTATATGGTTCGATTTGATCATGTGACCATGCACAATTATTTTATCAAGTATTTGTAGTACGAAGAAAATTAGCAAAGTCCATTATTTGAAATAGAAGTATTTGAGTGCATGATGTTCTTGGCCGAGAATGGATGTGCATGTGATCACTATTGAAACTCGTCACCCGATGAAAATCGGGGAGGCGATGCCTGATTAAGTTCAAATGCCTTTGACAATGGATGCCGGTCGCAGTGGAGGCTGGGCCAATGCTCTTTCGGGAATGTCGTTTAGATGTAGATGTTGCCGTGCACGATGAAGCAGGACGACGCCCGGTTATGCCGAATGACCGTCGACTGATGAGTTGGCCATGACCATTAGGTCATAAATAATTGGAACACGCTTGAGTGATTGAAATAGCCACGCTTGATTATGGGACAAAATTGTGTGGCATGGAATGGGACGTGTCATAACAGTTTGGCCTTATAATCGGGACCCCTGTAATTGTTTGAGAACGAATTGTTGTGTTCCAGTTATTGATTATGTTTGCGGTGTGCATATGATATATGAGATGTACTAATGTGTAGGGAGGTGGTGAGGCAAGGTAAGTCCTATATGGTGTATGTTTAGGCTGCCTCTAGGTGAATTCTCGTCCTAATTGGGGTTTAGGGTGTAGACTCGCTAAGACCTTGTCTCACCTCGTCATGGTTTAAAATTTTACAGGTCTTTAGATGGAGGTGCGCGCCGTTTGTTTTGGGTGGCCACGAGAGGCCGAGACCGAGCTCACCATTCTCCCCATCCACGGGACCAACTGGACCCGTGAGCTCATGGTTACCACCATTTGGGTTGATGAGGGCCTACCTCAATTGGTACCTCATCGTTTCAAAGCGTGGTTCTGCCACGAGTCTAACGGGGTTCGGGAGGGCCCCTTGGATGGTTTCGACAAACTTGCCGTCGATACCGTGTACGAGGTGGTACTCGACCCCGCCGTGGATGTCAACATTTTGGCTGATATCGAGGCGAACCAGGTGCCCGAGGCTGAAGAGCCCGAAGTATAGGTGGCTGATCCTCTAGACATCGCCATCCCTGATGGTGTCGTAGTAGACCCGAATTCCAAGTAGGTGGGGTCCGGGGTAGACCTTTTGTATATAACTTTGTATATCTAACCTGGTTTGTTTATAAAATATGTTTTGTGTTAATTGGAGGTCCTGCTTCTACTATCACATGTGTTTGTTTGTTAGTTGGGGTTTTATTAGTTCACTTCCGCATGTGCATAAATCGATTATGTCGGCAATGCGTCCTAGGAACGTCGCATTTTAATTAACCGCTGAGGGATGTGTGCGTGCCCCCTGGTTCCGGACGTGACAGTACGTGATTCGATTTTTTTAGGTGTACCTAATGATCCCTTCTCTAGCCTCGGAACTGACTTGGATGATAGAATTTTCTAGATCGCCTCATTAATGAAGAAAAAGACAAAATAAGGAGAATTCTAGAATCTCCTCATTTAATGAAAGGATGAGTTGTCCCTTTGAAAGGTCAAACATCATGATGATAGCAAAATATTTCTGGAAGTTCTAGAAAAAGTGGCGTATATGTGGACCAATTGGAACGCACTACACGAGCCCTCATTATGACCAAATATTCTAGAATTGCTAAGTCGGAAACCTAGAGTAGCATCATCATTAGACTTCATTAAATGTCCATCAATTGCGGCATATAGGTGGACCAATGAGAGAATGAAAAGCGGGCCATAATCAATGATGGCTAGGAGCCTAGAATGCCAAGTAAGGCCTTTAGCTTGGCCAACTCATCTTCTAGGTATAATCATGAGGCAAAGTAGGTTTGCCACCTAAGGAAAGTAGGCGAGACACCTGGAAAGATGGGAAAGGACTGCTTAGCTTAGTAATGATGGCTCCAAGGGATATAAATAGGAGGGGCACTTCCCATTTTCCTCACTTTGCTCCCATTTTCTCCTCCTGCCATCTCCTTGAACACCCCTCTCCTCCTTCTCCTTTCTCTCGGCCACGCGCTACTAACCTTTCAAGCTATTCAAGTTAGTTCTCGAGGGTTGCCAAGGTAAGTAAGACGCATATGTCTCCTCTAGGCTAGTAGTCTCCATTGTCGAGGCTAGTTAGGTGCTCACCCGTTAAGAAGTGGAAAGGATGTTGATCTTTGTATGGTTTCGCTCATGTTTTTGCTTGAATGTGTGCTTGAGTTGTTCACACCTGGAATGAGGTCGAGGTTCGTTCGGATTGAGTTCATTGCAAGACAAAGTCGCCCAAGCTATAAAGCCTTAGTTTTGGCATAAATTGGATGCCGGGTCCAAATCTCACTTGGAGTGGGGATTGGCCAGGTCACAAGGTCTTAAATCAACATTAAGGCATGTCGATTTTATGCCTTGTTCGGTACGGAGATCACCTAAATCCATGAGGTCTTGGTAAGGTACCAAGGCATACTAATTTCCATAGTTCAAATGGACGCGGGGACTTTGCACTTGGCGTTGAATCAAACCGTGAGCCGAGGATCACTCTCGATACATGTGCATTCACATTGGGTTGGAGCCAAGGTCAGTCAAGCCTAGGATCATCACCTAAACAAGGTGTACCCAAGCCTCAAGGTCACGGATCAATATTGAGGCGTACTGTTTCCGAGCCTTGTTCAGTGCAGGGATCGATACTAAGTGATTGATTCAAGTTATGAATCAAAGGCCGTTCCTGACATATTTGCTAGTCAATTATAAGAAACTCATGACATACACGAATGAATGAGCCCACCTTCAGGCCATGCATGTGTCGGCTAAGAGAAAGGATAAGAACCGGCTTGTATGATGCATTTATGCATGCACTTAAAGAGGAAAAAAATGCCCGTTGTTACATAACGTTGGTAGCGATGCCTCGTTCATTGAACGGGATGCCCTAGTTGAGCCTAGATGCCTCTGGTAAGCTAGCCCCGAGATGCCGTGGTTGAGCCAGGATGCCTAGCTTAAAGCTGGATGCCTTGGTTGAGACGGGAGGGCCTAGTTGAGCCAGGACAATGGTAAATGAATATGCATGAGTGCCGATATATGCTTAAGCGTGATATGTTGATATATTTAGTGATAAGCCAAAGGTAAGTATGCATTGAAGTATGTGGCGATTAACATTTGTATGTAATCAAGGAAGCAATAAGTTTGCTATTGATCTACCATCGACACTGTTTACAAGTGTTTCACTTGCTAGGTTCCGATGATGAGATGCTTTCATAGTAGAGAACTAGGAATTTTACTTATTGAGTTTCCCCAAAACTCACCTCCCCTCATCTTTCAGTCTTGTAGATATGGAAATCTCTCGTCAATTTTGGGAGCTGCAATCATGCTAGAGGAGATAGGAGATAGGATTTCCCTTGGCCTATGTCGAGAGCTTGTATTATGATGTGAGAAGAAAAGAGGACCTGTAGAGAAAGGGCTTGTAAAAGTATTGTTGTAATATAAATTAGTGTGTTTAGTGTAATGTATGTCCCAGTCTTCCAACTGTTGTTTGTCCAGGGAGTTGTTTGTTCACGTTTCCACATGTGCATGATAACAAGATAAAAAGAATCGGGACGGTGATGAGCCTTAGACGTTGCGAAAATAACCCTTGTCGCTCATGACCCTAGAGATGGAGTTGGGGTTGTGACAAAAATCGATCATTCATAACTTGTGAACGGATGATTATTTCTAATTCATTTTCTTAAAATAAATCCAAAGATAAAATCAATTTTGGGAAATTCACACCAAAACTCATCAATTTGAAGAATTTTATCCTCCCAAGCATTAGAAAATCAAGCAATTAAGCTTCAATCAATAAAATTCAAATTGACCTATTCATGGCTATGGTTTAATTTCGTGAATCTATGTCCAATTTTAATATTAGGCTTAGATCCATTTTTGACCTAAACTTGAGCGCTTCAATTCAAGGTCGATTTGAATATGATAAGTGACCATATGTATGGGTAGCTCATTAGATAGGGCAATTGTGACACTAACTGAGTTCAATTTTAGATAATTTACAATTTTGCCCATCGAATTGTAAAATAAACTTTTTAGCCCTTTAGGCCCAATTCAAAGCACCTATGGTTTCAATTCGTTGTTTTTCACGATAATCATTCAATTAGGTCAATAAGAGACCCCTAGATCATGTTCATAAGGTTTGATTAGCTTAGGGGCCATATTTCATAAAATTTTGACCCTCAGGGGTCCTAAGTAGACAAAATAGCAGGAACCGGACCGAACTGGCCAAGAATCGGTCCAAATCCAGATGAACCAGACCAAACCGGTCTAGCTGGTCTGATTGACCGCTAGCGGGACTGGCTAGTTCAAGTCTTTGCCGGTTGGTTCTTGGCCTCTGGCCATTGATTCTGGATCCCTCTCGATCTCAATTTCACTTCTACACCTTCAATTTCTCAAAATCTTACAAATTGGTCCTCGAATTTCATCAAATTGTAAATTAACCCCTAATTGGATATTTTGACGCAATTCCCGATTTTGACTTGGTTTTTTGCAAATCAAACCCACTAGATCAATTACCCGATACGTTGAGATCATGATGGAGTCTTCGAAATGAATTTTTAACTGCTGGATCGAAATTTCGATCATTGGGTCGAACCAAAGGCAAAAATCACTTAATGTGAGGAGTATATAAATGAAATGTCTTCTATTTTCAACTAGGGTTTTTCATTTGGCATGAAATTCTTCTCTTTTCACCTCTCTCTCTCTCTCTCCTCTCTTTGATTTTTTGGCACCATGAGACTCGTTTCTCTCTCTCTTCTTTGATCTAGTTAGTTTCCTCCTTCGACGATCGGATCGTCGCTGGTTCAACCCTCACCATCTTCATCAGCGATCATCTCCCTTGCTATCCACATCTAATGCTTGCTGACTCATGGAGGTTGGATTGAAGATCCAACGAAAACCTTGATCGATTTCGATCAAAATTCGCGAAAATCACGACAAATGTAACGATTAAAAACTCGAACTGATGAAGCAAGATTGAGTTAGTCGATCGGGACTATAATTCAAGATTAGGGGTTTTTACATGCTTACGATCAATGGTTATGAATGTTGCAATGATTTGTTGATGATTTGAATGATGACTGTGTTCTTGAGCCTAATCAATGATTTTCGTAGGTCTATACCTAGGTCATTGTTTCGGCCAAAATGAGGTCCGAAATAATCTTGTTTCAACTTGACCCCTGTTAGGATTAAATAATAGACATCTCAAGCTTCGAAATTATAGGTCGTATGCACCAATCAAGCATCATTTGACTCTCGAAAAACACCTCTGAAGATTAACGATTCTACGGTAGTTTAGGTCTTTTTCGGTTCTGATTCTATTCCGCCTTTTGGCTTTGTTATTTTAATGCCGACTTTTGTGATCATTTTTTAACAAAATTTTCTTCATGAGTTTTATTGCAAATTGTGTCATGCATCTTCTATAAGTTCTTCATGATTTTTGGATGTGTCCAACAATGTCAGATCTACTTAGATCTAAGCCTAGGTCAATTTGTTGCGAATTGATATCTGATTTTGCCATTTTTCTTCTGATTTTTGTGTTGAGTTTTAGAATAAATTTACTTCATGAAAGTTTCTTGTATAAGTGTTTTGTATTCTTTTATTTTTCGTTTCAAATTCTTTAGACATTTTTAGCTAGGTCAAAATTGCTTAGATCTGAACATAGGTAAGTCTATAATACATTGGTCCGATTTCCACTTGGACTATGGAAATCGGCATACTTGGTGCCTTACCAAGACCTCGTGGATTTAGGTGATCCCCGTACCGATCAAGACACAAGATCGACACGCCTCAATGTTGATCTAGGACCTTACGGCCTTGGGCGATCCCCGCACCAAGCAAGACCTAGACTCGCATCCTATTTATGCCAAAAGCTAGGCTTTATGGCTTGGGCAACTTTGTCTCGCGATGAGCTCAATCTGAACGAACCTCGGCCTCATTCTGGTCGTGAACAACTCAAGCATAAACATGAGCAAGCCATACAAAAGATCCAACATCCTATCCACGGCTTAACAGGTGAGCACCTAACTAGTCTCGATAATGGAGACTACCACCTTAGAAGAGACATAGGGATCTTACTTACCTTGGCAAACCTCGAAGACCAACTTATATAGCTTGATGGATTAAGGATGCAAGGTTGAGAGAAAGGAGAAGGAGGAGGAAATGGATGACAAGGTGAGGAAAATGAGGAAGGGATCCTCCTATTTATAGTCCCTTGGTGCCATCATTACTAAGCCAAGCGGTTCAATCTTAAGTTTCCAAGTGTCCTGCTAGAATACTTAGGTGGCAAGCCTAAGTTGCAATGTGTCAAGTCTATTTTAAAAGGTTGCAGACCTAATGGTCTAATGTAATGATTAGAGGCTTACTTGTTTCATTCCTATTGGACCATTTATACAATGCCATCATGACTTGTTCAACTTGTTCCCTAAGCAAAATCTTATGGTAATGACGACCATATCTTTTATGGACACCTAAGCCAATGAGTCACCAACTTCTTCTCCAAGGCAAATCTCAAGCCATCATTACCAAATCTTCGGATGGACACCTAGGCAGGATGACTCATCCTTGCATTTAATGAGGCTTTCTAGAATCTCATCTATGTCTTCTCTTGATTGGTCCATTTGTCCAAGAGTCCCTTACTTAATTCCTAAGAAAAATCTTTGGTAATCATTACCAAATCTAGAAAACTCTAGGTGGAATGATAAGTCAAACTCTTTCATGAAGAAGCTAAGGTGTTCTAGAGAGTTCCATTTTGTCATTTTCTTCCTCAAGAAGGCAGTCTAGATAATTCTATCATCCAAGTTGGTTCCAGGACTGAGGAAGGGATCATTAAGCATACCTCGAAAGACCAAATCATGTACACCCGAGGTTCGGCCATTATGTTCCATATTTGCTGGAACCGTTCCTTTGGACGGTTGGATGGCCAATAGGGTTGATTGTCCTTTGATCGATTCAAGGCCAATCCTAAGGCTACCCATGGCCTAGCACTAACCCAAGGCACTCACGGATCTTAGAATTAGCGACGGAATAGCCAAGTCTATCCCTGGGCTCATTCCGGTCGGCACCCGATCAACCGGTAGGGTTCATGGTTGGTGCATTACCAATTCATGATCGGATATCACCAATTCAAGATTATGTTCCGATCATTAAGAATTAAATAGGGAATGATACATTTTTGGTAGAGGGAAGTCACATTTAGTCAATTTAGATCGTCCGTGTATAGGTGCATAACCGAGCAGAATCACCCGCGACCAGAAACTATGACCTGCCGGATTGATCCATGACAATCCACCAATCCAAAATCATCCTGTGACCAATTCTCATGATCAAAAAGTCATGTTATGAGCTGGTGATCCTATCCCATTGTATGGTCGATAGAAGATTTGGGGCCAACACCTTGACCAATTCGTGATTGATCGGTTGGTCGAACCATGACCGATCCATGATTCCTTACCGATTGAACTGATCAATCCATGGCCAATGGCCCATGATCGATCCTTTTAGGACCTTATAGACAATCCTTACGGGGTTGGAATCGAGGATGTTACATATTTGGTCTCAAATTCTTCATGTGTGTTGAAATACATGATACATATTTTCAATTGGTGCATGCTTTGCAAGGTCTTTACATTGGTAAAGAGAGTTAATTGCATGCATTAGAGTAAAAGGTACTGTAGCAACATGTGATAGACATATAGTTTGTCTATTTTGCCATTTTTGCCATAACTCATAAAATCTTAATTGAGTTTCGACCTCTTAATGAGAAATCTTCATCATCGCATGTTTTGTATGTGAGATTTTTGGTAGGATTTATGCATGTCTTGAGGATGGCTGAAATCATGCTTGTTCTGTAAACTTAATGATGAAATGAAACCTTGTTATATGTGCACCTTTCCATGCTTGTTTGAGTCATCTACGGATCAAATCTTACGATCATGCCTTCTTGATGATTGAATCGATGTTGCAACGTTTGCATACATGTTTAAGTCATGTCATTTGAGTTTCATCTTGCACATTAAATTTGTCTCACAAAAAGTGTTCATCACACTTATGATCCCCAAGCATACCATTAGGAAACATGAATCATCTCATAATGTCATTTAAATTGTATGACATTTTGCATGCCGACTTAGGATTACATTACTATCCAAACTTTCCGTCGCATCTAATCCTAAGTGCCATATGATTTCTTCATGTTGTTTGAGCATTCTTTGAGGGATTTTGAGGTTTTCTAATGAATGCTTATATTTTGTTTTCTTAATTACTGGTGTGCACTTTTTTAGAGATCTCGATGTTAGGATACCAAATTGACCTAGTTTGGACTCGAGCTCTTCTAGGAAGATGTAAGACACACTTAGAAGTTTCTAAAGCCACTAATTTCATGCCAATCACTTATCATTTGGATCAATTTTCCATTTTCAAAGCTATATCACAATCTGGACAACGGATCAAATTCGGACTTTTGTTCTAACCCCTATTTGGACAAACATTTGATATTTTTATTCCATTTTTTCTATTTGGAATCTACAATCGCCTGTTAGTGAAACTTGCTTGTTATCATGTTGGCTATGTTGTATGTAAATTTGATCATTTTTAGTTTGATAAGACAAATCCTTGTGTCATTAGCTAAATGTCCTATTGTTTTGGCAAATTTCTAATGAGCTGTTGTTTGTTGTCTGATTTTTTGTAAATTCTTGTGTAGCTTGTTCAAGAAAACTTTCTTCATGAAAGTTGTTCATTATCATGTCATACATATTATGAAGTTTTTCCATAGTTAGATTGTCAATGAGTATTACTCACTTTTGCTATCCTTACACCCTTGTTATGAAATTTCCTAATATAAACACGATTGTGATTGTTTAGTTATACGTTTTAGGCTAGTTTGTGCATAAAATTAGGCCACACCATCTTCATGGAAGTTGTTCTAAATACTTTGATCTTTGTTATTAAACAATCGGTCGTTTCAAATTGCATTTTTCAAAAAATACTTTGGTACATGTGATGTTTCTCAAAAATAATTTCTAAAAAAGTTCTCCAAAACTCAATTTGGCTTGAGGAAAAATCGTGGTTTGGATCATATTCTGCCTGCGACGCTTGTGAGTACATTTATGCGAGCCCTAGGCTAGTCTTAACAATTGAATGTGTTCCATATCCTAGATATTCCTTAATCCTAAATGTTTTCAATTTTTTTTTTTAAATCTTGATTTGACATTGTGAAAGTCACGGTTTGAATTGTATTCAAAATGCCAACGATACTTGTGAGTGCATTTATATGAGCCCCAAGCTAACCTTGGCAATTGAATGCCTTTTATAGTTATGACATCACTTTGTCTCAAAACTTTTCATGAATGATTTTGAAATATCACATGTACTCCTCACACATATAATCTTATCATGCACTAAAATTGCCTGTGTTTATGATTGGCGCACGCCCTTAATAATAAGTGACCCACCGACGGTTCACTTTCTTACTTGATTGGTTGAGAAATAAAGTTCAAAAGATCTGCATGCATGTTTAAATTTTCACAATGCATGTGATTTTTAGATGAATGGTAGGGTCGATGCATGATATCGAGGGAAAACCCCGGGATCACATAGATCGCTTGATTAAGAGACTTATAAGTGTTATTGGCCATGCAAGAATACAATTGGTCAACAATTGCTATAAGTCACAAAAAATGGGTTAGGTAGGTGTCTTAGTGGGACCCTCGCATGAAAGACAAAGGCCGACCCTAAGGCCTCAAAATTTCACTTTCGTATTGAACTTTCTTTAAATGATTGATCTTGACATTATGTCTTGTTTTTTTTTTTATTGTTTTGATGTGTATGCTTGTTTCTTTCCATTGTATGCACTTAGTTATAATTTTCTTAGATTAAGTTTAGATTAGGACCCCAAAAATGGAGAAAGCGCGATGATAGTGGAGGCCGATGTCCATTCTGACCATTATCATGTACTATTCATTTCCTGGACATATGTCTAGGTTCCATTTGTTGTATAAAGCTCGATGAGTTACGGTTGTCTCTCTTTTTCTTATATTTTTCCAATTGTGTTTCTCTTTTATATTTTCTAGGAGTGCAGTGTGGATTTACTGTTTTCCTTGATTATTTAGTTACTATCTTGTAATTTCAATTCTATTGATTGCTTCTTTTCTTGTTTTTCTAAAAATAGAATATAATGAAAATGACCAACCATACATGATCACTTAGTTTAGGACTAATGATTTCGAAAATGTAAAAAGAAACACATGGACATGTTAGGAAAACACAACATACTGTTTAGGTACCGAAATGGCGCTAATAGAGATATTAGCATAACCCAAGTCTCTAAACCTAAATATTTGGTTGCATAAGAATTGAGGAAACACTCCCAACCCTCGATTGGGTTTTCGAGCCGACCCCCAAAATGAGGCTAGTGGCAACTCCCATCTTATTTTTAGGTTTTCATAAACAATTAGACTGTATAAATAAACCTATCGTGCAGGGTACGAGTTTCGATGAAACTCACCATTTTTTAGCATACTCGATATGAGAATACCCCAAAGGATGAAGTGATGCCATCCTTATGAGTGAAGCGCATTGTCGAGAGAGCTACCATGGTAAAGGTACGCTTAAATCCAATATCCACACCCGACTCATTCTTCGAAGGTATGTCAATTGTGTGGGTATGAATCACGACACTCCGCTGTCATGTGGGGTACAAGCTTGGGAGAGCTCGCGATCTCATGGAAGGAACTCACGAGAGGCTGAATCCGAAAGGCAAGGTGATGACAAATTTTGGAACGCTCATGATCAAGTACATCTAAACCCGACCTTTCCCCCTTTTTCTCTCCTTGTGATGATGAGGAATTTGAGGGTGGCGAGACTGGGTCGCGACATAATGTGAAAGAAAGAGCATTGGAGTTTCCTTTGAGAACATTTTTTATTTGCGAAATATTGATTCCTAAAAACTGACTTAGGAGATATATGCAATCTATTCCTATTAGAGGATCAAGCAGACCAAATGGACCAAACCTACCCATGTGTTAATACTCAAATTTTAGTCGACTTGTTAATAAAGGTAAAAAAAGCAAGATTCGAGTTTCTGATCGTGACAGTGCTTGTTTCTTGACCAAAAAGTGTCATTTTTAATTTCTTTCATATGTATTGTCATTTTAAAGTAATTTCCAAGTCAAAGAAAAACTCTAAAAGTCAAATAGTTGACATTTGGGTTGACAAAGTCAACCATTTGACCAAAAGTCATCAGGTCAAAAATTAACTTTTCACCCAAAAAATATATTGTTTAGCTTCAATTTCACTTTTCTCAAGTCAATTTTTCAAAAGGATTCAACTTTTATGAGAAGTCAACTAAAGCCAACCCTTTGACAAAAAAAGTTGGGAAAAATTCAAAATTCATAAATACATTTCTTTTGATATTAATTTGTCTTCTGTGTCAAAAATTTCAAAAAATTTGATTAAGAACTTTGTTTTCCGAATTTTTCAGTTTCAGGTTCTAAATTGGCCAAAAGATAAAATTATTGTCAATATAATCATAATTAGGCATAGTTGATTCTTTAACATTTGGTTTAGAGACTATTTTAAATCCACTCGTGCATTCAATTTCACGAATTACTAAGTCAAAATACAAATTGCTATTTTGAGCCCTAATTAGGAGACAAAAATCGATTCTTCATGATTTGCAAATGGACAATTGTTCTTCCCTCATTTTCTTAAGACAATTCCAAATCCGAAATTTATTTTGAGAAATTCAAATAAGAACTTATTAATTTGAAGACTTTTATCCTCCAAAGCATGAGAAAGTCAAGCGACTAAGCTTCAATTGGCAAAATTCAAATTGATCCATTCAAGGTTAGTCTAATTTCATAAATCTAGGTCCAATTTTAATATTAGACCTAGATTCATTTTTGACATAAGCTCGAGCGTTTCAATTTGGAGGCCAATGTGAACGTGATAAGTGATCTTATACATAGGTAGTTAATTAGATAGGACAATTGTGGCGTTACTTGAACTCAATAAAACTAATTTGCAATTTTTGCCCATTGAATTGCAAATTTGATCATTTTAGCTCTTTAGGTTCAATTCAAAGCATCCATGGTTTTGACCAATTGTCTTTCATGATAATCATTTAATTATGTAAGTAAAAGACCCTTAGATTGCATTTATGAGGTTTAATTAGCTTAATCGAATCATAATCGGGCAATTTCTTATCAAATTGGATAAATTTTCTTTTCAAGGGACCAAATTGCATAAATCTTGAACCCAAAGGGGTCTCAAGCGAGCAAAATAGCTAGAATCAAACGAAACTAGCCAAAGCTGGTCAAGAATTGACCAAATCATACCAAATCGGTCTAACCGATCTGACTGGCCGCCAATGGTGCTGGTCGGTTCAGCCACTTGCCGACTAGTTCTAGGTCACTGGCAATCGGTTCTGGGATCCTCCTTGTATCAATTTCACTTATGCACCTTCAATTTCTTGAAATTTTTCAAATTGGTCGTCAAATTTCATCAAATTGCAAATGACCCCTTCTTAATTAGACATTTTGACGCAATTCTCAATTTTGACTCGAGTTTTCACAAATCAAGCTCACTAGATTGATTATTCAACACTTCCAGATCATAATGAAACATTTGAAATCAAATTTTGACCGTTGGATCAAAATTTCGACCGTCAGATCGAATTGACAGTCAAGATTGCTTGATTTAGATAGGGTATATATACCCATTTTCCCTCCATTTTTGGGAGCTCATTCTGAATGAAATTGACTCTCGCTCCCCAAATCTCTCTCTTTTTTCTCCTCTCTCGATTTTGGTGCCAACCGCGCCTCTCTCCTCCTTATCTTAACCAAACCGGTCTCACATCAATTCTAACTTGTTGGCTGCATGACGGCGGCCCACTGGATGCTGCTTAGCCCCCAGCAGTCCTTCTTATTCTCCTCCTTTGTTCCTTAGTAATAGCCACCATCTCTAGTGACTAACTAATCGGCCAAAGCCACTATGTCCTAGTTCGGCTCCAAGAACCGACAATCAAGTTAGTTTTCGAGTTTATCGCCTTCATTGCCTGTACAACAACTGTGATAGGTGGAGCCAATCTACTGATCAATCCTTAGTTGCATCCCCGACCTTATTGTGCTCAGGGATTAGTAGAACAGCCATCGGATTTACTCCAGTGGCCTGATCCATCAATAACGTCCAAAACCGGCTCAATCCGAGCTGGTTCTGATTTCCGCCCAAACCAGCACCATCAAGCGAATTCTAGTGTAGCCTTGATCTTCCTGAGGTTGGGGTTTGGGAAGATCCATCTCCAAAGACTCGTTGGCAATCTTTTTGTTCCACCGATAGTCTTGAAGATTGATTCCATTTCGATGTCAAGCTAGCGATCCAACTAGTTTGCAAGCAGTTCTTTCTGTTCAAATCTCGTCCTTAGCAGTTTGTAGTGGTTCGATCACATTCCGGTGAGAAAACTTCGTCCAATTATGTTTAAATCGACGAAAAAAGCAAGGTAGATCTCTTTGATCTCGAAAATTGTCAAGAGAGACCAGATTAACTAGTCAGGCTGGGGTTTGATTTTAGGACTCTATGCTATGTTTATATCCATATTGATGACTTGATTTGGCCTTAAACATGCATTTTCTAAAACAACGTTATCTTAGTTTGAGTCCTCTTAGATTTTGATAGTACACATCACAAACTTCAAGTTGATAGGTTGCACGCCCTGATTGAGTGATGTTTGACCCTCGAAAAACACCTTCAAAATTGCGTGATTCTACAGTTTTTCAAGCCAGTTTAGGTTCAATTTTGGTTCCGACATATGACTTTGCCATTTTTGCGCCGATCACTGTGATGATTTATGATAGAACTTTCCTTCATGAAAGTTGTTTGTCATCATGTCATGTATGTTTTGTTATTTTATTTTTTATTTTTGAATTTTTAGGCATGATTAGTTAAGTCAAAATCACTTAGATCTTAGCTAAGGTCAATCTACCCTATTTTGGTCCGAAATGAAATTAGGTAGAATTGAATGTGAAATTGATCTTATTTAACCTCAAGGTCTCCATGAAAGATGAACTATATGTTGTATGTGTTCAACTGATGCAAAATTTGCAAAGATTTGATTTTGTTAAGTGTGTCAATTGCATGCATTAAGGAGTAGAGGTGTTGCTGCAATTAAGGATGTCAAAGGCTCACGACAGTTTTGCCATTTTTGTTATGAATTGCATGATCTCATATAGGCTTCGGACTCTTAACAAAAAACATTTATCGTCACATATTCTTTATGTGAGATTTTTCATTAGATTTTTTGCATATCTTAAGGGGTCCAAAATCATGTCCATTCTATGATGTTAAAGTTTGAGTTAGAACTTAACATGTATGCACTTTGCCATGCCCGTATGGGTCTTTCATAGACCAAATCTTGCAATAGTTCCTTCTTGTCATTTGAACTACATGTTATAAGTTTGTGTATATGTTTTGGTCATTATATTTGAGTGCTATTTCATATGTTAAATTTGTGCCACAATAGCGCATGGTACACTTAGAAACTATTAAGTACATAATTATGAATCTCGAATCATCTTGTATTGTCATGGAATTGTATGACATTTTCACATGCCAACTTAGGATTAGATGATCACCCCAATTATTTGTCGCATTCAATTCTAAGTCGAGTGTGATTTCTTCATGCCATTTCTGCATTACTTGAGTGAATTTGAGGTTTATTAATGTATGATTGTGTTTTAGTTTCTAATTACTGATACACGCACTTTTGGAAATCTTAGCCTTAGAGCACCAAATTGACTTAGTTTGGACCTGAGCCGTTCTAGGAAGTTGTAAAGCACACCTATAGGTTACCAATGCCACTGATAAAAATAACATCAACTAACGATAGTAGCAATAAGTAAACTATTTTTATCCTTCGAGATGAGGACCTTGAGCCTTTAATACCCTTATCCTAGGCATTAAAACCTCACAGTTTCATGCGACATGTGATTTGTGCTCGCCATGTATTTGGTGGGTAAGACATCGTTCCTTACTTATCGTTGTTAGTTTTTCCTTTCTGTGCTTTAATTATGCACTCTATATATTAACGATGATATGTTTTAATCACAAATGCCCCTTTAGGTTTAGGTTGAGATGGATAAGCCTGAATTAGACGTCATCCCAATGTCGAGGAATCTTAGGGCTATATGGGAGAATTTCAACCCAAGACATCAAGATTATGTGTAGAAGTGTATAGGTTTCCTCTCAATCTTGCTAAAGGTCAAGCCTCGTATTATGATGGTGAAGGCATTGGCCTATTTTTGGAATCCCTTGACCTCTACCTTCATATCTAATCAATATAAGTTGACATCTACGATTGAGGAGTTTCGAAAAACTATTGGGTTAGGCAAGGCTTCCTTTGGGTTCATTACCCTTCCTATTGGTCAAGATTCAATCTCTCTCTTAAACCAATTCCTCAATATTCCTACCAACAAAATTAGGGCTATTCTTAAAGGAAACTCAAATTCCATGCCTTATATATTCATTGAACAACATCTCCTTAGCCTAGAGCCTAAATCAGGGAACCAAATTCCTCGTGTTTTCCTTCTCATATTCTTCGGCTTTGTGGTATTTCCACATACCCAAAAAATAATGATTCTTTAGTGACTCATGTCTTTAATCAAGTATGTGGGTTTAGGTGCTTTACACATATGATCCTAGCCAAAACTTTCACTTCTCTTAACTGATTCAAAGGAAATAGCGAGAAATTCTTAGAGCCCCATTAGGACGTCTCCAAATTTAGCTCTTTTCACATATCAAGGAATTTGCCCCTCACATGAGGATCATCAATGTCACAAAATATCACCATCCTACTTTTAGGTTTCACCAAAGAAATGAACTTTTTCCATCATGGTCTTTCTATATATGGTTCCATTTCCTCAAGAACCTCACCCCAAGCTTAATCCAATGGCATGTCTGATGGCTCAAGAATCTTGAGGTGTGCCTTGTTAAAGGAGTTGACGACCCACTCCTCCTTATGGTATTGACGGGTTTAATGTTGTATAACCCTTTAAGGATGCTTCGCCAATATCGTGTGTTTTAAATGATCCCATCAATCCTCAAGCTGGGGTTACATCGTATTGATTATTATGATGAGATCACCAAAGGAAACCAAATTGGCAATGTTGAAGCCACAATTCGAGCCACTATTGGAATTTGGTACTCCTACTCCTCGTATTATGTGGTTGCCATGGACGAAACCGACTTAAAATGAGAAATCAAGACTTATCATGCTACCATCGATTATATATTTCGTTAAGTAGAACCTAAGTTTGAGGTTCAACTGCCTGATATTCCCGAGCCTCAAGGTTTTCGACAAGCTCATATTGAGGAGCAAGAAGATGAAGCCTCAATCGATGAGGACGCTTGGCCCATGATAACAAGCGTCTCCTCATGATCTCACCTAGCCCTTAGAATTTAATCATATATTCTTTTTTTGTAAAAGGATTTCCTTTGTGCTTCCCTCCTTTCCATCAAGATTTCCCTGTATTCGTTTTCATATTACATGTAAAATCGAATTGCTTTGTAAGCATCATGAATGCAATGTCCTATTTCCTTTGTAATTATTCCATGTAATCAATAAAAATTCATGAAGATTTACATTCTCATGTAATTTTAAGAAATGGGACATCCAGATTAAATATTTTTCGTCGTCCCTTTCAATCGTATAATTTTTTTTGAAAAAAAATTGATGAGATGCTATATGATATTGGGATCATATACGCTTCTTATCACTATTTCGTCTCAAGAAAATATAAAATTAATAAGGTTTTATATATTTCTTAATTCCTCCTGACTCATATACTGATTTGAGCTCTTTTCTTGCAAAGGTACTAAAAGATGGCTGAGAAAAGGTTTATTATATGTACTCGCCACCAAGCAAGGATGGGGAATGAAGATACCCGTACTCGTGTCATCAAATTGGAGAACCAAATGGCGCAAACGATGGTGCTATTAGCCGATCTCTCCAATCAAGTTAAAAATTCGGCGTCTGTAACTCCGATTGCTACAAATTCTTCTACCACACTTGCTGATGTACCGATAACTGAACTTGCGGGGAAAGGACTTGTTGAGGAGTTTCCTACTGCTGTTTCAATAGTTATTGACCTAGAGGCTCTGTCAAAAGAGACCCTATCTCCATACTTTGATGAAGAAGGTTCAAGATGCCTCGCGAAGATCGAGGAACGCCTTTGTATGCTACAAAGTTACCAACTTCAGGGATTCGACAAACTATCACCCTTCACCAAGGTGAAAGTCCCTGAATTATGCAAGGAGCCAGAGTTTACAAGGAAGTATGATAGCATTGGGTGCTCGAAGACACATTTAAAGTACTATCTAGGCAAGATAGCTCGTTATTCCAACAATCCTCTGCTCTTGATTAACTCTTTTCAAGATAGTCTGGTCGGTCCTACACTAACATGATTTATCAAATTAGACTTGGAAAAGATCCGTACCTAGGAGGAACTTGCTAACAAATTCCTACAGCAGTATAAGTTCAACATCGAAATCACCATGACTCAAGAGTAGTTGGTTTGAATCAAGAAAAGAAGGATCGAAACATTCAGAGTCCGTGCTCAAAGTTGGAGAGCCACTACGTCTCAAGTAACCTCCCTTGTCTCATAAGGAAGCTATGAAATTTTTGGCCCCCTTCCTTTTGGTGCTGGAGGACCTAGAGCTGGGACAGATGGCACTGAAGCATCTAGATCGTGTAGAAGCTGGAGGAACGTCTTTTGTTTTTTTATGGACGTGGGCTTGTGTGGGATAGTTGAGTTGGAAACCCCCCATCCTTTCCCTGGCTGTTTATTTACACTTTTGCTTTTGAACTTGTAAGTATGTTGTACTTAGGTGGAAAAAAAACTTGTCAGTGATCTAGGTTGATTTTTTGTAAGCTCGAACGATCTTAACAGGTTTAGTAATAAAGCTTCTCATGATCTTTATCTATCATCATAGTTGGATTGTTCAATATTCGTTGGCAGGACTATTACATGGTAACCTTGTTATGTAATGCTTAGATCTTAAAATATCCATGTTATACATGCTAACCTTTAAAGGTGAATGCTGTAGTCAACGATCGAAATTAATAAGTCTTGTAATTATGATAATCCATATAATTTCCGCTTGCGCTTAGTACGTGATGCCACTGGGACGTCACACCGTGCCTGTTGGGCTGTGATAAAAATTGGAATGCATGAATGAGTGAAATTGACACGCCTGATTATGAGACAAAATTGTATGGCACGGCATGGGACGTGTCATAATGATTTGGCCTTATAATCGGGACCCTTGTGTTTATTGAAATGAAGGTTGAGGCGTTCCAATTGATTGAGTATTATTATTGCATATGGTTATGTATATGAACTGTGCTAATCTGCAGGGAGGATCTAAGATGAGGTGAGTCTCAGTGGTTGTGTGGTTAGGCCACCTCTGGGTGTAGTTCCTTTCTAATCGAGGTTTAGGGGGTGAATTTGTTGAGACATTGTCTCACCTCGTCGTGGGCTTAATTCTTTTCGGGTCCCTAGTGTGAAGAACCCGGAGCTTGAGGCAAAAGGGTAAGAAGCATAGGTAGCCCAGTAGTTCTTTTTGAAGATAGACCTCCTCTACATAGACCTTAGAGTTGGCCTCTGTGTATGAACTAGTTTGTTTCTAAGGGACGTCGAATTTTTATCGACCACCGAGGGATGTGCGCGCACTCGAGGTTTGGGGCGTGACAATGTGGACCCCGACTTCCCGGACGTTACGTTCATCCGGATTACGGTGATCCTGACGATGGATACTGGTCTCATAACGGGTCCTGTGTTGATGGGGTTTATAGTATATATGCTCGAGTCAATAGGCGTATTGTGGGGCCACTTCCACTCCCGAATGATGACGACAACGGTTCTAGCGAGGTCGAGTAGTTGGAAGACTCAGGGAAGGAAGGTTGCATTTTTGGACAAGACTAGGATGTTGTATGAAGTCGACTGTGTGAATATACTGTAGGATGGTCGGAACATAATTTTAGGTTAGCAAGAAAAAGGGAACTTTTTGGCCTTAATGTACCGACCTAAATCTGAAAGTACAAATAAATAGAAGTGCCTGGTTCTATATTTTCGTGTGCATCAATTTAAGTTATATTGGAGTCGTTGATATACGCTTCCGCATGAAAATAAAAGTAATGATAGGGAATGTTGTGGTGACCTTAACGGGTCGAGGGTCCTCACAACCTGAAGTGGTATCAGAGCCTAGGTTTTGTCTAGAGTGATAAGGTGCGCTAGTGGAAAAATGAGAGCTTATGGTGATCGCACACGTTTAGGCACGAAACGCATGTGGTTGGGTTGTTTTGAAAAACAGGTGACGAATTCTCACTCGTAAACTGCTAGTAATGATTGTGAGTTACCATCCGTGCTAGTAACATTTGTATGTTACTTATATGATCTTAGTAACGTGTAAATGTTACTTTTCCTTCTTAGTCGATTAATGACACTGGGTCACTAATTGTTCCTATGGTAAATACTCAATAACTTGTAGGAAAGCATGATACTAACAGGAAGTTCTCCCCCATCAAGGACTGAAGCCATTACTTCAAGAGCAGAACCCTGAATGGAAGATATTCTACAAGCGCTGGCCAACAATGGGAATCTAATGGAAAGGCAAGCCTAACAATAACTAGGAACAGAACATCGTACTCAAAGGTTGGTAGAGCAATTCCTGAAATTGAAGCCACCCAAGTTTACCGGAATAGGGAGTCCCGAAGAGGTGGAACAATGGATCGATGGGATAGAAAGGATCTTCCAACTGTTGAATGGCAACAACACCGAAAAGATAACTAGCGGAGTATCAGTTGGAAGGAAATGCTAAACATTAGTGGATGGCTTCTAAGGATACAATCTTCCCACTTGGTACTGCCATGACATGGGATGAGTTTGTCAAGGCCTTCAACAGAAAGCATTTCTCTAACTGTGCCAGTGATAAGAAAATAACATAATTTGTTCAACTAGAACAAAGGGACCTAACATTGGACCAATATGAAGCAAAATTTTCGGAACTGTCAAGGTATGCTCCTAAATTGGTAGAAGACCGAGAGGAAAAAGCTAAGAGATTTTTGAAGGGCCTGAGAACGGACATTAGGAGGCAACTGGTGCCTCTGAATATAAGAGATTATAATGAAATTTATGAATGGGCCCAGCTTGTGGAATAAGAAGTAATGAGGGAGTAGTTGGAAAGTAAGGAACGGATGGAGTCAAGGCGATAAATGGCACTAAGTGATACCCAAGGGGGTAAAAGACTCGATCTAACCTGGGAGCTACCTTGGGATTCTAGGAAGAGAAGGAATTTTGGAAATTTCGGGAAGACTAGGAGTGGTCACACTCCAGGTAAAGTGCCATATCAAAATAATTCCTGTCGAAGGTATGGTAAACAACATGGGCCAGGACCCTGCTTAGATCACCAGAGGTGTTTTGGGTGTGGGCAGAAATGTCACTTTAGGAGGGACTGTCCACAAGGAGGGTCGTAGTCGAACGTTGGTCTGGCGCAACAAATGCAACAACATGTAGGTGGACCACCTCCACAAGGAAAATCCACAGAGTTCGCCGGCATAAGAAAGGGTGTACGCGGTCACCCAAGAGGAAGCGGAAGCTTCTAGAAGCGTTATCTCAGGTACGATTTCTTTAAATGACAAGAAGGCTTATGCATTATTTGACACGAGTGCTACGCATTCTTTTGTGTCTAAAAGCTATAGATGACTAGGTGAAATAAAAGCCAAATCTCTTGATATGCCTCTTCGTTTTTCTACGCCACTGAAAGATGTGGTATTATCTACATTAGTATGCAAGAAATGTAAGATATCCATAGGTGGAAGAGATTAGGAAATAGACCTAGTAGTGATGGTCATGTATGACTTTGACGTCATAATAGGAATGGATTGGCTTCGTAAACAATGGGCCAGGGTGGACTGTTATAGAAAGATGACTCAATTCAACCCACTTAATCAGCCTAAATTTGAATTTTACGAAGACCAGACAAACCCCTCAGTGACTCTTATTTCAATAATGGAGGCACATGCACTTCTTGACGAAGGGTGTCAAGGATACCTGGCGGTAGTAAAGGACCATACTATAGAAGAAGCCAAACTCGATGAAATTCGAGTGGTCAAGGAATTTCTGGATGTATTTCCTGAAGAACTACCAAGACTACTATCGGAACGGGAAATCAAGTTCGTGATCAAACTGATGCCTGGAACTAAACCAATATCGAAAGCCCCATATAGAATGGCTTTGACGAAACTGAAGGAATCAAATGTACAGTTGCAAGATGTGGCACCCCACGACGGCCCCTGATCCATTAGGGTCACCACACATCATTACCTTTTTCTTCACTTGAAAGTAGATTTCTCTTATACCATAATATTTCAATAAGTTCTTGAGTTATGGGGGTCTATATCTTTTCCATTGGTCCCAGCGCAAAACATGGCAGAAGTGTATCCAACAACTCCCTTTCCTATATTCAGGAATGATGCACACCAACTAAACACTTTTATAGATAAAAGACGTACACTTTTATTTACGTAACTAGATGGACATTGTTCGACGATACATCCAAAAAGTGCCGTGGTTTCCTACACCCGGCTATACTTCAAAAGTGATCTAACGACCTCAGCAACTAGTTACTAAATGTCCATATTTTAGTGCCGGCATTCCAAAAGTTTCCTTCCTCTGCTATCCTCCTCCTCGCGGTCACACCCAGCCAGTCAATCTGTTTGCTGGTGGCGGTGGCCCCAGCGTTCGTCCATCCCGATGGACAAATATGGCTACATACTCCTAGAGTATAGGGCCGGTGGGAAGACCGATATCGAACATCATAATCACTTTCACCCGTACGAACGTCAGTCCTTGCACCTCAGGGTCCTGATATTTCAACCGTTCCCATTGTAAATCGATCGGGACTCCATAGTATGTATCGGGAGGTGCGAGCAGCAGAGGCATCTTGTCTAGTCTGAAATGTTAGTCCCCAAAAGGGGTGAGTACAACCACCTAGCAGTAAAAGATCTACTAAACTATATCATGCAGAACCATCACTATCCAATTTCTTGCAAGATAGACAAAACATATGATCAAAAGAAATGAGTATGCATCAAACCCATAAAGTTCTTTAATGCAATAGCAAGTGCAGTTTAGAAACCAAGATGCATTATTTTCTGTCACACAGGTCCCGATTATAGAATCAAACTGTTATGGCACGTCCTATTCCATGCCATAAAATTTAGTCCTATAACCAGACCACACACACACACTTAGTAAGGCTATCAGTTTTAATATTCAAAAGGTTTCACCTCCCAGAGAACCAATGTTTGCATCCCTTCGGGCATTCGCACCTAACCTGGCGTAGCGAAAGCCTCCGGCATCAGCCATTGGGCCACCGGGCATCCAGAGCGTGTTACGTCACACCTCCAGGCATCTCACACCCCACCTGGCATCACGAGGAATCTCCGGGGCGTGCCATGAAAATGGTTACCCCTACCCTCCGGAATTACGTACCGACGTACCACCAGGCATCTTGACACTCCCGGGAAAAACCTCTGGGGCTCTGCGGACCCTAGGCATCCAAAGGGCATCGACTCATTCGAACCTTTGGGCCTCCCAACTCCCGGGGCATCGTCGATCCGAGGGTCCGCCGTCATCAATCACGTCTCAGATTATTTCAATAAAACATTTTCAAAGCAATGACATCGGATGTCCCATGAGTTCTCATCAAATCTCAATGTTGAATGATATGCTAAATGCCAACACCATTTTTAAAACAACAACCACATTTGAAATCCTTTTCGGTTTTTGAAAATGCCCTTGTATAGTATCAAGTAATGTGAAACGAGGTTTTCAACGACGCATCAATACAACAACCATAGTCTTTTAAAATAGATCAATCTCATATCGATGAAATCAATTCATAAAATCGAAAGCAAGATACCAAATCCATAAAATCCATTTTCACATTTAAATTTCAAATGTTTTTCGAAATCCACATAAATAGCCTCGAGTCGCACTTGTATCACGGCTCGAAATAAAACAATTTATCAAAACCATAAGTAATTTGAAATCGGCACTTTGGCAAATCCAAATGTCAATCCCAACTCCAATGGTTTTGGGATGTTTTCTATAAAAAGTTCATAAATCTTTAAAATATAAAACATTTCTTAAAACATTTGGGTACAGTGTCATAGTACCCAAAAATTTTGATGCAATTCAAGAGATTTTCTAAAACGATTTGCGAACAAAACCTCAAGGTGCTACCACCTCAACATTTGGTGTAAAAATCGAAGGCTTAAATTGAGGTACTCACGAAAACTCCTCAATTATCTAGCCTCAAATCGATTCGGTCATTTTCGAAGTCACTATCCAACATCCAAACTCAAGTATTTCCAATCTAACTACACTATATAAGACAACAACGGCAGTGCATTACATAGGTTAGTAGACTTTCACTTGCCTTAAAGTCGGCGACGTCGAAGGTGAGGTGAATCCGAGAGCTCGCGGACTCGGTTAAGGCAAGTTGCGGAGCAACGCAACGGCATGCGGTGAGGCACAAGCCGAGATCTCTCGGGTCCTGCTACGGCAGAGAGGCGGCAACAGAATTTGAGCTACGATTGAGGTGAGATGGTGTGCTTCCCGGGCTAGCGGCAAAGAAGGCTAGTGGTTGATGATGAGGAGCGAGCAAGCTAATGTGAGAATTCTAATCTTAATCTACCGAAAACCTCGCTGGACGAAGAGGGTTTGAACTGCCGAGAGAGAAGAAGAGACGACGTTGAAGAAAATGAGGCAATTGCGTTGGTCTTCGCCGAATTTAGAGGTCGGTTCAAGAAATGAGGGTCTCTCTCTCTCTCTCTCTCTCTCTCTCTCTCTCTATCATTTTCTTTCTTCAGTCCGCACGCTAGTTGGCTAATCTAGTCAACTAAGAAATCCGATGGCAGCAGGAAATGGTGACACCACACGTAGCCGTGTCTTCATATGGGGAGTCTTCTTTCCTTCGGTGCCACCTGTTGAAGCTCACGCACATACGTGGCCGCTACGTGCCTCAAGTCAAAGAAGAAGAAAAAGTCACGGCAGCGGTTGGCATTAGTTCGAACGCTGCTCATGCAAGGGAACACCTTGCATTTCCCATGCAAAGGCGTGTCTCCCTTGCATGCATGGGTTTCTACGGGTCAACCACGAAGGAGAGAAGAGAAGATGTGGCCGTTGCTCGAGTCTTCTAAGAGAGGGAAGCGTGGCTGCAGCAACGGAAGTCAACGGTCTTCGAGTGGACGTCCAGCGTTGCATGGAGGAGAATTCTACGTGGCTACTCCTTCGGTCAACACTTCCTCTTTATTTGACCATCAAGTGGACGTCTAAAAGAACGTGGCTGCATGGGTCAAACAATTCTTCTGGCGGTCTTTTATTGACATAATTAAATGATTATCGTGAAAAACAACAGGCCAAAACCATTGGTACTTTAAATTGGGTTTAAAGGGCTAAAATGGTCAAATTTGCAATTAAATGGGCAAAAATTGAAAATTAACCAAAATTGGGTTCAATCAATGTCCCAATTGCTCTATCTAATGAACTACCCATATGCAAGATCACTCTTCACCTTCAAATTGTTCTTAAATTGAAACGCTCAAACTTATGTCAAAAATGGATCTAGGCCTAATGTCAAAATTGGGCCTAGAATTATGAAATTAAACCATAGCCATGAATGGGTCAATTCTAATTTTGATTATTGAAGCTCAATTGGTTGATTTTCTTATACTCGGGAGGATAAAATTCTTCAAATTGATAAGTTCTTGTGTGAATTTCTCAAAATCAATTTCGAATTTGGACTTGTCTTAAGGAAATGAGTGAGAAACAATTGTTCGTGTCATGCCCCGATCCTCCAAGCATGTGCCCATCCCGGCTTGGTCGGTTAAATAGCGATTTCTCAGGATGCATCACCGACCCTTCCATTTTAATGCACATGCGGAAGCAATTATATAATCCCTAGACAACAACACTATAGGATAGGAAAGTAGGGCCATATAATTTTGAAAACCAACACCACACTCATATATATATACAAAGCAAATCATATTGTATATTTTACAATCTGAACTATAAAAGTTAGGTCCTACACAAAACCAGTTCAAAAAATAGAGTCTGCAAAATAGGGGTGAGGTTCCAAACAACTATGGGTCCTTGTCCTCCCCATCATCTCCCTCCATACTCCAGTGGAATACACGGGAGAATCTGGATCTTCAAGGTCAAGATCCACCGGATCTACCACCAAACCTCCTCCAGGGTCTGCAGTGCCCTTTCCAAACGCAACCTCCATCTCAGATTTCGGTATGGGGCCCTCTCTCTGTCCATTACGATATAGGCGATACCATGCCCTGTATTGATGGGGCACCTTTTTGGTAAACCCGCATCAACCCAGATTATGGACTTCACCAGTTCGTACTCCAGTCCCTGAGGGTGCCCATGAACCGAAACATAGAATGACCAAAATGGTTAGGAGGAACTACTATCTATGGACCTGAAATGTCATCCCACAATGGGATGAGACGACGTCTCAGCAAGTTCAACCCCCTAAGATCTGACTGGGAAGAAAATACACCCTGAGAGCTACCTAGGCACAATCACGAGTCGGAGGACTTACCTTAGCCTCGATTTCCTTCTTGCAAGTCAATACAATTTATAATTCATCGAATCACATCATCACATCGAATCGAATCATCAATCAATCAACTCAGTCGATTCCATGTCATTAAGACCCTTCCCAGGTCATCTCATCCAATACTATCTATAAAGTCCGACCCTGTCCAAGACTGCTTACTCTAAGCTGATATATAAATAGTATAGCTCACTAGAAGCTGCTTGTTATATTGATATAGTATATTATTATGCTCACCAGAAGCTGCCGGACATATCGTTATAGTATACCATATATGCTCACCAGAAGCTGCTAGATCCACTGATTTGATATATTCATTATGTTCATCAGAAGCTACCAGATCCACTAATCTGATATATTCAACCAATTCACTATTCATTATGTGGGTACACGGTCGGCCTTAAGCCAAAATATAATATTTTCTCACTTGAAAATCCCACAAATTTCACCAATCCATAAATTCATTTTTTGTGTTGTAAACTGATGCTCGGTGATTTTCCAATTAATTACTGAAATTAATTATTTTTGGAATAATTTCCCAAAATCACAATTGACCTCCAATAAGCACAAAATAATAGTCAATTAAATAAACAGATCACACCACTGCAATCAGCATAAAATTCCGGTCACTGACTATCCCAGTCTAATTTTCAGAAAATAAATAAATAATTAACTAATTACGGAAATTAATTAATAAATGTTGAAAATGCATACTTAAGCTCGTAAAGCCTAATTAAATGCCAAAATGGGTGCGGAAAAATTTTGAGAATCGTTAAATAAATACTAGAGCGTATTGCACTAAACTAACCACCTAACTTGCATCGGTAATTAACTAATTCACTAACCCATTCTAACTAACCACCTAAAACAAGCTTAGTCTAAATTAATCAACCCTTAAATGTCATTAATTTACTAAGCGAGGATTAGTGAGTTAAACTCACTTGATTAATGATCTGCTTGGATCAAAATGACGGTGAGGCGGAGAGGGACAAGAATTTCCAAAGCGGGACCGCCTTTCGATGTTCGGAAAGCACCAAAGCAGGCCAAAACAATAGCTACAAGACACACAAACTTCGGCTCTGCTCGGTGGCCGAACAAGCTGGATGGAGGCTTGGTTGAGGTGGAGATGGGCTGAGATGTGCTGAACCAGGTCCAGACGGGTTGGGTGACACTTCATGGGAGCAGAGGGAGCTCTGGTGGCGACGGGACGAGCTGGAGCGGGACCGGTAAGCAAGAAGGCGCGGGACTGGCGCACGAACGGGCGAGCACGCGGGGCAGTGAGCAGCATGCGAAGGTGGTTTGGCAGTTAGCTTGGCTACTCCGGCGGCTTGCTAGCTTCGATTTTTACTATTATGAGTTTGTGGGATTTTGACCAGCAAGAAGAGGGGGAGGAGGAGGCTGCTTGACGGTGGGGAAAGAGAGAGGAAGGAGGAGGAGGGAGGGGGGGACAAGTTGGCTTGGAGGGGGCCTACCATGGTCTTCCTCATCCTCTTTGGTCCCCTTGACCTTAGCCCACCACCAACTGGATTCGATGGCCAATTCCCAACCACCATTTCCCTTCTAGAAGCCTTTTGAAATGGTCCACAAGCCATGGGTGAGGGGGCATACGAATTTGTACATATTTTCCCTCAATTTGGACCCAAATGCTTCTTGAATCAGTTCAACCTAGGCTACTGAGTAGCTTTTAGAAATTTTTAGTGCAAATGACCCGTAGTCGATTTTCTTTGAGCCACAATGAACCCATTGACACATTGACAACTCTTGGTTGTCGTGAAAATCTTGAGGATTCAAATATAGACACAGGGTACCAAAATGAAAGAAAAATCAATTTAGTGCCGATTGACGAGAATTTTGTAATTTAGTGGAATCACCCACGTTTAGTCACACATCTCTGTCGAACCGACCTATCTCTAATTTATAATCGATCTTTACTATGCCAAAATGATCTCTGCATATGAGCATATGGAGTAGTCGAGTCTTGGTCGAATTCTCAAGTCTAATGCATGAAAATCCCTTAATAACTTCCCCAACTAGTCTAGTTTTCACAGGAGTAATTAGCTCTGAGAACAACACTATAAGCACGTTGATGAAAAGCCCAATTAATTTAATTGAAAGCAGAATTGAAAAATTCAGGATGTCACAACTTTTCCCTTCTTATAAAATTTCGTCCTCGAAATTTAAACCATTACAATACTTTAAGCAAAAGGGTGGGGGTACAACTGTCTCATCGACTCTTCAGTCTCCAGGTTGCTCCTTTAGTGCCGTGGTGTTGCCAGACCACTTTGACCAACGGGATGATCTTTGTACGTAGAACTTGCACTTTTCTATCTACAATCTAAACCGGGCTTTCAACGTATGACACTCGGTCATCCACGTCCAATTCTTCAAAATTAAGAACATGGGTCGAGTCAAGCTGGTACTTCCTCAACATCGACATGTAAAAGACGCCGTGCACTTGCGCCAATCTTGGCAGCAACGCAAGACGATACACTAGGGTCTCGATTCTCTCTAGAATTTTAAATGGACCTACATACCTTGGACTCAGTTTTCCTTTCTTACCAAAGTGCGAAGTTCCCCTCATTGGTGACACTTTTAGAAAAACGTGATCACGAACTTGTAATTCCAATGGTCTCCGACGCTTATCTGTGTAACTTTTATGTCGGCTCTGGGCGGTCTTTAGTCTACCTCTGATAACTAAAACTGCATCCACTAACTGTTGAGCCAACTCTGGGCCTATAATCTTTATTTCCCCAACTTCATCCTAACAAATTGGTGTCCTATACACTCTGCCATACAACGCTTCAAAGGGAGCCATCTAAATGCTCTGTTGATAACTATTGTTGTTGGCAAATTCCACTAGATGAAGCTGTTCTTCCCAACTTCCTTTAAAATCTATCACACAAACTCGTAGCATGTCCTCGAGGATTTGAATCGTCCTCTCAGATTGGCCATCCATCTTTGGATGATATGTCGTACTATACTGTAGCTTCGTACCTAAAGCACTCTGCAAACTTTTCCAAAATGCAGCTGTGAATCTTGGGTCTCGGCCTGAAGTTATCGTCACCGGCACTCCATGCAGTCGAACTACCTATCACATGTACAACTCTGCGTGTCTATCCAAATTGAGGTCCTTTTGCACTGCAATGAAGTGAGTCAACTTTATCAGTCTATCGACCACTACCCAAATAGAATCATTTCCTCTCTGACTCCTCAGTAAACCGGTCACGAAATCCATCGTGATACGCTCCCATTTCCACTCTGGGATCTCGAAAGGTTGCAAAAGTCCTCCCGGCTTGCAATGTTGAGCTTTGACCTGCTGACACGTCAAACACTTGGTGACATGCTTGGCAATGTCTGCCTTCATACCAGACCACCAATAGTGTTGACGTAGATTCTGATACATCTTGGTACTGCCAGGATGAATGCTATAACTGCTACAATGGACTTCTAACAAGATATTCTCTCTAAGCTCTACATCGTCAAGTACAACTAAATGTCCTCGGAACCTCAATGTTCTGTCATCAGAGATCTGAAAGTCAGATTTTCTCTTATCGGTATCCTCTTGTAAAATCCTCTGAACATCTAGGTCTATCAGTTAGAGTAGTTTGATCCTGATCTGGACAACCGGCTCAATAATGAGGGTGGCCATAAGATTCGAAACGTGGTCTACCTCAAATTTAAACACCGAATCTCGTGCTCTCTCGATTAAATTCCACTCCTTAATTAGTATATGAGCAACTAAAGACTTTAGACTCAAAGCATCGGCAACCTTATTCGCCTTTCCTGGGTGATATAGAATATCACAATCATAGTCTTTCAGTAGTTCCATCCAGCAGCGCTGTCTCATATTCAACTCCTTATGAGAGAATAGATATTTGAAACTTTGATGATCAGTGAAGATCTATAATCTTTCTCCACACAGATAGTGTCTCCGAATCTTCAGAGCGAAGATAATTGCCGCGAGTTTTAAGTCATGCGTCAGGTAATTTTATTCATTAGGCCTTAACTAATGGGAGGCGTATGCAACAACCCTTCCATGTTGCATTAGCATGCAACCTGAACATCATGAAAGCAGGTGGAGCATTCATCAACCCAAACGGAATTACAATAAACTCATAATGACCATATCAAGTACGAAATGCTGATTTAGGAATGTCTTCCTTCCTGATCCTCAGCTGATGATATCATGTCCTTAAGTCGATCTTCGAAAATATCGATTCTCCTTGCAACTGATCGAACAAGTTGTTGATCCTCGAGAATGGGTACTTATTCTTGATCGTCACCTGATTGAGTTGACGATAGTCGATGTACAGGCACAACGAACCATCTTTCTTCTTTACTAACAGAACTTATGCTCCCCAAGGTGATGCACTGGGACATATAAATCCCTTATCTAACAATTCTTGCATCTACACCTTCAGTTCTTTCAATTTAGACAACGCCATTGGGTAAGGAGCCTTAGAGATTGGCTCTCTCCCGAGTGCTAGTTTGATCACAAACTCGATCTCTCTCTCTGGCAATAAGCTTGACAATTCTTTCAGGAATACATATGGAAATTATTGCACCACTACGATATCTTCAATCTTTAGCTCCTCAACTGTCATATCCACAATAATGGCAAGGTAACCTTGACAACCCTTGTCTAACAAACGGGTTGCTTTAGCCGATGAGATCAAGGTAATCGAGGATCCTCCTCGATTCCCAACAAACTCGAATCTCTCACCCTCTAAGGGGTTAAACAAAATCATCCATGCCAATTATCAAATCAAAGTCATATATGGCTAAGACTATTAAGTTTATTTTCCCCTCTCGCTCACCAATCGATAACTTGCAACCAGAACAAACCAAAGTAGCTAACACATTATCCTTCAATGGTGTAGATATGCTAACCACTTACTCCAATAATACATAACTTAATCCTTTCAGCTTAACATACTGCTCGGCAATAAAGGAATGAGTTGCTCCTGGATCGAATAAAGCATAAGTAGGATGGTCGTTTAACGAAACCATACATGCAGTCACATCAAGCATGTCCTCTACCTGACCTATGGTGATGGCGTACATTGTTCCCTGAGCTGGGGGTCTAAGCTGTCCACCCTGCGGTGCGTTCTGAGGCGCGTACCCTCTTATTTGTCCCAATGGTGGTGGCGGCGGTAACTGCGGTTGTCCTCTTGGTCGCCTAAGACAATCTTTAGCAATGTGACCCTGTTGGCCACACTCGAAATAAGCGCCCTTCCCTCGAGGGAACGAGGCTATACCGTGTCGCCTTCCACATAAGTGACACAATCCATTCTATTTTGACCCTGGTTTTCCAATCCCATCCTTCTTGTTGGGCGAGACCTGAAATCTCCCTCTGCCCACAGGCCTCTTCCCATGTCGGATCCCTTCTCAGCTCGATGCAAACCACGATCTAGATGCGACGGCTCTTTCATTTTGATCTCTCTCGATCATCTAGACCCGCTCGTACAGGTCATTGTAATTTCTCAGATTCAGCAAAATCAGTGGACTCTTCAACTCCGGCCTAAGTCCGTCTCTGAATCTTCTCACTTAATTTGCTGGATTCTCTACCAATTCAGGAGTGTATTGCGATAGTTCAACGAACTTCGCCTCATATTGATCTACAGTCATGGAGCCTTGGCGAAGGTGTTGAAACTCGGCCATCTTCATCTCTCTGGCAATCTCAAAAAACTATTTACCGTTGAAGACCTCAACAAAGGCGTTCCACTCCGGGGCGACACCTTCGGGAAATACCGCTCCTTGGGTGGTTCTCCACCAAGTATTCGCAACTCCCTCTAGCTGGTAGGTTGCGAGGACCACCCTCTCAGTCTCATTGCACATCAATAGTGCAAAGGTCTTCTCCAGTCCTTGGATCCACAAAGTAGCAGGTTAGGGGTCTCCTGCCCTAGTAAACTTCGGTGGATTCAATTTCAAAAAATGTTCCACCAATTTATGAATCGTCACCTAGTGACCACGATTCCTGGCGGAACCTTAGTGGGTGCGGTGACAGCAACAGCATTGGCAACGGCAATAGCGGCGGCCGCAACAGCGGTGGTGAAGGCGGCAGCTTGATTTTGGGCGTGCTGTCCCATCATTTCTCTCATTGCATCCGGGGCTTGCGTGATCCCGACGGTACCCAGATCACTTGGGACTACTATCCCAGCACCAACAGGAGGTGGTGCTTCGCCGCTGGTGCTAGCTTGTGCTGGCGCCTTACCTCGGCCTCTTCTGGTACCAACCCCCGTTGGCATCCTACCCTGAGTTACAGCCCTGACGGTTCTCTTACTAGGAGTCCTCTGCTCTTGATCGCTCATGCTAAAGGTTCTTTAAAGAAACCTGCTCACTAGAAGTTGCCAGATCCATTAATTTGATATATTCAACCAATTCACTATTTTTATCATACCCTGATAAAAATGTTCATGTGTGGGTACACGGTCAACCTTAGCCAAAATATAATATTTTCTCACTTGAAAATCCCATGAACTTCACCAATCCATAAACTAATTTTTGGCGTTGTAAACTGATGCCTGGTGATTTTTCAATTAATTACTGAAATTAATTATTTTTGGAATAATTTCCCAAAATCACAATTCACCTCCAATCAACACAAAATAACAGTCAATTAATAAAAAGATCACACCACTGCAATGTGGCATTCCAAAATTCATGGCAATCTCTAGAAGCATTAAAGTCTATGAATGGGTGATGGAAGTACCATAAAGTTATATTGTAGCCTTTTGATCCATAAATTGCAATGAGATTTTTGGCCAAGCTTTTAATGAATAATTATTTGATAGGAAAGAAAATTCTATCATTGGCCATGTGTTTTATAAGTTGAAATCTATTAATTCTTGTTGCAAGTTTTATGGTTGTATAGATTTCAATTAAGTATTTTGATGAGTGGGGGTTTAGGTGAGATTTTTAAAAGGAGAGTGGACCGAAATTCTTGGGCCAAGCCAGCCCACAACCCCCCATTCGGCCTTTTGGCTTGGCCCGCGAAGCCCCAAAGGAAAGGGCTGCCGTCTGATCGACCCATGAAGCCCCAATGGGCCGTTGACCTAGCTGGCCCCAAGCCTAGCCGGATGCCCCCTTCTCTTTTACAATTGGCCAAGTGTAGTTTTCCTTGTTGCCAAGTGTAGGTGGTCATGCATGCAACCTAATGATGGCTAATGATGAAGGAAGTGGAAATTAGTGAGGGGAAGAGGAGCGGATTAACCGAGAGAGGGAAGGGGCTTCGCACGAGAGAAGAGAGAAAGAGAGGAAGAGAGAAAGGAAGAAAAGGAAGAGGGAGAGAGACCGTGCGTGCGAAGGGAATGAGAAGGTCTGTTCACCGCCGTCTGTCGCCGCCGTGTCCTGCCGTTGTGCTCGCTGCTCAGTTGCTGAGTTCACTTGGTTTGGAGGCAAGTGGGATCCCTTGATCTACTCTTGCTTGTTGTGCTTGGTGTGTGTGATTGAATGATGTATAGGATGTGTAAAATTTGAAGTTATAAGAGTGGTGCTCTAGTCTAGTGTGCTGTTCTTAAGAAAAACAGCTCGACCTTGGATGTTCTAGTGACTTGCATGCGATGTGCTAGTTGAAATTTGGCTTCGACTTCTAAATGAAAGTTGTAAACGACTTCTTGGAGTATAACATACACAAATTTGGGACAAAACAAACAAGAATAGGTAGGTGAAATCGTTGTTCTTTGGAAAGACTAGATCTGGAAATTTGGTACCAACCCTTGATGAATCCATGGACTGTAAGGCAACATTTTTGTCGAAATTCCACTTTGATTTCTTAACAAAAGTTGTAAAGGAAATCTTGAGGTATAACATATAAAAAATTTAGAGAAAACAAACAAGAATAGGTAGGTGAAATCGGGGTCCTTTGAAGATGATTAGATCTGGAATAACGGTACTAAGAACAGGGGTATTAACCGTTCATATTTATTTATCTAGGATGAATTTGATTTCAATGTCTCCATGAAATATCTACCTTATGATCTTGGCTATCACATATTCGAATTTCATAATTTTTGAAGGTCGTTTGGGTATTTAATCGGAAATGTTTCTAAAACTGTGCAATCTGATGTGTTAGGACTTTGAAAGTTGCAATGCGTGGACTGTATCATTTTATATGAGATTCTTTTGGTGTAGTGTTTTTCATGAAATATCTGCCTTTATGTCTTATCTATAACATATTCGAATTTCATAATTTATGGAGTTCATTTGGGTATTTAATTAAAAAAATTTCTAAAACTGTGCAAACTGGATTGTGCGAATTTCAAAAGCTGTAATGCATGGACTATTCTGTTTTGTGTGGAATTCTGGTGTAGTGTTCTTCATGAGATAACTGCCTCTAGATCTTGTCTATGATGTATTAAATTCTTAGAATTTATTAGGGCCAATCACTAAATCTTAAGGAGTGTTAATTAAAAGAATGCATTCCGTTTTTAAAATAATAATAATAATCCCTAAGTTTTTCCCCATGATTTATAATGTTTTTAAGCGATTGATCTTGCTGCACATGTGATGACATTTGGCATTTCATATAATATCAAAAGCTGAATTTGACCTTTGTTGCCATCACATTATATGCCATGTTGACATTGCGATGTAAATGTGAAAATGAAATATGATGAATGAGAATATCGTCGGAGGTGTGAGCCGACGATGCCCCGGGAGTGTCGGGATGCCCGAAGGTGAGTGCCGGATGCCCGGAGGTGTGTGCCGGATGTCCTCAGGAGTTTTGAGATGCCCGGAGGTGTGTGTCAGAGGTTCCTCGCGATCCCAGGTTGGATGTGAGCGATAAAATGTGGGACGCAAATTACTGGTCCCGGGAAAGAAAAATGCTGTGATCCAATTGAAAGATAAAATTTGAAATTGAATCATGCGCATAAACGTGGGCATATATGCATGGCTGTTTTGATGTTATGTGTACAAGTACATGGTGGTATATGCACATAGTATGATGGCATATATGCATGGCTATTTTGATGTTATGTGTACAAGTACATGGTGGTATATGCACATAGTATGATGACATATATGCATGGCTATTTTGATGATATATGTGTGGCACCCCAAACCCGGTAAGGTCGCCACAGATACTTATCGCTACACCTAATGAACACTAGTTACATCTCTTAGTAGAAGCATCGTAGTTCCTAGGCATTTCTTTTTTTTAAAATGGTCCCAGCGCGACTCATTAGCGGAAGCATAATTTAATATCACCATCTCTCCCTCCAACAATCATGATACAATGCACATCACTAATTTCCATAGGAAAAGACAAAGCCGAGCCACTTTTATTTACATATTTTCAAGATGGATTTTCTCGAGTCGGTACATCAAAAGAAAGGCCAAGACTTCTCGCAACACTCGGCCATAACCCCAAAAAGAAACACTCGACCCACTATGTTCATCGTGTAAGATCCCCCCCATCAACTAGTGTCGGCTATTTCCCAAAATGTTGCAACTCCTACTCCTCACGCGCGGGCCGTCACACCCATCCTGGTGCGTCAGGCGGTGGTGGTGGCAGCATCCCCCGCATCACTCCATCTCGACGAACGTGAACAGATATGAACTCCTGAACGACTGGACCCCCAGCCAGGCCCACATCATACATCACGAATGTACGAATCCGAATGAACGTCAAACCAGGGATGGTGGGACAGTCGATCTCCGCCCACTCGACCTCCACATCCGAAGGAAGGCCGTAAAAGACGCCCCGCGTGACAGTAGGGAGCGGCATCATACTAATCTGAAATGTTGGTCCCTGAAGGGGTGAGTACAACCACTCAGCAGGTAAAGGACCAATAAACCACTCAATGCATCATACAGTACAATCATAGCATAACACATATCATTTAAGTATCCATGCATAATTTACCTTGATATCATGCATATGTCATCATATCTCACGTACATGCATCATCATATTACATGTGCCATCATACCATAGGTGCACATACATCCATGCACTTAACATCAAATCACATGTTTTCATCATGCCATAGGTGCACATACATCCATGCACTCATCATCAAATCACATGTTTTCATCATGCCATAGGTGCACATACATCCATGCACTCATCATCAAATCACATATCATCATCATGCCATAGGTGCACATACATACATGCACTTATCATCAAATCACATGTTATTGTCATGTCATAGGTGCACAAACATCCATGCACTTATCATCAAATCACATGTCATCATCATGCCATCATGCATACATGTGACCACATTTTGCATGATTTAATTTCAACTCATGCTTTTTCAAATTGAATTGCCAATTTGCCACATATCTCTTTCCCGGGATCAGTAATTGCATCCCACATTTCTATCGCTCGCACCCAACCTGGCATCGCGAGGAACCTCCGGCACACACCTCCGGGCATCCGGCATACACCTTCGGGCATCTCGAAACTCCCGAGGACATCCGGCACACACCTCCGGGCATCCGGCTCACACCTCCGAGCATCCTAACACTCCCAGGGCATCGTCGGCTCACACCTCCGACGGTCATTCATATTCTCATACATCTCTTTTCTAATTTCACACTTGAAATGTTCAATGCAATTGATTTAAATTGCTCTTTTGAAATCATGCAATATGCATTAGGAAAATTGTCCTTTGATGAAATGGTTTAAATGAAATCTTTCTTTGAGATCATGGAAAATTCATCATTTTCTTTAACGTCATATGAAATGCATGAAAGCCATCACACCATTGCATGAATAATAATCTAAAGTCTCATAATTCACATAATAATTCATACGGATCACGCATCACAGCATGGAATAATTCGAAAATGTACAGCTTACACAGTTTTTAAAACACAGTCCATTAAATAGACAAATGACCTTCAAAAATCACGAAATTTAGGTATGTTGTAGTCAAGACATAGATAAAGATATTTCATGAAGAACATTTCTCCAAAAGAAATTTGTACAGAATGATATAAGTCATGCATGTCAATAATTCCAAGTCCGAAACACACCCATTGCACAGTTTCCATGTCACGGTTGATTTAATATGTAAATGACCTTCAAAAATCACCAAATCAGAGCATGTGCTAGATAAGACTTATAGGTAACAATTTCGTGAAGAACACATGGCCAAAGGAGATTCACACAAAAAGATATAGCTCACCATTACAACATGCAAAATTCGGACAAGGTCATATTGCGCAGTTTTTGGAATAATTCGATTAAAATACCCAAAAGATCTTCCCAAATTCTTAAATTTTACCAGGTTATAGTCAAGGTCCTAAAGTAGATTTTTCATGCAGACATCTAGGGCCGATTCGTTCTCAATAATGTTCTACAGTCGTACGAAGTTCCTGACTGTAGCACCGAAATGTCCAGTATACTTTACTCCGAAATATCGAGTTCTTACCTACTTATCCTTCTTTGTTTCCTCTGAAATTTTGATATGTTTTGTCTTAAGAGATCCCCTACAACTTTCATTAAGAGATCTAAGTGAAATTTCTAAAGTATAAACACCATATGGGTCCAAGAAGTCTCGGGTGTCCTAGTACCATTTTTCCAGCATCCTAAAAACTAGGACAAAATCATCAAGAGACCACAAAACAATTTCAGATCTAGCATTTTTCGTAGAGGGAGGGTTTTGCCCCTCAAAACTCAACCATTTAATCCCAAATTTTAGTATGTTGTAGTTTGAGATGTTTTCTACAACTTTCATGAAGAAGTCAAAGCAAGAATCCGACTCAAACCACACATGCAAGCCTCTACAACATTCGGAGTCCAACGGTATACTCGAAAAACAAAGGGCATTTTCAAAACAACTCATTCTAGCTTCGGTTCTTTAGACCCTAAACACCCAAAATTCAACACTAATCCAAACACACATGCAAGAGCAGCAAATGGATCCCAACTTGCCTCCAAAATCGAACCAACGACGGCACACGGACGGCGAAGGGCGGATGAATGGACGACAGGCGTGCGGGCGAGCGGCTCTTTCTTCTCCTCTCTCTCTCGGTTTCTCTCTTTCTCTCAAAATCTCTCTCTCTCTCTCTCTCTTGGCTTTCGACCGAACCTCCTCTCTCTCTCACTCCCTTAACCGGTTGCTTTTCCCCCTAAAGGTCTTCCCCTCCATCATTAGCAATGATTTAGGGGTGCATGAAGGACAAATGGCAAGAGAGTTTGGGACAAATGGGGGAGGACATGCAAAACCGATCCCCCCCCCCTTGCTCGGTCGAAGGCCCCTCAATGGGCTTCATGGGCCCAGCCAAAATGGCCCACTTTAGGCCCTTTATCCTTGGGCCTAAAGTTCAATCCAAAAACTTTTTTTTTTTTTTTTTACATTTTTACTTTTTAGCAATTCCACTTAATTCCCTCTCTTAGTTGATTCCCATTTCCAATTTCACATGGTCAAAAACTCGTAACATTTAATCTATAGGGATTAAATCTATGAGATGCATAGCCAATAATAAATTCTTCTTATTAATTTATCCCAAAATACTAATTTTAAAAACAAGCATACAACTCTTAGTCTTAAGAGAAAACTAATGGCTAAAACATAATTCAAAGGAAATTTCATTACCTAATTATGTGTTCTAATACATCTTAGGGCTTGTCTCTAATTTTTTATTTTTTTTTGGGATGCCACAATTCTCCCCTCCTTTGAGAATTTCATCCTCGAAATTAAACGGTACTCACGTCTTTTTGAAACAAGTAGGGGTACTTTTCCTTCATCTGATCTTCACTCTCCCATGTGGCTTCTTCCATATCATGATGTCGCCATAATACCTTAACCAATGGGATTCTCTTGGTCCTGTGAATTTGCTCATTTCGATCCAATAATTGCACAGGCTCTTCGATGTACCTCACTTTCTCATCCACTTTGATGGCTTCATGATCGAGTATGTGACTAGGATCTGGCTGATACTTTCTTAGCATTGACACATGAAACACATCATGTAAATTTCCCAAATTAGGAGGCAGCACCAAACGATAAGCTACATCTCCTATCCTTTCAAGTATTTCAAAAGGTCCAACAAATCTGGGACCCAACTTTCCTTTCATTCCGAAATGAGATACTCCTTTTAACAAGGATACTTTAAGAAATACGTGATCCCCCACACTAAACTCTAAAGGCCTTCTACGCTTGTCCGCATAGCCCTTTTTGTCTACTCTAGGCTGTCGTAAGTATTTTCCTGATAATTTCAACGGCCTTAGTGGTATCTTGTATCAATTCAGGTCCTGTCAATCTTCTTTCACCTACCTCGTCCCAACAGATAGGGGTTCTGCATCTTCTCCCATATAATGCTTCATATGGGGCCATGCCTATACTTTTCTGAAAACTATTGTTATAGGCAAATTCTATCAAATGCAAGTGTTCTTCCCATCTTCCTCCAAAGTCAATAATACAGGCTCTCAGCATATCCTCTAGAGTTTGTATCACTCTCTCTGTTTGTCCATCCATTTGAGGGTGATAAGCAGTATTGAATTGAAGTTTTGTCCCTAAAGCATTTTGCAGACTTCGCCAAAAATTTGAGGTAAATCTAGAGTCTCGATCCGAGGTGATCATTACAGGTATACCATGCAGACGTATTATCTGGCTTACATAAATCTCAGCAAGTCTATTCATTGAATAGTTCATACGGACTACTAAGAAATGGGCAGACTTAGTTAAACGGTCCACTATTACCCAAATTGAATCGTGACCACTTGATGTCCTTGGCAATCCTTGCACAAAATCCATCGTTACATGCTCCCACTTCCACTCTAGTATGTCTAGTGGTCTCAAGAGTCCTGCAGGTTTGCGATGTTCCGCCTTCACTTGTTGGCACGTTAAACATTGAGAAACATACTTAGCCGTATCCGTTTTCATACCATTCCACCAAAATTGCTGACGCAAATTTCTGTACATTTTTGTACTACCTGGATGAATACTGTATCTACTCTTATGTGCATCCGACAAAATCTCCTTCTTTACTTCTTCGTTGTCGGGTACACAAAGTCGTCCTTGACATCTTACCGCTCCATCTTCAGAAATTTGAAATTCTGGTCTCTTCCCTAAAGACACTGCCTCTTTTACTTTCATAATCTCTGGATCAGACTTTTGCAGGGCCTTAACTTTCTGAATGATTTCCGGTTCGATCCTTAGAGCTCTAAGCATACCAGTAAGACCATCCACTTTTAATTTAAATTCCGAGTCTACTACGGACTTTAATAAACTCCATTCTGTCATTCTTAAACTAGCCATCTCCATGGCTAACTTACGGCTAAGAGCATCTGCTACCTTGTTTGCCTTTCCTGGATGGTATCGTATCTCATAATCATAATCCTTTAACAATTCCATCCACCTCCTTTGTCTCATGTTCAACTCTTTTTGTGAGAACAGATATTTTAGGCTCTTATGATCCGTATAAATCTCAAACTTTTCCCCATACAAATAATGCCTCCATATCTTCAAGGCGAACACTATAGCTGCCAATTCTAGATCATGCGTTGGATAATTCAGTTCATGGGGTTTTAATTGCCTAGATGCGTAGGCTATGACTTTGCCATGTTGCATCAAAACACATCCCAATCCTTTGTGAGATGCATCACTATATACTGTGAAACCATCCGGTTCAGAGGGTATAGTCAAGATTGGGGCCGAGGTTAACTTCCTTTTAAGTTCTTGAAAGCTCCTTTCACATTCCCCACTCCATTCAAATTTTGCATTCTTCCGAGTTAATTTGGTTAAAGGGCCCGCCAATCGTGAAAATCCTTCAATAAACCTCCGGTAATAACCGGCCAGTCCTAAGAAACTCCGTATTTCAGTGGGTGTGGTCGGTCTCGGCCAATTTATTACCATCTCAACTTTTGCCGGATCTACTGCAATTCCTCCTCCTGACACCACGTGTCCTAAAAATATTATCCGGTCCAACCAAAATTCACACTTGCTGAATTTGGCATATAACTTGTGATCCCTCAGAGTTTGCAGAACTAACCTCAAGTGTTGCTCATGTTCCTTTGGCCCTTTCGAATAAACTAGGATATCGTCGATAAAAACAATCACAAACTGATCTAAATAGAGCTTAAATACCCTATTCATTAGATCCATAAATGCAGCTAGTGCATTTGTCAATCCAAATGGCATGACAAGGAACTCGTAATGTCCATAACAAGTCCTAAATGCAGTCTTAGGAATGTCTTCTTTCTTAATTCTTAGCTGATGGTATCCCGACCTTAAGTCAATCTTAGAGAAAACCGAACTTCCCTGGAGTTGGTCAAATAGATCGTCAATTCTAGGCAAAGGATACTTATTTTTAACGGTCACTTGATTCAGTTGTCTATAGTCAATGCACAAACGCATCGACCCATCCTTCTTTTTCACAAATAGAACCGGTGCACCCCAAGGTGAAGCACTTGGCCTAATGAATCCTTTATCAAGCAACTCCTGTAGTTGCACTTTCAACTCCTTTAGTTCCATTAGGGCCATCCTGTATGGGGCTTTCGATATTGGTCCTGTTCCAGGCATCAGCTCAATTTCAAACTCAATCTCTCCTTCTAGGGGCAATCCAAGCAACTCTTCAGGAAATATGCCTTGAAATTCACTTACTACCCGAATTTCATCAAGTTTAGGCTCTTCCTTGGTACAATCTTTAATCATGGCTAGGTACCCTTGACATCCCTTGTCAAGCAACGCATCAGCCTCTATTGCTGAAATAAGTGCTATAGCTAGATCGGTCTGGCCTCCCAGAAATTTACAATCCGACCGATCAGGTAGAATAAACTGGATCACTTTTCTATAACAATCCATTTTGGCCTGATACTTATGAAGCCAATCCATTCCTATAATAACATCAAAATCATACATAGCCATTACGACTAAGTCTATTTCCATGAATTTTCCTCCTATGGTTATCTTACATTTTTCACACACCAGTGTAGACAACACCACATCCTTTAACGGCGTAGAAACACAAAGAGGGGTCTCAAGAAATGTCGTTTCAATTTTACTCAACAGTCTATATCTGTCATACACAAATGAATGCGTGGCACCCGTATCAAACAATGCATAAGCCTTCTTGCCATTTATAAAAATTGTACCTGAAATGACGTTTTTGGAAGCTTTTGCTTCCTCTTGGGTGACCGCATACACTTTTCCTTGAGCTGGTGGTCTCTGTGGATTCTTTTGAGAATATGATCTAGTAGCACGCTAGGGTACTCGTCGCAATGAGTTGATACTTGTGCGGGACCTCTCCTGTGGACAGTCCTTCTTAAGATGTCCTACCTTTCCACATCCATAACATTTAAACCGTCCATTACAAGGTCCGGGGCCATGTCGCCCATTATACCTTCGACATTCTTCGTTCCGATAAGGTGTTTTTCCCCAATTCGAACCATCCTTAGCTCTTCCAAAATTCCCGAAATTGTCCTTCTTCTTAGATTCTCAGGTCTAACCCTGACCTGTATAGGGTCTCTTTCCTTGCCGGTTATCACCAAAAGACAATTGTCTCTTATTCTCTGACTGCTCCCTTACTAACTCCTACTCCACCAACTATGCCCTTTCATAGATCTCATTATAATCTCTTATATTCAAAGGCACCAGTTGTTTCCTTATACTAGTTCTCAGTCCCTTCAAAAACCTCTTAGCTTTTTCGTCCTGATCTTCAATCAATCTAGGAGCATATCTAGACAACTCAGAGAATCTTGCCTCATACTGATCCACTGTCAGATCTTTTTGTTCTAGCTGAACAAATTCTGCGATTTTCTTATCCCTAGCACAGTCAGAAAAATGCTTTCTATTGAAAGCCCTGACAAACTCTTCCCAATTAACATCAGTACCTAGTGGAAAGATTGTGTCATTTGAAGCTCTCCACCAAAACTTCGCATTTCCCTCCAGCTAGTACTCTGCTAAAGTTATTTTCTCAGCATCATTACAATCCAACAACCGGAAAATTCGCTCCATCCCATCAATCCAATGCTCCGCCTCCTCAGGACTTCCCATTCCACTGAATTTGGGTGGTTTCAACTTCAAAAATTGTTCCACCAGTCCCAGAGTACGGCGTTCTGCTCCGGGTTGTTGCTGCGTGTGGCATCCGAAAATTCCAACGATCCTCAAATATGCAACAGCCGTGAGTAATTGATGGGAGTATCATCGGTACCACATTTGGCCTAGTTTCGTCGCCACTCAACGTTCCGAAATATTTACTTTTGGAGAAAAAGAAATTCGTCTTTGAATGGCCATATGAACAATCTCACCAATGGCCACGTTATTGTATCTCTTGGACCGAACCTCCTATATACATTGTCGCGACCCCATGTAGCCATGTAAGTAGTTATAATTCAACCCACGCACGTGCTGAAATTAAAAGTTTAATTTCGGAGAAGTTGGACTGTGCATGAGGATCGTGCACGTCTCTTCATTGTACGAACTTAGCAAGTAAAGAAACAAATTTTAATCAGCATGCAGCTCCTTCTTTCCGCACGTGAAGAATCGTGCAACTGGTCAACCATTGAAGGAATTGTTGACCAAAAGGCCACGTGGCTTCCTCACTTGATTGCCAGCGAACAAGAAGCCCACGGAGAAGTTGTGTTGGCTCGGCAAGAGGCGAGATCTGCATGCAGGAGGCCACGTACACCCCAGCTGTCTTCGGTTCCTGCAGCCACCGAAAGAAGCCCATGCAATTAACTAAATTGTCAACAAAGTGAGAAACAAAAGGGCGGATTAGTGGAGAGAGTGAGGGGGAGCTTCGTACGAAACCAGTCAGGAGAGAGAGAGATCAATGAGCGGGGGAGTGCAGTGAGTGAGCGAGAGAGTTCGCAAGCGTGCAGCGAGCAAGAGTGAGGGGAAAGAAGGACCACCCTCTGCCGTGCTCGCGCGTGTCGCCGCCATCGACGCCGCTCGCTGCCGTTGATTCGCACCACCGCACCGAACCCCTCGCCGTTAGCATCGTAGGAATTGAGGCAAGTAGAGTCCATTAAATCTACACTTTGTTGCTGTGGTTTACTTGCTGTGATGATGTGTGATGTATGGTGAAATTCGAATGGAGTAGAGGTGAGTATTTTTGAAGATGAAGTAGCTGTGTTCTAAGTCTTGTATTGTGTTTTCTGAAGAAACAGTTTGTCCTTTGGTGAGTTCGTGGATTGCATGCAATGTTCTACTCGGAATTTCACTTCAACTTCTTAATGAAAGTTGTAGAAAACATGTTAAAGTACAACATACTAAAATTTGAGATAAAATGGTTGAGTTTTGAGGGGTAAAACCCTTCCTCTACGAAAACACTAGATCTGAAACTGTTTTGTTGATCTCTTGATGGTTTTGTGTGTTGCATGTCACTTTTTACTGAGAATTCCACTTCGACTTCTTCATGAAACTTGTAGAGAACATCCTAAAGACTAACATACTCAAATTTGAGGTAAAATGACCAAGTGTAGCCTAGTGAATCGACCTTCTCTTGAAGACGGTAAATCTGGAAATACGGTACTGGACAATCTAGACTTCTTGGAACCATATGATGACTATTCTGTAAAAATTTCACTTAGATCCCTTAATGAAAGTTGTAGGGGATCTCTTGAGACAAAACATATCAAAATTTCAGAGAAAACGAAGAAGAATAAGTAGAAAAAAACTCGATATTTCGGAGATAGATATACTGGACGTTTTCGGTGCTAGAGCCAGAAACTTCGTACGTCTGTAGAAAATCATCGAGAACGAATCGGGCCTAGATGTCTTCATGAAAAATCTACTTTAGGGTCTTGACTATAACCTGGTAAAATTTCATAATTTTCGGAGGTCATCCGGGTATTTTAATCAAAATATTTCAAGAACTGCGCAATCTGATCTTAACCGAAATTACATGCTGTATTTGTGTGAATTATATCTTCTTGTGTGAAATTCTTTTGGGCATGTGTTCTTCATGAAATTGTTACCTTGTTGTCTTGTCTATCACGTGTCCTGATTTTATGATTTTTGAGAATCATATGGATTTTTAATTTAAATGTTTTCTAAAATGGTACAAGCTGGAATTTAGTAAACTTCAAAAAGGCATGATATATGGACTATTCTAAATTGTATGGACTCCATGTATTGTACTGTTATGAATAATGGTGTCTTGCTGCATGTTTGGAAATGCATATATGAATAAAAGGATGAAAATGATCTTGATTGCCATCACATCACATGCCATGTTAAAATTGAATTATAATTGAAGATGTGAATTAAGATAAGTGAGAAGGCCGTCGGAGGTGTAGTGTCGGGATGCCCGGAGTGTGTGTGCCGGATGCCCGGAGGTGTGAGCCGGATGTCCTCGGGAGTTTCGAGATGCCCGGTGGTATACGGTACGTAATTCCAGGGGGAATGCCTGGTGGTACGTCGGTACGTAATTCCGGAAACCCTGGAGGTGTGTGCCGGGGGATTCCTCGTGATGCTAGTTGGGATGCGAGATGCCCGGAGTGTGTGTGCCGGATGCCCAGAGGTGTGTGCCGGAGGTTCCTCGCGATGCCAGGTTGGGTGCGAGCGATAAATTGTGGGATGCAAACATTGGTCCCTGGGAAGAAAAATTGATGAGATCCTTGTGAAAAAAATAAGAATTGAAAGTGAATCATGTGCATGGGTGTATACATATGGCATGATGCATGATCTGCTTATGAAAGTAAATAGATGCTATTTGATATTGAAAATGCGATCATGAAGGTATGAATGGATCTCATGGTGATGTATGCTTGATAGCATGGATGATATGAATCATGGTGGTATATGCACATATGGCATGAAGACATATGCATGAATGCTTGATGATAAGTGCATGGTGATATATGCACATATGGCATGGTGATATATGCATGAATGCTTGATGATAAGTGCATGGTGATATGTGCACATATGGCATGGTGATATATGCATGAATGCTTGATGATAAGTGCATGGTGGTATATGCACATATGGCATGGTGATATATGCATGGCTGCAAGGTAAGGTATGCTTGAATGCATGGATGATATGTGCTTTGTTCATGATACCTTGATTATTCTGTTTGACGCATTGAGTAGTTTGGTGGATCTTTACTACTGAGTGGTTGTACTCACCCCTTTTGGGAATTAACATTTCAGACTAGATAAGATTCCTCTGCTGCCACTGCCACCAGTAGATGGATCAAGTGGTTGGATATGACCGCAAGGAGGAGGATAGCAAAGGAAGGAACTTTTGAACGCCGACACTAATTCGATGGACTTTAAGTATATGACTGTTGGAAGAGATGTCGGTCATCTTTTGAAGTATAGCCAAGTATAGAAAACCATGGCATTTCGATGTACCGACTAAAGATGTCCATCTGCTTTATGTAAATAAAAGTGTTCGGCTTTAACTTATAAAAGATGTTTAGTTGGTGTGCATTGTTTTCTGAATATAGGGAAGGGAGTTGTTGGTTATGCTTCCATTATATGAATTGCGCAAGGGACCGATCTAAAAGATGTAAACCCCCAGGTTGTATGGACCCGCTGCAATTGAAATGGTATCAGAGTGACATGTTATTAAGGAAAGTGAAAGGTAAGCGAACTGTGGCGACCCTAACGGATCGGGGGCCGTCGAGGGGTGCCACACTGCGCTTGTCTTTCCATCAGATTTCCAATATTGGCCAATGCCTGCAGGATATCTTCCATTCGGGGTTTAGCCCTTGATGTAGAGGCTTCAGCCCTCGGTGGACGATGACTTCCATATCGTACCATGATTTTCCTGCAGTTTCCAAACATTTGCCTCAGGAAATATCTAGGACTCAGAGTCTCCATCAAAAACAATAACACTAAAAGTAAGTAACATAACCATGTTACTAGCACCGAAGAGTAATCTCAAAACACAAACTGGGATCTACGGGCGAATACACATCACCCGTTGTTCAAAGTTAGTTAACCTATCACAGTCAGTATCCTATGGTGTGCATTGTCATTACTTTCCTCACTTTCCAAATGAGGCTCCTTATCACTCCATATGTAAACCTTTTGCTCTGATACCAACCGCTATGGCACCCCCAAACCCGAAAAGGTCGCCATAGATACTTATCGCTACACCTAATGAACACTAGTTACATCTCTTAGTAAAAGCATCGTAGTTCCTAGGCATTTTTTTTTTTAAAACGGTCCCAGCGCGACTCATTAGCGGAAGCATAATTTAATATCACCATCTCTCCCTCCAATAATCATGATACAATGCACATCACTAATTTCCATAGGAAAAGACAAAGCCGAGCCACTTTTATTTACATATTTTCAAGATGGATTTTCTCGAGTCGGTACGTCAAAAGAAAGGCCAAGACTTCTCGCTACACTCGGCCATAACCCCAAAAAGAAACACTCGACCCACTATGTTCATCGTGTAAGATCCCCCCCATCAACTAGTGTCGGCTATTTCCCAAAAAGTTGCAACTCCTACTCCTCACGCGTGGGCCGTCACACCCATCCCGGTGCGTTAAGCAGTGGTGGTGGCAACATCCCCCGCATCACTCCGTCTCGACGAACGTGAATAGATATGAACTCCTGAACGACCGGGCCCCAGCCAAGCCCACATCATACATCACGAATGTACGAATCCGAATGAACGTCAAACCAGGGATGGTGGGACAATCGATCTCCGCCCACTCGACCTCCACATCCGAAGGAAGGCCGTAAAAGACGCCCCGCGTGACAGTAAGGAGCGGCATCGTACTAATCTAAAATGTTGGTCCCCGAAGGGGTGAGTACAACCACTCAGCAGGTAAAGGACCAATAAACCACTCAATGCATCATACAGTACAATCATAGCATAACACATATCATTTAAGTATCCATGCATAATTTACCTTGATATCATGCATATGTCATCATATCTCACGTACATGCATCATCATATTACATGTGCCATCATACCATAGGTGCACATACATCCATGCACTTAACATCAAATCACATGTTTTCATCATGCCATAGGTGCACATACATCCATGCACTTATCATCAAATCACATGTTTTCATCATGCCATAGGTGCACATACATCCATGCACTCATCATCAAATCACATATCATCATCATGTCATAGGTGCACATACATCCATGCACTTATCATCAAATCACATGTTATTGTCATGCCATAGGTGCACAAACATCCATGCACTTATCATCAAATCACATGTCATCATCATGCCATCATGCATACATGTGACCACATTTTGCATGATTTAATTTCAACTCATGCCATAGGTGCACATACATCCATGCACTTATCATCAAATCACATGTCATCATCATGCCATCATGCATACATGTGACCACATTTTGCATGATTTAATTTCAACTCATACTTTTTCAAATTGAATTGCCACATATCTCTTTCCCGGGATCAGTAATTGCATCCCACATTTCTATCGCTCGCACCCAACCTGGCATCGCGAGGAACCTCCGGCACACACCCCCGGGCATCTCGAAACTCCCGAGGACATCCGGCACACACCTCCGGGCATCCGGCTCACACCTTCGGGCATCCCGACACTCCCGGAGCATCGTCGGCTCACACCTCCGACGGTCATTCATATTCTCATACATCTCTTTTCTAATTTCACACTTGAAATTTTCAATGCAATTGATTTAAATTGCTCTTTTGAAATCATGCAATATGCATTAGGAAAATTGTCCTTTGATGAAATGATTTAAATGAAATCTTTCTTTGAGATCATAGAAAATTCATCATTTTCTTTAATGTCATATGAAATTCATGAAAGCCATCACACCATTGCATGAATAATAATCCAAAGTCTCATAATTCACATAATAATTCATACGGATCACGCATCACAGCATGGACTAATTCGAAAATGTACAGCTTACACAGTTTTTAAAACACAATCCATTAAATAGGCAAATGACCTTCAAAAATCACGAAATTTTGGTATGTTGTAGTCAAGACATAGATAAAGATATTTCATGAAGAACATTTCTCCAAAAGAAATTTGTACAGAATGATATAAGTCATGCATGTCAATAATTCCAAGTCCGAAACACACCCATTGCACAGTTTCCATGTCACGGTTTATTTAATATGCAAATGACCTTCAAAAATCACCAAATCAGAGCATGTGCTAGATAATACTTAAAGGTAACAATTTCTTGAAGAACACATGGCCAAAGGAGATTCACACAAAAAGATATAGCTCACCATTACAACATGCAAAATTCGGACAAGGTCATATTGCGCAGTTTTTGGAATAATTCGATTAAAATACCCAAAAGATCTTCCAAAATTCTGAAATTTTACCAGGTTATATTCAAGGTCCTAAAGTATATTTTTCATGAAGACATCTAGGCCCGATTCGTTCTCAATAATTTTATACAGTCATACGAAGTTCCTGACTCTAGCACCGAAATGTCCAGTATACTTTACTCCGAAATATCGAGTTCTTACCTACTTATCCTTCTTTGTTTCCTCTGCAATTTTGATATGTTTTGTCTTAATAGATCCCCTACAACTTTCATTAAGGGATCTAAGTGACATTTCTAAAGTATAAACACCTTATGGGTCCAAGAAGTCTCGGGTGTCCTAGTACCATTTTTCCAGATTTACCATTTTCAAGAGAAAGTTGGTTCACAGGTTACACTTGCTCATTTTACCTAAAATTTGAGTAAGTTAGTCTTTAGGATGCTCTCTACAAGTTTCATGATGAAGTCGAAGTGAAATTCTCAGTAAAAAGTGACATGCAACACACAAAATCATCAAGAGACCACAAAACAATTTCAGATCTAACATTTTTCGTAGAGGGGTGGTTTTGCCCCTCAAAACTCAACCATTTAATCCCAAAATTTAGTATGTTGTAGTTTGAGATGTTTTCTACAACTTTCGTGAAGAAGTCGAAGCAAGAATCCGACTCAAACCACACATGCAAGCCTCTACAACATTCGGAGTCCAACGGTATACTCCAAAAACAGAGGGCATTTTCAAAACAACTCATTCTAGCTTTGGTTCTTTAGACCCTAAACACCCAAAATTCAACACTAATCCAAACACACATGCAAAACACACGTGCAAGAGCAGCAAATGGATCCCAACTTGCCTCCAAAATTGTGGCACCCCCAAAACCCGGTAGGGTCGCCACAGAAACCGCAAGCGAAAGAAACCAAAAGAAAACAAATTATACAACGATAAAAGAAAGATTCAAGCCAATGCTTAGGCGTAAAAAATTTTCTTTTCTTTTCCTTTAAAAATGTTTTTAAGGATTTTGCGCAGCTCATAGCGGAAATTAAGAGGCGAGTCTCACCAACACTTTGCTTCCCTCACGACAACACAATACACACCAACTATCTTTGATTAAATGAAAGCACGAGGCCGAACCACTTTTATTTACATAAAAATTACGAAGGGCAACACGGGTCGGTACAAAAAGGGTAGGCCAAGACTCATCTAATGCTCGGCCTTCAACCTCAAAAAGAGACACACGACCCCTCAAAAATGCGACGTGTAACGATCTCCCTTCGGACTACTCGTGGTGGCCATCCAAAAAGTTGCTAACCCCCACTCCAAGTGCACAGGCCATCACACCCATCCCGGTGCATCAGGCGGTGGAGGTGGCAGCATCCCCATCGGAACACCGTCGCGACGGATGTGGATAGAGACGTACTCCTGGATGACTGGGCCTCCAGATAAGCCCACGTCATACGATACGATCGCGCGAACACGCAAAAAGGTCAGTCCTGGCAGGGTGGGACAATCTGTCTCTGTCACCTCGACCTCCACGTCAGATGGTAGGCCATAGAACACTCCCCGTGGAACAACAGGGAGAGGCATCGCACTAATCTGAAATTTTGGTCCCCAAAGGGGTGAGTACAACCACTCAACAAGTAAAGAGATCCAAACATCACTCAATGCATTTAACAATACAACAGTTCCAATACACATGTCATTCATACATTGAAATGGACTTACCTCGAAGCCATGTACGTGCCATCATACCTCATCATCACAAACATAGTATATACATAGCATCAATAAAAAATGATCATCATCATCATGTCACATGATCCATACATGTCATCATGTCATCTTAGTGCACATACATGTCATCATCATATCATAGTACACATGCATGTCATCATCATTTCATAGTACACATGCATGTCATCATCATGCCATCATGTTACTATATCACAAGTGATTATCATCACATCATATCACATATGCATGGTTTAATTTCCACTTTAGTTCTCAATTGATCAACACATCACCCTTTCTCGGGATCATCCATCCCATACTTTACATTCGCACCCTATTCGGGCCTTGCGAAGAACCTCCGGAAATTATGCCAATCATGGCCACCAAGCATCCGGCACCCCCGCATCCCGGGCATCCCGCATCCCAACTGGCATCACGAGGTATCCCCTCGGGCAAAGACCTCCGAGGCTTCCGGCACCCATCTCATTCCAGGCATCCTGATACTCCCAGGGCCATCCGGTCATGTATCTCTATACATTTCCGGGCATCCGGCACCCATCTCATCCCAGGCATCCTGATACTTCCAGGGCATTATCATCCGCCACATACAGTTTCCTCATTTACTATTTCTCATGTTTGCCAATTTAGGTCTCAATTCATCATGCACATGATGTAATGGCAAGACAAGATCATCTTTCTTATACATGTATCATCAAATAATTTCACATACATGCAATAGATGCATCCCCCATAGCAATTAGGTCCACATGCCACTCAAAACAATGTAATTGCCAATTGCATTTAGAATTTATTTAAATCCTAATTTAATGTTTACCTTGCAATTAATTAATCAAATAATCAATTAATTAATCACAAAAATCACTAATTCATGAAATCAAACACATAATAATGTAATTCCATAAAACAATGATTTCACCACAGAAAAGCATAGCCAATCAAATTTCTGCACAAAAACAACATTTTCACAATTCCGTACACATTTTCGGATAAGGGCAGAACGCACAGTTTTTTAGTAAATAGATTTAAATACCCATACGACCTCAGAAAATTATGAAATTTCACCAAGTTATATTTAAGACATTAAACTAGACTTTTCATGAAGGAACCTAGGCCAAAATCATTATAGATAGATTTTTACAGATCCACGAAGCTTCTGATCAAGTTACCGAAAAGCACAGGGAACTATGTCCGAAATATGGAGATTTTACCCACCTAAACTTCTTCGTTTTCTCTGCCATTTGGATATGTTATACTTCTAAGGATCCCCTACAACTTTCATGAAGGAACTTAGGCCAAAAAACCAAAGGAAGACCTCCAAATGGTATCACGAAATCTCGGGTGTCACACCTCACGACTCCAGTTTCATCGTCTTCAAGATCAAGTTGGTTTCCTAAGCTATAATTGTTCATTTTACTTCAAATTTGAGTATGTTCATACTTAAGATGTGATATACAAGTTTCATGCAGAAGTAAAAGAGAGATTCTTAGTAAAAACCAACATGCAAACCATAAATCCACCACAAGGTCAGAAAAACAACTCCAGATCTAGGGTCTCCGAAACATGAGGCTTTGACCCCTTAAATCTCCATCATGTTTCACTAAATTTCAGTATGTTATAGTTCAAGGTGTTAGCTACAACTTCCATGAAGAGATCTAAGCCAAAATCGAACTCCAAGCACACATGCAAGCCCTCACAGGTTTCTGACTTCACTGGATCATGCGAAAACAGCATGCATTTTCAACAACCAAACACCCTACCTTCGGTTTCTAGCTTCCAAACACCCAAATGATCAAACATCCATACAAAACACACATGCATGAGTAAGATGGAACCTAAACTTGCCTCACACAAGCAAAAACGACGATGGACGGCGGCGGTGGACGGCGGCGTGCGGCGGTCGGCGGCTCTCCCTCTCCTCTCACGCGAGCCTCCTCCTTCTTCTCCTTTCTCTCTTTCTCTCTTTCTCTCCTTCTCTCTTTCTCTCTTTCTCTCCTTCTCTCTTTCTCTCTTTCTCTCGCACGACAACCACCCCCCTCTTCTCTCTCTCTTTTCTCTTCTCTTTCCCCAAAGGCAATGATTGCCTTGGGGACTCTAATGCATGGGTGCCAAGTGGCCCATGCATTAGGACACTTGGGGAGGGGCATGCAAACCCTCCCCCTCTCCTCTTTGCATGGCCACAAGGCCCAATGGGCCTCATGGGCTTGGCCCACATGGCCCACTTTAGGCCTTTCCTCCATGGGCCTAAAGTCCATGCTATTGGGCCTAAGGCCCAATCCAACTTCCTTTTCTAAATTAAATTAAAAATAACAATTAATTACACCTAATTAAAAAAAAAAACCATAACATTAATCTATAACAAACATGACATCACATAATTTATACTTATTAAAATACCTTAGGTTTAAATTAAAAACACACGGCACAAAAATACAAAGCCTTAAGAAAGAATTAAGGCTAAAACACAAACCAATAGGTAAATTCATTACATATTTAAAAGATCTAGGGCACCTTAGGACTTGCCCTTAAATTCTAGGATGCCACAACTCTCCCCTCCTTAGAGAATTTCGTCCTCGAAATTAAACGTTAGCCACGTCCTCAAACAGGTAAGAGTACTTCTCCTTCATCTGATCTTCACTTTCCCAAGTGGCTTCCTCCACATCGTGATGTCGCCACAAAACTTTCACCAAAGGAATCTTCTTATTCCTGAGAATTTGTTCTTTCCGATCCAGTATTTGCACAAGTACTTCGATATATCTCACTTTCTCATCCACTTTGATGGCTTCATGATCGAGTATGTGACTGGGGTCTGGCTGATATTTTCTTAGCATCGACACATGAAACACATCATGCAAATTTCCCAAATTTGGAGGTAGCGCCAATCGATAAGCCGCATCTCCTATTCTCTCTAGTATCTCAAAAGGTCCAACGAATCTAGGACTCAACTTTCCTTTCACTCCAAAACGAGATACTCCTTTTAACGGAGATACCTTAAGAAATACATGATCTCCTATTTCGAATTCCAAGGGTCTCCTACGCTTGTCCGCATAACCCTTTTGTCTAATCTGGGCTGTCTTTAGTCTTTTCCTGATAATCTCAATAGCTTCTGTGGTATCTTGTACCAATTCAGGTCCTGTCAATCTCCTTTCACCTACCTCGTCCCAACAGATAGGGGTTCTACACCTCCTCCCATATAATGCTTCATATGGGGCCATGCCTATACTTTTCTGAAAACTATTATTATAGGCAAATTCTACCAAATGCAGGTTCTCATCCCATCTTCCTTTAAAGTCGATGATACAGGCTCTCAGCATATCCTCTAGAGTTTGTATCACTCTTTTTGTTTGTCCATCTGTCTGAGGGTGATAAGCTGTACTGAATTGAAGTTTCATCCCTAAAGCACTTTGCAGACCTCTCCAAAAGTTCGAAGTAAATCTAGAGTCTCTATCCGAGGTGATTGATACAGGTATGCCATGCAAACGCACTATCTGACTTACATAGATTTCGGCGAGTCTACTCATTGAATAGTTCATATGGACAGCTAAGAAATGGGCAGACTTAGTTAAACGGTCCACTATTACCCAAATTGAATCGTGACCACTTGATGTTCTTGGCAATCCTTGCACAAAATCCATTGTCACATGCTCCCACTTCCACTCTGGTATATCTAATGGTCTCAAAAGTCCTACTGGCTTACGATGTTCTGCTTTTACTTGCTGGCACGTTAAACATTGAGAAACATACTTGGCTGTATCCATTTTCATACCATTCCACCAAAACTGTTGACGCAAATTTCTGTACATTTTCGTACTACCTGGATGGATACTATACTTGCTCTTATGTGCCTCTGACAAAATATCTTTCTTTACTTCTTCATCGTTGGGCACACAAAGTCGTCATTGGCATCTTATTGTCCCATCTTCAAAAATTTGAAACTCTGGTCTCTTTCTTAGAGACATCGCTTCCTTCATTTGAATATACCAAGATATCGTCGATAAAAACAATTACAAACTAATCCAAATAGGACTTAAATACCCTGTTCATTAGATCCATGAACGCTGCAGGTGCATTTTGTGGCATCCTAGAATTTAAGGGCAAGTCCTAAGGTGCCCTAGATCTTTTAAATAGGTAATGAATTTACCTATTGGTTTGTGTTTTAGCCTTAATTCTTTCTTAAGGCTTTGTATTTTTGTGCCGTGTGTTTTTAATTTAAACCTAAGGTATTTTAATAAGTATAAATTATGTGATGTCATGTTTGTTATAGATTAATGTTATGGTTTTTTTTTTAATTAGGTGTAATTAATTGTTATTTTTAATTTAATTTAGAAAAGGAAGTTGGATTGGGCCTTAGGCCCAATAGCATGGACTTTAGGCCCATGGAGGAAAGGCCTAAAGTGGGCCATGTGGGCCAAGCCCATGAGGCCCATTGGGCCTTGTGGCCGTGCGAAGAGGTGAGGGGGAGGGTTTGCATGCCCCTCCCCAAGTGTCCTAATGCATGGGCCACTTGGCACCCATGCATTAGAGTCCCCAAGGCAATCATTGCCTTTGGGGAAAGAGAAGAGAAAAGAGAGAGAGAAGAGGGGGGGGGTTATCGTGCGAGAGAAGGAGAGAAAGAGAGAAGGAGAGAAAGAGAGAAAGAGAGAAAGGAGAAGAAGGAGGAGGCTCGCGTGAGAGGAGAGGGAGAGCCGCCGACCGCCGCACGCCGCCGTCCACCGCCGCCGTCCATCGTCGTTTTTGCTTGTGTGAGGCAAGTTTAGGTTCCATCTTACTCATGCATGTGTGTTTTGTATGGATGTTTCATCTTTTGGGTGTTTGGAAGCTAGAAACCGAAGCTAGGGTGTTTGGTTGTTGAAAATGCATGCTGTTTTCGCATGATCCAGTGAAGTCAGAAACTTGTGAGGGCTTGCATGTGTGCTTGGAGTTCGATTTTGGCTTGGATATCTGCATGGAAGTTGTAGCTAACACCTTGAACTATAACATACTGAAATTTCGTGAAAAATGATGGAGATTTAAGGGGTCAAAGCCTCATGTTTCGGAGACCCTAGATCTGGAGTTGTTTTTCTGACCTTGTGGTGGATTTATGGTTTGCATGTTGGTTTTTACTAAGAATCTCTCTTTGACTTCTGCATGAAACTTTTATATCACATATTAAGGATGAACATACTCAAATTTGAAGTAAAATGAACAAGTATAGCTTAGGAAACCAACTTGATCTTGAAGACGATGAAACTGGAGTCGTGAGGTGTGACACCCGAGACTTCGTGATACCATTTGGAGGTCTTCCTTTGGTTTTTTGGCCTAAGTTCCTTCATGAAAGTTGTAGGGTATCCTTAGAAGTATAACATATCCAAATGGCAGAGAAAACAAAGACGTGTAGGTGGCTAAAATCTCCATATTTCGGACATAGTTCCCTGTGCGTTTCGGTAACTTGATCAGAAGTTTCGTGGATCTGTAAAAATCTATCTATAATGATTTTGGCCTAGGTTCCTTCATGAAAAGTCTATTTTAATGTCTTAAATATAACCTGGTGAAATTTCATAATTTTCTGAGGTCGTATGGGTATTTAAATCTATTTACTTAGAAAACTGTGCGTTCTGCCCTTATCCGAAAATGTGTACGGAATTGTGAAAATGCTGTTTTTGTGCAGAAATTTGATTGGCTATGCTTTTCTGTGGTGAAATCATTGTTTTATGGCATTACAATATTATGTGTTTGATTTCATGAATTAGTGATTTTTGTGATTAATTAATTGGTTATTTAATTAATTAATTGCAAGGTAAAAATTAAATTAGGATTTAAATAAATTCTAAATGCAATTGGCAAGTATTGTTTTGAGTGGCATGTGGACCTAATTACTATGGGGGATGCATCTATTACATGTATGTGAAATTATTTGATGATACATGTATAAGAAAGATGATCTTGTCTTGCCATTGCATCATGTGCATGATGAATTGAGACATAATTGGCAATGTGATCCATGAAAATTGTTGAGGGAGGATGTCAAGGCCCGGAATGTATAGAGATACATGGCCGGATGGCCCTGGGAGTATCAGGATGCCTGGAATGAGATGGGTGCCGGAAGCCTCGGAGGTCTTTGCCTGAGGGGATACCTCGTGATGCCAGTTGGGATGCGAGATGCTCGGGATGCGGGGGTGCCGGATGCCCAGTGGCCATGATTGGCATAATTTCCGGAGGTTCTTCACAAAGCCCGAATAGGGTGCGAATGTAAAGTATGGGATGGATGATCCCGAGAAAGGGTGATGTGTTGATCAATTGAGAACTAAAGTGGAAATTAAACCATGCATATGTGATATGATGTGATGATAATCACTTGTGATATAGTAACATGATGGCATGATGATGACATGCATGTGTACTATGATATGATGATGACATGCATGTATACTATGATATGATGATGACATGTATGTGCACTAAGATGACATGATGACATGTATGGATCATGTGACATGATGATGATGATCATTTTTTATTGATGCTATGTATATACTATGTTTGTGATGATGAGGTATGTTGGCACGTACATGGCTTCGAGGTAAGTCCATTTCAATGTATGAATGACATGTGTATTGGAACTGTTGTATTGTGAAATGCATTGAGTGATGTTTGGATCTCTTTACTTGTTGAGTGGTTGTACTCACCCCTTTGGGGACCAAAATTTCAGATTAGTGCGATGCCTCTCCCTGTTGTTCCACGGGGAGTGTTCTATGGACTTCCATCTTATGTGGAGGTCGAGGTGACCGAGATAGATTGTCCCACCCTGCCGGGACTGACCTTTTTGCGTGTTCGCGCGATCGTATCGTATGACGTGGGCTTATCTAGAGGCCCAGTCATCCAGGAGTACGTCTCTGTCCACATCCGTTGCGACGGTGTTCCGATGGGGATGCTGCCACCTCCACCGCCTGATGCACCGGGATGGGTGTGATGGCCTGCGCACGTGGAGTGGGGGTTAGCAACTTTTTGGATGGCCGCCACGAGTAGTCCGAAGGGAGATCGTTACACGTCGCATTTTTTAGGGTCGTGTGTCTCTTTTTGAGGTTGAAGGCCGAGCATTAGATGAGTCTTGACCTACCCTTTTGTACCGACCCGTGTCACCCTTCATAATTTATATGTAAATAAAAGTGGTTCGGCCTCGTGCTTTCATTAAATCAAAGATAGTTGGTGTGTATTGTGTTGTCGTGAGGGAAGCGAAGTGTTGGTGAGACTCGCCTCTTAATTTCCGCTATGAGTTGCGCAAAATCTTTAAAGCCTTTTTAAAGGAAAAGAAAAGAAAAAATTTTACGCCTAAGCGTTGGCTTGAATCTTTCTTTTATCGTTGTACAATTTGTTTATTTCTGGTTTCTTTCGCTTGCGGTTTCTGTGGCGACCCTAACGGGTTTTGGGGGTGCCACAGCGGGTGGTATCAGAGCATAAGGTTTATGCTTGGAGTGATAAGGAGACCTCATTTAGAAAAAAATGAGGGAAGTTTTGACAATGCACACCATAGGATAATTGAATAACGGGTGATGGGTATTCGCCCGTAGATCCTTAGTAGTTGTTTTAGGTTGCTAGTAACATGTGTATGTTACTTTAGTGGTGAAGGCAGTGAGTCTCAGATTGTTCCTAAGGCAAATGCTTGGAACTGCAGGAAAGCTATGGTATGGTTTGGAAGTCAACGTCCACAAAGAGCTGAAGCCTCTGCTTCGAGGGCTACACCCCGAATGGAGGATATCCTGCAAGCATTGGCCAACATTGGAAATCTGATGGAAAGGCAAGCGCAGCAACAACCCGGAGCTGAACGCCGTACTCAGGGACTTGTGGAACAGTTTCTGAAGCTGAAGCCACCCAAGTTCAGTGGCATGGGAAGTCCTGAGGAGGCGGAGCATTGGATTGATAGTATGGAAAGAATTTTCCGGTTGTTGGACTGCACTGATGCTGAGAAAATAACTTTAGCAGAGTACCAGCTGGAGGGAAATGCAAAGTTTTGGTGGAGAGCTTCGAGGGATACGATCTTTCCACCAGGTATTGATATAAACTGGGATGAGTTTGTCAGGGCTTTCAATAGAAAGCATTTTTCTGACTGTACCAAGGATAAGAAAATCACAGAATTTGTTCAGCTGGAACAAAAGGAGCGGACAGTGGACCAGTATGAGGCTAGATTTTCTGAACTATCTAGATATGCTCCTAGACTGATTGAGGATCAGGAGGAAAAAGCTAAGAGATTTCTGAAAGGGTTGAGAACTGACATTAGAAAGCAACTAGTGCCTTTGAATATGAGGGATTACAATGAGATCTATGAAAGGGCACAGTTGGTGGAGCAGGAGCTGATAAGAGAGCGGTCTGAGTTTAAGAAACCGTAGGTTTCCAATGATGTGAGAAATGGTAAGAGACCCTATTCTGGTCAAGGTCAAACTTGGGATGTGAGGAAGAAGAGTAACTTTGGAAATTCTGGGGGAGAAAGGAGTGGCCTGAATATAGGGAAAGCGCCCTATCAGCCTGGTGTTTGTCAGAGGTGCAATGGAAGGCACGGCTCAGGACCTTGTACTGGGCAACCGAAGTGCTTTGGTTGTGGACAAGTGGGCCATCTAAGGAGAAATTGCCCACAAGAAAGGTCGCGGGTGAGTGCTGGCTCAGTGCGACAGGGATATCGAGTGCTGTCAAGCCAAATTCACAAGGGAATTCTCGGAGGCCACCAGCTCAAGGAAGGGTGTATGCGGTCACTCAAGAGGAAGCGAGAGCTTCCAACAACGTCATCTCAGGTACAATCTACATAAATGGCAAGAAGGCTTATGCATTGTTTGATACGGGTGCCACGCATTCTTTCATATCTGACAGATATAGATTGTTGAGTGAAATTGAAAAGACTTTTCTTGGATTTCCTCTTTGTGTTTCTACGTCTTTAGAGGATGCGGTGCTGTCTACGTTGGTGTGTGAGAATTGTAAGATAACTGTAGGGGAAAGGGACACGGAAATAGACTTAGTTGTGATGGCCATGTATGACTTTGATGTTATCCTAGGAATAAATTGGCTTTGTAAGTATCGGGCTAGAATGGATTGTTGTAGAAGAGTAATCCAATTCGTTTTACCCTACCAGTCCAGTTGTGAATTTTTAGGTGGTCAGACCCACCTATCAGTAGCACTTATTTCTGCGATAGAGGCAAATGTGTTACTTAGTAAGGGATGCCAAGGGTATCTAGCAATGGTTAAAGATTGTGTCAAGGAAGAGCTGAGACTTGATGAAATTAGTGTAGTAAACGAGTTTTCAGATGTATTTCCCGAGGAATTGCCTGGATTACCTTCGGAAAGAGAAGTTGAGTTTGAAATTGAACTGATGCCTGGAACCGGTCCAATATCGAAAGCCCCATACAGAATGGCCCTAGTAGAATTAAAAGAGTTGAAAGTGTAGCTACAGGAGTTGCTTGACAAAGGATTCATTAGGCCAAGTGCTTCACCCTGGGGTGCATCAGTTCTGTTTGTGAAAAAGAAGGATGGGTCGATGCGCTTATGCATTGACTATAGGCAATTAAATCAAGTGACTGTTAAAAACAAGTATCCTCTGCCTAGAATTGATGATCTGTTTGACCAACTTCAGGGAAGTTCAGTTTTCTCTAAGATTGACTTAAGATCAGGATATCATCAGTTAAAGATTAAGAAGGAAGACATTCCTAAGACTGCATTTAGAACTCGTTATGGACATTACGAGTTCCTTGTTATGCCTTTTGGATTGACAAATGCACCTGCAGCGTTCATGGATCTAATGAACAGGGTATTTAAGTCCTATTTGGATCAGTTTGTAATTGTTTTTATCGACGATATCTTGGTATATTCAAAAGGACCAAAGGAACATGAGCAACACTTGAGGTTAGTTTTGCAGACTTTGAGGAACCATCGGTTATTTGCCAAATTCAGCAAGTGTGAATTTTGGTTGGACCAGATAACATTTTTAGGACATGTGGTGTCAGGAGGAGGAATTGCAGTGGATCCGGCAAAAGTGGAAATGGTAATAAATTGGCCGAGACCGACCACACCTACCGAGATACGAAGTTTCTTAGGATTGGCCGGTTATTACCAAAGGTTCATTGAAGGATTTTCCAGATTAGCAGGTCCGTTAACTAAGTTAACTCGGAAGAATGCAAAATATGAATGGAGTGGGGATTGTGAAAGGAGCTTTCAAGAACTTAAAAGGAAGTTAACCACAGCTCCAGTTTTAACCATACCCTCTGGACCGGATGGTTTTACAGTATACAGTGATGCATCTCACAAAGGATTGGGATGTGTTTTGATGCAACATGGTAAGGTCATAGCCTATGCATCTAGACAACTGAAACCCCATGAGTTAAATTACCCCACACATGATTTGGAATTGGCAGCTATAGTGTTTGCCTTGAAGATATGGAGGCATTACCTATATGGGGAAAAGTTTGAAATTTATACGGACCACAAGAGCTTGAAATATCTATTCTCGCAAAAAGAGTTGAACATGAGACAAAGAAGGTGGATGGAATTGTTAAAAGATTATGATTGTGAGATACGATATCATCTAGGGAAGGCAAATAGGGTAGCAGATGCTCTTAGCCGTAAGTCAGCCATGGAGATGGCCAGTTTAAGGATAGCAGAGTGGAGTTTATTAAAATCTGTAGCAGATTCAGAGTTTAAGTTGAAGGTGGATAATCTTACTGGTATGCTTAAAGCCTTAAGGATAGAGCCAGAAATTATCCAGAGAATCAAGACCTTGCAAAGGTCTGATCCGGAGATTTTGAAAATGAAGGAAGCGATGTCTCTAAGAAAGAGACCAGAGTTTCAAATTTCTGAAGATGGGACAATAAGATGCCAAGGACGACTTTGTGTGCCCAACAATGAAGAAGTAAAGAAAGATATTTTGTCAGAGGCACATAAGAGCAAGTATAGTATCCATCCAGGTAGTACGAAAATGTACAGAAATTTGCGTCAACAGTTTTGGTGGAATGGTATGAAAATGGATACAGCCAAGTATGTTTCTCAATGTTTAACGTGCCAGCAAGTAAAAGCAGAACATCGTAAGCCAGCCGGACTTTTGAGACCATTAGATATACCAGAGTGGAAGTGGGAGCATGTGACAATGGATTTTGTGCAAGGATTGCCAAGAACATCAAGTGGTCACGATTCAATTTGGGTAATAGTGGACCGTTTAACTAAGTCTGCCCATTTCTTAGCTGTCCATATGAACTATTCAATAAGTAGACTCGCCGAAATCTATGTAAGTTAGATAGTGCGTTTGCATGGCATACCTGTATCAATCACCTCGGATAGAGACTCTAGATTTACTTCAAACTTTTGGAGAGGTCTGCAAAGTGCTTTAGGGACGAAACTTCAATTCAGTACAGCTTATCACCCTCAGACAGATGGACAAACAGAAAGAGTGATACAAACTCTAGAGGATATGCTGAGAGCCTGTATCATCGACTTTAAAGGAATATGGGATGAGAACCTACATTTGGTAGAATTTGCCTATAATAATAGTTTCCAGAAAAGTATAGGCATGGCCCCATATGAAGCATTATATGGGAGGAGGTGTAGAACCCCTATCTGTTGGGACGAGGTAGGTGAAAGGAGATTGACAGGACCTGAATTGGTACAAGATACCACAGAAGCTGTTGAGATTATCAGGAAAAGACTAAAGACAGCCCAGATTAGACAAAAGGGTTATGCGGACAAGCGTAGGAGACCCTTGGAATTCGAAATAGGAGATCATGTATTTCTTAAGGTATCTCCGTTAAAAGGAGTATCTCGTTTTGGAGTGAAAGGAAAGTTGAGTCCTAGATTCGTTGGACCTTTTGAGATACTAGAGAGAATAGGAGATGCGGCTTATCGATTGGCGCTACCTCCAAATTTGGGAAATTTGCATGATGTGTTTCATGTGTCGATGCTAAGAAAATATCAGCCAGACCCCAGTCACATACTCGATCATGAAGCCATCAAAGTGGATGAGAAAGTGAGATATATCGAAGTACCTGTGCAAATACTGGATCGGAAAGAACAAATTCTCAGGAATAAGAAGATTCCTTTGGTGAAAGTTTTGTGGCGACATCACGATGTGGAAGAAGCCACTTGGGAAAGTGAAGATCATATGAAGGAGAAGTACTCTTACCTGTTTGAGGACGTGGCTAACGTTTAATTTCGAGGACGAAATTCTCTAAGGAGGGGAGAGTTATGGCATCCTAGAATTTAAGGGCAAGTCCTAAGGTGCCCTAGATCTTTTAAATAGGTAATGAATTTGCCTATTGGTTTGTGTTTTAGCCTTAATTCTTTCTTAAGGCTTTGTATTTTTGTGCCATGTGTTTTTAATTTAAACCTAAGGTATTTTAATAAGTATAAATTATGTGATGTCATGTTTGTTATAGATTAATGTTATGGTTTTTTTTTAATTAGGTGTAATTAATTGTTATTTTTAATTTAATTTAGAAAAGGAAGTTGGATTGGGCTTTAGGCCCAATAGCATGGACTTTAGGCCCATGGAGGAAAGGCCTAAAGTGGGCCATGTGGGCCAAGCCCATGAGGCCCATTGGGCCTTGTGGCCGTGCGAAGAGGAGAGGGGGAGGTTTGCATGCCCCTCCCCAAGTGTCCTAATGCATGGGCCACTTGGCACCCATGCATTAGAGTCCCCAAGGCAATCATTGCCTTTGGGGAAAGAGAAGAGAAAAGAGAGAGAGAAGAGGGGGGGGGGTTGTCGTGCGATAGAAGGAGAGAGGGAAGGAGAGAAAGAGAGAAGGAGAGAAAGAGAGAAAGAGAGAAAGGAGAAGGAGGAGGAGGCTCGCGTGAGAGGAGAGGGAGAGCCGCCGACCGCCGCACGCCGGCGTCCACCGCCGCCGTCCATCGTCGTTTTTACTTGTGTGAGACAAGTTTAGGTTCCATCTTACTCATGCATGTGTGTTTTGTATGGATGTTTGATCTTTTGGGTGTTTGGAAGCTAGAAACCGAAGCTAGGGTGTTTGGTTGTTGAAAATGCATGCTGTTTTCGCATGATCCAGTGAAGTCAGAAACTTGTGAGGGCTTGCATGCGTGCTTGGAGTTTGATTTTGGCTTGGATCTCTTCATGGAAGTTGTAGCTAACACCTTGAACTATAAAATACTGAAATTTCGTGAAAAATGATGGAGATTTAAGGGGTCAAAGCCTCATGTTTCGGAGACCCTAGATCTGGACATGTTTTTCTGACCTTGTGGTGGATTTATCGTTTGCATGTTGGTTTTTACTATGAATATCTCTTTGACTTCTTCATGAAACTTGTAGATCACATCCTAAGGATGAACATACTAAAATTTGAAGTAAAATGAACAAGTATAGCTTAGGAAACCAACTTGATCTTGAAGACGATGAAACTGGAGTCGTGAGGTGTGACACCCGAGACTTCGTGATACCATTTAGAGGTCTTCTTTTGGTTTTGTGGCCTAAGTTCTTTCATGAAAGTTGTAGGGGATCCTTAGAAATATAACATATCCAAATTTCAGAGAAAACGAAGAAGTTTAGGGGGGTCAAATCTCCATATTTCGGACATAGTTCCCTATGCGTTTCGGTAACTTGATCAGAAGCTTCGTGGATCTGTAAAAATCTATCTATAATGATTTTGGCCTAGGTTCCTTCATGAAAAGTCTATTTCAATGTCTTAACTATAACCTGGTGAAATTTCATAATTTTCTGAGGTCGTGTGAGTATTTAAATCTATTTACTTAGAAAACTGTGCGTTCTGCCCTTATCCGAAAATGTGTACGGAATTGTGAAAATGTTGTTTTTGTGCAGAAATTTGATTGGCTATGCTTTTCTGTGGTGAAATCATTGTTTTATGGCATTACAATATTATGTGTTTGATTTCATGAATTAGTGATTTTTGTGATTAATTAATTGATTAATTAATTAATTAATTGCAAGGTAAAAATTAAATTAGGATTTAAATAAATTCTAAATGCAATTGGCAAGTACATTGTTTTGAGTGGCATGTGGACCTAATTACTATGGGGGATGCATCTATTACATGTATGTGAAATTATTTGATGATACATGTATAAGAAAGATGATCTTGTCTTGCCATTGCATCATGTGCATGATGAATTGAGACATAATTGGCAATGTGATCCATGGAAATTGTTGAGGGAGGATGTCAAGGCCCGGAATGTATAGAGATACATGGCCGGATGGCCCTGGGAGTATCAGGATGCCTGGAATGAGATGGGTGCGGGAAGCCTCGGAGGTCTTTGCCCGAGGGGATACCTCGTGATGCCAGTTGGGATGCGAGATACCCGGGATGCGGGGGTGCCGGATGCCCGGTGGCCATGATTGGCATAATTTCCGGAGGTTCTTCGCAAGGCCCGAATAGGGTGCGAATGTAAAGTATGGGATGGATGATCCCGAGAAAGGGTGATGTGTTGATCAATTGAGAACTAAAGTGGAAATTAAACCATGCATATGTGATATGATGTGATGATAATCACTTGTGATATAGTAACATGATGGCATGATGATGACATGCATGTGTACTATGATATGATGATGACATGCATGTATACTATGATATGATGATGACATGTATGTGCACTAAGATGACATGATGACATGTATGGATCATGTGACATGATGATGATGATCATTTTTTATTGATGCTATGTATATACTATGTTTGTGATGATGAGGTATGTTGGCACGTACATGGCTTCGAGGTAAGTCCATTTCAATGTATGAATGACATGTGTATTGGAACTGTTGTATTGTTAAATGCATTGAGTGATGTTTGGATCTCTTTACTTGTTGAGTGGTTGTACTCACCCCTTTGGGGACCAAAATTTCAGATTAGTGCGATGCCTCTCCCTGTTGTTCCACGGGGAGTGTTCTATGGACTTCCATCTGACGTGGAGGTCGAGGTGACCAAGATAGATTGTCCCACCCTGCCGGGACTGACCTTTTTGCGTGTTTGCGCGATCGTATCGTATGACGTGGGCTTATCTGGAGGCCCAGTCATCCAGGAGTACGTCTCTATCCACATCCGTCGCGACGGTGTTCCGATGGGGATGCTGCCACCTCCACCGCCTGATGCACAGGGATGGGTGTGATGGCCTGCGCACGTGGAGTGGGGGTTAGCAACTTTTTGGATGGCCGCCACGAGTAGTCCGAAGGGAGATCGTACACGTCGCATTTTTGAGGGTCGTGTGTCTCTTTTTGAGGTTGAAGGCCGAGCATTAGATGAGTCTTGGCCTACCCTTTTGTACCAACCCGTGTCGCCCTTCGTAATTTTTATGTAAATAAAAGTGGTTCGGCCTCGTGCTTTCATTAAATCAAAGATAGTTGGTGTGTATTGTGTTGTCGTGAGGGAAGCGAAGTGTTGGTGAGACTCGCCTCTTAATTTCCGCTATGAGCTGCGCAAAATCTTTAAAGCCTTTTTAAAGGAAAAGAAAAGAAAAAAATTTACGCCTAAACGTTGGCTTGAATCTTTCTTTTATCGTTGTACAATTTTTTTTAATTCTGGTTTCTTTCGCTTGCGGTTTCTGTGGCGACCCTACCGAGTTTTGGGGGTGCCACACACTTGACAATCCAAAAGGCATAACAAGGAACTCGTAATGTCCATAACGAGTCCTAAAGGCAGTCTTAGGAATGTCTTCCTTCTTAATCTTTAGCTGATGATATCCTGATCTTAAGTCAATCTTAGAGAAAACGGGACTTCCCTGAAGTTGGTCAAACAGATCATCAATTCTAGGCAGAGGATACTTGTTTTTAACAGTCACTTGATTTAATTGCCTATAGTCAATGCATAAGCGCATCGACCCATCCTTCTTTTTCACAAACAGAACTGGTGCACCCCAAGGTGAAGCACTTGGCCTAATGAATCCTTTGTCAAGCAACTCCTGTAGCTGCACTTTCAACTCTTTTAATTCTACTAGGGCCATTCTGTATGGGGCTTTCGATATTGGTCCCGTTCCAGGCATCAGTTCAATTTCAAACTCAACTTCTCTTTCTGGAGGTAATCCAGGCAATTCCTCGGGAAATACATCTGAAAACTCGTTTACTACACTAATTTCATCAAGTCTCAGCTCTTCCTTGACACAATCTTTAACCATTGCTAGATACCCTTGACATCCCTTACTAAGTAACACATTTGCCTCTATCGCAGAAATAAGTGCTACTGATAGGTGGGTCTGACCACCTAAAAATTCACAACTGGACTGGTCGGGTAAAACAAATTGGATTACTCTTCTACAACAATCCATTCTAGCCCGATACTTACAATGCCAATCCATTCCTAGGATAACATCAAAGTCATACATGGCCATCACAACTAAGTCTATTTCCGTGTCCCTTTCTCCTACAGTTATCTTACAATTCTCACACACCAACGTAGACAGCACCGCATCCTCTAAAGGCGTAGAAACACAAAGAGGAAATCCAAGAAAAGTCTTTTCAATTTCACTCAACAATCTATATCTGTCAGATATGAAAGAATGCGTGGCACCCGTATCAAACAATGCATAAGCCTTCTTGCCATTTATGTAGATTGTACCTGAGATGACGTTGTTGGAAGCTCTCGCTTCCTCTTGAGTGACCGCATACACCCTTCCTTGAGCTGGTGGCCTCCGAGAATTCCCTTGTGAATTTGGCTTGACAGCATTCTGATATCCCTGTCGCACTGAGCCAGTACTCACCTGCGACCTTTCTTGTGGGCAATTTCTCCTTAGATGGCCCACTTGTGCACAACCAAAGCACTTCGGTTGCCCAGTACAAGGTCCTGAGCCGTGCCTTCCATTGCACCTCTGACAAACACCAGGCTGATAGGGCGCTTTCCCTATATTCAGGCCACTCCTTACTCCCCCAGAATTTCCAAAGTTACTCTTCTTCCTCACATCCCAAGTTTGACCTTGACCTGAATAGGGTCTCTTACCCTTTCTCACATCATTGGAAACCCACGGTTTCTTAAACTCAGACCGCTCTCTTATCAGCTCCTGCTCCACCAACTGTGCCCTTTCATAGATCTCATTGTAATCCCTCATATTCAAAGGCACTAGTTGCTTTCTAATGTCAGTTCTCAACCCTTTCAGAAATCTCTTAGCTTTTTCCTCCTGATCCTCAATCAGTCTAGGAGCATATCTAGATAGTTCAGAAAATCTAGCCTCATACTGGTCCACTGTCCGCTCCTTTTGTTCCAGCTGAACAAATTCTGTGATTTTCTTATCCTTGGTACAGTCAGAAAAATACTTTCTATTGAAAGCCCTGACAAACTCATCCCAGTTTATATCAATACCTGATGGAAAAATCGTATCCCTCGAAGCTCTCCACCAAAACTTTGCATTTCCCTCCAGCTGGTACTCTGCTAAAGTTATTTTCTCAGCATCAGTGCAGTCCAACAACCGGAAAATTCCTTCCATACTATCAAGCCAATGCTCCGCCTCCTCAGGACTTCCCATGCCACTGAACTTGCGTGGCTTCAACTTCAGAAACTGAAATTTTGGTCCCCAAAGTGGTGAGTACAACCACTCAACAAGTAAAGAGATCCAAACATCACTCAATGCATTTAACAATACAACAGTTCCAATACACATGTCATTCATACATTGAAATGGACTTACCTCGAAGCCATGTACGTGCCATCATACCTCATCATCACAAACATAGTATATACATAGCATCAATAAAAAATGATCATCATCATCATGTCACATGATCCATACATGTCATCATGTCATCTTAGTGCACATACATGTCATCATCATATCATAGTACACATGCATGTCATCATCATATCATAGTACACATGCATGTCATCATCATGCCATCATGTTACTATATCACAAGTGATTATCATCACATCATATCACATATGCATGGTTTAATTTCCACTTTAGTTCTCAATTGATCAACACATCACCCTTTCTCGGGATCATACATCCCATACTTTACATTCGCACCCTATTCGGGCCTTGCGAAGAACCTCCGGAAATTATGCCAATCATGGTCACCGGGCATCCGGCACCCCCGCATCCCGGGCATCCCGCATCCCAACTGGCATCATGAGTTATCCCCTCGGGCAAAGACCTCCGAGGCTTCCGGCACCCATCTCATTCCAGGCATCCTGATACTCCCAGGGCCATCCGGTCATGTATCTCTATACATTTCCGAGCATCCGGCACCCATCTCATCCCAGGCATCCTGATACTTCCAGGGCATTATCATCCGCCACATACAGTTTCCTCATTTACTATTTCTCATGTTTGCCAATTTAGGTCTCAATTCATCATGCACATGATGTAATGGCAAGACAAGATCATCTTTCTTATACATGTATCATCAAATAATTTCACATACATGCAATAGATGCATCCCCCATAGCAATTAGGTCCACATGCCACTCAAAACAATGTAATTGCCAATTGCATTTAGAATTTATTTAAATCCTAATTTAATGTTTACCTTGCAATTAATTAATCAAATAATCAATTAATTAATCACAAAAATCACTAATTCATGAAATCAAACACATAATATTGTAATGCCATAAAACAATGATTTCACCACAGAAAAGCATAGCCAATCAAATTTCTGCACAAAAACAACATTTTCACAATTCCGTACACATTTTCGGATAAGGGCAGAACGCACAGTTTTTTAGTAAATAGATTTAAATACACATACGACCTCAGAAAATTATGAAATTTCACCAGGTTATATTTAAGACATTAAACTAGACTTTTCATGAAGGAACCTAGGCCAAAATCATTATAGATAGATTTTTACAGATCCACGAAGCTTCTGATCAAGTTACCGAAACGCACAGGGAACTATGTCCGAAATATGGAGATTTGACCCACCTACACTTCTTCGTTTTCTCTGAAATTTGGATATGTTATACTTATAAGGATTCCATACAACTTTCATGAAGGAACTTAGGCCAAAAAACCAAAGGAAGACCTCCAAATGGTATCACGAAGTCTCGGGTGTCACACCTCACGACTCCAGTTTCATCGTCTTCAAGATCAAATTGGTTTCCTAAGCTATACTTGTTCATTTTACTTCAAATTTTAGTATGTTCATCCTTAAGATGTGATATACAAGTTTCATGAAGAAGTCAAAGAGATATTCTTAGTAAAAACCAACATGCAAACCATAAATCCACCACAAGGTCAGAAAAACAACTCCAGATCTAGGGTCTCCGAAACATGAGGCTTTGACCCCTTAAATCTCCATCATTTTTCACGAAATTTCAGTATGTTATATCTCAAGGTGTTAGCTACAACTTCCATGAAGAGATCCAAGCCAAAATCGAACTCCAAGCACACATGCAAGCCCTCACAAATTTCTGACTTCACTGGATCATGCGAAAACAGCATGCATTTTCAACAACCAAACACCCTAGCTTCGGTTTCTAGCTTCCAAACACCCAAAAGATCAAACATCCATACAAAACACACATGCATGAGTAAGATGGAACCTAAACTTGCCTCACACAAGCAAAAACGACGATGGACGGCGGCGGTGGACGGCGGCGTGCGGCGGTCGGCGGCTCTCCCTCTCCTCTCACGCGAGCCTGCTCCTTCTCCTTTCTCTCTTTCTCTCTTTCTCTCCTTCTCTCTTTCTCTCTTTCTCTCCTTCCCTCTCTCCTTCTCTCGCACGACAACCCCCCCCCTCTTGTCTCTCTCTTTTCTCTTCTCTTTCCCCAAAGGCAATGATTGCCTTGGGGACTCTAATGCATGGGTGCCAAGTGGCCCATGCATTAGGACACTTGGGGAGGGGCATGCAAACCCTCCCCCTCTCCTCTTCGCACGGCCACAAGGCCCAATGGGTCTCATGGGCTTGGCCCACATGGCCCACTTTAGGCCTTTCCTCCATGGGCCTAAAGTCCATGCTATTGGGCCTAAGGCCCAATCCAACTTCCTTTTCTAAATTAAATTAAAAATAACAATTAATTACACCTAATTAAAAAAAAAAACCATAACATTAATCTATAACAAACATGACATCACATAATTTATACTTATTAAAATACCTTAGGTTTAAATTAAAAACACACGGCACAAAAATACAAAGCCTTAAGAAAGAATTAAGGCTAAAACACAAACCAATAGGTAAATTCATTACCTATTTAAAAGATCTAGGGCACCTTAGGACTTGCCCTTAAATTCTAGGATGCCACAAAAATCGAACCAACGACGGCACACAGACGGCGAAGGGCGGACGAACGGACGACGGGCGTGCGGGCGAGCGGCTCTTTCTTCTCCTCTCTCTCTCGGTTTCTCTCTTTCTCTCGAAATCTCTCTCTCTCTCTCTCTTGGCTTTCGACCGAACCTCCTCTCTCTCTCACTCCCTTAATCGGTTGCTTTTCCCCCTAAAGGTCTTCCCCTCCATCATTAGCAATGATTTAGGGGTGCATGAAGGACAAATGGCAAGAGAGTTTGGGACAAATGGGGGAGGACATGCAAAACCGATCCCCCCCCCCTTGCTCAGTCGAAGGCCCCTCAATGGGCTTCATGGGCCCAGCCAAAATGGCGCACTTTAGGCCCTTTATCCTTGGGCCTAAAGTTCAATCCAAAAATAATTTTATTTTTTTACATTTTTACTTTTTAGCAATTCCACTTAATTCCCTCTCTTAGTTGATTCCCATTTCCAATTTCACATGGTCAAAAACTTGTAACATTTAATCTATAGGGATTAAATCTATGAGATGCATAGCCAATAATAAATTCTTTTTATTAATTTATCCCAAAATACTAATTTTAAAAACAAGCATACAACTCTTAGTCTTAAGAGAAAACTAATGGCTAAAACATAATTCAAAGGAAATTTCATTACCTAATTATGTGTTCTAATACATCTTAGGGCTTGTCTCTAATTTTTTATTTTTTTTGGATGCCACAATATGTACACGTTGCATGATGTAATGTGTATGGCTGAAAGGTGAGGTATGTCTAAAAGTACAAATTATATGTACTCTCTCATGATGTCTTGATTGTTCTGATTGATGCATTGAGTAGTTTGATGAATCTTTACTGCTGAGTGGTTGTACTCACCCATTCTGGGGACTAACATTTCGGATTAGAAAGATGCCTTTACCACCGGTCGCGCGTGGCACTTTCTACAGCCTACCATATGACGTGGAGGTCGAGTGTGCGGAGCATATTTGTGTCACCATTCCTGGTATGGTGTTCATTTGAGTTCGTGTGTTGGTGATGTATGACGTGGGCCTGGCTGGGGGCCCGGTCGTGCAGGAGTTTTTGTTTGTCCACGTCTGTCGTGATGGAGTGATGCTAGGGATGTTGCCGCCGCCGCCGCCCGATGCACCAGGGTGGGTGTGATGGCCCATGTGAAGAGTGTGAGCTGACACTTTTTGGGATAGCCGACACTTGTAGATGGGGGTTTATACATGATCGATATAGGGGGTTGAGATCTCTTTTTTGAGCTGTAGCCAAGTATAGCTAAAAGTCTTGGCTTTTTTGTTGTACCGACCTGAGATGTCCATCGTAATTACGTAAATAAAAAGTGACTCGGCTTTATCTTTTCCTTTGATGTGTAGTGGGTGTGCATTGCATCGTTATCATGGGAGTAAGGAATGGTGAGACTTGTTTATAATTCCGCTATGAGCTACGCTGAATCCTTTTCAAAAAAAAAAAATGCCTATGAACTACGGTTCTTCTTTAACCCCTTTAATGAAAGATATGTAATTGGTATTCAATAGGTAGAGCGATAGGTATCTGTGGCGACCTTAGCGGATCGAGGGTGCCACATGCAATCAGCATAAAATTCCGGTCATTGACTATCCCAGTCTAATTTCTGGAAAAAATAAATAAATAATTGAACAATTATGGAAATTAATTAATAAATGTGGAAAATACATACTTAGGCCTGTAAAGCCTAATTAAATGCCGAAACGGGCCCGGAAAAATTTCGAGACTCATTAAATAAATACTATAGCCTATATACTCGCTAATTACACTAAACTAACCACCTAACATACATCAGTAATTAACTAATTCACTAATCGTTCTAACTAACCACATAAACCAAGCTTAGTCTAAACTAATCAACCCTTAAACATCATTAATTTACTAAGCAAGGATTAGTGAGTTAAACTCACTTGATTAATGATCTGCTCGAATCAAAATGACGACGAGGTGGAGAGGGACAAGAATTTCCAAAGCGGGACCGCCTTTCGAGGTTCAGAAAGCACCAAAGCGGGCCAAAACAGCACCAATCCTCGGTTGAGGTGGAGATGGGCTGAGATGGGCTTAACTGCGTCCAGGCAGGCTGGACGACGCTTCACGGGGGCCGAGGGAGCTCTGATGGCGGCGGGACCAGCTTGAGCAGCCCTGGGGGTGTTCTGGGGTCACAGTGAAAGCGAAACAGCAGGTTGGAAGGCGCAGGGCTGGCACGCAAGCGAGCAAGCACATGGGGGCAGCGAGTGGTGTGCAAAGGCGGTCCGATGGTTGGCTTGGCTGCTTTGGCGGCTTGCTAGCTTCGGTTTCTACTATTCTGAGTTTGTGGGATTTCAAATAGCAATAAGAGGGGGAGGAGGAGGCTACTCGACGGTGGGGAAAGAGAGAGGAAGGAGAAGGAGGGAGGGGGGACAAGTTGGCTTGGAGGGGACCTACCATGGTTTTCCTCATCCTTGTTGGTCCCCTTGACCTTAGCCCACCACCAGCTGGATTCCATGGCCAATTCTCAGCCACCATTTCCCTTCTAAAAGCCTTTTGAAATGGTCCACAAGTCACGAGTGAGGGGGCATACGAATTTGTACATATTTTCCCTCAATTTGGACCCAAATGCTTCTTGAATCAATTCAATTCAGTCGTTAAAAATTCAATCATCGAGCTCACGATCAAATTGGCATTTTTTTTCTCACCAATAAGACCCACTTGCATCCTAATTTCACGATAAAAAATGGTCCTCTGTATTTTCTTGACAAAAACGACCGTACCTCGACTTTTTCCCAAAAAGTCTCAGTTTGCAGAAAAATCTTCAAAGACTGAGTCGACATTCCTAAAATGACTCGTGACCTGACAGAACTTTCAATTTCTTAAATCAGATTCAAATTTGCGGTTAATTTCAATCTGGCGCGATTTTAGCATGACCTAGGCTATTGGGTAGCTTTCAGAAATTTTTAGTGTAAATGATCCATGGTCAATTTTCTTCGAGCCACAATGAACCCATTCAACACATTAGCGAGTCTCGGTTGTCGTGAAAATCTCAATGATTCAAATACAGACACAGGGTACCAAAATGATGGAAAAATCAGTTTAGTGCCGGTTGATGAGAATTTTGTAATATAGTGGAATCACCCACGTTTAGTCACACATCTCTGTCGAACTGACCTATCTCTAATTTCTAATCGATCTTTACTGTGCCGAAATGATCTCTACAGATGAGCACGGTCAAGTAATCGAGTCCTGGTCGAATTCTCAAGTCTAATACATTAGAATCCCTTAATAACTTCCCCAGCTAATCTAGTTATCTCAGTAGTGATTAGCTCTGAGAACAGCACTATAGGCGCGTCGATGAAAGGCCCAATTAATTTAATTGAAAGCAAAATTGAAAAATTCAGGATGTCACAGTTCGCTCGTAAGTCATGAAGGATCAATTTTTGTCCCCTAATTAAGGCTCAAAATGCCAATTCGCATTTTGACTTGATAAATCGCAAAATTGAACACACAGGTGGATTTAAAATAGTCCCTAAACCAAATGTTGAAAAATGAACTACCCCTAATTATGATTAAAATTGAAGTAACTTTATTTTTGGTTGATTTAGAACCTAAAACTGAAAAATTCAGAAATCAATGTTCTTAATTGAATTTTGTAAAAAAATTTACACAAATGTCAAATTGACATTAAAATAAATGTATTTGTACACTTTTTATTTATTGGTTAAAAGTTTGACTAAAAGTCAACAATTTAATTGACTTTTCCTTAAAAGTTTATTTTCATGGTCAAATATTTGAATTTTTGAAAAATTGATTTGACAAAAGTGAAATCTTTTTGGGTAAAAAGTCAATTTTTTACCCGAGTTGACTTGTTTTTTTTGTAAGGGACCCGAGTTGACTTTTAGTCAAAGGGTTAACCAAAAAGTCAACTCGAAAGTCAACCATTTAACTTTTCGGGTTTTTCTTGAAAAATAAACTAAAAATTGCTTAAAAACAACAATGCAAAAAAAGACACTTTTGGTTAGGGATACACTTAACACTTACCTTCTCTCATTGGGGCTCTTGTTGGGGTTTTCTCACTATATCTCTCTCTCGTGGAATAGAATGAAGGAAATGAAGTTATTAAGGAAAAAAGGAATGGTTTAAGGATAACCACTAACTTAATGACAAGATTTAAGGATCACCTAGAACCCTAAGGACAAGGTTTATGGATAACCTATAATCTAAATGCAAGGTTGAAGGATAAGCTAGAACCTAAAGACAAGAATTAAAGATAACTTATAACCTAAAGACAAGAATTAAAGATAACTAATAACCTAAAGACAAGGTTTGTGGATAACCTAGAACCTAAATACAAGGTTTGCGGATAACCTAGAAACTAAATACAAGATTTGTGGATAACCTAAAACCTAATACAAGGTTTATGGATAACCTAGAACCTAAAAGACAAGGTTCATGGATGGTTTATAGATAACCTATAATCTAAAGACAAGATTTATGGATAGCTTAAACACTAAAAGACAAGGTTTTTGTATAACCTAGAATCTAAAGATAAGGTTTATAGATAACCTAGAACCTAAAAGATAAGGTTTTAAGGATAACCTAGAACTTAAGGGATGAGGTTTAAGGTTGACCAGGAACCTAAGGGACGAAGTTTAAGATTGACAGGGAACCTAGAAGACAAGGTTTAAGGTTGACCAAGAACCTAAGGGACGAGGTTTATGGTGAACTAGGAACCTAAAAGATGAGATTTAGGGTTGACCAGGAACATAAAAGACAAGGGTTATGGTTTAGGATGACCAAAAACCTAAAATAAGGGTATGGTTTAGGATTACCAAAAACCGGTTCACTAGGGAACACCTATTTTGAAAAGGAGTTTCAAGATTGCTTGAGAGCCAATTTTGCGAAACGATATCAATTGTCAAATCCCTTTCAAGAGGATTTTAACAAAATGAGATTTGATTAACCACCTAAAGGCTAAATCAAATATGCCAAGTGGAAATATCATAATCAAAAGAGGTCTTTCACACTGGCTCTCAAAAAGGGCTTTTATTCTCATCATTTGATGTGGGAAAACTACTTAAATCTCACTAGAGAGGTCTCACTCAACCTGCGTCTAAGGCTTTTGGAAACGTTCACAGTGAATATAATTCATTGATCAAAAGGTCTTTTAAAAGGACCATAATGATGGCTTGCTCATGGGCTTACACAAAGGGTATGTACTTTGAGGCCAAGAAACGAATATTCAAATAATATCTTCGTCAGGTTTACAAGTTAAGAATCTCGAAGATAAAATACAAGAGGATTGCTTCCACTCTTTCCAGCGGTAGCTCCAATGTGAAATCCTTAATTCGACTCAAACCATCCCAATTGAAAGAGACTTCGGATAAAGAGTTGTAATGTCGGTTTGGGTAAGGCTTAAAAGGGCTTGGAAAATTTTCAAATATTGAGGGATTAAAAGTGAGTGATTATCTTGGCATCATTAGTAAAACATTCTCGATTTCGACCCCGTAAGGATTGGCCATAAGGTCCTAAAAGGATCGATCATGGACCATTGGCCATGGAACGATCAGTTCGATCAGCAAGAAATCACGGATCTGTCATGGATCGACCAACCGATCATGAGTTGGTTGAGGTGTTGGCCCCAAATTTTCTATTGACCACACCGATTGGATAGGATCACTAGCTCATAATATGACCTTTTGATCATGAGAATTGTTCACGCGATGATTTTGGATCGGCGAATAGTCATTGGTCAATCCGTTCGGTCGCAATTTCCGACCACGGGTGATTCCGCCTGGTTATGCACCAATACACGAACGATCCCAATTGATCAAATACAACCATCTTCTGACCAAAAATACACCATTCCCTATTTAATTCTTAGTGATCATAATGGAATCTTGAATTAGTGATGTATGATCATGAATCGGTAACACATCCACCATGATCCCTACCGGTGGATCAAGTGTCGACCGGAATGAGCCCAGGGATAGACCCGGCTATTCCGTCACTAATTCTAAGGTTCATGAGTGCCTTGGCTTAGTGCTAGGCCATGGGTAGTCTTAAGATTGGTCTCGAACTGATTGAATGGCAACCGACCCTTTAGGCTGACCGACCGTCCAAAGGAACGATTCGGGCAAGCATGGGGTGTGATGGCCAAACCTCGGGTGTACGTGATTCGGTTTTTCAAGATGTAATCTCTTCTCTAGTCTCGGAACCAACTTAGACAATGAAATTCTCTAGACCACCTTCTTGAGGAAGAAAATGATAAAATGGAATTCTCTAGAACACCCTAGCTTCTTCATGAAAGAGGTTGACTTATCATTCCACCTAGATTTTTCTAGATATGGTCATGATTACCAAGGATTTACCTTGGGGATTAAGGAAAGTATCCAAGCCAAGTGTTGCAATAAAAATAGGACACATTGAAACTAATTATGGCTATCCTATAGCCTTGATGCCACCTTATCTTTTAGAGTGCCACCTATCCATAATGAGTTGTCCCCTTAATAATGAGTTGAGTGCTAATGTGGTCCAATGAAATGAAGACAAGCAAGGCCTTAAATGATGACACAAAGTCATTTGATCTCCATCTCATAAGCCTAGTTGTCCACTTGAAGATTTGGTAATGATGGCTTGAGATTTTCCTTGGAGAAAAAGTCGGTGACTCGTAAGCTTAGGTGTCTTCTAGAATCTTAGGTTATGATGAGCCTAAAGGGTAGCCTTGGTGAACAAGGCAAAGGCCAACCAATCAAGAGAAGACATTAGGCATCAAGGGGCTTATGTGTCCCCTAGGGCCATAGGCACATCATAAGCCTAAAGTAAGCCTTGGAGAGTAAGTAAATAGAGAATTAAAGGTTTTTACTTACTGAGTCCATGACTCACCCCGTTGTTTTTTAGAATTGTAGGCACAAGGAAGTTGTGGTCTCGCTAGAGAAGTTAAGGTTTATCCCAGCCTTTTGAAGATAGAAGATGTAGTGGGTGTAAATATAACGGCCATGAAAGAAGGGCTTGTAAACATAGCTAATGTAATTGTGTGTTTGTAAATGGTTGTTTTCCTGGTTACTTGTTGTTGTCCGGGTGTTGTTTGTAATGCTTCCGCATGTACTTAATGAAAAGATAAAAGGAAACGGGATGGCAACGTGCTTAGGACATCGCTAAAATAATCCTTGTTGCTCAAGACCCTAGAGATGGTGTCACAATCGCGACAATTACCATCACACAACTTTTTAGAATCTGACTCTTGAAATTTAACCTATCTCAATAGTCATTTTCACTATTTGTCTTCAATCCATTTGGTGAAGTAATCAATGGCCACTAAAATAAAACAATGTCCATTTGATGCTTTAGGATTAATTGGTTCGATAATGTTGATGCCTCACATTGAAAAAGGCCAAGATTCAGACATTTCATGCAGTTCATTAGAAAGAGCATTGATTTTGTCTCCATAGACTTAACATTGATGACAACACCTCATATGTTGAATACAATCGGCTTCCATGGTCAACCGGTAGTAACTTAGCCTCATGATTGTTCTTGCCAGGAGATGACCATTCATATGAGGGCCACATTCTCCTTCATGAATCTCTTTCATCAAGAGTTTAGCTTCTTGTGCATCCACACACGTTAGTAAAACTAAATCAAAAAACCTTTTATAAAGGGCTCCTTCATTGAGGAAGAATTTGGATACCAACTTCATTAGGTATTTCTGATCATTGGCTTGACTTCCTTAGGGAAATTTTCTTTCTCGAATGTAATTCATGATGTCATAATACCAGGGTTGACCATCAAGTTCCTCTTCAATCATCAAGCAATAAGTAGGTTTCTTCAAAATGTCAATTTGCAAAAGATCAATGCTCAAACCATCGGTTACTTGTAACATTGAAGATAAAGTCACCGGGGCATCAGCAAATTGATTTTGTGATCTTGGCAGATAATCAAAAGAGATTTCGTCAAATTTCTTTATCAAGTCTTCGAGATTTTCATGGTAAGGAATCAACTTTACATCTTGCATTTGCCATTCACTTTCCATTTAGAGGATGATGAGTGTAGAATCACCATAAACCTAAAACTTTCTGACTCTCGTATTGATGGCTAATTGTAGACCAAGGATGCAAGCTTCATATTCAGAAATATTGTTACTACAAGGGAATACCAATTTTGCAGCTACTAGGTAATATTGACCTTATGGAGATATTAAAACTGCCCCAGTATTAGAACTAGAAAAGTTAACTGCACCATCAAAATGCATGGTCCACTTGTCAAATGCAACTAGATTGATTCATTCACTGACTTCATCCCAATCATCAGACTTCCCAGGATTTTTAGCTAACATATCAGCTATCACTTGCCCTTTGATAAACTTCTACGCTACGCTTTAGATATCAAACTCAAAGAGTAATATTTTCCAATTAGCGAGCCTTCCAACCAATGAAGACTTCTCCAAAAGATACTTAATCGGGTCATTTTCAGTCATCGGAAAGATGCGATGGTGAAAAGTACAATGCCTCAGTTGGTGTAAAACCCAAATCAAAGCTAACACAGGTCTTTTCTACTTCGCAATATCGGATCTGAAAGTAGTAAACTTCTTATTGAGGTAGTATATGGCACGTTCCATTCCATCCTTTAGTCCTTTTTGTGCCAACATGGCTCCTAAAGACTCTTCATGAATGGTGAGATACAAGATCAAGGGCACACCTTGAATAGGCAGTATTAGTACAGGAGATTGCGAAAGATATTGCTTAAGCTCTTCAAATGGTTTATGATATTCTTCATCCCAGTTGACCTTAGCATTCTTCTTCAACAGCTTGAAGAACAACTTGGCAGTTTCTAACCATTAGGAAATGAATCTTGCAACATAATTCAATCTTTCTAGTAGACTTTGGACTTCCTTAACAGTAGAATGAGGTTTTAGATCGCATATGGCCTTCACCTTAGAGGGATCTATCTCGATACCCTTGTTACTAACCATAAATCCAATAAGCTTTCCAGACTTTGCCCCAAATATGCATTTTGTGGGGTTAAGCCTTAACTTGAATTTCCTTAATTGGTCAAATAGTTTTCTTAAGAGTTTAATATGGTCTTCACCTTGTCTTGACTTTGCAATCATGTTATCGACATAGACTTCAATCTCCTTATGCATCATGTCATGAAATAGTGTCACCATGGCTCTTTAATATGATGCCCCTGCATTCTTCAAGCCAAAAAGCATAATTTTGCAATAGAATGTTCCCCACGAAGTGATGAATAAGTTTTAGTCTTGTCTTTCTCTTTCATCCGGACTTGGTTATGACAAAATTTGTCCATGAAGGAGAACAATTCAAAACTAGCAGTACTGTCAACTAAGACATCAATGTGTGGCAAAGGAAAATTATCCTTAGGGCTTGCCTTATTCAGGTCACGGTAATTAACGTAGACTCAGACTCATCCATCCGTCTTCATAACCAAGACTATATTAGCACTCGAATCAGCATAATAAGTGACTTTGATGAAACTAACATTTAAGAGTTTCATGACTTCTTGAATCTTTTTTGATAACTTAGATTTTGTCCTTCTAAGCTTTGCTTCTTGGGTGAAATATTAGGATGGAATGGTAACGCGTGTTCCACTATCTCTGGATCTAAACCTGGCATGTCAGCATATGACCAAGCAAAAATATTTTGGTATTCTTTTAAAAGTCCAATTAATCTATCAGCATCCGCTTGAGAGAGACTTGCCCCAATCTTGGTTTCTTTAGGGTTATCTGAATCTCTTAAGTTCATGGTAATTGGTTGCTTGGTGGTAGGAGGTTTGAACTCTTCATATCTGAGCCATTCCCTTTCAATAACTCAAGGATCATCCTCATTCTTTGAGTCGGAATAATCGAGTTCATCAAAGTCTCTTGAATTCAAATCCAAGCCATGCAAATGACTATCATGATGTAAAATGTCATGCCTGAGATGCAATAAAAAATGGTTAGATATAAATATAAATGAATGCAATGCATGCAAGTGCCATGAAAAATTTGTTTTCGAATTCAGGTTTTTGAAAAATTTATTGGGAACTCGCCCTCATGTCATTGGACATCTCAATTTCAATTCAAACATGGGTTTGATTCACACTCCATGTTCTGAGAAATATTTACCATCCGAAAAGAGGCCAAGCAGCTAGGAAGAAGTGTAAAGAACGAGAATCGTTCCACTAAAAAATTTTGAAACTATAGATCATGTGGAGACCTAGGCCTCAAAGCATCATCATTGGTCTAGTTTGGGAAACTTCACATGTCTATTAATAAAATGTTGATTTTATTGATATGCAAAAACTGAATTACAACGTATATCATCTTGGATCCATTGAGTTTGTGATCTAGATTATTATAAGTGTAAACAAATGAAATGACTAGAATTCCCCTGCAAGGTAGAAATGAATGGAATACGACTAAAATGAAATATAAGAACTAGAAACAACCCTTACACAATGGGAATGGCAAGCTCTTCATCTTCACCAACGGTGCCAACCAAACCATCTTCGAACAAGTCAACGAAGTGGTAGACATTGGCTTCCTCTTCTTGTAAGAACTTCGGTGGGCCAGGAAAGAAATCCTTTAATGGTGGAGGGAAGAGACATTGGTAGCTCTTACCTTTAATGTTTGGGCCTTTATGATTACCTTGACATTTACGTTCGCCTTGATAACCTAGGCCTTTGTGCTTGTTGATCTTTGCCACCTCAATGGGATTTGGCATGCCTTGAGCAAGCTTACCCAAACCTTTTCCCAATAGCAAAACCATTCTTAAGCAGTTCTTTGCTTGACATTAAGGATGCCTTTTAGAATTGAGGCTTCCTAATGATTGACCTAGTAGGCACATGAGTGACATACACCGACTCAAACAAGTGGTAGCTTGATTCTCCCTTAATTTCAAGCTCGATGAAAGGTTTGGCGATGTTATGGAAAGTCTCTACATCCCTTTCACATCGGATAGTCACAATCTTTCCATCGATAGGAAGTTTCATCATCTAATGGAGATTGAAAGGAATGACCCCTGTAGCGTGGATCCAAGGCTATCCCAACAGCAAGCTAAAGTTGCTTGGAATATCCAGCACATTAAATTTTTAAGTAACGGTAACAAGGTCGATTATCAACGGCGGTTGATTCCCCTTATTAACTCATTTCTCATTCCATCAAAGGTTTGGATGGGAATCTTTAGAGGGCGGACATTTTCCATTCCTATCCCCAATACGAAGGGTGGACAAAGGGCAAATGTTCAAGGCAGAACCATTATCAACCAAGACCCTCAAAATCCTAGTCCCAAAATGTTGAGCAGACACATGTAGTGCCTTAGTGTTTGCTTGGCCTTTAGGAGGGAGGTCTTTCTCAGAGAAGGTTATTTGATCTCTAAGAAGTATGACACCCACAAACTCCTCCAACTATACCTCTCCAATGGTCTCGGGTTCATGGAGTTTGTTCAAGATTTTGAGGAGGGCATTTCCATGCTTTTCAGAGGTCTTGAAAAGCTCCAATAAGGAAATCTGCACGGGCATCTTAGGCAATTGGACTTTCACTTCCACCTCACTTATTTTGAGTGTTTTGAGTAGTTGTTTAGCTTCCTCATCGATTACAACCTTCTTTTCCACACCTTAATGTGGTGGGTAGACTTGACCCGATTGGGTGATGACATCGATTTCATTTGTATTATAGTTCCAAGGGACTGCCTTGATATAATAAGTAGAAGACACCTTGGTATTGGAGCATTCACCAACTTCTGGTGGCAATTCAATGATGATGGATCCAAAACCCACGCTTGAGATCTTCATGGCTTCAAAATTGTCAATCAATGAGCCAACTTTGATGAGACCTTTATCAGTTGCACCAGCCCCATGAAATTAATCACAACAAGCTTAATCATAACCACGAAGCCATCCCCAAATTCATCTCCCCATCCACTAGGGACGATGTCTTTGGGGTTTTGGAAATAACTTGAAGGAGGAGTATATTTGACCATAAAGTCATACTTCCCACTTGGTCGTACCAAGGTATCTACCACTTCATTTCACTCATGAGCTTTCCTTACAAACTTACGATCCCAACGAGAAGTTTTGTATTCATCCTCATCCTCGTCATCGAAGTGGACCTCTTTATCTTTCGATAAAGTTAGAGTAAGGTCTTCTTCATCATCCCATCTGCTCGGCACAATATCCTTCATGTCAACGAAGAAATTTGGTGGCGGTGTGAACTTCACCTTAAAGTCATATTTGCCACTTGGTTGGCCAATGATATCAACAACTTCACCACTTTCGCGAGCTTTTAGAACAAACTCACAGTCTATGCGAGAAGCTTTATAGTCATCCTTGCTTCCAATATCAGATTTTGCTTTTCAAAGCTTGACGATCCTCCTTTCGAGTGTCATCCTGACTTGGATTCCAAGCTTTCTTTATGACTTTTGAGATTATGTCTTCACTAGACAAATCAACTTCAACTAGAGACATCCATACTGAAGCGGGCTCACCATTTTCATATTGGAGAATTCCCAGCTTAACAAGTGTTGCTAAGCAAGCTATCTTCTCGTCAAGAGTGATGTCACCTTTCAGCTAACAATCAGCGAAGGGTGTGACCTATTCCAACTTTTGGATATCTATCAGGAGTATAAGCTTGTCATCATCTCCAAAAATCATATTGACGTTGTTAGAGTGTTTCGGAAGGGGATTTTGTTGGACATCCGGCATTGAATCCTTAAAGGTAAACAATTTCTTATCTAGCAAGTTCTGGATCTTAGAACGGAGTATGATGTAGTTATCCACATGGTGACATTTCTCTCACATGTGATACTCGTACATCTTATTAAGGTCAATCCCAAAGAATTTTGGCGGATTATCCCTTGGGATTTCTCTCGCCACGAGATGACTTTCCATTAGCATCGAAAGTAGTTGAGACATGGATCTAAGTAATTGAGTAAATTGCCTCTATGGGGCTTTTCCTTTGTGATCAAAGTTTCGGGAAGAGGTCCCTATCTCCACAACAGGTTTATGAGCCTAGGGGTTGTATGTTTTCTACGAAAAGGAGTTTTATATATAAGCAACCTCCATAGTTAACTCTTTATCTTTCGTCAGGGCATAACGATGGTTCATGGTCTTGGTCAACCTTCCATCACGCATGATCCCTTCAATGCGTTCACCTAACTCCACCAATGCGCCAAAGTCAATATAGGTGTAGTTGTACATTTTCTAAAAGAAACCCTAAGGCATGGCTTGAAGTAGCAATTTCATAGTCTCATTCTCAAACATGGGTGGCTTTACTTGAGATGCAGTGTCTCTCCACCTTTGACCATAAGCTTTGAATTTCAATTCTCCTTTCCTTGACCTGAACTAGCTCCTCTCGAGTTAGGGCAATCTTGGTGTTGAACTTATATTGTTGGAGGAAATTGTTAGTGAGATCCTTCCAAGTATGGATCTTCTCCAAGTCCAACCTATAAACCACGTCAACGCAAGACCAACCAAGCTATCTTGAAAAGAGTTAATCAGGAGTGGAGGATTGTCTGAGTAGCGGGCCATCTTGCGCAAATAGTACTTTAAGTGGGTGCACCCAATGCCGTCATACTTCCGCATAAACTCAGGCTCCTTATCGAATTCAAGGACCTTAACATTGGCAAAGGACGACAGCTTATCAAACCCTTGTAGCTGATAGCCTTGCAGCATGCATAGGCATTCCTCAATTTTTGCGAGGCATCTCAAACTCTCTTCATCAAAGTACAAAGTTAGGGTCCCTTTAGACGAAGCCTCTAGATCAATAACCATTGGGGTAGCAGTAGGAACCTCTTTAGTAGGCCCTTTCCCCATGGGTTCAGCTACCGACACATTAGAGAATGCAGTAAGAGGATTGACGGTAGGAGCAATGAGAGGTACATGAGGTAATTTTTTGACTTGGTTCGAGAGATTAGCTAACAACGTCATCATTTGCACCATTTGGTTCTCCATGCTGATAACACGAGCATGAGTATCTTTGTTCTCCATTCTTGCATGGTGGTGAGTACGTATAATAGGCCATTTCTTAGCCGTCTTTCAGTACCTTTTTAAAAGAAGATGACTCAAATTAGTACAAGTCAAAAGAAATCAAGAAAATACAAAACCTAGTCAATTTTATATTTTCTTGAGATAGTGATAAGAAGCATATACGATCCCAGTATCATACAGCATCATCTTATCAAAATTTCTTGAAAATAGATTATACAATTAAAAGGATGACGACAAATATTTAATCAGAATGCCTATTTTCTAAAAATTACATAAAAATGTTCATGACTTTTATTGATTACATTGAATAATTACAAGTAAAATAAAACCTTACATTCTTATAGCTTAGAAGGCGGTTCCATTTTACATGTAATATAAAAATGAATATAGGGAAATCTTGATGGAAAAAAAAAAGGAAATATAAAGGAAATATAAAGGAAATCCCTTTGCAATGAAAGAATATAAGATAGAAGCCTAAGGACAAGATGGGATCATGCGGAAACGCTTGTTATTATGGGTCAAGCGTTCCTCATCGATTAGGGTATTATCTTCTTGCTGAGCTCACCGAAAACCTTAAGGCTTGGGAATATCAGGCAATTGAACCTCAAGCTCAGGTTCTACTTGATGGTAGATGTAATCGATGGTAGCGTGATGAGTCCTCATCTCTACCTCTAAGTGGCCTTCATCCATGGCAACCACGTAATGCGAGGAACGGGAGAACCAAATTCCAGTAGCGACTTGAATCGCAGCCTCGATATGGTCATATTGGTTTTACTCAATGACTTCATCGTGATAATCAATATGATATAACCCTAGCTTGAGGATTGGCGGGATCGTTTGAAGTGCGCGATATTGGTGGAGCACCCTTAAAGTGTAATACGACATTAAACCTATCAATCCCACGAGCAGGAGTGGATCATTAACTCCACTAACAAGGCACACCTCGGAATTCCCAAGCCACCGAATATGCCATTGGATTAAGCTAGGGTTGAGGTTTTTGAGAAAATGAAACCATATAGAGAAAGACCATGACGGAAAAAATTCATTTCATTGGCAAAATCTAAGAATGGGATGATGATATTTCGTGAGATCAACAATCTTCATGTGAGGGGCGAATTCTTTGATATGCGAGAAAAGGCAAATTTGGAAGAGCCATATTTCGTTCCTCTACCATTTGCTTAGAAATGATTAAGAGACACAAAAGTTTCGGCAATGATCATGTGTATAAAACAACTAAAGGCACACACTTGATTGACAATATAAGTGACTAAAGGGTCCGTTGTTTTTTGAGCATGTGGGAATACTACAAAGCCAAAGAATATGAGAAGGAAAATGCGACAAATTTGGTTCCTAGCTTCAGGTTTAAGGCTAAGGAAGTGTTGTTCAAGGAACATATAAGGCATGGAATTCGAGTTTCCTTTAAGAATAACCCTAATTTTGTCAGTAGAGATATTGAGAAATTGACTTAAGAGAGGTATTGGATCTTGACCAATAGGAGAAGTGACAAAACCTAAAGAAGCTTTGCCTAACTTGATGGTTTTCTAAAACTCCTTAATTGTAGAGGTCAATTCATATCGATTAAAAATGAAGGTGGAAGTCATGGGATTCCCAAAATGAGCCAATACTTTCACCATCGCGATATGTGGTTCAACTTGTAATAAAGTCAAAAGGAAAGCCACACGTTTTTCCACATAATCTTGATGTCTTGGGTCGAGCTTCTCCCATAAAGTCTTGACATTCTTCAGCATCAGAACAATGTCCAATTCGAGTTTGCCCATCTAAGCCTAAACCTAAAGAGCATTCGTGATTAAAACATATCATCATTGAAATATAAAACACATAATCGAAATACGGAAAGTAAGAAGATAAGAATGATAAGAAAGGAATGATATCTTACCCACTAAACATATGCCAAGAACAAATCACATGTCGCAAGAAACTGTGAGGTTTCAATGCCTAAGGCAAGAGTGCTAAAGGCTCAAGGTCCCCATCCTAAAGGATAAAAATAGTTTACCCACCGATACTATTGTCGGTCAGTGCTATTTTTATCGATTGGGACAAGCGGGTTTATGTAAGTAATGGATTACCACAAGTATTCACTCACAAATTCCACCCATAAATCCTCCTAAGGTCCTAAATTGGGCGATCAGGGATTTAGACCATGGTTGTGTGTGCGGTGTCTTGCTAAAACTTGTAAACATGCATTTAAACTTAAACTCTAGCACTTCAACATAAACCCCATACATTCATACATTCTAACACCACCTGCAAAACAAAGGGTTTATGTCACGCCCCGATCCTCGAGCACGTGCCCATCCATCAGTGGTCGATAAAATTTTGCAACTTTCAAGGATGAGTTGCCGACCCTTTCTTTTTATTGCACATGCGGAAACGAATAACAAATCCCCTGACGGTAACCATCTCAGGATAGACAAGCAGGACAACATAATCTCAAACAAAACATGCCTTTATATACATACCAAGTCAAGTATAATAGTGTACAACCAAAAGACTTCAAAAGACCGACTCAAAAGAAACTGTTCTATCTGCTCTACACTTCAGATCACCTCGACTCGGCTCCAAATCTTCCACTTTGCAGTCCTGAAAAGTTGAGCCCTTGACAGGGTGAGATATAAATCTCAACGAGTTCACGCTCTAAACCCCGATTAGGAGGATAATACGCCTAGGGCATCCTAATCACACAATCATACAACCACAGGGACTTACCTCGTCTTAGATCCTCCCTGTAGGTTAATATAGTTCATATTCCACCCATATGCATATAGCAAATTACACATCAATTTGAACATCTAAATCAATCACTACTCACACAAGCAAGAATTACTAATCAAATACTACTCACACAAGCAAGAATCACAAATCAAACACTGCTCACACAAGCAAGAATTACTGACATACATCGGTCCATCAATTTCACTCAACATGCGTTCCAATTAAATAATACCACCCGCACAGGCAATTTTACCCGACACATGCCGGTCCTCTATCCACCGACACACACAGGGGATAGGTGACGTCCACTGACACACACCGGGAATGATAATATCCACCGACACACATTGAGGATAGGTTCTCCTAACCTTTGACGTCCACCGACACACACCGGTGACGAGTTCTCTTAACCTTTAATGTCCATCGACACACGCCGATAACGAGTCCTCTTAACTTTTAACGTCCACCAACACACACCAGTGACGGGTTCTCTTAACCTTTAACGTCCACCGACACACACCGGTGATGGGTTCTCTTAACCAACACCATTGCAATTAACACGAAATTTTGGTCACTGGTTATCCCGGTCTAATTTCATGAAAATAATAAATAATTAAATAAATTACAAAATAATTAAATAATTGCAATTGAGTAAATAAATAAATTGCGATTAATTAAACGGAACTACTTAATTAACCTAACCATGCATACACCTAATCAATCAGGTCTACCATAGCCTCCTTCATATAACCAAAACTCCAAAACCCCCTTTTTAAAATAAACTTGGCACCCCTTTGTTTTTGGTTCAAACTCTTTGAAATAAATTCGTACGGGGTCCCGTATTTAAAATTAACCAGCCAAAATTTGCACGCACCTCATACAAAACCTCCTCGATTTATTAAGCGCATAAGTCTTGGTGTCGAACCCGACACCTCATTTATTTTCTATTTAATAGTCCAAGAGGTCACTTTTTGCAATAGTAATAAATCACCAACAAAGAGCAATCCACCTCATGACCTCACACATGAGTTCTCAGCATGTCACAAGTCCACTACATCACTAAAAATTCATCTCATTCAGCATGCACAACATCAAGAACCACAATAAAATCACAACCAGTCCTAACCGGCAGAAACCGGGCCACTCGCACGTCTCCAGGTTTAATTCTAGAAACCTACCCGAACGAGCTCAAAAAATTCTCAAATTTTAGTATGTTGTAAAGAACACATAAAAAAAATTCATGAAGAAATCTAAACCTAGATTATTCTAGATTCGGCCCACTAAATCACTCAATCAAGTACTGAAAACTAGGCCTGTTTCCAGAAAGTCTGTTTTCCGAACTCAGTTTGGTTCGAGATCCAAAACATGTCATTTTGATCTGAAATTTGAGTATGTTAAACTAGAAGATGTACCAAACAACTTTTGTGCAGAAAGTATTTTGAAATTCGAATCCTAAGAGTAGATAAAAACCCCTAGAATTCTCAAAGGTCACAAATTCCAGCACAGTCTAAGACTCTATTTGCAAATGACGGAGCTGATATCTCCTTCTTTTAAATCCCTAAAAATCTTGAGAAAAATCTATGTTGTAGCTAAGGATATCTAAAACGTTTCGCAAGAAGACATCAATCTCAAATTCACAACCTATTTCGATCTACAAAATGGGCAAACAACAAGGGTCCAGGAATCCGAACTACAAAAAGTCCGCTGATTTGGACTAATCCAACCTCATTAATGCTAATCTCACAAATTAGATTAATACTAATCCATTCTAAGGCTAATCAAACCATTATAGATTATCACTAATCCATACTTAAGCTAATCTAAACAACTGTTAAGCATAATTAACCTCCTAAGCAAGGTTTAGAAAGTAAATTCACTGGTTTAGCATTCCGGTGAGTCCATGGCGACGACGACGCCAAGGCGGGCAAAAATCCTCCTAGTGGAGACACCAACGGATGCTGGGAAGTGACCTAAAATGGGCCACGAAGTTCCAGATCTTGCTGGAACTTTTGCTTCTACTTTGCTGGTTGAAGAGCTGAACCAAGTGGCTCGGTTGGCTGGAACGACGAAGATGGGACCAAGCGGGTGACCGGCGGGCACAAGTGGGTAACGGAGGAGCTTGGCTAGCTTCCAGGCGGAGCTATGATGCTCGAACGGCAAGGGACACGGCTGGAAGAGCTCGGACATAGGCGGAACAGTGGCTGGCTCGTTGGAACATGCGACGACAACGGCTGGCGCGGAGGAGCTCGGACGACTTCAAGTGGGGCTTGGCTAGCTTCCTACTAGTCTTGTCCGGTTCCTCTGGATTTCTAGAGTTCTCAACACTTCAACAATAGAGAAAGTGAAGCCAAGGAAGAAGAAGAAGCCAGCTGAAGATTGATGGGGGCCCAAATGTCTCAAAAGTCAAACTAAATATCCCAATGTGCTCAAGTGGCTACCCCACCAGCCAAGGCTGTCATCCTCAGCCAATTTCTCCTCCTTGACTTCCTCAAGAAGCTTGCCAAAGGGTCCAAAAGGTTGCTCCCCACCTTGGCTACGAATTTGCACATTTCCCTCTTCAATTCCATTCAATTCTTACTCAAATCAAACCAATTGAAGTCCAAACAAATCAGCCAAGGTGTCCACACTTAATCCATGATTTTTCCTCATCAATTGAACCAACCTTGAATCCCAAAAATTCACCCAAAAATAGTCCTTCGAATTTCCCGGTCCAAAACGGCCTAATTTTGATTTTCCGCCAAAAATCTCGGTTTGAAGAAAAATCTTCGAAAGATGAGTCAATGCTCCTAAAATGATTTTTGACATGACAGAACTTCTAAATTCTGAAATCAGGTTCAATTTCGCAGTTAGTTTCAATCTAATGCGATTTTAGCATGACCTAGCCTACTAGGTAGCTTTTAGGAATTTCTGGTGCAATTGACCCGTGGTCGATTTTCTTCGAGCCACACGTACCTCTTCGACACATTGGCGACTCTCGGTGGTCATAAAAATCTCAAGGTTTCAAATACGGGCATAGGGTACCAAAACAACAGAAAAATCGGTCTAGTGCCAATCGACGATAATATTCCAATCTGGTGGAATCATCCACAGTTTGATCACCTATCTCAGTTGAATCGACCTATCTCCGATCTCTAATAGATTTTCGACTATGTCGTAATGTCCCTTGTAGACTAGCACGGTTGAGCGGTCAATTCCTGGTCCCCAAGGTACCACACCCTGTAAGGCTAGATCAATATCGTCCCATAAGCTTATGCAATTATGCTTACAAAATCATTTCTAAGATGATCGACAATCGTCTGAAACCCTGGCTGCCTAAGCTTATTTCTATGGAGCAAAACACCTTTATGAGTGGACGCCAAATACAAGATAACATTTTAATAGTCCAAGAGGTGCTTCATCAACTTAAGGTTAGGAAATGTAAGCGCAACTTTCGAGCTGTCCTAAATATGGATATGCAAAAGGCATATGACCGAGTAGAATGGGATTTCCTTCAAGATTATCTCCTTAAGTTAGGCTTTCATGCTACATGGGTACAGTGGGTGATGCAATGTATAACGACGGTATCTTTCAGTGTTAAATTCAATGGTGAACATTTACAATACTTCCAACCAACCCGAGGACTTAGACAAGGCGATCCTCTCTCCCCTTACTTATTCATCCTTCTGGCAAACGTCCTATCACATCTTATACATCAAGCAGTTGCCATGGGCAATCTCAACGGCATCAACCTGAACAAGTGGTGTCCTATATTATCTCACCTGTTTTTTGCAGATGATGCCATATTCTTCTTAGATGGTAAACTCCTTGAATGTCAAAATTTAGCAAATATAGTGAATCAATATTGTTTAGCTACTGGACAGGCTGTTAATCGAAATAAATCAAACATATTCTTCAGTAAAGCTTGTCCTCTTAGTCTACAGGAAAACTTAGCAAGGGAACTTAGAATACCTGTGATCAACCAAGCTGGCAAATATCTAGGTATACCATCTGATTGGGGAAGATCCAAATGGGAGATGTTTGCTTGGATTATGGGGAGAGTAAATGCCAAATTGGAAGGATGGAAAGAAAATATTATCTCTAAGGGTAGGAAGGAAATTTTACTCAAGACTGTTGTACAAGCACTCCCACAGTATGCCATGTCCATATTTAAAATTTCTGTGTCTATTTGCAAATCCATTGAGCAAAAAATTGCTAGGTTCTGGTGGCAGAGTGACTGTCGTAAATCAAGCATACATTGGAAGCATTGGGGCGTTCTCAAGCGCAAAAAGGATAGTGGGGGCCTCAGATTTCGTGATCTAATTGACTTTAACAAAGCCATGCTTAGGAAACAAGCGTTGCAGTTAATCCAACGCCCAACATCTCTATGGAGCATCCTATTTAAAGGCCTTTATTTTCACTCATAGGACTTCAGGTATGCCGATAGGGGCGCCAAACCATCCTGGGGTTGGCAAAGTCTACTGCTTGGGAGGGATTCCATATTACCTCAACTTCAGTGGTCAATTGGCAATGGACACAATATTAGAATCCGGGAAGATTGATGGCTACCTAGAGGAATTATCGGCGGCCCTATTGCTCAAGGTGAACCTGAGATAGTGGCTGATCTTTTGTACTCGGACAGCAACATCTGGAATGTCCCCCTACTCCATCAGCATTTCGATGCCTCAACAGTCGCGGAAATACTTACCATGCAGGTAAGCCCTCACTACACTAATTGATCAACTTATGTGGACAGCGACACAAAATGGCCAATACACTATGAAAAGCGACTATCACACTATCAGACAAGCAGCTACAAGCAATTAGCAGAACCGAGCATTGTCTTCCTATCAAACCCCCCAGCTACTATGGAAAAGAATTTGGACCATGAAACCGCCCCCAAAATTCATACATTCCTCTAGTCGTTATGCCATAACGCACTGTCAACGAAAGATAATCTATATCATTGATGCATCACCACAGATCCGACATGTCATCTCTGCTCTCAACACACACCCGAAACTATGGAACATCTCTTTCTCTTATGTCCATGGACACATCGAATATGGTCACACCCTCAAGTCAGTATTTAGATTTCGCCACAGTCAGTACAAAGGATGGATGCTTGGCTAGTAGCAAGGATTGAGCAATGGTAGAACTCACCTAGACTGAAGACCATTACCTCAATCTTGTGGCAGATCTGGAAGGCGCGCAACAATTTCATCTTTCGCCGACAGCACATAGATCCGATGCAGGTCGTGGAGGTAGCCCTCGCCCATGTACGCATCGCTCAGCTCTCCACTCAGACACTGTCACGAACAGGGCAAACTCCTCCCCAATCCGAACTGTTGTGGTAGCCACTAGATCCTGGCATGGTGAAGATCAACATAGACAGGGCATATCAACTAGCAAGTACTACAGGCACTATGGCATGTATTTGCAGAGATCATACAGGAACCTTGATAGAAGGCTTTACCTGCGATTTCCCAGCAGCTTCAGCCTTGCAAACCGAGATCTAGGCACTCCTCCTTACCCTCAACCATCTGTTGCAACACGATAAAGCTCATGATCCCCTTGTGATCGAATCTGACTGTCTTGTACTGGTGGAAGCTGTGCACAATCCCCAGTCGACACCATGGGAGGCGAGAGCTTTGTTTGCAGAAGCGGCGGCCAAGCTCACCTGTTTCCCTAACCTACGTGTTTAACATTGTAGGTGTGAAGCAAATTTTGCGGCCGATTGGGCCGCCAAGGCCCATAGGAGTGGCACCTTACCGCCGAACTAGGCTACTTCCCCTCCCCATACGCTTTTGGATCTACTGTATTCTGAAGCCCTAGCCACGAACTGCTCTAGTACTATAATTTGAATATATGAAGTTTCCTTTTCTGACAAAAAAAAAAAAGAAGAAGAATTCCATAAGCTTAAGACAATAACTTCAATTTCCACAAATGTCTTGTCTAGGGTCAAAAAATATATAGGAACCTAGGGAAAACTATGTATTTGATTCCTGTCAAGATTTATTGAAAGCGGAATACTTATTAGTCCCTTAGTTGAATGTACTAGTATAATCACGAACCAAGAAATAAAAAAACAAAAATAGAGGACACGATGATGTCTATCGTTCCTTTGTTTGTAGGAGTATATCATGAAAATGGCGATCTCCTTCCCATTGCTTCCCTCCCGGCTCGCACAACTAGCGTGTGACGGAGACCACTAATCACCATTCGTCCTCAAAAATGCCTTTCAACCATTCGATGATCGTTCCACGATTTGTTCCGATTATTTTCCCCGTTCTTTTTACCTTAGTCAAAGCAAAAGGAAAATTTTAAAAAAATTTAGAGAACAGATTGGAATTCGGAATGGGGATGTTTCCCTTTTTAAAAAATTTAAATTAAGGCAAATATCACAAAAGAAATTCAAACCACATTTATAAATGCCTCAAATTTTATTATTACTAAAATCCCTAAACTCATTTGTATATATGTATATATAGTTTGAGATTTTTTATCGTATTAACTATTAACCCATTAAATTTTACCAAAAAAAAAAAACTATTAACCCATTAAAATAACCGGTCTATTTCTGAATCGATAAAGTAATTGATGGGATCGATGGGATAAGGGGACATTCGTACATACAGATAGTGGGACGGTGCCGAGAAAATATTAGGTATGTAAGACGCTCCAGCGTGGCAAACAAGAAGGCGGTGGGAGCGCGACACGTGTCTCGTGGGACCCACAATTTCAGGCGCCCATTTTGAAAGTTTTCCTGTACTGTAGCTTCTGGAGAGAGGGTTTTCTGTCGCGCGGGTTCTTCCTTGCGCCTCTCTCTCTACCCTCGCTCTCTCTCCCCGACGAACTCCCTCTCTCTCTCTGCCCTCGCTTTTTCCGACCGGCCAACCACCGCGAGCAACCGACGAACCAGGAGGACACCGGCGAGACGATCGTGAGCAGCCGACCGGCGTGCGACCTCCCTCTCTCTCTGCCCTCCCTCTTTCCGACCGACCGGCGTGCGACCTCCCCTCTCTCTCTGCCCTCCGGCGTGCGACCTCCCTCTTTCCGACCGGCGAACCACCGCGCCGCCCCTCTGGCTCCGCTTCCGGCCCCGACTCGTCCGTCCCTTACTCTTTGTCTCTCCTCGCGTCTCTGTCTGCCCTCCCTTTCTTCGACAGCGAACTACCGCGTGACCGGCGAACCACCGCGCCCCCCCTCCGGCTCCAGATCCGGCATCGGCTTGTCCAGGTAATTTCTCGCTTTCTCTTTTCTCTCTTTCTCTGTCTGACGGGGTGATGGAAGGGATTTTATAGGAGTTCAGCGATGCCTGATGTGGGTAACTTTAGTTGGTGCGTTCTGCTATGTTTTACTTATTTTGCTAAATGAAAGAGGAGATTTAGTGCAATGCATTTGGCTTCTTACTTTATCTCACTGTTTGGTATAGACCTATGCGATCTCCTGATGATGATTTTTTTTATTTATTTTTTTTGGATTTTAACTTTCTCTGCATTTAACTTGGTCCCAAAGATGTCCCGCCTAGAAAACGAAACATAATTGCAAAGAAGGAAATAGAAAAAGGAAATAAGGAGGAGTTACAGATAGTCATTGAAGAATGCAAAACAGATATCCCCTGAGATCAGAAATGGCCATCCTTCACGAGCTTACTTAAATATTATCTGGTGACAAACTAATGTGAAGTTATAAAAAAATAAAAAATAATAATAGTTGGAATTTTGGGTTGAATAAGCATCAAGAACTGTCACTGGTTAAAAAAAGTATGAGAGATTTAGACCCAAGTTGTTGGTTACTTCATACACTCCTTTGATTGGCGTTATGTCTCATGGAAATTGCCTGCTTTCATATTCAAGGAAAACATGTCGAGTTTGACTGCCATTTTATTAGAGAGAGTACTTGAAGGTAAAATAGAGGTGAAGTTGTCGAAACAGAAGCAAGTTCTTTCCCTCTGCAAAGTTGGCAACATTCAGAGAATACTTGGCTTGATAGCAAAACTGAATTAGGTTGGAAGGAGTGTTAACAACAACAACCAACTTGCTGGCTTCTTGAAGAGTTTAATCTCTCCCCATGAGGAAGGATTTTGTGGAGTTGGTCTTTCGGCTTTAATCTTCTTTAAATTTGGCCTTTCACTTATGTGGCTATGTGGTCTCTCCTGTCCGAGTATTTAGTTATGCAACTGATATCAAAGGGGTGGTTTGCTTTTAGTTTTTCAGCGAGCAAACACAATCAAGAAGATAGCAAGCATTTTTGGGATAAACAGTGTGTATGCAAGCAATTCTGGCACACATAGGCTTTGCAGGAGAGAAGTTGCTTGAAAGAAAAATAGAGATGAAAGTGGCTTTGAGTGTCCGCTACGCAGTGGAGTGTGTAATTGGAGTACTGTGTGCACAGATGCTTCATGTTTCTTTATAAAAAAATTCAGCTTATGGTTTCATTGCGCACCTTCATTTCAAGTAGAACATGCCCTCTGACAAATGGAAATTCCCATGGCACCACAATCATATAGTTTGGTTGACACCACATTACCACATTTGAGCTGTGGAGGATGTAAGATCTTCTGTGTGTTGAGGTTGGTACTCGTTACAACTATTAGGCTCAAAGGTTGTCCATAGCGAAAATGCATCCATGCATTATCATCCCTTCTTCAGGGAACCGTTTCATCTAGTTTCTGGCTTGTGTTAACTTGTGCATCTCTGGTGCTGTTTCACAGGTACTCAATGCATAAATTTCTTTTTGGTTATTTGTCATCTCATTTGACTTACAATTCGCTTATGGCCCATTGTTCCCTAGGGAGAAAGAATTGGCTGCTGTGAAGAGCAATGCAGCTGACGTTGATATAATCGCTAATGAACTTGAGGTCAGTCAGCTTATGCCATGTGCTTGAACGCATTTCTTCTCACTGGCCTGAGCTTTCTAATATTGTATGGTAAATTCTGAAAACAGCTGGACTGGAAGGTGGCTGAAAGGACTTTTTACGTGAGCATAAAGGTGATGCTGTTGCTGCAATTCGTTCCTTGCTTCGATAAAGAATTGGTGGCACAAAAAATGGGATTTGTGATTTTTCTGAGGACATACCGACTTGCCCATAACATTGTCCAAGTAGGATCAAAAAGCTGTATGAGTCGTGCTTCTTTTGGGGATACATGACTTGCTTTCTGGGAGATTGTTTGTACTCTCGCCGATTTTGGTTGCTAATGTTCAGCCCTGCATTTTTGCCCTTCCATGTAGTTCATGCCAGGAATTTTGGACGGTACGAAAATCATGTACAATTTCGATGAACAAAAAATCATAAATCCACGAGCCTATGCTCAATAATGTGAGGTCAATTTCCGATACAAAGCTTGGAAGAGTTGTTGGGTTGATGCCTGGTTGGATGGCGACCCTAAGTCCGAGTTCATTAGACTGAATTTAATTCGAGAAACTAAATCATCAAACTTTTTGGAAAACTGAAGACTTTTGATTGCATGTAAAATTTTGTTGAAGTAGCCCCTGGCACAATCGGCTAACTAACGACTGTAGAAAAGGCATGGATATCTTCATTGATGGACTTCCATGGGGTGAACAACTTGGGCTAACGGCGATTTAGAAGCAGAATCTGCCTTGAGCTTTAGTAGTGCGCAACCCCTGTTACCATTGCAAATCTCTCTTTTTCACCACTAAGAGTCGTCAAAGTCAATTTGATTTGTACAGCTTTATGATGAGAATCTAATGTTCCCCTATAAATGTATCACATAATGTGCTCAGCCTCCGATCTCCACAACACTTTGCAACATATCTACAAGATCCTTTGTGACTTTTCCAGTAAATGCACAAAAGCGACATACAATCATCCTAGATCCACCCGCAATTGGATTGCTCAAACGAAGGACAAACATACTATCCTCTCGAAATGGTCCCAAAAATCTGGTCGCCAAATTTCATGGTCCAGAAGTGGCAAAGCGAGTCGAGATTGGTTAGCAACATCAACTTCCTGGCGAATAGCCAGGTTTGCTTGGACTGTTCACCAATGTAATGAATAGACAAATCCTCTTGATGCACCGGATGGTTCACGTTTCCCTTGGAGTGCTGTCGCCACCAGCAGAGCGAGAAGCCTGAAATTGAAGTGCGTTCTGTCTCTGCAAATCTTTGAATCTTTCCAGTATTTCCTGGAACATCGGTCGGCACTTTGGATCACTAGTTAGGAGAAAATGCAGTTCCCACATCAGTATCGAATTGTAACAAATTGACAATTTTTGTCCTCACAAAAAGGAAAAAAAAAAAAAAAGCTCCTAAATGACATCAACTTATGCCAGAAGAAAAAAAGGTCATGAAACTGCCTAAGACATTCGAGGACTTCAAATCACGATGAATGATAGGTGGATTGTAATGATGCAGATAATTCATGCCCCTAGCCTGAAAAGTACCCAATTCAATAATTACATGTTAAAAGCAGCAAGATAACATACAAGAGATAGTAGAATTCAAATAACTGACAAACTATGGAGGCCAAAAGTTCACGGGCCAAGCAGTCTCAGGAAGTTAGTTAGGAATGCTAAGGTTCAAGACACCCGTCTCAAATTTTTATCAGCATGGAAGTAAAATGTACATTTAAAAGATATCAACAAGAACAAAAAGAGGGCAATATAAAAATGAGCAAAACAAACGCTGACAGGGAAACAGATGAAAAAAAAAACATTCAGGTGACCAAAATGTAAAACACTGCACCTACAAGAGGATGAATTTGGTTACATGCTGAACGTACATGTAAAAGATATCAACAAGAACAAAATGAGGGCAGTATAAAAAGGAGCAAAACAAATGCTCACTGAGAAACAGATGAAAAAAAAAAACATTCAGGTGACTAAAATATAAAATACTGCACTTAGAAAACAATGGATTAAGTTACACGAATAAGAAGCAGATACTTACCACATCCAAAGCCATATGAAAACGGCATCTCCAATCCAACTTGGCTGTGTTCCTCTGCAGTAAGTGAAACAAACTTCCACTGCATCAACACACATAACAACTGTTAGTTCCATAGAGACGGGATATCGACAGAAATTACAATCACTGAAAACCAACAAACCAGACATTACAACAAACTTTAACACGATGCACCATATAATCAAAAAGCCTGCTTTTCAAAAGCATTGAGAAAGTACCGTGGAAGAAACTCTGTGACTATGCAGAGGTGCTGAGGTGAAGTTACTGCTCCCATGAAAAGCAAAACATTGGGGTGCTGAAGTCTTTTCATAAGAGACACCTGCAAGGACAAAAAAAACTGTCATATTAATGGTACTTTATGAGAAGTGAGAAAAATTGTGGCAACATCAAAAGAGGTTCTCAGAAAATGCATGGTACTACGCATGCTGAGGGGGAGAGCATGGACATATAACAATCACAAAGTCCTATGAGAAAGTTCCTCATTTTGAGTAAAACAAGAAGGTATAATCCTTTCGTAGACCCACATACTGTTACATCTATCCAACACAACACATTAATCATAATGCAATGGATCAAGGCATGGAAAATATAAGGAAAAATATCCATAATCCTTTGGCAAAAAAAAAAAAAAAGATCAAAACCTGCTATCTCCACATGTACCATGTACTGGAAATGTTGCGTTGCTGTACTAGTGGAACAACACTTTAATTAAAATTGCCAATGCCATCACTAATAGAGCTGACACCAATAAACTATATCTGTGCTTTGGGGAAAAAATCCCAGTTGCTACAGAATAAGCACCAAAAATTCTATTCATTAAAAGGCTTCAGAATTTTACAAAATAATAAAATACGGGCTAGTCATACAAGTGCAGAGAGATAGAGATAAATGCATGCAGTTCGAACATATTGGTCAATCTTACTTCATCTCTTTATCACACTGGTTTTCAGAATGTTCTTCCTAAACCATCTGACTATGTAGTTCTTATCAGGAAAAGGAAAAAGAAAAAAAAGAACAATCAGAAGATGTAGGGGCAAGTGACACCATAGATGGAGTCATTTGGCACCTCGATGTTGACTCGTCACATCCTGGGATAATATAGATCACTTTTTGGGCTCATTATCAACTAAAAGGCCAACCCATTATCCCTCACTGCCTCAGTCTGAATCTAGATTATCAACTGCAATTACAACCTGTCAAGGAAGGCCCTTATCAAAATTAAACCAGCCAGGTCACATCCAGCAATCACTAAACACTATCATAACAATGTTTTCATGATTTCAATTAACAAGTCAAGGACAGGCCAACAGGCTTAGAGCAAGACATAGCCTGCATATCATGTCCTACGAGAGATGCCTTATTCAAATTAAAAAGTCTAAGCGACCCTCAGCATGTCCTGGCTGAATAATATTAGAAACAAAGAGAATGAGACATAGTGAAACAAAAAAGAAAACAAACCTCTTGTCTAAAGGAATTTATCAATTCTTTTGAATATTCTTGCATCGAGAATACCTTCACTGCCACATCCTGCAATTGGATTAAATGCAGAGAAAGTTAAAATCCAAAAAAAAAAAAAATCATCATCAGGAGATCGCATAGGTCTATACCAAATAGTGAGATAAAGTAAGAAACCAAATGCATTGCACTAAATCTCCTCTTTCATTTAGCAAAATAAGTAAAAAATAGCAGAACGCACCAAGTTACCCACATCAGGCATCGCTGAACTCCTATAAAATCCCTTCCATCACCCCGTCAAACAGAGAAAGAGAGAAAAGAGAAAGCGAGAAATTACCTGGACAAGCCGGTGCCGGATCTGGAGCCAGAGGGGGGGCGCGGTGGTTCGCCGGTCACGCGGTAGTTCGCTGTCGAAGGAAGGGAGGGTAGACAGAGACGTGAGGAAAGACAAAGAGTAAGGGACGGACGAGTCGGGGCCGGAAGCGGAGCAGAGGGGCGGCACGGTGGTTCGCCGGTCGGAAAGAGGGAGGGCAGAGAGAGAGGGAGGTCGTACGCCGGTCGGTCGGAAAGAGGGAGGTCGCACGCCGGAGGGCAGAGAGAGAGGGGAGGTCGCACGCCGGTCGGTCGGAAAGAGGGAGGGCAGAGAGAGAGGGAGGTAGCACGCCGGTCGGTTGCTCACGATCGTCTCGCCGGTGTCCTCCTGGTTCGTCGGTTGCTCGCGGTGGTTGGCCGGTCGGAAAAAGCGAGGGCAGAGAGAGAGAGGGAGTTCGTCGGGGAGAGAGAGCGAGGGTAGAGAGAGAGGCGCAAAGAAGAACCCGCGCGACAGAAAACCCTCTCTCCAGAAGCTACAGTACAGGAAAACTTTCAAAATGGGCGCCTGAAATTGTGGGTCCCACGAGACACGTGTCGCGCTCCCACCGCCTTCTTGTTTGCCACGCTGGAGCGTCTTACGTACCTAATATTTTCTCGGACGGTGCCGGGAGAAATCGATGGGTGAACAATTGTGGGTTAATCAGGAAATTAACAAATTCAGGTCGCACGTGGACTTTTTAGTTCTTGCGTAGGGGGTGACGTCAAATATACGTAAGAAATATATTTACCTTGATGTTTAATTCTTTGTGGATCCATTATAAATTTTTATTTCCTTTTTATAGTTAGGTGAGTTCTAATTAAGGTTTTCAGATAACTGTCCCTAGATAAAATCCGAGTTGAAAAATGGACTTTGGTGCATGGAACAGAGAGGTTGCAAAATTCAGAAAAAATCGCGAATTATGCTCTATTATGCTAAAAACAAACATGAAGTTCGATCGATCCCGAATTAAACCCTAGTAAAATCTTCCCTCAAAAAATGAAAGTAACACCTTTTGTAGGCATATAAAGTCTGTTTATCATGGCAAAATGCACTCGATGGGATTCTTGGGGCTTAAGAAAACTTGTGACTCAATTTTAAGATGAAATTAATCAATCTGGTCAAATCACAATATTCTTGACAACTCATGATCGGGCAACTATGGTTAAAAGTTGCGATATCTTGAGCACGGGCCATTCAACTTTAGCAAATTGGATATTATTGGAAAATTGTTAGCGAGTACGATCTAATTATACACTTGGATGGAATTTTTAACTAATTCTCAGTCAAATTTTGTCGAACGTTTTGCTAAACAATTAGGTGTCTACCAGCATTTTGAAAATAATGGAAAAATATTTGAAAACTAGGTTTAAAACCGACTCCATATCTCGATCATTTGCAACATGCATTGAATAGTATTGCTTATGGGCACTCATCCATGTTATGTCGTGAAACTTACCATAAATCGGACACCTGAATATTAATTTGTTCTGGTATCATCTATCCTAAATGTAGGACCAATGCATGTCATTTTTATTTAAGCCATGAATAATAAGTACACATTTGCACCCGTCATGAATTAGCTAGTTGCACATCATGCATTGTATTTTTCTTTCATAATTAGATGAGTTCCACTAGAAAAAAAAATGACTGACAATTATCAGTTTCCATTCAATCTTAAACATATTTCATGTTTAAGTCACGGTGGAGGGCGATTCAATTTTTGATCAGTGTAAAAGTAATTCCCGAGTTCAATCTTCAAACACCCCCGAACAACAAGCTGACGAAACAGAAATCTGATTCCACCGTCATTAACAACCATCCCTCGAAGAAGCTAAGTAATACCTAAACTATTAAGGTGTCGTTTATACTCCCTGTCAATAAGAAGTCATGCAGGTCTTGCTTGTAGGGTGCAAAGCCCCTGTGACGCCAATGGACTTTTATAATTTGGACCCATATTAAGCTTGGATCTATGAATAATTACTATATATATAATCTTTTTCTCATATAATTAAAAGTTATAACAAAGAGGTGAGATGTACTAATTATAATGGAATAATATGCTGGATGTAACCTTAGTTTAAAAGTAAATTAGGATAAACCTTGTATCTAGATTTCTCTTTCTTGCCTTTACTCTTCATTTTGTAGTGTTTGTGCACCTAATCTTACCATAAACTAGCTTTTGATATTGGGCATTTTGTTGACATATTTTTATATGATAACTTGTGCGGGCATGTGAACAGTTGTAAAGCCATTTGACACGAGATAGCAATCAATATGAAAGTGTATGTTACTCTGTGTTGAACTCAGAAAATTTTTGTTGCCATCCTATTCTGGTTTCTATTTCAATTTGTCTACCATCTTTGACATGCTGAGTTATATTGTCCCTTTTAAATTACGGTCGGATGCATACAAACAGGATAGTATCATGTCAAACTGCATATCCAACAACTCATGGTATCAACGAATTTATCTGTAAATGGCGATGTGGAATTTTGTGAATTCCATGTCATTGTTCATATTCCGGCTATATTTTGAGAACTTGATTGTGACTACTTAATTTTTTTTTATTAATCTATCAAATCCGAAAAGGTTTCCAACGAGAGGGTCGGAGTGCATTTTCAAAATGCAGGGGGTTTCCGGGTAACTTTGATAAAATTCCCGCGGGGGGAGGGGGGAGGGGGAGGCGGGGTTTGTCCAAGTAATCTACCCTAGAATCAATATCTCTATAGGAAAATAGGTCTTGATTAAGAATTTTTTTTTACGAGAGGGTCGGAGTGCATTTGAAGAAATGTTATTAATTTGTGGCAGCTGAGTTTACGGATCTATACATAAACTTTTTATCCGTACCCGGGGCTTGATTGCAATTTCAAGAAATTGAAGGGCTAGGGTTAAACTCACCCATGTTAGGAATACAGTTCCTGCTTCTCTTTTTATTTTATTTTTCTCCATTTAATTTTTGCATTAGAGAGTATAACTTATTAACACATCAATGGGATTTTCATATTTCTTGAAAAAAAAAAGTTGCATCCTAATTTACCGCATATAAAGGAACAACGGAGTTAAGGATGGGCCCATGGCGCAGCTTATAAAAACACTAGACACTTTCTACAGCGTAGGACTAGCCCATGCAGTTACATCTTGACATTATATCTCTAGTCTTTCTGCACAATAAAGCAAACCCAATTATTTTCTACGTGGCGTTATATCTCTAATCACTTTGTACAATAAAGTCATCATTTAAGGCAACACAATCACGGATTGGTGAATGGCTGATGCCAAATTGATGTCACAAGACCCACGGTCATCAAGGAGGAGTTGAAAAAAGGTCAGTAGTAAGCGAAGATTAGAGAAAAGTCAAATCGGAAGATATGGCAAATATTATAACCGCTTATGATAAGAACATGTAGGTAAGGACCATCGACATGAAGCGGGTGAGTTGTAATCTGTAATTTAAAGATAACAGTACAATGACAGTTATATTTTGTACAAGCCTATATAAGGCCAAGAGGCGTTGATTGTCAAGGATCCACAACCAATAACACGTATAATTTTTATCCAATTCCTGTTTTCAATTTTATCGCTCATCTTTATTCTTTAAATTGTCTTAATTCACTTTCCTTATCATTAGTAATCCTTATTACGCAAATCTCCTATTAGAATTATCACAAAGCCTGATTCGTATTAAAAGTTAAAAATCAATTGCTGAAAGGTATTTCGTCAATTATCCTATTTTGGCAAAACACGATACTACTGGTCAAAACTTTAAAATGGAGTTCCAAGAAGTGAACTTTGGGTAAATTGAAAGCAGACACGGGGAAGTGGATCAACACGTGCAAACCCCAAGCCTGTTGATCACAGGTACAAGACAAAGATATCTAGTGTCGTGCTATTCTTAGCAGCTGCAAAACTGCTGCGCTAGTTCTCTCCAAATTAGATCACAGGTATACGATATGAAGGGAAAAAAAACATTAACGAAGGCCGAATGATGGCGATTCAGGTCGTACAGAGAGGCAAGGCAAGAGGTGCACACAAAAAAAAAAAAAAAATTCTTCATTCGCTTGTGAAATTGCATTATGCGAGTTTGTAAATTGTCTGGCGCATCGCACGAGCTTAAGAAGCTAGTTGGAGTAGTAATATCAGGATCCTTCAAGATCCGGTCACGAGTTTGAGGTAAATTTATGTACTCTCTTGAATATCAATAGGTTTGCCAATTGCAAAATTACAAAAAAGAAAATGAATACGATTTAAGGAATAGGGAGAGTTTAGAAGTCGATCAGAAGAGAAGCCCATGAGCTCCTTACAAGATCGCATGTGCCGTAAAATTCACAACCGATCTTAGAGAGATTTAAGGAACTATAAAGATAAATAGGAATCAATTTTATCTCCATCTTAGACACACAAGCCTCTACATAGAAAGGAGAGAGAAGAAGAGAGAAGGCAAGAAGAACAAGTCAACAATTCCTCCAAATTCTAACGCCGCTACAGGTCAATCACACTATAAATATCCATGTAGATTAGGCATCGAAATGGTAAAAATCCTTTCCAGGAAACGTTATGAAATATAATATCAGATAAGAAACTATTAAATAAATATTTTCTCATTAAATCGTACCTCCCTTTATGGGGGATTTAAATGAATTCCATAAGCTTAAGACAATAACTTCAATTTCCACAAATGTCATGTCTAGGGTCGAAGAATATATATGAACCTAGGGAAAACTATGTATTTGATTCCTGTCAAGATTCACTGAAAGAGGAATACTTATTAGTCCCTTAGTTGAATGTACTAGTATAATCGCGAACCAAGAAATAAAAAAACAAAAATAAAGGACACGATGATGTCTATCCTTCCTTTGTTTGTAGGAGTATATCATGAAAATGGCAACTTGCGACCGTCAGAATGTCTTTTGCCACAGATTTAACTACATTACATACTGGCAAAAATATTCCCCTAAAAATGGTGAGAATACAGTTTTTTGGTTTGAAACATTAACTTATAGGATCACACTTTCAAATATGTATAGTCATGGATTGAGTAGTGACTAAAGAGGGTTTTCTAAGATCCCTTAGGAGATTATTCCAACAACATACTTAGTCGTGTTTTTTGTGCATTATATAGTACTTTTGACACAAAATTTCATATCATATGAACACTTCAAAGACTTTCTATAAATAAGGGAAATTCATTCTTTTGTGATCAAAGCATCACCAATGTCCGTTTTAATCCACAAATATTTAAAAGGCGTCTCAAATCCTCAGCAGTACGGGCTCAAGTTCAAACTTTTAAGCTTTGCCTCAACCAAAAGAGGGGAGACAAATTTTGTCGCAGAAAGTACAAAGCAAATATATGTTACAAAGGGCTCCGTGCTAGTGCCAAAAGCAGCTCTGCGAGTAGTTTGACCGCATAGAAGAAACAAGAATAGCCCAACAACCTCTAGTAGTAAGACCTAATTCATCAATCAAATTTGCAGTTTTAGGACCCAAAAATATATTTTAAAAAAGAAAGAAAGACCATGAGAATTAATTACCATCCGCAGCGGGAGCAGCAGCACCGCTCGACCTTCGAGACAGTGGTCCATAAATGAAGACGAGACCATAATTCCATTGAAAAGCAAAGAAAGTTTAGGAGGAGAGGCCAAAAAAAAAAAAAAAAAACGGAAAGGAAGCTCGAAAACAAAGGTCTTATGGTCGGGCCCCTCCATCAGGGTCTGGGATAGTGGTGATGGCGGCTTCATCTCTCCTTGATGTTCGCCCATCTTCATTAACGAAAACGCTTGCACGACTGTCCAGAGACCAATGACGTTCTCATTGATCACAAATTTATTCACAATAACAGGCATAGTATTGAAAAGATACAAACATGTTCTAAGAGAGCATGCTTAAGACTTGATTCAATTGACACATTCCATTCGAGTGTTAACCGTAACTTAAAATCACAAAATTATCAAAAGCATAGCTCTATCGGTCACCTCTCTTGGCTGTCGGTTGGCGATAGTCAGCTCTGCTAGTCGCCAATGCCGCTGCTATTGATCGCTGTCGGTCATGGTGGCGGTCACGGGTCATTCTTCACTTTCATGGTCGACAAGAAGTATTCTCCAATAAGATCTCAACATGTTTGTCATCCATGCGATGAAAAGGCTAATTTTAATCCAAACCATGATATTGCATCACTCATTTTAAGATGGGCAGGATACGGAAAATAGATCAAGCCCAACCCTGAGGCTGAGAAGTTGAAAGAATGCAGTGAGGAGGCCGTCGGGACACGTCCTCATTTAAAAGAATCATAAACACCAAACGACATCTCATTTTCCGTCAATTCTTGGCATTAAAAATCAACGGCTAGAAGAAAAAAAAAGAAAAAGGCCAGAGTTTCCCTCTCGACCTCAAAGCTTCTCTCTAATTCAGGCAGTCCTCCTTCGTTCCACGCCAAACCAGAAACGGAAAATGGCAAGAAAGGCGGCGTGTCCCTGCCACGTCTCACGACAATCGCCCGACTTCCGGCGCCTAGCCGAGTTCTACAAAGGGGTCTCTCTCTTTCTCTTTCCCTCCACCGGTCGGGTTTGTCACTTTCTTTCGGGTCCTGGATTGCTCTTGTGCTGATTGCAGATTCTGGCGTTGGAGGAGGTGGAGAGCCCCAAGTTCGAGTTCAAGGTGATATGGCCGGTACGGCGTGAGCTCAACCGGCGGTCGATCCCAAGTACCTTCCCTGAGCCCACCATGTCTGCTTCACCATCTCCAGTTCCAATCCTTTCGTACAAACTCTTTCGAGGTTAATTCTTTCTTTTGGTCTGGTTGAGTTGAGACTTGAGAGAGATAAAGAGAGTCCATGGACACGAACGTGGCTTCGTCGAGCGCATTTCGCGAGCTTCTTTGGACTTCGATCTTGGAGAGACTAGCTCTCGCTCGATCACCAGTCCAAAGCTTGAGGTCACCACCGCCGGAGTCGTCGATTATCTCTATCGTGGGCTGGTACTCCTCGAAACAGAGTCCAGCTTAGTCATTTCAGCGAACACCTTCCTTGCAAACTCGGTGCCTCCTCCACAGCCTAATCAACCGCAATAGAACTCGGACAACAGCGAGGGTGAAGCAGGAATGAAATGAAATCATATTTAGAATTTAGTCAGATACAAAACGACCTGATTTAGCTGTGGGCGTCATCAATGAGTCAGCGAAGGCCACGAACGGCTTCAAGCCATCGCCCCCAGAAACTCGACGCCGGGTACGCGCAGTCCCGAGGCCGAAGCCCAAAGCAATGCTGGAGAGGGGCAGATGACGGAAGGAGGCTGGAGCATGGTGCTTGAAGGATCGCGGAGCGAGCGTAGTCGGATTGAGATCGAGACTGTCACAGGCGAGGCGGTGATAGTGATGGCTGCCGGAGAGGGGAAAACCCAAACAGAGGAGCCATCGGCGGTAGCAGAGACATGGCGGCGGTGGGAGAGGAGCTGCACCGGAGGTAAAGGCGGAGGCGGAGGCGCAGCCACTGCGAGTTGAGCTAAGGGTCCTATCGGCTCGTGTTAGGGGCTGAAGCAATGGGCTGAGCTGCGCTCGTGGTTGGACCGGACTGCATAGGGCCGAACTTAAGGGATGGGCTGGAGCTTTATTATTGTCCTTTCTCTCTCTCTCTCTTGTTTTTCTTTATCTTTTTTTATCTTTTCGTTTTTGTACTTATTTATTTTTCTATTAAAATGCATTTGTGATTCGTCAAGCGCTAAGCATCTCACAAAGGAGATATTACGTACGTATTACCTCGTTGGTGTGCTTTGTAACAAGATGTTGTGAAGTACTCTATATAACATACTCAACATACGTGTAAGGAAATATAAATGCCACAATATTAAGAAGCAATCTATTCATAGAACTTTTGTCTCCCATGATTGGAAATAACTAGGACCTTCATATTTAATTTAGCATTTCGAAAGAGACGGTCAAACAAACTTTGAAAGTTTTGATGTACTTTTCTTAGAAACTTGTCTTTAGCTAGAGAATGCAACAGCATATAGTCAATTACCAATGTAATATGGATAAAGCCATAGGACTAGGCTTTTCCCCTTTTCTCCTACCTTAGATGGTCTTGAGGAATAAATCGTAGATGCATGCAATTAGGAGGTGAATGAAGACCACGACCTATTTATGCAACATATTTTAATAAACTTATCCATTACAGGTCATTGTTATATTGATCTTCACTGTTCAGCCAGTCACTTTATTATTGCAACTAAGACATGCTAACCCTATATAATAATAACAAATAACCATGATTGAGCAATATAATATTCTCAATATATTTTATAAATATTATAACACAGCATTTTTCAAGAACCAAAATATCACGCAACTAATGTTAGCCCACATTTTATAGAAATTTTGAACACATTATGGTAAAAAATTACAATCTTCCTATTAGTGTTACACTATTGGTCTTTCAAGCAAATGTTTTGGTAATTCAAATGTTTCAAGCTAGTAATGATATGATCATTACTAGATAAAAAGAACTCAACATATCAACATTTTATAACTGGAAGAAAAAAGGTCTCTCATGGAGGGTTGAACAATATTGAAAGCACACTTGGGGAAGAAATCGCCTCTTGACCGAGCAAAACATTGAGACTTTCATTTAATCTTGGAGCCACCACTTGACTATCTAAACCAATCTTGGTCATTACGTGACCATATCAAATCATTGAGATTTTCCCACAATTTTGTATAATGCTAGGCAAAGTCAACAAGGATCACCACATTAACCGACTCAACACTATTATATATCGAAGTGTTCACGACATAATTGCTACAATCATAAAGCTTAAATCCATCAATGCATTCTTTGCCAGGAAATCCGTGCAAATGACATTCAAATTATATACCACTTTTATCATCATTAGGGATCACACAAGATATAGTCCGAGATCTGGTGCTCAAACACATCAATAGCATGCCTAGAATTAACTCAAAGTTCTAAAAACTCAAAAAAAGAAAAAAAAAATCAAGTAGATTACAGAATTTGTTGATGACAAAAATTAGCATCAGAAAAGCAGTGCCTACATAGGGTCATGCCATAAATTATCTTCATGGTCTAATAATTAAGTTAAAGTATGAAATTAACATGTGACTGTAGCTTCAATTCTCAGTGAACACATGACCACCAGGCAAAAACTGATCTGGACAAGAATCAAGCTTCTCCTCTCGGGCTTCTTGAGGAAATTCTGTGGTTGGAAGAGTAGTAAATGGCACATGCATTGTAAGGCAGAGTGCATAGAATCATTTAAAGCTACTTTATGCAATGTTAGATGGTTAACTACATCATCTTATCAAAAAATACAATTTTAAACATCGCCAGTAATATTCAAAAATTGGAACCGGGAACCGGACCGGTTCCCTCAAGAACCGCTGGTTCCGGGCGGTTCCCGTCCGGTTCCGGGCGGTTCCCGTCCGGTTCCGGGCGGTCCGGGCGGTTCCCGGGTATTTTGCACACCCCTAATGTAATGAGTTGCCAAAGCGTACTAATTATCTTAGAAGCATGAAAAGGTTAAGGTTAGATCAGTCTCTTGAAATATACGCAACTAAAGAGCTCAAATTGGAGAATTGCTCGACCAAGAACCATATATGTTAGTAATTCACAATAAGGATCAAGAAGATACTTCTCTCAATGAGTCTAATGAACGGATTAGCTATTAAGAAACCGCACTTCGTCTTTTTCCTTAACCAAGGACACGACATCCCATTTCTCAAATGACAATCTGGCTACGAATACCCAGTCTAAAGGAAAAAGCTACATTTGATAAACAAGGCATCTGAAAATTGACCAAAAGAAAAGACTGTGCATCTATTACTCTTACCTTTTGCTATTGAGCAAATTCTACTCCCATTCTTTGCAGCCATTATGTGGCTGAACACCGTTCCACTGAATCAACTATACTTAGGTTGCATTTGATCAGATTTCCATTACTGCAAGAGAAACAAGAAAAAAGTTGGAAACATTCATAAATCACACAGACATTTGAAAAGGGGAAAAAATATTAAATTTCTGAGGAAGCAACCAACTATTTCTGATGATTCTGCATTTTCACCTAGCTCGTCAGCTTGAAACCCAAAACAGATTCTATTTGAAAAACATGTCCAAAATACCATGCAAGAGATAATTTAGCAGAATAATTGACAGAGCCTCATCAGCTTGAAACCCAAAACAGATTTTATTTGGAAAACATGTCCAAATACCACTCAAGAGATAATTTAGCAGACTAATTGATAAAGCACTATGCAAAAGAAGGTATCATCCAAGCAAAAACAAGTCCGCGGATAAAGGATACTTAACTTAGGAAGTTTACATTTAGGTCTGTACTACAGAAAACAGATATTCAGGCAAGCATATTAACTCTGAAGTGTACTATTTAAATCATTTGACAATAACTAGGCTATACAACTTGGCAAACTTCTTGCATCAGATTAAAAGAGGTGTGTTTGGGTTAGGGCTTAAACCTAACGTCCTTCAAGATCAAACAACATGCTGTAAACAGGGCATACTTTGAGGCTTTTGATACAGATGGACAAGTTCTCTCATGGAGTTATTGGCATTGGTGATTTGATTGAGAGAAGATTTATGGATTACTTGTCTACTAATACTGGCTAGGATGGGTTTCAATTAGCTCCATCTACCAAAAGTCGCATATGAACCATGCTCTCTATTAACAACAGTCTCATTCTCTCTATCATGAAAATAGTGCAATAATTAGGGCTAGTTTTTGAGATTCACAAGGTGGTCCTTTATCTGCAAGGAGCATCCTCTTGCTTGATGTCGTATTCAGAAAGGCAATGAGCTACTTCATGTTTCCCACAATACTTTTCACTTGTAATCAGATTATTAAGAGCAGCAAACTTGAGCTTCTTCTTTTAAAACTAATAATTCAACAGAAAGACATTGTCTGTAATCTAGATTAGCTACTCTATGCACTGCTCCAATCACAATGAAATAGATCCTATTTCACTAAGTTTTTAACTTTTATGTCAACAAAGAGAGTAAAAAATTAACGACTTCTGAACGAAGTTAGGAAACATGAAATGTCAGATCATGGTAGCATTAGACAGATGAAAAATCATACTGGAAACAAAGCCATACACCACAATTTAGGAAGCACATGCTCTTATGTATGCAAGAAGAGACAATTGCAACTAATAAACAAGAAAAGAGATTTCTTTATTGAGTACATTGCCCATGGCATATCAGAAATTCCTCAGTTAAAATATCATATTTCTTTGAAGAAGCTAAGCTTGCTAAATACTGGAAATACATGCCATACACCACAATTTAACAAGCACATGCCCTCATGTATGCAAGAAGAGACGATTGCAACTAAAAAACAAGAAAAGAGATTTCTTTATTGAGTACATTGCCCATGGCATACCAGAAAGCATAAATTCCTCATAGTTAAAAAATCATAATTCTTTGAAGATGTTATATTTACCGTTTTAAAAACATTAAAGACATCAAAGAATCTCGCTAGAGTGAAAAAACACAAGGAAGAAGAAATGAAGAAATAGAGGGGAATGGGAAAAGGAAAGAAAAAACTAAGGCTACTTTAACTTAGCATGTAATACTTCCTAGAAAAGTAAATTTTTTAGGGAAACAAAAAAAAAGAAGAGAAAAAGGAAATGTCTAACAAGTCATATTGATTTAAAAAATAAAAGGAAACAAAGAAGGGAAAGAAAGGTATAATATTACCAACTTCTTGACACTTCTGGAAACTCGAGTTTCTTAGATTTAGACTTGGAAAAGAACAGAAAAGGTGGAAAATTAGTTCCATAAACCTCCATTTCATTTCATGGTTACGTGTCGCAATATTCAAAGTGTGGCAACAAACAGAATTACTATGAAACCATATCCATCATTAATCAACATAAGGAGTCATATAAACCTCTAGTAAGCTATACTTGTCAATAGACAGACGTCACAATTTCAAAGGGGGGCTAAGTAGATATGAAATCAGCAACGAAAGCAAGTTCCGAAACTGACCTAATGCACGCCTCAGAGGTACTTAAATGCAATGACTATTGAGCCACAGCCTCCAAATTTATCATTTGCACAGCCATAATATGCTTCCTCTACACCTAAAAATGTTTAAGAGTCATCTAATCATATTTGAATTAATAAATTTGATGAAAGTTTAGTATTATTTCAATATGACCAACAGAGGTACCAACAATTGATAATGCTGCTGCTGCACACATTATGCATGGTTCACCTCACATAAAGGGAGCATGTTGAAAATTTCTCTGCAACTTCTGCAGATGAAAATCCAGCCCACCGCCACTACTCAAGAAGAATATCAAGAGTTTCCATCTCTGCATGTCTTGTTGCCTAGGAAAAAGACACAGAAAAATAAAGAAAGCATATAAAACTTTGGAAATTTGTCATAGAAAAAAGTTGCTTTTAGTGTAGTTTCAACATAAATTTAGGAAATGCATTTCATGAAACATGTTTTCTCCTTCACATTTATTCATTTATTTTTACTCTTGCTTAACGTTTGAGAAGGTGCATTTCTCAGTGCCATTTTCTTCTTCCTCTTAGAGTTGAGAGCATTTGTAGAGCAAATAAAAAATAGTTGACAAAAGCAAATAATGACAACACAATATAACTTGTCTTCTTCCTCTTCAAATCACCTCTTTCATATTTGCTCCATGTTGACTATACTTTTAAGGCTTGATGGTGCTCATCCTTTGCTCGGTATGCAGACTAAGTGAGGGAGCTTAGAGTGCATACAATGTACCCTAGGGACAGGATTTTCGTCAAAGCCAATTGCGTTAGATCATGAATCCTATTGGGAAAATCACTTTCTGTAAGACTGAATCATCGATACACCTTATCCGGAAATTTCTTATCTATCTTCAAATACCCACAACACTGAGAATCTAAGAGAGGATCTTATGCATGAAGCATGGACAACTCTCTTTGCTCCTCACTATTAGGTATTCGATCTAATTTCTAGTACTCAAGCATTATATTCTTCGAAATTTTACGTGAAATTGCAGTTAAACTCCCCATACTTGAGATTTTGCAAAGTCTCTTGACTCGCTTCCCTGAACTTTAGAATTTTGCATTTCACAACACCTTACTAATCAGGAGAGGTGAACCCACCATAACAACTTGCTCTCATGTAATGCAAAAAAAGAAATAGTACCCAGAATAATCTATAAATTTATAATCCGTTGAGGCCATCAAGAACACGTTAACATTTTCAAGCATGCAATACAGCACAATCAATGGGCGGTCAACATTCTGGTCCAGAAGCTTGCAACAGCTTTATTTCAATCCAAAAAATTAAATGTCATTTGTCTATTCTCTCTCTCCTGATTAAAGCTTTTTCTTTGATTATTCTCGGTCTGAAATTCAAACAGAGCACGATGGCACAGGAGAATCGTGAAACATTGTACATAGTAAAGCAAGATTCTTGCTATTGTTAGCCATAGTCATATTTTATGAAAGAATAATGGGAACAAAACCATTTACAGCCCAATAATGCATAGAAACTTCCACTCTTTAACAGATTTGTTCAGATATACTATATTAGCATTTATTAAAGAAATGTTTAAAGTAGAAACACAAGAAAGATTAACAATAACTGTGAGTGGATAATGTGAGGGTATCAATTCAGAACAATAGCGAAGTGCTATCCAAAATTTATAAAAAGGGGTTGAGAAGCAATGATAAACAAATATTCGGATCATAACTCCTAGCTATAAGATCAAGATCTCGCAAGTCCTGTATAATATTTTGTTCACAAACTTCCAAGTAATGATAAGTAATACATACTCATCCTGTAATTCAGATGTAAATCCCGCCTGACACTTTAACTGATATGGCCCTAACAACACCAAAGCAAAAACTGCAACTAATTTGAGAAACTACATATTACTCATTCTAGTGTGTCTTATATTGGTATGTCAGAAGTTTATCCTTCATTAATCAGGTTTCACTCAAACATTCAAGTAGCATCTAACAGTTTTAGCTTTTCGGTCATTTTCCTTCATAAAAGCTATAGCACATAAGGATAAGAAGAGAATTTAATACTATTGCTAAGGCCTCAGATTTTAGAATCAACAATCAGCTTCTTGTGCTTTTGTCTCTAGTCTACTGAATAACTTACGTAAACCCCGTGTTTCTAGTGATTATTTCTTTTTCATATCCACAGTCCACAGGGCAAAAGAAAATAACCACCTAACCAGTTATACATGAGCACAACCTCACCCATCGGTAATCAACCTTAGGAATCATAAACCTCCAGTAAACAATAGCTGTCAATTGTCATATTTCTCAATTTCAAAGTGGATCTTTGTAGATACAAAATCAGCAACAAGAGCAAGTTGAGAAATTGACATAATGCCTGCCTCAAAGCTACTTGAATAATGACTGTATTTAGCCACATCCATCAAATTTGTCGTTTGCACAGCCATGACATACTTCCTTTATATCTGAAAAAAAGGCAAGATTCACCTAATCATTCATGAATGAACATGGTTTAGGAAAGTCTAGTTTTATGTCAATATGATCAACAAATGTACCTATGATTAGCACACATTATGCATGGTTCACATGTCACATAAAGGGAGCATGCTGAAAACTCCTTTGCAACTTCTGCAAAAATCCAGTCCTCTGCCACTGTTAAAGAAGAACATAAAGTGCTTCCATCTTTGCATGTCTTGTTGCCCATGAAAGCCCAAGGAGAAAAACAAAGCAAGCAAATCAAACTTAGGACCTTTGTCAGGGAGATAGTTGCTCTTAGTGTATTTTCAACATAATTAAGAGATGCATTTCAAGGAAGAAGTCTTTCTCTTCAAGTTAACCGATTGAGAGTATGTATAAGATTGATTGAGGCACACATCACATGAAGTTAACAAGTTTTGCTTGCTTGAAGTTGCTGGGAATCCCACATAGAAAAAGAGGCTTCTTATTGGATAAGCCGCATCCACCTTTTCTAATGGTATTATTACACATACCCCTGTAGCAAGATGCCTTAGTTTTTTTATTAAGTTCCACAAGATACTAAAATGGCCAAATATTTTACGCGCCATCTACTCATTACTACCCATAAAATCATTCATAGTAGCGTACTGTCACCACATGCCTGAATGATTGCAGAAATAGACTATTAGATAAACGATGATCTCTGCCAGAATCTAGGCTTAAACCATATGTGTAAATAAGGTCCTGTTATGATGAAATAAGCCCAAGGAACAGGTTCTTACATCTTAAAAGGAATCACAATGGTCACAATGCATTTTTATACCATTTAAGTATACCAAAAGTCTAGCTAACATAAGGCCTAAGAGATCAATGTTAGTAACTTCACAATAGCAGATCAAGATAGTAATATGGCTCCAAACAGAGCACAATGGCAAATGAAAAACGTAAAACATCATGCATAATAAAGCAAGATTATTGTTATCGTGAGCCATAGCCATTTTTTATGAATTTTAATGGGAACAAAACCATTTACAGCTGATAGTGAATTGAAAATTCCACATACTAACAGATTTGATCAGAAATATAAAATGATCAACAAGAAACTTCGAGTGGATAATTCAAGGGTATTTATTCAGTACAGTAACAAGGTTCTGTTGGCCAAAATTTATTTGAGGGGCTGGTGAAGCAATGATAAACATACATTTTGTGTCTCCCTAGTCTTGTTTCTTCCTACCGCAATAACGTTTCCATCCTCAACAATAACACAGCTGTTCAGTCAAAGAGTACAATCTGAAATCATTCACTAATTAAGACTGAAATAATAAGGATCTTATTTAGAAAATAAAGTAACATATATGAAATGCACCTAGTGACTGAAAGCCATCATCTCACTCTAGTGGAACTTCAAGGCTGTCCAACGCAAGCTTTGCCTTGTATAAGAAAAGCAAATTGGCCTCGTTACTCGTTAGGACAAAAAAAATGATGATAAGAGTCAGAAATTCTCTCATGCATGCGTCCCTGCATACAGGCAATTTAAAGAAAATGAGCAAGTTGCAAGAAACATTTCATTATCAATGTGCGGCTACTAATGAAATGAACGCATGTCCCATAATTATGATCAAGATCTTGCAGATACTGTGTTTTATACAGGTCACAAACTTCCCAACAATGAATGTCACCACAAACTCATCCTGTAATTCAGATGCAAATCACACCTAACTGCTAAACAGATATGGCTCCTTTTGTCTCTATTCTACTGAATAACTTATGCAAACTCTGTGTTTCTCGTTCTGTTTTTCTTTTTCATATCCACAGTCCACAGGGCGAAAGAAAATAACCACCTAACCAGTTATCAATGAGCACAACCGACGTTTGTATTACTCTCACACTCCATGTAAATTTGGTTTTCAATCAACCCTAGTTGCCAAAGTCAACAAGTGGCAAAAGGACTTGACTGTCAAGCAACCTTTCATGGTGGCTTGCTGTCTCACTTCTTCATTCCTGTATGGTTTTGCCTCTTCAAGTGCCTCACAGAACTTAGCGACAGAGTCCTATCAGACTCCTAACCCAGTAATTGAATTTTCTCACAATTCAATCTTCCTGGCAAATCTATCACCCACTGAGAGGTATACCACCCTCCTTCTCCCTACCTCCCTTCCTCCCTTCCTCCCTCCCACTTTCTCTCTCTTCCGTATTGCTAGTTGTCCGCAATGCCTGATTTTGCGTTAGGGAGTTCTCAACATATAGCACCCAGATTGGCTCAGTTTTTTGTCTGAAAGGGGGACAGAACCAACCCGTGTGCAGCCAACTTCCCATTGTTTCACTTGTCCTCGCTTATTTTTACTTTAAACCTAGACCTCACTTACTTCTTACAATAAATTGGCACCTATGAAAGAAAAAAAGAAAGAAAAGCTATACCTTCTAAGGATTTTTGCTAATTTTGCATCGTGTAACGGTAATTACCAATGGATTCACCACGAAGCATCTACAGACTAAACTTACGAAGAAACACTTATTCAACTTCTCTCGATCAAATTCAGCGACACATACTTCGAGTTCCCAGGCAATTGTAGCATCATGAATCAATTTCAAAATCTCAAGTTTTACATCAACTAATACAATTAGGATGTGTCATGCATTACCTCATCTATAGTAAGGTGCAAGAAGCCCAGAACCCCGCAGAGAATTGTCGCCTCAAATCGCCAGTCTTCATCGCCATCAGTTTTCTATGGACTCTGTTCCAAGAAGGCTAAATACTTCTGTTTGTTGCCTCCGTTGGTAGGTGATGATCTTACATTGGTCAAAGCTTGGTGGTGTCGGATGGAAGATGAGCAGTGATGATGCTGAAAGTAGCGTTGGTGGGGTTCGCAGTTTGCCGACGGCGGAGAATAGAGGATTTAGCAACCAAAAAAAAAAAAAAAACAAGGAAAGACATTTTATACTTGGGTTTAAAACCCAAAGGAAGAAGATGGGGAGAGAAAAACTAAAAACATCAGCTGAGTTCACATACCTACGAATTGCTTCTTTAGCATGTTTTGATCATTCTAACAACAAAAGCTGCAAGCCAACACTACCATTCTCATCTCTGCCAATCGAATTGGAAGCCAACATAGTCTTGGTTTGCATGCCTTGAGGGACAATAGGCTTATGATTTATCTTTGGTACTATTTGACTTTTTTCCTCGGCACACATTTGACAATCTTGCAAGTCCTTCTGTAGATCTGTTTCGATCGAACTATCTTCATGCATAAGTGAAATCTTGGCTTTTGAATCTGTTGATTCGAAAACAACCTCGTAGAGTAAAGCTGGATCCATTAGCTGATCATCTCGAAGCACAACCTTTAAATCATCCTCTAATTGCATGCATATAATTCGGAATCCCCATTTTTTCACAATTCCACTTGATATGGTTAGGCTAAATTGTACATAACTCCTGTCAATTTGACCAAAATCGACTACTCCCCACAGCTGAGATGGTGTGAAATATTGAAGCCAGATACGGTCCGAATTCGACAAAAAGGTATCGTAATGTGGTACCCAATAATTCCGACATTCGCCATTAACACATGGTACAAGCTCAAAAGGCTGTCCCTTTTTTTGTTCATCATTACCGAGAGCAACATAGAGAGCAAACCCAAGAAACTTGTCATACAATTCCTTTGAAGCCATGAAAGATACGGAATCCCCTTCAATGGGAAGGACCCACTTTGGCATCTCTCCTCTAGGGAGAGTAATTAGGTAATGAGGGTAACGAAGAGGACTCTGTTATAAGAGTAGACGATTAGAAAGTACCGAGTCTATTATCATCACCCAAATAGAAAATTCAATTTCAATTTAGTAAGTAATCCTAGTAAATTCCACTTTGAACGCTCTATAAATAAGTAGAGATCCAAATAGTCCTTGCTTCATTAATATACAAGTCTCATGTGATAGAAATCATTCCCATAAAAGTACAGTAGCCACCTCCGTTACAATGAATTGGCATCCACTGATTATTCAAGCCGATGACATATATGCAATATTCCTCGTTCTTGGTTCTTGGTATTGTTTGTCTCAAATCAACGCCATATACTGATTATTTACGCTAAGATATAGACTATATGGTGGGACATTTCTCTTTCTTGGTTAACTTTTGTAATGTATTGGTTTTCATTTTACACCATCCACAAGATAACTGATTTGTTGGGAAAAAGAAAAATAATATTTGCGGAGAATGCCCAGATAATTTTTCCCGCTACTATTTCTGTGAAAATACTATTTCCCACTATATATTCTACTACAGATATACGTAATTGCGTTGGCCTCTCCAATTGGGAGTGACCTACTCAACATGATTTACGGTACTCCATTTGAAATTATGTGTATTCCATGTGCTCTAGCCTTATCAATAAATGCGCAATTTAAAATGATTAATTAATAAAATTTTTCTTGGCTACGTAATAACTAAATTTATCATGTGAATTACCTTATTATAAATGATTAATTGCTACGTAAGTTAATTATGCCGCTATGTTTCCTAACTTTATTTGATTTTTAATTAATAGTTAATGGTAAAAAAAAAATAGTAAATGACAAAGTTTGTGTATAACTGTAGAAATGAATTTTTTAAGTTATAGTCGTAGAGAACATAAATGTTATGTATTTGACTAACACTTCTTATATTTTTTTGAACAAAATACATGTTGAGGAAGGAAAACAGAGCCAATGATTGTGCGACACACGGTATAGCCATGGCATACTATTCTATTTAACTTTGCATTACTGTATTGATATGTCTTTAAACCTAAAGAGGTTTCATAAGTAGTGAACATGTTTATCCTCCTCGATCAAGGCCTCATTTCAAATCAACAAACTCGCACATTTTCTTTATGCGACTCCCAGGAACATGAACCTGCACGTCCTCAATAATTACCCCGTGTTAGCGGGCTTGGCCAGAAGAGAGATTGTCCCATTTAGTGGAGATTAGTTGGGTACTCAAAAAACTCTGGAATACCACATTGATATGAAAAAAATTCTTCTTTTTTTTTATATATATATAATTTCTCTTGTGCGAATGCGCAATCCTAGTAAAAAGTTTGATCTCACTTCCTATTCGTTTTCTTTTCTTAAGCCTCCACTTGCATTTTCTACTACTGCAATATATAAGCACACATTGAATCCAGCATATACTCCACATCGATGTGCATATGAGAGAGAGAGACTAACCGGGTAAAGTGGGGAAATATCAGGCATGGTCACCCCTCTACGGACAAAATCATGAAATGAAGTTAAATCTCCAGCATTTTGCATAGATTCGCAACCATCGGCCAAAAGACAATTCAAAAATGGTGGAAGCTCAGGAATCTCTTGTAATTGATGGCTTTCTCTAACACTCAAATGGAGCAAATGATGACGCTTATTGATGGATGTAGGAAGGATAGTTATATTATTTCCCCTGAGCAATAAAGTTTCCAAGAAGGGAAAACAGGAAAGATTCTCAAGAAACTTTACTTCGGACAAATTACATCCATAAAGGTCCAACCAACGTAAATTTGAAAGTCCGGTCTTCATGCAGTGATCAGCTAAATCCTCGTACTTTGGAAACTCAATTAAATTTGTGCAAGAGTTGACTTGCAAATTTGAAAGGTTTTGTAACTTGTAAATGCTAGATGGAAGAGTTACTAGGTTTTTGCAATGATATATATACATAATCTCCAAAGAGACAAGATTTTCTATTGATGGAGGAAGTTCTTTAATAGCGGTCCCCTGTAAATGAAGTTGTTTCAGGCCTTCGAGTTTATGAGGAATATCAGGGAACCTTTCAAATTTTGTGCAATTTTCAAGGTGGAGAGTTTGGAGGTTTTTTGACTTGAGCTCATTTGGAAAAACACTAAGTTCAGGACACTCACATAAATTCAACACTTGTAACTTGTCATGATATGCAATGGACTCGTGGGCCTCTACCAAGTTTTTGCAATACGGGAGATTCAATTGCTCAAGATTAGGAGTACATTGAATGTCGGGCATACGAACCAACGACTCACAGTAACTGAAAGTAATGTACTTCAAATTTTGGAAGTCCTGCAAAAGCAGCAAAAACAACTTTTGGTAAACATTCTGAAGGGATTAAAAAGGGCTATTTGTATGATGATGTTGCTTCCTTAAATCTAAACCGTGAAATTCTTGTTTGAGAATAGGTTGCTACTGAAGCATATCCAGTATTGATCTTTCAAGAAATTATTATATTTTAGGTTGTCAATCATAAATTTTGAGCAATCTGTTTATTTAATGTAGAGGTAATCTACTGCAAAGTCCATAAATAGGCCTATCCTAGTTGTTGTACATAGACGGGGGAGTCAATCATTTGCTCAAATTGGGGAAATGACGGTAATTCAATATTGGATGTCATTCACGTTATCCATAGTTTTATAATATTCATCATTAATAATATCATAATTAATATGTAGGGGCTTGGCTTGATTGACGATTGTAAAATTGACTACACAACACATGGGGGCATTGGTTTTCTTAGGGAAAAGATATGTCATAATTACATATCCTTGACTATTACATAATCTATATTGAATTGGTGTATATGTAGGCCATAACACTCTTCATGTGGAAGGAAGCAAGGAGCTTCGGTAGATCAGGCAACTAGAAACCATTAAAAAATTATTAAATAAAATTGTGTTAGACAATTATTAAAAAAATTAGACCTAATACCATTAAAAATCCCAAACCAATACATAGAATTACTAGATTAATTTTTCTTTCGTAAAAATCCTAAACTAGTACTACTATGGGCAAAAAAAAAAAAAATCTCAAACTAGTACTCCTAACCCAAATCCACCTTCCATTACCAAATAAAAATTAGTTTGGGATAAAATTGTGCCGTGTGTCGTACAGGTGGCAATTGCAAAATTCAAATGAAGTGTCATGTAGTGAAAATGCGAATGTGGGCCACATGACAAAAACAATGCCACATGTCATGCCATGTGACTACCGTAGAAGCATATAGTGAAGTGCCACGTGGCAAGTGTGGATGCTGGCCACATGACAAACTATTCCACATATCATGTCATGCGGCAATCACAAAAGTAATGTGAGGTGCCATGTGGCAAGCATATGAGTGAAGACTCTAATAGTTTTGGCTTTAACTACATTTCATAATTGAATGGGGATACAAATACTATCTTAATGTATTTGCGTAAAATAAATAAACTTAAAATTTTATTAAGTCATGCAAAGATAATGAAGCCAACTTTGAAAAACATTGGAAAGATAACAATAATAATTTCATAAACTCAATTTAAAACCTAGCTTTGGCTTTCTATTGAGAAACTAGCAGTATGTCCCTACTGAATCATTGGGTAGCTAAAGCCCATAGGAACAACTACCTATTTCTGAATTGGGTTTTATCACCTCCACAAACTTTATGGGACCTTTTGTGTAATGACGCCCCTTTACCGGGCGTATCATCTTTGCTTACATAATGAAATGCTTTAGCTTCTAACCAAAAAAAAAAAATCATTTACATCGATTTAGTTATGCACACATTACACTCATTAGTGGCAAAGCTCCTCAAAAAATACTCTATTATATCCACTTAGAAGTGCTGCTCCTTAAGAAATGATTTAACAATGCTTTGTTTTACATAATGGTGCATTCAAACCTTCGACTGAGCTAATTTTATCGATGCTAGACCAATCCATGTTGTCAGGTATGTGCATTGAACAAGGCTCTATCACTTGATGACTACATGGTTTGCCAGTCAACCAGCTATTGTGTATATACACATACACATACACATACACATATACATATGTATATGTATATATGTATATGTGTATGTGTATGTGTATGTGTATATATATATGTCAACGGGTAGGTAGGTTTGTCATATTTTTATTTCCATTTTATTTGATCACTATACAATTTTTTTTTGTAAAATAAAAAAGTTCATATGTAAACAACCAACAGCAAATTGCATTTTGAATTTCTCCACTAGGTAGATTTGATCTTATTTTGAAATATATCTGTTTTCGATAGTTAGAAATTTCAGGGTTAGAAAATATGTTAGCTTTATCTATACTATTGTAAATGGTAAAGATGATATCCTACTCTAAAAGATTTCAATCCCTTTTTTTTTTCTTTATATTCCTTCCATTAATTATCCTCAATTACTTATTTTAAAAATATTATACCATGGATAGATATGTGAAATTGATTATTTTATTTTTTATCACTCACATATTTCAATATGAAAAGTCGAATTTTTCTAATGATGCAATGACCTTCATAAAAGAACTTCAAATCTTGAAATATCTTTCGCTTTTCACATATATGTATAAAACTTCTTTGTATTGTGTATTTTATTAACAAAAATTGTTTCCACTGAGTAATTCTAATAAAGTTGTTCGCATAATTTTTCAAATGCCAATTTTGCTGCACGTAAAAATATTTCTAACACAAGTTGTCAGGGCCATTTTAAAAGAAAATAGACAAGTGGTTCCTAAAACATGGGAACACTACTTCCTTTTGTGTACTAACCCATATAATACGTATATACATATACAAAAGAGGTAGATAATAAAAAGGTCTATGCAGGTAAATGCTCACCTTAAATCGTTTTACAACTCCTGTGATATTGCCTTTGCTCATATTAAGTCCCACTAATTTCTTTGGACCAGAGGAAAATTCTGGAATCCACGAAGCACCAAGACATTCAAACCATCTTAGCCAATTGGGAATACATACAGGATCTTGGGAAGAATTATGCACATTGCGCAAAATGAGCAATCTCAACCTTCTCATTTTTGTAAAAGCATTAGGATCGATACATATGTCTATCGGCTCAAGTGGCTCCAGCACTATGGCTTTTACAATACAATCTCCCTGCATACGAGACACTTTAGGTTATGCATGTTTAATAATTAGAGTCAAAGATAAGGAGCAAAAGATTTAATTGTATTTACAAGTCTTACCATGTCGCTTGATAAAACATTGAGAATATCATCATAAAGCCATAGTCTACTTCGTCTCATGGGTTCATCTCGACATTCTTGGTTCACAATATCTATACCCATTGCTTGAATCAAGTCATGCATTTGTAGTGGTCCGTTTTCAATGCTTATCAAGGACCTCTCAATGAGAATTTGAAATCCTACAGTTGTCTGAAAATCGCAACTATCAAGAACTTTCTTTATGTAGTTGCTATCCTTTCCCTTAAAGAAGCAGGCAATGTGGAGAAAAATCTCTTTCTCATTTTCCTCTAGTCCATCATAACTTATTTTGAGCACATCATTAATGGTTTTGTTGGGAATCCTAGAAAGTTTTTGTAGCATACTTTCCCATACATCTTCTTTTCTACCACATAAGAAGGAACCCAGCACCTCAAGTGCTAACGGAAGGCCTTTAGCATAATTTAGAACCCTATCCACCAAATCTGTCTTGATTTCTAATTTTTGGTGTGTCGGAAAAGCATGACTGCTAAGTAATTTGCGAGCTTCATTGTCATCAAGTGCTTCAACCTCGAACACATGATCTTGATCAATCCCATGACAAGTTAGCAAATGTTTATCTCTTGTGGTAACAATGATCCTACTTCCATTACCAAACCACTTGCCTTCTTCTGCCAAAGCATTTAATTGACGCAAGTCATCCACATCATCAAGGATAAGGAGAACTTTCTTGTGACGAAGTCTATGCTGTATTAGATTAATACCTCTATCAACACTGGACACTACTAATCTTTTTCGTAGTGATAAAATCTCGGATAGTAATTTTTCTTGCAATTGAACTAAATCCCTAGAATCTTTGGAAGCTTCTCGAACATTTGCCAAAAGACATGAACTCTCAAATTGTCTAAAAATAGCATTGTATAGAGCTCTTGCTAAAGTTGTCTTCCCAATGCCTCCTTGTCCCCATAATCCCAACATGACAGGGTCATCATTAGACTCAAGGTGTAACATCGATTTCAGCTTAACCACTCGAGAATCTATCCCAACTAGATGCTTAGCAACATGCAAAGGTGTTCGGTCTAGGCGAATGGAGATCTCCTTTACAATCCTTTGTATAAGCTCTGACTCATCTCTACCAGAAATGGAAAAAGAAATTGTAGCATTATTTTGGCAATAAGCAAATCACGAGCAATCACTAGCCAATTGACAAAGTAGTGCATCTCAATTTCGCATGATCACAGCAAAAACAAAATGTATTCCCACCGAGTAGAGCTCCATGCCAATTAAAACAAGTTCAAGCTTCAACTTTTAGTCATCCAAGTGATTAATGTAATTTTGGCTTATGCGTATTAAAATATTTAAATAATAAACTATGCACTAATCTAACAACTTAAGTTTTTAGTATAGTTGGTCGTGGTTCTACCAAAATTTTACATGGTATCATAATTGGAGGTCCTAAGTTCATATATTTACATGTCTCATTTGTCTCCCCAATTAAATTTCCATACTTGATACTAGGCAAAACACTAGACAAAGTGTGAGGGGAAGTGTTAGAATATTTAAATAACAAACTACACCTTCATCTAACAATTTAAATTTTTAGAATAATTGGTTGTGGTCTCACCAAAATCTTACAATGCATGTCCATTTACTTACTTTAACCTTTGATATTATATGTGATTTATCTACATGCTTGATAAAAAAGAGTTATTTACGATTTCGAACGGTGGTTAAAATTCGATTGGAAAACTATTAAATACCCAAAGCATGTTGTCATTCCCTTACATGGCTTGTACACACTAATTATCCGTATATGGCATTGCGAACTTTCTTACGCCTCCCAAAGAAATGGGGCAAGTGCAATAACAACATTTAACATTTTGCCCATTGGTCCATCAAGTTCTAAGATTTAGACTTACAGTTGCCTGTGTGTCAATTAATTTATTTTTATTTTTTTAACAAATAATCTCTATATTTACATGTAAAAAAGATTAGTTTCTTTCACAAAATATGAATTCCACTCAACTTACCCATCACCTAGATGCCACCCAGACAAGTTACCAGCATCGAAAAGAGCTTTCTTCCATCTCTTCACTTCCTTCGAATCCTTTCCAAACTTGAACTCATGCTTGGCCAGAGCTCTCCCATAACTCTCTCTGCCCCCTCTAACTTCTCTGGGGTCCACTTTGTAAAACACCGGTAGAACAATCAAGTCATTTTGCTCCTTGCATTCCATAATCTTCACTAGCTCTTCCAAGCACCACCGTGAGGAAGCATAATTGTCTGAGAAAACGATGATTGCAATGCATGACTCTTCAATGGCCTTCATAAGTGCTTGTGATATTTGATCTCCCTTCCTCAGTTCCTCACTATCAATGAAAGTGAATACTCCGTTTTGATCTAAAGCTTTGTAGAGATGACCAATGAAGTTATTGCGCAAATCTGTACCTCTAAAACTTAGAAAGACATCATAAATCCCATTGGGTGTCGTTGAAGAAGCCATTAGATTCTTGAGTTTAACAATCAGCAATGACTATTAGCCTAAGATTTGGTAGTGTTTTCAGGTAGTCGCTCACCATTAGATCTTCTTATTGATTTATTTTTATACTGGCACAAAGAAGCATGATTTTTTTCTGGGTAGGTGTGAACACGTCGATGGACAAATGTATGTCATAGTGTGAATACGTGGACTTATTTTCACCACGGCTTTATTTTGATTCTATGATTGACACAGGCTTCTTCGTGGCCGACAAAAGTAGTGGAGAAAAAACTTTGGGAAAGTGGATTCTTGGCATCTCGTCGTAGGCTCACTACTCAAGAAAACTTTGTTGACTTCCTCAAAATAGCAACCCCAACCTTTGAGTGGTTTCTTTTCTACATAGTAGTAGTTAACACCTATGAAGCACGGACACGTTGCCCGTGCTTCCGTGTCGGACATGTCGACACGCTCGGACACGGTCGGACTCGACACATGTCGAACATGACACGGACACGCGGTCAACATGTGTTAGATTTTCCAACACATGGTCAACTTTTCTCGACACATTTCGACACACGTGCCCAGAAGACAATAGAGGGTGGAGGTGAGGGAGGGTAAGGGAGCAGAGATGAGGCCACGAGTGACGGTGAGAGATGGCTAGAGAAAGAGTCGAATAGAGAGAAAGCAAACTCTTGCTGGCGAGACGAAGCCACGCAATTGACCACCGCGACGGCGAGAGACGGCCAGAGAGAGCAGAAACTGAGGCGAGGGTCGCCACTGTTGCAATGGATCGACAAGGAGGAGGAGGAGGAGGAGAAGAAGAATGAAGAGGAAGAGGAGAGGAAGGGGGTTGTGTGGCGAGGAGGAGGAGGAGAAGGATTGAGAGGAAGAGGAGAGGAAGGGGTCGTGCGGCAAGCAGCAAGAAGGAGGAGGAAAATGAGTGTGGCTAGGGTTTTTGATAAGGAAACTCAAAAATAATAAAAAAGGGGGACTGATGGCGTGACTTTTAAGTTTGGGGGAGGGGAAGTGACAGCCTGTTTGTCAGGTGGTGGGGGAGGGAAAAAAAAGTGAAATAAATTTGGGGTGGAGAGAAATGGACGAGGGAAAGAAGGGGGTGAACCTCAGTGGGGACTTTTTCTTTATCGGAAAATTAAATAAATGAAGTTAAAAAATAATTTCGAAAAATAAAAGTACTGAATTTTGAATAATGATAAATTTTGGTCATTGTAGAAAATCATGGATTTATTTAAATAAATTGATTCTAATTTCTTATTAGTCATTAGTTTCATCAATAACTTTTGTTAAAGTTAAAAACATGTTTCGCATTAACTATGAATATATCTTTCGAATTTCTAATGAATTGATTTATTAATATTATTAGTGTAAATTCATTGTAGGCTCTTTTTTTAATTAATTAATTATTTATGAATTTGAATCAAATTAATTAAAAATAAAAATATTTATTTAATATACAACGTGTCTCAACGTGTCGGAATTCTCTATTTTTTAAAAATAACGTGTCGCGTGTCCGTGTCGTGTGTCAGTGCTACTTAGATTAACACCGGGCTACTCAAATGAAATATAATACATATGACAACAGAGCATTCTAATAGTCAAATAATCACAACGTTCTTCACCAAATGTTAAAAGAGTCAGTTTTTCATAGTTTATACCTCCAACCTCACGACTAGATTTTTTCTTGAAGACATTTCATTCATGATAAAAAATAAGAATCAAGTTTGTCAATAGCAGTGGGATGGGATCCTTAAACAAAAACATTTGCTTAATTTAGTCCAACGCTCGCATCTTTTATTATATTTTCTATTTAGATAATAGACCCATTTATGTTTGACACAATGCATTTGAACTAAACAAAGCTTGCTTGCGTTGAATAAAACAGGGGCTCGACTATGAACTTCTTCATTTTAATCAACCCCATGGACAGCTCGACGTACCAGATGAACTGGAATTTACATCTCCAAAATCATGGTAGTTAGCCTCAATTTCATGACAGCACTAAATTGGTCGTAACTCCTTGCTGTGGAGTTAGATACGATTCGGACAAGATGGATCACGATCCCAAAAATTGTGGAAGTTTTGATAACAAAATTTCAAGTTGAGGATTAGATGAGTCCAGCCCGACCAAGAGAGTGGACTGTTACGGGACAAAAGATAAAACTGGTTTTTGAAGGGTTATACCGTCAAGAAATTTGGATTACACAAAATCCAACATGGTCAAACACTCATAGAGGGACCCTCGTCTGATGGCCAAAAGACAGCAAACAAGGCCATCTGGAGTTTCAAAAGATTGATTCGGTCAAGTGAGCTGGACAGGGGGGAGATAAGAGGGGGGAAAACAGGAAAGCATTCGGTGGTTCTTTTGTGAAAAGAGAGAAATACGAGAGATGGGGACTATTTAAAAAAGTAAAACCGATCGTGAGATTCAAGGAGGGATGGCTTTCGGTGGCTGGGGAATTCACAAGGGAGATTTTTTACCAAGAGTAAAAAAGTAAGGGAAAATTAGAATCAAACATGATTAGAAAGTGGTGAGTGGAACAAAAAGCCTGAGAGTCAAACGGTGTACGATTCGTTTCTCATACTATTTTTGATGTGAAATTCGCTATGTCTTAATCTCCTTTGTATGAACTTGCCTAGGGAGGAATTATGTTGCCTAATTGTTCCCTTTGCATGATGGTATTGGACTGAGTGTGTTTCATCATGTTCAGCCCCTTGAAGTACCCCAGAATGACGTTGTTGTTTGTCTGCATGATTTTGCTTCACACATTACGTTTCCGTTGCGTTAGATTTGCTTTTCCATTAAATTCAGTATGTGGGTAGTTTTTTATTTGCGGTTTTTGGAAGTACTCTGATCTTCATTTTACGTAATGTTGGCCTTTTACCTGCGTCTTCATCCACCAAAAAAGAAAAGATCTTTTTACCGTTCTGGTCAGGCATATAAATTTACTTAGTTCATGAGCATTCAATTAGCTCTTCTCTTATTCCCAAGCACTTTATTTGATTCAATCTTATTAGTAATGAAAAGAAATCGTAATTATATAAGAAAAAAATGTTGTTCTTCAAATAAGACCAGAATGAGGTGATGCTTTGTAGTCATAACAGCAAGACTTTTCTAGAAAACGGACAAAATTTTAGGAAAATTTAAGTCATGAGCTTTCTGCGGACATGGACATCGAGTTAATTGTATGAAAGAGAAACAAGAGGTCAAAGTTTGGACAAATGTATAATTGAAATAAATGATTCTTCAAAGAAAGGGAAACTGGTGCCAGGTGGTGCAATATCTCTATGATGCTCTGCAATTGCCCAATCGCCTTGAGTAAGGCCCGAGGTCCCTTGCGCTTTCGATTTTTCCATGTAAATAAGGGGACGAAACATTCTATGGGAGCAAATAAGTTTATTTGTGTGTGCGGATGCAAATGATGTTTCCAACATGAAGGACTTTCTTGCTCTGAATGCAGGAGAAAAGGATACTAAGTGAAAAGTGTTAGATTTGAAAGAATCTTTGGATTTTGGTGAACAAGTGAGATGGGATCATCAAGGTGCCTGGACAGACCAAATAGTAGGAGAACAACTTTGATAACATGAATACACCAATATGCTCAGAAGGGTCTAAATGTAGATGGTGAACAAATTGAGATTACTTGGAACCGCCAAGTTTGGATGGACCACACTACAGATGAAGATCACACCACGAACAGAATGAACAGTACTCAATGTACCAGATAAAAGCAAAAACAATAAGCTCTAAATTGATTTGATTCACATTCAAATTGGAGCTTCGTAGCCAACTTCTTTAGGCCTTGGAATTCTTAGAGAGACTGTGGAAAAGTTAGACGAGGTTTGCCATTTTTGACTGAGTAGGAGTGTCAAGCAAGTTTGTAGAAGAAATCTGATCTATTTGGAATAAGGTTGATTAATTAGGTTTGAGGCAAGAGCAACTCTTAAAAGGCTAAAAAAGTCTTAACCAAGGACCTTTGGGCCCCGTGCCGAGCTAGGCGCACTCTAGGCCTTTGCTAGCACCTAGAAGGGATGGCCAAGCACCAACCAGCCAGTCACTAGCTAAGAGCCACTAGCCCTCGTGACCGCCACATGGCAATGGTTGCAATAAGACCAACGCATGTCATTTCGCCTTTATTTAAGCCATGAATAATGCATACACGTCTACACGTATTGCCAAATTAGTTAGTTGCATGTTGTACATCGTGAACATGTATCGAATTGAGATTATTTATTCATTTGAACTTACATTTTATGCCATGGATTATGCCTTTGATGTTTGGATATGTACTATATTCTTCCTTGTGATTTAATTTGCATGCCATTTCGCACCTATTAGAATATGTATGTTCAATTAGATATTTTGATTAGACTCAACTCTTCTTCTTTTTTTTTGGTTAAAACTATATGCATTGGATTAATGCACGTTATTATAATTGAATTCACTTTTGTTATTGGAATTGTATGCATTGGATTTATTGAATGCTTTTTTGATGGAACTGAATTCGTTGTATAGATACATAAAAATGTGGTATCGAAATAATGACGTGGAAGTTGCTAACCCTTTCCGGCATATAATCAAGCCCATGGATTGGACCTTAAATTTTTTATTATCGCTTTATACTCTAGATGACTTTTCTATTTGTGGTCAATCTAAATAATGATTGGTGGCAACTCATACAACAATTTAAGAATCCGGATCACCGTGGCTTACTACCTATGAAAGGAAGAACGATCGGATTTCTACTCTCAAAATGTGAACATTTTTTCCCAAAAATCTACGAGGGACACGCTATAGTGATCATTTCATACGTTTTATGAATATTTTGGTTCTATGTACATTGAAATTGCAGGTCATCAAAGGAGGCCTGACTAATTGAATGATTTCAATTACTTTATGCTAGATATTCACGATGAGGCCATAATCCACAGTCTGATGCTTATGGTAGTGCAAAGGTATAGCTATTGTATTTTTTTTTTCTTTTCATAATTAGACGAGTTTCACTATAAAAAAAAATTGACTGATAAATAGCATTATCAGTTTCGAACTCGCAATTAGCATTGACAAACCTTTTAGCAATATAGATCAAGGCTTTGGTTTAACTTTAAGAAGTGTTCTTTTATATTAAAATTATAAATTGCTTGAAAGTTTGTGCTTTTTAAGGGAATTGGGCCTAAGATTTTATACTAAAACTTGCAATATATGTGAGAAATGATTCTTAATTTGTCTAAATCACTTTCGCAATTTAGTAGAAGTTAATTTTATCTTATTTGATAATATGTTTTTTAGAATATGTGCAAGGCACGCATTAACGTGTAGCTTTCAATCTGCCAAAATGCTCCTTTTATGGGGGCCTCAAGTCCCCAACTTGCAAATTTCATCACTACTAATGATAGTATTTCCACTCTAAACATGGCAAATGAAGTAGTGGTACCTTGAAAGGACCGTAGCTTTTAACTCTTCTCTTTGCTTAACTATTCATTGTCAATAAAGTTGTTAAAAAGTTCAGAATTAAATTGATTAAATTGCGCAATTTAAAATTGAATTGCCTGTTGTACAATAGATTCGTAACTTTTTGAATAATTATTTTACTAGAGATCTACTGTAGTGCATAGTCATTCCTTATGATCAAGATCTTCTGTCATTATTTTAATATCTTGTTCTGAAAAGTGTAAACTAATTTAGAGACTATGCTTTCTGATACGAAATAAATATTAAACAATACTCAACAAACTTATTTTAAGAAATAATAATGTAGTTATCAGCAAATATTTAAACATGATATTAGCTCTTAATTCTTCAAGACTGAGACATAAATTAGAATTATTCTATTAGAGAGTGAACTTCGTAATGAGTAGCAGTTATCACCGAAAATACAAGGTTTCCAAGTACGCGAAAGTTTGCTATATCTCAACTTGGGAAAAAAAAAATCGTTGGCTTTACCTAATATTTTGCTATTAGAATCAAGGGTAAATCACTTGGACACCCCCTCAATTGAAAAAGAAAAAAAAAAAACTCGGACACTCCTTGCATTTTCAATGTGCGCTCTGCCCTTTCTCGATCCTTAGGTAAAAAAATTAGTCAAAATTGAGTAATCTGGATTAATTTAATAAAAATTGTAGTTGAATCATGAAAATTGACTTGATAAAACTCCACATATCGGGGAAGAGACATGAAAACAGGGTCCAATGTATTCTCGTGCTTAAAAAAAATGATTTTGCATTTTTGCTTTTTTTAACATCATCGTTCATCGTTCGATGTCAAGTATGTAAGCCCTAACCTAGACATCTTCTTTCATGCTCAAGTCGCGGTCGAGCTCGCGGTTTGGTCCCTACTGGTCTAGGGGTGATACCGCCACTTCAAAAACCAAACCCCCACGAAGAAGCTGATGATGGATGTTAATTTTTTGTGTCTAACTTGGAAATTCCTTTGCCAAACTTGATTCCACTGTTAATATCGATTAAACCCCATGAAGAAATCTGATATATTCTCTAACAGTGTTCATGTAATTTTTATTTCTTTTTATCTAACTTGGAAATTTTCGTTGTCATACTATTCTACTTTCTATTTCAATTTGTTTAACATCTTATGACATGCTTAATCATATTGAGCCTTTGAAATTACACTTCAATGTCTTCATGAAACGCGAATCGAACCGCACTATTTGAGTATGCATTAGCTTTGAATTGAACCAGGTTTGGTTCATTTTGGTTTTTCGATTTTTTTTTTTGAAATACTTAAAAAGAGATTTAGTGAAAAATGTGAGAGATTGTATAAATTATAAATTAAGAAGATGGACAATTTTCAGTTTAGTTTGGTTAACTGAACCAGAAAAAAGAAAAAAAAAAAGATATTTTAGGGATAATATTTTGAAAAACTTCAAACTGGTATATTTAACCACTGAGGTTTGCCCTAGTGGCCACCCTTCCAACATGGAAGGGGGAGGTGGGGGGTTCGAATCTCCACATTCTCAGGAGGGTTGGGGTGGGGACGATATAGTTTCAGGAGTAGGTTTCGACTCCCACGCCCTGCAAGGAGGCATGGCAAAAGTCTGAGAGTGAACGTTAGAGTAGGAATAGAGTAGGACTGACAAAAAAAAAACCAGTACTTTTATAATAAATTTATTCAAAACTATTTTTTTTTCACCAAAAACCTCAAACTAGAATATTTTTGACAAATTTACCCCGAACTGATAAGGATTCAATTGTCAAGCAAACACCTTTCCTGGTGGCTTGCCATCTCATTACATCTTCTTCATTCCTCTCTAGTTTTGCCTCTTCAAAAGCGTTATGAAACCTAGCACAGTCATATCCCAGTGATCAAAGCTTCTAACAAGTTAATTGTCCTGGCAAACATATCACCTGCTGCACATCTTTATGATGGGCACCTACTACACATCCACAAATCCTAAACACCTCAAAAGCACCCAAATCCATCCCTCCCTCCCTCCCAACCTACAGCACCTGGATTGGCTCTGTTTTTTGCCTGAAAAGGGGACTGAACCATCCCATGTACACCCAACTTCCCTTTGTTGCACTTTGCATTGCTTGTTTTTCCTTTAAACCTAGACTTCACCTACTTATTTCAATAAATTAGCACCTATGAAAAGAGAGAAAGAAAACCTATACTTTATAGGGAATGTTGCTGATTTTGGAGCATGTAATGTTGATTACGAATGGATGCACTACCAAGCATCCACAAACAACACTCACAAAGAAAAACTTATTCAACGTCTCTTGTCCAATTTAACTATACATTCTTCAAGTTCCCACACAATTATGGCACCAAAGGAATTGGACTCAAACTTCAGCTCAAGTATTACATCAACTTAATACAATTCGGCCGTGCCAGGCGTTACCTGATCTATAGCAAGCTGCATAAAACCCAAAACCTCAGGAGAGAATCGTTTACCCAAAGCTATGTTATCAGTTTCCATGGCTTCGGTCGGTGGTGGTAGTCCGTTGCCTCCACTCGCCAGTCTCCATCACCTTCAGTTCGCTAGGCTGTTTTACAAAGAACTTCCTCTGTTTGTCGGCTCCATCGGTAGGTGGCAATCTTCCACTCGTCAAGGCTCGCTAGTGTCGATGAAAGATGAGCAATTGAGATATTGAAAATGGCGTCAATGGAGTTCAAAGTTCGCCTATGGTGAAGATAAGAAAGGATCTTAGGAGTTATCAAAGAAAGAAGGTGGAGAGAAAGAATTAAAATAAAGAAAAAGAATGATAGAAGAAAGAATTACAGAAATTTATTTTAGGATATAAATAGTTAACCTGGTTTAAAGGGAATTAATGAAAAGAGAAAAAAAAAAAAAAGGTTAAAGGGGATGCACGCATGCATAATTAGGTGGTTATGCATAGATGCAAATGAGTATTTACTTATAAAGTACGTGGTCAATTATATTTTTACTATGATCAAAGGCAGTTTGGAAAGATGAAACTCAATTTTGACTTTGGCTCTATTTGTTTGAAAGAAAATACTTTGCCAGAAAATTTCTATTTCCATTTTTTAGTGTTTGGTGTGGGAAAATAAGCTGGTCAAAGAAAAATGACTTCGGTCGACCAGAGAATACCTAGTTTAAAAATAAGGAAAATGAATTCCTAATTTTAAAGGTGGAAGTCATTTTCCAAAAAAGTATGGAGTACTATCCATACCCAAGTGTTTTGACAGATGACCAAGTAAAAAAAGGATTTTTTTGGGAGCATGCATGTTCACTAGGAGACCACAGAATTCTGCAGACAAAACTAGCATAAATTGCCCATATGGGAAAATCGTGTTTTAATGAAGTCTAAATGATGCACCAACCAAGCAGTGCCTCACCACACACCAGTACAAAATTCCATCATGGACTCAGAGGTCCACAGCCTGACAAGCCCTCTCCCCAATTGAGTTCAGACCAGGAATAAAGCAGGACAAGTGCAGGTACAGAATCTGTACTTCTGTGCTCGTTTAAGGTCCTCTCTACATCATATCTAATATACCGTTGTCATCTCTAGTATACATTCGCAAAAGATGCTCATCCGGTGAGATGTTCAACACAATTTTTCCTGGGCAATTTTAACGAACACCTGGCAGGCTAATCATGGCAATGATAAACATACATTTCATGTCTCACTAGACTGGTTTCTTCCTGCCGGAATGATGTTCGCATCCTCAACAATCACACAGCTGTTCAATCAAACTATAACATAAATAAATTTGAGATCATTCACTCATGAAGACTGAAATACTAATCATCTTAATAGAAAATACACAACATATCTGAAATGAACTTAGTTACCGAAACCAATTTCTTACATGACCGGAACTTCAACACTGTGCTTTATACAAAAGACGCAAACAGGTCTCGTTACTAGTTAGGAGAAAAAATTATGAGGACAATGGGTAACTCAGGAAGAAATCAGCATCAAGTTGCCAACAGTAGAAAGATTTCAGTATCAATATGCAGCTACTAAAGGAATGAATCCATATCTTGCAGCTATAAGATCAAGATCTTGCAGGTCCAGCACACAAACATATTTCTACTGTTTGAATGCCGATCCCTCTCGTCAGTGGCCATTGTCATCGAACGCAACAAAGAAACATGCCAATACAGAGGAGACGGACAGAACAGTACACGTTCAGAATCAATCTTGACGATGATGAAACATAACCTGAATCGAATGAATGCGCTAAGAAAAAGACGGGTCTATGTCTGCGCATCTTCAGTTCGAACAAAATCGCGATCTATTCAGCGTCTGCGACTTAGAGCCATATTATCAAACATCTGGTGGTCAACAAAATTGTGAAGTAAAATTACGCTTGATCGTCTTCAGCGCCCTCACCCGATTCTCTTTTATCTTGTTGAACTGAAATCCGTTAATCTCTCAGTGACGTGACGTGCTCCTCCCATGCCGTTACAGACAATTTCTCGTCTCCAGGTAGGCACCATCTTCTAGAACCTTCTTTGAGGTTTTGCTTCCGTCGCCTCACCCTTCTATTCATCCGTATCATCTTTTTTTTTTTTAATTAATAAAATTCGTCATCTCGTCCTCCATTATCGTATAAAAAATACATTTGATCTAATATGACTACTGAGTTTCCTAGATTTTAGCCAATTGTTGTGTACGTATGCCTGGCTTTTAAGTCAAACCAGAGCCCTCTTGATTTCTCCTCAAAACATTAAAAAAAAATTATTTGCGTTTCACTATAAAGAAAAAAAGAATTCGCATTCATTTAAAGCCAAAACACTAGCGTCGGCAATTGTCAATTAGGAGGGTGCACTAACGGATAAAATAAAAATCACGTGGACTATTTCCCTATTGAATCATGATTGTTATGACAAAATCAATACTTTGGTTCTCAATATCTTTGATCCCTAGGATAGTAAATGCTTTGCTATCAAATAAATTATGTAGTGATATGCTCGAGGGGCAATGCAGTGACTTCCTAACTAGTTTTGAAAGCAAGGTCTTGAGCTACTTATGCATGACGGAAGCCTATGGGATGGGAGATATGCCCTAATAGATAAGAGCACTACCGACAAAGCTTCCGTTGACAAAGTTCCAACTGTTAGAAAAGAACTTCGATGGAAAATGAATAGAGACCTGTGTTCAAACACTAATTATAGATTTCTTGGTCCTAAGTTATAATCGAAACTGATGAGACTATACCATTTGAAAGTAATGTTTTAATATCAGGTTACCAATGAGTAAGAGCCGCATTGGAAAAAACATGGATGCACCCCCATAATAATAATATTAAAAAACCAATTACAAATTTTTTGACATGTATTCTTAAATATAAAGATTGATACATGTCCTAATGATACCTTTTCTTATGAGTAGCTTTCATCGGACCTCGAAGATGGTTGGGTATTGTTTACATAAAAAATAATCAAGTCATGGATACAAACAAGCACACGCTTGACACATGAGCACAAACAGCCATGTGGAAAACAAGTTAATATTATCACGGACGAGACATCTTGTTGGTGACTGCAGGAGTTAATATTTGGTGATCGACACTGACTCACATTGATGGCACATTTTCAGTTGTCAATATACAATAACGAAAAACCAAGTTATGAATACCAGCATGAATACTGATGAATAAAGAGCAACACACCATTAGAATTCTTCATAGGTTTGAAAAGCATAGGAATATGGTAACTAAGTCGAGTTGAGACATTAGATCGACTGACAGGTCTTCGACTGAGAAGCGTTTAAGCGCAATTGCAGGATACACAATCGACAAAGCAGTTAAATATTGAAGTGAGCATGTTGTTTTTGGAGGGAACGGCGGCTGCTTCCGAGACAAGATCATAAAGTGAGGAGTAGGCATCTTCAAAGGGGATGATTATCTAAAAGTCAGGAGATCATGGAGGCGGGGATACAAGACTCTTGGAAATAAAGGAAGGTGACGGTAACCAGTGGAAATCGTTCGAGGGAAACACAATTGTTGGAGAACTTATTAAGGGCAGTTATCCCATAGCCATTATAAATATCATCGGACATCCACTGAAAACCTCCCCCCCCTACAAATCAAACAATTACTATATTTTCAATATCTTTATTTTCCTATATTGTACTATACTTTCTTAGTTGTAATTTTCATATTCGTGTCGTTAATTAAATTTCAGCACGTATTTCTATTTTAGGTATTGTGTGATCGATTAAATTCCAGCATAGTTTGTTGACATCTAGTTACTACATTGAGTTTGTATTTTTTGAATCATGTCGTCGATTAAATTCTGGTACGGGTCATGTTTGTGCGAACCTATTCGGTATAAAGTTGTGAGTTGTTGGTTCTTAATTGCTTGTGATTTTCCTGTTGGGATTTGATGCAGGGACCTGCTTTCCTTTCAATTAAAAGTCGAAGCGTGATTTTCGGTGAAAGATTTTTTGTTGCGGGAGAAATTCCGGCAAAATGCGTATAAGGATTCTAAGAACACTCAAGATGGATGCATGTTACCATGGCTCAAGCATATGCTTCTATGTTCCTTAAATTATCTTCAAGATCACAATGCATAAATTAACTTTATGATGAAACAAATATATGTAATTAATTTTAAAGTACAATACGTTCAGCGATTAACAACCTCAAATAAAATACATGCGAAATACATGATTGGAAGAGAAGGCCATTCTCTCTCTCTCTCTCTCTCTTTTCCCCTTCCTTTTTTCATTTTTTTCCTTTTCTCTTGCTACATGGTTTTTTTTTTTTTCCTTTTCAATTTAAAAGAAGGAACTCTTTTGATACTTGGCTATTGGTTTCGTAATGGTTTTTCTTTTCTATTTTAAGGTTTTTTTTTTTTTTTTTCGAAACAAGAAAGATTTAACTTCCCAAAGATTGCCAAGATTCTAATTCAAGTTTGGAAAATGTAGGAAATTTAAGAATCATAGTTTGAAGGGTTAGAGATTCGTAATACTTTTGAATTACGATTTTATTTTTAACTATTACCCTAAATGGTTTAAATGGGTAAATAAGCATATATATTAGACTCATATATAACTTGACCCGATCTATCGATTTGCCACCTACTCTTCATCATATCAAGTGCATATTGTTGAACTGGTCGGTCAAGTATCATCGAGTGATGGATGATCTGAGCTAATAGTCATATCAAAAGTTCATACAATCCCAAAGGGACAAAACCAAGTCTGTGTAGAACAATAGATGTATTAAAGCCTACGCAATGATGAAACGGGAAAACCGAGTTCGACGTCACAAAATTCCCCCGAAAAGAGTCATTCTAATATCAACACAATTCTATACAGACACCGACCGTATGGATATCACATTTTTATGTAGAAGTAAAAGTCGGAAAATTCTAATTAACCTATTGAAGCGCGGTCGTTTTATCAAAGGTGCCTGCCATTTTCTTTAAGTGTGTTGTGAACTTGAGTTCATCTCAAATGATCCATGTGCATGGTAAGTGTGCACCAAATAGTCCTAGCCCCGACCATCCATAAAAAACTGGTCGGCCATCGATCATGCATGTTTTGAATAAAGCTTGGTCAAATAAAATTAAAATTGAAAAGATATGAGGCATTAGTGAAGATTTACCATATGTAATCAATTCAAGCTCAAACTTATAATTCCCAAAAAAAAAAAATGATATTATGAACTCGCAGATAATGGGGGAGGAATACAACATAACGTCCTTAACTTCAAACTTCCCGGCAGTATCACAATTCAATATAATTAATTCAAGCTCTTTTTATAATTTTATTGAATTAATGTTTCGCATCACTCGAATATAGGATTTCAAGTGGCAGCATGTACGTGTTGATGTAGTTCCCTCTAATTACCTTACAATCTAAGTTCTTGATTTGGATTCACTAATCGAATTAAACCTTTTGACGTGCTTAATTAAGTCGTAACAATAGTTTGTCGACTAAAAAAAATCCCTTTGAACAGACACGTTGATTAGAATGGATTTTGGGAGAGAAAAATAAGCAATATGTTAATTACCTTAATGCAATATTCCCCAACTCGCTCGTAAATCGTGAATTACATGCACTATACATGTAATTACATCGAGAAATTAATGTGAATTCTAAACCCATATACAGCTGCTCTTATACCACACGTGAGAAATTCAATGATACAAAACTCGTGTATAGAATTTTCAATACCTAGCCTTAGAATAAAATACACATTCTTGATTAGCCAATTATCGTTTTTGCATTGAGCAATATAGATGAAGCCATACAAATTCAGGACTAGGCTTTACTCTCTTTTTCCTAAGACGGTCTTGATGGATAAATCATAGATGCATGGAATTAGGTGGGGAACGAAAACGATAGCCTATTTATGTAGCATATTTTAATAGACCCACCAATTATAGATCATTGTTAAAATCCTGGTCTTCACTGATCGGCCGACCGCATTATTATTATAATCGAGATATGCTAAGCCTTATATCATATGATCACATAGCGCAATATAACATTCTCATATATTTTATAAAAGTTATAATGTATTTTTGACAAACTAAAATATTCTCGCATTTTATAAAAAATTTCTATCACATTCTAAAACTACCATCTTCCTATTCGTTTGAGAATATCTTTCAAACAAATGTTTTGGTATATTTTAAATGTATTAATAGATTGGGAGAATCGGTCTTAACTCAAAATTTGATATTATATGACAGGAAGAAAAAAGGTCTCTCGTGCAGGAATGAACAATACAAAAAGCACACCCAGGGAAGAAGCAATTGCCAATTGCCTCTTGACCGAGAAAAACATTGGGATTTTCACGTACTCTTGGAGGCACAAGTGACTATCTAAACCAATCATGGTCACCACATGACCAATCAAACCATTGAGATTTGCTCACAGTTATATGCTAGGCAAAGTCAACAATGATCACTATCTTAGTTGACTTTACAATATCATAAATTCAAGTATTTAAGATGAAATTGGTACAATCAGGAAACTTAAATCCAGTCAATGCATTCTTTGCTAGGAAATCCATGTGAATCACATGCAAATTATTTACCATTTATCATCATTAGGTATCACACGTGGTACAGTCTGAACTCCAATGCTCATCAACAACATGCCTAGAATTAACTCAAAGTTTGAAAAACACAAAGAAGAAAGAATCAAGTAGATTACAAAATATGCCAATGACAAAAATTAGCATAAGAAATGTGATGTCTACACAGGGTTCTGCCGTAAGTTATCTTAATGATCTAATAATCGAGTTAAAGCATGGAATGAACTTGTGATTGTAGGTGCAATCCTCAATGAACACATGACCATCCGGGCAAAAATTGATCTGGACAAGAATCAAGCTTCTTCTCTCAGGCATCTTGAGGAAATTCTGTGATTCGAAAGCAGTAAATGGCACACATTGTCAGCCAGAGTGCACAGAATCTTTAAAGCCACTTTATGGAATGCTAGATATTTAACCACATCCTCTCACCACAAAATAGAATGCTAGCCATAAGTTTACTCAATCTTAACATGAGCATCAGTCATACTGCCAAAGCAAGAAACAATGCCACAGCACGCTAATTAATGCCATTTCATTGTTAACAGGCTATAATATCAAAAGGTCACACAATGCAGCCCAACTGTTATATGTACAACTGAGAATCATTCAACACACAGCAAAGGTGCATCATAAATCTATACATGATGTCTAGAAAAGTGAGGAATCATAAGCTGAAAGGTCTTACCTACTTGTGCAAAGGCATGAGAGGATTCAACTGGAAGAATCAACGCACAGAAATTAAATGAGAAGCCTGAGCAACCCATGGCCTGTGTGGCTTTGGAGCTGAAATCAAAATACTAGGAATCAGCATATATTTTTAGTACTCAAACAAAAAATAGATTCCACAACGTTATAAACAGCAAATGAATGGGAAAGGAGGGGAAAAATGGCAAACAGAAATGACATTCATGTTACAGGGTTCTTAGAATAGAGAAAAACCAAATTCATTTTTATCATTGCATAGACAAATTATTTCAACACCATCTTTTCTGTATGTAATGAGTTTCCAAAGCTTTCTAATGATCTCAGAAGCATTAAAAGGTTATGGTTTGACCAGTCTCTTGAAATATTTGCAACTGAAGAGCTCAAATTGGAGAATTGCTCAACCAAGAACCATATATGTTTAGTAATTCATGATAGGGATCAACGAAGAAGATATTTTTCTCAACAAGTCTAATTAACGGATTATCAACTACTAACATACTGCATTTCGTCTTATTCCTTAACCAAGGACATGACATCCCATTTCTCAAATGGCAACCTAATAATACCCAATCTAGAGGAAAGCTATATTAGATAAACATGGCATCTAAAAATTGGCCAAAACAATTGCTAGCCATTTGAAACTCTTTTGTGTTTACTGGGCAAATTCTACTCCTGTTCATGGCAACCATTACATGGCTGAAAATCACTCCACTCAAGCAACTACACTTAGTGTCAGTATGGAAAAACGTACCCACCATCACAAAATGAGCACCTTGCCAAAAAAAACTTGTGAATGGGTTCTTATCCAACCAATGACACACTAGTTCCATACTTGCAATTTCATTAACCCTTTCTCATCATAAAACATTCCACCGGGCTGGCATTATTTACCTGTGATCTGCAGATAATTCTCCAAACCAAGGATACAACATGATATCTTTACCGCAGTAAATGAGGTGCATAGGGACTAGTAAGTGTGTGTGTGTGTGTGTGTGTGTGTGTGTGTGTGTGAGAGAGAGAGAGAGAGAGAGAGAGAGAGTTGTTTAGCAAGATCTGCAATCACACAAAGCCCCAGCTACAGTACTTTATCTAGCTTGTTGAAAGAAATGATTGAAAAGTAGAAACAGAAAGAGGCTTCCTAATTTCCTCTCAATTGATATGAAAGGGGATGAGGGCTAAGAGACTGTAGTATTAGATTTTAAAAGTATGAAGGTTGCTTCAACTTCAATGATTGATAAAGTAAACTTTGGTTTAAAAAGCAGAATAACTCTATTATGCTCATAAAAGCCTCTTAAATATTGTATTTCACTATAGGTCCATTGAAAAGGGAACTATCATTTCCCTTAGGATATTTAATGTAAGTCGGTGCTAACTCCAATTTTACAACTTTCTTTCAAACAAACAATTCAGCTAGTTAAAGTGGTTGATCGCTGTTCATACCGTTATGGTTTCCTCATTCATAAAATCTCACCAAAGATAAATAGCTTAATGCCATTATCCCTCCACAAAATTTGAAACCTTTATTTCCATTAAAGAAAGAGAAACAAGAAAAAAGTTGGAAATATTCATCAATTAGGCACACTTGAATGGGGGGAACATAGATGAAATTTCTATTGAAATCAGCAAATATTCCTGATGTTCTGCATTTTTGCCTAGTTCCTTAGCTTGAAACCTAGAATAGATTCCAATTGTAAAACATGTCCATATATAACATGAGAGACAATTTAGTAGATTAATTGACGAAGCACTTTGCAAAAGGAACTACTATCTAAGCAAAAACAGTTTGCTGATGGGAGAATATGCTTTGTTTAAGAAGTTTACATTTCATTCCTAAGATTATCAATTTTAAAAAAATGTCTGTACTCCAGGAAATAGATTCATGCAAGCAAATTATCTCTAAAGGTTAAATGTTGCAATATTTAAATAGTGACAACAGAATCGCTACAAAATCACATCCATCAGTGATCAACACATAAGGAAGACCTCTAGTAAGCTTTAGTTGTCAATCATCCTCTGTCACAATTGCAAAGTGGAGCTAAGTAGATACGAAATCAGCAACAAAAGCAAGTTCAGAAATGCATGCCTTGGAGCTACTTGAATGCAATGCCAGTATTGAGCCACAGCCTCCAAATTTATCATTTGCACAGCCATAATATACTTCCCTTATACCTGAAAGGGGTAAGAGAAATCTAATCATTTATGAATAAACCAACTTAGAAAAGTTTAGTTTTATTTCAGTATGACCAACAGATGTACCAATGATTGATAATGTTGCTGCACACATATGCATGGTTCACATGTCACATAAAGGGAGCAATGCTGATAACTTCTCTGCAACTTCTGTAGCTGAATATCCAGTCCTCTGCCACTGTTCCTGAAAGACATAAAGAGCTTCCATCTCTGCATGTCTTGTTGTCTATGAAAGCGCAAGGAGAAAAACAAAGCAAGCATATCAAATTTAGAAGCTTTGTCAACAAGAAGGTTTCTCACAATGTAGGTTAACATAAATATAGGAAATCCATTTCATGAGAAATGTTTTCTCCTTCAGATTAACTGATTGAGAGTATCTATAAGATTGATTAAAGAAGATACTACATGAACTCAACAAGTTTTGCTAGCTTGAAGCGGCTTAGAATCTCGCATGGAAAAAGAGGCTTCTTACTGGATTAGCCACCTCCACCTTTTCTAATAGTATCTTTATATATACCTTGTAACAAGGTTCCTTCATTCTTCCATAGGCTCCACAAGATACTAAAAGCGCCAAATATTTTTCGTATCAGTTATTCATTACCGTCCACCATATCATTTATAGTAGTGTATTGTGACCATAAATCTATAAATAAATGCAGCAATAGACTGTTAGATAGGAGATGATCTCTACCAGAAACAAGGGTTAAACTATTTGTGTACATATGATGAAATGTGCTTAAAGAATTGGTTCTTACATCTTAAAAGGCTATTACGCTCACAATGCATTTTTATACCAAAGAAAAAAATACCAAAGTTAGCTAAATACATCCTAAGAAAATAGTGTCAGGAACTTCACAAAAGCAAATAAATACCATAATATGGCTCTAGACAGAGCACAATGGTAAATGAAAAATGCAACACATTGAGCATAATAAAGCAAGCACATTGCTATTGTTGGCCGTAGTCATATTTTATGAAAGAGTAATGCAAAAAGAAAAAAAAAAACTTTCACAACCTAATTATGCATGGAAAATTCCACTATCAACAGGTTTGTTTAGATATTCTACTGTATGATCTATTAAAGAAACAACTAAGGGAGAAACATAAAATGATTAACGATAATCTACGAGTGTATAGTTGAAGGGTATCAATTCAAAACACTAACAATGTACTGTTGACCAAAATTCATACAAGGGGGTGGAGAAGCAATGACAAACACATACATTCCGTGGCTTATAAGTCCGGTTTGTTCCTATCGCAATAACACTCCCATCCTCAAAAATCGCATAGCTGATCAATCAAAATATATTATAAATAAGTAAAGTAGACTGCAAAACCATTCACTAATTTAGACTAAAATACTAATAATCTTAATTAGAAAATAAGGTAACATATCTGAAATCACCTAGTTACTGAAAATCATTTTCTTATCCAACTGTAACTTCAAGGCTGTCCAAAGCAAGCTTTGCCTTTCGTAAGAAAAGTAAATAGGTCATGTTACTTGTTAGAAGAAGAAAACATGGGGATAAGAGTCAGAAATTCTCTCATGTATGCACGCATGCATACAGGCAATTCAAGAGGAAATCAGCATTAAGTTGCTACCAGTAGCAATATTCAGCTTGTCTCGTAGCTACAAATGGAATGAATGCATGCCTCATAGCTATATGATCAAGATCTTGCAAGTCCAAGTAATGGTTATTACCACATTCTCATCCTGTAATTCAGATGTGAATCCCATCTAACTGTTGAACTGATATGGCTCTAAAACATAAACAACTAATTTGAGAAACTACACGTTGCTCATTCCAGTGTGTCCTATCTTTGGTACCTCAAAAGCTTATAATTCATTAATCAGGTTTCACTAACATTCAAGAAGCTTCCAGGACCTTTAGCTTCTAGGTCAATTTCCTCCATAAGTGCTATGGCACATAACCATAAAAGGAGAACGTTAAACGGTTGCAAAGGCATTAGAAATTAGAATTGATAATCAGCTTCCTGTGCTTTTGTCTCTATTCTACTGAATAACTTATGTAAACTCTGTGCTGCTTATGATTTTGTTTCTTTTTCATACCCACAGTCCACAGGGAGAAAAAAAAAAAACACCTAACCAGTTATCCATGGGTGCAACTGATGTCCATATTACTCTCATGCTCCAAGTAAATTTGGATTTCAATTCTCCGCAAATGCCAAAGTCAACAAGTGGTAAAAGGACTCGACCATCTAGCAACCTTTCCTGGTGGCTTGCCATCTCACTGCATCTTCTTCTTTCCAGAAGGGTTTTGCCTCTTCAAGCGCCGCATAAAACATAGAGACAGAGCCCTATCCTAGCAATCGAAGTTTTTCACGATTCAATATTCCTAGAAAACCTTTCGCCCGCTGCACATCTGTAGGAATTGTTCATGTTACACATCAACATTTCCTAGACACCTCAAAAGCACCCCCCCAACCCTGACCCCAACCCCAACCCCACTGTGGCCGGTTGTCCGTAGCAATGCCTGGTTTTGCACAAGGGGGTCCCAACCTATAGCACCCGGATTGCCAGTGAATTCACTACCAAGCATCCACAGACCAAACTTACGAAGGGAACACCTTATTCAACATCTCTCGAACAAATCCACGGATGCATTCTTCGAGTTCCCGCGCAATTGCAGCACCGCACAAATCGAATTCAAAATCGAGCTGATCTATAGCAATCTGCATGAAGCCTAGAACCTCAGGAGAGAATCGTTCACCCCAAGCTGCTGCTTCATCAGTTTCCATGGCTTCGGTCGGCGGTGGTAGTCCGTCGCCTCCGCTCGCTAGTCTCTGCCGCTGTCGCCGTCGTTTCGCTAGGGACTCTGTTTCAGGAAGACGTACTTCTTCTGTTCGTCACTTCCGTTGACAGGTGGCGATCTTGAATTCACCAGAGCTCGATGGCGTCGGACGGAAGATGATGATCAGTCGCGATGCTGAAAGTGGCATCGGTGGAGAAAATGAGGATTTAGCAAAACAAAGAAAAGAGACAAAGAAAAGAGAACGAGAAGAGACAAAAAGAAATTAAAAATAAAATAAAATAAAATGAGGGAGCTCGCTTACCAACGAGTTGCTTCTTAAGCAAGTTTCTCGATCATTCTCTGCTCCATTGGTCAAACTGGCAGTCAACAGTCTTGATTCGCTTGCTCTGAGTAGAATGGAGCATGGTTTCTCCTCGGTGCTGACAGACGATATTTCGCAATTCTCCTTCGATAATCTTGGAAGTGTTTCTATGTATGTGTTTCTATGGAACCATCTTCATACGTAAATAAACTGTCAGACCCCTGAATATGTTGATTCATGATCAATCTCGTAGAGTAAAGCTGGATCGATTAGCCGATCATCTTGAAGCATAACTTTTAGATTGTCCTCTAGTTGCTTGCAAAATATTCGACATCCACACTTTTTCATGTATTTACCGGATACTGTGAGGCCAAATTTTACATGACTTCCGTCAATTTGACCAAAATCGACTACTCCCCACAACTCTGACGGTGTGAGATAAAGAAGGTGGATATGATCCAACTCCAATGGTTCACTATGGTACTCATGACTTTCCTGCTTTTGGCCATTAACATCGGCAACAAAATGATATGAGATTCCCCCTACGTCCTCGAAATAATGCTTGTTGAGAGTGAAACAAATTGCAATTCGAAAAAACTTGTCGTACAAGTCTTTTGAAGCCATGAAAGATATGGACTCCTTTTCGATAGGGTGAACCCACTCTGGCATCTCTTCTTGAGGAAGAATAATAAAGGAGTTCAAAGACTGAAATAAAGATAAATCATTAGAAAGTACCCAAATTTGTTATTAGTACCCAAATAGAAAAATTCAATTTGAATTTAGTAAGTAATCCTACGGAGTTCCACTTGGAATCAGAACTCTATAAATGAGTAGAGATCCATTGATCCTTGCTTGCATTAGTATACAAGCCTCGTGTGATAGAAATCATTCCCCTAAAAGACGGTAGCCAACTCCATTACATGCATACACATGCGGAACCACTTTATATTTGTTTGATTTTCTTAAGCCTCCAATCTTGCATTTTCTATTATTGCAATATCCAACCACGCATTGAATCCCATGTATAGTCCACATCGATATGCATGTGCGCGTGTGCACATGTATGCATGAGAGAGAGAATCTAACCTCGTCATATGAAGAAATATTAGCCATGGTCAACTCTCTGCGAACAGAATCGTGAATTGAAGTTAAATCTCCATAATTTTGCAAAGATCCGCAATTATCCGCCCGAAAAGCATACAAAAATGGTGGAAGCTCGGGAATCTCTTGTAATTGATGGCAATTTTCAACAAGCAAAATTAACAAATGATGGCGTTTATTGATGGATGTAGGAAGGCTGGTAAGATTGTTCCCTGACAGAACTAATGATTTCAAGAATGGAGAACATGAAAGATTCTCAAGAAAGTCTACTTCGGACAAATTACATCCCGAAAGGTTTAACCGAAGTAAATTTGAAAGTTGGGTCGTCATGCAAGGATTAGTTGAATCCTCGTACTTTGGAAACCCGATTAAATTTGTGCAAAAATCAAGAGCCAAGTCTTCAAGGTTTTGTAATGTGTAAATGCTAGACGGAAGGCTCATCAAGTTCTTGCAATGATTTAAATTCATACACTTCAAAGAGACAAGATTTTCTATTGATGCAGGAAGTCCTTTAATAGGGGTTCTTTCTAAAAAAAGCTCTTTTAGGGCTTCGAGTTTATGTGGAATATCAGGGAACCTTTCAAACTTTGTGCAATTTTCAAGATTGAGAACTCGAAGATTTTTTGACTGGAGCTCATTTGGAAAAACACTAAGTTCAGAGCACCCCTTCAAATTCAACACTTGTAACTTGTTGTGATATGCGATGGACTTGTGAGCTTCCACCAAGTCTTTGCAATTATGGAGATCCAATTCCTCGAGATTTGGAGTACACGAGAGGTCGGGCATGCGAACCAACGACTTGCAGTAACTGAAATTAATGTACTTCATATTTTGGAAGTCCTGCAAAAACAATGGAAACAACTTTGGACAAACATTCTGAAAGGAACACAAAAGGGGTGCTCGTATGATGACGTCACTTCCTTAAATATAAACCGTGGGATTCCTTGCCACTAAAGCATATCTGTTATTGATCTTTCAAAAACTTATTATATTTTAGGTTGTCGACTGTACATATTGAGTGATTTGTTGATTTAATATAGAGGTGATTTGCCGCAGAGTCCCCATGTGCATGGACTGGAGAGTCAAACTTGCAAAATGATGGTAATTCAATATCAAATGTCATTCACACTGTCCCTAGTTTTATAATATTGATGATTAATAATATCATGATTTATTTGTAGGGGCTATAAAATTGGCTATACAACACATGGGGACGCATGGTTTCATAGGGAAAGGATGTGTCATGATTACATATCCTTGACTATTATATAATATATATTGGCCGGGTGGATATCTCATAATTACATATCCTAGGGCCACAAAACTCTTCTTGTGGAAGGAAGCAAGGAGCGTCAGTAGATCAGACAACTTGAAACCCACTATTTAGGTTACTAAGTAATTTCTTTTTTTGCACAATCCGAATAAAATTTATTAATCTATAAATTAACTTTTCATTTTTTTCTTGTAAATTATATGTTGTATTGAGAATTGACTCAACACTTTCAAACTTTACCAGTAATTACAAATCCCTGATATATATAAAAGCATGTATATATTTCAGCAAAGCTTGCATGAAGTGGTGTCGCATGGCACACGCATGACTAAGCTCGCTCTCTCTCTCTCTCTCTCTCTCTTCCCCTTTTCTTTTTAAATTACTCGTCACAGTTCCTCTAATTATATCACACATGTCTAGTCCCCCCCCCCTTTTTAAATAATCTAGAGTCATAGCGTAAAGACTCAATTACTTAAAAGCCGTTTGAAGACCCTGCTAGCCCTTGAGCTGGTTGAGCCCGTGCCATTTGACCTATGTAGGTTCATCACTTGTCGAATTCTTTCATAAATTATTTCGGAACAATTCTTTCTTATGCCCAGACTATGAAATGCACTTAAGAGTTACGCTAGTATAGATATAGAAAATAAGATATCCTTATTACCAAAGTGACCTGTTTAGAAACTGTTACATGAGAAACTGTTATCCTTTTTTTTTTTTTTCCCAAATCTAAAAAATCTTTGTAATATTCTATGGTTAATTCAATTTTTTCCTTGCACACCAAGCAGTCATTTGGATGATATATTTATATCCATATTTTATATATCCAAAAACTTGTCAGGCAATATATGAAATATTCGAAATCCTATTCTATCTTTATTTTTCCCAATCTTGTCATATGCGGTGAAAATGTCTATACAACTAAGGCAGCTTTGAGATTAAAACTACGTTTAGTATGATTTTTTCCCTTAGAGAACATACTAGGAGGGGCACCTCAATTGTCTTTATCAAACCTAAAAAGAGTACATATATTTTACGCGACAATACTCATAATTAAATTTATCACTCGTTTACATAATCTATAACAATTGTTGCGTGTATAGAAATAATTGTGTGCATATTGAACTTTGTTGGTTTAACTTCTAATCACTCTTATAACTTTTTTTTTTATTGTATATACACCACATGAAAGAATTAGATAATATATAGGTACACAGCATAAAAAATTTCACACTTAAAATTGTGTAGACAATTATTAAAAAAATTAGAATTAATATCATTGAAAATCCTAAATATATACATAGATTTTACTCTCAATTAACTTTCATTTCATAAAAATCCTAAATTGATATCATTATGACACAGTTACCTCAAACTAATTTTCTTTTAACAAAAGAATCCTAAATTGTTACTCCTCACCCATAGCTACCATCCATTACCAAACGAAAATTAGTTTGGGACAAACATGTGCCATGTGTCATGCATGTAACAATCATAAAATTCAAGTGAAGTATCATGTCACAAGCATGCAAATGTGGGCCACATGACAAAATTATGACATGCATCATGCCTTGTGACAATCATAGAAGCATGGTGAAGTGCCACGTGGCGAGTGCAATGCAGACCACATGACAAAACTATTCCACATGTCATGTGATGTGACAATCACAAAAGCAAAATGAAGTGCCACGTGGCAAGTGTGAAAATGAAGACTACTAGTTCTGGCTTTAATTGTATATCATAGATGAATGGGGTACGTAGACACTATCACAATGTAATTGTGTAAAAATTAATAAACTTTGAAAAAAAAAATTTGAAGTCAGGCAAAGACAATGAAGCCATCTTTGATAAACATTCAAAAGAAAATAAAAATTTCACATACTTAATTCAAAATATGGCTCTTATTTTTTATTAAGAAACTAGTGCTATGGCCCTACTGGATCACTCATATCGATTTAGTTGTGCACACATTACACACATTACTAGCAAAGTTCCTTGTAAATACTCTATAATCCACTTGGAAGCGCTTCTCCCTAAGGAATTATTTAAGCAATTAACAATGCCTGGTTTTGTAGAATGATGCATTCGAACATTCGACATAACTAAATTTATTGATGCCGGATATATCCCCACTGTTTAGGTATATGCATTGGATAATGCTGTATCACTTGATGACTACGTGGCCTACCACTCAACCTGTTAGTCCTCGAGTGTTTTTACTTCTACATATATGTCAATGGGTAGGTTAGTCATTTTTTTGTTTCCTTTTTGTTTGATCACTATACAAGTTTTCTGTTACATAAAAAAGTTTATATGTAAACAACCGACACCAATTTGCATTTTGAATATCTTAACTAGGTAGATTTGATCTGATTTTGAAATATATCTATGTCAATTGTTAGAGATATTATTTAAGGTAAAGATGATCTCCTACTTTAAAAGATTTCAATCTTTTGCTCTTTTATATTCCTTCCATCAATTATCCTCACTTAGTTATTCTACAGATATGATAACACGAACGGGTATATGAAATTGATTATATTATTTTTTATCTCTCACATTTTTCAATATTAAAATTTGAATTTTATAATGATGCAATGACCTTTATAAATAAATTTCAAATCTTGAAATATCTCTCTTTCCATGTATTGTAGAAAGCTTCTTTGTATTGCGTATTTTATTAACAGGTTTCCATTGAGATTTCTAATAAAGTTGTTTGCTTAATTTTTCAAATGCCAATTTTGCTGCACGTGAAAATATTTGTAAAGCAAGAAGTTAGCGTCATTTTGAAAGAAATTAGAGAAGTGATTTCTAAAACATAGGAACACCCCTTTAGTGTAGTAGTACATATAGTAGCATATACATATACAAATGAAGTAGATAATAAAAAAGTCTATGTAGGTAAATTCTCACCTTAAATTGTTTTACGACTCTTGTGATATTGCCTCCCCTCATATTAAGCCCCAGTAATTTCTTTGGAACGGAAGAAAATTCTGGAATATGGTGAGCACATCCAGTCCACTCAAACCATCTAAGCCCATTAGGAAGAAGACATATATGACCTTGGAAAGAATTATGAACATTGTGCAAGATGAGCAATTTCAGCCTCGTCATTTTTGTAAAAGCATCAAGACTGATACACATCTCTGTTGCCTTAGGTGACTCCAACAATATGGCTTTTACAGCACAATTTTCCTGCATATACAAGACTCTTTAGGTTATTCATGTTAAGTAATTAGAGCCCAAAAGATAAGGAGCAGAATTTTGATGGTGTTTGCTAGTCTTACCATGTTGCTTGACAGAACATCGACAACATCATCATACTGCCATAATCTGCTACGTCTCCTAGGATCATCGCTTTCTTGGTTCACAATATCCATACCCATCAATTGAATCAAGTCATGCATTTTTATGTTCCTCGACTCAATTTTTATTAGAGACCTCTCCATGAGAATTTGTAATCCTATTATTGCCTTAAGATCACAACTGTCGAGAACTTTCTTTACATACTCACTATTCCACCCCTTAAAGAGGCAGGCAATGTGGAGAAAGATCTCTTTCTCATTTCGCTCTAGTCCATCGTAACTTATTTTGAGCACATCATTGATGCCTTTCTTAGGAGCCGTAGAAATACTATCTAGTGCACTTTCCCATTCATATTCTCTTCTACCACGTAAGAAGGAACCTAGCACCTCAAGTGCTAAAGGAAGACCTTTAGCGTGATTTAAAACTCTATCCACTAGATCTGTCTTGATTGTAAAGTTTTGGTGTGTCAGAAAAGCATGCTTACTAAACAACTCACGAGAATCATTGTAATTCAGCTCTCTAACTTCGTACACATGATCTTGATCTATTTCAAGATAAGTTAGCAAATGTTTATCTCTTGTAGTAACAATGATCCTACTCCCATTGTGAAGCCACTTACCTTCTCCAACTAAAGCACGTAATTGGTTTGAATCATTCACATCATCAAGGATGAGGAGAACTTTTTTGTGACAAAGTCTTTCTTGTATCAAATTAATACCTCTATCAACATTAGGCACTACTAATCTTTCTTTCAGTGCTAATATCTCAAATAGTAATTTTTCTTGCAAAGTAACTAAATCCTTGCAATCTTTTGAAACTTCTCGAACATTCGCCAAAAAACATGAATCCTCGAATTGATTGTAAATATAATTATAAACAGCTTTGGCTAAAGTCGTCTTTCCTATGCCTCCCTGTCCCCACAATCCCACCATGAGAACATCGTCATCAGACTCAAGGTTTAACATTGATTTCAATGTAACCATGGGGGAATGTATCCCAACCGGATGCATAGCAACATGCAAAAGTGTTCGGTTTAAGTGAGTGGAGATTTCCGTCACAATTTTTTGTATAAGCTCTGCCTCATCTCTGCAAAAAAAAAAAAGAAAAAAGAAAGAAAGAAAGAAAGAAGTTGTGGCATCGTTTTAGCAATTTGAATAAAGCAAATAACGAGCAATTACTAGCCAACAATGACAAAAGCAGAGTGCATCACATTTTCACATAACCACGGCCAAAACAAAATGTGTTCCCACTAAGTCGAATTAAAACTAAAAAAAGAGCTCCCCACCAAGCAAAATAAGTTCGGGATTCAACTTTGGTCATCCGGGTGATTCATGTTCTTTTGATATGCACAACAATTTACTTATTTTTCTTGTTGAACCGTTATATGTGATTTATTTATGTGCTCAATCAAGGAAAGTTATTTAGGACTTTGAACAATGGTTAAGATTTTGATTCGAAAACTATTAAAATACCCTAAAGCTTGTTGTCATTTGCCTTACATTGCTTGTACAGACTAATTATCATGTATCAAGCGTTGCGAATTTTCTCATTCCTTCCAAATAAATGGGGTAAGTGCAATAACATATACTTAATATTTTGTCCATTGATTGATCAAGTTTTAGCATTTTATATTGCTCAAAGAATCAGTAAAATTTTCAAGCAATGAAGTTCTATTGTCAAAATTCTTATGGGAAAAAGCCATGTGTCTATTCTATTGTTAGCTACATGTGATATTTCAAACTCAAAATGCTGCCGGTAACAAGTTTATGACTTAGTTGATCAAAATTGAAAATTTGTAGAACTCAAAACAAAACGTGAAGAACTCAAATGGCCCATAAACAAAACATTTAGTACTTCTATTATACTTCGAGGAGGGCGACAAGGATCCAAAAGAAAGTGCAATGAATTTTACCCGGATAAAACAACGCTTATCAAAAGCCAGAATTCTACTATTTCACGCATATATATATATATATGCGCGTGTGTGTGTGACAATGAATTTCAGTAAGTGTTCATCAGTATCGCAAGCTGTCGGTGACAAAAAGATTAGTGGCTTTTCCTTTCCCATAACTTATTAGTACCTTACCAATGATTTTATAAAATCACCAATCTTTTTTATAACTAATTTTTTATACTAGCTTGCCAAAATTCATTTGCATAACTTACGGCTTCCAACTTACTAACTTTTATATGAAATTACCAACATAAATTAGAGTGACTTATCAATAATCGTTATATTAACTAATTATCTACTAGTTTTCGGTTATTAGTTCTCAATTGAGCGCCTTTTATTTTTTATTTTTTAATTTACTATCTTCTTTATTGAGCTACAAACTCTCATTCAAATTACTTTTACCAACTTCTCTACAATTAAGATACCAATTAACTTAGGGTTATCAATTCTTGTTTGAGATACTTGCCAAGTTCATTTTTCTTTTAATTATCAACTTTTCTTATCTATCACCAAATTTTATTTTTCTTTCTTAACTAAGTCTTAGATTTACTAACTCTTACATGAAATTCGTAACTTTAACTTAAGCCACTTAAGAATTTTCAGGAATGATTAGATGAAGCATCCATATATATACACACTTACACTCATATGTGTAGATTTTTTTTTTTTTTACAAACAATATCTATACTTACATGCAATATAGCTTCTTATGCAAAATATAGACTCCACTATACTTACCCATCTTTCAAAGGCCATCCGGACAAGTAACTAGCATCAGAAAGAGCTTTCTCCCATCTCTTCACTTCTGTTGAATCCTTCCCGTACTTTGACTCATGCTTAACCATAGCATCTCTATAGCTCCCTCTTGGTGTTCTCAATTCTCTAGGTTCCACTTTGTAAAACAAAGGAAAGACCATGAGATCTCTTTCTTTCTTACAATCAATTATTTTCACCAACTCTTCCAAACACCACCATGAGGAAGCATAATCCTTGGAGAAAACAATTATCGCGATCTGTGATTCCTCGATCGCCTTCATAAGCGCTAGATCTATTTGCTCTCCTTTCCTGAGCTCCTCGTTATCAACATAAGTGTAGATTCCTTTCTGATCAAGAGCTCTGTAGAGATGACCAAGGAAGTTATTTCGAACATCCTCACCTCTGAAACTCAAAAACACATGGTATTTCCTTTCAGATTTCAATGAAGAAGCCATTAGATGATGGAGTTCAACAGTCAACAACGAGGGTTAGCTTAAGATTTGGTAAAGTATTTTCAGGTAGTTCTCTCGCTATTTAGTCTTCTCGTTCATTTATTCTTATACTAGAGGACGGAGGCGCAGGACTTTTTGAGGGCAGGACAACAAAAAATAAAATTAGAAATTTGGAAAATGGTGGTGCTTATGATGGAGCAAGATATCCAGTAAGTGTGAACACATAGACTATTTTTCTCGAGGATTGCATATCCCGGGTTATACGGATTGGCTGAGTGACATAGTTTGTTTGTTTGATATTGTATTTATTAATAAACTCTCGACAAATCTAACAAGTCAAAAAGCCAAATGGCCGACAAAGGTACAGAATATTACAGATCACTACTGCTCTGGTAGACTCAATTATTGCACAAATGGACAAACAACTTTAGAGTAGTGACTTTTCAGGATCACTAATAAAGAAACTCTACTAGCTTCCTTGAAATCACATCCTTGTCCTCGGAGTTGCTGTTTCTTCTTTGCTAAGTAGCAATAAAACACATGACCCCTCAAAAGACATATCATTGTACGAACAATTAAATATATCAGCAAAGAATAAAATTAAATCTATTAATAAAATTAGAACTGTGGAAATGGTGCTGAAGTGTGGACCACTATATCTAATAGCTGTGAACCCATCAACTTATTTTCACCAGAGATCGGATACCACGGTATTATTCGGATCATCTTCTTTCACACGAGTTTGTTTGTTTTTATATTAAATTTATTGTGAAATTGTTGATGCACTTGACCAATCAAAAAAAGTATTTTCAATTTAACGTATTGGATTCGAGCGAATGGCTTTCGTCTATTTAATAAAATGAAGTATTTTATGTCATAAGGTTAGCTTTTATCATATGCTCACTGATAAAAAAAATTATGGCTACCTTGAAATGGCAATCCCAACCTCCAAGTAGTCGTTTCTTCTTTGATTTCTTTTCTTCAAACTATCAATAATAATTTAACACATGACTACTCCAAAGGTACATAATTTATACATACAACTAAGTATATAATTGGTCTAGTCCTATTTCATTATTTTTATAACTTAGGGGCACAATAACAAAAGCTCAACTACCCCGGAAGCTTATAAAACACCTCGTAAATCTCATGAGCCAATTAAAGTCTAGATCTTTGATTTAGTATTTCTAACTTAGAACGGTTTGCATACAATAACTTAATTTCTTTATGACAATATACTTGAGAATAAATGTAATATATATAGCCAATATGAATGTCTGATCTTGTCACCTGGAAAATGTGACCATAGATTTTTTTGACATGAGTGCTTGACATTGATATTTACTGCTTACCATTTGGATTATGGTACGATGCATATTATGTGATACACTGACTTGTGGAGAAAATATGGAATATCCTTGTTATTTGGGAATATCTATTGGTGTTACTTTTACGGTGCATTATATCAATTCATAAAAATTGCAGTAATTATTACTTGATCTCATAATAATAATGAGGATTGCCACCTACTCTATGTCACGAGAACGACGAAGACTAAATGGGGGCACGTCGGAAGTGATAAGGGGCGACCTAGAATGGCATTTACCAAACAAATTTTATACAATGGAGAGGTACTTATGAATTCTTTTTGAAAATGATTTGGATATTTTAAAGTTTTGTAGAAGTTTTACATAGATGAATTATTTTAAATGTAGTTAAATGTTTATGAAATGGTTTTCATTAAAGGCTTAGTCCTTAATAGAATTGATGGACTTCAATTCCAATTTGAATATGGAGTATGATAAATATTCTAAACATAATTCTATAAAATAAAGATGGAAACTCATAATTTTTTCTCTAACTAAATGGGTGATTAGCTGCCAGCCTACCAAAAAGTGATGGTGATGATAAAATCTTTTTAAGATTCCAGTGTTAATTAAAGAACCCAACCTTTCTGTTTATTTCTTCGTCGGTCACATGATTATATGACATCACTTGTACCCACTTGGTTCCGAAGGAAGAAGATCATATATAAACTCGGCCTATGTACATCAACATTAATTTATACTAGCTATAAAGCCCTTGCTAGGCATGGAATCGAAGGATTAATATAAGTTATATTTCATAATGTAATGTGAACTTTTAACACTACCCTAACTTTTGCACAATTATTTTAGTAATGGTAAGAAAATAAATGAAGGATAACTTTTGTAAAATTATGTGTTAATTTTTTTTATAAAGAACATGCTATTGCATCATTTCAAAATTATCTAGATTATATATTGAAAAAGAAAAATAATGGAAATTGTATTTCAAAACTTAAAATTACACTAAATTCTTGTTATTAAAATATAGAAAAGTTACCATCGTATCAAGTTTCTCAAAGATCATCTAAACATATTATTTACGTATTATAGTTGTCAAACTCTTTATTGTAGAACTTTTTCTTGCATATAATAGTATCTATAAGTGATTTGCATGCTTGGGAAAAGAAGCCTTATATTTTCGCAAACAAAATTGTGTTCGAGTCTTGTGAAGCTTCAGGCTTTGTGCATATTAAAATTATGTGATATTAGAAAATTTCTCTATGGTAGAAGAAAAAAAATAAAAGAAATTCTCATTAGAGTTCTCTCTATATGTGGCTTATAAATAGTTTACTTTTTTTTTTGGATCACATAGCTTAAATCGTTTGGAAATTGAAATTCCAAATAAATAAAAGTACTATGAACTCATAAAAATGGTTTAATTAAATTGTTAATCACACAAAATGTCCTATGTTGAATTATGTGGATCAACATTGTTGATAATTTATAGTTTTTACTCCTGTTTATATCTAAATTCTTCATTCTCAGTCATAAAGAACTAATAGGTAAGAGGATAAATTGGAGTTACATAAAGTGACGTATATTGTTCCTCCAAAAATGAATATCCTGTTTTAACTTTTCTATTAAATAAATGAGCCAACAATAGCTCATCTACAATAATTTGTTAGAGTGAGAAAAAGTTGGATGCTTTCAATGTATCATGTGATCAACCATTAACGTATTATTAAATATAAAGTGCTACGTACTTTTGACTTTCCTCTGAAGTAATATATTATGAGGAAGCAGACAGGTCGAATAAAAAATAAAGTTTTTCTACAAGTATTGTAAATCTTTTAGAGGTTTCACACCCGTCCGGAAACCCCTTACTTAAGGAGTCCATCAAAATCTACGGACAATGGAGCACGAACAGATCGAACACCTGATTAATCCCAAAGTCGTTTCCATCTCTAATTTGATCCGAAACCTATTAAAAACCATGCTGAAGCATAAATAAATTCCCTCGGCACGAGTTGCAAAAACCAAACAAGCCTGCCATGGATAAAGGGCTGTCGGAATGGCCCGATTACTTACGTACCATTGTCCCGGTCCCATTCCGATCCCTGAGAATCCAAGGACCAAGTCGTCGACCGGTCGCCTAGACCAAGTCGCTACACCACAACATGATCAAAAACTACAGATCGCGAGTTTTAGCTCGTCCCCCGGGGACAAATTTAGGGTTGCGAAATAGGCAAATTGGAGAAAGCTAATCGATGACGAGTTTTGAATTGAATGTCAGACCATCGAAGCATGGGAAAGACAAGGGACAAAGACAGGGTAAAAGCTAATGGGGGAAATGGTGCCCCATTTAAGATTCTGACAAACGCTCCAAACCTGTCACGTTGCTCCCGCCCTTTTCGTCCTCTTCTTTTTTCGTTTCACAAGAGAAAAAAGAACAGACATTTTATTATATTATTTGCTTTTACCTCAAAGAACCCGAAATTCTCCCTTTTTTTTTTTACAATAAAAAAATGAAAAATATCTCTCCAAAATCTCGTGCTCCGCCGGTTTTAAAAACGAGTGGGGCCCCCCTGCTCCACCCATTTCCTTCGTACTAAATTTCCGCCTCCGCGGGCCCCACTATGCCTGCCTGCATATCGCAAGAGCGCGGTCCAGCTGTCTCGCGTCAGAGGATCGTCCCCGCTAGACAAAAGCCGATTTGCCTAGCTGGCGCGCAGGAACAGCCAATCCCCCACCCCCCCGGCGGGCCCCACCTCGAGCGCCTCTCGCTCTCATTGGCTGTAAACCCTGCTCCTCCTGCGCGAGCGGTCCAGCTTCCCCGCCAGGGCCCGCAGCGCGTGCCACGTGGCGTCGCCGCGCTCGACCCGGTCGTGGGACAGCAGGGCCCGCCGGACCTCCGGCCGCCAGAGGTTCCGCTGGATGTCGCTCGGGTTGGTCGCCGCCACGCGGTCCAGGATCGGCCCGAGCCGCGCGGCGTCCCGCTCCGCCACCGCGAGCGATATCTCCGGGCACGGCACGGCCTTCCGGAAGGGGAGGCGGATGCCGTCGGCGATCTCCAACCGGTAGCCGGCGAAGAGGGGGAAAACAGGAAGCGGGTCATTTAGCGATTGATTAAATAAAATGATAAAGGATTCAGTGGTTCTTTTTTGGAAAAAAAGAGATAAATGCCAGAGATGGGAACCCTTTGAAAAAGTTAAACCGATCGCGAGGTTCAGGCGTGGGACGGCTTTCGGTGATGCAAAAAGAGAGACTCAAGCGTGAGTTGGAAAGTGATGGAAAATCGGAATCAGACAAGATTCGACAGCGGTGAGCGGAAGACAAAGCTGGAGAGTCAAAAAGGTGCAGGGTTCGGTGATCTCGAGGAGGAACAAGAAGCCAGCGACGCACGCCAGAGGATGCAAAAGTAATTTAAGGCCACCATACTAGGGTTAGCGTTCTTTAGTATTTGCCTTGCGCGAGGGTGTGAAATTTTCTCAACCGATACAACTACTTCTCTCTTTGCAACTATTATTGAAGGCACCTCATTGGAAAATTTCTTGGTTTCAAATGTATCAAAGCCTTGAGTGTTGACAAAAAATTCGTTGAAATTATGATGATTGGTGTAACTGAGTTGTGCTCAGACAGAAGGACACTCAATTTGTCCACATTGGATGGCCAGATCATTGCAACTTTTAATCACAGCCGTCCAATCTTGAGGGCATCGAGAAAATTGTGATTTTCCAGATTAATTGATGAATTCAGATATATTTAGTCACAACTAATGACTCGAGAATTAGGTCAATCAGAATTTCAACGAGAAAGATGTTGTGACTTTTCACCATGACCATTCCAATCAAGTTTGCAGAAATCCATAATCCCAATAATTTTACAAATATGCGAATCACATGTAATTCAATCACTTCTTTTGTCATCGTTAGGGAAAGCACATGATATAGTTCAAAGCTATGAGGCTTAGACACATCAATAGCCCGCCTGGAATTACCTCAAAATTTCAAAAACACAAAAAAAATTAAGCTAGATTATAGAATATGTGGAGTGATAAGAAACTTAGCATCAGAAAAATGATGCCTACACAAGATTACGCCATAAATTATCTCAAACATCTGATAAACAAGATAAATCACAAAATGGACTTTTACAGCTGCAGTCCTCAGTAAACATATGAACATCCGGGCAAAAACTGATCTGCTCATGCACTATGCTTCCTTTCTCGGGTCCCTTGATTAAAAATTTTGCGATTGGAAAAGCAGTAAAAGGCACATGCATTGTCACTCAGAGTGCACTGAATCATTTAAAACACCTTATGGAATGCTAGATGTTTAACTACATCCTCTGACCATAAATCAGAATGCTTATCATCACAAATAACATTCACACAGATCTCTACACTTAAAGGATTTTCTGCAAACGCTACAATTATAAAATGTTTTTACATCTTGAGACAAAATAATTAACATCAACAGTTGCTCTCATCACACACAAACAAGAGAGAATCTTTTGATGCTAGTATCTGCACCAATAATGTAACATTCATATTTGCAATTTGCATGAATACAAAGAGTCAAAGAGTCGCAAAACTATAGTTCAAAAGTCATTTTGCGATGAGTTCACCTCAAGAATCGGAACTATCTGGACTGCAAAGTTGATTTAGATTGAAGAGATTAACTATCAGGAATAAGAACAATGAACAATAAAATCAGAATAAACCAAAAATCAAGAATGAAGAGTAAGGATGTCGTCTAACTTCATCTTGAAGACCTTTTCTAGTGTCCTTGTTGTAATTAATTTTCTATTATAAGAGGAAATCTATAGCAATGGGTATACTCAATCTTAGCATGATTACCATATGACTACAAGAAAAATTGCGATAGCGCATTGACTGATGATCATTTAATATGTAGCAGAGGTACATCATAATACTATACATGGTGTACATGATATTCATCAAAGGTAAGGATTCAATTGTTCAAAAGTCTTACCTAGTTGTGCAAAGGCATGAGAGGCTTCGACAGGAAGAATCAATGCATGCAGATCGAATGAGAAGCCTGATGATTAACCCATGAACTGTCAGGCTTTGGAGGTGAACATCAAATAGAAGTGTTCAGCATATCTATAAAATACTTAAACAAATCATAGATTCCACAATGCCATTAAGAGTAAATGAATGGAAAAGGAGGGGAAGAAAGACAGAGATATGACATTGACGTAACATGATTCTATAAACAGAGAGGAACCGTGAAACCAAATTGATTTTATCATTGCGAAGACAAATTATTTCAAGGCCATTTTTTTTGTATGTAATTTGTTTCCAAAGTGTACTAATTATTTGAGAGGCATGAAAAGGTTACGGTCTGTCGGTCCCTTAAAATATTTGCAACTGAAGAGCCCAGCTTGGAGAATTGTTGGAGTAATAACTGTATATGTTAATAAATTCAAGAAAGGGATCAAGGAAGAAAATATTTCTCTCAAATGAGTCTAACTAGTGGATTACCAAATATTAAGATACCGCACTTCGTCTTTTTCCTTAACCAAGGACATGCCATTATATTTCTCAAATGGCAATCTGGCTAAGAATACCCACTCTAGAGGAAAGCTTCACAGGATTAACAGGGCATCTGAAAATTGGAAAAAATAAAAAGAATGGGAAACTGAAACTCTACCTTTTGTTTACTAGGCAAATTTTACACCTATTTACAGCAACCATTTTATGGCTGAACACCGCTCCACTCAAGCAGCTATACATAGTGTCAGTCTGGATAAGGGTACCCACCATCTCAAGATAAGCGCCTTATCCTTGGTGGAGAAAACCTCTGAATGAGTTTTAGTCCAACCAATGGCCTGCTAGTTCTAAGCTTGCAATTTCTTTTCAAAACATTCAACTGGACCAGCTATATTTACCTGGATGTGCATATAATTATCCAGAATAAGGATACAATGACATTTTTTATTGCAGCAAACGATTTAGATATGGACAAGTGCACTTGCGCGCGTAGAGAGAGAGAGAGAGAGAGAGAGAGAGAGAGAGTTGTTCAGCAAGATCTGCAATCACCAAGAGCCCCAGCTACAATTCTTTCTCTAGCTAGTTGGGAGAATTGATCGAAAAGTAGAAATAGAAAGAGAATTCCTGAATTCTTCTTAAACAATATGTAAATGGATGGGAGCTAGGAAGACCATTGTATTAGACTTTAGAACAGAACCTTTTCTGAGAGCGTCTTTCAGGGAGATATAGCTAGCAGGCACAATGCTCTACTTCATTGATTGATAAAGTAAACTTTGGCTCAAAAAGTAGAATTGTTCTATTATGCTCGTGAAAGCCTCTTAAATTACTTAACTACAGGTTCATTGAAAAAGAACTATAATTTTCCTTAGGTTTATCTGATGTAAATAGGTGCTAACTGTAATAAATTATAAAATTATTTCGAACAGACAGTTCAGCTGGTGGTTGACTGCTGTTCATACCATCAGGGTTTCCTCGCTCATTAAAATCTTGCAGAAGAGATATTGTTTCTTACACCATTATACCTCCAACATTTGAAACCCTTTGATCCAGAATTCCCATTATGGCAAGATAAGCAAGAAAAAAGTTGGAAACATTCATATATCAGGCAGACACTTGAAACCTAATGATTCTGTGGAAACCAGCCAATATTTTGATGATTTTGCATTTTTTTACCTAGCTCATCAGCTTGAAACCCAAGACAAATTCCATTTGCAAGACATGTCCAAATACCATGCTAGAGATAATATAGCAGACTAATTGACAAAGCAATTTGCAAAAGAAGTTATTATTTAAACAAAAACAAGTTCGCCAGTGGGAGAATGTGTTTTGTTAGGACGTTTACATATCGGTCTTGATAATATCAATTTTAAGACATGTCTGTACTCCGGATAATAGGTTTTCATGCAAGCAAATTATCCATGAACTGTACCATTTGATTAGCTTGGCAGTAACTAGGCATTGACCTTGGCAAAATTCTTGCATCATATATAAAAGAGTGGGTGTTTGGGGTAACTATGGCTAAAATTTTGAACTTTCACAATGCCTTTGGGTCGTTCTATATTTTCTCTTCAACATGGAACCTAATGTGCTAGGAGAACAAACAACATGTTGTAAACAGGGTGATGCTTAGAGGCTTTTAATTTGGATGGGCAACTTCTCTTCAGGGTGATCTTGCAACAGTGATCTGACTGAGAGAAGATTTTGTGGATGACTTGTATACTAGTACTGGCTAGGGGGGTGTCAATCAGTTACATCTTCCAAACATCGCACAGGAACTGTGCTCACCATTATAACAGTCTCGTTCTCTCTATCATGAAACTATGCAGTACTTTGGGCTAGTCTTTGAGCTCCACAGAGAGGAAATTGAGCAAGGTGGTCCTCTATCTGTGAGATGAGTCTCCTTGCTTGATGTTGTATTCAGAAAGGTAATGAGCTAGGTCATGTTTCCCACAATACTTTTGACTCATAATCAGATTATTAACAGCAGCATATCTATGTATTTCAAGCTCTAAAAGTCAGAGTTTTCATGGTTTATTTTTTTTTCCCACTAAACTTTTTTGTTTTGATGCATCCCTTGGTAGGTCTCATGCTTCTTACCCCCTGTACTTGAGCTTCTTTCAAAACCAATACTTCGACAGAGAGATCATGTCGTAATCTAGACTAGCTACTCATGAAATGTTCAAATCACATTCAAACAGATCCTACTTCACTACGTTATATGTCGACAAAGTCTGAATAAAAAATTGATGAGTTCTGCACAAGCTTAGCAAACATGAAATGTTAGATCATGGCAGCGTCAGACAGATAATAAATCTTCCCAGGAACACAAGCCATACACGACAATTTAGCAAGCACTTGCCCTCATGTATGCAAGAAGATCAAGTACATTGCCCATGGCATATCAGAAAGCATAATTTGCTCATAGTCACAAAATCATACTTCTTTGAAGATACTATGTTTCCTGATTTAATCTTGATAACATTAAGACATCAAAGAATCTCCCTGCAGTGAAAACAAGTGAGGAAGAAGAGATGAAGAAACGGGGGGCAAAGGGAAAATGAAAGAACAAACTAATGTTAGCTCAACTTGTGGCACTTCCCAGAACTATAAATTTTTCAGTGGAAATTAACAAAAAGGAAAATGCTTAACCAGTCATAAAGAATTTAAGAAAAAGCAAATAAAGTGAAGATAGAAACAATTGATATAAACTCGACTTCTTGGGGCTTCAGAAACTCCGAGAGGTTATGTGTTGCAATATTCAAGGTGCAATAGCAAACAGAATCACTACAAATCTGCATCCATCAGTAATCAACATAAGGAATCATAAACCTCCAGTAAGCTTGAGTTGTCAATTATCACGTCACAATTTCAAAGTGGAGCTCAGTCGATACAAAATGAGCAACGAAAGGAAGTTCAGAAACTGACCTAATGCATGCCTCAGAGGTACTTGAATGCAACAAAAGCATTGAGTCGCGGCCTCCAAATTTATCATTTGCATGGCCATAATATACTTCTTTATACCTAAAAGTGGCTAAGAGTCATCTAATCACTTATGAACAAACAAATTTTAGGAAAGTTTAGTTCTATTTTAGTATGATCAACAGACATACCAATGATCGATAATGCTGCTGCATACATTATGCATGGTTCCCATGTCACATAAAGGAAGCATGCTAAAAACATTTCTGCAACTTCTGCAGCCTAAAATCCTGTCCTCTGCCACTGTTCAAGAAGAATGTCAAGAGTGTTCATGTCTGCAAGTCTTGTTGCTTAAGAAAGCGCAAGGAGAAAAATAAAGAAAGCATATCAAACTTAGGACCTTTGCCAGAGAGAAAGTTGCTCTTCCTGTAGTTTCATCATAAATCTAGGAAATGCATTTCATGAGAAATGTTTTCTCTGAATAGTTATCTGATTGAGTATATAAAAGATTGATCAAGGCATATATTAGATTATATTAACAAGCTTTTGATCAATTGAAGTTGCTGAGAATCTCAAATGAAAAAGAGCTTCTTATTGGATTGGCCACCTCCACCTTTTCTAACAGTATTATTTATATACCCCTAAAGCAAGGTGCCTTTGTTTTCTCATTATGCTCTAAAAGGTACTAAAAGGGCCAAATATTTTTCCCATCAACTATTTATTACTGTCTGCAAAGTCATCTATGTTAGCGTTTTGTCACCACATAACTTTAAATGATTCCAGGAATAGACTATTAAACGAGAGATTATCTTTACAAGAAATCAGGCTTAAACTATTGGTGTAGATGTGGCTGTTATGTGAAAAAAATGTGCCCAACAAGCAGGTTCTTAAATCATGATGGGCAATACAATTTTACAATTCATTTTTATACCAAATAAGTATACCAGTCTAGCTAACCTAACTTCACAAAAGCTGATGAAGACCAAAATATGGTTCTAGACAGAGCACAATGGTAAATGAAATACATATAACATTGTGCATAATAAAGCCAGATCGTTGCTAGTGTTAGCCATAGTCCTATTTTATGAGGGAAAAAAATCATTTGACAGCCTTATAATGCATGGAAGATTCCACTTATTAACAGATTTGGTCAGATAATTCTTTTATCTTCTATTAAAGAAATAATCATGGGAGAAACATAAAAAATCAAAAACAACTACGAGTGGATAATTTGAGGGTATCAATTCAGAACAAGAACAAAGTGCTGTTGGCCAAATTTAAACAAGGGGGTGGAGACGCAATGATAAACCATACAACTTTGTGTCCCATTAGTCTGGTTTCTTCCTGCCACATTGACGTGCCTATCCTCAACAATCACAAAGCTGTTCAATCAAAGAGTACAATCTGAAGCCATTCACTAATTAAGATTGAACTACTAATCATCTTAATTAGAAAATAAAGTAATATATCTGAAATGCACGTGGTTACTGAAAATCAGTTTTTTACCAAACTGGGACTTCAAGGCTGTCCAGAGCAAACTTTGCCTTATACAAGAAAAACACATAGGGCTTGTACTTGTTCGGAGAAAAAGATGTGAGGATAAGAGTCAGCAGTTCTCTCACGCATGCACACATGCATTTAGCAACTCAAGAGGAAATTGGCATTAAGTTGCTAGTAGTAGAAATATTTTAGTATCAATATGGAGCTATGAAAGCATATCTCAGAGCTATCCAATCAAAATCTTGCAGGTCTTGTATAATATACTGGTTACAAACTTCCAAGCAATGATTATCAACCCATACTCATCCTGCAAGATGCCAATCTCACCTAACTGCTAAATTGATATGGCTCTAATAACACTGAAGCAAAAACAGCAATGAGTTTGAGAAACTAAATGTTGCTCATACGTGTGTCCGATCATCGGTACCTCAAAAGCTTATCTTTCATTGATCGGGTTCCACTCAAACATTCAAGAAGCTTCCAGGACTTCCAGGTCATTCTCCTTCATAAACGCTATGGCACAAAAGGATGAAAACAGAATCCTAATCTATTGCAAAGGCCTCACAAATCAGAATTGACAATCAGCTTTTTGTGCTTTTGTCTCCATTCTACTAAATAACTTATCTGAACTCTGTTTCTCGTGATTTTATTTTTCACACAGCCCACAGGGTGAAAGAAATTAGCCACCTAACCAGTTATTCACGGGCACAAACCAATGTTCATATTACTTCTTATGCTTCACGAAAATTAGGTAAAAGGACCGACTGTCAAGCAACCTCTTGTGGTGGCTTGCTATCTCACTGCATCTTCTCCATTTCTCCATTGTTTTAACTCTTCAAGTGCCTTGTAGAACTTAGCAACAGATCCTTGTACCAGTGATCAAAGTTCCTCAAAATTCAATCGTCCTGGCAAACCTATCACTGGCTGCACATCTTCATGATAGGTGCATACTACCATTCCTATACACCTCAAAAGCACGCATCTCTCTTCAGTGCGGCTGGTTGTCCGTTTCAATGCCTGGTTTCGCGTGAGGGAGTTCCCAACATATATAGCACCCGGATTGGTTCAGTTTTTCACCTGAAAAGGGGACTGAACCAGACCCATGTACACCCTGCTTCCCGTTGTTTCACTTTCCCTCGCTTGTTTTACCTTTGAACCTAGACTTCACCTAATTCTACCAATAAATTGCCACCTATGAAAACAAAGAAAGAGAAGTTATACCTTCCAGAGATTGTCGCTGATTTTGCATATCTCAAGTATGACATTTCGAATCGTTCACCCGAAGCTACGTCTTGAATTTCCATGGCTTCGATCGGCAGCTGTAGTCCGTCGCCTCAAATCGCCCGTCTCCATCGCCATTGGAAGACGAACTTCTTCTGTCTGCCTCCGTCGGTAGGTGGCGATCCCACATTCGTCAGAGCTTGCTGGCGTTGGATGGAAGATGAGCAGCCGTGTTGCTGAAAGCTGCGTCGGTGGAGTTCGAAGTTTGCCCATGGCGGAGGAAAAGAAAGAGGATTCAGCAACGCGAAATAAAGATATATTATTTAGTTATAATAACCAGAGAAAAAAAAAAGTGGAGAGAGAAAAATTATTTAAAAAAAAAAAAAAGAAAGATAAAAGAGGCGGCAGAATAACAGAATTTTATTTAAAAGGTTTTTTTGGGAGAAAAGAGAAAGAGAATGAGCAGGAAGAAAGAAGGCATTGTATAATCAAGATCAGCCGAGTTTTTTTTTTTGGTCAGTAAGATCAGCCGAGTTCACTCACCAACAAATTACTTCTTAGCAAGTTTCCATCTTTCCAACTACAGATGCAGCCAGCCAACCATGCCATTCTCATCTCCATGGTCAAATTAGAATCCACCATCATTTCGACTCGCTTGTTTTGAGAGAGAATAAACTCATGTTCTCTTTTTGATCCTCTTTGATCACGCTCGTCAGTACTAATTGACAATCTTGAAAGTTTTTTTGGTAGATCTAATTCAATGAGATCATTTCCGTGCATACGTGAACTCCCTTGCAAGTCTTTTGGTAGATCTATTTCGATTAGACTATCTTTGTGCATATGTGAACTCTCTACTTCTAGATCTATTGAATTGTTACCCTTGGCTTGGACTGACTGAGAGAAGGTAGAGAAGGAATTTCTACTAGAGAAATGTAGGACGTTTGCGGAGTTCGTGCCTTCCGTATAACCAACCTCATAGATAAAAGCTAGATCGATTAGCTGATTCTCTTTAATCTCAACCTTTAAATTGTCCTCTAGTTGCTTGCATATTATTTGCAACCCCTAGTTGCACCCGAAACTTTCAGGCTAAATTGCGCATAACTCCCATCAATTTGACCAAAATCAACTTCCTATAAGTGAGATGGTGGGCAATAGTGAAGCGAGGTATGATTTGACCTCCTTTGGCCATTAAAATGTGCTTCAATCTCAACAAAGTCATCTTTACTTACTTCGAACCGGATGGTATCAGATTTAATGATAGGGTAAAAAACAACACAAAAAATGAATGGAAGAAACTTGTCATGCAAGTCCTTTGAAGCCTTCAAAGATATGGAATCCCCTTTAACAGGTCAGAGCCACCCTGGCATTTCTTCTCTAGGGAGATGGATACAGCAAAAATAATTCCGTTAAAAAATAGATAGTTAGTAACTACCTAAGTAGAAGAATTCAATTTGAGTTTAGCAAGTAATACTAGTGAATTCCGCTTCCAACTAGAGCTCTATAAATGAGTAGAGATCCATCAATCTTTGCTTTTATTAATATAGAAGCCCCGTGTGACAGAAATCGTTCCCACAAAATTACTATGCAGAATTTCTTTATATTTCTTTGGTTTTCTCCAGCCTCGGATTGCATTTTCTGCTATTGCAATATATAAACACACCCTGGTTCCGCATAAACTCCACAAAGATAAGTGCGCGTGCGCGTGTGTGCGTCTGTGTGTGTGTGTGTGTGTGTGTGAGAGAGAGAGAGAGAGAGAGAGAGAGAGAGAGAGAGAGAGAGCGACTAACATGTTTAGGTGAGGCAGTATCGACCCATGTCAAATGTCGACGGACCAAATGATAAATTGAAGTCAAATGGCCAGTTGTTTGCGGAGGTTCGCGTCCGGGCGCCCCAAGAGAAACGACAAACTGTGGAAGGTCGAATATCTCTAGCACTAGATGCCTATAATCACCCCCCAAGCCTGGCAAAATGTCCTTTCATAAAGGAAAGCATCTCAAAATTGTTCCACGGCAATCCTAACACTCTCAGGAAGGGAAAACAGGAATTATTCACAAGTAATTCCACTTGGGACTGATTACATGCACAAAGGTTTAACCAGTATGAATTTGGAAGTTTTGCCTTCATGTGTGGATTGATTGAATCCTCGAGCTTGGGAAACTTGATTGGGCATCTCCTAATGGTCAAGCTTCTAAATTTTTGTAACTTGTGAATGTTAGATGGAAGACTTCTCAGGTTCTTGGACTCATTTATTTTCATCATTTTCAAAGAGACAGGATTTTCTATTGATGCAGGAAGCTGTTTCAAAGCGTGTTTGTCATTATTATATCTTCCAGGCCTTTGAGTTTATGTGGAATATCAGGGAAACTTTCTAATTTTGTGCAACAATGAATATGAAGACCTTCAAAATTTTTTGACTTGAGTACATTTGGAAAAACATTAAGTTCAGGGCAGCAAACTTAAGTCAACAATTTTAACTTGTCATGACATGCAACCGACTCGTCAACTTTTACCAAGTTTTTGCAATTCCCTATATCCAATGCCTCGAGATTTGGAGTACATGAGAAAATGGGAGTACTAATCAGCCACTCGCAGGACCATAATTCAATGTACTTCAGTTGTTCGAAGTCCTGCAAAAATGACAAAACCAACTACGATAAACTACGATAAGCATTCATTTGATAGACAAAAATAATAATAATAACAAAATGCAATAAAAATTCTGCAAAGAAAAAAATGGGTATTTGTATAATGTTGTTGCCACTTTTAAGGATTTTCATCCCTAGGCCCCAAAGCTCTTCATACGGAGGGAATCAAGGACATCGTTAGATCAGGCAACTTGAAACCTACTACTCAGGTTTTTGAGTAAATTCCTTAACCTACCAATAAATTTTCATTCAAAGTTACTATAAACTGATTATGTGAAAATTATTTGAGAAATCACTAAAACTTTAGAAACTTTGCCAGTAATTACAAAGCCTTATGTATATACATTAAAACTTGAGCAAGTTGAGTCATACGGGCTCACGAGTGAGTTTTACCAGGCAATTTAGCGTTGATGATCACGTTAGCAAATCAAAGATAAGTCTTATCGTTTTAGTTTTTAGATATCAATTTAAAGAGTTGCATAATATATAAAAACACAATATAAATAAGATTTCACAAATAAATTATTTTAGACAATCATCAAAGCAGTTATATATAACATGATACTCCATACTTCGTCAATAGAGATATATAATGATTATTGGACAATTACATATTGGTTTTATGGATAAATGAACACTAAATGTTATACAAAAATAATTCTAGCAAATAATAAAATCATATCACAAGATGTTTCAATACATAATTGTAAATATGACATAATTTCTTAAATATCTATTTTTAAGATCATTTTTTTAATATTTTGGTAAAGTATTATACTCAAAATATTTCAATGCAATCTAATATGAACATTGAATTCTTCCATAAATTAAGCAAAAAAAAAAAAAAGCTTGTAATTTTATTGCTTTTTTCTATATTATTGGATTGCATTTAAATAATAACGCTAACTTAGTAAGAACATCATTTCATGAATAAACCCACATAAGTTAAATTACATCTAAAAAATCTGTTATTGTTGCTTGTTGTCTTTCAGGAATTGACAAAATTTGACTCATTCACTATGTCGCTTTACATGAGATATGTTCAGTCTGCCCATTTAATAATGATATATTGAAGTTCAATTTTTTGAAACGACTATTCCTGGGATCGTATTCGAGTTATCCCATTTTAATGATACGGTTTTAAATTGACGTCATAGGAACCCAACCCGGTTTGCTAACTCTATCGGTCCTACGAGGCTCGAAGAACAAATGGGCTAGGTTGGAGGATTTGTTTCACCTACGAAAGCTCGACCCACTAATGCAAGTTGAGGCCCAGTGCAAAAGTTCTTTTAATTTTTTTTAATAGCAGCTAGCTTCGATGAAAGAGTTAGGCCAGCAATGGTAAGGAAAAGCATAGAAAAATATATGCATAATAGATAAATTCTACTTAGGTCTTATTTGTTGGCTGTGGAATCAGGTTATTTAATGAATTGTGGATACAAAATTCTGCATTTTTTTTTTCATTTGAAAGGATAATTAAATTTCACGGAAATCCACAATCCCAACGCTATTTCAAAAATCGGACAGAACTTTCCAAGAATTCAGGTCATGAGTTTTCGGTAAATGTAAATATTGGGTGAATTGGACTGAAGAGAAATGAGGGGTCAAAGTTCAGACAAAAATATAAGTAAAATAAGTGATTTTTCATAAATAAATAAATAAATTAAAAAAAAAAGAAGAAGAAGAGAAATTTTGTGTGTTAGTTCTTAACTAGCTAGAGGCCCAAGTCTGCTAAGCAGCAGGCCAAGGGCCCTTTACAATATTCATATGACGCTGTGTAGCAACCGAATAGCTTTTTTTTTTTTTTTGTCGGTCCTACGCTAATCCTACTCTAACACTCACTCTTAGACTTTTGCCCTGCCTCTTTGCAGGGCATGAGCGTCGAAACCCACTCCTGAAATGAAATCGATCCCACCCCAATCCCCCTCTGAGAAGGTGGGGATTTAAACCCCCAACCTCCCCCTTTCAAGATAGAAGGGTGGCCACTGGGGCGAACCCCCAGTGGTTTGCCGAATAGCTTTCAATAATGTAAATTACGTTGGCAGAGACTCCTTTTGCATTTTGAAGATCACATTCGGGTTTCCTCGGCCTTGGTCTTTTTCAACTTTATTTCTTCAATATGTGAGCTGCCAGTGAGAGAAACTCCAGTGTTGAAAATCACGGATGGGAGAGAGCATCGCACGGGCTTATCAGGATCGACGGAGATGCCGGTTTTGCTGGAGGCCTTGAGCGGCCGCGGTGTTGGACTGTAGGAGCGCTGGTGATTTTGTTGCTGGTCGTGGACAATGGCAACGGTCAGCCTGCAAGAAAGCACCGAGAAACTCAAAAAGGACATTTGAGCCGTTTGATTTTGACGTAGAGAGTGCATTTCTCTATATTGGCTTCAGCATTTTAGTTAAACAAGATTTAAACATCATTGTCAAAGAATATATCAGTTGATGATTCGATTATGAATTTGTGGACTTCCAATTCTCTAGTATTCTAGAAAACCGTTATCATCTGTGATAACATCAAAATGCACTTCACACTACAATTAGAAAATTTGAAATCTACACATTCAAAATCAAGACGTTCCTAATACCAAGCAAACATAGGAAAAGACACTCTTTATGGTAAACTCGAAGGATGGAGCAAAATGGTGATGGCTTTGTGAACGTGCATATTGGATTCTCCTAGCTGAATACTATCCAAATACATAGAAATTGGCGTGTATTATAACCTTTTCTGTCGCTGATTAAAAAAGAAAAGAAAAATCAGAGCGCTAAAACGTAAGTCTCAAAATGGAAACCCGCTCCATCCAAAATCATAAAAAAAGGAAAATGAAAAGCATAAATAGGGAGAGAAGGGGACCGAACAGAGCTCATGCTTCTCTTGGAGGTAAGCGCCAAGCGAATTAGTGGCAGGGTCGTACAGTCCACCTTAAATGTTGTCTGTCCTTCCTTCGAAGAATCTGCCCGTCGCTGCACGCCCAAAACTCTTCACAATCTCCATGCCAATATAATTTTCTTTTGCTTGCATGGAGTAAGATCACGAAACCCGAATCATTACTGTCAGTCCTGGACAAAAATCTAGAAGAAGATAAATCCACCGCTTGGACTTGTTTGACCAAAATTATTGTAATTCCTTTTTACCGGAACGGACAAGATGCTTCAAACTCACCAATCTTCCTCAGCCTTGGTCGTTTTTTGACTTTATTTATTCAATATGTGAGACGCCAGTGAAGGAAGCTCCAGTGTTGAAAATGTTGGAAAATATTTCGCTTCGAATAGGATAAAATAATGAAGATGGATCTTTAGAGTACTCGAGTCGGATTTTGAGGCGTGATATCACTTTCTTTAAGGATTTATTTGCCCCATAACGTTGTTAATGGTTACCGACAAAAATCATTCAAAATACAATAAAGTCTCAAAATTGAGAATACTAGATAGCAATTCTAGTATTTCTCCAGGATATCTCTAAGAAATAATCGAAAGAATGGCTGCTTTTTCTTTTTTTTTAGAAGGAAGACTTGAAAACGATCACTCTGGTTCTTCTGAAAATTAACAAGTATAAAACAGTCTTAAAACACATGCAACTCTTCATGAAAATTGCAAAACATGAACAAATGTGTCTTTTCGAAAATTGTTTGGATAAACAAATGCGTCCCTTCGAAAGAAGTCGAAAACCGAACAAACGCAATCCTTCGGGAAAAGTTATCTTGAAAAGACACAAACAAAATTCGGAATAATAATTAATTTTTTTAAAAAAATTAAAATTTCGAATTTTCATTTTATTTTATTTCCGAAAATTCTCAAAAACAAAACAATCTTTGATTAAAATTAATCAATGCTAATTAAACCGTGGGCGTGCAGGCATATCAAGTGCGCCAAATAATCACGCACCTGCACACGGATATGGTGAGGTATAGCCTTACCCAATCATTCCTTTAAATATACAAAGGAAATCTCACATTTTTAAATTAGTTTACTTTTTCCCACATTTCTCATGTGGGACAAGGTAAAAAACACTTTCTTTTTGTTTTAACAAACAAAACTCCAACAGAAAATCACGAACGGGAGAGAGCATCGCAAGGGCTTATCAGGAGCGACCGAGATGTTGGCCTCGCCGGAGGCTTGATCGCTTGCGGTGACAAGATGCTGGACTGTAGGAACTCGAGAGAACTAGTTGGAAGGTTCACCAGCGTTGTGGGTATGCGCGGCGGACTAGTGGTGGGGCTGATTGGCGGTGGCTCGGCGCTCCTCGGGTTGATTTGAGCGTGCAAAGATTGCAGGAACCCGCGTCAGTGCAAAGACCGGCTGGGCATTGCGTCGGTGCGGTTCGGATGGTGCAAGTTGTGCAGCATGGAGATGGAGACAAGACGCAGTGCAGCGGCGACTGGAGCCACCACAGCGTCGTTGGCGTGGAGGACGTCGTGCGGGAAAGCCTGCGCGGCCTTGGCTTCAATGATACTCCGTTGAAGAAGTGAAGGCGCGCATGAATTTGATGGTGAGATCGGGCTTTTAAAGCCTTCTTTCAAGCTTGAATAATCCAACAAGGAACAAATTTTCGCCGTTTGGATTCACGCTCTTCTGCAAATCACGCTTCACACTCCAATTCGAATTCTAAAATAATCCACAAAGGCATATAATAGAGTTTATATAGACTGACAATTAGGATTTCTTTCAAGAGTAAGAGATATCCTTGTTTCCTAATAATTCAAATTTTAAAGGACGTACTCTATCTTAAAAAGTAGGAAACTCTTCTCTTCTCTTATTGTGATAATATCAAATGAATTTGCTCAATTATCCTCTAATATTTGAATTTTGATAATATAAAAGATTAATTGCCCCCCAAGTTTTCTTTTAATAAATTAATTTTCCAATTTGACATTTTAATTACGCAATTTTTTATTCTCTAGCATACATGGTCTTGGCCAAAATTTCATGTTCTTATGGAGTCAGTGCAATTAATCTAATCAAGTTCTAAATCATTCATTTCAATTCATCCACCGCTGGTCCAATTTAAATGCAAATATATGCGGGCTTATTACTACTAAATTAAAATGCTTCCTAATATATATCTATATATATTTACCTTTTTTTTTATTTAAGGGATGACAACAGTTTCTAATTTTTTATGCAACAAATAACTAAATAGATTGTCAAAAATTAGGTGTTAATATTTTTGCTGAAGGTTTCCTAGAGTTTGCGAGAGATCGGTAAATGTTTCAAAGGAAGCTCCCAAGGTCCGTTTCGGTGACCCCTGGGCTTCATTACTACCTCCATTTGTATGTTTTGGACCAACCATTAACTCATCCATGAACCACACAACAAGTGCAAATCTCTCTCACTCTCCTGAATAGATTGTCCACGCCATAGCTAGATGCTAGCAAACCTAATGTCTCTTTTTTGGTGGCTCAGCTCTCTGGAGATTGAAACAATAGACAAAATGTAGGGTTCCCAAAGTTCTTTAAGGCTGCAGTTTACTTGAGAATGGCCCGGCCAACCCGAAAGAAAATCTATATGGACCCTGACAAACTTAGAAAAGGACAGAATAAAAGGAACATCTAGTGGGTGGCCAGCCATATTGAATAACAGAAAGGCAACGAAAGAGATCGATCGAACCGGTGAAACTATCGGATTGCATTAATGGGCTTTCCATCTAACATGCTGCTTCAATGGGCTGAAATTTCAAAATTGCTTCATGAATGTCTTGTGGCAGAAGCTCTAGCTATGCAGAAGCCCTCTCTTGGATGAAGCCTCGTCGGCTGAATCAATTATCCCTTATTTGTACTCGGAGGTATAAAGAATGTTTGGCTACACAACCATCATATTGGATCAATTCCAACGTCCTCTTTAACCCTAGTCAAAATGTCGATGTGCTTAAAAAGAGACTAGGGGATTGGATACTTTTGTGAGATTATTGGTTGAATGAAATTGCATGTTTTACTTTGCTCATTCACTCTTATTTTTATTGATTGTGTCATCTCTGTATACTCAGAAATTATATCTTCTCAATCATGCTATCTCATGATGCTTCATGAATGTTTTGATACAAGAACAACTTATATTTCTATGATGATTCATGGCAATCGTGTTAGTATGGCTTGATCTAAGGGGAATAGAACTATATTTGGTAAATCACCGTATTTTGGGAGCTCTTTTGGCGAAGATATCACGTTTTGCACCAAAAGAAGCAACCGGGGTGCTGATGAAGTCTGATTGACAGCTAACAAAGGCAAAATTCGAGATGAAGTCTTAACAAATTAACATTCCCTATCACCCACAACGGCCCCAACTAATTGACTACCATTCGTTTGAAAAGTTCCCGTGCATCTTCATGGATTTTCGATGATTAAAAAAGAAAGAAAAAGAGAAATATATGAGAGCCAATTCCGCTGACCCGTTTGGGTTGGGCCTAGTACAACCCCTTCTTACTCGGGCCACTTGGTCCTATTCAAGCCCAATTCTTTTTTATTTATACAAACAACGACTAATGATCACTATTAGCAATGGCTATTAGGCTGAGGTTAGGCCGGCATGACTCGGCCGGGATGATCCAAGGGAAGAACTGTAGACCTTTGAGGGAGCCCATGATCCAAGGGAAAGATTCAATCAAGCAAGCAAAGGACTTCGAGTCGAGAGTGCCGAAGGCATCACTGATTGAGAGGAATATCATTAACCGAAGAGTTTCAAGAAACAATGGGTAGAGGAGGTGGCTAAGTTAGCTAAGCTTGCCTTGAAGCTTCCAAGAGTCTAGGGTTTCTTATAATTAAATGGGGTCAGGTGGTTAGATTTTTATTGTTAGATGGAGGCCAAATATGCATTATAAGTTGATGACCTGTTCTATATAGAGAGGTCTTCTTTCATGATTGTGCAAATGCAACATAGCAAAAATTACCAAATTAGTCATAAACATATTATACATATGTCAATTTAGCCCTGAACTTTTTTAATTTTATTAATTTAATTATAAATTTTTGCGCAAATTCCAATGTAGTTCTTCTATTCAATTGCCACTGAAAATTGCTAACTTAACATTTAGTTATCGCCAATCGTCCTCTATAGCACAACAGGCAATTTGATCTAAATGACATCTTTTTTTCATCATTTTTCTTACCTTTTTCTTATATTTTTTTGTTCTGTTTTCTTTTTTTAATTTTCTTAAGTTACTGTTCACCTTCTCCACTGGAAAGGATTTGTGTTTTCTTCAAGATAGGTTGCCGCCACTAGTCAATGCCGCCGCAAGCCGGCACCGCCATTCACAATGACTTCCTCTCTTTGCACAATAGAAGCACCATTGCAATGTTAGCCCTTTTTAATTTTCAATCTTCGAACTTCGGGAGCTATCGGACCTCTAAGCCATTGACATCCATTAATGGAGGCACTCGAGCGACCTCAAATTCGGCTGTGCGACACCATATGTGAGGGACATGACCCCAAGTGAGCGGTCGCACCTTAATCACAGGAGGCTAGCTCCGTTAACGGAGGTCAACGAGAGAGAGATATGATGACGGCTTCGATATGATGGTGATTATCGTCATATTTTCCTTAAAATTATACAAAAAAGGTTCGGTATTTATTATAATAGAATCGTAGAATGCTAACTTATTAAGCACATTAATCAATAAGTCTTACTAAAACACGTTCAGACTGTCCACTAAACAATCAATATATATATTACTTTATTTTTGAAAATTAGCTAAGCGGTTACTAATTTGACTGTGGGCCCCATATGATTAATGTGTCAATATTTACATGTCATCTAACCGTCTTTACGCATTTCTCCCAAGAGTAGACCGGCGCTCATCCAAGGTCTCGTTATCTTCTATGCATTTCCTTTTGATGGATAAATGGCTGTTGACTTCGGCTTCTTGTCGGTCGGCTTCTTGTCGGTCGATCGCACTCATACATGATTGATTATCTATTTTTCTAGCATTAGCCCAAATTTATAAGTATATATAACAGACTATGATCCAAAATTACCATCTTCCTGTTCGTTTTAGATTGTGGGTCTTGCAGGCAAATGTTTTGGTATTTCTAGTGCTTTACTAGAATTGATTATGATATAATCATTACCAGTTAAAAAAGGAAACTCAAATTTTGACTTCTTATTACCAGAAGAAAAGAGGCATCAACCTATCATGGTCACCATGCAACCTATCAAATCACTGATTTTCTCACAATAATATGAAAGTTAAAGTCGATAACAATCAAGACATTAATAGACTCATCAATAGTATAAATTCAAGTATTTAGGACATAATTGGTATAACTAGGAAACTTGAATCCAGTGAAATCCATGCGAAGACACATGCATATCCTTTGCCTCTTCTACCATGGTTAGGGATCACATTGGACATAGTCCAGAACTATAAATCTCAGAATTATCAATAGCACGCCTAGAATTATCACAAAGTTAGAAAAACTCAAATCAAACTCCATCACAGAATATATAGATGACAAAAATTAACCTCAGAAAACTGATGCCTACATAGGTTTATGCCGTAAAATTATCTAAACAATCTGACAATCAAGCTCAAGCATGAAATCGCTTGTGATCACATCTGCAACCCTCTGTAAACACACTAACATCTGGGCAAAAACTGATCTGGACATGCATCACACTTCCTTCATCTGATTCCTTGATGAAATTCTGTGATTAGAAAAGCAGTAAATGGCACATGCATTGTCTATCAAAGTGCATTGAATCATAAGAAGACATTTTGTTGGATGCTAATAACATTTACACGGGTCTCTACACTTAAAGGGCTGTTTCTAAAATGTTTTAAAATCTTGAGACAAAATAATTAACACTAGTTGTTTCTGCCATATCACAAACTAGAGAGAATCTTACTATGCTAAAACCAGCACCAATAATATCTCATCCAGATTTGCGCTTTATCACAAAACTATAGTTCAAAAGTTATGTTGCTAAGTTCACCTCAAGAATGGGAACTACCTTGAAGTGAAAGTTTGACCTAGCTTATAGTCAAATGAACGCCTTAACTAACTGGAATAAGAACAATGAACAATATGATCAGAATAAACCAAGAAGCGGGAATGAAGAGCACTGACTTAGCTTCTTCCTCATTGTGATTGACTACAATCATATGAGGAAAGCTGTAGCTATAGGTATACTCGATCTTAACGTGAGCATCATATCAAACTGTCACAGCAAGAAACAATGCCACAGCGCCCTAATCAGACACAACCTATGATATAAAGGTCACGCCATGTAGACACTAGTTGAATGCAAGAATAACTGATATAATCATTCGATATGCAGCAGAGATGCATCATATTAGTATACCCGATGTACATAATGTTCATAAAAGAAAGGAATCATAAGTTCAAAGGTCTTACCTAATTGTGCAAAGGCATGAGAGTGGTCAACAAGATGAATCGATGCAGGCATATCCAATGAGAAGCATGATTTACCCGTCGTGACCTGAGGCTTTGGAGCTGAAAACCAAATATTAGCATTCAGCATATCTATAAGATACTTAAACAAATCATAGATTCCACAATGTCATTAGTAGAAAATGGATGGAAAAGAAGGGGAATAAAGGCGAAGAGAAATGATATTCTTGGAAAAGGGTTTCTACAAAACAGAGAAGAAACATGAACCAAATTGATTTTATCATTACAAAGACAAATTATTTCAAGGCCATGTTTTCTGTATGCAATGAATTTCCAAAGCATACTAATTATCTCAAATGCATGTAAAGATTATGATCTGATCAGTTTTTAAAATATTTGCAACTGAAGAGCTCTTATTGAAGAATTGCTCAACCAAGAACCATATATGTATAGCAATCCATGATAGGGATCAAGGAAGAAGATATTTCTCTCAAATGAGTCCAATCAAAGAGTTCTCAGCTATTAAGATACTAAACCTTGTCTTTTCCTTTAACCAAGGACATGATGTCCCATTTCTCAAATGACAATCTGGCTGAATACCCAGTCTACAAGAAAGCTACATGTGATAAATAGGGGATCTGAAAAAATTGGCAAAAAGAGAGACAGGGCATCTAAAACTCTACCTTTTGTTTCCTTGGCAAATTCTACACATATTCATAGCAATCATTAAATAGCCGAACACTCTTAGCGTCAGTCTGGATAAGTGTACTTATGATCTCAAAATAAACACCTTATCCTTGATGGATGCTTGCAATTTCATTAACCCTTTTGTCATTACATGACATTCCACTGGGCCAGCTTTATTTATCTGGGATGTAAGGACACAGAAATATATCTTTACTGCAGCAAACGATCTATAGAGAGAGAGAGAGAGATAGAGTTGTTCAGCATAATATGCAATCACCGAGAGGCCCAGCAACAATTCTTTCCAGCTATTTGAGAGAATTGGTCAAACAGTACAAATAGAAAGAGGCTTCCCGAATTCTTTTTAATCACTATGGAAGAGGATGATGGTGAGGAAGACCACAGTATTTGAGTTTAAAAGAGAACTTATTCTGAGGAATTGTCTTTCAGGAAGATGTTGCTAGCAGACACACTGCTCAACTTTATTGATGGAAAAGGTAAACTTTGGTTCGAAAAATAGATTTGCTTTACTATGTTCATAGAAGCCTCTTAAAAAGTGTAATTAACCATGGGTCCATTGAAAAAGAACTATCATTTTCCTCAAGTTATCTCATGTAAGTAGGTGCTAACAGCAGTATCATAACATTCTTTCAAACAGACAATTCAATTAATTAAAATGGTTGATTGCCGTTCATACCATTAGAGTTTCCTTGTTCATAAAAATCTCGCAGAAGAGGAATTGCTTCTGATGCCATTATACCTCCACAATGTTTGAAACCCTTTGATCCAGAATTTCCATTACTGCAAGAGAAACAAAAAAAGTTGGAAACATTCATAAATTAGGCAGACACTTGAAATGGGTAACATAGATGAAATTTATGTGGAAACCAGCCAATATTTCCGATGATTCTGCATTGTTAGATTTCTCATCAGCTTGAATCCAGAGACAGATTCCATTTGCAAAACATGTCCAAATATCATGCTGGAGATAATTTAGTAGACTAATTGATAAAGCACTTTGCAAAAGAAGGTACTATCTGACCAAAAACAAATTTGCTGATAAAGGAATGTGTCTAACTTAGGAAGTATACATTTTGGTCCTAAGAATATCAATTTTGCTAAATGCCTACTCCAGGAAACAGCTTTTCATGCAAGCAAATTATCTGTGAAGTGTGCCATTTGATTCAATTGACATTAACTAGACTCTACTAAGTGGCGTTGACCTTGGCAGAATTCTTGCATCATATTTAAAAGAGGTGTGTTTGGGGTAACTATGGCTTATATTGTTTTACTTCAACAATGCCTTCGGGTTGTTCTATAATTTCTCTTCAACATAAAACCTAATGTCCTTGAAGAACAAACAACACTTTGTAAACAGGGTGATACTTCAGAGAGATCTTGGCACCAGTGATCTGATTAAGAGAAGATTTGTGGATAACTTGTTTACTAGTATTGGCTGGGATGGGTTTCAATCAGCTATAAATTCCAAACCTTGCATAGAACCATGCTCACCATTATAACAACAGTCTCATTCTCTCTATCATGAAACTATGCCATAATTAGGGCTAGTTTTTTTAGCTCCAAAGGGAGGATTTTGAGCTAGGTGGTCCTTTTATCCGCAAAATGAGTCCTCTTGCTTGATGTTGTATTCAGAAAGGCAATGAGATAGTTCATGTCTCCCACAATACTTTGACTCATAATCAGATTACTAAGAGCAGCATAACTATAAATTCAAGCCTCCAAAGTCAGAGTTTCATGGTTTGTTTTTTCCCTAAATTTTTTATTAAACGCGTCCTTAGGAAAAATCCCTTGCTTCTTCCCCCTGTAACTAAGCCTGTTCTTTCAAAACTAATCCTTAAACAGAAAAACAATGTCCACGATCTACATTAGCTACTTTTTGCATTGCTCAATCACAATGGACCAGATCCTGTTTTGCTGCGTTTTAACTTTTATGTCAACAAAGTCTTGAGGGAAAAATTGGTGACTTCTGAAGAAGCTTCAAACAAGAAATGTTAGATCATGGCAGCATTAGACAGATGAAAAATTATACTAGAAACACAAGCCATATGCCACAATCTAGCAGACACATGCTCTCATTTATGCAAGAAGGAAAAGAGATTTCTTTATCAAGTACATTGCCCATGGCATATCAGAAAGCATAATTTCCTCATAGTTAAAATATCATATTTCCTTGAAGATACTGTATCTCAATATCAATAAAGACATCAAAGAATCTCACTGCACTCAAAAAGTAGGACTTCCCAGAACTGTATAGGGAAAATAAAAAGAATACAGAAATTTCAAACAAGTCATAAAGAATTTAAGAAAAAGGAAATAAAGTGGGGAAAAAAAGAATTAATATAAACTTGACTTCTGGACGCTTCTGGAAACTCCAATTTCTTCCATTTAGACAAGGCAAAGGTCAGAAAAGATGGAAAATCAGTTCCACAAACCTCCATTTATTTTCATTGTGCAAGGTTCGCATGTCCCATGAAGAGAGCATACTGAAAACTTCTCTGCAACTTCTGCAGCCAATAATCCAGTCCTTTGCCACTATTCAAAAACAATATCAAGAGCTTCCATCTCTGCATGTCTTGTTGCCTTTGAAAGCACAAGGAGAAAACAACGCAACCATATCAAACTTAGGAGCTTTGTCAGAGAGACAGTTGCCCTTAGCGTAGTTTCAACATAAATTCAGAAAATGCATTCCATAAGAAATGTGTTCTCCTTTAAGCTAACTGATTGAAAGTATACATGAGATTGATCAAGGCATACACTATGTGAATTCAACAAGTTGTGCTCGCTTGAAGTTGCTGCAAATCTTACATGGAAAAAGAGGCTTCTTATTGGATTAGCCACCTCCAACTTTTCTAACAGTATTTTCATATATACTCCCTGTAGCAAGGAACCTTTTTTTTTTTTTCTTATCATGCTCCACAAGATACTAAAAGGGCCAGATAATCTTTGCATCAACTATTCATTACTGTTCACAAAGCCATTTATAGCAGCGTACCATCACCACATAACTATCAAAGATTACAGCAATAGACTATTACATAAGAGATGATCTCTACCAGAAACCAGGCTTAAACTATGTGTAAATATGGTCATTGTATGAAGAAATGTCCCAAGGAGCAGGTTCTTACATCTCCAAAGGCAATACAATGCTCACGGCGCATTTTTATACCAAATGAGTATACCAATAGTCTAGCTGACATAAGGCCTACAAAAACAGTGGTAGGAACTTCACAAAAGCAAATAAAGACTGTAATATTGTTTCAGACAGAAAAATGGCAAATGAAAAACGTGAAACATTAGGCATAATAAAGCAAGATTTTAGTTATTGTTAGCAGTATATTTTATGAAAGAATAATGGGAACATCACCCTTTATAGCCTAATAATGCATAAAGAAATCCACTCATTAACAGATTTGGTCCAATATATTGTTTTATCATCTATTAAAGAAATGCTTAAGAGAGAAACATGAAATGATCAATAATAAACTACGAGTGGATAATTTGAGGGTATCAATCCATAGCAATAACAAAGTGCTGCTGGGCCAAAATTTAAAGAAAGGGGTGGGGAAGTACTGATAATCATACATTTCGTGTCTCACTAGTCGGGTTTCTTCTTGCTGCAATAACATGCCCATCCTCAACAATCACACAGCTGTTCAATCAAAGTATTACACAAATAAAGCACAATCTGAAATCATTCACCAATTAAGACTGAAATACCAATCATCGTAATTAGCAAATAACATAACATATCTGAAATGTACCTGTTTTCCAAAAACCAGTTTCTTACCCAACTGGAACTTCAAGGCCGTCGAAAGCAAGTTTCGCCTAATAAAAGAAAAGCAAAGAGGTCTTGTTACTTGTTTGGAGAAAACAATATGAGGATAAGAATAAGAAATTATCTCATTAAGGCATGCATGCATACAGGCAATTCAAGAGGAAAGCAGCATCAAGTTGCCAGCAGTAGAAATATTTCATTATCAATATGTAGCTACTTATGGAATGAATGCATGTTTCATAGCTATATGATAAATATCTTACAGGTCCTCCATAATATTCTGATCACAAACTTCCAGAAATGACTGTCACTGCACACTCAACCTCTAATTGAGATGCAAATTCCACCTACCGTTAGACTGATATAGCTCTAACAACACTAAAGCGAAAACAGCAACTGATTTGAGAAACTACAAGTTGCTCATTCCAGTGTTATCATCGGTACCTGAGAGCTTATGTTTCATTATTAGGTTTTAAAAAGTTCAAGAAGCTTCCAGGAGTTTTAACTTCAAGGTCATATTCCTCCATAAAAGCTGTGGTAGATAAGGATAAAAAGGGAACCCCAAACTGTTGCAAATGCCTCACAAATCAGAACTCACAATCAGCTTCTTGTTGCAAGCACCTGACCAGTTATTGATGGGCACAACCAACGTTCATATTACCCTCACGCTCCAAATAAATTTGGCTTCAATTCTCCCTAGTTGCCAAAGTCAACAAATGGTAAGATGGCTGTGACTGTCAATCAACCTTTCCTGGTGGCTCGCTACTCACTTCTTATTCCTCTATGGCTATGCCCCTTCAAGCACCTAAAAAAAAATAGCAACAGATTCCTATCTCAGTGATCAGAGTTTCTCGCAATTCAGCACATTTTTATGATATGTACATACTATACATCTACATTTCCTAGACACCTCAAAAGCTCTCTCTCTCTCTCTCTCTCTCTCTCTCTCTCTCTCTCTCTCTCTCTCTCTCTCTAGAAAGAAAGAAAGAATCGTCATACCTTCTAGGGATTGTCCCTGATTTTGCAGCGTGCAACGTCGCTTACCATTGAATTCACTACCAAGCATCGACAAACTAAACTTCCGAAGAGAACACTCATTCAGCGTCTCTTGAACAAATTCAACGACACCGGTTCCCCTGAAGAAGCTGCACGAAGCCAGGAACCTCAGGAGAGAATCGTTCCCCTGAAGAAGCTACGCCACCGGTTCCCATGGCGTCGGTCGGCAGCGGCGGTAGTCCGTCGCCTCCGCTCGTTGGCCTCCGTCGCCCGTCGGTTCGCTAGGGACTTCTTCTGTGGGTCGCCTCCGCTTGCCAAGCGGCGATCTTGCATTTGTCAGAGATCGCCAGTGTCCGACGGAAGATGGTGGAGCTAGAAGTTTGGATAGGGCGGAGAAAAGAGGATTTAGCCAAAAGGAAGAACTACAAACAAAGAAAAGAGATAACAGAGAAGGCTGAATTACAGAATTTTATTTATAAGTTTCTTTTTTTCGTGGAGAAAGGAAAACGAAGGAACGAGAAGAAAGAAGGCATTGTAATGAAGATCAGCGGGAGTTCACTCACCCTACAAATTACACGTCCATACCACGTCTCCATAATCTTCCAACCAAAGCTTGTACTTTTTGTTCCCCAGGCTGCGCGGGTCTCCACGAAGAAACCATCCACGATAATAAAACTCACGATCTCTCAGTGCTATCGCTCCATCAGGCTCGTAAGAACTCGGTGGACAATCTAGATCAAATTCGATCAGTCTGTTTTCGAGCATATGTGAACTCTCTTGCAAGTTTTTTAGTTGATCCATTTCGATTGGGTTGTCTCCATGCACATGTGAACTCTCGGCTTCTGGATCTATTGAGTCATGACCAACCTCGTAGAGGAGAGCTGGATCAATTAACTTCTTGTCTCGGAGCGTAGCTTTTAAATTGTCCTCTAATTTCTTGCATATTATTCGAAATCCCCACTTTTTCATGGTCTGACCCTCGCTCACTACTTCAAGGTTGAATTGTGCATAACTCCCATCAATTTGATCAAAATGGACTTCTCCCCATAACTCAGATGGTGCAAAATAATTTATGAGGATGCCACCTGGATCCGATATGTAGACCTCTGTTTTGTAGGCACAACATTCGCCATTAAAATATCGGCCAAAGGAAATGTCGCCATAATCACCTTCATTGTTACGTACGCCACATAAAATCAATCCAAGAAACTTGTCATATAAGTCCTTTGAAGCCATGAAAGATACAAAACCATCTTCAACTGGTTGAAGCCACTTTGGCATCTCTCCTTTAGGGAGAACAAAAGTAGTCCAATGAAATCTCTGTTACAAAAATAGACCGTTAGAAAGCACCTTAGAAGAATTCAATTTGAGTTTAGTAAGTAATCCTAGTGAATAAAGAGTTCCGTAAATGAGGAGGGATCCATTGATCCCAGCTTGCGTTAAGATAGAAGTCTCATGTGATAAAAATCATTCCCATAAAAACTATGCTAGCCACCTTCACTACGTAAATATTAGTGTAGGATCACTTTATATTCGTTTGATTTTCTCAAACCTCTGATTTTGCATTTTCAGCTATTGCAATTTAAAAGCACAGATTGTTTTGAACATATTCTCCACATCGATATGTGTGCGCACGAGAGAGAGAATCTGACCTCGGCAATTGAAGTAGTGTCAACCACGGTCAATCCTCGATGGACCCACTGATCAATTGAAGTTAAATATACATTTGTTTGTAGAGATTCGCACCCATTCGCGAGCAGTAAATTTAAAAATGGCGGAAGCTTGGGAATCTCTTGTAATTGATGGCAATAACTAACTAACAATTCAGACAAACGATCACGCTTACTAATGGATATAGGGAGACTAGTAATATTGTTCCCCGACAGAATTAAGTTTTCCAACAAGGGAAAACAAGAAAGATCCTCAAGAAACTCTACTTCCGACAGATTACAATTGAGAAGGTCTAAGACTTTTAAATTTGAAAGTCCAACCTTCATGCACAGATTAGCTGAATCCGTGAGGTTTGGAAACACGATTGGGCCAAAAGCAGATTTGAAGTATTGAAGTTTTTGTAACTTGTAAATATTAGATGGAATGCTTACTGAGTTTTTGCAAATATCTAAGAGCATTACCTCTAGAGAGACAAGATTTTCTATTGATGTAGGAAGTTCTTTAATAGCAGTATGTAGTATGTAAAGTTTTTTCAGGCATCTGAGTTCATGTGGGATATCGGGAAATCTTTCAAATTTTGAGCAAACAGAAAAGTTGAGCTTTCGAAGATTTTTTGACTTGAGCACATTTGGAAAAACACGAAGTTCAGGGCACCATTCAAAATACAAGACTTGGAGCTTGTCATGATTTGCAATCGACTCGTGGGCTTCTACCAAGTTTTTGCAATTCCAGAGTTTCAATTCTTTGAGATTTGGAGCACATGAGAGGTTGGGCGTAATAACGAGTGACTTGCAATCCCTCAATTCAACGTACGTCAATTGCTTGAAGTCCTGCAAAAACAACAAAACCAACTACCATAAACATTTTGAAAGGGAAAATAGGGTATCCTTATAACGCCGTTGCCACTTCTAAGAATTTTCATCCTTAGGCCACAATTCTCTTCATGTGGATGGAACCAAGAATCATCGTTAGATTAGGCAACTTAGAACCTACTATTTAGGGTTCTAAGTAAATTTCTAAACCTACTAATAACTTTTCATTCAACATTACTATATATATAGTATTGAGAAAGTACTAAACCCTTAGAAACTTTACCGGTAAATACAAATTTTTATGTATCTACAGTAAAGCTCACATTCACGAGCAAGTTTTACCTAACGATTTAGTTTTTATGATCACATTAGCGAATAAGAGATAACCCTTATCATTTCATTTTTAGATATTATTTTAAATAGTTATATAATATATACAAATACACAATATTAAAAAGAAATCACAAATAAATTTTTAAACAATCATCAAAACAGTTAGGCATAACATGATAGACCAGTAAAAGATATATCATGATTATTAGAAAATCACTCGTTGGTTTTGCAAACAAAGGGATACTATATATCAAACAAAAACTAATCCTACCAAGTAATAACAGCGTACCATTTAAAGTTTGATACAGTAAATATGACATGATTCTTTTCATATATATATTTCAGACAATTACATTTCGTATTTCAGAATTGCACGTTACCAAACATGGAAAAAAAAATAAGGGCTAGTTAGTTTAAATTTCTAAATTACTTTGATATTGTCAAAGACAATTCCTGTTACTTTATAGTTGATGGAGATAATTTATATCACCTTATAATTGGTGAGAACAAATATTGAATTTTTAAGGATTGCCAAAATTTTTTGAATGAATTAATTATAATTTATATCACCTCATAATTGGTGACAATTCCTGGTGGCATGCCCCTACGAGATCACTTATATCGAATTAGTTGTACATGCATTACTAGCAAGATGTTTAATAAATATTTAATTACGGGTACTTAGAAAAGCTGCTCCTTCAGAACTGATTTGAGCAATTAATGATGTATTTTTTACGGCACGGTGCAGGACAAATGCCGCCCTTTACAACATACATTGGAAAGCCTCCATGACTTGGAGACTACGTGGCCTCTAAGGTTATTTTGAAAGTGAGATATTGTGATCAATATATCTGACCAGCCACATTTAAATCAAATGCTTGACCATTCAACCAGCTATTCCTTGGGTGTTTTTACTTTTGTATATATGTCAACGGGTTAATTTGTCATGTTTTTGTTTCCTTTTATCTGACCATTATACAATTCTTTTTTGTATATAAAAATGTTTATATGTACGTTATAGTTAGAATTAGGCGAAATAGTTTATACTAGCATATTTGCATTTTGAATTTCTTCCCTAGGTAGATTTGATTTTGAAATAAAACTACATCAGTAGTTTGAGATATTAGGTTTAGAGAGTATTTGTCCTTCTATATATAATAAAAACCTTCTACTTGTGAGGGAATTTAACCTCTTTTTCATTCCTTCCATCCATGATCTTCAGTTGCTCATTTTACAAATATAATACCCATGGGCAAATGCACGAAATCGGTTATTTTATTTTATCTCTCACATATTTCAATATATTAAAAATTAAATTTAATCATGATTCAATGGCCTTCATAAGAAAATTCAATTTTTTTTCTTTCTGCATATAATAATAGAATTTGTTTGTATCGTGTATTTTACCCGCAAAATGTTTTCATTGCGGATTTCAAATAAAGATGTTTCACTTAATTTTTCAATGCCAATTATGCTGCACGTTATTTCCAACACAAGTAGTTAACGACATTCTACAAGAAAATAGAGTAGTGGTTTCTAAAACAGAGGAACACCATTTCCTTAGGGATACTAGTGCATACAGTACACAAACGCCCATACAAATGAAGCAGATAATAAAAAGGTCAATGTAGATAAATGCTCACCTTACTAATTGACGATGTGGACAAACGATCACGCTTGATGGATGTAGAAAGGCTAGTAATATTGTTCCCCGATAGAATTAAGATTTTCAACAAGGGGAAACAAGAAAGATCCTCAAGAAACTCTACTTGGGATAGATTACAATTTAAAAGGTCAGACACATTTGAATTTGGAAGTCCGATCTTCATGCATGGACCAGCTGAATTCCAAAGGTTTGGAAACACGATTTGGTAGAGAAAAGATTTGAACCATTGAAGTTTTTGTAACTTGTAATTGTTAGATGGACGACTTATAGGGTTTTTGCCCATGTCTAAATGTATTTTCTCTAGAGAGACAAGATTTTGTATTGATGTAGGAAGTTCTTTTAAAGAGGTATGTCGTATGGAAAGTTTTTTCAGGCCTCTAAGTTCATCTGGAATATCGGGGAATCTTTCCAATTTTGGGCAATTGGAAAGTTTGAGATCTCGAAGATTTTTTGACTTGAGCACATTCGGAAAAACACAAAGTTCAGGGCACCATTTAAAATGCAAGACCTGGAGCTTGTCATGATATGCAATCGACTCATGGGCTTCTACCAAGTTTTTGCAATTCCAGAGTTTCAATTCTTCGAGATTTGGAGTATATGAGATGTTGGGTGTACTAACAAGCGACTCGCAATCACACAATTTAATGTACCTCAATTGTTCGAAGTCCTGCAAAAACAACAAAACCAACTACCATAAACATTCTAAAAGGGAAAGAAGGGTATTTGAATAATGCCGTTGCCACTTTTAATGATTTTCATCCTTAAATCAAGGAGCATCATTGGATCAGGCAAGTTGGAACCTACTATTTAGAGGTCTAAGCAAATTTCTTAACCTATTAATAACTAAATTTCTTAACCTATTAATAATCAAAGTTACTATATATATCGTATTGAAAAATTACTAAACCCTTAGAAATTTACTAGTAAATACAATTTTTTATGTATATATAGTAAAGCTTACACTCACGAGCGAGTTTTACCTAACAATTTAATTTTTATGATCACATCAGTGAATAAGAGATAACCCTTATCATTTCATTTTTAGATATTATTTTAAAGAGTTATATAATATATATACACACACACACAATATTAAAAAGAATTCACAAATAAATTTTTAGACAATCATCAAAACAGTTAGAGATAACATGATACTTCATACTCGACCAATAAAAGATATATCATGATTATTAGAAAATCACACGTTGGTTTTACAAACAAAGAAATAATATATATCAAACAAAAACAAATCCTAGCATTTAATAACATCCTACCATTTGATGTTTGATACATTAAATATTACACGATTCTTTTCATATATATATTTCAGATAATTACATTTCATACTTAAGAATTGCACGTTAACAAACATGGAAAAAAATTAAGGGCTAGTTAGTTTAAATTTCTAAATTACCCCGATATTATCAAAGACAATTCCTATTACTTTATAGTTGATGGATATAATTTATATCACCTTATAATTGGTGACAATTCCTAGTGGCATGCCCCTATAGGATCACTTATATCGAATTAGTTGTACACGCATTACTAGCAAGATGCTTAATAAATATTTAATTACGTACTTAGAAATGCTGCTCCTTTAGAACTGATTTGAGCAAATGATGATGCATTTATTTACAGGACGGTGCAAGACAAATCCCACCCTTTACAATATACATTGGATAAGCCTCCATGACTTGGAGACTACGTGGCCTCTAAGGTTATTTTGAATGTGAGATATTGTGATCAATATATCTGACCAACCACGTTTAAATCAAATGCTTGACCATTCAACTAGCTATTCCTTGGATGTTTTTACTTTCGTATATATGTCAACGGGTTGGTACGTCATGTTTCCGTTTCCTTTTATTTGACCATTATACAACTCTTTTTTGCATATAAAAAATGTCTATATGTAAACTAGTGACATAGAATTAGGCGAAATAGCTTATACCATCATATTTGCATTTTGAATTTCTTTCCTGGGTAGATTTGATTTTGAAATAAAACTACATCAATAGTTTGAGATGTTAGGTTTAGAAAGTATTTGTCCTTCTATATATAATAAAAACCTTCTTCTCGTGAGGGATTTTAACCTCTTTTTTATTCCTTCCATCCATGATCTTCAATTGCTTATTTTACAAATTTAATACCCATGGACAAACACACAAAATCGGTCATTTTATTTTATCTCTCACATATTTCAATATATTAAAAATTGAACTTACTCATGATTCAATGGCCTTCATAAGAAAATTCAAATTTTCTTTTTTTGCCTATAATAATAGAATTTCTTTGTGTTGTGTATTTTACCCGTAAAATGTTTCCATTCCAGATTTCTTATAAAGATGTTTCACTTAATTTTTCGATGCCAATTATGCAGCACGCTATTTCCAATGCAAGTAGTTAAGGACATTCTGGAAGAAAATAGAGTAATGGTTTCTAAAACAGAGGAACACCATTTCCTCAAGGATACTAGTGCATATTATACGCAAATGCCCATACAAATGAAGTAGATAATAAAAAGGTCTATGTAGATAAATGCTCACCTCACATAGTTTTACGACTCTTGTGATACAATTCCTCATATCCAGTCTTACTAATTTCTTCGAACCAAGAGAAAAATGTGGATTCCAAGGACCATATCCAGCCCATTCAATCCATCTTAGCTCATTTGGAAGCCATATAGGGCCTTGGAAAGAATTATACACATTGCGCACAATGAGCAATCTCAACCTTCTCATTTTTGTAAAAGCATTCGGATGGATACTTAGCTCTTTCCGCTCAAGTGGCTCCAACACTATGGCTTTTATAGCGCAATCTCCCTGTATATACAAGACTATATTTAGAATATGGATTTTTGGTAAATAGAGTCAGAGAAGGAGCAGAATTTTGATGGGATTTGCAATCTTACCTCATCGCTTGACAAAGCATCGAAAACATCATCATACCGCCATAGTCTACTACGTCTCTTGGGATTATCTCGGCATTCTTGGTTCACAATTTCCATACCCATGGATTGAATCAAGTCGTGCATTTTTATGATATACTCATTTTTTTATCAAAGACCTCTCAATGAGAACTTTTAATCCTATTGTTGTTGCAAGATCACAACTATCGAGAACTTCCTCTATGTAATTACTATTCCTCCCCTTAAAGAAGCAGGCGATGTCGAGAAAAATCTCTTTCTCATTTTCCTCAAGTCCATCATAACTTATTTTGAGCACATCATTGATTTTACTGTTAGGAACTCTGGAAAGTTTCTTTAGTGTACTTTCCCATTCATGTTCTCCTCTACCACACAAGAAGGAACCCAACACCTCAAGTGCTAAAGGAAGTCCTTTAGCATGCTTCAGAATACTATCCACTAGATCTGTCCTAATCTCTAATTTTGAGTGTGTCGGAAAAGCATGCTTACTTAGTAACTCAAGAGCTTCACTATTATCCAGTTCTTTAACTTCACACACAAGATCTTGATTTATCCCATGAACAGTCAACAAATGTTTATCTCTTGTAGTAACAATGATCCAACTCCCATTACCAAACCACTTACATTCTCTTGCTAAAGCATTTAATTGGCACAAGTCATCCACATCGTCTAGAATAAGAAGAACTTTTTTGTGATGAAGTCTATGTTGTATTATATTAATACCTTCATCAACATTGGACACTTCTAATCTTTGTTGCAGTGGTAATATATCCTTTAGTAATTGTTCTTGCAAAGTAACTAGACCCATGTGACCTTTTGAAGTTTCTCGAACATTTGCTAAAAAACATGAACCCTCAAATTGTCTAATAGTATCATTGTAAAGGGCTTTTGCTAAGGTTGTCTTGCCTATGCCTCCTAGTCCCCATAATCCCATCATAACAACATCATCATTGGAGTTAGCATTCAACATCAATTTTAGCTTAACCACTCGGGACTCTATCCCAACTGGACGCTTGGCAAGATGCAAAGGTACTAGGTCTACAAAAGCGGAGATCTTCTCCACAATGCTTTGTATAAGCTTTGATTCATCTCTGACAAAAGTGAAAAAAGAAGTTGTAACATCATTTTAGTGACTTGAATAAGCAAATAAAGAGCAATCACTAGCTAATGATGACAAAGTAGTGCGTCAAATTCTCACAAAATCATAGAAAAACCAAAATGTACGCCGATGTAGTCGAGTAAGAACTCCAAGAGCTCCACACCATTCAAAACAAGTTCAAGCTTCCACTTTTAGTCATCCAAGTGATTCATGTTCTTTTAATTTATGCACAATAATTTACTTATTTTATTTTTTGACTGCAATGGGGTTTATTTAAACAGTTGATCAAGCTTTTTAGGAACCATGCTCAAAATTTCGAAACTATTCAAGACCCCGAAGCACGATGTCATTACCTTATATGGCCTATGCACATAACTATCATGTATCAAGCATGCAAACTTTCTTTCGACCAAAAAAACAAAAAAGAAGCATGCAACTTTCTTACTCCTTCCAAATAAACGGGGTAAGTGCAATAACGCCACTTAACATTTTGTCCATGGGTCGATCAAGTTTTTTAACATTTTATACTTACAATCATGTGTGTGTCGAATCATTTTTTTTTATATAGTCTTTATACTCATTTGTAAAGATTAGTTTCTTACACAAAATATAAATTCCATTCAACTTACCCATCATTGAAATGCCACCCGGATAAGCTACCAGCGTCAAAAAGAGCTTTCTTCCATTTTCTCACTTCCTCCGAATCCTTCCCGAATTTGCACTCGTGCTTAGCCAGAGCTCTCTCATAACTCTTTCTCCCCCCTCTCACTTCGTTTGGGTCCACTTTATAAAACACCGGTAGAACAATGAGATCCGTTTGCTCCTTGCACTCCATAATCTTCACCACCTCTTCCAAGCACCATTTTGAGGAAGCATAATTCTCCGAAAAAATGATAATCGCGATGCGCGATTGCTCAATGGCCTTCATGAGTACTGGCGATATTTGGTCACCCTTCTCCAGTTTCTCTCTATCCTGGAAAGTGTCTATTCCATTCTGGACTAATGCTTTGTAGAGATGACTGAGGAAGTTGTTACGCACATCCGTGCCTCTGAAACTCAAGAAGACGTCGTGAATCCTTTTGCGTTTCCTTGAAGAATCCATTGTATGATGGAGTACAACAACGAGCAACAACTATTAGCTTAAGATTTGCTAGAGTGTTTTCAGGTACTTCGTTCACCACTAGATTGATCTTCTTGTTGATTTATTCTTATAGCAGACGACAAAGATACACGACTTTTTTTTAGTACTTTGGCAAATGATGTGCTTTAGGATGGACCAAGACATTTAAAGGTGTGAACACAAGGACTTTTTTTCATAGAGCACTATGTGCCACCACATTATTCAGATTATCTTATTGACTCAAGCTTTACTGTGGCCGACAAAATCATTGCATAGATGGAGAAACAACTCTAGGGGATGGATTCTCATAATCTAGGTCATAGGCTCACCCGTGAAAACAACTTTGGTGGTCTTCCTCAAAATTTCATCCCCAACTTCGAAGTAGTTGTTTTTTCCTTGCTAAATGATAATTTAACACATGAGCACTCAAGAAATACATAATTACACACACAATTGAGTGTACTGGCAAAAAATAATATCATATCTATTACTAATAGTAGAACTTTGGAAAAGCATGGTGCTTAAAAATGAACCAAGATATCTAATTAGTGTGAACACATGGATTCTTGTGATCTGGTTGTAGGCTTACTAATTAGAAGAACTTCGTTGGCTTCCTCGAAATGGCATCCCAACCTCTAAGTGGCTTCTTCTTTACTAATCAGTAAGTTAGCGTGACTTCTCAAACAAAATATAATAAATATGACCACAATTCATTCCCATAATTCAATAATCACAATATTCCTCACTAAATGTTAAAAGAATCTGTTTTTCAAAGTATATACCTCCAACCTTGCTTTGATGCATAAATTTTTGCTTGGAAACTAGTCATTTATTTCATGAGAAAATTAAGAATTGAGCTCATTCATAGCAATCTTATTGGATCCTTAAAAAAAAAATCATTTGCTTAGCTTAATCCCTCACTCGCATCTTTCGTTGCATTTCTCTTCATTCGGACAACATCAATATTTAGGCACAATGCATCTAAATTAAACAAGGCTTGTCTGCGTCCAATAAAACAAGGGTTCGGCAATAAAGTTCTTCATTTTAATTTGCTCAATGGACCGCTCAACATGCGAGATGAACTAGAATTGACAACTCCAAAATCGTGGTAGTTATTGGACACAACTCCAAGATGGTGGAATTGGTCCTAACCCCTTACTGTAGAGTTAGATATGATTCGGACAAGGTGGATCACGACGCCACAAATTATGGAAGTTTGGATCAAAGACCTTCAAGATGAGGATTAGATGAGTCGAGACTGACCAAGAGAGGGGACTGTTACGGTAATAGACACTCATAGAGGGACCTTCGGTTGATGGCCAAAAACACAGAGCAAACCAGATGATCTGGAATTTCAAAAGATTGATTCAGTCAATTGAGCTGGCCAGGGATGAGATAAGAGGAGGGATACAGGAAGTGGGTCATTTGGCGACTGATTAAGGAAAATCTGTCCGTGAGCTTTGGAGACAGAATGAGAAAAGGATTCGGTGGTTATTCTTTTGAAAAAAGGAGATAAATGTGAGAGATGGGGCCCTTTGAAAAAGTAAAACCTATCGTGAGCTTCAAGTGCGGAATGGCTTTCGGTGATGCAGAAAGAGAGAATTGAGCGTGAGTTGGAAAGTGATGGAAAATCGGAATCAGACAAGATTCGAAAGTGGTGGGGGGAAGAAAAAGCTGGAGAGTCAAAAAGTTGTAGGATTCGGTGATCTTGAGGAGGAACAAGAAGCCAGCGACGCACGCAAGGGTACTACAATTCACGCACTCTGCTATCCGCTCAGCATGGTAAAGCCTGCTGATTCCTTCCCTTTCTTGTTCATGTTTCATTTGATCAGAATCAAATTCCATGTTTGCCACTCTTGCGATTTATTTGCAAAGTCCTAAAGCCATGCATGTGTGAATACTAAGGTGTTCGTGTGAAGTAGAGTTCGGAATTTCCATGATCATTTCTAAATTCCACGATTCATTTCCCACTCTATTTTGATCCAAAATTCACTATGTGTTAAACCTCTTTTAATAATAAACATTTCATTGCACCGTTCACAATTATCTAGATATATATATTGAGGAACTAAAACATAGAAATTACATATTGAACTTAAAATCACACTAAGTTCTTGTTGTGGTATAGAATATTACCATCATATCGAATTTATTAAAAATCATTTCAACATCTTCCTTATGTGTTATAGTATTTGTACTCTTTGTTGTAGGATTTGTCTTTAATATATTAGTGTTTGTGAGGGATTTGCGGTCTTAGAAAAGGAAGCATTATGTATTCCCATATTGCACATGTCAAGCAATCAAGCTGGTGTACAAGCTTTGTGAAAGTTTTAGGCTTCGGTCATATTCAAAATATATGATATAATAAAAATTTATGTATTGGTTAAGAAAATCTCTTTAAAGTTGTCTCTGTATGTGGTGTGTAAATAGTTTATATTTGCTTTATCACATAACTCACATCTTTTGGAGATTAAAATTCCACATAATAAAAGTATTGTGGACTGATATAGAAATTGGTATAGCTAGATTATTAAGCATACATAATGTCTGATGTTGAATTATGTGAATAAATATGTTGACAACTTGTAGTTTTTACTCCTTTTTATATTTAAATTCTCCATTCTCAATCATATAAATGTAATGGGCAAGAAGATAAATCAGACTTGCACAAAGTGACCCGTGTTCATGTTTTATATATGGATGTGTCGTTTCAACCAATTTATGAACTTAGTGAGCCAGCAATAGCTCATCCAGAATTGTTTGTTTTTTCATGAGAAAATGCTAGATGCTTTCAAAGCATCATGTCATCAACCACCTACTCCAATAATTCAGTCTGTTTCCGCATGCTTTTCCCCACTGCAATTATTCGGTCTGTTTCTGCACGCATTTCCCCACTGCAATTATTCCATCTTCGTCTTCTGCACTCCAAGTCCTAGGTGTTTTTCACGACCAAAGTCCAATCTTGGAGGTTGTTGCGTCTAATAAGTAAGAACTTATTAAATTAAAAGTATATATATGGTAAACTAAATCTGAATATGAAAAGTTGAAGAGATTTTTATGAAGTCCACTGTTTTTAATGGTTCAAATTCAATTTAGTTTATACACTAAGTTCACTCAATAATTTCTTTTAGATAGATCATCGTGCCACTACTTCTTAACTGTCCTTTTGACAATTCAATGGAAATAATATCACTTATCTAATCTTGATATGCTAAATATCCTCTGTTGAAAAGATGGATATTGCATAAGGCCACCTTATTTGATATGTATGATCCAGTCATCCTTTGTAAATCGAATTCATTAAATGAATTTGTGAAATGAGAGGGATCATCATAATGTTGCAAGTGGATAAGATTTTTGGCCCTATTCCTAACCCCTCAATCACAGTAGATGATCTTGTGGGCAAAGAATGAGTTCTAATTCTCGTGATCTATTTTTGGGTGTGAGAGGACTTTGCTTAGGAGAGCACCACAAAATTAAACTTAACCATGGAATAAATTCTCAACCTCAAATTTCTTGTCATCAAATCCAAGTCAAGCTCGAACATTTTGAGTGTATTATCGGTCCCGCTATGCACTGAGCAAAGGTTTATTCACCATGAGACAAGGCATCTTTTTTTTCTCTTAGCACCAAAAGAAAACAAGAGTGATAACTTTAAAGTCAAGTCTATGAAATTTTTTCCAAAGTATACCATGAGACAGCATCTTCTTTTTCTCTTAGCACCAAAAGAAAACAAGAGTGACAACTTTTAAGTCAAGTTTATGAATTTTTTTTCCGAAGTGGACCATGAGACAAGGCAACAAGGCATCTTCTTTTTCTCTTAGCACCAAAAGAAAACAAGAGCGACGACTTTTAAGTCAAGCCTATGAAATTTTTCCAAAGTGGACCATGAGACAAGGCATCTTTCTTTTCTCTTAGCACCAAAAGAAAACAAGAGTGACGACTTTTGAGTCAAGCCTATAAATTTTTCCAAAGTGGAGAGAAAAAGTTGCCGGCCTTACTAGTTAGAGGTACAACGATGCCGCGGGATAGTCATGAAGAATGTTGATGCCTAGAAGACAATCAAGATGTCACCTTATGACATGGGCTACTTCTAACTTGTTTCTTCCTTATACGTGACGATACACCATCATGTTTAACATGAAATTTCTCATTCTTCACTATAAAATGCCCTAAACCTATTATTTGATAGTTAATATGACAAAGGAAGAACTATAGCTTTAGTCTCTCTAATATCGATGTATTTATTAACTCTCACCCTTCACCTTGCATTGAAGTCCCTTAACATTGGTCGAATCTCCTCTCACACGTTCTCTATTTCATTCATCCGGATAATGGTATTACTTGGGTGCAACACTAACCCTCTCTAGCCATACGTGCGAACTTCAAGATAAGGTCGTTTATAATCACCGGTTCCAATTGATTGATATTACCGTAAGTAAAACTTATCCTCTATCGCGAAAAGAATCACGTGAGAACTTCGGGACAAGCTCCTCAACAATAATCCGTCTCTCCCCCCTTCCAAAACCATATATGGAAGCCATCTTATAGATTCTCTTGGCAAAAGAATTGTGTAAGAGCATCGGGACAAGTCCTCTACAATCAAGGTCTCTGGCCCACCCAAAACCGTATTTGGAAATCATTGTATAAATCAAGTAATCTTGTATCTTAATTATCACGAAGAAATGAGAACAAAGAAAAAGAGACTGTGGGTTTATAAAATATTTTACAAAATCAACCTATCCCGAATTGATGTCAGGATTATAATACCTCTTTCTTAAGTTAGTGGCGTAACTATAAGGCTACTTGCATAAATTTTTTTTCACACCGATAATGTATGCTATAATCATCAAAAGAAAATTCTAAAAATGCATATTGTCATCAAATCCAAGTCGAGTTTGAACGTTTTGAGCATATCATCAATCCTAATGCCCACTTAACAGTGCTTCTTCCACCATGAGACATGGCATCTTCCTTTTCTCTTAGTACCATCAAGAAAGAAGAGTAACGACTTTTAAGTCAATCCTATAAAAATTTTCCAAAGTGGAGGGAAAAAGTTGCCAACTTTACTAGTTAGTGGAATGATGCTTTGAGATAGTCATGAAGATTGTGAACAACCAGGAAACGACTGGGAGACAACACTTCCAGCTTTGTCATGATGAAAAGGTTAGGCTATCAATAGTGAGGAAAAGCATTAGCCCCAAGCCAGATCTATAAAGTTATACACTCAAAAGTTCATTGTCATGGACTCATGGTGGCCTTCAATTACTTTTGCATTCTTTAGTGTTTGCCTTACGCGAGGGTTAAACTTTTCTCAATGGATACAAGTACTCCTCTCTGTGCAATTATTGTTGAAGGCACCTCATTTTTTACCAATGTTTGACCACGCAATCTATTCTCGGATAGCACTTGCTCCAATAGAAAATTTCTTGGTTTCAAATGCGTCAAAGCCTAGAGTGCTGAAAAAAAAAGTTCGTCGAAATTATGATCAGTTGGTGTAATTGGGTTGTGCTTTGCAAGAACAACAACGCCCAATTTGCCCACATCAAACGGCTGGATCACAAATATCATGACATTAAATCACAGCTGTCCGATCTTGAGAGTGTCAAGAAAATTGTGATTTCCCATATTAAGCGATGAATTCAGGTATATTTAGTCACAACTAATGCCTTGAGAATTAGGTTGGTCAGAATTTTAACGAGAAATATATTGTGACCTTTCACCATGACCATTCTTTTAACCAAGTTTGCGGAAATTCATAATCCCGACATTTTTCCAAATGTCGGACATAAATTCAGGTCATGAGCTTTCCGTGAACATGAATAACGGGTGAATTGGCCGGAAGAGAAATCAAGGTCAAAGTTCGGACAAATATAAAAATAAAATAAGTGATTTCTCAAAAAGAATGGAAAATTTGTTCCAGGTGGTGGCATTCCTAACAAGCAAATGCGCATGGCGTTTGCAGCGCCAGGCCCACGCCCCCACTGAGGGCCCTGTACAATATCTCAATGACGGTGTGCAGTGGCCCAATGGCCTTCAGTAAGGCCCGAGGTCCCTTACGCATCATTTCCCTTGCTGACTTCCGATTTCTCCGTTTAAATACGGGGTCAAATGCTTATTTTTTCAAGGTAAATCATGTCAATAAGACTCCTTATGTATTTTGAAGATACACACACATATATGTATGTATGTATGTATGTATTGTGTGTTTGTGCATGTGGACGAATTATCCTCTACATCTATAAGTTTATATGTATATAATGTTAACACCATGATGTTTGTGCATATACATCATTTCCCTTGCTTACTTCCGTTTTTTCCATTTAAATAGGGGGTCAAATGCTCATTTTTTCAAGGTAAATTATGTCAATAAGACTCCTTATGTATTTTGAAAATACACACACATATATATTTGTATGCATATGTATGTATGTATGTATGTATGTATGTATGTATGTATGTATTGTGTGTTTGTGCACGTGGACGAATTGTCCTCTACATCTGCAAGTTTATATGCATATAATGTTAAGACCATGATGTTTTTGCTATTGAAGAATTTTCTTATTTCGCATGTAGAGAACAAGATACTGAGTGGAAATTGTTAGACTTGAAAGAACCTTTAGATTTTGGTGAACAAGCAAGGGACATGGGATCATCGAGGTGTTTAGACGGGACAAATAAATGGAGAACAACTTCAATAATATGAATGCATTAATATACTTGGAAAGACCTAAGTGTAGAAGGTGAATAGATTTAGATTAGGCGAAATCACCAAGTTTTGATGTTTTGCGTTTAAAGGAAGATTACATTGTGGATGGAGTGAACAATAATCCAAGTACTTGGAAACGAAGACCTAGCTTTAAATAGATTTAATTCAAATTCCAATTATTTTAGGCCTTGAAATCCACAAACAGATGGTGTGAAAAAGTCAGATGGGGTTATATATTTTTTACTAAGTATAAGGAGGATCACATAGCTTCATAGAGATAGTTTGATCTATTTTGGGCAAGATTTATTAACTAACCCCATGTAAATGTTCCGAGTTAAGTAGAACCCTCCTAGAAGGCTAGAAAGCATGACTAAGGCCATTTGTGCCCTATGCAAGGGTAGGCACACCCTAGGCTTTGGTTAGCAATGAGAGGGCGCTGCGAAATGCTGACCTGTCTTTGGCGAAGGGGCCATTGGCCCCTATACCTATGCATAGAGTTTTCATTCAATGTCTTATTGACTCCACTTTTTCGTCCATATGAAGCTCAAGACTCAGATTGGATTTCCGAAAATGAAGCCAAATAGGTGGTTGTAGTGGAAAGTTAAGATATTCTCGTTGTTCAAAATCCACTCGATGGGATTCTTGGGGCTTAAGAAAACTTGTGACTCAATTTTAAGATGAAATTAATCAATCCGGTCGACTCACAATATTCTTGACAACTCATGATCGGGCAACTATGGTTAAAAGTTGCGATATCTTGAGCACTGGCCATTCAACTTTAGCAAATTGGATATTATTGGAAAATTGTTAGCGAGTACGATCTAATTATACACTTGGATGGAATTTTTAACTAATTCTCAGTCAAATTTTGTCGAACGTTTTGCTAAACAATTAGGTGTCTACCAGCATTTTGAAAATAATGGAAAAATATTTGAAAACTAGGTTTTGATAAAACCGACTCCATATCTCGATCATTTGCAACATGCTTTGAATAGTATTGCTTATGGGCACTCATCCATGTTATGTCGTGAAACTTACCGTAAATTGGACACCTGAATATTAATTTGTTCTGGTATTATCTATCCTAAATGTAGGACCAATGCATGTCATTTTTATTTAAGCCATGAATAATACGTACACATTTGCACCCGTCATGAATTAGCTAGTTGCACGTCATGCATTGTATTTTTCTTTCATAATTAGATGAGTTCCTCTAGAAAAAAATGACTGACAATTATCAGTTTCCATTCAATCTTAAACATATTTCATGTTTAGGTCACGGTGGAGGGCGATTCAATTTTTGATCAGTGTAAAAGTAATTCCCGAGTTCAATCTTCAAACACCCACGAACAACAAGCTGACGAAACAAAAATCTACTTCCACCGTCATTAACAACTACCCCTCGAAGCAGCTAAGTAATACCTAAACTATTAAGGTGTGGTTCATACTCCCTGTCAATAAAAAGTCACGCAGGTCTCGCTTGTAGGGTGCAAAGACCCTGCGACGCCAATGGACTTTTATAATTTGGACCCATATTAAGCTTGGATCTATGAATAATTACTATATATATATATATATATATATATATATATATATATATATATATATATAATCTTTTTCTCATATAATTAAAAGTTATAACAAAGAGGTGAGATGTACTAATTATAATGGAATAATATGCTGGATGTAACCCCAGTTTAAAAGTAAATCAGGATAAATCTTGTATCTAGATTTCTCTTTCTTGCCTTTACTATCGATTTTGTAGTGTTTGTGCGCCTAATCTTACCATAAACTAGCATTTGATATTCGGCATTTTGTTGATATATTCTATATTATAACTTGTGCGGGCATTTGAACAGTTGTAAAACCATTTGACTCGAGATATTAATCAATATGAAAGTGTATGTTACTCTCTGTGTTGAACTCAGAAAATTTTTGTTGCCGTGCTATTCTGGTTTCTATTTCAATTTGTCTACCATCTTTTGACATGCTGAGTTATATTGTTCCTTTTAAATTACGGTCGGATGCATACAAACAGGATAGTATCATGTCAAACTGCATATCCAACAACTCATGGCACAACGAATTTCTCTGTAAATGGCGATATGGAATTTTGTGAATTCCATGTCATTGTTCATATTCCGGCTATATTTTGAGAACTTGATTGTGACTACTTAATTTTTTTATTAATCTATCAAATCCGAAAAGGTTTCCAACGAGAGGGTCGGAGTGCATTTTCAAAATGCAGGGGGTTTCCGGGTAACTTTGATAAAATTCCCGCGGGGGGAAGGGGGGAGGGGGAGGCGGGGTTTGTCCAAGTAATCTACCCTAGAATCAATATCTCTATAGGAAAATAGGTCTTGATTAAGAATTTTTTTTACGAGAGGGTCGGAGTGCATTTGAAGAAATGTTATTAATTTGTGGCAGCAGAGTTTACGGATCTATACATAAACTTTTTATCCCTACCCGGGGCTTGATTGCAATTTCAAGAAATTGAAGCTAGGGTTAAACTCACCCATGTCAGGAATACAGTTCCCGCTTCTCTTTTTATTTTTATTTTCTCCATTTAATTTTTGCATTCGAGAGTAAAGTTCCTATTTTGACTTATGTATAACTTGTTATTAACACAGCAATGGGATTTTTCATATTTCTTGAAAAAAAAAATTGCATCCTAATTTACCGCATATAGAGGAACAACAGAGTTAAGGATGGGCCCATGGCCCAGCTTATAAAAACACTAGACACTTTCTACAGCGTGGGACTAGCCCATGCAGTTACATCTTGACATTATATCTCTAGTCTTTATGTACAATAAAGCAAACCCAATTATTTTCTACGTGGCGTTATATCTCTAATCACTTTGTACAATAAAGTCATCATTTAAGGCAACACAATCACGGATTGGTGAATGGCTGATGCCAAATTGATGTCACAAGACCCACGGTCATCAAGGAGGAGTTGAAAAAAGGTCAGTAGTAAGCGAAGATTAGAGAAAAGTCAAATCGGAAGATATGGCAAATATTATAACCGCTTATGATAAGAACATGTAGGTAAGGACCATCGACATCAAGCGTGTGGCATCCTAGAATTTAAGGGCATGTCCTAAGGTGCCCTAGAGCTTTTAAATAGGTAATGAATTTACCTATTTGGTTGTGTTTTAATTTTTGTTCTCTCTTAAGGCATTGTGCCTTGTGCTTTGTTTGTTTTTAATTTAAATTGAGCTATAAGATAATTATTAAAGATAAGGTTTTATGTTGCCATGCTTGTTATGGATTGTTTGTTATAGATTTAATATTATAGAATTTTAATTAGGTGAAATTAATTGTTTGTTTTAATTAATAAAGAAAAGGGAGTGGATTGGGCCTTAGGCCCAATAGCATGGACTTAGGCCCATGGTTGGAGGGCCTAAGGGTGGGCCGTGTGGGCCAAGCCCATGAGGCCCAATGGGCCTTGTGTGGCCGTGCGAAGTGGAGTGAGGGAGAGGGTTTGCATGCCCCTCCCCAAGTGTCCTAGTGTGTATGCCACTTGGCATACATGCTTAGGGTCTTCTTAGAAATGATTAGGGGAGAAGAAGAAAAGAGGAAAGAAAGGGAGAGGAAGAGAGAGAGAGTGCCGTGCGAGAGAAAGGAAAGAGAGGGAGAGAAAGAGAGAAAGAGAGGAAGAGAGAAAGGAGAAGGAGGAAGGAGGGTGTCGCGCGAGAGGAGAGGGAGAAGGGAACCGCCGTCCACCGCCGCACGCCGCCGCCGTCCGCCGCCGTTCCCGTGTGTTTTCTTGGCTAGAGGCAAGTTAGGATCCATCTCCTTTCCTTGCTTGTGTGTTTGCATGTTGGATTTTGTTAGTTTAAAGCTACGAAAATAGAGTGAGAATGCTTGGACGTTGAGAATACATGCTGTTTTCGCATGATCCAGTGAAGTCAGAAACTTGTGAGGGCTTGCATGTGTGTTTGGAGTTCGATTTTGGCTTGGATCTCTTCATGAAAGTTGTAGCTAACATCTTGAACTATAACATACTGAAATTTCGTGAAAAATGATGGAGATTTGAGGGGTCTAAACCTCATATTTCGGAGACCCCAGATCTGGAACTATTTTTCTGACCTTGAGGTGAGTTCGTGGTTTGCATGTTGGTTTTTACTAAGAATATCTCTTCGACTTCTTCATGAAACTTGTAGATCACATATTAAGGATGAACATACTCAAATTTGAAGCAAAAATAACAAGTTTAGGATAGGTAACTAACCTGACCTTGAAGACGATGAAACTGGAGTCGCGATGTGGGTTACCAGAAACTTTGTGGGATCATTTGAAGGTCTTCCTTTGGTAGTTTGGCTTAAGTCTCTTCACGAAAGTTGTAGAGTATCCTTAGGAGTATAACATATCCAAAACTCAGAGAAAACGAAGAAATGTAAGTAGGTCAAATCTGCATATTTCGGACATAGTGTTCTGTGTATTTCGGTGACTTAACCAGGAGCTTCGTGAGTCTGCAGAAAATTATCTAAAACGAATTTGACTTAGTTTCCTTCTTGAAAAGTATAGTTTAATGTCTTAACTACATCCTGGTAAAATTTTATAATTTTCTGAGGTCATATGAGTATTTTAATCGACTTACCAAGAAAATTGTACGTTCTGCCCTTATCCGAAAACGTGCATTGAAGTGGTGGAAAAGTGGTTTTCTATGTGGAAATTGTTTTGCCATGTGTTTTCTGCATATTTTTCCATTTTATTATATTTGGATATTATATGCCTTAATTTCATGATTTTAGGATTTATGTGATTATTTAATTAATTTCAATTTGGAATAAATTGGATTTTTGTATAATTCAAAATGCATGTGGTAAGTAAAAATCCCACAAGGATTTAATCTATATTAGCAATTGCACCTATTGCATGTATGTGTAGATGCTTAATTTATGCATGCACAAGTACTAAGGTAATCCTGTTTTGTCATGACATCATATACATGATAAATTGAAAAGTAATTGGCAATGTGATCCATGGTAATGGTTGGAGGGGGGAAGCGTTGGCCGGAATGTATAGAGAGATACATGGCCGGATACCCTGGGAGTGTCAGGATGCCTGGAATGAGATGGGTGCCGGAAGCCTCGGAGGTCTTTGCCCGAGGGGATACCTCGTGATGCCAGTTGGGATGCGAGATGCCTGGAGCGTTGGGGTTGCCGGATGTTCGGTGGCCATGATTGGCATAATTCCGGAAGGTTTTTCTCGTGAGACCCGAGTGAGGGTGCGAGCGTATAATATGGGATGGATGATCCCGAGGAAGGAAAAATGTGATGATCAATTGGGATTTTCAAAGTGGAAATTGACATGCATGATGTGGCATGATGTGGCATGATGTGGCATGATGTGGCATGATGATGACATGCATGTGTGGCATGATAATATGATAATGACATGCATGTATGAAATTATATAGTGATGATGTATATACATGATGTGACATGGTGATGACATGTGCATACATGATATGACATGGTGATGACATGTGCATACATGATATGACATGGTGATGACATGTGTATACATGATATGACATAGTGATGACATGTGTATACATGATATGACATGAAAATACGATGATATGTATGAATTATATGATATGATGATGTATGTTGGCATGTGCCTGGCTTTGAGGTAAGTATATTGGATTGCATATGTGGCATGTATATTGTGATTGTTTAAATGCATCGATTGGTGTTTGGATTCCTTTTCTTGTTGAGTGGTTGTACTCACCCCTTCGGGGACCTAACATTTCAGATTAGTGCGATGCCTCTCCCTGTTGTTTCACGGGGAGTGTTCTACGGCCTACCATCTGATGTGGAGGTCGAAGTGACCGAGATCGACTGTCCCACCCTGCCGGGACTAACCTTTTTGCGTGTTCGCGCGATCACATCGTATGACGTGGGCTTATCTGGAGGCCCAGTCATCCAGGAGTACATCTCTGTCCACATCCGCCGCAACGGTGTGATGATGGGGATGCTGCCACCTCCACCGCCCGACGCACCGGGTTGGGTGTGACGACCTGCACACGTGGAGTGGGGGTTAGCAACTTTTTGGATGGCCGCCACTAGTAAATCGAAGGGGGATCGTTACACGTCGCACTCTTAGGGTCGTGTGTCTTTTTGAAGAGTGAAGGCCGAGCATAGATGAGTCTTGGCCTATCCTTTTTGTACCGACCTGTGTAGCCCTTCGTAATTATAAGTGTAAATAAAAGTGGTTCGGCCTCGTGCTTTCATTAAATCAAAGATAGTCGGTGTGTATTGTGTTGGCGTGAGGGAAGCGAAGTGTTGGTGAGAACTGCCTCTTAATTTCCGCTGAGCTGCGCAAAATCCTTAAAACCTTTTTAAAGGAAAAGAAAAGAAAAGAAAAAAATTTTACGCCTAAGCGTTGGCTTGAAGCTTTCTTTTATCGTGGTATAATTTGTTTTGGTTTTGGTTTCTTTCGCTTGCGGTTTCATTTCTGTGGCGACCCTACCGGGTGTCGGGGGTGCCACAAAGCGGGTGAGTTGTAATCTATAATTTAAAGATAACAGTACAATGACAGTTATATTTTATACAAGCCTATATAAGGCCAAGAGGCATTGATTGTCAAGGATCCACAACCAATAACACGTGTATAATTTTTATCCAATTCCTGTTTTCAAATTTATCGATTTGCTCATTTTTATTCTTTAAATTGTCTTAATTCACTTTCCTTATCATTAGTAATCCTTATTACGCAAATCTCCTATTAGAATTATCACAAAGCCTGATTCGTATTAAAAGTTAAAAATCAATTGCTGAAAGGTATTTCGTCAATGATCCTATTTTGGCAAAACACGATACTACTGGTCAAAACTTTAAAATGGAGTTCCAAGAAGTGAACTTTGGGTAAATTGAAAGCAGACACGGGGAAGTGGATCAACACGTGCAAACCCCAAGCCTGTTGATCACAGGTACAAGACAAAGATATCTAGTGTCGTGCTATTCTTAGCAGCTGCAAAACTGCTACGCTAGTTCTCTCCAAATTAGATCACAGGTATACGATATGAAGGGAAAAAAAGCATTAACGAAGGCCGAATGATGGCGATTCAGGTCGTACAGAGAGGCAAGGCAAGAGGTGCACAAAAAAGAAAAAAAAAATTCTTCATTCGCTTGTGAAATTGCATTATGCGAGTTTGTAAATTGTCCGGCGCATCGCGCGAGCTTAAGAAGCTAGTTGTAGTAGTAATATCAAGATCCTTCAAATTCTGGTCACGAGTTTGAGGTAAATTTATGTACTCTCTTGAATATCGATAGGCTTGCCAATTGCAAAAGTACATAAAAGAAAATGAATACGATTTAAGGAATAGGGAGAGTTTAGAAGTCGATCAGAAGAGAAGCCCATGAACTCCTTAAAAGATCGCACGTGCCTTAAAATTCACAACCGATCTTAGAAAAATCTAAGGAACTATAAAGATAAATAGGAATCAGTTTTATCTGCATCTTAGACATACAAGCCTCTACATAGAAAGGAGAGAGAAGAAGAGAGAAGGGCAAGAAGAACAAGTCAACAATTCCTCCAAATTCTAACACCGCTACAGGTCAATCACACCATAAATATCCATGTAGATTAGGCATCGAAATAGTAAAAATCCTTTCCAGGAAACGTCAGGAAATATAATATCAGATAAGAAACTATTAAATAAATATTTTCTCATTAAATCGTACCTCCCTTTATGGGGGATTTAAATGAATTCCATAAGCTTAAGACAATAACTTCAGTTTCCACAAATGTCATGTCTAGGGTCGAAGAATATATATGAACCTAGGGAAAACTATGTATTTGATTCCTGTCAAGATTCATTGAAAGCGGAATACTTATTAGTCCCTTAGTTGAATGTACTAGTATAATCGCGAACCGAGAAATAAAAAAAACAAAAATAGAGGACACGATGATGTCTATCCTTCCTTTGTTTGTAGGAGTATATCATGAAAATGGCGATCTTCTTCCCATTGCTTCCCTCCCCGCTCGCACAACTAGCGTGTGACGGAGACCATCAATCACCATTCGTCCTCAAAAATGCCTTTCAACCATTCGATGATCGTTCCACGATTTGTTCTGATGATTTTCCCCGTTCTTTTTACCTAGGTCAAAGCAAAAGGAAACAAAAAAGACAGAAAGTCAACTTGCGACCGTCAGAATGTCTTTTGCCACATATTTCACTACATCACTTACTGGCAAAAATAATACCCTAAAAATGGTGAGAATATAGCTGTTTGGTTTGAAACATTAACTTATATGATCACACTTTCAAATATGTATAGTCATGGATCAAGTAGTGACTAAAGAGGTTTTCTAAGATCCCTTAGGAGATTATTCCAACAACATACAAAATGTCGTGTTTTTTGTGCATTATATAGTACTTTCGACACAAAATTTCATATCATATGAACACTTCAAAGACTTTCTATAAATAAGGGAAATTCATTCTTTTGTGATCAAAGCATCACCAATGTCCGTTTTAATCCACAAATATTTAAAAGGCGTCTCAAATCCTTAGCAGTCCGGGCTCAAGTTCAAACTTTTAAGCTTTGCCTCGACCAAAAAAGGGGAGACAAATTTTGTTGCAGAAAGTACAAAGCAAATATCTGTTACAAAGGGCTCCGTGCTAGTGCCAAAAGCAGCTCTGCGAGTTGTTTGACCGCATGGAAGAAACAAAAGAATAGCCCAACAACCTCTAGTAGTAAAACCTAATTCAACAATCAAATTTGCAGTTTTAGGACCCAAAAATATATTTTATAAAAGAAAGAAAGACCTTCAGAATTAATTACCATCCGCAGCGGGAGCAGCAGCACCGCTCGACCTTCGAGACGGTGGTCCCATAAATGAAGACGAGACAATAATTCCATCGAAAATCAAAGAAAGTTTAGGAGGAGAGGCCAAAAAAATAAAAATAAAAACGGAAAGGAAGCTCGAAAACAAAGGTCTTATGGTCAGGTCCCTCCATCAGGGTCTGGGATAGAGGTGATGGCGGCTAGGGGTGTGCATGGTCCGGGCGGGCGGTTCCCGACCTAGAACCGGGAACCGCCCGCTAAGTACCGGTTCCGAAAAATTGGAACCGGGATCCACCCGTTTGTTGCATGGATCCACCCGGGAACCAAACCGCCGGTCCGGTCCGGTTCCCGGGTGGATCCATGGAACCGATCTTGACGCGGGCGACACTGGTTCTTCGGGATCTGCAGAAGGGTCGCTTGGGCAGAGGCAATGGCGGAGCTGGGTCGCGGGTCGCTGAATTGGATCGCGGGTCGCTGGGCGGCTGAACGGCGACGGCGTTAGGGCTGAGATGAGCTCAGATCTGTAGTCATCGAGCGAGATCAGCGCGGCTGAAGCAGGGGATGCCGAGCGTTGGTCGTGGATGGGTCTCGTGGGTTGCTGGAGTCGCGGCCACCGGCGTGAAGAAACGAGTGGCGATCACGGTGCTGCCTGTCGGGGGAAGGCGGATCTGGCAGGACGACGATGGCGGAGGTGCAAAGCTGTCGTAGGTTGGCGGGCGCGCGGGTATGAGATCGGAGCGGTGCCGGCAGGAGGGTGGCGGACGACTGGGCTACAGCGGCTTTGTGGCTCGGGCAGTGAGGCGAACGCACAGGTCACCGAGGAGGGATCAAAATAGTGAGAGGAATCGAGGAAGAGACAAAGAGAGAGAGGCAGCCGTAGAAACTGAAGAGAAGTGAGATGAGACGGTGAGCGTGAGACCTAGGTTTGTTTTTGTTGTAAATCGGCGTCACAGCGGAAGCGGATTGTGTATTTTGCAATTATGTCGGGAGCTATAGAAATCGATCGAAATAAAACGAGGAACAATAAAACAAGGACACCCGAAATTTACGTGGTTCGGTCCGAAAGTCGGCACCTACGTCCACGGGGAGAGCCAGCAAAATAATCCACTATCAAATCGGAGAATTACAGGATTACAATCTCACATACACTCAAGTGTTTCCCAGTCCTACTTTATACCTGATACCCACGGTGTTTAACAACTCAACTCACTCACTAGACTTGACTTCCGCACAAACCTCTCTGAGCTCACGTCTCTCGCTCTCGGTCTCTCGAGCTCTTTTTCTTTCGCTCACTGCGAAGCTCTTTTCTTTTCAGCTTGCTTCGTCCTCCGAAGCTCTCGCTCCTTTTATCGGTGCCTGGAAGAAAACAAATCAAAGTTGTACTCCAGAGTTGTCAGAACGGCGCCGATCAGCAAGCATGCGCCTCCATGCAATTAATGAGATGTGGCGCGTGACCATGCGAAGGAGAATAGCTTCTGCCATCTCTATTTCTTTATTCTGCCATCCCTCTTTCTTTATCAATAAAATACAAGAGAAGCCCACAAAAGAGAAACCGTGAAAGAGGGAATTCGGCGCCTACAAGTGCTGACCAACCAATTCTTCTACTAGCATGCATGCACATGGCCATGTGCATGCATTAATGACGTAGAAGAATTGGACGATCACCCCTTCAGCTTTCCATCTTTCTTCAATAAAATAATAGAACCCCATTCTCTATTAAAATAATAGAGAAGCCTTCATGCACGTCTCTTTCTCCGCCTCTGCTTGAACTTGAAGATTGTGGATGCCTTCATTTCCAACGTGAAGCGCAGATCATGGGCGGGATCCCTTCGGCTCCTGTCCTGCGCCACTTTTCATCAAATGCTCCGCGCACGTTATTTCTTATTTCAGCATGTAAATAATTTGTACGAATCGGGTATCGTATATAGACTCAAAATCGAGACATAATTTAACAATTCTCCACCTTGGCTCGACGTTTGAGGCCAAGTTATAATGATTATTTTCCATGCTCGACTCTCCCAACGCCCTGATGGGCGCTCATATTCTACAGACGCCAATCGAGCTCATACAGAGCTCAAGCTTTGCTGAAGGAACAGGCTTCGTCATCATATCTGCTGGGTTCTCCACTGTTGCTATTTTCTTCACAACAATCTTACCCTTTGCTATGACATCTCGGATGAAATGGTACCTGATGTCGATATGTTTCGTTCGCTCGTGATATATTGGATTATAAGCCAAATATATCGCACCTTGATTGTCACAGTGTATGGTGACACTTTTCTGCTCCAGTCCAAGGTCCGAGAGCAAACCCCTTAGCCATATCGACTCCTTTGCAACAAAGGTTAGTGCCATGTACTCCGCCTCAGTTGAAGACAACGCAACATCGTCTTGTAAAGACGCTTTCCAACTTATTGCACCACCTGCTAGTATAAACACGTACCCTGCTAACGATCTGCGATCATCCAAGTTACCGGCGTGATCCGAATCCACGTACCCTGTGGTCTCATTGCCATTGATGTTCCTCCGATACATAATGCCAACGTCTGCTGTCCCCTTTAGATATCTGAGGATCCATTTCACGGCTTCCCAATGAGTCTTACCTGGGTGCTTCATGTAACGGCTGACAACACTTACAGCCTGTGAAATGTCAGGTCTAGTACATACCATGGCATACATAATACTACCAACTGCACTAGAATAAGGAACACGGGACATATGTTCCTCCTCCTCCTCAGTTTGCGGTGATAACTTGTCAGAAAGTTTAAAATGTGCGGCTAAAGGAGTACTTACAGATTTTGCTGACTGCATATTAAAACGTGCCACGATCTTCTCAATATATTTCTTTTGAGACAAACACAACGTTCCTGCAGTCCTGTCACGCAAAATCTCCATACCCAATATTTTCTTAGCAGCACCTAATTCTTTCATTTCAAACTCAGCACTCAACTGCCGTTTCAACACATCAATATCAGACATATGTTTAGCTGCTATCAACATATCATCAACATATAATAGCAGATAAATCAAATACCCATCCTCCAATCTCCTAAAATAAACACAACTATCAAACTGACTTTTCGAATAATCTTGACTAGTCATGAAAGCATCAAAACGCTTATACCACTGTCTAGGAGATTGTTTCAGTCCATACAAAGATTTCTTCAATAAGCAAACATGGTCTTCCTTACCTGGAATAGCAAATCCCTCAGGTTGCTTCATGTAAATTCGTTCCTCCAATTCACCATGAAGAAATGACATTTTCACATCTAGTTGCTCCAACTCAAGATCCTGTGCAACAACTAAGGCAAGTAATACACGAATAGAGGTATGCCTTACCACAGGAGAGAACACTTCATTGTAGTCGATGCCCTCTCGTTGAGTATACCCCCTCGCAACAAGTCTTGCTTTGAACTTGGCTGCCTCTACACCGGGAATGCCCTCTTTCCGTTTGTAGACCCATTTGCATCCGACAATTTTCTGACTTTTGGATACTTTGACCAACTCCCATGTCTGATTCCGATAGAGTGATTCTATTTCTTCACTCATAGCCTCTAGCCACTGTGATGACTCAGCACTAGCCATCGCCTCGGAATAGGATGAAGGCTCATCCATCTCCACCTCATCACCTACAGTTAATGCATAGGCAATATCAGAATAACCATAACGTACCGGTGGTTTAATTTGCCTTCTTTGTCTGCCCGTGGCTATGTTGTGTTGTGGCTCTGCTGGTTGTTCAATATCACCGTCTTCAGAAATTGTGGCCTCATCCGCAATCTCTTCCTCTGTTACCTCTGAGGTCTTTGGAGACTCCGCCTGAATCTCCACCTCACTTCTGACACCATGATGTTTGTTTGCTCTGTTGGTTGAGTCTCAAGACTACTCTTTTGAAGCATTGCAGTCTCGTCGAAGATCACGTCTCTGCTGATTAGAAAACCGGGTGATCTGGGATCAGTGCACCACAGCCGGTAGCCTTTCACCCCTTGTGCATAACCCAGAAATATGCACTTCTTCGCCCTCGGCTCAAGCTTACCATCTCTCGCATGAGCATACGCAGGACATCCGAATATTCGTAATCCGGAGTAATCAACAGGTTTCCCCGACCATACTTCCTCAGGAGTCTTCCACTCGATAGCAGAAGATGGAGATCGATTAACCAGGTAACAAGCCATATTTATTGCTTCGGCCCAAAATTCCTTGCCCAATCCTGCATGCGAAAGCATGCACCGAGCTCGCTCAAGTAGAGTTCTGTTCTTCCGTTCTGCAACGCCATTCTGCTGTGGTGTCCCAGGAACTGTGCGGTGTCTCACAATTCCTTCCTTTTGGCAGAACTTGGTAAATTCCTTACCACAGAACTCCATGCCATTATCAGTTCTCAGGCACTTGATTTGTTTACTTGACTGCTTCTCAATCAATGCCTTAAAATTCTTGAACCGATCAAATAGCTCAGATTTGTGCTTCAGGAAGTACACCCATACCTTCCTTGAGTAATCATCGATGAATGTTAGCATATATCTGGCACCTCCTTTCGATGGAACTGGAGACGGTCCCCAAACATCTGAATGAATGTATTCGACTGGTTGCTTGGTCGAATGTAGAGCTGTACCAAATTTAACACGACGCTGCTTCCCGAAGATGCAGTGCTCACACAGGTCCAGCTTTCCTGTCTTCTGACCTTTCAGCAACCCCTTCTCACTCAACATTGTCATACCTGCCTCACTCATGTGTCCCAATCGCATATGCCATAACTGAGTCAAATTTGAGTCTGACTCACCTGATGAAACTGCAGCAACTCCAGTCACGGTTTCTCCCAGTAAATGATAGAGAGAATTCACCTTCTTCCCTTTCATCACTGTTAGGGCACCTCGAGAGATCTTCAACACTCCACCTTCAGCTGTGTATTTGCACCCGAGGTCATCGAGTGTACCCAGAGAAATAAGGCTCTTCTTGAGCTTTGGTACGTGCCTTACGTCTGTCAACGTCCGTTCTACGCCATCGTGCATTCAGATCCGAACTGTTCCTATCCCAACAACCTTGCAGGCTGCATTATTCCCCAAAAGAACTCTACCACCATCTGCAGTCTGGTAGGTAGTGAACCAGTTCTTGTGAGGAGTCATATGATAGGAACATCCAGAATCTAGCACCCATTCATCTCCCGATGAACTCGTAGATACACATAGGACAGCTTCGGCATCACTGGTACTCTCCTCGGCAACATTCGCCACACTGCTTGTGGCATTTTGCCAGACGCCTTTATTTCTTAGCTTTGGACAATTTCTCCTTATGTGCCCCTCCTCGTGACATTCGAAGCACTTCACGCGACCTTTTGATTTTCTATGTCGCGACTTCGACCTGCTTTTGCTTTGGCTTCTGTTGTTGGGCCTCCGATGTTGGTCTCTACCTCAAATCATCAGTCCACGCGCTACATCTTGCGCTAGACTGTCATCACGCAACTTTCTCTGCCACTCCTTTGAGAACAGGGCAGATTTTACCTCCTCTGAGGTAATCGTAGTACGCCCTTGTAACAAGGAGTCGGTAAAGTGCTCCCATGACTCCGGTAGAGACGCCAACAACATCATGCCTTGTTCTTCATCATCTAAAATCTTGCCAACATTCTTCAAGTCCATCATGAGTTTATTAAACTCATCTAGGTGGGATCTAATGGACGTACCTTCAGTGTATCGGAACTGGAACATTCTCTTCAGCATATATAAGCGATTGTTCAAACCCTTCGTGACATAGAGGGCCTGAAGTTTAGCCCATAACGCTGCGGCATCCTCCTCCTCGGCCACCTCTATTAGCACTTCATCCGATAAGTTCAACAGGATGATACTCATGGCCTTCTCCATTAGCTCTTCCTTTTCAGCATCTCGCATTGTTTCGGGCAACTGAGCCTTGCCCTCCAGTGCCTTGGCTAATCCTTGAGTTGTTAATAGCGCCTTCATCTTGACGCTCCACAACCCGAAGTTGTTCTTGCCGTTAAATTTCTCAATTTCTACTCTTGCTCCAGACATAATTGCAAAGTCTCAGCTCTGATACCAATTGTTGTGAATCGGCGTCACAGCGGAAGCGGATCGTGTATTTTGCAATTATGTCGGGAGCTATAGAAATCGATCGAAATAAAACGAGGAACAATAAAACAAGGACACCAGAAATTTACGTGGTTCGGTCCGAAAGTCGGAACCTACGTCCACGGGGAGAGCCAGCAAAATAATCCACTATCAAATCGGAGAATTACAGGATTACAATCTCACATACACTCAAGTGTTTCCCAGTCCTACTTTATACCCGATACCCACGGTGTTTAACAACTCAACTCACTCACTAGACTTGACTTCCGCACAAACCTCTCTGAGCTCACGTCTCTCGCTCTCGGTCTCTCGAGCTCTTTTTCTTTCGCTCACTGCGAAGCTCTTTTCTTTTCAGCTTGCTTCGTCCTCCGAAGCTCTCGCTCCTTTTATCGGTGCCTGGAAGAAAACAAATCAAAGTTGTACTCCAGAGTTGTCAGAACGGCGCCGATCAGCAAGCATGCGCCTCCATGCAATTAATGAGATGTGTGCGCGTGACCATGCGAAGGAGAATAGCTTCTGCCATCTCTATTTCTTTATTCTGCCATCCCTCTTTCTTTATCAATAAAATACAAGAGAAGCCCACAAAAGAGAAACCGTGAAAGAGGGAATTCGGCGCCTACAAGTGCTGACCAACCAATTCTTCTACTAGCATGCATGCACATGGCCATGTGCATGCATTAATGATGTAGAAGAATTGGACGATCACCCCTTCAGCTTTCCATCTTTCTTCAATAAAATAATAGAACCCCATTCTCTATTAAAATAATAGAGAAGCCTTCATGCACGTCTCTTTCTCCGCCTCTGCTTGAACTTGAAGATTGTGGATGCCTTCATTTCCAACGTGAAGCGCAGATCATGGGCGGGATCCCTTCGGCTCCTGTCCTGCGCCACTTTTCATCAAATGCTCCGCGCACGTTATTTCTTATTTCAGCATGTAAATAATTTGTACGAATCGGGTATCGTATATAGACTCAAAATCGAGACATAATTTAACAGTTTTAGTATTTTTTTTTTTTAATATTAAAAGGGAACCGGTCCGGTCCGGGTGGGCGAGCGAGTGGATCCGCCCATGGAACCGGGAACCGGACCGGTTCCCTCAAGAACCGCCGGTTCCGGGCGGTTTCGGGCGGTCCGGGTGGATCCCGGGTATTTTGCACACCCCTAATGGCGGCTTCATCTCTCCTTGATGTTCGCCCATTTTCATTAACGAAAACGCTTGCACGACCGTCCAGAGACCAATGATGTTCTCATCGATCACAAATTTATTCACAATAACAGGCATAGTATTGAAAAGATACAAACATGTTCTAAGAGAGCATGCTTAAGACTTGATTCAATTGACACATTCCATTCGAGTGTTTACCATAACTTAAAATCACAAAATTATCAAAAGCACAGCTCTATCGATTACCTCTCTTGGCTGTCGGTTGGCGATAGTCAGCTCCGCTAGTCGCCAATGCCGCTGCTATCGATCGCTGTCGGTCGTGGTGGCAGTCACGGGTCATTCTTCGCTTTCATCGTCGACAAGAAGTATTCTCCAATAAGATCTCAACGTGTTTGTCATACATGCGATGAAAAGGGTTATTTTAATCCAAACCATGATATTGCATCGCTCATTTTAAGATGGGCAGGATACGGAAAATAGATCAAGCCCAACCCTGAGGCTGAGAAGTTGAAAGAATGCAGTGAGGAGGCCGTCGGGGACACGTCGTCATTTAAAAGAATCATAAACACCAAACGACATCTCATTTTCCGTCAATTCTTGGCATTAAAAATCAACGGCTAGAAGAAAAAAAAAAGAAAAAAGCCAGAGTTTCCCTCTCGACCTCAAAGCTTCTCTCTAATTCAGGCAGTCCTCCTTCGTTCCACGCCAAACCAGAAACGAAAAATGGCAAGAAAGGCGGCGTGTCCCTGCCACGTCTCACGACAATCGCCCGACTTCCGGCGCCTAGCCGAGTTCTACAAAGGGGTCTCTCTCTTTCTCTTTCCCTCCGCCGGTCGGGTTTGTCACTTTCTTTCGGGTCCTGGATTCCTCTTGTGCTGATTGCAGATTCTGGCGTTGGAGGAGGTGGAGAGCCCCAAGTTCGAGTTCAAGGTGATATGGCCGGTACGGCGTGAGCTCACCCGGCGGTCGATCCCAAGTACCTTCCCTGAGCCCACCATGTCTGCTTCACCATCTCCAGTTCCGATCCTTTCGTACAAACTCTTTCGAGGTTAATTCTTTCTTTTGGTCTGGTTGAGTTGAGACTTGAGAGAGATAGAGAGAGTCCATGGACACGAATGTGGCTTCGCGCATTTCGCGAGCTTCTTTGGACTTCGATCTTGGAGAGACTAGCTCTCGCTCGATCACCAGTCCAAAGCTTGAGGTCACCACCGCACCGCCGGAGTCATCGATTATCTCTATCGTGGACAGGTACTCCTCGAAACAGAGTCCAGGTTAGTCATATCAGCGAACACCTTCCTTGCAAACTCGGTTCCTCCGCCACAGCATAATCAACCGCAATAGAACTCGGACAACAGCGAGGGCAAAGCAGGAATGAACTGAAATCATATCTAGAATTTAGTCAAATACAAAACGACTTGATCTAGCTGTGGGCGTCATCAATGAGTCAGCGAAGGCCACAAACGGCTTCAAGCCATCGCCCTCAGAAACTCGACGCCGGGTACGCGCAATCCTGAGGCCGAAGCCCAAAGCAATGCTGGAGAGGGGCAGATGACGGAAGGAGGCTGGAGCATGGTGCTTGAAGGATCACGGAGCGAGCGTAGTCGGATTGAGATCGAGACTGTCACAGGCGAGGCGGTGATAGTGATGGCTGCCGGAGAGGGGAAAACCCAAACAGAGGAGCCATCGGCGGTAGCAGAGACATGGCGGCGGTGGGAGAGGAGCTGCACCGGAGGTAAAGGCGGAGGCGGAGGTGCAGCCACTGCGAGTTGAGCTAAGGGTCTTATCGGCTCGAGTTAGGGGCTGAAGCAATGGGCTGAGCTGCGCTCGTGGTTGGACCGGGCTGCATACGGCCGAACTTAAGGGATGGGCTGGAGCTTTTTTATTGTCCTTTCTCTCTCTCTTCTTTTTCTTTATCTTTTTTTTTTTTTTAACTTTTCGTTTTTGTACTTATTTATATTTCTATTAAAATGCATTTGTGATTCGTCAAGCGCTAAGCATCTCACAAAGGAGATATTACGTACATATTACCCACCTTGGTGCGCTTTGTAACAAGATGTTGTGAAGTATTCTATATGACAAACTCAACATATGTGTAAGGAAATATAAATGCCACAAAATTAAGAAGCAATCTCTTCATAGAACTTTTGTCTCCCATGATCGGAAATAACTAGGACCTTCATATTTAATTTAGCATTTCAAAAGACATGGTCGAACAAACTTCGAAAGTTTTGATGTACTTTTCTTAGAAACCTATCTTTAGGTAGAGAATGCAACTAATAGACAATTAGGAATTCTCTCTTATTACCAATGTAATATGGATAAAGCCATACAAATTCAGGACTAGACTTTTTCCCCTTTCTCCTACCTTAGATTGTCTTGAGGAATAACCCGTAGGTGCATGCAGTTAGGAGGTGAATGAAAACCATGACCTATTTATGTAGCATATTCTAATAGACTTATCCATTATAGGTCATTATTAAAATATTGATCTTCACTATTCGGCCAATCACTTTATTATTGCAACTAAGACATGCTAACCCTATATAATAATAACACATAACCATGATTGAGCAATATAATATTCTCAATATATTTTATAAATATTATAATAGAGCATTTTTCAAGGACCAAAATATCATGCAATTAATGTTAGCCCACATTTTATAGAAATTTTGAACACATTATGGTAAAAAATTACAATCTTCCTATTAGTGTTACACTATCGGTCTTTCAAGCAAATGTTTTGATATTTTCAAATGTTTTAATAGATTGGTATATGATATAATCATTACTAGCTAAAAAGAACTCAATATTCAAAATTTTATAACCGGAAGAAAAAAGGTCTCTCATGGAGGATTGAACAATATTGAAAGCACACTCGGGGAAGAAATTGCCTCTTGACCGTGCAAATCATTGAGACTTTCATTCAATCTTGAAGCCACCGCTTGACTATTTAAACCAATCATGGTCATTATGTGACCATATCAAATCATTGAGACTTTCCCACAATTTTGTATAATGCTAGGCAAAGTCAACACTAATCACCACATTAACTGACTCAACAATATTATATATTCAAGTGTTTACGACATAATTGCTACAATCACAAAGCTTAAATCCATCAATGCATTCTTTGCCAGGTAATCCATGCAAATGACATTTAAATTATATACCACTTTTATCATCATTAGGGATCGCACAAGATATAGTCCGAACTCTAGTGCTCAAAACACATCAATAGCACGCCTAAAATTAACTCAGTTCTATAAACTCAAAAAAGGAAAAAAAATAAAATTAAGTAGATTACCGAATATGTTGATGGCAAAAATTAGCATCAGAAAAATGGTGCCATAAATTATCTTAATGGTCTAATAATTAAGTTAAAGTATGAAATTAACATGTGACTGTAGCTTCAATTCTCAGTGAACACATGACCACCAGGCAAAAACTGATCTGGACAAGGATCAAGCTTCCTCTCTCGGGCTTCTTGAGGAAATTCTGTGATTGGAAAAGTAGTAAATGGCACATGCATTGTCAGGCAGAGTGCATAGAATCATTTAAAGCTACTTTATGCAATGTTAGATGTTTAACTACATCATGTTAGAGTTCTAATCATCGCTAGTAATATTCAAACAAGTCTATACTCAAAAGGCCGTTTGAACATACATTTGTGATAAAATAATTAATTGTTTCTGATATCACACACAGACAGGAGAATATCTTATTGTGCTAGAATCGGCACCAATGATATCACATCCAGATTTGTGCTTTACATGTAGAATACAAAGAGTCATAAAACTATAATTCAGAAGTAATTTCATGACGAGATCACCTCAAAAATGGGAATTACCTTGAACTGCAAGTTTGACTTAGGTTATAGTCAAATGAAGGGATTAACCAACAGGAAAATCGAAAATGAGCAATATAAACAGAATAAACCAAGAATCAGGAATGAAGAGCAAGGATGTTGTCTAACTTCATATTGAAGACCTTTATAGTGTCCTGGTTGTGACTAGCTACTATCATACAAGGAAATCTATAGCTATAGGTATACTCCATCTTAGCATGAGCATCATATCCTACTGCCACAGCAAGAAACATCACCACAGCGCCATAATTCATGCCATTCCCTTTTAACAGGACTATAGAAGGTTACACCATGCAGCCCACTTATTATATGCACAGGTAACTGACAATCATTCAACATGCAACAGAGTTGCATAATAATACCATATATGTTGTCCATGATGTTCAGAAAAGTGACAATCATAATCCAAAGGTCTTAGCTAGTTGTGCAAAGCCATGAGAGGTTCAACAGGAAGAACCAATGCATGCAGATCTAATAAGAAGCCTGAGTAACTCGTGACCTGTGAGGCTTTGGAGCTGAAATCCAAATATCAGCATTTAGTATTTATCTATAATATTTAAACAAATCATATACCGCGCAATGTCACATACATCAAATGAATGAAAAAGGATGGGAAATGACATTCAAGTTACAGAGTTCTATAAAACAGAGAAGGAAATCAAATTAATTATATAATTGCCTAGATAGATTATTTCAAGGCCATATTATCTGCATGTAATGAGTTGCCAAAGCATACTAATTATCTTAGAAGCATGAAAATGTTAAGGTCAGATTAGTCTCTTGAAATATATGCAACTGAAGAGCTCAAATTGGAGAATTGCTCGACCAAGAACCATATATGTTAGTAATTCATAATAAGGATCAAGAAGATACTTCCCTCAATGAGTCTAATGAATGGATTAGCTATTAAGATACTGCACTTCGTCTTTTTCCTTAACCAAGGACACGACGTCCCATTTCTCAAATGACAATCTGGCTACGAATAACTAGTCTAGAGGAAAAAGCTACATTTGATAAACAAGGCATCTGAAAATTGGCCAGAAGAAAAGACTCTGCATCTATTACTCTTACCTTTTGTTACTAAGCAAATTCTACACCCTTTCTTTGCAACCATTATATGGCTGAACGCCGTTCCACTGAATCAACTATACTTAGGTTGCATTTGATCAGATTTCCATTACCGCAAGAGAAACAAGAAAAAAGTTGGAAACATTCATAGATCACACAGACACTTGAAAAGGGGAAAAAAGATTAAATCTCTGTGGAAGCAACCGACTATTTCTGATGATTCTGCAATTTCACCTAGCTCGTCAGCTTGAAAACCAAAACAGATTCTATTTGAAAAACATGTCCAAATACCATGCAAGAGATATTTTGGCAGAATAATTGACAGAGCCTTGTTAGCTTGAAACCCAAAAAAGATTCTATTTGGAAAACATGTCCAAATACCATTCAAGAGATAATTTAGCAGACTAATTGACAAAGCACTATGCAAACGAAGGTATCATTAAAGCAAAAACAAGTTCGCGGATAAAGGATGCTTAACTTAGGAAGTTTACATTTGGGTCTGTACAACAGAAAACAGATATTCAGGCAAGCATATTAACTCTGAAGTGTACTATTTAAATCATTTGACAATAACTAGGCTATACAACTTGGCAAACTTCTTGCATCCAATTAAAAGAGGTGTGTTTGGGTTAGGGCTTAAACCTAATGTCCTTCAACATCAAGCAACATGCTGTAAACAAGGCATACTTTGAGGCTTTTAATATAGATGGACAAGTTCTCTCATGGAGTTATTGGCATTGGTGATCTGATTGAGAGAAGATTTATGGATTACTTGTATACTAATACTGGCTAGGATGGGTTTCCATCAGCTCCATCTTCCAAACGTCGCAAATGAACCATGCTCCCTATTAACAATAGTCTCATTCTCTCTATCATGAAAATATGCAATAATTAGGGCTAGTTTTTGAGATTCACAAGGTGGTCCTTTATCTGCAGGGAGCATCCTCTTGCTTGATGTCGTATTCAGAAAGGCAATGAGTTACTTCATGTTTCCCACAGTACTTTTCACTTGCAATCAGATTATTAAGAGCAGCATACTCGAGCTTCTTCTAAAACTAATAAGTCAACAGAAAGACATCGTCTGTAATCTAGATTAGCTACTCTATGCACTGCTCCAATCACAATGAAATAGATCCTATTTCACTAAGTTTTTAACTTTTATGTCAATAAAGTATAAGTAAAAAATTAATGACTTTTGAATGAGGTTAGGAAACATGAAATGTCAGATGATGGCAGCATTAGACAGATGAAAAATCATACTGGAAACAAAGCCATACACCACAATTTAAGAAGCACATGCCCTCATGTATGTAAGAAGAGACAATTGCAACTAATAAACAAGAAAACTTATTTCTTTATCGAGTACATTGTGTGACATCCCAGATTTTCAACCCTGTATTCTACTGAATAGATCGGACATTTCATTGACGCGCCTATAGGGCTGTTCTCAGAACTGATCATTCTCGAGATAACTAGACTATCTGGGTAGGCCATTAAGAAATTTTAAGGCAATAGACTTGAGAATTCGACCAGGAATCGGCTACTCGACCGTATCCATTCTTAGAGGCCATTACGGCACAGTTAAAAATTGATTTGAAATCAGAGATAGGTCGGTTCGATAGAGATGTGTGGCTAATCGTGGGTGACACCACTAAATTGGAAAATTCTTGTCGACCGGCACTAGACTGATTTTCTTATTGTTTTGGTACCCTGTGTCCGTATTTAGATCCTCGAGATTTTCACGACAACCGAGAGTCGCCAATGAGTCGAGTGGGTTCATAGTGGCTCGAAGAAAATCAACCACGGGTCATTTGTACTAAGATTTTCTGAAAGTTACCCGGTAGCCTAGATCACACTAAAAACGCGCCAAATGGAAATTAACCATGAATTTAAGTCCGATTTCATAAATTGAAGTTTCTGTCATGTTACAATAAATTCTAGGAGTGTCGACTTAGTCTCAGAAGATTTTTTCTGACACTCGAGACTTTTTGGGAAAAAGTCGTCGTCGGGTCGTTTTTGTGCAAAAAAAGCCGATGATCGCTTTTGATAGCAAAATCGGGAAGCATGATGGATATATGGGTGAGGAAAATTATCAATTGAAGTATTGAGATACCAATTGAATTTATGAGGATCAATTGAGGTTGATTTAAAGTGAATCAAGTGATCAATTGAAGCCCTCTCTTCCAAAATTCGTAGCTCCCCTCCCCCTAGCCAAAATTGGACCATTTCATATGTTGTGGAGAGTGTTGGTGGAGCAATGTGAGCCAAGGGATGTTGGCTTGTCGGGCAAGCACTTGGGGGACAATTTTGTGGAAACTAAGGCCAAGCGGCCCTCCACTTCTCTCTCTCCCTCATCCTCTCTCAACTTGCCGTCCAATACCTTCTCTCCCCCTCCATTTGCTTCGTGCGACCACCAGCAGCAACCGGAGGAGAAGCCGAAGCCACCGTCGCACACCAAACCGTCGCCGAAGTCGCACCACTCGTCGCCATTCGCCTCCACCCTCGCTTGGCCATGCGAACCGCCGCCGCTCTCCGCCCAGCTGTGCCATCCAGCCCTCTGTCCAGCCATCCAAACCCCTGTTCAGCCGCTGCAAGTAGTTGAGGAAGCCACCGGAGTCGCCGATTTGGACCGAAACCACTGCGTTGTCCATCCCCGAGCCTTGCCGCGCCAACCTAGCTTATTTGCTTATGTTTTTGCAGCTAAAACAAATTAGATTTTAGTGGGTATCACAACACCTTTGGAGGTCGATTTGAGGTGTTTACGGGCCTCGGACCTTAGGCCCACCTTGGAGAAAAACGTCCCCCGCAACGTTCCTGACATTTCAATCTAAACGGATTGTTAAACGGGTGAGTTTAACTCACTAAAGCCTGCTTAATTTGCTAATTATGCTTAGGGGTTAATTATTATAAATTAAGCATGATTAGGGGTTAGATTAGTTTAGAATAATTAAATTAGTGATTTATTAATGCATGTTAGGTGGTTAGACATAGTCATTAGCGAGTATATAGGCTCAAGGAATTATTAAATGGGTCTCGGTAATTTTCCGGGTTTGTCTTGGCTTCCGATTAGGCATTATGGGCGTCGACAATTGGAATTTTATGCCGATTATCGTGGTGCAGTTCGTTTATCTATTTGAGCTATAATTCATGCCGAATTGATTTAATTGTGTTTTTAATATTTTATTCCTAAATTAATCAATTGTGGTAATTGATTGGAAATTAACCGGGCGTTGGTTTATAGCACCAAAGATATGTAATGAGCTGTTGAAACTAGTGGGATATTTGTAAAAGTGAAATTATGATATTTTGGCTAGGGCCAACTGTGTACCCACACACGGCTATTTTTATTGAGCATGATAAAAATGAGGAGTTGACTATATGTTTAAAGTGGTATACTATCTTGGCCTAGGGGCTCTATTCTATCAGCTTTGGGCGAGCAATTATTATCAGCTTTGGGTGAGTATATAAATAATATACCATAATATTAGCTTTGGGCAAGCACGTATACAATATACTATATTATTAGCTTTGGGCAAGCTATACTATCTATTTTCAGCTTTGGGTGAGCAGTCCTAAACTAAGGTCAGACTTTATAAATAGTATTGAATGTACTGACCAGGGGAAGGTCGTGGTGACATGTAATCGACTAGGTCGATTGATCGATAATTCGATATGATTGGGTGATGTGATGTGATCGTGTATATTTCATATATATACTTACTTGCAGGAAGGAACTGAGGCCAAGGTAAGTCCTCTGTCTCGTGATGTGCTTAGGTAGCCTCTAGAGTGTATTGGTTTACTAATCGAGTCTTAGTGGGATAGAACTCGCTGAGACATTATCTCACTGGTTATTGAATAACCATTTTCAGGTCCTTAGATGGCATTGGTGAAGGACCAGAGGCCCGAATAATAAAAGGTGAAGCCTGAAGAAATGACAGTCCTATCTGACTAGCTAGTCATGGGACAAGCCTCTTTTGATGGAAGTTGATTTCTTTCTGCAGACTTTGTTTTAGGAACTTGTGGTTTAGAATCAGACTTAACAAATCGACTTGTATATATTTGTACTATGATTTGCAATGTATATAAGTGTGATTGTTTTTAAAGTTGAAATTTGAAATCCTAATTTCCTATCCCATTGCTTTATTGTTTGGGGATTTTATATGCTTTCGCATGTTTATTAAAATGAAAGGGTCGGCGATGCGTCTTGGGACGTCGTTATTTAATCGATCAGGTAAGGGATGGATGCGCGCTCGAGGATCGGGGCGTGACATCCTGTTTAAGTGGTATCAAAGCAATGGTTAGGGATCATAGTGATAAGGTACGATGGACCATGGGATAGTAGTTGGAAAGAGTTTTAAATTCATGCTGGTGCATGTCTGTGTTAGTTGATTGATAAAATTCCTCATTGTTTAGGTCACTCTGTTTCTAATTCGGTGTAGTATTGGAAACATGCTTCAGTAGATAAAAAAGCCATGAGTGACCAGGAGCCAAGAACTCCTGCTGAGAGGGCCGGTAGGGTCGTAACTCGGGGTAGAGTGCCGACCAAGGTCGGTACCCAAGGAGGTCGCGGTAAAGCACCGACATAGGCCAGTGCTAGTAGTGTAGCACCACTGCCTATTGATGTTGGGATAGCAGCCCAGGTGATTAGGGAACCATAAGGATTGATCAGGCCTTGGATGTTATGAGAGAGTAAATGGGGGCAATAGGCCCGGGATCAAGCTGCCACATTTACTGCCGTCGTTGCAATTGCCGCTCAAGCCACTGCTACTGCTGCTGTTGCCACCGCTATTGAGGTTGTAGTCGTAGCAGCACCTGCAACCACACCTACTGCCGCGCGTGCTGATGTTCCAGCTGAGAACATAGAGGTGTAGAGAAAGCGACCGATACATAAACTAGTAGAGCAGTTTTTAAAGCTGAGTCCGCCAAGATTTTCGGGTATTGGAGACCTCGAGGCTACCTCACTGTGGATACAAGATTTGGAGAAGGCCTTTACACTCCTGATGTGCACTAAGGCAGAAAAGGTAACCCTGGCAGTATATCAGTTGCAGGGCAATGCCAATACCTAGTGGAGAGTCGCCAGAGAGACAGTGTTTCCTGAAGGAGTGGCCCCGCTATGGGATGCATTCTTTAGAGCGTTCAATGAACAATATTTTTCGAGGAACGCAAGATAGTAGAAAATAGAGGAATTTCTACGACTCCGTCAAGGGTTGATGACTGTCGACCAATATGGAGTCAAATTTGTGGAGCTATCTCAGTATGCTCTGAGACTGATTGAAGACCCTAAGGAGAAAGCTCGAAGGTTCAAGGATGGGCTTTGGCGCGAGTTGAAGCAGCCGTTGGTGCCATTTGATTTAATTGACTATCAAGAGGTTTATCGTCGAGCACAGCTGCTTGAAAGGAGTCTGAACAAACAAGTCCCCTCATCTGGATGGAGGTTTATGTCTCGCCAAGAAGGAATCCGGCAGGGAAAGAGGCCCATGCCTAGAAATAGATTCCCAATTCTGCCCAACAGGAAGGGTGGAGTCGGCAAGTTTGGGCCGAGCCAGAATGGCCTGTGTCGTTTCTGTGGTAGGTGACATGGTTCAGCATCGTGTCCCCAAAGACTGGGCGTTCATTTTGGATGTGGCCAACAGGGCCACGTGATCAAAGATTGTCCTAGTAGACCAAGAGGACAACTGTAGTTGCCGCCGCCGCCACTTATGGGATAGATAAGAGGGTATGTGCCTCAGAATGTGCTACAAGGATGTCAGTTGAGACCACTAGTACAGGGCACGGTGTATGCTATTACACAGGGTCAGGTAGCTTGACGTGATAACATGTATGGTTTCGCTAAATGACCATCCTACTCACGCTTTGTTTGATCCGAGAGCAACCCATTCTTTCATTGCCGAGCAGTATGTTAAGTTAATAGGAGTCAGTCCTATATTATTGGAGTCGGCAATTTGCATATCTACACCCTTGAAAGATAAAGTCATTGTTGCTTTGGGTTGTTCGAGGTGCAAGTTAGAGATTGGTGAGCGAGTGGGGAAAATAGATTTATTAGTCCTCGCCATGTATGATTTCGATTTAATAATTGGCATGGACTGGCTCACCAAGCAATGAGCTAAAATGGACTGTTATCGCAAGGCAATTCAGTTTGACCTGATAGAGGGTAAGAGTTTTGAATTTGTAGGGAATCGAGGAGGATCCTTGATTGTCTTGATCTCATCGCCAAAGGCAACTTGTCTATTAGATGAGGGATGTCAAGGGTACTTGGCAACTGTCGTGGATATGATAGCGAAGGAACTGAAAATAGAAGATATTTCAGTTGTGCAAGAATTTCCGAATGTTTTCCCTAAGGAATTGCTAGGATTACCGCCAGAGAGAGAAATTGAGTTCGTTATCGAACTAGCGTCCGAGACAGAGCCAATCTCTAAGGCTCCTTACCGGATGGCGTTATCTGAGTTGAAAGAACTGAAGGTGTAGATGCAAGAGCTTTTGGATAAAGGATTTATTCATCCTAGTGCATCACCTTGGGGAGCACCGGTTCTGTTTGTAAAGAAGAAAGATGGTTCGTTGTGCCTGTGCATCGACTATCGATAAATCAATCAGGTAACGATCAAGAATAAGTATCCCCTCCCAAGGATTGATGACCTATTCGATCAGTTGCAAGGAGCGTCAATATTCTCGAAGATTGACTTGAGAACATGATATCATCAACTGAGAATTAGGAAGGAAGACATTCCTAAGTCAGCATTTCGTACTCGGTATGGTCACTATGAGTTCACAGTGATGCCATTCGGGTTGACGAATGCTCTAGTTGCCTTTATGGATTTGATGAACAGAGTATTCAAGGAATACCTAGATCAATTTGTGATCGTGTTCATCGATGATATCCTAGTATATTTGAGGAGTGACGAAGAGCACGAGAATCATCTGAGATTAGTGTTGCAGAAGCCGAGAGTCCATGAGTTGTACGCTAAGTTTAGCAAGTGCGAGTTTTGGTTGGCTTGCATTGCTTTCTTAGGTCATGTGATCTTAGGTGAAGAGATATCAGTAGACCCGAGTAAGATAGAAGCCGTGATCAATTGGTCAAGATCGACTACAGTGAAAGAAATCAGAAGTTTTCTGGGCTTGGCGGGTTATTATAAACGGTTTGTGGAAGGGTTCTCATCTTTAGCGTCGCCCCTGACAAAACTTTTGAAGAAAGAAGAGAAATTTGTTTGGACGGACAAGTGTGAACGTAGATTTCAAGAGCTAAAGGAAAAGCTGACTACGGCTCCTGTACTGACCATTCCATCTGGTCCTATTGGATTCGAGATCTGTAGTGATGTGTCATTTAGAGGGTTGGGTTGCGTGTTGATGCAACATGGTAAAGTTGTTGCATACGCCTCCTGACAGTTGAGGACCCATGAACAGAATTACCCAACGCACGACTTAGAGCTCGCGGCAATTATTTTTGCCCAGAAGATTTGGAGACATTATCTATGTGGGGAAAAATTCCAGATCTTCACGGACCACCAGAGTCTCAAGTATCTGTTCTCTTAGAAGGAGTTGAACATGAGACAACGCAGATGGATGGAATTGTTGAAATACTATGACTGTGATATTCTATATTACCCGGGAAAGGCAAATAAGGCCGCCGATGCTTTGAGTCGAAAGTCTTCAGTAGCTCACCTACTGATTAATGAGTGGAACTTAATCGAGAGAGCTCGGTATTCGGAATTCAAGTTTGAGGTAGGCCATCTTTCAAGCCTAATGACCACCCTCAAAATTGAACTAGATGTCTAAGTCAGAATCAAGTTACTCCAATCGATAGATCCAGATGTATAGAAAATTCTTCAGGAGGACACTAAGAAAAGAAAGGTTGACTTTCATATTTCTGATGACAGAATATTAAGGTTTCGAGGACGTTTGGTTGTACCTGACGATATAGAGCTTAGAGAAGATATTTTATCTGAAGCACATCGTAACAGTTACAGCATTCATCCTGGGAGTACCAAGATGTATCAGAATCTGCGTTAACACTAATGGTGGTCAAGTATGAAGGTGGATGTCACCAAGTGTTTGACATGTCAGTAGGTAAAAGCTCAGCATTGCAAGCCGGGAGGACTTCTGCAACCTCTCGCGATCCCAGAATGGAAATGGGAGCATATCATGATGGATTTCATGACTAGACTACCGAGGAGTTAGAGAGGAAATGATTCAGTTTGGGTAGTAGTCGACATACTGACAAAGTTGGCTCACTTTATTGCAGTTCGAAAGGACCTCAGTCTAGATAGGCACGCGGACCTATACGTGCGTCAGGTAGTTCGAATGCATGGATTGCCGGTTACGATAACCTCATATAGAGACTCAAGATTTACAGCTGCTTTTTGGAAGAGCTTGCAAAGTGCCTTAGGTACAAAGCTTCGGTACAGTACAACATATCATCTTCAAACGGATGGCTAGTCTGAGAGGACGATTCAGACCCTCGAAGACATGCCGAGAGCTTGTGTATTGGACTTTAAGGGGAGTTGAGAAGATCAACTTCACCTGGTAGAATTTGCCTACAACAACAGTTATCAATAGAGCATTAAGATGGCTCCATTTGAAGTGTTGTATGGCATATTGTGCAAGACACTAGTGTGTTGGGATGAAGTTGTGGAAAGGAAGATAACAGGCCCAGAGTTGGTTCAATAGTTAGTGGATGCCGTGGCAATAATCAGAGGTAGATTAAAGACCGCACAGAGCAGACGTAAAAGTTACATAGATAAGCGTTGGAGATCATTGGAATTCCAAGTTGGTGATCACGTTTTTCTAAAGGTGTCACCAATAAGGGAAATTTCGCGCTTCGGAAAGAAATGCAAATTGAGTTTGAGGTATGTAGGTCCGTTTGAGATTCTTGAGAGAATTGGGACCTTAGCGTATCATCTTGCGTTGCCTTCAAGATTGGCGCAAGTGCACGACGTCTTTCACGTGTCGATGTTAAGGAAGTATGAGCCTGACTCGACCCATGTGCTCAATTTCGGGGAATTGGACGTGGATGACCGTGTGTCATATGCGGAAAGACCGGTCCAGATTATGGATAGGAATGAGCAAGTGCTGCGTACGAAGACCATTCCATTGGTCAAAGTGGTCTAGCAACGCCACGGTACTGAAAGAGCAACATGGGAGACAAAAGAGTCGATGAGAGAATTGTACCCCCACCTTTTTGCTTAAGTTTTATAAGGTTTAAATTTCGAGGATGAAATTTTTATAAGAGGGGAAGAGTTGTGACATCCCAGATTTTCAACCCTGTCTTCTACTGAATAAATTGGGCATTTCATTGACACGCCTATAGGGTTGTTCTCAAAACTGATCATTCTCGAGATAACTAGACTATCTGGGTAGGCCATTAAGAAATTTTAAGGCTTAACTTGACAATTCGACTAGGAATCAGCTACTCGACCATGTCTATCCTTAGAGGCCACTACGGCATAGTTAAAAATCGATTTGAAATCAGAGATAAGTTGGTTCGACAGAGATGTGTGGCTAATCGTGGGTGATACCACAAAATTGGAAAATTCTCGTCGACCAGCACTAAACTGATTTTCTTATTGTTTTGGTACCCTGTATCCATATTTGGATCCTCGAGATTTTCACGACAACCAAGAGTCGCCAATGAGTTGAGTTGGTTCATAGTGGCTCAAAGAAAATCAATCACGGGTCATTTGTATTAAAATTTTCTAAAAGTTACCTGATAACCTAGGTCACGCTAAAAATGCACAAAATGGAAATTAACGGTAAATTCAAATCCGATTTCATAAATTGAAGTTTCTATCACGTCACAATAAATTCTAGGAGTGTCGACTTAGTCTTAGAAGATTTTTTCTGACACCCAAGACTTTTTGGGAAAAAGTCGTCGCCGGGTCGTTTTTGTGCAGAAAAAGCTGAGGATCGCCTTTGATAGCAAAATTGGGAAGCATGATGGATATATGGGTGAGGAAAATTATCAATTGAAGCATTGAGATACCAATTGAATTTATGAGGATCAATTGAGGTTTATTTAAAGTGAATCAAGTGACCAATTGAAGCCCTCTCTTCCAAAATTCGTAGCTCCCCTCCCCCTAGCCAAAATTGGACCATTTCATATGTTGTGGAGAGAGGTGTTGGTGGAGCAGTGTGAGCCAAGGGATGTTGGCTTGTCGGGCAAGCACTGGGGGGACAATTTTGTGGAAACTAAGGCCAAGGGGCCCTCCACTTCTCTCTCTCTCCCTCATCCTCTCCTAACTTGCCATCCAAGACCTTCTCTCCCCCTCCATTTGCTTGGTGTGACCACCAGTAGCAACCGGAGGAGAAGCCAAAGCCATCGTCGCACGCCAAACCACCGCCAGAGTCGTGCCGCTTGTCGCCATTCGCCTCCACCCGTGCCTGGCCGTGCGAATTACCGCCCCTCTCCGCCCAACCGTGCCGTCTAGCCCTCTGTCCAGCCATCCAAACCCCTGTTCAGCCGCTGCAAGTAGTTGAGGAAGCCACCGGAGCCGCTGGTTTGGACTCGAAACCACCGCGTTGTCCATCCCCGAGCCTTGCCGCGCCAACCTAGCTTGTTTGCTTATGTTTTTACAACTAAAACATATCAGATTTTAGTGGGTATCACATCACCTTTGGAGGCCGATTTGAGGTGTTTACGGGCCTCGGACCTTAGGCCCGCTTTGGAGAAAAATGTCTCCCGCGACGTTCCTGACACTTCAATTCGAGCGGATTGTGAAACGGGTGAGTTTAACTCACTAAACCCCCGCTTAGTTTGCTAATTATGCTTATAGGTTGATTAGTGTTAATTAAGCATGATTAGGGGTTAGATTAGTTTAGAATAATTAAATTAGTGATTTACTAATGCATGTTAGGTGGTTAGACATAGTCATTAGTGAGTGAATAGGCTCGAGTAATTATTAAACGAGTCTCGGTAATTTTTCGGGTTTGTCTCGGCTTCCAATTAGGCGTTACGAGCCTAAATTAGATTTACTGTATTTATTTATTAATTTTCGAAATTATTTAATTCTTTATTTATTTTCCAGAAATTAGATCGGGATGGTCGATGACCGGAATTTTATGCTAATTATCGTGGTGCAGTCCGTTTATTTATTTGAGCTGTAATTCGTGCCGAATTGATTTAATTGTGTTTTTAGGATTTTATTCCTAAATTAATCAATTGTGGTAATTGATCGGAAATTAACCGGGCGTTGGTTTACAGTGCCAAAGATATGTAATGGGCTATTGAAACTAGTGGGATATTTGTAAAAGTAAAATTATGATATTTTGGCTAAGGTCGATCGTGTACCGACATACGTTTATTTTTATCGGGTATGATAAAAATGAGGAGTTGACTATATGTTTAAAGTGGTATACTATCTTGGCCTAGGGGCCTTATTCTATCAGCTTTGGGCAACCAATTTATTATCAACTTTAGGTGAGCATATAAATAGTGTACCATAGTATCAGCTTCGGGCGAGCATATATAGTATACTCTAATGGCCTAGGGGCCTTAATCTATCAGCTTTGGGCGAGCACGTATACAATATACTATATTATCCACTTTGGGCGAGATATACTATCTTTTTTCAGCTTTGGGTGAGCAGTCCTAGACTAAGGTCAGACTTTATAAATAGTATTGAATGTACCGACCAGGGGAAGGTCGTGGTGACATGTAATCGACTAGGTTGATTGATCGATAATTCGATATGATTGGGTGATGTGATGTGATCGTGTATATTTCATATATATACTGACTTGCAGGAAGGAACTGAGGCCAAGGTATGTCATCTGTCTTGTGATGTGCTTAGGCAGCCTCTAGAGTGTATTGGTTTACTAATCGGGTCTTAGTGAGATAGAAATCGTTGAGACATTGTCTCACTGGTTATTGAATAACCATTTTCAGGTCCTTAGATGGCATTAGTGAATGACCAGAGGCCCGAAGAGTAAAAGATGAAGTCTGAAGAAATAATAGTCCTGCCTGACTAGTTAGTCATAGGATAAGCCTCTTTTGATGGAAGTTGATTTCTTTCTGCAAACTTTGTTTTAGGAACTTGTGGTTTAGAACTAGACTTAACGAATTGACTTGTATATATTTGCACTGTGATTTACAATGTATATAAGTGTGATTGTTTTTAAAGTTGAAATTTAAATTCCTACTTTTCTATCCCATTGCTTTATTGTCTGGGGATTCTATATGTTTTCGCATGCGTATTAAAATGAAAAGGTCGGCGATGCGTCCTGGGACATCGCTATTTAATCGACTAGGTAAGGGATAGGGGAGCGCTCGAGGATTGGGGCGTGATACATTGCCCATGGCATATAAGAAATTCCTCTGTTAAAATATCACATTTCTTTGAAGAAGCTAAGCTTGATAAATACTGGAAACACATGTCATACACCACAATTTAACAAGCACATGCCCTCATGTATGCAAGAAGAGATGATTGCAACTAATAAACAAGAAAAGAGATTTCTTTATTGAGTACATTGCCCATGGCATATCAGAAATTCCTCATAGTTAAAAAATCATAATTCTTTGAAGATGTTATATTTACCGTTTTAAAAATATTAAAGACATCAAAGAATCTCACTAGAGTGAGAAAACGCAAGGAAGAAGAAATGAAGAAACAGAGGGGAATGGGAAAAGGAGAGAAAAAACTAAGGTTAGCTTAACTTGTAGTATTTACCTGAAATGTAAATTTTGTAGGGCAAATAAAAAAAAAGGGAAATATCTAACAAGTCACATTGGTTTAAAAAATAAAAGGAAACAAAGAAGGGAAAGAACGATATAATATTAACTTAACTTCTTGACACTTCTGGAAACTCGAGTTTCTTAGACTTAGACTCGGAAAAGAATAGAAAAGGTGGAAAATTAGTTCTATAAACCTCCATTTCATTTCATGGTTATGTGTCACGATATTTGAAGTCTGACAACAAACAGAATTACTATGAAACCATTTCCATCATTAATCAACATAAGGAGTCATATAAACCTCTAGTAAGCTATGATAGGGCTAGTAAGAACACCTAGAGGGGGGGTGAATAGGTGTTAAAGAAGTTTTTGCAAAACTTAATAGCTTAATTCGTCTTTTGAGAATAATAGACTGAATATATAAAAGACTATAAACAGATATATAATACTATAAACTAAAGTAAAGAGTTTAGGGAAAGAGAATTGAAATACAGAATTTATAGTGGTTCGGGTTAGATCAAGTCTACGTCTACTCTCCCGCACTAACAGCCCACCGGCTGGATTTCACTAAAAACCAAAAGAGATATTATAGTCTCACGTCCTTGATTCCACAATGTAGAGACTCTACTACACTTCGTCAAGGTCTCACAAGTATTTATCTCTCTTTCGAATACAGTATGAGCTCAGCAAATGAAATAACAAAGAACTAGGAGTTTCAGACTTTAGAATTCTTTTATCACACACCCTCGAATAACTTGAGCGTCTTCCTTATATACTCCTCCATGCATTCATATCCGTTGGCACCTTCCAAAAGAGTTTTTCCAATCTACCCGTTGGACAGAATAAATTTAGGGAGATCTCGAGTTATAAAATGAATGTGATGATAGCCCACCAATTATGCTCGCCCATACAATTTGGATCTAAGTTTCCATAAGTAGAACCTTCTAAGTATACTTTGCCAATCAATAAATCTAATTAACCAAATTGATTTCAATAAGAATAATAGATCACGAGATGCTATCTCCAGCTGTGAGATCTTCTTCAACCGTACGAACCAAATCCTTAAGGATATACTTGCATTTGGATAAGTCTTCTCTTCGTCGGTCTGGAAACTATTAGTGAGGGTAGACTTTGAATCTTGAGTTTGGATGTCTTCAGACTTTGACGATAGAGTTTATGAGTCTTCAGACTAGACTGATAGAAACGTTTTGTCAACTTTAAAACAAATAAGGAAGTTTTCTCCAACAATCTCCCCCTTATTGATGGTGACAAAACTTTCTTGCAGATTTGAACACTTTTGTCCTGCAAAACAACACTTAAGAAAAACAAGATATCTCACAAAAGATAAGTGGATTAGCATATGAATAGCAACGATTCTGCAACCACAGAGAACATGTTAGTCCTGCAAATCAATTATTCTTCCATAATCATGAACAAGGCCTAAGTTACTACAAGCATCAAAAGATCAAATCAAGTAGTCCGCAACCAAACAAAACAAAGATAAGTCCAGAAATCCAAAGTAAAAAACAAACAAATATCAAATCTGCATCAAACTTCTCCCCCTTTTTGTCAACAGCAAAAAGTGGAGAACAAATAAAAAAGTTGTTTGAAAATGGAGAGAGTCAAAGCTGTTTGGGCAGGCGAACAAGTTGGAATTCTCTCATTGAATTCACTATCTTCTCAAGCTTTTCGATAGTCTCCTTCAGCGACTGTAAATCTTCACCCTTCACATGATCTTGCACTTGAGCCTTCAGGGCATTTAACTGATCATGTAGAGACACTGAAGTGGACATGAAAGCATTCTTGAGATCCTGCATTTCATAGCTCATAGCATATTGCTCTTTCCTAACATCCAGTAGAATTTCTAGCAGTCACGAAAAATCTGGTGAAGGAGCTGTGGTAGAACTTGGTCCAGCTAAGTTGAGTTCAGGAGTTTTGAAAATGGAGGGATCTTCAACAGAGTGTCCACCATGACCATGAGTGGATGCATTTCGATTATCCGCATCTCCCTCTGAATGAGTGCCTTTGGGAGGAGAGATGGATTCTTCTTCCTATTCTACATCAGCAAGGGTGTGATGTTTGTCATGAGCTTGCTCACTAGCAATTCTACTCATCATCTTTCTAGAATTGCTCGACAGGGATACAGCCGATGTGGGCTCAAAAGATTCATCTTGAGCCACGTCTTCCTCTTCTTCTAATCTTCCTTCCTCTTCCTCTTCTCCTTCTTCTTCTCCTTCTTCTTCTCCTTCTTCTTCTCCTTCTTCTTCTTCTTCTTCTTCTTCTTCTTCTTCTTCTTCTTCTTCTTCTTCTTCTTCTTCTTCTTCTTTTCTTCTGTCTACATCTCTTCTCTCAGTCTCTTCTCGAGTCTCGCGAAAGCTGACAAAACTCTTCAAGTTCCTTAAGGCTGAAAGAGTGATCTCATCCTCATCTTCTTCATCTTGCAAAATGAGAGTTCTCTTCTTCTTTGCTAAAGCACCTAATGGCTCATTGCCTTTCCTTTTGGCCCCTGTAGAGACTAGTTTCGCCTTAATTGGAGACTTCTCCTTCATGCGCTTTAACACCTTGTTAAGCTCTTTCAGACGCATCTTGGTGATCATTTTGAATCCAATCACCATCGAAGTAATGCTAGTTAAACACAAAGGTGCATGAATGTGAATGTGGAAATGCCTAAAAAGGCGCGTGATAAGAGCAGAATAAGGGAGTTGTCCCTTATCTTTAACCACAGTCCTGTACATGTGAAACATGATGGTGTGAGGCAGAGAGAATCTATATCCAACATTGATGGCGTGCATCAATTTTGCTTCAGACTGAGATACATTAGTCTTGGATGTCGATTTTGGCCGAATGCAATTGATCACGATCTTATGCAGCAAGATGTTGGTGGCATTCATCCTAGAGTAGGATATCTTGCCTTCAACAATCCTGTCTTTCACCAATGATAGAGTGGCGTGAGCAACAGATACACTAATTGGTTGGAAACATGCTCTTTCCACCCTAATTAGGTCAGCCAATGTATCCATATTCACCAAGAACTCCTTATCCCTTATAGTGAAAGAGAAACTGTTTGCATCCAAAAAGGAGAAATTCGAATAGAAGTAGGCTGTGAGTTCTAGATAAGCAGTAGTAGATTCAGAACAAAAGTGCTCCAATTGCAAAAGAGCAAACTTCTCTCGCAGATTTACTTTCACTGAATTAAGAAAATCGAAATCGACACTCCTAGGATTCATGACCCCTCTCTTCATTAGGTCCAAATAAACCATTTTGTGATTCTTCGATCTGAATAGACTTGATCTATCACTAGCAACATTTGCAGCCACACCTATTCTAGGCTGGAAATGTGAAAACATTCGTTCATCATCGTCCTGTCCTTCAGGTTGATTAACCGTACCAAAACGCAGGTCACTAGAAAAGCTGGCAAAGGCTTTTTCAGCCGATCCTTTTTCAGCAATCCCCATCTTTTCCATGTCGCGCAAAAACATAGTTTCATTTCTGTAGCCTCTCTCTCTCTCAGAAATTCATCGATCAAAGACATAGTAGTTCCTCCTTTTTTCAAGCAAGAATAAAGCTTGAAAGCAACCTTAGGAGTTAGTGTTCTTACACGTTCAACTTCTTCCATAATTTCTTCTTCTGGTTGAGTCGGTGGAGGAGTCTGACGCTGCCGAGAAGGTTGTTGCTGACTTGGTTGCTGTGGTGGAGAAGAATCTTCTTCCTTGGTCAAGTCAAAATGGGTAGGACCCTCAAGCATATGGCATGGTCCCCTGCTTGCGATTCTCGAAGACTTTCTTGAAGACACTGTTGTTTCAAGGGATAAATTCACAACTTTGCTCGAAAAGGTGAAAACTTTTTGGATTAAACAACAGAGAAAGTGAGAGCAAGTGGGAGTAACTTAGGGTTTGCGAGTGAAAAATGAAGAAGACAGATTTCTACAGTATATAAAGCAAGTGAAGCGAGGTAAACAAATTGTCACAAGAAGACAAAATAGAAATGCCTTTTTGAAAAAGTAATAACTTCCTTTTTCGAAAATGAAAAACTGCATTTTTGAAAATAAATAACTGCCTTTTAGAAAATGAATAAGTGCTAAAAATTCAAGAAAGAAACTTGGAAAGATAATTCTAATCAATTAGCGATAAGTAACTGTACCTTTTCAAGAAAATGAATTACTAATACCAAAATTAACTTACAGTCGTAACTCTTGATCTTCCGAGTTTGAGCACCTTCAGACTTTACCTCAGAGTCTAAGCATCTTCAGACTTTAATGGTTAAAAGCCATGGCATTCAGTCTGTTACGTATAGACTCAAATAGGCTTTTCTCTAATGGCTTTATAAATATGTCAGCCAGTTGATTCTTTGAATCAATGAACTGGATCATAACTTCTCCATTTTGAACATGATCTCTAATAAAGTGATGTCGAATTTCTATGTGCTTTGCTCTTCAATGAAGAATTGGATTCTTTATGAGATTTATTACGCTGATGTTGTCACATTTGATCTCGATGCATGAATCTTTGATTACAAAGTCTCTCAGTTGTTGTTTTATATATAAAATTTGAGAACAACGCCTTGTACACACCGCCCGTCACACTATGGGAGCTGGCCATGCCCGTAGTCGTTATCTTAACCGCAAGGAGGGGGACAACTTCCAAGGGCCATATACTCTACTTCTGTTGTTGAAAGAGCCACAATTCTTTGCTTTCTTGAGAACCAAGATACTGTCCTGTTTCCCATCAATTGACAAGTACCAGATGTACTCTTTCTATCAACTCTGCACCCTGCTAGATCTACGTATGAATATCCAAGGAGAGTAAAGTCTCATTCTTTGGGATACCACAAACTTAATTTTGAGGTAGTTGCAATGTATTTGATGATGCGTTTTGCAGCACTTAGATGAGATTCTTTAGGATCAGATTGAAATCTAGCACAAATGCAAACACTAAACAAAATGTCAGATTTAGAAGTAGTGAGATAAAGAAGTGAACCAATAATACTCCTGTAGAGCTTCTAGTCAACTTTCTTTCCTCGTTCATCTTTGTCCAGCTTCGAAGAACTTGACATTGGTATCTCAGTCTTTTTGCAATTCTCCAAACTGAACTTTTTAACGAGTTCTTTTGCATATTTTTCTTGGTGAATGAAAATACCTTCCTTCAATTGTTTCACTTGTAATCCAAGAAAGAAAAAGAATTCACTCATCATGTTCATCTCAAATTCATCATGCATAGTTTTAGAAAAAAATTTGCACATGCTTTCGTTAGGTGATCCAAATATAATATCATCGACATAGATTTGAACAAGTAGAAAGTTTTTACCTTCCCTTTTAATAAACAATGTAGTATCCACTTTCCCTTTGTTAAAATCATTTTGAATTAGAAACTTACTTAACCTGTCATACTATGTTCGAGGTGCTTGCTTTAATCCATATAGGACATTTTTCAGTATGAATATTGAGTCTGGTTTCTTTGGATCTTCAAATCCAGGAGGTTGTTCCATATAGACTTCTTCTTGGATAAATCCATTTAAGAATGCACTCTTGATGTCCATTTGGAATAACTTGAAATTTTTATAACAGGCAAAAGCAAGTAATAATCTAATTGCTTCTAACTTGGCTACTGGTGCGTAGGTTTCATCATAGTCTATCCATTCTTCTTGTGTATATCCTTTGGCCACGAGTCTTGCTTCGTTCCTTACCATTTTTCCTTTTTCGTTCATCTTGTTCTTGAAAACCCATTTAGCTCAAATAATGGATTTACCTTTTGGTTTAGGAGTTAATTCCCAAACACCGTTAATGCTGAACTGTCTGAGTTCTTCTTGCATTACTTCAATCCAACTTTCATCGGCTAAAGCTTCTTCTATGCTTCTAGGTTTTATTTCAGAATTAAGTGCCACGGCGTTAGATTCTTCTTGCTTTTTGGATTTGTTGTGAATCCCTTCATCAATATCACCAATGATGAGTTCTTTAGGATGACTAGACTTGTGCTTCTAGTTGTTGGTTGGTTTGACAATTTGCTGATCCTTTACTTCAGTTGATTCTTCTGTTCGTTGATGACCTTTAGAAGTTTGAGCCACTTCAGGGGAAGTAGACTTTGTAAGTTTTGGAGTAGATTCAGATTCTTCAGGTTGAGTCTGAATCAGTTCATTTTGCACAGAGTCTTGAAATTTGACATTCGTAGATTCTTCCATGTCTGAGTCTTCTTGTTGAATATTCTATAAGCTTCACTTAAGGTTGAGTAGCCATGGAAAATTCATTTGTATGATTTTTCTTCAAACTTACTAGTTCAATCATTTGCATTTTTCAAAACAAAACATTTGCAACCAAACACATGAAAGTAAGAAACAATTGGTTTTTTTCCTTTGAATAACTCATAGGGAGTTTTTTGCCAGAATAGGCCTTAAGAATACTTTGTTAATAATATAGCAAGCTGTAGAGACTGCTTCAGCCCAAAAACGAGAAGAAATATTACTTTCTATTAATAGAGTTCTTGCCATCTCTTACAGATATCTATTCTTTCTTTCCACAACTACATTAAGTTCTGGAGTGTGTGGAGAGGAAAAAACATGCTGAAAACCTAATTCGTCACAAAATTTTGCAAAGTCTTGATTTTCAAACTCACCTCCATGGTCTGTCCGTATGCTTGAAATAACATATCCTTTCTCATTTTGAACTTTCTTGGAAAACTTTGAAATGAGAGAAGGTTTCAGATTTACTTGCCAGAAAGTAGACCCAAGTAAATCAAGAATAATCATCAACAATTACTAGGCAATATCTCTTTCCACCAATGCTTTGAGTTCTGGTTGGTCCAAAGAAATCCATATGCAGAAGCTGCAAAACACGATTAGTAGAAACTTGATTTATTGGTTTAAAAGAACTTCTAACTTGTTTTCTCAACACACATGGTGTGCATAAATCAGAATTTTGATATTTCAGGTTGGGTAGTCCACGAACAAGATTTTTGGAAAAGATCTTGGCAATTTGCTTCACGTTGACATGGCCAAGCTTTCGATGCCAAAGATTTGCTTCACCTTGAATTGAAATCAGACATTGAGATTTTTCTGGTTTTATATCCAGAAGATAGATGTTCTCGTGTCTTTGTCCAGTAAAAGATTGAGAAAAATCTTTACTAGTTCCCGAACGAACTCATTCTTGAAAATTGATTTTGAATCCAATGTCGCATAGTTGATTACTACTGAGTAGATTGTAATTTAGTCCTTTCACCAAGGAGACATTGTTGATTGTGAGACTTCCAATCTTTACAGTTCCACATCCAACAATTCTTCATTTGCTATTTCCACCAAAAGAGACTTCCGCACCATTCTTTTAAGCAAGTTTTATAAAACAACCCGAGTCTCCAGTCATATGTCTTGAGCAACCACTATCCAAATACCATTTAACATTTTTCTTGATAGTGACTTGCAATTAAAAAAGAAACTCAACCTTTCTTTGGTACCCATATTTTCTTGGGTCCAGAAGAGTTAGTGCAATATGCAGTCTTTGCCCATTCCTTCTTAACAGGTCTCCAAACCATAAGACAGTCTTTCTCAAAATGTTCTGAGCTATTGCACTTTGAACATTTGAGAGCACTTCGGCCAACAGGTTTTACAAAGACTTTTTGAAAATGATTTATGTAAAAAGTTTTTGTAGATCTTTGTTTCATCCGTTCCTTCACTTTTGGAAAATCAATTAGAGGAATAGTTTCTGAAGTCATTCCCAAGCCTGACTTGTTGAAGTAAGGTCTTTGTACTGAAAGGATCTTTTTTAGCTTTTTAGATCCTATTAAAAATCTTTTTGAAATATTTGAAATGTCAATTTTTAAAAGAGTGTTTTCTTTTGAAAGAGAGTCTGCATTTTCTTTTAAAACAACAAAGCTTTTGTCTAAATTTTCAAACTTCTCTTTCCAAGAGTTTTCCTGTTGCTTCAGTTTAGAATTCTCCCTTTTTAGCTCGGAAATTCTCTTAAGAGTGGTTTTGAGACTAAGACACAACTCATCAATGTATTTCGAGACTTTAGTAGGAATCTTTAGATTGCTTACCTCGATTTCACTATCTGAGTCTGAGTCTGTATCTATCTCAGAGTCTGAGTCTGATTTTGATTTTGCCATTAGACAAATGTTGACATAATCTTCATCACTTTCTTTGCATTCAGTATCACTCCATGTCTTTGCTTTGAGAGCCTTCTTGTATTTCTCAACTTTTACCTTCTTCTTTTTTCAACATAGGACAGTTGGGTCTGGTGTGTCCCTTTTTGTTGCATTCAAAATACAGATCACATATTTATTGGCTTCATCTTCCTCAGTAGATTTGTTTTGAAACTTTTGAGTGCCTTGCTTCTTCCAATTGAACCTTCTTCTCTTTTTGTTCAGTTTCCTAAACCTCTTTATTATAAGAGCTAACTCTTCATCGTCCATATCATATTCAGAATTTGTAACATCAGAATCATTGTTAGATCTCAAAGCAATTGATTTTTTACCTTTAGGATCTTCCTCCTCATTGATTTTCTCCACTTCATAGGACTGAAGTGTGCCTACTAGTTCGTCCACAGAAAGCGACATAATCCTTTGCGTTTCCCTTATATAAGTCTTTATGTGATTCCAGTCTTTGGAGAGTCCACGCAACAATTTGTTGACCTTCATTGGTTCTGAGATTGGTTGTCCCCGATACTCTAGACCATTTACAATTTCAGTAAAACGACTAAACATATCAGTGATAGGTTCTCCTGACTTCATCTTGAAAGCTTCATAATGTCCGAGTAGAATATTAATCATTGTTTCTTTCACTCGATCAGTTCCTTCATAGGTAATGTGCAGCTTATCCCAAACTTCTTTAGCTATTTCACACGAAGATATTTTGTTATACTCAGTAGGAGATAATGCACAATATAAAGAGTAAATTGCTTTAGCATCAAGAGCTTGTCTCTTGGTTATTTCTTCTTGAGTCATCTCGCTAGCAACTACAACTTTTTTTCCTCTTTCTGAAATTGATGCAGCTTTAGGAATGATTCATTTGTCTACCACATCTCATTCCAAAGGATCTTTTGATCTTAGGAATGCTTTCATCTTGTTTTTCCATATGCTGTATTCCTTTCCATCGAAGTAAGATGGTCTGGTGTTGCTTTGGCTTTCAACCAAACCTGGAGCCAACATACTAGCCATAGATCTTTAACTCAGGAGTAAACCACTTCAATTAAATGAGTACATGAGCTCTGATACCAATTGATAGGGCTAGTAAGAACACCTAGAGGGGGGTGAATAGGTGTTAATGAAGTTTTTGCAAAACTTAACAACTTAATTCGTCTTTTGAGAATAATAGACTAAAGATATAAAAGACTATAAACAGATATATATATATACGATTATAAACTAAAGTAAAGAGTTTAGAGAAAGAGAATTGAAACACATAACTTATAGTGGTTCGGCTTAAACCAAGCCTATGTCCACTCTCCCGCATTGACAGCCCATCAGCTGGATTTCACTAAGAACCAAAAGAGATATTACAGTCTCACGTCCTTGATTCCATAGTGTAGAGACTCTACTACACTTCCTCAAGATCTCACAAGTATTTATCCCTTTTTCGAATACAGTATGAGCTCAACAAATGAAATAACAAAGAACTAAGAGCTTCATATTTTAGAATTCTTCTATCACACACCATCGAATAACTTGAGCGTTTTCCTTATATACTCCTCCCTGCCTTCATATCCGTTAGCACCTTCCAAAGGAGTTCTTCCAATCTACCCGTTGGACAGAATCAATTTAGGGAGATCTCGAGTTATAAAATGAATGTGATGATAGCCCATCAATCCTGCTCGCCCATACAATTAGGATATAGGTTTTCATAAGTAGAACCTTTCAAGTATACTTTACCAATCAACAGATCTAATTATCCAAATTGATTTCAATAAGAATAATAGATCACAAGGTGTTATCTTCAGCTGTGAGATCTTCTTCAACTGTACGAACCAAATCCTTAAGGATATACTTGCATTTGGATAAGTCTTCTCTTCGTCGGTCTGGAAACTATTAGTGAGGGTAGACTTTGAATCTTAAGTCTGGATGTCTTCAGACTTTGACGATAGAGTCTATGAGTCTTCAGACTAGACTGATGAAATGTTTTGTCAACTTCAAAACAAATAAGGAAGTTTTCTCCAACAAGCTATACTTGTCAATAGACAAACGTCACAATTTCAAAGTGGGGCTAAGTAGATATGAAATCAGCAACAAAAGCAAGTTCTGAAACTGACCTATTGCATGCCTCAGAGGTACTTAAATCCAATGACTATTGAGCCACAGCCTCCAAATTTATCATTTGCACAGCCATAATATGCTTCCTCTACACCTAAAAATGGCTAAGAGTCATCTAATCATATTTGAATTAACAAATTTGATGAAAGTTTAGTATTATTTCAGTATGACCAATAGATGTACCAACAATTGATAATGATGCTGTTGCACACATTATGCATGGTTCACCTCACATAAAGGGCGCATGTTGAAAATTTCTCTACAACTTCTGCAGATGAAAATCTAGTCCACCGTCACTGCTCAAGAAGAATATCAAGAGCTTCCATCTCTACTTGTCTTGTTGCCTAGGAAAAAACAAGGAGAAAAATAAAGAAAGCATATCAAACTTTGGAAATTTGTCAGAGAGAAAATTGCTTTTAGTGTAGTTTCAACATAAATTTAGGAAATGCATTTCAGGAAACGTGTTTTCTCCTTCACATTTATTTATTTTTACTCTTGCTTAACGTTTGAGTAGGTGCATCTCTCAGTGCCATTTTCTTCTTCCTCTTAGAGTTGGGAGCATTTGTAGAGCCAATAAAAAATAGTTAACAAAAGCAAATAATGACAACACAATATAACTTGTCTTCTTCCTCTTCAAATCGCCTCTTTTGTATTTGCTCCATGTTGACTATACTTTTAAGGCTTGATGGTGCTCATCCTTTGCTCGGTATGCAGACTAAATTAGGGAGATTAGAGTGCATACGATGAATCCTAGGGACAGGATTTTTGTCAAAGCCAACTGCGTTAGATCATGAATCCTATTGGAAAAATTACTTTCTATAAGACAGAATCATCGATACACCTTATCTGGAAATTTCTTATCTATCTTCAAATACCCACAACACTGAGAATCTAAGAGAGGATCTCATGCGTGAAGCATTGGCAACTCTCTTTGCTCCTCACTATTAGGTATTTGATCTTATTTCTAGTACTCAAGCATTATATTCATTGAAATTTTATGTGACATTGCAGTTAAACTCCCCATACTTGAGATTTTGCAAAGTCTCTTGACTCGCTTCCGTCAACTTTAGAATTTTGCATATCTCACAACACCTTCTTAATCAGGAGAGGTGAAGCCACCATAACAACTCACTCTCATGTAATGCAAAGCAAGAAATACGTACCCAGAATAATCTATAAATTTATAATCTGTTGAGGCCATCAAGAACACGTTAACATTTTCAAGCATGCAATACAGCACAATCTATGAGCGGTCAACATTCTGGTCCAGAAGCTTCCAACAGATTTATTTCAATCCAAATAAATAAATGTAATTTGTCTATCCTCTCTCTCCTGATTAAAGCTTTTTCTTTGATTGTTCTCGGTCTGAAATTCAAACAGAGCACGATGGCACAGGAGAATCGTGAAACATTGTAGATAGTAAAGCAAGATTCTTGCTATTGTTAGCGGTATTCATATTTTATGAAAGAATAATGGGAACAAAACCATTTACAGCCCAATTATGCATAGAAAATTCCACTCTTTAACAGATTTGTTCAGATATACTATATTAGCATTTATTAAAGAAATGTTTAAAGTAGAAACATAAAAAATATTAACAATAACTGTGAGTGGATAATGTGAGGGTATCAATTTAGAACAATAGCAAAGTGCTGTCCAAAATTTATTATAAAGGGGTGGAGACGCAATGATCAATAAACATTCAGATCATATCTCCTAGCTATAAGATCAAGATCTTGCAGGTCCTGTATAATATACTGGTCACAAACTTCCAAGTAATGATAATTAATACATACTCATCCTGTAATTCAGATGCAAATCCTGCCTGACACTTTAACTGATATGGCCCTAACAACACTAAAGCAAAAACTGCAACTAATTTGAGAAACTACATGTTGCTCATTCCAGTGTGTCTTATATTGGCATGTCAGAAGTTTATCCTTCATTAATCAGGTTTCACTAAAACATTCAAGAAGCATCTAGTAGTTTTGGCTTCTCGGTCATTTTCCTTCATAAAAGCTATAGCACATAAGGATAAAAAGAGAATTTTAAACTATTGCAAAGGCCTCAGAATCCAGAATCGACAATTAGCTTCTTGTGCTTTTGTCTCTATTCTACTGAATAACTTATGTAAACTCCGTGTTTCTGGTGATTATTTCTTTTTCATATCCACAGTCCACAGAGCAAAAGAAAATAACCACCTAACCAGTTATACATGGGCACAACCAATGTTCATATTACTATCACACTCCCAAGTAAATTTGTTTTTCAATTCTCTCTAGTTGCTAGAGTCAAGAAGTGGTTAAAGGATTCGACAGTCAAGCGACCTTTCCTGGTGGTGTGCCATCTCACTACATCTTCTTCGTTCCTCTATTGTTTTTGTCACGCCCCGATCCTCGGGCACGCACCCATCCCTTACTTGGTCGATTAATAGTGACGTCCCAGGACGCATCGCCGATCCTTTCTTTTTAATATACGCATGTGGAAGCTGATATAAAATCCCCAAATAATAAAACATTGGGATAGAACGGTAGGACTGAATTTCAAACCTTTAAAAACATTCACTCTTATATACATTGCAAACCAGTGCACATATATATACAAGGTGAATTATTAAGTCAAATTCAACTTATGCCAAATTAAAAACAAGGTCTACAAGCAGGAGTGGGGTTCTACAAACTACAGGTCCCCGTCCTCCTCTTCATGATCTTCTACACTCCAGCCGGAGCCTTCAGCATACTGCATCGGACTTTCAAGATCTTCAACATCCAAGTCTGCTGCATCTAGGGATCTGAAATGGTTATTCAATAACCAAAGAGACTACGTCTTAGCAAATTCTACCCCCTAAGACCCGATTAGTAAACCAATACACCTTAGGACTGCCTATGCACAACACGAGTTAGAGGACTTACCTTGGCCTCAGTCCCAACCTACAAATCAGTACAGTTCAATAGGCACCCAACAATCTTAACAGATCAAAGCATTGATCAAATCGACCTAGTCGATTACATGTCAGACGGACCAACTCTTGGTCATTTCACTCCTCACTATAAAGCCTCCAATAGTACACTTAGTCACAAAGCTATATTAATGCTCTCGAGCGTCGTTTTCGCCAAGGTGATGTACAATAAACACTTTATGTGTATGCTCTCTCAAGCATTCCAATTACTTTCGGCCACATGGGCACGATATTCGACACACATAAATACGACCACATAGGTACAATCTATGCCACATAGGCACGTTCTACGCCACACAGCCACAATTAATTATCGACACATAGGCAGTAGCTTCGGACACGTGGCCTTGAGGTTCCGGTGGAGTGGACTTCAAACGGCCAAATGAAGGCTGCAGGCTAGGCTTGACTTCGTGCCTCCCAAACGAAGGCACGAAGAAGGTGGTGTTGAAGATGTGCGGGTCGGTGGGGCGTGGAGCTACTTCGTGGACTTCGCTGGTCGCTGGAAGTGGAGATGCAAGGCTCGGAGCAGCAGGCGTCAACGTGGAAACTGCTGCAAAATCTTCGGTGCTGGGGTTTGACCGAAGAAGTGGGAGACCTGCACGCGTGGGCTGCTAGCAAGAGTTTGCTTCGGTAGAGGAATCAACTGATCTTTGGTTTTTTTTTACTTTGTGGGAGTTGGTGACAATTTGGGGGGTTTTGCTTGGTTAAAGAAGAAAGGAACAATAGAATTTCGAATTAAATGAAACAAGAGCAAAAGTAGAAGATTGATGGATCGGGGGAGCTTACGCAAGAAGGAAGGGGAAGAGTGGCTGAGGTGTGTGAGAAGCTAGCTAAGAAGGGGAATAAAAGTCTGAAAACCTTAGCCAATCCATTGAATGACTTGGTCCCACAAGCCTTTAATCTAATCCCTTTTGTCCCCTAATTCTTTCCAACCAAATATCCACTAAATAATCCAAATTAAAGCCAAGAAATGCAGCCCCCAAATAGCTTACGAATTTCCTTTGATTATGAGCTTCAATTTCTTTGCAAATTCCCCAAATCTGATGTGCCATTTCATCAAAGAAAAAGCCCATGCAATTTTCTGTAAGTCCCCGACAATCAAAGGCTCAGCTTGAAAGTCCAAACTCACTTAAATTTGGCCCGTACGAATTTCCGTTAATTTTCCGCGACCTCCGAATGATTTTCTGTAAAAATCTCAAAACCTCTGAAAAATCTTCTAAGACTGAGTTGACGTTCCAAGATTTTATTGTGACATGACAGAATCTTCAATTTATGAAATCGGACTTGAATTCATGGTTAATTTCGATTCGACGCGTTTTTAGCGTGACCTAAGCTACCGGGTAACTTTCAGAAATTTTTAGTGCAAATGACCCGTGATCGATTTTCTTCAAGCCACAATGAACCCACTTGACACATTAGAAAATCTCGATGACCCAAATACGAACATAGGGTCCTAAAACAATAGGAAAATTAGTCTAGTGCCGGTCGACGAGAATTTTCTAATTTAGTGGTGTGACCCACGATTAGCCACGCATCTTAGTCGAACTAGCCTATCTTTGATTTCGAATCGATTTTATATTGTGTGGTATTGACCTCTAAAGATGAGCACGATCGAGAAGCGATTCCTGGTCGAATTCTCAAGTCTATTTGCCTTAAAATCCTTAATGGCTTCCCCAGGTAGTCTAGTTATCTTGAGAGTGATCAGCTCTGAGAACAGTCCTATAGGCGTGTCATTAAAATGCCCGATTTATTCAACGGAAAACAGGGTTGAAAATTTGGGATGTCACAACTCTTCCCCTCTTATAAAAATTTTGTCCTCAAAATTTAAACATTTACCAATCCTTAAACAAAAGGCAGGGGTATCGTCGTCTCATCTAGTCTCACTTTTCCCGATTGCTTCTTTAGTCCCGTGGTGTTGTTAAACCACTTTGACCAAGGGGACCATCTCAGTACACAGAATCTATTCTGAACCACAATCTGAACTGAGCTTTCCATGTACGACACTCTGTCGTCCACATCTAATTATTTAAGATTTAGCACATGGGTCGAGTCAGACTCATATGTCCTCAACATCAACACGTGAAACACGTCGTGCACTTGTGCTAAGTTTGGCGACAATGCAAGACGATACGTTAAGATCCCGATTCTCTTTCTAGAATCTCAAAGGAACCTACATACCTCGGTTTCAGTTTCTCTCCTTGCCGAAGTGCATGGTATTCCTCATTGGTGACACCTTCAAAAGATGCAATCACCAATTCGGAACTCTAAGGGCCTTCGATGCTCAACAATACAACAATTTTGGCAGCTCTTAGCAGTCTTGAATCTATCTCTGATCACGGTAACTGCAATCACTAACTGCTAAACTAACTCTGGGCTATGATCTTTCTTTCTCTGATTTCATCTCAACAAACTGAAGTTCTGTACACTCTGCTCTGTCCTGCTTCAAAAAGGAATTATCTGACTGTTCTGCTGAAATTGGGAACCTCGGTTCTAGATCTGACCTAAAATTCATCCCTGTCACTTCATGCAGATGAACCATCTGACACACATAAACTTATGTATGCCCATCCAAATCAAGATCCTTCCATACAGTGATAAAGTGAGCCGACTTCATCAGTCTGTCGACCACTACCCCAATTGGAGTCATTATTCCTCGGACTCCTTGGTAAACCTATCACAACATTCCTTCGTGATATACTTCCATTCCCACTCGGAACTCTCGAGTGATTGTAAATGTCCTCTTGGCTTGCATTACTAAACTCATACTTATTAACACATCCAACACTTGTAACTTGTCCGACAATATCTACTTTTATAATGGTCTACCTTTTGAGCTGACATCGATTCTGACCTACTTCGCACTGTCTCGTCGGAAACTGTAATTACTTCAGTAAATTTTAGAAAATGTTTCTTCCCTGAGTGCTACAACGTTAAGTACACTCAATTACTCTCGAAACTAGGGGCTTCACCAACAGAGATATGAAAGTCAGTCTCTTTCTTATCAGTATCCTCTTATAGGATCGCCTGAACATCTCGGTCTGTCAATTAAGCGTCTGATTCCAACTTGAATATCCGGTTCAATTTTGAGGGTGGCTATAGAATTCAAAAGGTAGCCTACCTCAAATTTGAAAATCAAATTTCGAACTTTCCCAAGTAAGTTCCATACTTTAACCAGTATATGCACAAATGAAAATTCTCGACTCAACACATCAATGATTCCTTTCTTTCCTCCAGGGTGATATTACATAGCACCATTCTAGCTCTGCCAAGCATTTAATTCACGACACCATTTCATATTCAACTTGTTGGGTCTCGATTCACTGATAACCGTTTCAGTTTTGGTCGGGTCCACAAAAATTCTTTTACTATTCTCATATGTCACTTGTGCTCCTTAGCATTCCTCGAATGCACCAAAATGTCATTAAAAGACACGAGCAGAACCGACCTAGATATTCCTTATACACTCAGTTTGTCAAATTCATGACAGCAGTTGGAATGTTCGTCTGACCCAATGATATTACATTGCGCACTCACAAGGACCATATCGAGTACGAAACACTATCTTTTTCTCTTATGACAGGTTTGATAATTCTCATAGAAATACCTCTAGGAATTCTTAGACAACTGAGATATTCTCAATCTTCAGTTCTTCGATCCGTCTTATCTATGACAACCGTCACGTACCTTAGGCAACCTCTGTCTAACAAATGGGTTGCCTCTTGCAATGAGATTTAGCAAAATTAAGGGTCATTCTCGACCTCTGATAAGTTTGAAATTTTCCTCCATCTACGGATTAAATTGTGTCACATTGTCACAACACTTCATTATAACAAAAGCCCCTCGAGCCAAGCCTTTTTATATACTGCATCAAGGTTGTACATAAACATAGGATTCAAGCACAACTATAACTAGTGATTCTACTTTATATGATTTCATTACAGCCACTGAAGTTCTATTAATTTAATCAAAATTCTGCTGCGCCACTCTGATAGGATTATTCTGGGGGCACTACCCTTCCTGTTTAGTGCATAACTCGATTCATCTCTACGCTGGTAGTCCATTCAATGGAACTAAACGCGTGATCACGTTAGGCGCAGCTTTGGCCTGACCTTGTTTAATTGCATACACGGTGCCTTGAACTGGGGGTCGGAGCTGTCCTCCCTGCAGTACGTTCTGCGGTACATTCCTCCTGATCTGACCCAATGGTGGTGGCGGTGGCATCTATTGCAATCCCATCTGTCTTTGGGGACAATCTTTGGCTAGGTGGCCGTGCTGGCGACACTCATAGCAAACTCTTGTCCTAGGAAAACACGGAGCCGATCCCTGTTGTCTTCCACAAAGGCGACATACACCAATCTAATTGGGTACTATCTTACTAAATCCACTTCTCTTGTTGGACGGGCCTTGGAATCTGTTTCCAAGCATAAGACTTTTTCCTTGGCAGATGTTGTCTCTATGGGAGCTAAACCTCGATCCAGATGAGGTAGCTTGTTCAATCAATCCTCGCTCTATCATCTGAGCTCAACGATAGACCTCTTTGAACTCTGTCAAGTCTAACGGTAGCAGAGGTTGTTTCAATTCAGTATGAAGACCACTTCTGAATTTCCGGGCTTTCTCTTTAGGGTCTTCAATCAATCTAGGAGCATACTGGGACAGCTCTGCAAACTTGACCCCATATTGGTCAACTATCATACTCCCTTGGTGGAGACGATGGAACTCCTCTATCTTTTGTTCCCGAGCAATACTCGAAAAGTACTGCTCATTAAAGGCTCTAAGAAAGGTGTCCCATGCCTGGCCCACACCTTCCGGGAACACTGTATCATTGGCGGCTCTCCACTAGATATTTGCATTACCTTGATGTTGGTACACAGCCAATGCCACCTTCTCCTCTTCATTGCACCTCAGAAGTGCGAATGCTTTCTCTAGATCTTGTATCCACAGAGTTGCAGCCTCGGGGTCTCCGGTACCAATAAACCTCGACGGTTTTAGCTTCAAAAATTGTTCCACTAACTAGTGGCTTGGCCTCCTAGCGACCATAACTCTTGGCAGAACTCCAGCAGGGGCGACGGTAGGAGCTGCAGTAGTGGTGGCTTAAGCGGCGGCTTGGTTCTACGCTTGTTGATCCATACGATTTCCCATTACTTCCAAAATTCGCATGATCCCATTTATCTTGGGATCACCAGGGGCTTTCACCCTAGCACCAACAGGAGGTGGTGCCACTCTAGCATCTACAACAAGTGGAGCCATTCCACTCGCGCTAGCCTATGCTGGCGCTCGACCACGGCCTCCTTGGGTACCAACTCTGGTCGGCGCTCTTCCCCGAGTCACGGCCCTACTAGCCCTCTTAGCAGGAGTCCTCGGCTCCTGATCGTTCATGGTGTCGCTTTAATCTACTAACACCTGCTTCCAATTCAACACCGAATTAGAAACTGAGTGATTAAAACAACAAACAATTCTAGCACCAGCATGAATTTAAAGGCCATCCTACTATTATTCCATGAACCATCTTTCCTTATCACTCCAATCTTGAACTTCGCTCTGATACCACTTAAACGGGATGTCACGCCCCGATCCTTGGGCACGCACCCATCCCTTACCTGGTCGATTAATAGCAACATCCCAGGACGCATCGCCGACCCTTTCTTTTTAATATACGCATGCGGAAGCTGATATAAAATCCCCAGACAATAAAACATTGGGATGGAATAGTAGGACTAGATTTCAAACCTTTAAAAACATTCACTCTTATATACATTGCAAACTAGTCCACATATATATACAAGGTGAACTATTAAGTCAAATTCAACTTATGCTAGATTAAAAACAAGGTCTACAAGCAGGAGTGGGATTCTACAAACTACTGGTCCCCGTCCTCCTCTTCATCATCCCCCACACTCCAGCTAGAGCCTTCAGCATACTATACCAGACTTTCAAGATCTTCAACATCCAAGTTTGCAGCATCTAGGGACCTGAAATGGTTATTCAATAACCAATGAGATTACGTCTCAGCAAGTTCTACCCCCTAAGACCCGATTAGTAAACCAATACACCTTAGGGCTCCCTATGCACAACATGAGTCAGAGGACTTACCTTGGCCTCAGTCCCAACCTGCAAATCAGTACAGTTCAATAGGCACCCAACAATCTCAACAGATCGAAGCATCGATCAAATCGACCTAGTCGATTACATGTCAGATGGACCAACTCTTTGTCATTTCACTCCTCACTATAAAGCCTCCAATAGTACACTTAGTCACAAAGCTATATTAATGTTCTCGGACGTCGTTTTCGCCAAGGTGATGTACAATAAACACTTTATGTGTATGCTCTCTCAAGCATTCCAATTACTTTCGGTCACACGGGCACGATATTCGACACAAAGAAATTCGACCACACAGGTACAATCTACACCACACAGGCACATTCTATTCCACAGGCACGATCAATTATCGCCACACAGGCATGATATATATATATATATTCAACAATTTACGTGCATTCTCTAAGGCATCTTATATGCCAAAGCGATGTAATAATCGCTGAGCTACTCCACACAACATTTTTTCTCATCTTTTATCATACTCGATAAAATATCGTGTGTGGGCACACGGTTGGCCTTAGCCAAAATATAATATTTTCCTTTCCATAACTCCCACATTTTCTGTAGTCCACTCAAATATTTTTGGCATTATCAACCGATGCTCGGTTATTTTTCAATTAATAACCAAAGATTATTCAATTAAAGAATAATTCCCCATTTCACAAATAATTCAATTCAACACAAAATAAGGCTCAATTAAATAAATGGACCGCGCCACGACAATCAACATGAAATTCCGGTCACCAACCATCCTGATTGAATTTCCGGAAAAATAAGTAATTAAATAATTAATTTCGAAAAATAAATAAATAAATATTAAAAAATTCAATTTAGGCCTATATTGCCTGGTTGGAGCCCGAAACGGGTTAGGAAAAATCCCGAGATACATTCAATAAATATTAGAAGCTCTCTACTTGCTAGTGACTAAGTCTAACCACCTAACATGCATCATTAAGTCACTAATTTAATTAATCTAAACTAATCTAACCACCTAACTGCACTTAATTAAATTTAACCAACCCCTAAGCATAATTAGCATACTAAGAAAGCATTAGTGAGCAAAACTCACTTGGTAAAAGCAAAGATCGGATCACTGCGACGACAACGCGATGGCAGCCGAAATTAGGCTTTCGACGACATCGGCCGGTTTGGACCGGGCCTTAAACTTGGCCCAACAAATCTCAGCCCAATTGAGATTTGTTCTTGATTTTGGGCTGGACCCAAGTTGGGTTGGGCCTGCTGAAGACGGGCTTCAAATTGATTTGTTGGAATTGGGCCTCAAAACTTGGCTGTTCTCTTGGGCTAGGCTTAGGCTGAGATGGGCTGACTTCAAGTGAGCTTTTTTGAACTGACAATGGGCCCAACCGTGGGCTGATGGACTGACTCAATTCGCTAGGCTGATGGGCCGAATTCTTGCGGGCTCGTGGATGTAAGAGAGACGAGCAGTGATGCGGCAAGATGGAGACATGTTGGAGCTGCTTCGGTTGGCAAGACTTCGTGGATGCGTGCTGTTGGAGAAGATGGATTGTTGGGCCCGAGTAAAGAAGCAGCAAGGGCTGCTGCTGGGTGACACATGGGCAGCAGCTTCGGACGTGTGGCCTTGAGGTTTCGGTGGAGTGGACTTCTCACGGCCAGATGAAGGCCACGGGCTGGGCTTGACTTCGTGTCTCCCAAATGAAGGCACGAAGAAGGTAGTGTCGAAGATGTGCGGGTCGGTGGGGCGTGGAACTGCTTCGTGGACTTCGCTGGTCGCTGGAAGTGGAGACGCGAGGCTCGGAGCAGCAGGCATCAACGTGGAAACTGCTGCAAAGTCTTCGGTGTTGGGGTTTGACCGAAGAACTGGGAGACCTGCACGCGTGGGCTGCTAGCAGGAGTTTGCTTCGGTAGAGGAAGCAGCTGGTCTTTGGTTCTGTTTTACTTTGTGGGAGTTGGTGACAATTTGGAGGTTTTGCTCGGTTAAAGAAGAAAGGAACGATAGAATTTCGGATGAAATGAAACAAGAGCAAAAGCAGAAGATTGATGGATCGAGGGAGCTTACGCACGAAGGAAGGGGAAGAGTGGCTGAGGTGTGTGAGAAGCTAAAGAGGGGGAATAAAAGTCTCAAAACCTTAGCCAATCCATTGAATGACTTGGTCCCACAAGCCTTTAATCTAATCCTCCACCAAATAATCCAAATTAAAGCCAAGAAATGCAGCCCCCAAATAGTTTACGGATTTCCTTTGATTTTGAGCTTCAATTTCTTTACAAATTCCCAAAATTTGATGTCCCATTTCATCAAAGAAAAAGCCCATGCAATTTTCTGTAAGTCCCCGACACTCAAAGGCTCGGCTTGAAAGTCCAAACTCGCTTAAATTCGACCTGTATGAATTTCCGTTAATTTTCCGCGACCTCCGAACGATTTTTCGTAAAAATCTCGAAACCTCTGAAAAATCTTCTAAGACTGAGTCGACGTTCCTAGAATTCATTGTGACATGACAAAATCTTCAATTTCTAAAATCGGACTCGAATTCATGGTCAATTTTCATTCAACTCGTTTTGAGCATGACTTAATGTTGACACCTAAATTTTGGGCAACCCATTTAGTTATTTATTGCATAGAAAATTATGGATTAATTTTTAAGCCCTAAAAAGAAATATTAATTGCTTAGCATATAATTTTTTAGGTGCATTCATTTTTTATTTATAGCATTCGCATTGGATTGACGATGGTGAATGGACTCGAACGAATGGTTTTAAGCTTACTAGATATGAAGGCATTTTATTATTCGATGTGATATTTCTTTATTTCAAACAAGAAATGAATGTCTTTGTCAAATATTTGGAGGAAAATTCACAATCGGAACAAGACCAAAAGAAATATTGTGTCAATATTCATTCAAGAGCATAAAAGGAAAATTTGACCAATGAAAAAGGGATAAAAAAGAAAGGATGATATGGTAGTTGATGTTTTATATTCATGCAATATATCAGCAAGGAGCGTACATGGCGTGATATATTCTTCGAGCGCACCTCAGAGAGGAAAGAAAAACAAGAGCAAAAATTTTGTAATATTTTACCACATTTTATTTCCTTGATGGGAGGCTTCGTGCATGCATATGAAAGGGGTCGGCCACACAATTGAAAAAGGGCTACATTTTATTGATACACGCGGCCACAGGTATAGAGAGAGTGAGAGAAAGAAAGAGAGAATTCATCTTCATCCATGGGAGGTTTTCGCGTCCTGTATCGCTAGAAATCACCAAGGGCTCGCACTTGACCGGGCCGCGTTGGTTTGTTTCTCTACCTCGCCGCCGTTGCCCACCGAGTCTCCACGCTCTTGCCACCCCGACGTCTATCTAGAGGTTCTTCAATGGGCACAAGAGGGCGTTCCCAATGCAAAAGAGGAGAAATCATGAAGGAGACCCGCACTTGGAGAATTGAATATTCCGTTACACACTAAGTCTACAAAGTCAAATTCTCTCTACTACTTGGAGACTCATGCCCATTCTCCATTAAATCTCACTTTCATCTCCTTTCTCTCTTGAGGGAATACACGCCCAAGTCCTCGGTTGCACAGATTTTACTGCTATTGCTTCAACGACGGGTTATTGTTCGAGATCTCCACCATCAAGGCGTCTGCGCAGCTACCTCACAGATCCAAACCAAGACTTTGTTGCAGCCAAATCACGATCAACAACTTTGCAGCGACATGTGTAGGTATCTTAGCAAAATTCCAGACGATTGCCAATCCGAGCCCAATGCGTTTCGTGACTTCTACAATATCCTTGAGGCCATCACCACACGAGTCTCTTGTCGTGTGCTGACCCGAGACCCATTTGCTGTGCGGAGCCTCACCTCGAGCCTTCACCGGACACGCACCAAGCCGAAGTGCTGGGTTTTCTGTTTTGCAGGCTATTTAGAATATTCAGGTCAGGACATGTGAGTTCCATGAACAGCCACCTCGAGCCATCGTCGGTCATCCTCATTGTGATTCTCGTAATCTGCCGTCTGTCCAAACTCAGAAAAAATATCCGGGCAATATCACAAATTAGGTAAGAATCTGGATTAATTCAGTTTCATATATCTTATGCCTAATTTGCAGATTGCAATCATGTTTAAATGCTCAGTTGATATTGTCCTGTCCAAAAGAAATCTTTTGAATTCTTGTGAATTGGGAAATCATCATAATTTCATAACGTGCATATGATTGAAAGTCCAATTTTTGCGCCCGAAATCTGACTCGCAATCGCACGGAAAAATCGCCAATCCGATCTCATGCTCGAGATTCGATTCACGATTTTGTTTAAAATTGGCCAACCTAATCTCATGCGCGAGATATGGTTCGTCAATTTGGGTATCAATATTGCTTGATTTGTTGTGGTGTTATTTAAATTAGTTTTTAAAAAAAAAATCAATCAAAAGATGTAGGTTAGAATTAGGGTTTGCATGTTTAGAATTGAAGTTTTATTTTAAATAAAAAAAAATAAAAAAAATCAATTGACTTAGGTTGTTAGTTTTTTAATTGCATGTTTAATTATTAGGCGATTGTTAATTTCAAAAATTTTAAAAAGAAAAGGAAAATTAGAGTTAGATTTGCTTTTCTTATTTTGCATGTTTAGGGTAGAGATTTTATTTTGAATCATGAAAAAGGAAAGCATATTCATTTAGAATGTTAGTTTTTTTTATTTGATTTGCATGTTAAATTTTAATTTCGAAATTAATAAAAAAAACAAAAAAAAAAAAACATCATGTATATATCATATAGGATTAGGGCATCTTTTGCACGTTATTGCATATTAGGGTAAGATTGCATGTTTAATTTCCTAATTAATTTTTGAGTTTAGATAGATTTTTTAGATAGATTGCATTCTAGGATTATTTGGGTTAAGATAAGATTTTAGTTTAAATTAGGTTTTAGTTTAACCTAATTCCTAATATAAATTGAATAGGATCTTAATCTAGCTAGATAATTTTCACATGTTGTTTTAATTCCAAATTTAAAAAAAAAATACAAAAATGCCTTAGGCTAAATTAGTTTCATTATTTAGGATAGAATGCATTCTTTTAGGAAAAAGAAAAAATATCATATGCATGTCATTAGGGTTAGATTCATTGAGATGCATGCCATTTAGTATTTTTACTAGGCCCATTTAATTAGAAATTACATGTCATTAGAATTAGGTCATTTAGTTAATGTTGCATCGCATATTGCATGATTTTCATCAATTAAGTGAGAAGAAAAAAATGAAATTGCGTGTTAATTAGAAATCATATCTAGGGTTGTTGATGTGAATTTTAATTTAACATTGCAGATGCTTTCGTTACTTTGAGGTAAGTTTGCGATTTATTTATTGTTTATTTGTATGTTAAATTGGTGGATTGCGCACCCGCATGATCACTTCACATGTTAGGAAAATAGATTTAAAATCAATCTAAGTTGTCTGCAAAAAAACATTTTTGAAAATAAAAAAATGGTATCGAAAGGGCATTAGAGAAATCTAGTGTGACCAAGTCCCCGTACCCATAGTCTCTGGTTCATAGGAGTAAAGTAAAACTCCCATTATTTTACTTGGGTTTCTAATCGACCCACCAAAAAATAGATTAGTGGCGACTCCTAGATAAAATCCACTTGCATGTTAAAAACTTGAATCTAAGTCGCGAATTGGTATGAGCTTGGGAGAACCCGAGTTAAGTCTAAGCTTAACAATCCATTAGCCAAACCCTAGGTGGTTCACACCCGAAAAATTGGTTGTGACACTTAAGCTACCGGGTAACTTTCAGAAATTTTTAGTGCAAATGACCTGTGGTCGATTTTCTTCAAGCCACAATGAACCCACTTGACACATTGGAAAATCTCGGTTGTCATGAAAATCTCGAGGACCTAAATACGGACACAGGGTCCCAAAACAATAGGAAAATCAGTGTAGTGTCAGTCGACGAGAATTTTCTAATTTAGTGGTGTCACCCACGATTAGCCACACATCTCAGTCGAATTAGCCTATCTCTGATATCGAATCGATTTTATATTGTGCCGTATTGACCTCTAAAGATGAGCACGGTCGAGAAGCCGATTCCTGGTCGAATTCTCAAATCTATTTGCCTTAAATTCGTTAATGGCTTCCCCAGGTAGTCTAGTTATCTCGAGAGTGATCAGCTCTGAGAACAGCCCTATCAGTGCGTCAATAAAATGCCCGATTTATTCAGCAGAAAACATGGTTGAAAATTTGGATGTCATAGTTTTGCCTCTTCAAGCACCTCAAAAAACATAGAGACAAAGCCCTATCCCAAAGTTTCTCAGAATTCAATTCTCCTGGCAAACCTATCACCTATTGCACATCTATATGGTAAGTACATACTACACATCCACATTTCCTAGACACCTCAAAAACACCCAAATCCCTCCCTCCCTCCCTCTCAACCTAAAGCAATCGGACTGGCTTAGTTTTTTGCCTGAAAAGGGGACTGAGAAAAACCATTAGATCACTCTTCCTCGTTTGTTTTTTTCTTTTGAACCTGGACTTCACATACTTTTTTCAATAAATTGCCACCTATGAAAACAACGAAAGAAAGGCTACAACGCTAAGAGATTGTCGCTATTTTTGTAGCCTGTAATGTTGATAACCTACGAATTCACTATCAAGCATCCATAGACAGAACTCACGAAGAAACACCAATTCAGCGTCTCTCGATAAAATTCAACGACACATCCTTTAAGTTCCCGCGCAATTGCAGCACCGACCGAATCAAATTCAAAATCCATCTCCAGTATTAAATCAACTTAATAAAATTCGGATGTACCAAGCGTTACTCGATCTTTATAGCAAGCTGCATGAAGCCCAGAACCTCAGGAGACCCGAAGCTACGTAGCCAATCTCCATGGCTTCCATCGGCGGTGGCAGTCCATCGCCTCCGCTGGCCAGTCTCCGTCAGCCGTTGGTTCGCTAGGGACTCTGTTTCCGGAAGACGAGCTTCTCCTTCTGTTCGTCGACTTCCGTTGGCAGGTGGCGATCTTCAATGCGTCAGAGCTCACTGGCGTTGTATCGATGAAGTTGGAAGTTTGGCTATGGCGGAGAAAAGGAAGGAGCTTACGGCGGGAAAATCAAAGAAAATGAATAAAGAGAAGAAAGAATTATAGAATTCTATTTGGAAATAAAATTAACTAACTAGGGTTAATTAAAGAGGATTTGAGCAAAACAGAAGGTAATAGTTTATTTAAGCAAGCGATCATCAAATATATATTATATTCTATAATGATGGAAGGGTACTTCGACAAAGACCAAAATCAATTTTGATAGATTTCTTTTGTTTCGTGAAAAATTTGATATTAATAGTTTTCAAAATTTTGTTTCCATTAAAATGACATAATGGGGTAATTTTTATGAGTCATGTAATCGAATATGTTTCTCGTGATAATTGAGTAAAGGGAGAACAACCGAGATTGTTCTGCGATTTTATACTCAAGTATAAAATGCACAAGTGGGACTTGAATTGAGGGGTGAATCTACATGAAATTCACTAAATTCGAATAAAAGTGGATGCAATGGAATTGAGATTACATTGAAAGGAAATAAATTTTGAGACGAAAATACAAGAAATTGAAAGTGGCAAGAACTGAAGGTGCAAGCAAATAAAAACATCAAAAAATGTAAATCTGTGTTTGCATACTTGCCACAGGTGAGAGCACGTGAACTTGTTCTTGTTCGACTTTTTTTCGCATGAAATTTTCTCCACACACACGAAATTATTCACCCAATTCCCCTTCTCATGTAAATCTCCAGCCACAACCTTTGCGTGCTTATTTTTATCGTTGTAGCTAGCAAAGTTAAACGCCAATTAAAATGGACACATAAATTGCCTCAATGTTAATATATGGGTAAAAGCAGGTACCAATAGCGGGTCACGAGTTCTTTTGAGAAAAGAAGGCGAGAAGAAGAACAAGAAAGAATGAATTGTAATGGAGATTAGCGAGTTCATTTACCTATTTGATCATTCTAACAACAAAAGCTGCAAGCCAACGCTTCCATCCTCATCTCTGCCGATCGAATTGGAAGTCAACATAGTCTTGGCTCGCATGCCATGAGGGAGAATAAGCTTAGGATTTCCCTTTGATACTATTTGACTATGTTCCTCACTACTCCTTTGACAATCCCGCAAGTCTTTCTGTAGATCTGTCTCAATCAAACTATCTTGGTGCATAAGTGGACTCTCAACATCTAAATTTGTTGATTCAAGAACAACCTCGCGGAGTAAAGCTGGATTGATTAGCCAATTATCTTGAATCTCAACCTTTAAATTGTCATCAAGTGGCTTGCATATTATTCGAAATCCCCACTTTTTCACCTTTGTAGCCGATACCGTAAGGCTAAAGTGTACATAACTCCCATCAATTTGACCAAAATCGACATCTCCCCACAGATCATATGGTGTGAAATACCAAAGCAAGATTTGATCAGAATCCATTGCCAAGAAGTTCATTCCTCCTTTGCAATCCCTCATTTCACCATTCACATGTGGTAAAATCTCAACTATTGGAAACTTCATTTGTTCATCATTATTGAAAATGACACAGAGAAACAACCCAAGAAACTTGTCATACAAGTCCTTTGAAGCCATGAATGATACGAAACTCTCTTCAATAGGGAGGACCCACTCTGGCATCTCTCCTTCAGGGAGCCAAATTGTGTAATCAGGAGGCGTCTGTTGTAAGGATAGACCATTAGAAAGTACCAAAGTTTGTTAATAGTAGTTCTCAAATAAAAGAATTCATTTTGAGTTTAGTGATTAATCCTAGTGAATTCCACTTCAAACTAGATTCATTGACCCTTGTTGGCATTAACATACAACTCTCATGTGATGGAAATTATTCCTCTAATAGTATGGTAGCCAACTTTATTACATGCAAAAACGTGCATAATCACTTTATATGTGTTTGCTTTTCTTGAGCCTTTGCGTTTACTACTACTGCAATATACGAGAGCACAATACATCCTGCATATACTCCATGAGAGAGAGAGAGAGAGAGAGAGAGAGAGAGAGAGAGAGAGAGAGAGAGAGAGAGAGAGTCTAACCTGGTCCAAAATGTCAGCCATGGTCAACACTTTACGAACAAAAACACAAGATGAAAATGAATCTCCACTTTTTTGCAGAGATTTGAAATTGTTAGCTGAAAGATGCTTCAGAAATGGTGGCAGCTCGGGTATATCTTGTAATTGATGCCAATATGAAATTGCATATACGGACAAATGATCACGCTTAGGAATATAGGTGGGAAGGCTAGTAACATTGCTCTCTGCCAGAACTAACATTTGCAAGAAGGGAAAACAGGAAGAATTCTCGAGAAATTCTATTCCGGAAAAATTACATCCCCCAAGAGATAAATAGAGTAAATTTGAAAGTCCAATCTTCATGCGCGGATCAGCTGAATTCTCGTGTTTTGGAAATCCTATTAAATTTGGGCAATACCCAACTTCCAAGAGTTCAATGTTTTGTAACTTGTAAATGCTAGACGGAAGACTTATCAAGTTCTTGCAGTTACTTAAATCCATTATTTTCAAAGAAACAAGATTTTCTATTGATGTAGGAAGTTCTTTAATAGCAGTCCCTTGTAAACTAAGCTTTTTCAAGCCTTTGAGTTTACATGGAATATCAGGGAACCTTTCAAATTTTCTGCACCCCCTTAAATTCAACAATTGTAACTTGTCGTGATATGCAATAGATTCATGGGCTTTTACCAAGTTTTTGCAATCACAGAGAACCAATTCCTCAAGATTTGGAGCACAAGAAAGGTCAGGCATACGAACCAGTGATTCACAATTACTAAAATTAATGTACTTCAATTTTTGGAAGTCCTGCAAAAACAGCAATACCAACATTTCATCAAAAGTTACTATAAATTGATTTTCTGAGAATTATATTTTGTATCGAGAAATTTGTAAACAGTTAGGAACTTTACTAGTAAGTACAAATCTATACATACATACTGTAAGAGATTAAAGTTTAGAGATGATGAATCAAAAAGCTGATGGATATTGGTCAGGTGCGGGCCACATGGTAAAACTGTACCGCATGCCAAGCTATGTGGCAATCAAAAGATTAAAGTGAAGTGCCATTCAGCAACCATGCGAATGTGGGCCACATAACAAAATTAAGCCATGTGTCATGCCATGTGCCAATTAGAGAAGCAAAGTTAATCTCATGTGGCGAGAACCAGAGTGTACCCTTTTTTAATTCTGATTTAAACTACATATAACAGCTTAATGTCAAGACTATATTCTATCACAATGAAAGTTTTCCAAAAATAAATAATATTTTAAATTTCTTCGAAGTCACACAAAGAAAAAGAAACCAACTTTGAAAGCAATTATGAAGAAAAAGAATTCACCTGTACAATTCAATATCTTGCTCTGATTTTTGATTAAGAAACTAATGGTATACCACTACTAGATCCCATTATTTGCAAACGCATTACAACATTATTGGCAAAGCTTCTAATAAATATTTCGTTATGTTTGCTTAGAAATGTTGCTCCTTATGAATTGACTTAACTAATTATCAATGCCTTGTTTTACAGCACAGTGCACTAAACCCGTTGACAGAGCTAATTCTGTCAATATAGGGTAAATCTTGTTATTCAGGTTCGTACATGGGGTAAGGCTCCATCATTTGATAACTAACTAGCCTCTTAAGTTTGCTTTCAGTGGAAGATGTTGTGATTAGAATCTCTAATTTACCACATCCAAATCAAACGCTTGGCCACTCAGTTCTCTACTGCTTGGGTGTTTTCATTTTTATACACAATATCAATGGATTCATTCTTTATATTTTTGTTTCCTTTATGCTCACCATACAGATTTTCTGTGAAACAAAAAATATTATGTGTAAACAACCACCACAATTCAAATGAGGTTACATAGTTTATACTAGCACTTTCGCATTCTTCACTAGGTAGATTTGATTTGATTTTGAAATATACCTATCTCGATTGTTAGAGACATTGGATTTAAAAGTATTTGAACTTCATCTATATTATTATATAAAGAAAGAAAGAACATCCTACTTTAAAGGGTTTTCCATTTTTTTTTTAATTCTTTCCTTCAATTATACTCAATTACTTATTTTACAAATATTATACTCATGGACAAATACATGAAATTGGTTAGTCTATTTTATCTCACATACATTATAATTATGTCTCGATCTTGAATTAGTATATTGAACTCTCCCCGAGTAAAGGATGTGGACCTTCATATTGGATGAGGCATAGAAGAAAAGTTCGAGTGGGACTTTGACATGGTGTTGCATTCGTCAAATGATAATCTTGGATTATAATTTTTTTTTCTTTGTTGGGATATATCAATCCAACGTTTGGTCAACCGACAAGGGTTTTTTCATATCTATCCAACGTATGAGACCAAGAGTTGAACTCCTTTGATTGCCACTCGGTTGACTTTCCTTCAACATAAATATGAAGTAGAAAAGAGAATTGGGGAATTTTATGTATAATTCGAAATATTGAAAAGAGTGCATAAAGAGCCTATTTAGAGGACTACATAGAGGAAATCAAAGGAAATCAAATCCGATATACATATTCAAAACAGATATAGAAAATCAGAGAAAATATCATAAATATATCTAAAAGATATTTAATAACCTAATATTGCTAACACTTCGAAAGGCTGCTTAAGAGGAATGAAAAAGGAATACTCTAAAGAAAGTCCTAGGTAGGTCTCAGAGGTCCAAAATAAAGTATGGGTTTTATTTTCAGTCTTCCTTCAACTACAACCACACAAAAGAGAAACAATGGGGAAGCTCCTCTTTAGCTGGGCATAGGAGCGGGAACACACGATGATATATATGCAACATAGTTTTATATCCAAACTTATTTGTTTCTTTGTGAGCATTGTGGGTTTAGGTGTGTCTAGAACTGGGAAACACTTGAGTATGTGAATGATTGCGACTCTAAAATTCTTCGATTGGATTTTTTTGTGCTGGCTATCTCCATGGAATAGGTACCAATATTGAGACCCAAGCCACATAAATATTTCATATTTTTATTTCTCTTTTATTTTCTAGTAATATTGTGTTGATTTAATTTCAAGATTCGTTAGATTCTGCATTATTTTGCCATAGTGGGTATCGGAGCTACCGTTATAATTTTTTGGATTTGATTTGAGATTTTTCCTAGTTTGATCATTGTTTAGAAAATCTGTTATTGCAATTATGTGTAAAGAGATAGTAGAAATTTTGAGAAGTTTAACGGGAGGAATAACTTTGGGTTGTGGAGTATTATGATGCATGCGTTAATAAAAACCCAAGATTTGGCCTAGGCATTAGGTGGAAAGGCTAAGTTGCCAGAAACGATGAAAGATGTTGATAAAGATGAGGTCATTGAGAGAGGAAGGAGTATACTCCTATTGAATATATCAAATGAGGCATTAATGATGGTGCCTGAAGAGAAGGATGCTCTAGCGTTGTGGGCAAAACTTTAATCATGATGTGCAAAGAAATGTTTGAATATCGCTTATACATGTTGAAGAGGATGTTTCAAGTTTGTTATACTAAAGATTCTTCCATCAAATCCCATTTAGATGTGCTTGACAAACTCATAATGGACTTGAAAAATGTTGAAGAGACCCTAGATGATGAAAAATAAGGCATGCTATTGTTGGCTTCTCTACTAGAATCATGGATATGTTTCACTAATTCACTATTATAGGGCATATTGCATTTACCTCATGAGAGGTACAATTTGTTGTGTTCTCTAAAGAGTGGTAGAGAAAGTTGCAAGGTGAGGATCTAGCACAAGAGGTGGCGTGAGGACTTATGATTTGAGGTAGGGATCAACATCAAAATCCTAGAGTAGGGGTAAAAATAGATTGAAGTCTCACCATAGAAAGTCTAATGGTTACGTGATATACTTTGAATATCACGAGGAGGGGCACACGAGGATAGATTGCTTGAATCTAAAAAACAGAGATAATAGGCAAAATACCACAGGTAGTGCAATTTTGCGAACGTTGCCGAGGAAAGCATCAATGGTGCAAAGGTTGTCTTGAGTGTGACTATTGACTCGTCAAGAGATGCATAGTGCTAGAATTTAGGGTGTTCTTATCATATGATTTTTCATGGGAAATGGTTTACAACTTTCCAAACTGCACATAGTGATAAAGTTCCAATGGGGAACAACATAGCCTAAAAGATTATCAAGACAATGACAATTCGGATTTCTTGAGTGTGACTATTGACTAACACCATAAGTAGTGCAATTTTGCGGAAGTTGCCGAGGACAGCACCAATGGTGCAAAGGTTGTCTTGACTGTGACTATTGACTCATCAAGAGATGCATAGTGCTAGAATTTAGGGTATTCTTATCATATGATTTTTCATGGGAAACGGTTTATAACTTTCTAGACTGCACATGGTGATAAAGTTCCAATGAGGAATAACATAGCCTAAAAGATTATCTAGACAATGACAATTCAAATTTGGATGCACAATGAAGTATTGCACATACTGATAGACGTGAGGCATGTACCAGAGCTCAAGAATAACCATATTTCTCTTGTAACACTCGATAACATTAGGTTTAAGTATACTATTGAAGCGGGAGTACTGAAAATCTCTTGAAGTGCCACCATAGTGATGAAGGGAAGATAGTGAGTTCTACTAGGAGAGACCGTGACTAGAGATCCTATAGTTTCATTAGATGAGTCATTCTCAAACTTGACTAAGATATGGCATATGCCATTATGGCATAAGAATGAGACAAGTATTAAGTGAGAGTAGGTTGCTCAAAGGTGAGAAGATAGGGAAGTGGGACTTATGTGAGCAATACATCTTTAGGAAGTAGAGCCGAGATATATTCACTAATTTTATGCATTCGACCAAGTAACCGATTTGTTATATTCATTTATAAGTTTGGGCCCATCTCTGATTTATGCTAATATTCATCGATGATTATTTGTAAAAAAGGTATGGATTTCTAAAGCACAATCTAAGGTGTTCAAACAAGTCAAGAAATTTAAGGCACATATTGAGAAGCACTGAATAAACAAATTAAGTGTCTTAGGATTAATAACAACATGGAGTTTTGTAGTAAAGATTTTATCAGTTTTTGCAAGGGAGAAAGGGTTGCAGTATACAACATAATGCCTTGGACACCACAACAGAATGGTGTCACATGATGAAAAAACAGAACTTTGATTGAATGAGCTCGGCGCATTCTTTCGCATATAAGACTGGGCAAGGAATTTTAGGCTAAAGTAGTGAACATAGATTGTTACTTGGTTAATCAATCTCCATCAGGTGTCATCGAGTGGAAGCTCATGAGGAAGTATGGCCAGGGAGTCCTATTGACTACTCTAGACTACAAGTATTCGGATGTCTTGCATATACTCATGAAAATGATGTTAAGCTTGAGCAAGGGCAAATAAGTGCATATTTCTAGGTTATGCCCATGGGTCAAAGGCTACCAACTATAGTGTAATGGTCTCGAATCACTCGGTTTTCTAGTTGGTAGAGATGTGACAGTAGATGCGATTGCTATACTTCAATGGTGGACTCCTCAAACACTACTGGTAGAACAAATGAGTCATGGTGTCAATTGTGAAATTGATTTTTAAGTGGAGACTTCAGACAACTCAGAGGTAATAGAGGCCGATATTATAGTTCCTAAAGTTGATGATATTGAATAACTAGTAAAGTCGCAACACAATATAGCCACAAGCAGTAGAGAAGGCAAATCAAACTACGAATATATTATGGTCATACAAATATTGCTCATGCATGAGCTATTGATGATAAGGTGGAGACAAATGTACCTTCATTTTATTATGAGGCAACGGCTAGTGCTAAGCCATCATAGTGACTAGCAGCTATGAGCAAAAAGATGGGGTCACCTTATTGAAATCAGACATAGGATCTAGTCAAAGTATCCAAAAGCTGGAAGACAGTTAGATGCAACTAGGTCTAAAAATAGAAAAAAAGGGTATTACTAGTGTAGGGGTAAAGAGGTATAGGGCGAGACTTGCTGTGAAGGAGCATACTCAATCGAAGGACATTTACTACAATAAGATGTTCTCTCATAAGATAAGGCATACTTCTATTCAAGTATTACTTGCCTTAGTTGTTAAATGAGATCTCAAGCTAGAGCAGTTAAATGTCAAAACAATGTTGCTTCACAGTGCAACCTAAGGGATATACTATTTCGGTAAAGAAATTTTTGCATGGATCGAAACATTCTCCTAGGTAGTTGTATAAATGTTTTGATGCTTTCATGAATAGTTGGACAGTTCAAAATTTTAGTTGGATAGCTATGTTGACTTTAAAAAATTGGAGGATGGGTATTTGATTTAGCTGTCATTATATGTTGATAACATGTTGGCAGCAATTAAGGATATGTTTGATATTCACATGCTAAAGCGCCACAATGCTGAATTTGAGATGAAAGATTTTAAGTATTGCAAAGAAGATATTGGGTATGAGATATTGTGTGATAGGGCTACAAGAGTTTTGGCATCTGTATCAAAAGAAATATATTGAGAAGATTGTGGCATGTGATCGGCGAAATCTGTGAGTATACCTTTAGCTAAGAACTTTAAACTCATCATAGACTAAGGAAGAGGAACATATGCCCTCTGTTCCTTATTCTAATGTAGTGGGTAGCATTATGTATATCATGGCGTGTACAATCGGAATCTACGAAATGGATAGTCATATACTTGAAGGGGACAACAAATATTGGTATAGTGTATCCAACAGATGACAATGGTAAAGAGACCATAGGTCATGTAAATTCAAATCATGCTAGTGACTTGAATGAGTGCAGTTCCTTGGCAAACGACATGACTAAACTAGCAAGTGGTGTAGTGAGTTGGAAGGCATACTTACAAGACCAAACTACCTTGTCTTTGATTGAGGCAAAGTACATGACATCATCTTTTACAACGAATGAGATTATATGGCTAAGAGGTATGCTCTCAGACTTTGAGGTTGGAGCAGTAAAACATTGCTTTACATTAGGACAACTAGGATACAAAATATCTAGCTTGTAATCTAATTTATCACGAGCGAATGAAGTACAACAATATTAAGTACCATTTCATTTGAGATGTTGTGGCGAAATATATGGTTGATGTGAAGAAGATCACAACAATGAAGAACCCATTAGAAATAATGCCAAAGCTCAAGCTCAATTAGCCTTTGTAGAGAATAAGTGCCCATTAAGGCGTTAGGAGAGCTACTATGGTGGATGAACAGTTGGACTTGGCTACAAATATCAGGGTAAAGAGTTATTAAATTATATCTTAAGTTTGAGTCTTTATACTGGAGCCAACCCTATTAGAGGATGTAGATCGATTCAGAATGGATGGGGTATAAAAAGAAAGTCTCAGTTGGACTTTGATTTGGTGTTTCCTTCTTCAGATAATGATCTTGGATTATATTTTTTTTTTTTCCAAATATAGGAATCCAAGATTTGATCAATTGACAGCGATTCTTGTTGAGAGAACATCCTTATGGTATTTTGGAGATTCCAAAACTATCCTTGGTTTACTACTTCTATGATAAGTGAAGGCATTCGTCTTAATGACGCGATGATGATTTAAGAAAAATTGTGATAATTGTGCTGGTCTTTGTGAGTTCAATGAAGACTGATTACAAGCATGAGGATCATGACAAGAGGAGAACAAGTCAAATATGACAAGGTGTTCATGAGGAATTTGAGATACCATGATCGATCTGTCACCAATGTAAAGTCTTTGGAAGATGACATACATAGGCCGATTATTGGATAATCGATCGCAATTCGTTCCATACAATTTGACCGTGGGCAACACCAACGGACTAGTGATAAGGGTGCATGCAATGATAAGGTGATAAGAAGCAATGTATTGTGTAGTCTAGTCTTGAACGGTGCTGCTCAATAAGTGCATTTGCAGATGACTATTATATGGGTAGAATATAGCCGTTAATAGGTTGAGAGTTCTCAGCCAGAGAACTAGAAATGAGTTAGAGCACCAATGACTATTTTGGTCAAATAGCCAGAGGTATGAATAATTTAACAACGCCTGCAGACTCTATCTTGGAAAACCTTGCTATCATCCAAAGGAAAGGATAGTATCGGCGATCCAGATCTCAGCAACAACTCCATTCAATTCCCAATAGCTCTTACGTCCTCAAAAGCATCTCCAAGGGATGGATTGAAGATGTCTAATAAAAAGGATTAAAGTGGCTAAAAAGGGTTGGATGTAGAGAAAGCTTGTTCTATTATATCATCTCTCTATTCTAATCAAACCGTGCTACTATCCATCTATAATTCTCTTTGTAGTGTTCTTGTTGCTCTGTAATAGGTGACAAGAGGACGTGTACAAGAGTGATAGCATTATTTGCGTTCTGATAATGTGATATATCTTATAATAGAGCAATACGTGCTGATTGGAACTTCTCTTAAAGATTACTAGTGAATTGTGCAACCCATGTTGAGGCTATTATCTAGAAAAGTGGACGTAAACTTGGGGATAAAATCAAATCACTATTTATTATTGTCTGCTATTTTCTATATATTCATGATTGCCTATAATTGTTTAATAGTAACACCAGCTTGGTTGATTCTTTCAAATTTGTTTTTGCTACTATCAAAGTACATCCTATTATCTTTTACAAGATACATTGTTTAAGTTTTCAATTAATCTAGTCAAGCCCTCTAAATTTTATTGTTAGTCCCAATAATTTTGTTCATATTTATCCAAGTTTTGACGAAGACAAAGAGTTGAACTCCTTTGAATGCCTCACAGTGGACTTTCCTTTAAAAAGCCGCACAAGGGGAAACAAAAGAGGACACTCTGAAGAAAGCCGAAGGTTGGTTGGAGAAAGAAAATAAAATGGGGGTTTTATTTTTTTTTGTCTGCCTTCATCTGCAACCGCACAAAAGAGAAACAAGCAGGAAGATCTTGTTTAGTCATGCACTAGAGCAGGAGCGCACAATGATATTTTGCACAATGAGTTTTCCATCTGAATTAATTTTTGTTTCTTCATTATAGGTTGTGTGTACGAACAATTGTAACTCTATAATTCTCCGATTAATTATTGAACTATTTGCCGTTAGATATCCCATTGAAGTGGGTATTGATACTAAACCAAACTAAGTAAAGCTCGTGTTCTTTATTGTTTATTGTTTATATCACTAGTAATTTCACATTGATTTAGTTGCAAGTTCAGATAGCTTCCGCATTATCTTACGACAATATTTCAATACTAAAATTTCAATTTTCTTATGCTGCGATAACCTTAAAAAAAAGTTTGAATTTCTAAATATCTTTTTCTTATGATTTAATGACCTTCATTGAAAAAAATTCAAATCTTGAAATATATTTCCCTCCCACATATGTTTATACAATTTCCTAGTTTTGCATATTTATATCCAATAAAATTGTTTATGCTTTATTTTTCAAAGGCCAACTTTGCTGCATGAAAGAATATTTCTAAAGCAAGTGATTAGTGTCATTTGGAAAGAAAAAACGAGAAGTTCTTTCTAAAACATAGGAACAACACTTTGTCCTATGTATTAGTACATATAATACATATATACATATACAAATGAAGTGATCATAAAAAGGTCCAAGTAGGTAAATGCTCACCTGAAATTGTTTTGGCAATCCAGTAATATTGCTTTTGCTCATTTTAAGTCCCACTAATTTCTTTGGACCAGGGGAAAATTCAGGAAACCAAGAAGCACCTCCAACCCATTCAAACCATCTTAGCTCATTAGGAAGACGTATGGGACCTTGGAAAGTATTATGCACATTGTGCATGATGAGCAGTCTCAACCTACTCGCTTTTGTAAAAACATTAGGGCTGATATATATCTCTTTATGCTCTGGTGGCTCCAACACTATGGCTTTTACTACACAATCTCCCTGTATATACCAAACCAGACTTTTTAAATAATGCATATTTAGTAATTAGAGTCAAAGATAAGGAGCACGATTTTGACTGTATTTGCAAGTCTTACCATGTCATGGGACAAAACGTCGAGAACATCATCATACAGCCATAGCCTGCTACGTCTCCTGGGATCATCGCGACATTCTTGGTTCACAATATCCATGCCCATCAATTGAATCAAGCCATGGACTTCTACAGTTCTGTGCTCAATATTTATCAAGGACCTCTCAATGAGAATTTCTAATCCTATATCTATCTCGAAATCGCAACTGTCAATAACTTTCTTTATGTACTCACTATCACACCCCTTAAAGAAGCAAGCAATGTGGAGAAAAATCTCTTTCTCATTATCTTCTAGTCCATCATAACTTATTTTGAGCACATTATTAATGGTTTTGTTAGGATTCCTAGAAAGTTTCTTTAGTGTACTTTTCCATTCATGTTCTCTTCTACCACATAAGAAGGAACCTAGCACCTCAATTGCTAAAGGAAGGCCTCCGGCATGATTCAAAACACTATCCACTAGATCTGTCTTGATTTTTAGTTTTTGGTGTGTCCCAAAAGCATGCTTACTTAGTAGCTCTCGAGCTTCACTATCCTCCAATGTTTTAACTTCATACACATGATCTTGATCTATCCCGTGAGAAGTTAACAGGTGTTTATCTCTTGTGGTAATGATGATCCTACTTCCAATACCAAACCACTCACCTTCTCCTGCTAAAGCATTTAATTGATGCAAGTCATCCACATCATCAAGGATAAGGAGAACTTTTTTGCGACAAAGTCTATCCCGAACTAGATGAGTACCGGCATCAACATTGGTCACTACTAATCTTTGTTTTTGTGATAATATCTCAGATAGTAATTTTTCTTGCAAAGCAACTAAATCCCTGCAATTTTTTGAAGTTTCTCGAACATTTGCCAAAAAAGTTGAACCTTCAAATTGTCTGAAAATGTCATTATAAATGGCTTTAGCTAAGCTTGTCTTCCCTATGCCTGCCCTTCCCCATACTCCCATCATAAAAACACCATCATCAGACTCGAGGTTTAACATAGATTTTAGCTTAACCACTTTGGAATCAATCCCAATTGGACACTTAGCAACATGCAAAGGTGTTCGGTCTAGAAGAGTGGAGATCTCCTTCACGATTCTTTCTATAAGCTCTGACTCATCTCTGATAAAAACAGAAAAAAGAAGTTGTAGGATCATTTTTAGCAATTTGAATAAGCAAATAATCGAGCAATTACCAGCCAACAATGACAAAGCAGTGCATCACATTTTCTGATAATCACAACCAAAACAATATGTATTCCCAACAAGTTGAAACAAGTTAAGGCTTCAACATTTAGTCATCCAAATAATTCATGTTCTTTTGATAAATACATGACAATGTACTTATTTTTCTTTTTGATGGATACATGTGTTTCATATATGCACACTTAATCAAAAAGAGCTATTTAAAACTTTTAACGTTGGTCTAGATTTTCAATTCAAAAACTCTTAAATACCTTGAAGCACGATGTCATTGCCCACCATGGCCCGTACACATTAATAATCCTTTATCAGGTGTTGAGAACTTTCTTATTCCTTCCAAAGAAATGGGATAAGTGCAATAAAACTACTTAACATTTTGTCCATTGGTCGATTAAGTTTTAATTCAAATGAGTCAGTAAACTTTTCAGCCGATGACATCCTAGTATCAATTTCTTATAACTGGAAAAAGCAACTTGTCAATTCTATGGTTAGCCATATGTGGTTTTTCGAAATTAAAAGGCCACTGGTAGCGAGTTTCAAACTCGGTTGACCAAAATAAAAAATTTGTAGAACTCAATTGACAAAAATGAAACTTGAAGAACTCAAATAGCCCATACACAAATCGTTAGAACTTTTGTTATACTTTGGAGAGGGCAACAAGTATCCAAAAGAAAGAGCTATAGAACTTACCCAAATGAAATGCCTCATCAAAACCATAGGAGGAATTCAATTGTTCCACGCCCAAAAATAGGTTTTTTACTAGTGCCGGTGACTTTCAATAAGTGCAGGTAAGTGTCAAAAAAACTGTTGGTGAGCAATAGATACGGGACATTTCCTTTCACGTAAGTTGTTAGTAACTTACCTACATTTATATGAAATTACAATATTAATTTATAGTTTGCAAGTTACCAATCGTTATACTAACTTATCAAAGTTGATTAGCATAACATACTTGTTCAAATATACTAAATTTTATATCAAATTACCAGCTTAAATTATAGTGACTTACTAACTTTTGTCTTAGTAAAAAAATCATCTACTAGTTTTGGGTTACCAACATCATTTGAGCTACCTACAAATAAATACTTTTAAAAAAAAAAATTCCAACTTTTTTAGTGGGTCATAAATTCTCATTTGAATTATTTACCGACTCTTTGTAGGAAATGCCAGCCTCAATTAGAGTGACTAACCAACTTTTCTCTAATTAAGTTGATAACTAGTTTTTTTTGTCAATTCTCATTTGAGTTACTTGCCAAGTTTATTTTTCTTTTAATTACCTATATTATTATCATTTGCCCAATTTTATTTATCTTTTATACATACGTCTTAGATTTACCAAATCTTATATGAAACTACTTTTATGCAAGTGACTTATTGACTTTTATCTAATTAAGTAATCAATAAATTCTAGGTTACCAACTCTTATGGAGTTAGTTGCCAACGTTCATTTCAATTTATTATTATTATTATTATTATTATTTTTTTTTTTTTTTTTTTTTGTGATTTAGAAACTTTTGCATTGGGTTACTTAATAAATAAAAAAAGTTGGTAAGTAACTCAAACATAATCTAAACTCTCATATAATAGTTGGAATATTTAAGGCATCGGTAAGAAAGGAAAATAAACAATAAGAGAAAAGTTTTTTTTGTCAAAGATAAGAGAAGTTTTTTTGTAACGTAAAACTAGTTGTTAACTTAATTCTAGAATATGGTTGGTAAATTAAAAAGGAAAAACATATAACAGTTGGTAAGCAACTTAAATTAGAGTTGATCATCCAAAGCTAGTCAGTAACTAATTGGAGAAAAGTTGGTAATCGCATATAAATATTGGTAACTTGTATAACAGTTGGCATATTTAAGATGTTGGTAAAAAGATAAATAAATGTTAGTCGAAAAATAAGAGAAAAGCTATTTTTTTTCAAAAATATGAGAATTTAGTAATTTAAAAGAATAAATACACGTTGCGAACTAGCTCAAGTAAGAGTTATCAACCCAAAACGAGTTGATAGGCAACTTAGTCGAAGAAAAGTAGATAAATACTCTAATTGGGGTTGATAATTTCTAAATGGAGTTGGTAAATTCAAAAGGTTGATAAACAAGGCAAATAAAAGTAGTATCTCAATGCAAAAGTTCGTCTTTTTTTAAATGCTGATAAGTAACTCAAATGAGTATTGATAATAAAAGAATAGTTAATAACTTGATAAAAGAAAATTTGATAAGTTACACAACCAAAAATTTCTAATTTCATATGGTAATGGGTGTAATGAGTCAAAAGGTAAATAAAAGTCAATAAAAGATAAGAGAAATTTTTATTTTATTAGAAATAAAAAAGAAGTTCTTAATTTGAAGGAAAACAAATTAACACTGGTAAACTATCTTTATCAAAAGCTTGTTATGCAAAACTAGTTAGTAATTTAATCAGAGAAAAATTAGTGATCACTCTTATTGAGTTTGTATTCTCTAAAAATAGTTGCTAAGTTTAAAAAGTTGGTGAGCAAGTCAAATAAAAGTTATTATAAATGATAACAAAAATTGGGAAGTTAGTAAAAGGAATAAAGTTGGTGCGAAACAATCAAACAAGTGTTGGTCACCCAAAACTTGTTGGCCGTCACCCAAAACTTGTTGGCTACTCAAGGATAGTTACGATAGTTCATAAATTTAAGGCGTTGGTAAGAAAGGTGAATAAAAGTTGGTAAAAGATAAGAGAGGTATTTTATGTGAAAATTAAGAGAAGTTATTAATGAAAGAAAACTAAATACCAATAACTAAGTATAATAAGAGTTGGTAATGCAAAATTAGTTGGTAACTTAAATGGGACAAAAGATAATAACTCCAATTAAGGTCAATAATTTCTAAAAAAAAGTTGTAAAATCTAATATGTTTGTAAGTATGGTAAATATAAATTGGCAACTCTAAAAAAAGTTATTAATTTGAAAAGAACAAATGTTGGTAAGCAACTAAGATGAGGATTCATAAATCAAAACTAGTTAGTAACCTAATAAAAGAAAAGTTGATGAGTCACGCAAATAAAGGTTCATAAATTCATAAAAGAGTTGATAAATTTAAGGTATTTGTAAAAAAAATAAAATAAAAGTAAACAATGATAAAAATCAGTAAAATAAAAAATAAATGTTGCAAAGTAACTCAAATAAGGGTTGATAATCCAAAATTAATTAATAATTTAATAGCAAAGGAGTTGGTAAATAACTCAAAAGCAAATTTGTTAAACTACTTGGAAAACGTACTAAAAAAGTCTTAAACCTATTGCATTAGTACATATTCAGCTCTAAATCTTTTAATTAGACCAATTTAGTCCTCTAATTAAGTCTTAAACCTTTCAAATTGGTGTCAATTAGGCCATGGCCGGCGAGGGTTGGCCTCACCTGAGTGAGGGTCACCCTCGCTTCTTCTTCTTCTTCTTCCATGGCTATGTTGGCCATTGGCATAGGCCATGGCTGGCGAGGGTGACCCTCACTCAGTGATGGTTGGCCTTACCTAGGCAAGGGCAAGGCCATTGCTAGATTTGGTGACCACGTACAGCTAAACTTGAAGGAGGCCAATATTGCACTAGTGAGCTTAGGTGAGAGAAAACATATCTTATCCTCTTTCGCCAGATGAGGTCACGATTGAAATCGCTGGCATTTTGTGAAATGGGACATCGTTAATTCTTTGGAAGAATTGACAACCCTTCGAGCCAAAAGCCTCGATCTCTTTTGCAATCCCAGCATTGGAAACACGTCTCCCTCGTGAATCTCTTCCAAAGGTATGGTTTTTCTCTATCTCAATTGCTTGATTTCTTGCTCAATGCTAGCTTGCACGACGCAGAAAGATCACTAAGCATTTTGTCCTAGCTCAAGATACCCAACGAATTGACGCTCTTTATGATGAGTCAGCGTCCTAGGGTGAGGGTTGGCCTTGCTAGTGCTCACCCTCGCCCAGGTGAGACCGACCCTTGTTGGGCATGGCCTATGCCGGTGTGGCTGGCACAGGCGTGGAAGAAGAAGAAGAAAGAAAGAAAGAAAGAAAAGAATAAAAGTAAAAACAAATTATTAAAAAATGTCCACGTCAACACTCATTGTGCCATGTAGGATAGACATCGTTCACTTTAGCAATTTCTGGTCTAAATTGGTCAAATGGATCGAATTGGTATAAATGTGAAAAGGTTTAGCCCAATTAAAAGATTTAGGACTAAATTTGTACCGGTACAATAGATTTAGAACTTTTTTGGTACTTTACCCAAAACTGTTGTAAAAGTCAATAAATTTAAGCCGTTGGTAAAAAAACAACTAATAAACTTTGGTGAAAGATAAAAAAAAAGCTAGTAATTTCGTGAAAGTGTTGTTAAATTACCAATAGTTTATTCAAATATATGATCAGTAATTTTTTAACTATTATATATTTGACGTATATCAACTCTTAAAAGAATCTATGAATATAAAAAAATATTTGTTTTTTGCGAACGGAACTAGAATCGTCCAAGCTAAAGAAATGAATTGATTCAACATGGACCGATTCCATAGAGATGATAACACTTGGTAATTTAGCAAGAACTTAAGAATTTTCGAGAATCATAAAAGGAAGCATCTTCACGGGTGCTAACAATCGTGTGTGTGTAGATTTTTTTCTTTTTTAAACAATCTATATATTTACAAGTAAAGATTAGCTTCTTACGTAAAAGATGGACTCCACTCTACTTACCCATCATTAAAATGCCACCCGGACAAGCTACTGGCATCAAAAAGAGCTTTCTTCCATCGCTTCACCTTTTCTGAATCCTTCCCGAATTTGGACTCATGCTTGGCTAGAGCTTTCCCATAACTCTTGTTGCCCCGTCTCACATCTCTTGGGTCTACTTTATAAAACACCGGTAGCACGGTGAGGTCCTTTTGCTTCTTGCACTCCATAATCTTCATCACCTCTTCCAAGCACCATTGTGAGGAAGCGTAGTCCTTAGAGAAAACGATGATTGCGATGCACGATTCCTCAATGGCCTTCATGAGTGCCGGCAATGTTTGGTCTCCCTTCCTCAGTTCCTCGCTATCAACAAAAGTGTATATTCCATTATGGTATAAAGCTTTGTAGAGATGACCAAGGAAGGTGTTACGCAGGTCTGTGCCTCTAAAACTTAAGAAGACCTCATAATTACTTTTGGGTTTTGATGAAGAAGCCATTGGATGATTGAGATTACCAATCGGAAATGGCTTTCATCTGTTTAGTCTTCACTTTTCTTTCTCTTATATGGAAAATGAAGCATTGGCAAAACGTGACCACGAAGTTTCTTGATATGAAAGGTTGACGTTGATATTTGCTACAGTATGGCTTATGCTATGATGCATACTATGTGATGCATTGATTTATAAAGAGTACATGGAATATTCATGTTATTTGATAATATCCACTAGTATGATTTGTACAATGCATATCGTGGATACATATTTATAAGATTGCATTATTTTTTCCATGATGTCATAGAAACAATGATGATTGTCACTTGCTAAGCCATGATATTGTTCTACCCTTATATTGCCATTCTATGTCACAAGAAGAGAGAAGACTAAATGAGGGCATGTGGAGAGTACTTGTGAATTCCACTTTAAAATGGGTTGGACAAAATGTTTTGGGAGTGGCACCAGACTCTCTCTACCTACGCATGCATTTCCCCACTACAATAATTTTATCGCTTCAATATGGCTTAGGAATTTGGTTAATTTTATGTTCTCATTAAGAGCGCCACTTGATTTATTATTTAGAGATATGTGCCACTACCAAAAGTTCAACATTGGGGCAGTTATTTGGATCTAATAGGTAAGAAATTAGTAAGGCTGCGTTTGTTAATGTTCTTTTTTTTTTTTGTTTATAAACAGATTTTGTGATTTTTTGTTCCAGGGAACAAAAAAAGAATAGAAACGCGTTTGTTTGCGTTTTTGTTCCAAATTTATTTTTTTGTTCCTGGGAACACTTTTGGAACAAAAACAAGAAACAAGAAAAACTTGTTTATTATTTCTGGAACAAAAATTAAAAACACATTTTCTCTCTCCTCTCTTTTTCTTCTTTTTTTTTTTCTTTTTCTTTTCTTTGGCCGGTCACCGGCCTCGGCCATGGCCGGCGACCGGCCAAAGAGGGCCGGAGACGCCGTCGAGGGCCGGCGACCTCGCCGGTGCGTCGCTGGCCCCAGACGAGGCCGGCGAGCCTCGTCGTGGCTGGGCGAGGCCGCCAGCCCTCGTCGGTCGGTCGCCGGCCATGGCCGAGGCCGGCGACCGGCCAAAAGAAGAAAAAAATAAAAAATATTAAAAAATTAAAAGAAATAAAAAAAAAGAATACAAATTTACCAAACGTGTTTCTGTTCATTTTTTATTCCCGGAACAAGTTTACCAAATGTGTTTTTTTGTTCAAAAATTGTTCCTCGGAATAGAAACACTTTTTTTTTATTTCCGTTACTTGGAACAATTTTTAAATAGAAGTGTTACCAAACGCATCCTAAATGAACAATATATATATATATATATATATATATCAGAAAAAATATGAGTAGTAAAAGTCGAAGATATTCATATGGAGTCTAGTAAATTTGATGTTCAAATTCAATTTAGTTTATGCACTATGTTCACTTCATAATTTTTCTAGATAGATAACCATATCATTACTTTTTAATGCCTAAGATAAATCGTTTCAAGAATTCGATGGTAATAATAAAACTTTGTATAATATCGATATGCTAAATCTCATGCGTCAAGAGGATGGATCTTGCATAAGTCCCACCTTTTGTATTGCGTATGAGCCAATCATCTTTGGTAAACCATATTCATTAACAGATTTTTTAAATTAGGAGGTGATCATAATGGCGTAAGCGGATCAGATTTTTAGCCGTGTTCCTAATCCATCAGTTGCAATAGATGATCTCGCGGGCTAAGAATGAATTGTGATTCCCATGATCTTATTCATAGGTGTAAGAGGAAGTTATTCAGCTAAGTACCGCAAAAATTGAAGTCAACACATGGAAGATCATAAATTCTCATTAGAAATTCTCAATCTCGAATTTCTTGTCAACAAATCTAAGTCAAGTTCAAATGTTTTGAGTGCCTGTATCTTTCTTTTAGAGAGGGTGTGTCGGTGATAGAGAATAGCAATGCTAGAAAAATTTATGCATAGTAGGTCCCGCTGCACACTGAACAAGGCATTTTCTTCACCATGAGACACGCATCTTCTTTTTTCTTTAGCACGGAAAGACCGGCAACGACTTTAAGTCAAGCCCGTGAAAAGCGACGACTTTAAGTCAAGCCTATGACATTTTCCCTAAGTGGAGGGGACCAGCTTCCGACTTTTCCAATTAGTGGAACGCGCTTCGAGATAGTCATGAAGATTGTGTACGACCATGAGACGACACTTCTAGCTTTCATACGAGGTGTTTATGAAAGGTTTTAGGCGTGAATAATTTTTTTTTCTAATTTTCCTTAACTGGATTGTCCCTTTTGAGTAATAATTTAGAGTAAAAACGCATTCAGATTTTTGAAAATTTTATTACTTACTATTTGTGCAATTCAATTTTTATGCAGGCCCACGCTATTGTCACAACGACAGTAGTTACTAATACAACAGTGATTTAAAGTGTAATGACCAACATAAACCCAATTTGAAAGAAGATAATAAAATCTTAAATGAAAATTGTAGTGGGTCCTAAATCCAATGGTGATTTTGAAGAAGAGCAAAGTGGCAACAAAAATATTAAATAAAAAAAGTGGTGGTTTAAACTTTAAGTAGAAGACAGTGTCTCAAACCTAAATTTGGGGTAGATGTAACATAATCTATTTTAGATTATTTAAAAAGAGATTTGACCTAATCAACTCCTAACACATTAAGGACGACTTGACCTAGTCAACCCTCAACATTTTTCTTATTAAGCTCCACGTCAACTTATGCGTTTATGATACGGGCCACTTCCCTTTAACGTGTTTTCTCCTAATATGTGGCGATGCATCATCTAAACCATTTTGTTGTACCGGAAATTTCTCATATTTCACAATAAATATGAGAAAATTATTTAAAAAATCCTAAATTTATTGCACATAATAAAAAAACTAATGATAATCCATTTATAATTAGAATCATTCCCTTATTGAATGTGTAGCTTAGTTTTTTCTATTTTGTAGCTCAGTTTAGTTAGTACTATCATTAATAATTAAATGAGTAGAAGTTCGATCCGCGTTATCTAGCCTAGATTGTCAAATTAGTACAGTCTCTAGCCTCAAGCTCATGGGGAATCATGTTTCGGGGCTTAAGAACAAAGCCTGGTATATTTTTACCTGACTTGGTATCAAGTCAAGCTCATGGGGAATCATGTCTCCGGGCTTTGAACCAAACCATGTATGTTCTTTGCTTGACGAGTATCAAGTTTTCTTTCTCGTATTTTAGTTTTAGCATTTCAATACTTGAATATTCAATTCTCGCACTTTCATTACATTGGATATTATTTTATTTTTTAGAATGGTTGGGATAAGCCTTAGGATCATAACAAATCCATAAAAACTATTGCATAAACACTTAGTGAGTCGAATGACCTTTAGCACTCATAATTAGCAATGAAGATCGCTTGATACTTGAATGAGCAATCCAATTAAGTTAGAGGTACTGAAAGAACACTAATAGAAACTATTAGTGTAATTAAGTCCCCCATCTTAGAAAATCTTTAATTACGCAGGAAGTGAGGTAATCTCCGGCGCATCACTTGGTTAGGCTAGTGACGACTCCCATTTCACGAGGCAAGGACTTGAGAGATTCCGCGCCTAATCAAGGGCCATCAGCCCCCCTCTTGGACATTACCTCTAACCCCGTCTTCCCCACCACATTGGGAGGGTCACAACATTCATCAGTCCACCATGGTAGCATTTAAGTCGGTATTCACCGGTCGAATAGAGATTTCAGAGATATCTCGACCACTTCATATTTCTTTTAACACATTCTCCAACATGAAATGGAGAGCAGAGAGAGCATCGAAAGCAAATCGGCTTCAACTTTGGCCTCTTTGTGCCTCAACACTTCTTGACATTGCAACCTTTGCTGGATACAGATATATTTCCTTCCTCCAAATCACTCTCCATCCTAAAATTTAACTTTTCTTTCTTTCTTTTGCACCGTCATCAATTTCTTTCCCTCCTTTTGATGTTACTTGATCGCTTCAATTGCCTATCTGAGAGTGCCGACAGATAAAGAAAGGAATTAAGATACTTTTTACATTAGAATTAAGTTTGTACATGAGGCGTTTTGGACTTGTTGGAAAAAATGGCTTATTCAGCCAAAAAAAAGAGGCTCTGCATGGATTGTATCAGCACCCACATTCACTTGTTATTGGATTTATTTCTTCATACAACCATTTGCAGGTAGAGTCAAGTAGTCATGGATGGTAATTAATGTGTCAACTATCATTTGACAATGTCAATGGCTGTTGATACGCTTGTTAAGTTACATTCTAGATGCCTAGAAAATGTCAACAATTTATGTATTATACTCATACATAAAATATTTTCCCTATTTTTCCCTAACTAACTTTGAGGGAAAATTGTCCAAAAAATCATGAAAATTTTCACATATTACCAATTGAGTCGATCTAGCCAATTTATTGCTTATATGGACCTAATTATCCTGGCATGATTGACGCTAATGTAAACAATTTTTAATAATATTTTAATATTCCTTATTTTTTCTATTTTCCTTCCTTACTTTTTTGGCTGTTTTCTTTTTTTCATTTTCTCTTCTTTTCTTATTTTCTTTTTTCCTTTCACATTTTTCCCTTCGCTGGCCTCAAGCAAGGGCTGCCCGAGGTCGGGGAGCCATCGTCCAATCAAGGGCAACTCTTGCTTGAGGCAATCAACGAGCCACAATGGCCGGCGGAAGGAAAAAGAGAAAAAGAAAAGAAGAGAAAAGGAAAAAAAAAAAAAAGTAAAGAAAGAAAAGAGAAGAAAAGAAAATTAACGAAAAATTAATAAAAATTCGAAAAAAAAATTAAAATGTTATTAAAAATTGTCCACTTCAGCGTCGGCCAACCGTAGCACTGACCAGTGTCAACATCAGGTAATGAAGCATATTGTGATTAAGTTGTTGAAAAGGACAGTCACATTCAAGGCCTAATAAAACTCTGCCTCATTACTTTGTATATCAATTTAGTAAGATCAATATTTGCTTGCTCTTGAGGCACATGATCCAAGAGCATATCACTCGTTCAATCACGTAAGTCCATGAAACTAAACACGTGAGATTAATTGAGTTTACACGTTCATGTAAGTGTTAAAAATTTAGTTTAACGTCATACTTGTGGTTAATATTAAGTCCTTGCCACCTGCGCATGGGGGAATAGAGTCCCTTGTAGAAGGACCTTTCCCAACGTAGCATGTCTGAACTTTGTCAGTTTTCCGATTAAGTATATAATTCCCTTCTTCTTCTTTTTTTAACAATTGAATACCTCAACTTTTCAAGTTATGCTCAATGTCAGCTTCCGTTTAGTACTTGACTGAAATTGTTGAAGTACCACTTACAAGTAATTTCTATTTCTGAAAGACTTGTTTCTGGAATAGAAATCCATTTGATAAAATTATTTTATTTTTCTATTTATTGTTTCAGAAATAGATTTGGAATAAAAATCAGAAGTAACAATTTTCTACTTTTCTATTTTTTAAACAGAAATGAGAAATAAAAATTATTCTCATTGTTCGTCAACTGATCCTTCATTCGTCGCCATCGACCACCGTTTGTCGGTTGCCCGTCGGCCCTCGTCTGCCGCCGCTGCCGCCCTCCATCACCGCCGATCACCGATTCACCGTCGTCTGCCAGTCCACCGCCGTCCGAAATGAAGAAATTTTGTGTCGTTATCAAACGAATTTCTATTTTTAGAGTATAAATTTTATGTCGTTATCAAATGATTATTTCTGCTTAGAAACTCTTCTAGAAATAGAAATAGAAAAATCTATTTCTCTTCCAGAAATCAATTTTTGGCCAGAATGGTTATCATCACCCCCTAAACAACCATAAAATATGTTGACGTGGGCTTACATGGAAAATTATTATCAAGTGGCAATTTAACCAACGTGGAATCGGGCCTCTCCTTCTCTGCCCACCACTATTGCCAACACTGTCCACCACAACTGCAACAACAAGCAATACCACACTCCACATCCATGAGCCAACGTGACCACCGCCACCAACCAAGAACGTATTACATCTCCACCACCATCAACTACCTAGGCGACCACCACCTCCATTGCCATCTCTCTCTGGGGCTAGCTGAGGCGGAGACATCAAACTCGTGGTGACAACCTCAAGCGAAGGTCGGGGATAGTGAAAGAGATAATCACAAGCTCTAGCGCGGCAGATGGCAACGACACGTCATGGCCTCATGGCGTTAACGAGAGGTGGCAATGGCGTTGTACCGGTTTGGATGACAGCTGAGTATGGAAGAAGACAATGAAGATGAAAGGAAAAAAATAAATAATAAAAAATATTTTAAAAATAAAAAATATTTTTCTACTCCATTTTCGAGTGGGCACTCTTATTTATCAATGTGCATCATTTATACTGAGTAAGCGACTCAATATAGTGAAATTTTTATTTTCTTCTAAATTGTTATATTTACATTATAATTTCAATTAGTCTCAAAGATTATACTACATATTTAAGGAAACCAAAAGCTAGTAGAAAACAGTGAAGAGCTGAAGATTACTGTTCTTGTGTTCCCTGTGTAACAAAGATCCTGCGTTCTCTCTGCCAAAGCCAGCTCCTCCCGATGCTGCAAGCAACTACAAAAACATCAACCTCTCACACCAATTTTAAGTCATTCTTTCACCCGTAACTTTCCCAAACGCAAGTGGTTGCTCGTGTCTGGTTCAGAAAACTCTCACGGGAGATATTAAGCGAAACTCTCAAGCAGCATTTGCCCATGCCTCATTACTAAAGGGTGACTGCCACTGTGATTTCGACATATAGCTAAATACGTAAAGTATATAAGCAGAATTATAGTCAAGAGAGATCTACCTTCACGAATTAACATGCTTAACAGTAAAAACATATATCAGAGAACATCAACCAAAGGCAGAGGCATGGTTGTTGCATCTCCTAGTGAATATCTTCTACATGCACTTCAAAAAGTTGTGAACTAACATGCTTCTCTTCCTATTTCTTGCAAAGGAAAAGCCGTGAGTTTAGCCAAATCGCTCTCCAGTGAAACCCCTTTCATCATTTCCACTCTTCAAAAGACAGAAGATAATTCTATTTGAATATTTTGTGAAGACTTCTTCATTGAAGGGGTAATCATTGTAGTTTATGGGTCATGTGCAGTGAAGAAAGATACCACGAAGCCATTCTTGTATGCTAGCTTATAAACATCTCATACAATTTAGGAAGTAATGAATACTAAGAAATCTTAATTGCAGATCAGATTACAATGTGACACAACCCTAGCGTTCTCCATATTTACATGTAAATTAACGAGAGAACTCTGTTTTACCCTACAAATGCACATCAATCAGTAATCAAAACAAGATTCATAAACCTCCGGTAAGCTTTGGGTTGTCAATTGTACTATGTCAAAATTTCAAAGTGGAGCTAAGCAGATACGAAATCAGCAACAAAAGCAAGTCCAGAAACTGACCTAATTCATTCCTCGGAGCTAATTGATGAAACAACAGCACTGAGTCACAGCCTCCACATTTATCATTTGCACAATCATAACATACTTCCTTTATACCTTAAAACAGCTAAGAGTCATCTAATCATTTATGAGTAAACAAATTTTACAAAAGTTTAGTTTTATTTCAGTATGATCAACAGATGTACCAATGATTGATAATGCTGCTGCACACATTATGCATAGTTCACATGTCACATAAAGGGAGCATGCTGAATACTTCTCTGCAACTTCTGCAGACAAAAATCCAGTCCTCTGCCACTGTTCAAGAAGAACATCAAGAGCTTCCATTTCTGCACATCTTGTTGCCTTGGAAAGCGCGAGGAGAAAAATAAGAAAGCATATTGAACTTAGGAGCTTGTCAGAGAGAAAGTTGCTCTTAGTGTAGTTTCAACATAAATTTAGGTAATGCATTTCATGAAAAATGTTTTCACCTTCACGTTTATCTATTTATTTCTTTTACTCTTGCTTAACATTTGAGTCTAATAGTTTTATGTTTAAATTGATGCATCTCTAAGTGTCGTTGCCTTCTTCCTCTTAGTGTCGAGAGCATTAGTAATGCAAATAAAAAATAATTAACCAAAGCAAGTAATAGCAACACATCTATAACTCGTCTATTTCCTTTCCAAATTGCCTCTTTTGTATCTGCTCCATGTTGACTATATTTTCAAGGCTTGAATTGTGTTCAACCTTTGCTTGGTGTGTAGACTAACTGAGGAAGATAGGATTTTGTCAAAGCCAACTGCATTAGATCATGAATCCTATTGGATGAACCACTGTCTCCAAGACAGGATTATTAACGCACCTTATGCAGAAATTTCAGTTCTTTCTTCAAATATTCACAACACTAAGAGTATAAGAGAGGATCTTGTGCGTGAAGCATGGACAACTCTCTTTGCTCCTCAATGTCAAGGAATGGACACTGTTTGAAGAGCATTCTCCTTACTATTAGGCATTCAATCTAATTTCTAGTACTCAAGCATTATATTCTCTGAAATTTTATGTGAAACTGCAGTTATCCTCCCTATACTTGAGATTTTGCAGAGTCTCTCAACTCGCTTCTCATAACTTCAGAATTTTGGATCTCTCACTATGCCCTTAATCAAGAGAAGTGAAGCCACCATAACAACTCCCTCTCATGTAATGTAAAGCAATAAATACATACTGAGAATAATCTATAACTTTGTAATCTGTTGAGGCGATCAAGTACTAATAAACATATTCAAGCATGCAATGCAGCACAATCTACAAGCACTGAACATTCTGGTCCAGCAGCTTGCAAAGGCTTGATTTCTATTCAAAAAATAAATATTATTCCCCTATTCTCTGTCTCCTCATTGAAGCTTTTTCTTTGACTGTAATTAGCCAAAGTCTATAGTTGATTTTATACCTCATATCTGAAGACTCAACAATTTAGAATCATGTCAACCTCACTATATATTCCTTCAGCAACTACCACACTCCAATCAAAATGAATCTCAAGCATTCACTAAACTCCGCCGATTTATTAGGCATTAATCTTTGTCAACACTTCCCAGTAATAACTTGATCCAAATAAAATCAGGCAATTGTTGCAAGCAGAATTAAATTAAACAGTAACAGGAATTAAAACTGGACATGGTGTAACCAAAATTTAGACTGAGAACAATGGGAAATGAGAAATGTGAAACATTGTACATAGTAAAGCAAGATTCTTGCTATTGTTAGCCGTAGTCGTATTTTATGAAAGAATAACATAAACAAAACCATTACAGCCTAATAATGCATAGAAAATTCCACTTTTTAATAGATTTGTTCAGATGTACTATTTTATCACATATTAAAGAAATATTTAAGGCAGAGACACAAAAAAGATCAACATTAACTACAAGTGGACAATGTGAGGGTATCAAATCAAAACAACAATAAAGTGCTGTTGGTCAAAATTTACAGCAAGGAATAAAGAAGTAACAATAGACATGCATTCCGTTTCTCATTAGTCCTGTTTCTTCCTGCCGCAATAATATGCCCTTTCTCAACAATCACACAGCTGTTCAATCAAAATATAAAATAAATAATGTACAATGTGAAATCACTTACCAATTTAGACCAAAAATAAAGTGACATATCTGAAATGCACCTGGTTATTGAAAATCAGTTCCTTACCCTACTGGAACTTCAAGGCTGTCGAAAGCAAGCTTTGCCTTATATAAAAAAAGCAAATAGGTCTTGTTACTTGTCAGGAGAAAAAAAAAAGTATGGGTATAAGAGTCAGAATTTCTCTCATACTTGCATACAGGCAATTCAAGGGAAAATGAACATCGAGTTGCCAGCGTAGAAATATTTCAGTGTCAATATGCAGCAACTAATGGAATGAATCCATATCTCGTAGCTACAAGATCAAGATTTTGCAGTTCCTGTGTAATATACTGGTCCCAAACTTCCAAGTTATGATTATTAATACATACTCATCTTGTAATTCAGATGCAAATCCCACTGAATACTCGAACTGATATGGCTTTAACAACACTAAAGCAAAAACAGCAACTAATTTGAGAAACTACATTAATCAGGTTTCACTCAAACATTCAAGAAGCAGCCAGGAGTTTTAGGTTCTCGGTCATTTTCCTTCATAAAAGCTACGGCAACATAAGGGTAAAAGAGAATCCTAGACTGTTGCGAAGGCCTCAGAATTCAGAATTAACAATGAGCTACTTGTGCTTTTGTCTCTATTCTAATGAATAAATTATGCGAACTCCGTGTTTCTCATGATTGTTTCTTTTCAACATCCACAGTCCACAAGGCGAAAGAAAATAACTACCTAACCAGTTATCCCTGGGCACAATCGATGTTCACACTACTCTCACACTCCAAGTAAATTTGGTTTTCAAGAAGTGGTTAAAGGACTCAACTGTCAAGCAACCTTTCCGGGTGGTTTACCATCTCACTGCATCTTCTTCACTCCTCCATGGTTTTTACCTCGTCAAGCGCCTCATAAAACATGGAGACAGAGCCCTCTATCCCATTGATGGAACCTTCTCAGAATTCAATTCTCCTGGCAAACCACTCCTCCGTGGTTTTTACATCTTATGATAAGTACATACTCCACATCCACATTTCCTACATACCTCAAAATCACCCAAATCGCTCCCTCCCTCCCTCTCAACCTACAACACTCGGACGGGCTCAGTTTTTGGCCTGAAAAGGGGACTGAGAAAAACCATTATTTCACTCTTCCTCTCTTCTTTTTTTCCCCCCTTTGAACCTAGACTTCACCTGCTTTTTTCAATAAATTGCCATCGATGAAAACAAAGAAAGAAAAGCTACACCTTCCAGACAAAACTTACGAAGAAACACTGATTCAACGACACATTCTTCAAGTTCCCGCTTAATTGCAGCGCCAAACAAATCGTAATTAAAATCCATCTCAAGTAGTCCACCCACTTAATAAAATTCGGTCGTGCCAGGCATTACCCGATCTATAGCAAGCTGCACGAAGCCCAGAACGAACCTCAGGAGAGAATCGTTCACCTCAAGCTACGTCACCAGTTTCCACGGCCGGCCTCCGTCGCCGTCGTTTCAGGAAGACGAGCTTCTTCTTCTGTTCGTCGGCTCCGTTGGGAGGCGGCGATCTTCAATGCGTCAGAGCTCACTGGCGTCGTATCGATGGAGTTGGAAGTTTTGGCCATGGCGGAGAAAAGAAAGGTGCTTCCTAACAACGGGAAAATCAGAGAAAATGAACAAAGAGAAAGAAAGAATTACAGGATTCTGTTTTGGGAATTAAAGTTTAATAACTAGGGTTAATTAAAAGTAATTGTTTGTTTTAAGCGGGCGATAACATATATATTATTTTCTATGATAATGGAAGGCTACTTATATTGAGACCAAAATTTTGACATTTATGATTTTGCAAAAAGTCATTTTCAGGAAAATGACATAATGTGATGATTTTATGGTTGAGGTTTTGGATAAATTTTTATGAATTTGGGTTTGAATCCAATAGTTGAGTGAAGGGAGAATAATCAAGATCGCTTCGTGCTTCATGATATCAGGCCCAATTATAAAAATGTAAGAATAGGGCTTGAATTGAGGGATCGATCTAAGTGCAAATAAAATAGGCATACTAGAATTGAAATCACAATGAAAAGAAATAAGTTGTGAAACGGAAGTACAGAGAAATGAAAGTGCAAGAACTAAAGGCACGAGTAAAGAGAACGTTAAAAAAAATAAAAAATGAAAGGCAAATGATGGATAAAACTCACGGATAGTGTTCATAGTCCTTCATACTCCATAGAGTGGAAGTTGTTTGTGCCTTCTCTTCCCAATCCTTCCTCCACCAAAATCAAATCCTCATCCCGCGATAATAAACCGCACGGTGATTTCGCACTTTCTTCACGTGTTCCGACCAAATCTTCACCCATCATCGTGCCCTTTCCATGTTTGCATGCTCGCCCCATGTAAATGAGCATGCTGCGATCTTCTTCTTCTTCTTCTTGTTTACCCAAGCCTCATCACGCGACTTGGCATCCACGACCTCCGCATGCTTTTCTCGGTTGAACTCATCTTCTCGATATTTAGTTCGAGAAGGAGGTTGAACTTCTCTCTATTTGTTGAGCTCTCGCCCACGGCTGATCATTTCGCTCATTGTAGCTGGCAAAATTAACGTTAGTTCAAGTGGGTTTCGACTTCCACGCCCTGCAAGGAGGCAGGACAAAAGTCTAAGAGTAAGTAAAGTAGAACTGGCAAAAAAACAAAGGTACTAGTTAGAAGTTTTTTCTAAGAAAAGAAAACTACAAAAATAAGGAAGAAAGAAAGGTATCGTAATAAAGATTAGCTCAACTCACTCACCTACGAATTTCTTCCTTAGCAAGTTTCCATCTTTCCAACTACAAACGCAATTTTTTTAGTAGAGCTATCATCATCATTCCCATCTCATTCTCATCTCCATCGATCGAATTGGAAGTCATCATCATCTTCATTCGCTTCCTTAGAGGGAGATTAAACTCACATTTTCTCTTTAATCCTATTTGACCGTTTTTCCCGATGCTCATTTGACAATCTTGCGAGTCCTCCTATAGATCTGCTTCGCTCAAATTATCTTCATGCACACGTGAACTGTCGGCTGCTAAATCTGTTGATCCATGACCAACCACATAGGGTAAAGCTGAATCTATCAACTAATTATCTCGAAGTTCAACCTTTAAATTGTCCCTTAGTTGCTTGCATATTATTCATAATCCCCACCTTTTCAGTCTTTTACTCAATAATGTAAGACCAAATTGAATATAACACCCATCAATTTGAGCAAAATTGAATTACTCTCCACAGCTCACATGGTAAAAGATGATCGACAAAGATATGATCCAAATACAAAAATTCGCATACTCGTCCATGATAATCCTACATTTTGCCATTAACATGTGATTCAATATCAAAGTCATAGTTCTCTTTCCGCCCCGAGTCTGGCAAGAGGCCTGTCGAGGAGAAGGAAGGCTCCGACCCCGATTCCAGTGACAAGGCCATTGCAGAAGGCGGCCATGGAAGCCAGGTAATGATGGTGACAAGATTTACGACGCGACAACCCGTCTATGATCACCTCGCGATTTCAAGCCTCTCTATAAATGCCAAACACAGTAAGTGAACATGGAGAAGCAGGCGCTGCTGAGGTTGATAGTGAGGAGGAAGAAGTCTTCCGGACCCGAGCAAACGGAGCCGACCTCCGTGGGGATTTGTGGAGATGGTCACCACCAAGATTGATGATGTCAAGTCAGCTCTCAAAGCAGGTGCTCTGCTTCTGCTCTCCCTCTCTCTCTCTCTCTCTCTCTCTCTCTGATTCAAGTAGGATTTGTTGCTTCTTGTAGAGGAGTACAACACTTCCATCTCTGATTCAAGTAGGATTTGTTGCTTCTAGAAGAGGAGTACAACATTTCCACAAGGGAACACCGCCACACGGCTGCGGCCAGAGCATTGTGGGAGGGCGTGTACCGCATACTCAGACACAAATCCAGAGGGAAGAAAGCGCACACGCATCTCACATACAAGCTCGAATTCCCTCCCGACGATGAGAAGCAGGAGCCCCAGGAGTCGCTCAACGTCGAAAGAGAAGGGTCCTTCCTCATCCAGATCAAGAACCCCGACCAGCACGGGGTAGGCCCTTCCCAGTTCAGGGGACTCCAGAGCAAGCGCAAGGCGGTGTTCCCCGCCCGCCTGCAGGGACAGTTCAGGCAGTTAAGGTACAGCCCGGCTGACCCGCCCGACTTCCTGAACTACGAAAGGTGTGAGTTGCTGCTGATATTGGCATCGGACGACATAGAGGAGGAGCTGGGGCTAGAGCTCAAAGCGGAAGGAGAGGTCGATCCCTCCTGCTCCGATCTGCTCGAGACGTTCGGGGAAACTGCACTCGTGGATGCCCTCCTCAGGGGCACCTGCATCTGAAATTCAATCTTTCTGACACTTTCTGGTCTGTGTTTAACTAGGAGACCCGTTTCATGTTTCAACTACAGTTGGGCATGTGTAATATACTCGGTACTCCTAATGCCAATCTTGCAATATAATCTAATTTCATCGGCCCAAATGGTTCTAACCTACTTAGGAATGATAATGATGATTGCATGGCCTAAGTAGTGGAAATGGCAATTCCAAGAAGTTGGTGGAATCACAATTCTATGATTCACATATGGATCCAAACATCAGAAAAGGGATTGGCCTTTTGGAATTGCAATCACGTTCCAGATCATTCATGCAAACTAAACATTCACATAGGCAGGTGGACTCGAACCTAAAGCACGTGGACGGTGAGGGAGAGTGAGAGTATAGCGGTTTGTGAACGAGAAGAGTTTGCGAGCTTGTCGAATTAGGAGATGGGTGACAGTTGTATACAATAGTAGACTCTTTGGGGATTTTTCAAAGTGTCCTTTCACAAATTTTTCTTCAATTTTATTTTATTTTCTTCAATTTCATTTTATTATTGGATTGATGTGTTGTCTACTACTCAACGGCAAAAGAGAGAAAACAATACAGAAAAGCTCAGGTATTTGCTACCTAAAAATGAGGAACAAAACAAGGAGGAGGTTACGGGCTACATTACGATAAATTCATGAAATTGAAATAATTGGACTTATTTAGAACTGCATTTCTAGAATTTCATTGAGTATTTTTTAGAGATGCCTAGCATTGTTTATTGTATTTCATAGAGTAATCTAACCATGCATAGTTAGATGCAATTGGCTCTTGTAGCAAAAGCTCTAGCTATGCGGGAAGCCCTCTCTTGGATGAAGCCTCGTCGGCTGAATCAATTATCCCTTATTTGTACTCGGAGGTATAAAGAATGTTTGGCTATACAACCATCATATTGGATCAATTCCAACGTCCTCTATAACCCTAGTCAAAATGTTGATGTGCTTAAAAAAATACTAGGGGATTGGATACTTTTGTCAGATTATTGGTTGTATAAAATTGCATGTTTTAATTCGCTCATTCACACTTATTTTTATTGATCGTGTCATCTCTATATACTCACAAATTATATCTTCTCAATCATGCCATCACATGATGCTTCGTAAATGTTTTGATACAAGAACAACTTATATTTCTATGATGATTCATGGCAATCGTGTTAGTATGACTTGATCTAAGGGGAAAAGAACTGTATTTGGTAAATCGCCGTAATTTGGGAGCTCTTTTGGCGAAGATATCACGTTTTGCACCAAAAGAAGCAACCGGGGTGCTGATGAAGTCTGATTGATAGCTAACAAAGGCAAAATTCGAGATGAAGTCTTAACAAATTAACATTCCCTATCACCCACAACGGCCCCAACTAATTAACTACCATTCGTTTGAAAAGTTCCCGTGCATCTTCATGGATTTTCGATAATTGAAAAGAAAGAAAAAGAGAATTATATGATCAAGCCCAATTCTTTTTTATTTATACAAACAACGACTAATGATCACTATTAGCAATGGCTATTAGGCCGAGGTTAGGTCGAGGTTAGGCCGGCATGACTCGGCCAGGATGATCCAAGGGAAGAACTGTCGACCTTTGAGGGAGCCCATGATCCAAGGGAAAGATTCAATCAAGCAAGCAAAGGACTTCGAGTCGAGAGTGCCGAGGGCATCACTGATTGAGAGGAATATCATTAACCGAAGAGTTTCAAGACACAATGGGTAGAGGAGGTGGCTAAGTTAGCTAAGCTTGCCTTGAAGCTTCCAAGAGTCTAGGGTTTCTTATGATTAAATGGGGTCAGGTGGTTAGATTTTTGTTGTTAGATGGAGGCCAAATATGCAGTTATAAGTTGATGACCTGTTGTATATAGAGAGGTCTTCTTTCATGATCGTGAAAATGCAACGTAGCAAAAATTATACGAATGTCAATTTAGCCCTGAATTTTTTAATTTTGTCAATTCAATCCTAAACTTTTGCGCAAATTCCAATGTATCTCTTTTGTCAATTTAATCCTAAACTTTTGCGCAAATTCCAATGTATTTCTTTTGTTCAATTGCCGCTAAAAATTGCTAACTTAATATCTAGTTATCGTCAATTGTCCTATCAACAGACAATTTGTTCTAAATGACTCTAATCAAAATGACATCTTTTTTTTTTCCCTCATTTTTCTTACCTTTTTCTTGTCTTTTTGTTTTGTTCTGTTTTCTTTTTTTAATTTTCTTAAGTTACTGTTCACCTTCTCCAATGGAAAGGATTTGTGTTTTCTTCAAGATAGGTTGCCGTCACTGGTCAATGCCGCCGCAAGCCGACACCGCCATTCACAATGACTTCCTCTCTTTGCACAATAGAAGCACCATTGCAATGTTAGCCCTTTTTAATTTTCAGTCTTCCAACTTCGGGAGCGATTGGACCTCTAAGCCATTGACATCCATTAATGGAGGCACTCGAGCGACCTCAAATTTGGTTGTGCGACACCATATGTGAGGGACATGACCTCAAGTGAACAGTCACACCTTAATCACAGGAGGCGAGCTCCGTTAACGGAGGTCAACCAGAGAGAGATATGCCAACGGCTTCTATATGAGGGTGATTATCGTCATCTTCCTTAAAATTACACAAAAAAAGTTCGGTATTTATTATAATAGAATCGTAGAATGCTAACTTATTAAGCACATTAATCAATAAGTAAAGTCACAAAATATAATTTACATTTACTAAAGCACTTTACACGAGACACGTTTAGACTGTCCTCCAAACAATCTATAAATATTATATATGTTTCTTTATTTTTGAAAATTAGCTAAGCGGTTACTAATTTGACTGTGGGCCCCATATGATTAATGTGTCAATATTTACAAGTCATCTAACCGTCTTTACGCATTTCTCCCAAGAGTAGACCGGCGCTCATCCAAGGTCTTGTTATCTTCTATGCATTTCCTTTTGATGGATAAATGGCTGTTGACTTCGGCTTCTTGTCGGTCGATCGCACTCATACATGATTGATTATCTATTTTTCTAGCATTAGCCCAAATTTATAAGAATATATAACAGACTATGATCCAAAATTACCATCTTCCTGTTCGTTTTAGATTGTGGGTCTTGCAGGCAAATGTTTTGGTATTTCTAGTGCTTTACTAGAATTGATTATGATATAATCATTACCACTAAAAAAAGAAAACTCAAATTTTGACTTCTTATTACCAGAAGAAAAGAGGCATCAACCTATCATGGTCACAATGCGACCTATCAATTCACTGATTTTCTCACAATAATATGAAAGCTAAAGTCGACAACAATCAAGACATTAATAGACTCATCAATAGTATAAATTCAAGTATTTAGGACATAATTGGTATAACTAGGAAACTTGAATCCAGTGAAATCCATGCGAAAACACATGCATATCCTTTGCCTCTTCTATCTGGTTAGGGATCACATAGGACATGGTCCAGAACTATAAATCTCAGAATTATCAATACCACGCCTAGAATTATCTCAAAGTTAGAAAAACACAAATCAAACTCCATGACAGAATATATAGTTGACAAAAATTAACCTCAGAAAACTAATGCCTACACAAGTTTATGCCGTAAAATTATCTAAACAATCTGGCAATCAAGTTCAAGCATGAAATTGCTTGTGATCACATCTGCAACCATCTGTAAACACACGAACATTTGGGCAAAAACTGATCTGGACATGCATCACACTTCCTTCCTCAGAATCCTTGATGAAATTCTGCGATTAGAAAAGCAGTAAATGGCACATGCATTGTCTATCAAAGTGCATGGAATCATAAGAAGACATTTTATTGGATGCTAATAATATTTACACGGGTCTCTACACTTAAAGGGCTGTTTCTAAAATGTTTTAAAATCTTGAGACAAAATAATTAACACTAGTTGTTTCTGCCATATCACAAACTAGAGAGAATCTTACTATGCTAAAACCAGCACCAATAATGTCTCATCCAGATTTGCGCTTTATCACAAAACTATAGTTCAAAAGTTATGTTGCTAAGTTCACCTCAAGAATGGGAACTACCTTGAAGTGAAAGTTTGACCTAGCTTATAGTCAAATGAACGGCTTAACTAACTGGAATAAGAACAATGAACAATATGATCAGAATAAACCAAGAAGCGGGAATGAAGAGCACTGACTTAGCTTCTTCCTCATTGTGATTGACTACAATCATATGAGGAAAGCTGTAGCTATAGGTATACTCGATCTTAACATGAGCATCATATCAAACTGTCACAGCAAGAAACAATGCCACAACGCCCTAATCAGACACAACCTATGATATAAAGGTCACACCATGTAGACACTAGTTGAATGCATGAATAACTGATATAATCATTCGATATGCAGCAGAGATGCATCATGTAGTATACCCGATGTACATAATGTTCATAAAAGAAAGGAATCATAAGTTCAAAGGTCTTACCTAATTGTGCAAAGGCATGAGAGTGGTCAACAAGATGAATCAATGCAGGCATATCCAATGAGAAGCATGATTTACCCGTCGTGACCTGAGGCTTTGGAGCTGAAAACCAAATATTAGCATTCAGCATATCTATAAGATACTTAAACAAATCATAGATTCCACAATGTCATTAGTAGAAAATGGATGGAAAAGAAGGGGAATAAAGGCGAAGAGAAATGATATTCTTGGAAAAGGGTTCTACAAAACAGAGAAGAAACATGAACCAAATTGATTTTATCATTACAAAGACAAATTATTTCAAGGCCATGTTTTCTGTATGCAATGAGTTTCCAAAGCATACTAATTATCTCAAATGCATGTAAAGATTATGATCTGATCAGTTTTTAAAATATTTGCAACTGAAGAGCTCTTATTGAAGAATTGCTCAACCAAGAACCATATATGTATAGCAATCCATGATAGGGATCAAGGAAGAAGATATTTCTCTCAAATGAGTCTAATCAAAGAGTTCTCAGCTACTAAGATACTAAACCTTGTCTTTTCCTTTAACCAAGGACATGATGTCCCATTTCTCAAATGACAATCTGGCTGAATACCCAGTCTACAAGAAAGCTACATGTGATAAATAGGGGATCTGAAAATTGGCAAAAAGAGAGACGGGGCATCTAAAACTCTACCTTTTGTTTCCTTGGCAAATTCTACACATATTCATAGGAATCATTAAATAGCCAAACACTCTTAGCGTCGGTCTGGATAAGTGTACTTACGATCTCAAAATAAACACCTTATCCTTGATGGATGCTTGCAATTTCATTAACCCTTTTGTCATTACATGACATTCCACTGGGCCAGCTTTATTTATCTAGGATGTAAGGACACAGAAATATATCTTTACTGCAGCAAACGATCTATAGAGAGAGAGAGAGAGAGAGAGAGAGAGAGAGAGATAGAGTTGTTCAGCATAATATGCAATCACCGAGAGGCCCAGCAACAATTCTTTCCAGCTATTTGAGAGAATTGGTCAAACGGTACAAATAGAAAGAGGCTTCCCGAATTCTTTTTAATCACTATGGAAGAGGATGATGGCGAGGAAGACCACAGTATTTGAGTTTAAAAGAGAACTTATTCCGAGGAATTGTCTTTCAGGAAGATGTTGCTAGCAGACACACTGCTCAACTTTATTGATGGAAAAGGTAAACTTTGGTTCGAAAAATAGATTTGCTTTACTATGTTCATAGAAGCCTCTTAAAAAGTGTAATTAACCATGGGTCCATTGAAAAAGAACTATCATTTTCCTCAAGTTATCTCATGTAAGTAGGTGCTAACAGCAGTATCATAACATTCTTTCAAACAGACAATTCAATTAATTAAAATGGTTGATTGCCGTTCATACCATTAGAGTTTCCTTGTTCATAAAAATCCGCAGAAGAGGAATTGCTTCTGATGCCATTATACCTCCACAACGTTTGAAACCCTTTGATCCAGAATTTCCATTACTGCAAGAGAAACAAAAAAAGTTGGAAACATTCATAAATTAGGCAGACACTTGAAATGGGTAACATAGATGAAATTTATGTGGAAACCAGCCAATATTTCCGATGATTCTGCATTGTTAGATTGCTCATCAGCTTGAATCCAGAGACAGATTCCATTTGCAAAACATGTCCAAATATCATGCTGGAGATAATTTAGTAGACTAATTGATAAAGCACTTTGCAAAAGAAGGTACTATCTGACCAAAAACAAATTTGCTGATAAAGGAATGTGTCTAACTTAGGAAGTATACATTTTGGTCCTAAGAATATCAATTTTGCTAAATGCCTACTCCAGGAAACAGCTTTTCATGCAAGCAAATTATCTGTGAAGTGTGCCATTTGATTCAATTGACATTAACTAGACTCTACTAAGTGGCGTTGACCTTGGCAGAATTCTTGCATCATATTTAAAAGAGGTGTGTTTGGGGTAACTATGGCTTATATTGTTTTACTTCAACAATGCCTTCGGGTTGTTCTATAATTTCTCTTCAACATAAAACCTAATGTCCTTGAAGAACAAACAACACTTTGTAAACAGGGTGATACTTCGAGGCTCTTAATATGGATGGGCAACATATGTTCAGAGAGATCTTGGCACCAGTGATCTGATTAAGAGAAGATTTGTGGATAACTTGTTTACTAGTATTGGCTGGGATGGGTTTCAATCAGCTATAAATTCCAAACCTTGCATATGAACCATGCTCACCATTATAACAACAGTCTCATTCTCTCTATCATGAAACTATGCGATAATTAGGGCTAGTTTTTTTAGCTCCAAAGGGAGGATTTTGAGCTAGGCGGTCCTTTTATCCGCAAGATGAGTCCTCTTGCTTGATGTTGTATTCAGAAAGACAATGAGATAGTTCATGTCTCCCACAATACTTTTGACTCATAATCAGATTACTAAGAGCAGCATAACTATAAATTCAAGCCCCCAAAGTCAGAGTTTTCATGGTTTATTTTTTCCCTAAATTTTTTATTAAACGCGTCCTTCGGAAAAATCTCATTCTTCTTCCCCCTGTAACTAAGCTGTTCTTTCAAATCTAATCCTTAAACAGAAAAACAATGTCCACGATCTACATTAGCTGCTTTTTGTATTGCTCAATCACAATGGACCAGATCCTGTTTTTCTGCGTTTTAACTTTTATGTCAACAAAGTCTTGAGGGAAAAATTGGTGACTTCTGAAGAAGCTTCAAACAAGAAATGTTAGATCATGGCAGCATTAGACAGATGAAAAATTATACTAGAAACACAAGCCATATGCCACAATCTAGCAGACACATGCTCTCATTTATGCAAGAAGGAAAAGAGATTTCTTTATCAAGTACATTGCCCATGGCATATCAGAAAGCATAATTTCCTCATAGTTAAAATATCATATTTCCTTGAAGATACTATATCTCAATATCAATAAAGACATCAAAGAATCTCACTGCACTCAAAAAGTAGGACTTCCCAGAACTGTATAGGGAAAATAAAAAGAATACAGAAATTTCAAACAAGTCATAAAGAATTTAAGAAAAAGGAAATAAAGTGGGGAAAAAAAGAATTAATATAAACTTGACTTCTGGACGCTTCTGGAAACTCCAATTTCTTCCATTTAGACAAGGCAAAGGTCAGAAAAGATGGAAAATCAGTTCCACAAACCTCCATTTATTTTCATTGTGCAAGGTTCGCATGTCCCATAAAGAGAGCATACTGAAAATTCTCTGCAACTTCTGCAGCCAATAATCCAGTCCTTTGCCACTATTCAAAAACAATATCAAGAGCTTCCATCTCTGCATGTCTTGTTGCCTTTGAAAGCACAAGGAGAAAACAACGCAACCATATCAAACTTAGGAGCTTTGTCAGAGAGACAGTTGCCCTTAGCGTAGTTTCAACATAAATTCAGAAAATGCATTCCATAAGAAATGTGTTCTCCTTTAAGCTAACTGATTGAAAGTATATATGAGATTGATCAAGGCATACACTATGTGAATTCAACAAGTTGTGCTCGCTTGAAGTTGCTGCAAATCTTACATGGAAAAAGAGGCTTCTTATTGGATTAGCCACCTCCAACTTTTCTAACAGTATTTTCATATATACCCCCTGTAGCAAGGAACCTTTTTTTTTTTTTCTTATCATGCTCCACAAGATACTAAAAGGGCCAGATAATCTTTGCATCAACTATTCATTACTGTTCACAAAGCCATTTATAGCAGTGTACCATCACCACATAACTATCAAAGATTACAGCAATAGACTATTACATAAGAGATGATCTCTACCAGAAACCAGGCTTAAACTATGTGTAAATATGGTCATTGTATGAAGAAATGTCCCAAGGAGCAGGTTCTTACATCTCCAAAAGGCAATACAATGCTCACGGCGCATTTTTATACCAAATGAGTATACCAATAGTCTAGCTGACATAAGGCCTACAAAAACAGTGGTAGGAACTTCACAAAAGCAAATAAAGACTGTAATATTGTTTCAGACAGAAAAATGGCAAATGAAAAACGTGAAACATTAGGCATAATAAAGCAAGATTTTAGTTATTGTTAGCAGTATATTATATGAAAGAATAATGGGAACATCACCCTTTATAGCCTAATAATGCATAAAGAAATCCACTCATTAACAGATTTGGTCCAATATATTGTTTTATCATCTATTAAAGAAATACTTAAGAGAGAAACATGAAATGATCAATAATAAACTACGAGTGGATAATTTGAGGGTATCAATCCATAGCAATAACAAAGTGCTGCTGCGCCAAAATTTAAAGAAAGGGGTGGGGAAGTACTGATAATCATACATTTCGTGTCTCACTAGTCGGGTTTCTTCTTGCTGCAATAACATGCCCATCCTCAACAATCACACAGCTGTTCAATCAAAGTATTACACAAATAAAGCACAATCTGAAATTATTCACCAATTAAGACTGAAATACCAATTATCGTAATTAGCAAATAACATAACATATCTGCAATGCACCTGTTTTCCAAAAACCAGTTTCTTACCCAACTGGAACTTCAAGGCCGTCGAAAGCAAGTTTCGCCTAATAAAAGAAAAGCAAAGAGGTCTTGTTACTTGTTTGGAGAAAACAATATGAGGATAAGAATAAGAAATTATCTCATTAAGGCATGCATGCATACAGGCAATTCAAGAGGAAAGCATCATCAAGTTGCCAGCAGTAGATATATTTCATTATCAATATGTAGCTACTTATGGAATGAATGCATGTTTCATAGCTATATGATAAATATCTTACAGGTCCTCCATAATATTCTGATCACAAACTTCCAGAAATGACTGTCACCGCACACTCAACCTCTAATTGAGATGCAAATTCCACCTACCGTTAGACTGATATAGCTCTAACAACACTAAAGCGAAAACAGCAACTAATTTGAGAAACTACAAGTTGCTCATTCCAGTGTTATCATCGGTACTCGAGAGCTTATGTTTCATTATTAGGTTTTAAAAAGTTCAAGAAGCTTCCAGGAGTTTTAACTTCAAGGTCATATTCCTCCATAAAAGCTGTGGTAGATAAAAGGGAACCCCAAACTGTTGCAAATGCCTCACAAATCAGAACTCACAATCAGCTTCTTGTGCTTTTGTCTCTATTTTATGGAATAACTAATGTAAACTTTGTGTTTCTCGTGATTTTTGCTTTTTCATACCTAGAGAACATAGGGCCAAAGAAAATAAGCACCTGACCAGTTATTGATGGGCACAACCAATGTTCATATTACCCTCACGCTCCAAATAAATTTGGCTTCAATTCTCCCTAGTTGCCAAAGTCAACAAATGGTAAGATGGCTGTGACTGTCAATCAACCTTTCCTGGTGGCTCGCTACTCACTTCTTATTCCTCTATGGCTATGCCCCTTCAAGCACCTCAAAAAAATTAGCAACAGATTCCTATCTCAGTGATCAGAGTTTCTCGCAATTCAGCACATTTTTTTGATATGTACATACTATACATCTACATTTCCTAGACACCTCAAAAGCTCTCTCTCTCTCTCTCTCTAGAAAGAAAGAAAAAGAATCGTCCTACCTTCTAGGGATTGTCCCTGATTTTGCAGCGTGCAACGTCGCTTACCATTGAATTCACTACCAAGCATCGACAAACTAAACTTCCGAAGAGAACACTCATTCAGCGTCTCTTGAACAAATTCAACGACACATTCTTCAAGTCCCCGTGCAACTCCAGCACCAAACGAATCAAATTCAAAATCCTGCTCAAGTATTGCATCGACTCGATACAATCTGGATGTGCCAGGTGTTACCCGATCTATACAGCAAGCTGCACGAAGCCAGGAACCTCAGGAGAGAATCGTTCCCCTGAAGAAGCTACGCCACCGGTTCCCATGGCGTCGGTCGGCAGCGGCGGTAGTCCGTCGCCTCCGCTCGTTGGCCTCCGTCGCCCGTCGGTTCGCTAGGGACTTCTTCTGTGGGTCGCCTCCGCTTGCCAAGCGGCGATCTTGCATTTGTTAGAGATCGCCAGTGTCCGACGGAAGATGGTGGAGCTAGAAGTTTGGGTAGGGCGGAGAAAAGAGGATTTAGCCAAAAGGAAGAACTACAAACAAAGAAAAGAGATAACAGAGAAGGCTGAATTACAGAATTTTATTTATAAGTTTCTTTTTTTCGTGGAGAAAGGAAAACGAGAAGGAACGAGAAGAAAGAAGGCATTGTAATGAACATCAGCGGGAGTTCACTCACCCTACGAATTACTCCCTTATCACGGGTCTCCCAACCAAAGCTTGTACTTTTTGTTCCCCAGGCTGCGCGGGTCTCCAGGAAGAAACCATCCACGATAATAAAACTCACGATTTCTCAGTGCTATCGCTTTACCACCCTCGTAAGAACTCGGTGGACAATCTAGATCAAATTCGATCAGTCTGTTTTCGAGCATATGTGAACTCTCTTGCAAGTTTTTTAGTTGATCCATTTCGATTGGGTTGTCTCCATGCACATGTGAACTCTCGACTTCTGGATCTATTGAGTCATGACCAACCTCGTAGAGGAGAGCTAGATCAATTAACTTCTTGTCTCGGAGCGTAGCTTTTAAATTGTCCTCTAATTGCTTGCATATTATTCGAAATCCCCACTTTTTCATGGTCTGACCCTCGCTCACTACTTTAAGGTTGAATTGTGCATAACTCCCATCACTTTGATCAAAATGGACTTCTCCCCATAACTCAGATGGTGCAAAATAATTTATGAGGATGCCACCTGGATCCGATATGTAGACCTCTGTTTTGTAGGCACAGCATTCGCCATTAAAATATCGGCCAAAGGAAATGTCGCCATAATCGCCTTCATTGTTACGTACGCCACATAAAATCAATCCAAGAAACTTGTCATATAAGTCCTTTGAAGCCATGAAAGATACAAAACCATCTTCAACTGGATGAAGCCACTTTGGCATCTCTCCTTTAGGGAGAACAAAAGTAGTCCAATGAAATCTCTGTTACAAAAATAGACCGTTAGAAAGCACCTTAGAAGAATTCAATTTGAGTTTAGTAAGTAATCCTAGTGAATAAAGAGTTCCGTAAATGAGGAGGGATCCATTGATCCCAGCTTGCGTTAAGATAGAAGTCTCATGTGATAAAAATCATTCCCATAAAAAACTATGCTAGCCACCTTCACTACGTAAATATTAGTGTAGGATCACTTTATATTCGTTTGATTTTCTCAAACCTCTGATTTTGCATTTTCAGCTATTGCAATTTAAAAGCACAGATTGTTTTGAACATATTCTCCACATCGATATGTGTGCACACGAGAGAGAGAATCTGACCTCGGCAATTGAAGTAGTGTCAACCACGGTCAATCCTCGATGGACCCACTGATCAATTGAAGTTAAATATACATTTGTTTGTAGAGATTCGCACCCATTCGCGAGTAGTAAATTTAAAAATGGCGGAAGCTTGGGAATCTCTTGTAATTGATGGCAATAACTAACTAACAATTCAGACAAACGATTACGCTTACTAATGGATATAGGGAGACTAGTAATATTGTTCCCCGACAGAATTAAGTTTTCCAACAAGGGAAAACAAGAAAGATCCTCAAGAAACTCTACTTCCGACAGATTACAATTGAGAAGGTCTAAGACTTTTAAATTTGAAAGTCCAACCTTCATGCACAGATTAGCTGAATCCGTGAGGTTTGGAAACACGATTGGGCCAAAAGCAGATTTGAAGTATTGAAGTTTTTGTAACTTGTAAATATTAGATGGAATGCTTACTGAGTTTTTGCAAATATCTAAGAGCATTACCTCTAGAGAGACAAGATTTTCTATTGACGTAGGAAGTTCTTTAATAGCAGTATGTAGTATGTAAAGTATTTTCAGGCATCTGAGTTCATGTGGGATATCGGGAAATCTTTCAAATTTTGAGCAAACAGAAAAGTTGAGCTTTCGAAGATTTTTTGACTTGAGCACATTTGGAAAAACACGAAGTTTAGGGCACCATTCAAAATACAAGACTTGGAGCTTGTCATGATTTGCAATCGACTCGTGGGCTTCTACCAAGTTTTTGCAATTCCAGAGTTTCAATTTTTCGAGATTTGGAGTACATGAGAGGTTGGGCATACTAATGAGGGACTCGCAGTCTCTCAATTTAATGTACCTCAATTGTTGGAAGTCCTGCAAAAACAACAAAACCAACTATCATAAACATTCTAAAAGGGAAAAAAGGGTGCTTGTATAATGCCGTTGCCACTTTTAAGGATTTTCATCCTTAGGCCATAATTCTCTTCATGTGGAAGGAATCAAGAAGCACCATTAGATCAGGCAGCTTGGAACCTACTATTTAGAGGTCTAAGCAAATTTCTTAACCTATCAATAACTTTTCATTCAAAGTTACTATATACATAGTATTGACAGATTACTAAACCCTTAAAAACTTTACTGGTAAATACAATTTTTTATGTATATACAATAAAGCTTATGCGAGGTTGAGTCATACACTCATGAGTGAGTTTTACTCAGCAATTTCTTTTTCATGATCACAACATTAGCGAATAAAAGAGAACTCTTATCATTTTATTTTTAGATATTATTTAAAGAGTTGTATAATATATAAATACAAAATATTAAAAGGATTTCACAAATAAATTATTTTAGACAATCATTAAAACAGTTAGATATAACATGATTCTCCATACTCGACCAATGAAAGATATACCATGATTATTAGAAAATTACACGTCGGTTTTACCAAAAAAAAATACTATATATCAAACAAAAGATAATTTTAGCAAATAATAAAATCATACCATATGATGTTTCAATACATTAAATATGATATAATTCTTTTTTTTTATGTATACTTTAGATAATTGCATTTGGTATCTAAGAATTGCGTTGTTAACAAACCTGGAAAAATATTAAGGGCTAGTTAGTTTAAATTTCTAAATTACTCTGATATGATAAAAGACAATTCCTTTTACTTTATAGTTGATAGAGACAATTTATATCACCTCATAATTGGTGAGAACAAAAATATTGAATTAAGGGATGCCAATTTTTTTTTTTGAATGAATTAGTTATAATCTATATCACCTTATAATTGGTGACAATTCCCGGTGGCAGGCCCCTACGAGATCACTTATATGGAATTAGTTGCACATGCATTACTAGCAAGATGTCTAATAAAAATTTAATTACGTGTGCTTGGAAATGCTTCTCATTCAGAACTGATTTGAGCAATTAATGATGCCTCTTTCACAACACGGTGCAGGACAAAACCCGCCCTTTACGACATACATTGGATAAGCCTCCATAACTTGGAGACTACGTGGCCTCTAAGGTTATTTTGAATATGAGATATTGTAATTGATATATCTAACCAACCACACCTAAATCAAATGCTTGTTCATTCAGCCGGCTATTCCTTGGTTGTTTTTTCTTTTGAATATATGTCAACGGGTTGGTTCATCATGTTTTTTATTCTTTTTATTAGATCATTATACAGTTCTTTTTTGTATATAAAAATGTTCATATGTAAACTAGAGACATAGTTAGAATTAGGCGAAATAGCTTATACTAGCATATTTGCATTTTGAATTTCTTCCCTAGGTAGATTTGTTTTTGAAATAAAACTACATCAACGGTTAGATATATATATATATATATATACTCGCGCACACACACATATATATATTTGTCCTTGTTCATAACGTAATAAAAGCCTTCTAATTGTGAGGCATTACAACCTCTTTTTTATTCCTTCCATCCATGAGCCTCAATTGCTTATTTTACAAATATAATACCCATGGACAACTACATGAAATTGGTTATTTTATTTTATCTCTCACATATTTCAATATATTAACATTTGAATTTACTCATGATCTAATGACCTTCATAAAAAAATTTCAAATCTGCTCTTTCTGCATATTATAATAAAATTTCTTTGTATTGTGTATTTTATCAGCAATACGTTTCCATTGGATATTTCTAGTAAAGTTTTTCCCTCAGTTTTTCAGATGCCGGTTTGCTGCACATTATTTCCAACGCAAGTAGTTAACGTCATTCTGAAAGAAAATAGAGAAGTGGCTTCTAAAACAGTGGAACCCAATTCCGTACCAATAATAGTACATCTGACACGCATATGCCCATACAAATGAAGTAGGATAATAAAACAGTCTATGTAGATAAATGCTCACCTTAAAGTGTTTTACGACTTCTGTGATACTGCCTTTCCTCATATCGATGCTTACTAATTTCTTTTGACCAGAAGGAAATTTTGGAATCCAAGGACCACTTCCAGCAAATTCCATCCATCTTAGCTCATTAGGAAGACATATAGGGCCTTGGAAAGAAATATGAACATTGCGTAGGATGAGCAATCTCAACTTTCTCATTTTTGGAAAAGCATTAGGATGGATACTTAGCTCTTTTAGCTCAGGTGGCTCCAACACAATGGCTTTTACAGCACAATCTCCCTATATATATAAGAGTATTTCAGCTTATGCATTTTCAATAATTAGAGTAAAAAATAAGGAGCAATATTTTGGTCATGTTCTCAAGTCATACCACATCGCTTGACAAAGCATCGGCAACATCATCATACCGCCATAGTCTGCTGCGACTTCTAGGATTGTCGCGACATTCTTGTCTCACAATATCCATACCCATCGATTGAATCAAGTCATGCATTCGTAGTATTCTATAGTCAATGCTTATCAAGGACCTCTCAATGAGTATATCGAATCCTGCGGTTGTCTCAAGATCGCAACTATCGAGGACTTTCTTTATGTACTCACTATACTTCCCCTTAAAAAAGCAGGCAATGTTGAGAAAAATCTCTTTCTCATTTTCCTCTAGTCCATCGTAACTTATTTTGAGAACATCATTAATGGTTTTGTTGGGAATCATAGAAACTTTCTTCAGTGTACTTTCCCATACATCTTCTCTTTTACCACGTAAGCAGGAACCGAGAACCTCAAGTGCTAAAGGAAGTCCTCCAGCGTGATTCAGAACACTATCCACCAAATCTGTCCTGATTTCTAATTTTTGGAGTGTCAAAGAAGCATGATTGCTAAGCAGCTCAAAAGCTTCATGGTCACTCAGTGGTGTAACTTCATACACATGATCTTGATCAATTCCATAACAAGTTAGCAAATGTTTGTCTCTTGTAGTAACAATGATCCTACTTCCATTACCAAAACATTTGCCTTCTCCTGCTAAAGCATGTAACTGGTGCAAGTCATCCACATCATCAAGGACAAGAAGAACTTTTTTGTGACGAAGTCTATGTTGTATGATATTGATACCTCTATTAGCATTGGTCACTACCAATCCATTTTGCAAGGATAAAACATCATATAGTAATTCGTTTTGCAATGGAACTAAATCCTTGGAATCTTTTGAAGCTTCTCGAACATTTTCGAGAAAACATGAACCGTCAAATTGTCTAAACACAGAATTGTAAAGAACTTTTGCTAATGTTGTTTTCCCTATTCCTCCTTGTCCCCATAACCCCACCATGACAACATCATTATCAGATGCAAGGTTTAACATCTCTTTCAACTCAACAACTGGAGACTCTATCCCAATCAGATGCTTAGTAACATACAACGGTGTTAGGTTAAGGTGAGTGGAAATCACTTTCACAATTTGTAGTATAAGCTCTGACTCATCTCTGTCAAAAATGTAAAAAGAGGTTGGATCATATTTTGAGCAATTTGAATAAGCAAATAACGAGCAATCATAAGCTAACAATGAAAAATACAACATCACATTTTCAAATAATCACAGCCAAAACAAAATCTTTTTCTCACCGAGTCGAATTAGAAAACCAATCGAAACAACCATTATGGGGTTCAACTTTTGGTCAGCCAAGTGATTCATGCTTTGTTGATTTATATATGATGATTTACTTACTTTTCCTTTTGACTGCTATATGTAATATATTTATACGCTTCATCAAAAAGAGCTATTTAGGACTTTAAACGGTGGTTAAGATTTTGATTCGAAAACTATTAAATACCTAAAGCACAATGTTATTGCCTTACATGGCTTGTACACACTAATTATCTGTTGCCGAGAACTTTCTTACTTCATTCAAAGAAATGGGTTTAAGTGCAATAACGCCACTTAACATTTTCTCCATTGGTAGATCAAGTTTTAACATTTTATGCTACAGTTATCTGTGTGTCGTTTTTTTATTCTATTTGAATGCAAACAATCTTTATACTTACTTGTAAAGATCAGCTTCTTACACAAAAATTGAGCTACTTAGAACTTACTCATCATTCAAATGCCACCCGGACAAGTTACCAGCATCAAAAAGAGCTTTTTTCCATTTCTTCACTTTCTCCTGATCCTTTCTGAACTTATCCTCATGCTTATCCAGAGCTTTCCTATAACTCTCTCTCCCCTCTCTCACTTCTCTTGGGTCCACTTTGTAAAACACCGGTAGAACGGTGAGGTCCTTTTGCTCCTTGCACTCCATAATCTTCGCCATCTCTTCCAAGCACCACCATGAGGAAGCGTAGTCCTTGGAAAAAATGATGATTGCGATGCACGATTCTTCAATGGCCTCCATAAGAGTCGCCGATATTTGGTCTCCCTTTCTCAGTTCCTCGCTATCCCGGAAAGTGTATATTCCATTCTGATCTAAAGCTTGGTAGAGATGGCTAAGGAAGCTCTTACGCACATCCGTGCCTCTAAAACTCAAGAAGACGTCGTAAATAGTTTTGAGTTTTGATGGAGAAGCCATCAAATGATGGATGTTAACAAACAGCAATGGCTATTAGCTGAAGGTTTGAAATTGTGTTTTCAGGTAGGTCGTTCACCGCTTGTTCTTGTTGATTTATTTTTATACTAGAGGACAAAGATGCATAACTTTTTTAAGAACTTTGGTAAGTGATGGTGCTTAAGGTGGGCCAAGTTATCTAATAGGTGTGAACACAAGGACTCATTTTTACCGAAGACCGCGTACCACCGTGTTATTCGAATTTGCTGATTGACACACGCTTCTCTATGGCCGACAAAATTATTGCACGGACAGATCTCTAGGGTGGTGGATTCTCATGATCTAGGTCATAGGCTCACTCATGAAAACAACTTTGGTTGTGTTCCTCGAAATTTCATCCCCAACCTCCGAGAAGTAGTTTTTGTCCTTGCTATATAATAATTACCACAAAGCCACTCAAGAGATATATAATTACGCGCACAATTAAGTGTCCAAGCAAAAAAGAAAAAGAAAAATAGATCTATTAATAATAGTACAACTTTGGAAAAACATGATGCTTAAGTATGGACTACGATATGTAATAGGTGTGAACACGTGGACTTATTTGCACCACCGCATTATTTGGATTATTCTAATTGACACAAGCTTATTTGTGGCCGACAAAAGAAGTGGAGGCTCATTAACCAAAGAAATTTTGCACGCTTCCTCGAAATGGCATCCCCAACTTCCAAGTGATTTCTTCTTCACTAAGTAATAATTTAACACATGACGACTCAGACGACTTGTAATACAACAATACTTTCTATTACTCATATAAAATCACAAGATTCCTCACCAAATGTCAAAAGAGTCAGTTTTTCAAAAGTTTATACCTCTAACCTTGCATTGACACAAACTTTTGCTTGTAGACTTTTCATTCATTTCATGAGAAAACCGAGAATCGAGTTCATCGATAGTGACAATTGGATCCTTAATAAGAAAAACATCTGCTTAGCTTAGTCCTACACTAGCATCTTTTATTGCATTTATCAGCATTCAAACAAAAGACACATTTATGTTTAGGCACAATGCATTTGAATTAAACAAAGCTTGTTTGTGTCAAATAAAATGGGGGCTCAATTACGAACTTCTTCTTTTTAATCGGCCAATGGGCGGCTCAACATGCAAGACGAACGAAAAAGGGGAAAAAAAGTGGGAATAAAGCTCAAGAAGTGACAAGCCAAAGGCTACGAGACAGAAAAGCAGAAGAATTACCCTTTTATGCTGTTCTTTTAAACTGTAAAAGAGATAGAAAAGTTCTTCATTTCAAGAAAGCATTTTTACTCTTGTCAGAAACGACTCCAAGAGGGGGGAAAAGGGCTTCACTGCCGTCGCCAAAAAATTTGTGCCCCTGCACCGTTTCGTCACGGGGGTGGTTTAGAGCGGTTTTGGATTCTTCTGTCGGATTCGAACTCCATGGGAAAATGTAGAGACAGAAGCTGAATTATCTATTCATGATGATGGAGCGGAAAGCCACGGGACGAGACAAGTCGGGTCCGTTTGGTATAATTTCTTTTCAGAATTAATTTTTTTTATTTCTATTGTTCGAAATAATTTTTGAGTAAAAAATGCATTTAGTAACAATTTAAAATTTCCATTCTTAGAATAGAAAAGAATATGAATGAATTTGGTACAATTCACAAATTTCATAACGTAATTTTTTTAAAATTTTTTAATAATTTTTTAAGATTTTTTTCTTTTTTTATTCTTCCTTGCCGCTGCTGGCCGACCATTGCCGGCCACCGGCGGTCGGCAGTGGCAGCCAAACAGCAGGTTGCGGAGGTAGGGGCAGCGGGGGCCAAGAGAGAAGAAAAGAAAAAAAGAAAAGAAAAAATAATTTATTTCTAAAAATTGTTCTCGAGAACAAAAAGTTATTTTTTTTAATATTTTCTATTTCTGTTCTAAATCTATTTTCTGGTTACTTTCCTTTTCCGGAGAATAGAAAAATAAATTAACGTTATCAAACTCGATCTATGTTCTTTTTTTATTTTGAAGAGCAAAATAACAGGAACATTGCCAAACAGGCTGAGGTGGCTGGAGTAGGCGACAAGAAGTCACAGCGAGGTTGCATCAGCTCCCAGACAAGGAATATGGCCTCTCTGATATACGCGGTTGGCAATGGCATTCCTGTTAGGAACCCCATGTCGGACCCATTTGTTCGGTATCTGCCTCTCTCTCTCTCTCTCTCTCTCTCTCTCTCTCTCTCTCTCTCTCTCTCTCTCTCTCTCTCTCTCTCTCTCTCTCTCTCTCTCTCTCTCTCTCTCATGGATTCACTCAACATCCGCCTTGGGTTTCCATCTGTACTAGAGAGAGCCTCTGCATGTTTACGTATGTACGAAGGATTCGCAATTTTCGTTATTGGTACTTGGTTTTATCTCTCAAATTAACATAAATAGAGTTATTGGACAACTGCAAGATAGTGGAATTGCTCCTAATTCCTCGCTGTAGAGTTAGATATTATTTGGACAAGGTGGATCACGACTCCAATAATTGTAGAAGTTTGGATCAAAGACCTTCAGGATGATGATTAGATGAGTTGTGGCCGGCCAAGAGAGTGGACTGTTACGAAAAAAACCCGGCTTTTGAAGGAGCAAAACACGGTCGTGAGATTGGATTACACAAAAATCCAACCTGGTCAAACACTTATAGAGCAAACAAGGCGATCTGGAGTTTCAAAAGTTTGATTCAGTCAAGTGAGGTGGCCAGGGATGAGATAAGAGGGGGAAAACAGGAAGCGGATAATTTAGCGATTGATTAAATAAATTCTGTCCGTGAGCTTTGTAGACAAAAAAAAAAAAAAAAGGATTCGGTGGTTCTTTTTTGGAAAAAAAGAGATAAATGCGAGAGATGGGGACCCTTTGAAAAGTTAAAACCGATCGTGAGCTTCAAGCGCGGGATGGCTTTCGTTGATGCAAAAGGAGAGATTTCAGCGAGAGTTGCAAAGCGATGGAAAATTGGAATCAGACAAGATTCGAAAGTAGTGACCGGAAGAAAACGCTGGAGAGTCAAGGGGACCACAATTCACGCGCTCTACTATCTGCTCATCCTGGTAAAGCCTGCTGATTCCTTCCCTTTCCTGTTCACTTGATCAGAACCAAATTCCATGTTTGCCACTCTTGTGATTTATTTGAAGGTTCCCAAAGCCATGCATGTGTGAATACTAAGGTGTTCGTGTGAAATAAAATGGGTTTGGAATTTCCATGCTCGTTTCTAGATTCCACAATTCATTTCTCTCTTTTTTGACTTGAATTTCACTATGTGTTAAACCTTTTGATGATAAAACTTTCATTGTATCATTCACAATTATCGAGATATATATTGAAAAATCAAAACATGAAATTACATATCAAAACTTAAAATCACATTAAGTTCTTGTTATGGTATAAAAAATTTACCATCATATTGAATTTCTCAAAATTCATTTCAACATCTTCTTTATGTATTATGGCATCCTTACTCTTTGTTGTAGGATTTGTCTTTAAAATATTAGTGTCCGTGAGGGATTTGCGGTCTTAAAAAAGGAAGCAATATGTATTCCCATATTGCACGTGATCAAGTAAACAAGTTGCGTTCAAGCCTTGTGAAAATTTTAGGCTTCAGGCATATTAAAAATATATGATATAATAAAAATTTTCTGTAAATCTCATTAAAGTTGTATCTGTATGTGGTATATAAATAGTTTATATTTGCTTTATCACATAAATCTTTTGGAGATTAAAATTCCAAATAATTGAAGTACCGTGGACTCGTATAGAAATTGGTACAGCTAAATTGTTAAGCATCCATAATGTCTTATGCTGAATTATGTGAATCAACATTGTTGACAATACGTAGTTTTTACTACCGTTTATATTTAAATTCTCCATTCTCAATCATATAAATGTAATGGGCAAGGGTAATTAGACTTGCACAGAGTGACGCATATTGATATTTCCTAAATGGATGTGCTGTTTCAACCAATTTATAAAATTAATGAGCCAGCAATGGCTCATCCACGATTGCTTGTTTTTTCGTGAGAAAATGTTAGATGCTTTCGAAGCATCAACCACCTACTACAATTATTTCGTCTATTTCCACATGCATTTCCCCAATGTAATTATTCCGTCTTCAATCTTCTTCGCTTCGAGTCCTAGGTGCTTTTCACAACTAAAAATCCAATCTTGGAGGCTGTTACTTGCGTCTAATAAGTAAGAAATTATTAAATAAAAAATATACATGGTAAACTAAATCAAAATCGGAAAAGTTGAAGAGATTCTTATGAAGTCCATTGTCTTTAATAGTTCAAATTCAATTTAGTTTATGCACTAAGTTCACTCAATATTTTTTCTACATAGATAACCGTGCCACTACTTCTTAACCGTCCTCTTGACAATTCCATAGAAATATTACCACTTATCTAATCTCGATCTGCTAAATCTCCTTTATTGAAAGGATGGATATTGCATAAGACCACCTTATCTAATGTATACAGTCCAATCATCCTTTTTACACTGGATTCATTAAATGAATTTATGAAATGAGAGGGATCATCCTAACGTTGCGAGTGGATAAGACTTTTAGTCATGTTCTTAATCCCTAAATCACAGTAGATGGTCTTGTGGGCAAAGAACGAGTTCTAACTCTCATGATCTATTTGTAGGTGTAAGAGGACTTTTCTCAGCACAGTACCACAAAAATTAAACTTAACCTGTGGAATAAATTCTCATTATAAATTTTCAACCTCAACTTTCTTGTTGTCAAATCCAAGTCAAGTTCGAACATTTTGAGTGCACTATCGGTCCCACTATGCACTGAACAAAGGTTTCTTCACCATAAGCCAAGGCATCTTCCTTTTCTCTTAGCACCCTTTTCTCTTAGCATCAAAAGAAAACAAGAGTGACAACTTTTAAGTCAAGTCTATAATTTTTACCATGAGACAAGGCAATATCTTTTTCTCTTAGCACCAGAAGAAAACAAGGCATCTTCTTTTTCTATGAAATTTTTTTCCTAAGTGGACCATGAGACAAGGCATCTTCTTTTTCTCTTAGCATTAAAAGAAAACAAAAGTGACAACTTTTAAGTCAAGTCTATGGAATTTTTTCCGAAGTGGACCATGAGACAAGGCATCTTCTTTTTCTCTTAGCACCAAAAGAAAAAAGGAGTGATGACTTTTAAGTCAAGTTCTCTTAGCACCATAAGAAAACAAGAGCGACGACTTTTAAGTCAAGCCTATGGAATTTTTTTCCAAAGTGGACCATGAGATTAGGCATCTTCTTTTTCTCTTAGCACTAAAAGAAAACAAGAGTGATGACTTTTAAGTCAAGTCATGAAATTTTTTCCTCAGTGGACCATGAGACAAGGCATCTTCTTTTTCTCTTAGCATTAAAAGAAAACAAGAGTGACGACTTTTAAGTCAAGTCTATGAAATTTTTTCCAAAGTGGACCATGCAACCAGGCATCTTCTTTTTCTCTTAGCACCAAAAGATAAAAAGATTGACAGACTTTTAAGTCATGTTTTCTTAGCAACAAAAGAAAACAAGAGTGATGACTTTTAAGTTAAGCCTATGAAATTTTTTTCCAAAGTGGACCATGAGACAAGGCATCTTCTTTTTCTCTTAGCACCAAAAGAAAATAAGAGTGATGACTTTTAAGTCAAGTCTATGAAATTTTTTCCTTAGTGGACCATGAGACAAGGCATCTTCTTTTTCTCTTAGCATCAAAAGAAAACAAGAATGACGACTTTTTGATCCAGTCTATGAAATTTTTTCCAAAGTGGACCACGAGACAAGGCATCTTCTTTTTCTCTTAGCACCAAAAGTAAAAAAGAGCGATGACTTTTAAGTCAAGTTCTTTTAGCACCAAAAGAAAATAAGAGTGACGACTTTTAAGTCAAGCCTATGAAATTTTTCCAAAATGGAGGGAAAAAATTTCTGGCTTTACTAGTTAAAGCTACAACAACGCTTCAAGACAGTCATGAAGATTGTGAATGCCTAGAAGACAATCAGGATGTCACCTCATGACATGGGCTCTTTCTAACTTGTTTCTTCCTTACACGTGGTGATACACCATCCACTGATTTCAATACGCCATCATGTTTAACATGAAATTTCTCATTATTCACTATAAAATGCCCTAAACCAATTATTTGATAGTTAATTTCACAAAGGAAGAACTATAGCTTTATTCTCTCCTATAGCAATGTATCAAACTCTCACCCATCACCTTGCATTGAAGTCCCTTAACATTGCTAGAATCTCCTTTCACACGTTCTCTACTTCATTCATCCGGATAACGGAATTACTTGTGCACAATACTTACCCTCTCTAGCTAAAAGACCCGTGAACCTCAAAATAAGGTAGCCTATATAATCACCAGTTCCGGTTGATTGGTATTATGAGTAAAACTTATCCTCACTTGCGAAAAGAATCACATGAGAACTTTGGGATAAGTTCCTCTACAATGATCGTTCTCTCCCTCCTCCCAAAACAATAGATGGAGGCCATCGTATAAATTCTCTTGGCAAAAGAATTGTGTGTGAGCCTCGGAACAAGTCCTCTACAAATCACGTCTTTCCCCCTCCCAAAACCATATTTGGTAATGATTGTATGAATCAAGTCATCTTGAATTTTAATTATTATGAAGAAATGAGAACAAAGAAAATGAGACCATGAGTTTATAAAATATTTTACAAAATCAACCTATCGACAATTGATGTTAGGATCATAATACCTCTTTCTTAAGTTAGTGATTATAAGGCCACTTGTGCAAATCTTTTTTGACGCCAACGATGTATGTTATAATTATCAAAAGAAAATTGCAAAAATGCATATTGTCATTGAATCCAAGTCCAATTCGAATGTTTTGAGTGTACTATCGGTCCCACTGCCCACTTAACAAGGCTTCCTTCACCATGAGACACGTCATCTTCTTTTTCTTTTAGCACCAAGAAAAAGAAAAAAGAAGAGTGAAGACCTTTAAGTCACCTATGAAATTTTTCCAAAGTGGAGGGAAAAAGTTTCCAACTTTTCTAGTTAGTGGAACGATACTTTGAGATAGTCATAAAGATTGTGAACGACCAAAAGACGATTGGGAGATGGCACTTCCAACTTTGTTGCAGTGAAAAAGTTAGGCTAACAATGGTAAGGAAAAGCATTAACACCAAGCCAGATCTATAAAGTTGTACATTAAAAAGTTCATTGTCATGGACTCATGGTGGCCTTCAATTACTTTTGCATTCTTTAGTATTTGCCTTGCACGAGGGTGTAAAATTTTCTCAACGGATGCAAGTACTTCTCTCTTTGCAATTATTATTGAAGGCAACTCATTTTTTTACCAATGTTTGACCACGCAAACTATTCTCAGATAACACTTGCTCCATTGGAAAATTTCTTGGTTTCAAATGTATCGAAGCCTTGAGTGTTGAAAAAAAAAAATTCATTGAAATTACGACGATTGGTGTGACTAGGTTGTGCTTAAAAAGAACAACGACACCCAATTTGGCCACATTGGATGGCCGGATCATAGATATCACAACTTTTAACCACGGCCGTCCAATCGTGAGGGTGTCAAGAAAATTGTGATTTTCCAGATTAATTGATGAATTCAGGTATATTTAGTCGCAACTAATGCCTCAAAAATTAGGTCAATCGGAATTTTAACGAGAAAGATGTTGTTGACTTTTCACCATGACCATTCCAATCAAGTTTGCATAAATCCATAATCCCAATACTCTTACAAATATCGAACTGAAGGGAAATGAGGGGTCAAAGTTCGGACAAAAGTTAAAATAAGTAATTTTCCTGAGTGGTCAAAGTTCGGACATATAAAAAAATAAAATAAGTGATTTTTCAAAAAGAAAAAAAAGGGAAAATTTGATCCAGGTGGTGGCAATCCTAACAAGCAAATGCCGCATAGCGATTGCAGGCTTGCAGCGCCAGGCCCATGCCCCACGCCCCCACACTTGTTTCTTTTCTGCTGAGGGCCCTTTACAATATCCCTATGACGGTGTGCACCGTGGCCCAATGGCCCAAGTAAGGGCTGAGGTCCCTTGCGCAACATTTCCCTTGCTGGCTTCCGTTTTTTCCATTAAAGTAGGGGGTCAAATGCTCGTTTTAACCGACCAAAAAAAAATGCTCATTTTAACGAGGTAAACTATATTAATAAGACTCCTTATGTATTTTGAAGATATATATATACACACACATATGCACATATGTGTGTGTGTGCACAAACGAATTATCCATTACATGTACAAGTTTATGTGCAGATAATGTTAACACTATGATGTCTGTGCTATTGAAGAATATTCTTACTTTGCATATAGAGAACAATATACTGAGTGGAAAGTGACTTGGAAGAACCTTTGGATTTTGGTGAACAAGCAAGGGACATTAAATCATTGAGGTGCTTGGACGAACCAAATAATGGAGAACGACTTCAGTAATATGAGTACATCAATATACTTGGAAGAACCAAGTGTAAAAGGTGCACAGATTGAGATTATGCAAAATCACCAAGTTTGGATGTATTGCATTGTAAAGGAAGATTGCATTATCGATGGAGTAGACAATACTCCAAGTACCTAGAAACAAAGACCCAGCTCTAAATTGATTTAATTCAAATTCCACTTATTTTAGACCTTAGAATCCACAAAGAGATGTAGAGGAAAATTCTGATGGAGTTTAATATTTTTGACTAAGTAGAGGGAGTGTCATTTAAAAGTTTTAGAGATAATTTCATTTGTTTTGAGCAAGATTTATTAATTAGCTCCATGTAAACTTTCTTAGTTGAGGAGAACCCTCCTAGAAGGCTAGAAAGCCATACTAAGGCCGTTGTGCCCTATTTAGGGGTGGGCACACCCTCGGCCTTGGTTAGCAATAAGTGGGCAAAACGAAACGCCTATTTGTCATCGGTGAAAGGGCCATTGGCCCCTATGAGTCTAGGACTATGAAGCTCATGACTCAAAATGGATTTTCGAAAATCAGGCCAATAGATGGTTGAAGTGGAAAGTTAAGAAATTTTCATTGTTAAAAATCTGCTTGATGTGATTTTTGGGGCTTTGAAAAATTTGTGACTCGATATATAAGATGAAATTAATCAATTTGGTCAAATCACAAAATTCTTGACACCTCGTACTTGGACAACTGTGGTTAAATGTTGCGATATCTTGAAAACCGACCATTCAACTTCAAAAATTGGATATTGTTGGAAAACTATTAACAAGTACAATCTAATTATATCATTGGATTGAATTTTTAAGGAAGTAATATTCTCAGTTAATTTTTGTCAAACCTTTTGCTAAAAAATTAGGTGTCTACAAGCATTTTGATAATAATGGAAAAATATTTGAAAACTAGGTTTTAAGAAAACCGACTCCATATCTCGATCATTTGCAACATAGATTGAATTGTATTTGCTTATGGGGACTCATCCATGTTATGTCGTGAAACTTATGCCACGAATCGGACATGTGAATATTGATTTCCGTTAGTTCGTATCATCTATGCTCCATGTAGGACCAACACATGTCATTTTGCATTTATTTAAGCCATGAATAATTCATACACGCTCGCACCAGTCACGAAATTAGCTAGTTGCACGTCATAGTTCATACATCAAAAATAGTATTTCACCTGGAAAAGTGAAAATTATCACGACAACCTATTGCGTAGACACCCAATCAGAATTAAGGAAAAAGAAGAACGGTGCAGGCAGCAAAAGTTATATCGAAAGCGAAATTAAAAAAAAGAGAAAATCTTCTCGCCCAATCTAGTGCTCCTCTACTTAAGAGATGCAATCCATTATTTTGTAAATTACAAAAAGTGACAAGGGTTGGAAGAAGGTTAATATAAGAGGAAACGCAGAGACAATTTGGTTTGGTAGTTTGATTAGATTCACTGTTTTTATTAAAACGGTATGCATTGGACTCATGCACACTGTTACGATTGAATGCTATATTGTTATTTGAATCGTATGCAACAAATTCATGCACGCTACTCTTGGACTGAACTCATCTTTATAATTTGAGTTGTGTATGTTGGATTAACAATCGACATTCGAGCATTTTCTTTGAAACTGCTTTCGTTCATTTAACATGGCATCGCATTGAAGTGGCTATTTTTTCGCTGCTTTGATATTGGACTAATATGGGGCGTTTTTCCTTTTCTATTTTTGAAAGAACACAGATCACACACCACGATTAGTCAAGCCCTTATTCGACTCCATGATGCAGGAATTTCACCAGAGAGTGAGTAATAGAGTTGTTAATGATTGAAACATAAAAAGAAAATTATATATGTATTTATTTTAGGAAATCTCATGATATGAGGATTTTATAAAGGAATTTAATTAAGGAATGTGGTATCGGAAGGTGACGTGGAATATGCCAAGTTTTAAACTTTTGATTGTCCCTTTATAGTCTAGTTAGCATTTTTGTAAGCAATTAACCTCAAAAATTGATTGGTGTCAACTCCTAAAACAGTTTAAGAATTTGGATCAAAGTGGCTTACCCTGATCTAGAGTTTGGGTGGAAATTTCAGACTTTACTTTCAAAATTATTATTCTTTTGAAGAAACCGCGAGGGACATGCTATAGTGATTATGTAATATTTTTATCAATATATTGGTTTCATGTAAATGGAATTAGAGGACACGTGACTTATTGACGGATTTCAGATACTTTATGCTAAAGATTGATGACCCACCGTGAGCGTGATATAATCTTCGATCGGTCCAGAGGTGATTCCCAAATTCAATCTTCAAAACCCCACGAAGAAAAAGCTGACGAAGGAGAAATCTGATTCTATCATCAACAACGTCAAAATCCCACGAAGAAGCTGAATAATACCCTAAAGCAGCTTTAGATGTTGGGTATTTCGTTGGCATATTTTATATGATAAATTGTGCGGGCATGTGAACCCCTCTTCTTTAACAGTGTTCATGTTCAGTGGTAAAGCGATTTGACCCGAGCTAGCAATTGATATGGAATTATGAAAGTACATGTTACTTTTTGAGTCTAACTTAGAAAATATTTGTTGTCATGCTATTCTGGTTTCTATTTTTAAGTTGTTTGACACCTTTTAAAATGCTGAGTTATATTGTACATTTTGAATTACGGTTCGATGCATACAAAGGAGGATGGTATCATGTCAAACTGCAAATCCAAAAACTCATGAACAAATTTCTCTAAATTATGACATGGAATTTTGTAAATTCCATGTCAATGTTCATATTCCAGCTATATATTGAGAACTTAATTAGACCATATTATTTTTTATTAATCTATCAAATCCAAAAACGTTTCTAACAAGGGGCTGTAGTAATTTTGAAAATGCGGAGGTTTTCGAATAACTTTAATGAAATTGAGGAGGTGTCCTAGTAATTTACCCTATAATCAATATCGCTAGAGGAAAATAGATCTTAATTCAGATTCTTTTTTTTCTTTCTTTTTTACGTGAAGTTCCTAATAGTTCCTTAAACATTGGAATTTAAAGAAATGGTATTAAATGAGGGGTTCGGTTGGGGGGCCGAGCTTTATGGATTTATATGTAAAAATATTTTTCCCTAATTGGGACTTAATTGCAATTTCAAGAAGTTAAGGGGCTAGGAGTAAACTAGCCCATGTTGGGGATGGGGTTCCTGTTTTTTTTTCCCCTTTATTTTTGAATTAGTGAATAAAGTTTTTGTTTTGACTTTATGTTCTTCTTGTTATTACACAGCAATGTGATTCTCATATTTCTAGGGAAAAAGAAACTATGCATCCTAATTTTCCACCTCTAGAGGAACAACAGAATCAAGGATAGAGCCATGCCCCTGCTTATAAAAACACTAGACACTTTCTACAACATGGGACTAGCCCTTGAATTTACATTTTATATTGTATGTCTAGTCTTTCTGTGCAATAAAGCAAACCTAATGATTTCTACATTGTATTATATCTCTAATCTCTCTACACAATAAATTCGTTATTTAAGGGACATTATCGATTTAAATCCCTTGAGAATTCAAGGTGACATTATTTTAAGACATTATTTTAAGAATAGATTACACGACTTAACTCGTTGGAGATATGTGCACTTAAAATGTGGAGCACAAGGTCGATTGAGGCAATAAATTGCCCTAAATTGATAAATAGGGGTTAATTTGGTTTCTAAACAAAACTCGAGCCCCTAAAGTTCAGCTGCAACCCAACTTGAAGGTCACGAGGCAACGTCCTCAAGGAAGGACAGCTTATGGGTGAGGTCGTTGTGGGATGGAACGCGGAGGACGAATCGATCAATGGAACGTCCAGGCTTTTTGTTTATTCATTTATTTATTTATTTTTGGCATCTGATTCCACATCAGCTGCCAATATTTTCCGTCCATGATACTAATGGAGGCGTGGCGGTGGCGGTGACCTGCATTTGGAAAGCTGAAGTTTGGTCCATGACGAAAATAATAATCGCCACTACCATATTTATAACTTTGGCACATGGTTATTCCTTTTTCTCTTCTAATTACCGTACTTACGATGTTGTTTGTTTCTGTATTACTAGTAAGTAAGTGCCAACGCATGGAACAAAATTAAAGAATGAAATTCTCAACAACAAATCTAAATAAAATTAGTAATTATATCATGACACAAATGTAAAAAAAGTCTGCACTCCAAAAGAAAAAGGACACTTGCACAACCCAATACATGTTTTATTCGTATATATTACACTCACATGCATACTTAGTCGTTGTCGAGTTACCTTCCACATAAAATTATAGTAACTATTAAGTCTTGTTCAATCCAATTTTGCTTCTTTAAAAAAAAAAAACGATTGAGTCAGCAATCATATCAATTTAGTTATGGTGAAGAGATTACTTAATCAACAAATTCTAGGTATTTCCTCATTAACATAATCAACATATGATGGTCATGCCCATCAAATTTTTACGTTACTCAGGATAAGAGTTTGCGAGGCCAAACATTCACATACATAGAGAGAGAGAGAGTATAGATAAGTGTTTGTGAGTTTGTAGAATATGGAGATGGACAACCGCCATATACAACAATAGATCCTTTAAAGATTCTTAATTTTTTTTTTGTCCGTTTAATTTTTTTTCAAAAATTCCATTTGAATTGTGCTTATTTTCATTTGGTCCAATATATTGTTTTATCATCTATTAAAGAAATACTTAAGAGAGAAACTTTGAAATGATCAATAATAAACTACGAGTGGATAATTTGAGGGTATCAATCCATAGCAATAACAAAGTGCTGCTGGGCCAAAATTTAAAGAAAGGGGTGGGGAAGTACTGATAATCATACATTTCGTGTCTCACTAGTCGGGTTTCTTCTTGCTGCAATAACATGCCCATCCTCAACAATCACACAGCTGTTCAATCAAAGTATTACACAAATAAAGCACAATCTGAAATCATTCACCAATTAAGACTGAAATACCAATCATCGTAATTAGCAAAGAACATAACATATCTGAAATGCACCTGTTTTCCAAAATCCAGTTTCTTACCCAACTGTAACTTCAAGGCCGTCGAAAGCAAGTTTCGCCTAATAAAAGAAAAGCAAAGAGGTCTTGTTACTTGTTTGGAGAAAACAATATGATGATAAGAATAAGAAATTATCTCATTAAGGCATGCATGCATACAGGCAATTCAAGAGGAAAGCAGCATCAAGTTGCCAGCAGTAGATATATTTCATTATCAATATGTAGCTACTTATGGAATGAATGCATGTTTCATAGCTATATGATAAATATCTTACAGGTCCTCCATAATATTCTGATCACAAACTTCCAGAAATGACCGCACACTCAACCTCTAATTGAGATGCAAATTCCACCTACCGTTAGACTGATATAGCTCTAACAACACTAAAGCGAAAACAACAACTAATTTGAGAAACTACAAGTTGCTCATTCCAGTGTTATCATCGGTACCTGAGAGCTTATGTTTCATTATTAGGTTTTAAAAAGTTCAAGAAGCTTCCAGGAGTTTTAACTTCAAGGTCATATTCCTCCATAAAAGCTGTGGTAGATAAGGATAAAAAGGGAACCCCAAACTGTTGCAAATGCCTCACAAATCAGAACTCACAATCAGCTTCTTGTGCTTTTGTCTCCATTTTACGGAATAACTAATGTAAACTTTGTGTTTCTTGTGATTTTTGCTTTTTCATACCTAGAGAACATAGGGCCAAAGAAAATAAGCACCTGACCAGTTATTGATGGGCACAACCAATGCTCATATTACCCTCACGCTCCAAATAAATTTGGCTTCAATTCTCCCTAGTTGCCAAAGTCAACAAATGGTAAGATGGCTATGACTGTCAATCAACCTTTCCTGGTGGCTCACTACTCACTTCTTATTCCTCTATGGCTATGCCCCTTCAAGCACCTCAAAAAAATTAGCAACAGATTCCTATCTCAGTGATCAGAGTTTCTCGCAATTCAGCACATTTTTATGATATGTACATACTATACATCTACATTTCCTAGACACCTCAAAAGCTCTCTCTCTCTCTCTCTCTCTCTAGAAAGAAAGAAAGAAAGAGAGAATCGTCCTACCTTCTAGGGATTGTCCCTGATTTTGCAGCGTGCAACGTCGCTTACCATTGAATTCATTACCAAGCATCGACAAACTAAACTTCCGAAGAGAACACTCATTCAGCGTCTCTTGAACAAATTCAACGACACCGGTTCCCCTGAAGAAGCTGCACGAAGCCAGGAACCTCAGGAGAGAATCGTTCCCCTGAAGAAGCTACGCCACCGGTTCCCATGGCGTCGGTCGCCTTCGCTCGTTGGCCTCCGTCGCCCGTCGGTTCGCTAGGGACTTCTTCTGTGGGTCGCCTCCGCTTGCCAAGCGGCGATCTTGCATTTGTTAGAGATTGCCAGTGTCCGACGGAAGATGGTGGAGCTAGAAGTTTGGGTAGGGCGGAGAAAAGAGGATTTAGCCAAAAGGAAGAACTACAAACAAATAAAAGAGATAAAAGAGAAGGCTGAATTACAGAATTTTATTTATAAGTTTCTTTTCTTCGTGGAGAAAGGAAAACGAGAAGGAACGAGAAGAAATAAGGCATTGTAATGAAGATCAGGAAGAAACCATTCAGGATAAGGAGACTCACGATCTTCCATTGCTATCGCTTTACCAGGCTCGTAAGAACTCGGTGGACAATCTAGATCAAATTCGATCAGTCTGTTTTCGAGCATATGTGAACTCTCTTGCAAGTTTTTTAGTTGATCCATTTTGATTGAGTTGTCTCCATGCACATGTGAACTCTCGACTTCTGGATCTGTTGAGTCATGACCAACCTCGTAGAGGAAAGCTGGATCAATTAACTTATTGTCTCGGAGCGTAGCTTTTAAATCGTCCTCTAATTGCTTGCATATTATTCGAAATCCCCACTTTTTCATGGCCCGACCCCTGCACTCTACTTTAAGGCTGAATCGTGCATAACTCCCATCAATTTGATCAAAATGGACTGCTCCCCATAAGTCAGATGGTGCAAAATAGTTTATGAGGATGCCACCTGGATCCGATCTGAAGTGCCCCGTGGAATATCTACCACAGTATTTGCCATAAAAATATCGGCGAAAGACCACGATTAAATAAGCAAATGGCCTTCCAAAATTACGAAATTTAACTATGTTGTAGAAAAGACATAGATAAAGATATCTCATGAAGACATCAAAGTCAGATTCACCCTAGATAATTAATTTCAAATGGTGGAAACTTCTGTTCCTAATACCCAAATTTCCGGATCTGACCATCTCCGAAAGACCACGATTTCACCTACCTATTCCTGTTTTTTTTCTCTAAATTTTTGATATGTTATACCTCAAGAAATACACTACAACTTTCATTAAGAGATCAAGGTGATATTTTCACATGAAGGTTACTTTACAGACCACGAAACCACGGAAGGTCAGCACAACGAATTCCAGATGTAGTCTCTCCAAAGAAAAATCATTTTACTAACCATTTCTTGTTCGTTTTGCCTCAAATTTTAGTATGTTGTTCTTCAAGGTGTTCTCTATAACTTTCATGAAGAAATCGAAACAAGATTCTGACTAAAAAGTCACATGCAACACATAAACTCAAAGATGGTCAAACTGGTCTTTCCAGAAACAGCATGCATGACCAACGAATCCCTCTCCATAGCTCTGAAATTTCATCCCATCTACCACAACCAAGACTTACCATCTACTACACATACACACAACAATGTAAAGATTAGGTTTTAGGACTTCACTTGACTCAAATTCGAAGGAAACACAGCAAGACAAGGCGGGGCGAGGCAGCGAACGACGGCGGACGTGCAGACTCCTTCTTCCTCTTCTCCTCTCACTCACTCGCTCGCTCTCCCTCTTTTGGACGGTAACTCTCTCTCTCCTCTCTCTCTTCCGATCGAAATCCCCCTCCCCCTTTTCCTTTTAGTTGAATTAAAACCCTTGCATGCTTTACTTCTTGCATGGAGGGACACTTGGTTACAAAGGGGCAACACTTGGCAAGCTTTTCTTGCCACTTGGCATTTTTGCCATGCACATGGTGGGCCTTCATTTGGCTGGGCTTGGGCCATCCTTGGTCGACAACTTCATGGGCTCCTTGCGCCGGGCCTCTTGGCCCACTTTAGGCCAACACTCTTGGGCCTAAAGTCCAAACTTAAATGACCCAAGTTTATTTTTTAATAATACATCTTAATCCTCATTTAAATAAATACCTAATTGCATAATAAAATGACCAAAAGACTTTGTGACATTAATCCATAAAATCAAATCTATAAAGTACATAGTCAAGAACAAAGTCTCCTTTATCAAATTGTCCTATAGCACCAACCTTGATCATCTATTAACATAAGATGTATTTCTACCCAAATAATTCTCCATTAAAATATTCGGCATTAATCTATTAAAATTCTTTGGTCTAAAGGCCATAACATAAATCAATAACACTTCCATCACCTATTCATGGTTCATGGTATATCCAGGGGTTTTTATGAAATTTTGGGATGCCACAGATTGGGCTTTCTTCGCGGGCCGGACTTGGGCCGAACTTGCTGAATTGGGCCCAATGGAGTTTCTAGAGAGATGGGCTGAGCAAATTACAAGCTGGCCGAAATTACTAGGCTCAATCCTGCGGGCTTGTTGGGCTATAGACTTGGACCGTTGGGCTCGTGAATTTGCTGGCCCAACTGTGGGCTTCCGAACTGACGGCTTCAATTAGGCCTGACCTGCACCGAATTCCGCTGGGTTGATGATGCGTGTCGATCCACGAGCAAAGATGAGAGACAACACGGACGCTGGTCAATGAAGGCTTCACTCGGTGGGAATTTGACCGAGATGGGGGCGTGCTGGCGTGGACAATGGAGGGAAAAGCAGCGTCGAAGAAGCTGCGTCGTTGATCTTCAAGCTTTGCTGGTCTTCAAGCTTCGCTGGCGACAGATCCGTGCATGGGAGTGGTCAACAAAAAGGCTTCGGTGCTTGCTGTTGTTGACCGAAGATGACGCGTGGAGAGGCCGGCCGAAATGGTGGAGGTGAGGGCCAAAGGACGCGCGGCAGATGGGGGTCAATGACCGCAGAGGCTGCACACGGGGGAAGGCTTTGCTGGACTGGACTTCGATCAAAAGAAATAAAGCAGAAGCTTAACAACGAAATTGAAAGTGAAGCCGAAGACTGGGGTTGTCGCACAAAGGGAAAATGGAAGGAAAGTCTTGGACGGCAGCTAGAGAGAGGATAAGGGAGGAGTGAGTGAGGGCTCCACCAAGGCTTGATATTTTGCAAAATATCTCCCTTAAATCAATCTAGGCCATGTATAAATACTTGGCCTTCATTAGGCCATCAAAAATGTCCCATATAACCTCTCAAGTAATTTGTTATTGCTAGGGTGAGGGGATGTTACGAATTTTTTAGCCAAGGCTTCAATTGCTCTTCCATTATCTCTTGATTCATTTTCAATTGGCCACCATAATTTCAATTGATATATCAATTATCAAATTGATAATTTTCCACACCCAATCACCCATCTTGCATCTCAATTTTGCATCCAAATTAATCCTCGGCTTCAATTGCACAAAAACGGCCATGCGACACTTTTTGGGAAAAAGTGTCGGGTGTCAGAAAAATCTTCTGAGACTGAGTCGACACTCCTAGAATTTATTGTGACACAACAAAATCTTCAATTTCTGAAATCGGACTCGAATTGGTGGTTAATTTCTATTTGACCCGTTTTTAGCGTGACTTAGGTTACCGGGTAACTTTCAGACAATTTTAGTGCAAATGACTCATGGTCGATGTTCTTCGAGCCACTATGAACCCACTCGACTCATTGGCGACTCTCGGTTGTCGTGAAAATCCCAAGGATTCAAATACGGACACAGGGTACCAAAACAATAAGAAAATCAGTCTAGTGCCGGTCGACATGAATTTTCTAATTTAGTGGTGTCACCCACGATTAGCCACACATCTCTGTCGATCTAGTCTATCTCTGATTTCAAATCGATTTTTAACTGTGCCGTAATGGCCTCTAAAGATGGACACGGTCGAGAAGTTGATTCCTGGTCGAATTCTCAAGTTTATTGCCTTAAAATTCCTTAATGGTTTCCCCAGATAGTCTAGTTACCTTGAGAGTGATTGGCTCTGAGAATAACCCTATAGACACGTCAATGAAATGCCCGATTCATTCAGAAGAAAACAGAGTTGAAAATTTGGGATGTCACACACAGCCTCCAAATTTATCATTTGCATAGCCATAATATGCTTCCTCTATACCGAAAAATGGCTAAGAGTCATCTAATCATATTTGAATTAACTAATTTGACGAAAGTTTAGTTTTATTTCAGTGTAACCAACAGATGTACCAATGCTTGATGATGTTGCTGCACACATTATGCATGGTTCAGCTCACATAGAGGTATAATGCTGAAAATTTCTCTGCAACTTCTGTAGATGAAAATCCATTCCATCGCCACTGCTCGAGAAGAATATCAAGAGCTTCCGTCTCTGCATGTCTTGTTGCCTAGGAAAGTGCAATGAAAAAAATGAAGAAAGCATATCAAACTATGGAAATTTGTCAGAGAGAAAGTTGTTCTTAGTGTAGTTTCAACATAAATTTAGGAAATGCATTTCATGAAACATGTTTTCTCCTTCACCTTTATTTAATTATTTTTACTCATGCTTAAAGTTTGAGTCCAATGGCTTATCTTTGAATCAGTGGATCTCTTAGTACCGTTTTCTTCTTCCTCTTAGAGTTGAGAGCATTTGTGGAGCAAATAAAACATAGTTAACAAAAGCAAATAATGACAATACAATATAACTTGTCTTCTTCCTCTTCAAATTGCCTCTTTCTTATCAGCTCCCCATTGATTATACTTTTAAGGCTTGATGGTGCTCATCCTTTGTTTGATATGCAGACTAAGCGAGGGAGATTAGAGTGCACACAATGTATCCTAGGGACAGGATTTTCGTCAAAGCCAACTGCGTTAGATCATGAATCCTATTGGAAAAATCACTTTCTGTAAGACAATCATCAATACACCTTATCCGGAAATTTCCTATCTTTCTTCAAATACCCACAACATTGAGAATCTAAGAGAGGATCTTATGCGTGAAGCATGGACAAACTCTCTTTGCTCCTCATTGTTAGGTATTCGATCTAATTTCTCGTACTCAAGCATTATATTCTTTGAAATTTTATGTGAAGTTGCAGTTAAACTCCCTATACTTGAGATTTGCAAAGTCTCGTGACTCGCTTCCCTCAACTTTAAAATTTTGCATCTCTCACAACACCTTATTAGTCAGGAGAGGTGAAGCCACCATAACTTGCTCCAATGTAAAGCAAAGCAAGAAATACATACCCAGAATAATCTATAAATTTATAATCCATTGGGGCCATCAAGCACACGTTAACATTTTCAAGCATGCAATACAGCACAATCTATGAGCGCTCAACATTCTGGTCCAGCAGCATGCAACAGCTTTACTTTCATTAAAACTTTTTCTTTGACTATTCCTAGTCCGAAATTTAGACAGAGCACAATGGCACAGGAGAATCGTGAAATATTGTACATAGTAAAGCAAGATTCTTGCTATTGTTAGCCATAGTCATATTTTATGAAAGAATAATGGGAACAAAACCATTTACAGCCTAATAATGCATAGAAAATTCCACTCTTTCACAGACTTGTTCAGATATACTATATCAGCATCTATTAAAGAAATATTTAAAGCAGAAACACAAAAGATTAACAATAACTGTGAGTGGATAATGTGAGGGTATCAAGTGAGAACAACAGCAAAGTGCTGTCCAAAATTTATAAAGAGGGGTGCAGAAGCAACGATAAACATACATTCGGGCCATATCTCCAATTTATAAGATCAAGATCTTGCAGGTCCTGTATAATATGCAGGTCACATACTTCCAAGTAATGATAATTAATACATACTCATCCTGTAATTAAGATGCAAATCCCACCTGACACTATAATTGATATGGCCCTAACAACACTAAAGCAAAAACTGCAACTAATTTGAGAAACTACATATTGCTCATTCTCCTGTGTCTTATTATTGGTATGTCAGAAGTTTATCTTTCATTAATCAGATTTCACTCAAGCATTCAAGACGCATCTAGGATTTTTATGTCATGCCTCAATCCTTGAGCACGCGCCCATCCCTCAATATTCGATTAAATAGCGATGTCCCAGGACACATCGCCGACCCATTCATTTTAATACGCATGCGGAAGTAGATATAAAATCCCCAGACAAATAAAACAATGGGATAAAAGAGTAGGACTAAAAATCTAAACCTGAAAAACCATCACACTTTTATACATATATAACAACCGAGTCATATATATATATACAACACACTAACAGGTCAGGTTCTACTCAAGCTAGTTTAGTACACAAGTCTAGCAAACAGGGGTGGGGTTTCAATCCTCATATGGATCCTCCTTTGGCTCCTCCTTTGTATCCTCCTTCGGGTCCTCCTCCTCCTCAACGATCTCTCATTCTTCCATGCTCCAGCTGGAGCCCACGGCCGAGTACATTGGAGAGTCAGGATCGCCCTCAAGCTTGGGATCCTTCGCATCCACCACTGATCCACCCTTAGGATCTGTTGTTCCCTTCCTGAATGCTACCTCCAAAACGTATAGAGGTACACTAGATTCCGGCATCGGGCCCACCCTTTGTCCATCATTGTAATGGCGATGCCATGACCGGTATTTGTGGGGCACCTTTTGGGGTTCACCCACATCAACGTACATATTCCCATCCTTCGGGGTGATGGTGGATCGGAATATGATAACCTATCTCAGTGATTTCCTCCGATATACCAAAATGTTCGGGAGGAGCTAGAGGTGTTGCTATCTATGGACCTAAAATGTTGTCCCACAACGGGGTGAGACTACGTCTCAGCGAGTTCTACCCCTTAAGACCCAATTACGAAGAAAATACACCCTAAGGGCTACCTAAGCACACCATGGGTCAGAGGACTTACCTTAGCCTCAGTTCCTTCCTGCAAGTCAATTTAATTCATACAATCATCGAATCACATCAAATCAGCACTCGGATAGAATCATCGATCAATCGACTCAGTCGATTACATGTCACCATGACCTTCCCTTGGTCGGTACATTTAATACTATCTATAATGTCCTATCAAGTCAGGACCGCTCGCCTAAAGCTGAAAATAGATAGTATAGCTCGCCCAAAGCTAATAATTTAGGGCCCCCTGACCATTATTGTATACTATATATGTCTGCCCAAAGCTGATAAATATTGCTCGCCTGAAGCTAATAATATGGTATACAATATATGCTCACCCAAAGCTGATAAATTAGGGCCCCCGAGCCATTATAGTGTACCACTCCCACCATAAAATATATTCATCACTTTTTTTTTATCATACCAGATAAAAATACTCGTGCGTGGGTACATGGTCGGCCATAGCCAAAATACCACAATTTCATTTCCACAATTCCCACCATTTTATATAGTCCACCAAAATATTTTGGGCATTGTAAACTGACACTTGGTTATTTTCCAATCAACTACCAAAATTAATTAATTTAGGAATAAAATCCTAAAATCACTATTCAATCAATTCAGCACAAATTAGAGCCCAAATAAATAAACAAACCACACCACAGCAATCAGCATAAAATTGTGGTCATTGGCTATCCCGGTCTAATTTCTGGAAAATAAATAAATAATTAAATAATTTCGGAAAATATTAAATAAATGCCAATAAATCAACTTAAGCCCGAAAAAGCCTAATTGAATGCCGAAACGGACTCGGAAAATTTCCGAGTCACTCTAGATAAATACTAGAGCTCGTCTAGACCCTAATTGTACTAACTAACCACCTAACATGTGTCACGCTTCGATCCTTGAGCGTGTGCCCATCTTTCAGTGGTCGATAAAATTTTGCGACTTCTTAGGACGAGTCGCCAACCCTTTCTTTTTATTGCACAAGCGGAAGCAAATAACAAATCCCCTTACAGTAACCATCTCGGGATAGAAAAGCAGGACATCGGATTTAAAAACAAAACATGCTGATATAGGCCAAATGAGTCATAAACAAAAGTCTACCTTCACAAGACTTCAAAAGACCGACTCTCAAAAGGAACTGTTCTATCTGACCTACACTTCAGATCACCTCAGCTTGGCTCTAGGCCTTCCACCTTATGGTCTTGAAGAAAACGAAGCCCATGATGGGGTGAGATATGAATCTCAGCGACTTCACACTCTGAACACCGATTAGGAGGGTAATATGCCTAAGACGTCTTAATTGCACAATCATACAATCAGAGAGGCTTACCTTGGCCTCAGTTCCTTCCTACATGTCAGCACAATTCTTATCACAACCATGTGTATATAACAAATTCACACACCAATTTGGAAAGTCCAAACCAATCATTACTCACACGAGCAAGAATCACAATTTAATCACTGGTCACACGAGCAAGAACTATTGATACACATCAAAGAAAGAATTATAATTAAATCACTGCTCACACGAGCAAGAACTACCAATACACATCGAGCAAGAATTACCGACACACGTCGATCCAACAATTCAACTCAACATACATTCCAATTAATTAACTACTGCTACCCACATGGGCAGTTCTATCCAACACATGCCAAGGAAGAATAAGAATTACCGACACACGCCAAGAAAGACTAATAACTACCGATACACGCCGAGAAAGGGTAAAAATCCACCGACACACGCCGGGGAAGAGTAATAGCTACCAACACACGCCGGGAAGGAATAATAACCACCGACACACGCGGGGAAAGAGTAATATCCACCGACACACGCCAAGGATAGGTTCCGTTAACTTTTAACGTTGACGACACACACCGGGGATGGGTTCTCTTAACTTTCAACGTCCACCGACACATGCTGAGGACGGGTTCTCTTAACTTTCACACGATCATCAAGCATAATCTCTAGGCATGTCACAAACCAACCTTATATCATCAAATGTGCAATTTCCAATAAGCAAAGAATTAAGAACCATCACCAATCATAACCGGCCCTAACTGGCAGAATAGACCCACTCGCACATCTCCAAGTTTAAATCCAGATACCAAATCAATCAAGTTCGGAAAATTTTCATATTTTAATATGTTGTAAAAGACTCATAAATGAACATTTTTCAAGCAGACACCTTAACCCAGATCCTTTGAGATTCGGCCCAGTAAATCGTTCAATCCAGCACCAAAACTGGATCTGTTTCTAAAAAGTCTATTTTCTGAAATTAGTTTGGTTCGAGGTCCAAAACATGTCCCTTTGATCTAAAATTTGAGTATGTTAAACTAGAAGATGTGAAAAACAACGTTTGTGAAGAAACTATTTTGAAATTCTAATTGTAAGAGTTGATAAAAACCCCTAGAATCTTAAAAGGTCACCGGTTCCAGCGAAAACTGAGGTTCTGTTTGAAAATGACGGAGCTGAAGTTTGACTCATAGTGATCATTTATCAAAGAATGACTCTGGTTATCAAATGATTGAACAACCGAGAGTTATCGCATTTTTTTATTTCTCTAAAAATCTTAAGAAAAATATATGTTGTAGCTGAGGATGTCTCAAACATTTATCAAGAAGACATAAACCTCAAATGCGTAACCGATTGCGATCTACAAAAATGGCAAATGGCGAGGGTCCAGAAATCCGAACTACAGGAATTCCACTGGATTCGACTAATCTATCATGAACAGTGTAAATCTCACTAATTGGCTTACACTAATCCATTCTAAAGCTAATCTAACCATTCTAACTTATCACTAATCCATCCTTAAGCTAATAGAAACAACCCTTAAGCATAATTAGCCTACTAAGTAAGGTTTAGTGAGCAAACTCACTTGTTTCGTGAGCCGGTCGGTTCAAATCGATGGGGACACAACGGGGGACAACTTCCTTCAAAGCGGGCCTAGCTTTTGGGGTCGGGAACAACCTCAAAATGGGCCCACAAGTTGTTGGAAACCCACTGACTTTGCTCTCTGATGTTGGCTGTAAAAGAGAGGAAACAAGGTTGGTTGAGGCAACAAGGACCGAGATGGGCTGAAGGAGTGTCAGTGGCCAACGGCGAGGACTTACGGTGGCTGAGGCGGCTCACGGCGGCCTGAGTTGATCGAGACAGCTCCTGAGATGCATGGGCAGAGGTGGAGATGCGACTGTAGCGGCGAGCACGCGCGAAGATCGCGTGACAGCGGTGGGCGTGCGCATGGCGGGCGATGTAGCGAACGGCGACGGGCGGTGCGTGCGGCAGGGGTGGCTGGTTTGGACAGCCTACTTACTAGTTTTCCTCTGAAAATCTTAAGCTTACAAGGCACAAAAATGAAGAAAGAAAGGTTGGTTTGTAACTTGAAGGAGAGAGGGAGAGATAAGGAGACAAGGGGGCCACCATGGCCAAATTTTCTCTTCAAATGTCTCCCTTGACCAACCTCTACCACAAGCTGTCTTCCTAGGCTGGAAATCAACCGACAATGCTTCAAATACAACCCTTGAAATAGTCCAAAATCATAGGCAAAGGGGGAGCTACGGATTTCAAGTGATTTGGCTTCAATCAGAAACATTCTCTCTTAATTCAATCCAATTTGGCCCTCATAAATTCGATTATCACCTTAATGATCCAATTGGTATTTTTCCTCACCAATGGATCCCATTTGCTTCGCAATTGCACGATAAAAAACGGTCCTTGACTTTTTCTGGACAAAAACGGCCCTCAGACTACTTTTGAGATTGAGTCGACACTCCTAGAATTAATTGTGACATGACAGAACTTTCAATTTCTGGAATCGGACTCAAATTCGCGGTTAATTTCCATTCGGCGCGATTTTAGCGTGACCAAGGCTACCGAATAACTTTTAGAAATTTTTAGTGCAAATGACCCGTGGTCGATTTTCTTCGAGCCACGATGTACCTCTTCGACACATTGGCAACTCTTGGTGGTCGTGAAAATCTCATGGTTTCAATTATGGGCATAGAGTACCTAAAACGACAGAAAATCGGTCTAGTGCCGATCGACGAGAATTTTGCAATCAAGTGGAATCACCCACACTTTGATCATGCATCTCAGTCGAATCAACCTATCCCTAATCCCTGATTGATTTTGATAATGCCGTAATGACCCTTGCAGAGTAGCACGGTCGAGTAGTCGATTTCTGGTCAAATTCTCAAGTCCATTGCATTAAAATCTCTTAATGACTTCCCTAGATAGTCTAGTTATCTCAAGAGTGATCGGCTTTGAGAATAGCACTATAGGCATGTCGATGAAAGGCCGGATTTAGTGAATTGAAAACAGGACCGAAAATCCAGGATGTCACAACTCTTCCCATCTTATAAAAATTTCGTCCTCGAAATTTAAACCTTTACTAATCCTTAAACACAAAGGTGAGGGCATCATCGTCTCATCGAGTCTCACTTTCCCTAGTTGCTTCTTCAGTCCCATGGTGTTTTCAGACCACTTTGACCAAGGGAACTATCTTGGTACATAGAATATGATCTTTCTAAACCACAAGCTGAACTGGGCTTTCCACGTACGACACTCTATCGTCCACATCTAATTCTTCAAGATTTAGCACATGGGTCGGGTCAAGCTCATACGTCCTCAATCTCGACACGTGAAATACGTCATGCACTTGCGCCTACCTCGGCAGCAACGCAAGATGATACGTTAGGATCCGTTTCTTTTCAAAATCTCAAAGGGACCTAGGTACTTTGGTTTCAGTTTTCCCTCGTTGCTGAAGCACAAGGTATCCCTCATTGATGACACTTTCAGAAAGATGTAATCACTAATTTGGAACTCTAAGGGCCTTCGATGCTCAATGATACAACTTTTCTGGCGGTTTTGAGCGGTCTTTAATCTGTTTCTGATCACCGCAATTGCAATCACTGACTACTGAACTAACTCTGGGCCTGTGATCTTTCTTTCTCTAACCTCAACCCCACACACTGGTGCTCTGCATGCTCTGCATGCTCTGCTATGCAATGCGTCAAAAGGTACATCTGACTGTTCTGCTGAAACTAAGAACCTCAGGTCTAGATCTGATATAAATTCGTCACTAGCACTCCATGCAGATGAACTAACTAACACACATACACTTCTGTATGCCTATTCAACTCAAGATCTTTTCGTACTGCATTGAAGTGAGTCGGCTTCATCCATCTGTTGACCCCTATTCCCATTGGAATCATTACCCCTCTGGTCCCTTGATAAGCTCGTCATAAGGTCCATTATGACATGTTCTCTTTTCCACTCGGGAATCTCGAGAGGTTGCAAAAGTCTTCTCGGCTGACAAAGATGTGCCTTCACTCGCGGACATGCCTAACACTTAGCGACATGATTGGTGATGTCCATCCTCATACTGGACCACCAATAATGTTGACTCAGATTTTGATACACCTTCATATTGCTATGATGAATGTTGTAACTGCTAAGATGAGCTTTTGACAAAATCTCCTCCTGAGTGCTACATCATCAGGTACACACAATCATCCTCGGAACCTTAGTGTTTTGTCTTCAGAAATATGAAAATCAATCTTTCTCTTACTGGTATCCTCTTGCAGGATTTTCTAAATGTTTGAGTCTGTCAACTGAAGTGCCTTGATTCAAATCTGAGCATCCGGCTCAATTTGGAGGGTGGCTATAAGATTTAGAAGGTAGCCCATCTCAAATTTGAAAACCAAATCTCGAACTTTCTCAAGTAAGGTCCATTCTTTAACCAGCATATGTGCAACTGAAGACTCCTAACTCAGCACATCAACGACCTCGTATCCTCCAGGACTAAATGGAATGGTCAACACAGGTGTGGTAGTCAGCTTCTACTTAAGCTCTTGGAACTACGCTCGCACTTGTCTGTCCACACAAACTCTTCTTCCTTCTTCAGCAGTCAAGTCAAAGGCGAAGCTATTGCTAAAAATCCCTCCACGAACCTTCTGTAGTATTTGGTAAACCCAAAAAGTTTCTAATCTCTAATACCGTCGTCGGTCTTGCCCAGCTGATTACTACTTCAATCTTGGTCGGGTCCACAGAGATTTCTTCGCCTGAAATCACATGACCTAGGAAAGCAATATGAGTCTACCAAAACTTGTACTTGCTAAAGTTGGCGTACAATCCATGATCTCACAGAGTCTGAAGTACTGACCTCAACTGTCTCTCATGCTCCTTAATTGTTGTATCCACGATAGTCGCCCAATAACCTTGGCAACCCTTGTCTAACAACGGGTTGCCTTAAGCGACAAGATTAAAGAAATTGAGGGTCCTCCTCGGCTCCCAATGAACTCAGCACTTCCACATGCTCACGGATTAAGCTGGTATCTCATTTCTACGATTTTATTACAACAAACTAAAATTCCACCCACTTAACCGAAAACTCTACTGCGCTACTCTGATAAAATCACTCCAAAACATTCTTCCTTTGATCGGTGCACGATCAGTCCAATTCTTGTCCCTTTCACCATCCTAGTGGCGCCCTATATGTGGTAGCGATGTTTATGTTCCCTTGGTCGTGCTGGCCACATCCATAATATGCTTATGATATACCAGTTGGTCAGTACTTCCTTCTACAAACTCGGCACACAACTTGTGAGTCTTCTATCTCCTGTGGGATGACAGCATGCACTCTTACTTGCACCGGGGTCTATCCCAAATACCCATATGCGCTTTTTGCAGCGCATTCACTCTGGTCTATCTTATCGATGACGGTGGCACTTGCGATCCCATTGATCTCTTGGGACAGTTCCTGGCCGAGTGACCTTATTGGTCGCACTCAAAACAAGCACCCATTCCAGCAGGACACGGGGCTGATCCATGTCGTCTTCCGCAAGCATGACACACTCCATTTTGATTCGGTGCTGACTTGTTTATCCCACCTTTCCTATTGGGCTGGATAGAATACTTTCTCCGATCATAGGCTTCTTCCCAAACTGGTTTCCATCTCTATTGGATCTGAACCTCTACTCGAACGTGATGGCTCGCTCCCAGATCACAATTCTAAGCTAAACTTGAGTAGGCGAGGCAACAACGGCAGCTCGATCCTGAGCTTGCTGGCTCAACAAATTCGTAAGGAACACTATCGCCTGAACGATCCCGTCGAACTTAGGATCGCTCGGTGCTGCTACACTAGTCTCGGCCTGTGGTGGTACTCCTTCACTCACATTGGCCTGAGTCGGCGCTCTGCCATGACTACTTCGAGCACCGATCCTTATTGGTGTTCTACCTCAAGTCATAGAGGCTACTACCCTCTTACTAGGAGTTCTCAGCTCTTGATCACTCCAACTACAAGATCATTATAGAAACCTATTTTCTAATTCCAATACCATATCGGAATTTGAGTGACCCACACAACCAAGCTACCAATAAGTTATCAATCACATGCATCGGCAAATTAAAAATGGCTGTTCCTACTAACTATCCCAAATCCCATCGCACCTTATCACTACAAACATAGACCTAAGCTTTGATACCACTTAAACGGAGATGTCACGCCCTGATCCTCGAGCGCATGCCCATCCCTTAGTGGTCAATAAAATTTTGCGACTTCCCAGGACGAGTCGTCGACCCTTTCTTTTTATTGCACAAGCGGAAGCAAATAACAAATCCCCTTATAGTAACCATCTCGGGATATAAAAGCAGGACATCATATTCAAAAACAAAACATGTTGATATAGGCCAAATGAGTCATATACAAAAGTCTACCATCACAAGACTTCAAAAGACTGACTCTTAAAAGGAACTGTTCTATCTGACCTACACTTTAGATCACCTTAGCTCGGCTCCAGGCCTTCCACCCTACGGTCTTGAAGAAAATGAAGCCCACGACGGGGTGAGATATGAATCTCAGCGAGTTCACACTCTAAACCCCGATTAGGAGGGTAATACGTCTAAGACATCTTAATCGCACAATCATACAATCACAGAGGCTTACCTTGGTCTTAGTTCCTTCCTGCATGTCAGCACAGTTCTTATCACAACCATGTGTATATAACTAATTCACACACCAACTTGGAACGTCCAAACCAATCATTACACATACGAGCAAGAATCACAATTTAATCACTACTCACATGAGCAAGAACTACCGATACACATCAAAGCAAGAATTATAATTAAATCACCGCTCACACGAGCAAGAACTACTAATACGCATCAAGCAAGAATTTTCGACACATGTCGATCCAACAATTCAATTGACATGCATTCCAATTAATTAACTATTGCTACCCACATGAGCAGTTCTATTTGACACATGCCGGGGAAGAATAAGAATTACTTACACATGCCAGGAAAGACTAACAACTACTGACACACGCCGGGAAAGGGTAAAATCCACCGACACACGTCGGGGAAGAGTAATACCTACTAACACATGTTGGGAAAGACTAATAACTACCGACACATGCTGGAAAAGACTAATAACTACCGACACATGCCGGGAAAGACTAATAACTACTGACACACGTCGGGAAAGAATAAGATTTACCGGCACACATCGGGAAAGAATAAGAATTACCGACGCATACCGGGAAAGACTAATAACTACCGACACATGTCGAGAAAGGGTAAAATCCACCGACACATGTTGGGGCAGAGTAATAGCTACCGAAACATGCCGAGAAGGAATAATAACCACCGACACACGTCGGGAAAGAGTAACATCCACTAACACATGCTGATGATAGTTTTTGTTAACTTTTAACGTCAACAACACACACCGGGGACAGATTCTCTTAACTTTTAATCTTAACTTTCACACGATCATCAAGCATAATCTCTAGGCATGTCACAAATCAAACTTATATCATCAAATGTGCAATTTCCAGCAAGCAAAGCATCAAGAACCATCACCAATCATAACCGGCCCTAACTAGTAGAATAGGCCCACTCACACGTCTCCAAGTTTAAATCCAACAACTAAATCAATCGACTTCAGAAAATTCTCCAATTTGAATATGTTGTAAAAGACACATAAACGAACATTTTCCAAGTAAACACCTTAGCATAAATCCTTCTAGATTCGGCCTAGTAAATCGTTCAATCCATCACCAACACTGGATCTGTTTCCAAAAAGTCTATTTTCCGAAATAAGTTTGGTTCAAAGTCCAAAACATGTCCGTTAGATCTGAAATTTGAGGATGTTAAACTAGAAGATGTGAAAAACAACTTTTGTGAACAAACCATGTTGAAATTCTAACTGTAAGAGTAGATAAAATCCCCTAGAACCCTAAAAGGTCACCAGTTCCAGCGAAAACTGAGGTTCTGTTTGAAAATGACAGAGCTTATATCTCCTTCTTTTAGATCTCAAAATATCTTGAGAAAAATATGTTGTAGCTGAGGATTTCTAAAAATTTTCTCAGGATGACATTAACCTCAAATTCGTAACCCATTGCGATCTACAAAAATGGCAAACGGCAAGGGTCTAGAAATTCGAACTGCAGAAATTCCACTGGATTCAACTAATCCATCATCAACTGTGTAAATCTAACGAATTGGCTTACATTAATCCATTCTAAAGCTTATCACTAATCCATCCTTAAGCTAATATAAACAACCCTTAAGCATTATTTTTCTACTAAGTAAGGTTTAGTGAGCAAACTCACTAGTTTCGCGAGCCGGTCGGTTCAAATCGACGGGGACGCAACGGGGGACAACTTCCTTCAAAGTGGGCCTAGCTTTTGGGGTTGGGAACAACCTCAAAACAGGCCCACAAGCTGTTGGAAACCCACTGACTTTGCTCTCTGATCTTGGTTGTAAAAGAGAGGAAACAGGGCTGGTTGAGGCAAACAAGGACCGAGATGGGCTGAGGGAGTCTTGGCAGCCAACGGCAAGGACTTACGGTGGCTGAGGCGCTCATGGTGGCCTGAGCTGATCGAGACAGCTCCTGAGATGCATGGGCATAGGCGAAGACGCGGCTGAAGTGGCGAGCACGTGCAGACGATCCCGAGACAGTGGCGGGCTCGCGCAGGTCGGGCAATGCAGCGAACGGCGATGGGCGACATGTGCGGCAGGGGTGGCTGGTTCGGACGGCCTCCTTGTTGGTTTTCCTCTGGAAATCTGAAGCTTACAAGGCACAACAATAAAGAAAGAAAGGCTGGTCTGCAACTTGAAGGAGAAAGGGAGAGATAAGGAGATAAGGGGGCCACCATGGCCAATTTTTCTCGTCAAATGTCTCCCTTGACCAACCTCTACCACAAGCTATCTTCCTAGGCTAGAAATCAGCCAACCATGCTTCAAATACAACCCTTGAAATGGTCCAAAACCATAGGCAAAGGGAGAGCTACGGATTTCAAGTGATTTGGCTTCAATTGGACACAATTCTCTCTTGATTCAATCCAATTTGGCCCTCATAAATTCAATTATCACCTCAATGATCCAATTGGTATTTTTTCTCACCAATGGATCCCACTTGCTTCACAATTGCGCGATAAAAGACGGTCCCTGAATTTTTCTAGACAAAAACGGCCTTAGGACGACTTTTGAAACTTAGTCGACGCTCCTAGAATTAATTGTGACATGACAGAACTTTCAATTTCTGAAATCGGACTCAAATTCGTGGTTAATTTTCATTTAGTGCAATTTTAGCGTGACCTAGGCTGTCGGGTAACTTTCAGAAGTTTTTAGTGCAAATGACCCATGGTCAATTTTCTTCGAGCCATGATGTACCTGTTCGACACATCGGCAATTCTTGGTGGTCGTGAAAATCTCAAGGTTTCAATTACGGGCACATGGTACCCAAAATGACAACAAATCGGTCTAGTGCCGATCAACGAGAATTTTGCAATCAGGTGGAATCACCCACACTTTGATCATCCATCTCAGTCGAATTGACCTATCCTTGATCCTTGATCGATTTTGACAATGCTGTAATGATCCTTGAAGACTAGCATGGTCGAGCAGTCAATTTCTGGTCAAATTCTCAAGTCCATTGCATGAAAATCTCTTAATGACTTCCCTAGATAGTCTAGTTATCTCACGAGTGATCGACTCTGAGAATAGCACTATAGGCGCGTCGATGAAATGCTTGATTTACTCAATTGAAAACATGACTAAAAATCTAGGATATCACAACATGGATCGACAAATAATTAAATTTAACTAATCTAATCTAACTATCCACCTAACCATACTTGACTTAATCTAATCAGCCCCTAAGCATGATTAACCTATTAAGCGAGGATTAAGGAGTTAAACTTACTTATTTTGCGATTCGATTGGCTTAAATTGTCAGGGACGCAACGGGGCTCACTTCTCTCCAAAGCAGGCATAACTTTCGGGGCCAAGAAGTAGGCCAAAACGGGCCAAACCTTCTATTGGAGACCCACTTGGTTGCTCTCTGTTTTGAGCTACAACATAAAGAAAATGGGTTGGTTTGGCAGGGCAAGGGTAGCAATGGATCGGCAGAGGCTTCAATAGCTCAGAGCAGTAGTTCCAGGCTTCAACGGCAGTCCGAGGTGGCTCATGGCAGCCTGAGCTACACGTAATAGCTCCTTGGATGTTGGGACAGCCTGCTGGAATGGCGTGAGGGCGAGAGGGAGATGAAGAAGCGCGCGGCGAAGGCTGTGCAGCGAACAGCGATGGCAGCGTGCGGCTCTGAGGACGATTCCTTCGGCGGTCTTCTTGGCTGCTAGAGGTGCTCAAAAACAACAAAGAGAAGGCTGAGGGGGTTTGGCCGGCTAGCTTGAGGAAGAAAGCGGAAGAAAGGAGACAAGAGGGGGCCACATGGTCTCATTTTTCTCATAATTTGTCCCCTTGACTAATTCCTATCCATAGCTGGTCCCTTGGCCTCAATTCAGCCACCAATGCTCCCTTTATAACTCTTGAATTGGTCCATAAGCTATAGGTAAGGGGGAGCTACGAATTTGGCTTGGTCTTGCATCAATTGGACACCAAATGCTTTTGGAATCCATCCAATTCGGCTTCTATAAATTCCGTTATTGAGTCAATAATCAAATTGGTAGTTTTCCTCACCAATTGAACCATCTTGCATCCCCATTACGCGATCGAAAACGATCCCTGACTTTTTCTGGACAAAAATGACCCTAGGACGACTTTTTCCCAAAAGTCTCAGTTTGCAGAAAAATCTTATGAGACTGAGTCGACATTTCTAAAATGACTCGTGATATGACAGAACTTTCAATTTCTGAAATCCGATTCAAATTCGCAGTTAATTTCACTCAGGTGCGATTTTAGCGTGACCTAGGCTACCGGGTAGCTTTCAGGAATTTTTAGTGCAAATGACCCATGGTCGATTCTCTTCGAGCCACAATGAACTCACTTGACACATTTGCGACTCTTAGTTGTCATGAAAATCTCAAGGATTCAAATACGGATGCAGGGTATCAAAACGATAGAAAAATTAATCTAGTATCGGCCGACGAGAATTTTCCAAATTAGTGGAGTCACCCACGTTTAGCCACACATCTCAGTCAAATCGACCTATCTCTGATCTCTAATCGATTTTTAATTGTGTCGTAGTGGCCTCTAAAGATAAGCACGGTCGAGAAGCTAATTCCTAGTCTAATTCTCAAGTCTATTGCGTTAAAATTCCTTAATGGCTTCCCCATATAGTTTAGTTATCTTGAGAGTGATTAGCTCTAAGAACAGCCTTATAGGCACGTCGATGAAATGTCTGATTTATTCAATGGAAAACAAAATTGAAAATTTGGGAGGTCACAACTCTTCCCCTCTTATAAAAATTTCGTACTCGAAATTTAATCCATTACAATACTTAAGCAAAAAGGTGGGGGTACAACTGTCTCATCGACTCTTCAGTCTCCCATGTCACTCCTTTAGTACCAAGATATTGCCAGACCACTTTGACCAACGGATTGGTCTTTGTACGTAGCACTTGCTCTTTTCTGTCCACCATATGAACTGGGCTTTCCACGTATGACACTCGGTCATCCACGTCCAATTCTTCAAAATTAAGCATGTGGGTCGGGTCAGGCTTGTACTTCCTCAACATCGACACGTGAAAGACATCATGCACTTGCACTAGTCTTGGTGGCAACGTAAGATGATACGCTAAGGTCCCAATTCTCTCTAAAATCTCAAACATACCTATGTACCTCGGACTCAGTTTTCATTTCTTGCCAAAGTGCGAAGTTCCCCTCATTGGTTACACCTTTTGAAAAACGTGATCACCAACTTGGAATTCCAATAATCTCCGGCGCTTATTTGCGTAACTTTTCTGTTAGCTCTGAGTGGTCTTTAGTCTGTTTCTAATCATTGCCACGGCATCCACTGATTATTGAACCAACTCTAGGCCTGTAATCTTTCTTTCCCCAACTTCATCCCAACATACTGGTGTCCTGCACACTCTGCCATACAACGCTTCAAGAGGAGCCATCTGGATGCTTTGCTGATAACTATTGTTGTAGGCTAATTCCACCAGGTGTAGTTGTTCTTCCCAACTTCCTTTGAAATCTAGTACACAAGCTCTCAGCATGTCTTCGAGGGTCTGAATTGTCCTCTCAAACTGGCCATTCGTCTTAGGATGATAGGCCATACTGTATTGTAGCTTGGTATCTAAAGCACTTTGCGAGCTCTTTCGAAAGGCGGCAGTAAACCTCGGGTCTCTATATGAAGTTATCGTAACTGGCACTCCATGTAGTCGAACGACTTGACGCACGTACAACTCAGCGTGCCTATCCAAATTGAGGTCTTTTCGGACTGCAATGAAGTGAGCCGACTTTGTCAGTCTGTTGACTACTACCCAAATGGAATCATTTCCTCTCTGACTCCTCGGTAGTCAATTCACGAAATCCATCTTGATATGCTCCCATTTCCATTTTAAGATCTCAAGAGGTTGTAGGAGTCCTCCCGGCTTGTAATGTTGAGCTTTAACCTGCTAACACGTCAAACACTTGGCGACATGCTTGGCGATGTCCGCCTTCATACTTGACCACCAATAGTGTTGACGCAGATTCTGATATATCTTGATACTACCAAGATGAATGTTGTAACTGCTATGATGTGCTTCTGAAAAGATATCCTCCCCGAGCTCCACATTGTTAGGTACAACCAAACGTCCTTGGAACCTGAGTGTTCTGTCCTCAGAGATCTGAAAGTCAACTTTCCTTTTCTCGGTGTCTTCTTGAAGAATCTTTTGAACATCAGGGTTTGTCGGTTGGAGTAACTTGATTTTGATCTAGACAGCTGGTTCAATTCTAAGGGTGGCCATAAGTCTTGAAATGTGGCCTACCTCAAACTTGAATACCGAATCTCGAGCTCTCTCGATTAGGTTCCACTCCTTAATAAGTATATGAGCAATTGAAGACTTTCGACTCAAAGCATTGGCGACCTTGTTCGCCTTTCCTAGGTGATATAGGATATCACAGTCGTAGTCCTTCACCAATTCCATCCATCTGCGTTGTCTCATGTTCAACTATTTATGAGAGAATAGGTACTTGAGGCTTTGATGGTCCGTGAAGATCTGGAACTTTTCTCCGTACAAATAGTGTCTCCAAATCTTTGGGCAAATATAATTGCCGCGAGGTCTAAGTCATGCGTTGGATAATTCTATTCACGAGACCTTAACTGACGGGAGGCGTATGCAACTACTCTGCCATGTTGCGTCAGCACACAAGCCAATCCTCTTAATGATGTATCACTGTAGATCTCAAATCCTCCAGGACCAGATGGAATGGTCAGCACAGGTTCGGTAGTCAGCTTTTGCTTCAGCTCTTGGAAACTACTCTCACACTTGTCTGTCCACACGAATTTCTCTTCTTTCTTTAGGAGTTTTGTCAAAGGCGATGCTAATGATGAGAACCCTTCCATAAACCGTCTAACCTGCCAAACCCATAAAACTTCTGATTTCTGTCACGGTAGTCGGTCTTGGCCAATTGATCACGGCTTCAATTTTGCTCAGGTCCACAGAGATTCCTTCACCTAAAATTACGTGACCTAAGAAAGCAACGGGAGTCAACCAAAACTCACACTTGCTAAACTTAGCATACAATTAATGGACTCTCAACGTTTGCAACACTAACCTCAGATGACTATTGTGTTCTTCCTCACTCCTTGAATACACTAGAATATCATCAATGAACACGATCATAAATTGATCCAGATATTCCTTGAATACCCAGTTCATCAAATCCATGAAGGCAGCTAGAGCATTTGTCAACTCGAACGGCATCACTATGAACTCATAATGACCATATCGAGTACGAAATGCTGACTTAGGAATGTTCTCCTTCCTAATTCTTAGCTGATGATATCTTGTCCTCAAGTCGATCTTTGAAATATTGACGCTTCTTGCAACTGATCGAACAAGTCATCGATCCTCGAGAGTGGATACTTTTTCTTGATTGTTACCTGATTGAGTTGTCGATTGTCGATGCACAAGCGCAACGAACCATCTTTCTTCTTTATAACGCCGGGACGAATGAATCCCTTATCCAATAACTCCTGCATCTGCACCTTCAGTTCCTTCAACTCAGATAACGCCATATGGTAAGGAGCCTTACAGATTGGTTCTGTCCTAGGTGCTAGTTTAATCACAAACTCAATTTCTCTCTCTGGCGGTAATCTTGGCAATTCCTTTGGAAAGACATCTGGAAATTCTTGTACCACAGCAATGTCTTCCATCTTCAGCTCCTCAACTATCATATCCACGAAAGTTGCCAGGTAACCTTAGCAACCCTCGTCTAACAAACGAGTTGCCTCTAGTGATGAGATCAAGGTAATCGAGGGTCCTCCTCGATTCTTGACAAACTCGAAGCTCTCACCTTCTAACGGGTCAAACTGAATCGCTTTGTGATAGCAATCCATCTTAGCTCGTTGCTTGAGCTAGTCCATGCTAATAATTAAATCAAAGTCGTACATGGCTAGGACCAATAAGTCTATTTTCCCCACTCGCTCACCAATCACTAACTTACAACCAGAACAACCCAAAGTAGCTATCACTTTATCCTTCAATGGTGTAGATATACTAACTGCTGACTCCAATAATATAGGACTTACTCCTATCAACTTAGCATACTTCTCGGCAATAAAGATATGGTTGCTCCTAGATCGAATAAAGCATAAGCAGGATGGTCGTTCAGCGAAACCATACTTGTGATCACGTCAGGTGCAGCCTCTACTTGACCTTGTGTGATGGCATACACCGTGCCTTGAACTGGTGGTCTTAGCTATCCTCCCTATGGCACATTCTGAGGTGCATACCCCTTGATCTGACCCATCTACGGTGGCTATGGCAACTGTGGTTGTCCTCTTGGTCGGTTAGGACAGTCTCTGATCATGTGGCCTTGTTGGCCACATCCAAAACAAACACCCGGCCTTCAGGGACACGGAGCTAAACCATGTCGCCTCCCACACAGACGACATATACCATTTTGGCTCGGCCCAGACTTCCTAACTCCACTCTTCTTGTTGGGCGGGATATGGAATCTACCTCTAAGCATGGGCCTCTTCCCCTAGCGAATTCCTTCTCGGTGCAAAGTAAACCTCGATCTAGACGATGTGACTTGCTCATTCAAGCTCCTTTCAAGCAGCTGTGCTCAACGATAGATTTCTCGATAATCGACCAAGTTGAACGATACCAGCGGCTGCTTCAACTCTTGTTGAAGGCCATTCTTAAACCTTCGAGCCTTTTTCCTCGGGGTCTTTAATTAGCCTCGGAGCATATTGAGAAAGCTTCGCAAATTTGACCCCATATTGGTCAATAGTCATTGACCCCTGACGGAGTCGCATAAATTCTTCTATCTTCTACTCTCTTATGTTCCTCGAGAAGTATTGTTCATTGAATGCCTGAAGGAATGCATCCCAAAGCAGGACTACTCCTTCCGGAAACACTATCTCTCTAGCAGCTCTCCACCAGGTGTTGGCATTACCCTGCAACTGATAGATTGCCAGAATTACCTTTTTTGCCTTAGTGCACATCAGAAGTGCAAAGGTTTTTTCCAAATCCTAGATCCAAAGTGAAGCAGCCTCAGGGTCTCCAGTACCCGTGAATCTTAGCGGGCTCAGCTTTAAAAACTACTCCACTAGCTTGTGTATTGGCCTCTCTCTCTGAACCATCACATTCTCAGGTTGAACCTTGGTAGGTGCGGCGGTAGGTGTGGCAGCTACGGTAGCAGCAACATCGGCTTGATTCCGTGTCGGCTATGCCATCACATCTCTCATGGCTTCTAGCTCCTGCATGATCCCCTCGATCCTGGGATCACTAGGGGTTGCTATCCCGGCACCAACGGGAGGCGGTGCCATTCCACTTGCGATAGCCTGAGCTGGTGCTCAACCTCGGCCTGCTCGGTACCGACCCTGGTCGGCGTTCTACCCCGAGTCACGGCCTTAACAGTCCTTTTGGTAGGAGTTTGTTGATCCTAGTCACTCATGGCTCAACTTTATCTACTGAAGCCTGATTCCACTTGCACACCGAATTAGAAACAGAGTGATCTAAACCACAGGCAATTCTACCAATGAACTATCACAGACATGCATTGGCATGAATTTAAAGGTCTTCCCTACCACTATCCCATGAATCATCACACCTTATCACTCCAATCCTTAACCGTTTCTCTGGTACCACTTAAATGGGGATGTCATGCCCCGACCCTCAAGCACGCGTCCATCCTTCAATGGTCGATTAAATAGCTGTGGCACCCCCTTGGCATGGCCTACCAATCCATTAGGGTTGCCACAGGTACTAATCACTTATCCTATTAACATACCACTCTAATACCTTTTAATTATAGCAGGTCCATAATTCATGGGAGTTAATTAATTAATTTTTTTTTGAAATGGTCCCAGCGCAATTCATATAACGGAAGCATAATCCAATCTCCCTATCCCCTACTCCAACAATAATAATGCAAAAATGCACACCGACTACGCATCAGATAAAAAGATAAAGTCGAGTCACTTTTATTTACATATTCATGATGCACATCTCGGGTCGGTACAACAAAAGGCCAAAGCTTTTAACTATGCTCGGCTATAACTCAAAAGAACTCGACCTTACATCAGACATGTACACCTATCCATCATCAAATGTCGGCTATCCAAAAAGTGTCATCTTCTACCAGTCATACGTGCCGTCACACCCACCTCGGTGCATCGGCCGACGGCGGTGGCAACATCCCTAGCATCACCCTATCGCATCGAACATGAATGGACAGGAACTCTTGGACTACAGGGCCCTTAGCCAGACCCACATCGTACATAACCAAAACACAAACTCGGACAAACACCAGACCGGGAACACTAATACAGATATGCTCTGAGCAATCAACCTCAACATCAGATGGTAAGCCATAGAAAGTACCATGCGTGACCGGTGGCAGAGGCATCTTTTAATCTGAAATGTTAATCCCCAAAGGGGTGAGTATAACCACTCAGCAGTAAAGATCCACCAAACTACATAGTGCAACAAACAAAATAATCAAGATATCATGAGTAAAGTACATATCATCCATTCTATCGAGCATACATTACCATGCGGTCATACTTGTATTTCCATGAGGTTCATTCCATGCCATATGCACATACATACGCATGATTCATATCATCCACACAATCATGTGTACATCCCTATGAGATCCATTCAAGCCTTCATGATTGCATTCTCAATATTATATAATATCAATTTACTTTCATAAGCAGATCATGCATCATGCCATATGAACACACCCATGCACATGATTCAATTCTCAATTTTAATTTTCAAAAAGGATCTCATTTCTTTTTCCTCCCAGGGATCAGTGTTTGCATCCCTCATTTATCGCTCGCACCCAACCTGGCATCGCGAGGAGCCTCTGGCACACACCTCCGAGCATCTCGAAACTCCCGAGGACATCCGACACACACCTTCGGGCATCTCGAAACTCCCGAGGACATCGTCGACTCAAGGGTCCGACAGTATCATCATTATCACAATTTATATTCACATATATGTTTCACTTTCAACAAGGCATTTGATGCAATAATATCAAAGGTCTAAACCAGCTTTTTGGTATTATGTGACATGCTAAATTTCACCACATGTGCAGAAAAAGCAACCACTCAAGACATTATATCACATAGAACAATTCATTTATTTTTGAAAATACAGCAATTTTCGGATAAAACAGAATGCACTCCTTTAGTTAAAATTCTAGGAAAATTCGTAAACAGTCTTAATAAATTCTGAAAATTTGACACGTAATAAATGAGATCTAGAGGAAAACATTTCATGCAGAACACCATATCAAAAGAACATCATACAAATTGGTACGGTCCATGCATCACAGCCTTTAAAATTTCAGAACATCGCCCTTGCATAGTTTCATTCACAAATATAAACCCTAAACCAGCTCTGAAATTTTGATATGTTATAGACAAGACCTAAAGGTAAAATGTTCGTGAAGAAATCGAAATCAAATTCGTTATGGATTAAGAGCTATAGTCGATTTAATTCTCCCTACTCTCGGTACAGTTTTCCAGATTAATCCATTTCAAAGAAAATTCGTTTCACCAACCTACACATGTCCATTTTTTCTCAATTTTCAGTATAATATTCCTCAAAATGTCATATACAACTTTCATCAAGGACACAAGATCAAATTTCAACCGGATAATTTTATAAAATTCACAGAATCACACTAGTTCAACATAACGATTTCCAGATCTAATTTCTTCAAAGAAAAATGGTTTCAACGACCTATACTTGTTCATTTCCTCTCAAATTTTGATATGTTACTCTCTACAAAGTCCTCTACAACTTTCATCAAGAGCATGCAGTGAGATTTCAACTAGATATTCACCTAGAATTAACGGAACCGTAAGCGGTTGGACTGTTTTTACATGCAACAGCTTGATTGTTCTAGGAAAACTAACATTACTCACTCGAAATAGCATCTAGCACCACAACCCAAGCATTTCTAACACCCATTTCACTTCACACACAACCATAGCAAGCAAAATGTAGGCTAACGGACTCTACTTGCCTTAGGTCCGAAGAAAACAAGCAAGCAACGGCGGGGCAAGGTCGGCTTCCCCTCTCTCTCGGTTCACTCTCTTCCTCCCTTTCTCTCTTTCTCCCTTTCTCTCTTTCTCTCGTGCGACACCCCTCCCCCTTGTTCAATCTGCCCCTTCGTCCTTTCTTCCCCTTCATGATTAGCAATCATTAATCTTGCATGCAAGATGACACTTGGTTGATCCCCTTAGCCATTTGTTAATTGCCATGCAAGAAGATGGGCCTCCCTTGGGCTGACTCCTCCATCCGATCCCTCTCTTGGTCGACAGCCCATGGGGCTCCTTGGGCCGGCTTTGGGCCATCCTTGGTCGACCCAACGGTGGGGAATGGTGGGGCTGGTGGGCTGGTTCGGCCTTAAGAAATCAGCCCACTCCTTCCTTTAATAATCTATCTTAATTCCCCACTTATATTTACTTAATTACAAACATTCACATGGCCATAAAATTCTGCAATAATAATTGATAGCGATCCAACTTATAAAGTACATGGCCATGAATGGAAATTTTTCTCATCAATTCATCTTTTAGCACAATCCTAGATCATTCATGAGCATGTGCTAAATTCCCAATCAAAACAGTAGTCCATTCAATGCTCGGCCTTGTTAAATTTAAATCCGTCGGTCTAAAGGCGATAACATAGTCCGATGGCGCTTCCATCACCTATTCATGGTTCATGGTATAACCAGGGGTTGTCATGAAATTTTAGGATGCCACAGTAGCGACGTCCCAGGACACATCACCGACCCATTCATTTTAATACGTATGCGGAAGCGGATATAAAATCCCCAGACAATAAAACAATGGGATAGGAGAGTAAGACTAAAAATCTCGAACCTGAAAAACCATCACACTTATATACATATATAACAACTGAGTCATATATATACATACAACACACTAACAGGTCGGGTTCTACTCAAGCTAGTTCAGTACACAAGTCTAGCAAATAGGGGTGGGGCTTCAATCCTCATATGGATCCTCCTTTGGGTCCTCTTTTGGATCCTCATCTAGGTCCTCCTCCTCCTCAATGATCTCTCCTTCTTCCATGCTCCAGCTGGAGCCCACGGCTGAGTACACTAGAGAGTCAAGATCACCCTCGAGCTTGGGATCCTTCGCATCCACCACTGATCCACCCTTAGGATCTACTGTCCTCTTCTCGAATGCTACCTCCAAAACGTACAGAGGTACATCAGATTCCGGCACCGGGCCCACCCTTCGTCCATCATTGTAATGGCGATACCATGACCAGCATATGTGGGGCATCTTTTGGGGTTCACCCACATCAACCCAGATGGTGGATTTCACCAGTACATATTTCAATCTTTCGGGATGATGATGCATCGAAATATGATAACCTATCTTAGTGATTTCCTCTGGTATACCAAAATGTTCGAGAGGAGCTGGAGGTGCTGCCATCTATGGACCTGAAATGTTGTCCCACAACGGGGTGAGATTACGTTTCAGCGAGTTCTACCCTTAAGACCCAATTAGGAAGAAAATACGCCCTAAGGGCCACTTAAGCACACCATTTGTCAGAGGACTTACCTTGGCCTCAGTTCCTTCTCCCAAGTCAATTTAATTCGTACCATAATTAAATCACATCAAATCAACACTCAGATCAAATCATTGATCAATCAACTTAGTCGATTACATGTCACCACGACCTTCCTCTAGTCGGTACATTCAATACTATCTATAATGTCCTTTCAAGTCAGGATCGCTCACCTAAAGTTGATAATTTAGGGCTCCCTGGCCATTATAGTATACATATGCTCGCCCAAAGTTGATAAATATTACTCGCCCGAAGCTGATAATATGGTATACTATATATATGCTCGCCCAAAACTGATAAATTAAGGCCCCCAAGCCATTATAGTATTCCACTCCCACCATAAAATCAATTCATCATTTTTTTATCATACCAAATAAAAATACTCATGCGTGGGTACACGGTCGGCCTTAGCCAAAATGCCATAATTTCACTTCCACAATTCCCACCATTTTATATAGTCCACCAAAATATTTTTGGCGTTGTAAACCGACGCTTGGTTATTTTCCAATCAATTACCAAAATTAATTAATTTAGGAATAAAATTCTAAAATCACAATTAAACCAATTCAGCACAAATTAGAGCCCAAAAAAATAAACGAACCACACCAAAAAAATCAGCATAAAATTTTGGTCACAAGCTATACAGGTCTAATTTTCAAAAAATAACTAATTAATTACATAATTACGGAAAATATTAAATAAATACCAATAAATAAACTTATGCCCGAAAAAGCCTAATTGAATGCCGAAACGGACCTGCAAAATTTCCGTTTCACTCTAGATAAATACTAGAGCTCATCTAGGCCCTAATTGTACTAACTAACCACCTAACATGCATCGGCAAATAATTAAATTTCACTAATCTAATCTAACTATTCACCTAACCTTACGTAACTTAATCTAATTAGCCTCTAAGCATGATTAACCTACTAAACGAGGATTAGTGAGTTAAACTCACTTGTTTTGCTATCCGATCGGCTCAAATCATCAGGGACGCAATGGACTCACTTCTCTCCAAAGTGGGCCTAACTTTCAAGGTCGGGAAGCAGGCCAAAATGAGCCAAACCTTCTGCTGGAGACCCAGTTGGTTGCTCTTTGTTTTGAGCTACAACAGAAAGAAAACGGGCTGGTTTGGCGGGATAAGGGCAGCAGTGGGCTGACAGAGGCTTCAACGGCTTGGAGGGACGGTTCCGGGCTTCAATGGCGGTCTGAGGCGGCTCACGGCGGCCTAAGCTACACGGAACAGCTCCTAGGACGTTGGGACAGCTTGTTGGAACAGCGTGAGAGCGAGAGGGAAATAGAGACGCGCGTGGCGAAGGCGACGCATTGAACAACGATGGCGGTGCATCGAACAACGATGGCGACATGCGGCTCCGGGGACGGTTGCTTCAATAGTCTTCTTGGTTGCTAGGGGTGCTTGAAAACAATAAAGAGAAGGCTGAGGGGGTTTGGCTGGCTAGCTTGAGGGAGAAGGAGGAAGAAAGGAGATAAGAGGGGGCCACATGGTCTCATTTTTCTCACAATTTGTCCCCTTCACTAATTCCTATCCATAGCTGGTCCCTTGGCCTCAATTCAACCACCAATGCTCCCTTTATAACTCTTGAATTGGTCCAAAAGCTATAGGTAAGGGGGGAGCTACAAATTTGGCTTGATCTTGCATCAATTGGACACCAAATGCTTCTTGAATCCATCCAATTCAGTTTCTATAAATTTCGTTATCGAGTCAATAATCAAATTAGTATTTTTCCTTACCAATTGAACGATCTTGCATCCCCATTGCACGATCGAAAACGATCCCTGGCTTTTTCTGGACAAAAACGACCCTAGGACGACTTTTTCCCAAAAAGTCTCGGTTTGCAGAAAAATCTTATGAGACTAAGTCAACATTGCTAAAATGATTCGTGACATGACAAAACTTTCAATTTCTGAAATCAGATTCAAATTCGCGGTTAATTTCACTCAGGCGCGATTTTAGCGTGACCTAAGCTACCGGGTAGCTTTCAAAAAATTTTAGTGCAAATGACCCATGGTCGATTCTTTTCAAGCCATAATGAACCCACTTGACACACTAATGACTCTCGAGTATCATGAAAATCTCGAGGATTCAAATACGGACACAGGATACCAAAACGATAGAAAAATCAGTCTAGTACCAGCCGTTGAGAATTTTTCAAATTAGTGGAGTCACCAACGTTTAGCCACACATCTCAGTCGAACCGACCTATCTCTGATCTCTAATCAATTTTTAACTATGTCGTAATGGCCTCTAAAGATAAGCACAGTCAAGAAGCCAATTCCTGGTTGAATTCTCAAGTCTATTGCGTTAAAATTCCTTAATGGTTTCCCCAGATAATCTAGTTATCTCGAGAGTGATCAACTCCGAGAACAACCCTATAGGCGCGTTGATGAAATGTCCAATTTATTCAATGGAAAACAGAATTGAAAATTTGGGATGTCACATTTTAGCTTCTCAGTCATGTTCATAAAAGCTATAGCACATACGGATAAAAAAGAATCTTGAACAGTTACAAAGGCCTCGGAATTCAGAATCGACAATCAGCTTCTTGTGGTTTTGTCTCTATTATATCGAATAACTTATGTAAACTCCATGTTTCTGATGATTATTTCTTTTTCATATCCGCAGTCCGTAGGGCAGAAGAAAATAACCAGCTAACCAGTTATCCATGGGCAAAACCGATGTTCATATTACTCTCACACTCCAACTAAATTTGCCTTTCGATTCTCCCTAGTTGCCTAAGTCAAGAAGTGGTTAAAGGACTTGACCATCAAGCAATCTTTTCTGGTGGCTTGCCATCTCACTGCATCTACTTCATTCCTCCATGGTTTTGCGTCTTCAAGCGCCTCATAAAACAAAGAGATAGAGCCCTATCCCAATGATCGAAGTTTCTCATAATTCAATTATCCTGGCAAATCGATCACCTGCTGCAACTCCGTATGATGATAAGTACATACTATACATCCACATTTCCTAGACGCCACAAAAGCACCCAAATCCCTCCCTCCCTCCCTCCCAACCCATAGCACTTGGAACCCTACTTCCCATTATTTCAGTCCCCCTCGCTTGTTTTTCCCTTGAACCTAGACTTCACCTACTTCTTTCAATAATTTTCCACCTATGAGAACAAGAGAAAGAAAAGCTATACCTTGCAGAGATCATTGTTGATGTTGTAGCGTGTAATGTTGATAACCTGTGAATTCACTATCAAGCACCCATAGATAGAACCTACGAAGAAACACTGCTTTAGCGTCTCTCGAACAAATTCAACGACATGTTCTTCAAGCTCCCGCACAATTGTGGCACCAACTGAGTTGAATTCAAAATCCAGCTCAAGTATTACATCAACTAAATAAAATTCGGATGTGTCGGGCGTCACCTGATCTATAGCAAGCTGCATGAAGGCAAGAACAAACCTCGGGAGAGAATCATTCGCCTGAAGCCACGTCACCAGTTTCCATGGCCTCGGTCTGCGGTGGTGGCCCATCACCTCCACTGGCCGGCCTCCATTGTCGTCGATTCGCTAGGGACTATCCCATTTCGGGAAGACAAATTCCTTCTGTCCGTTCGTCACCTCCGTTGGCAGGTGGCAATCTCTTCCATTTCATCAGAGCTTGGTGATGTGGTATGGAAGACGAGGAGCAGTCGCGATGCTGAAAGTGGCGTCGAAGGAGTTGGAAGTTTGGTTGTGGCGGAGGAAAGAAAGGAAGGAACTTACAATGGGAAAAACGAAAGAATATAAACGAAGGGAAGAAAGAAATACAGAATTCTATTTGGGAATTAAAGTTAACTAACTAGGGTTAATTCAAGGGCATTTGAGCCAAAAAGAAGAGGTATTGTTTATCTATTATATTTCCTATTATGATGGAAGGGTACTTCGACAATGACCAAAATCAATTTTGATATGCCCATTTTTGTCTTGCCAGAAATTTGACATTGCTAATTTTCAAAAAATCATTTCTAGAATACTCACATTACAAAACAGCTACATAGTCAAGGCTTTTGATAATTTTTATGAGTCATGCAATCAAATCCATTTTCAGAATGATAGTTCTGTAAAAAGGAGAATGACCAAAATGGCTGTGGTTTCTTACTCAAGTACAAAATGTATGAATGGGGTTTAGATGGAGGGATGAATTTATGTGAAATTCACTGAGTGTGAGTAAAAGCAGATGCATTGAAAGGAAATAAATTTTGAAAAAAAAATGCGAAAATGTAAGTGGCAAGAACCGAAGGTGCAAGTGCAAGTGAAGACAAAGTGAAAGAAAAAACGAAAAAACAAAGACAGATGGAGAGAGTTCTTGCGTGCGCTCGTCTCTGATGCCTTGGTCCTTTGTACTCCATCGAAGTCGTTACGTTGATAAACCGCATGGTTCATTTCCCATGTTCCTCACATGTTCTGACCAAATCTTCATCCATCATCACGCCCTTTCCATGTTTGCATGCTTTGGCCCATGTAAATGAGCATGCAACGATCTTCTTCTTCTTCTTGTTTGCCCGAAGCCTCATCACGTGACTCACCCAGCCACGAACTCTGCATGCTTTTCTTGGTCGAACTCATCCTCTCAATATTAAGTCGAGAAGTAGGTCGAGCCTCTTTCTCCTTGTCGAGCTCTTGCTAGAAGTGTCAAACGGGTGGGTCGGGTCGGGTCATTAATGGGTCGACCCAAATTGACCCATTAACCCATTTATGATCCATTTAAGTCTAATGTAAATTTTCCGACCCATACCCGACCCAACCCATATTAATAAAATATTTTAATATCTAACCAAATTTAGAAAAACTTATTATTATGTTTTTTTTTTTTTAGATTCTATTACTAAAATACTTCCAAGCTTATTTCTTATATATATATATATTTAAAAAAAATGGTATTGCTAAAATAGTTTTATACAACACAAATTTAATGGACAATTTTTATAATTTTTAAAATAATTATCTTAAAAAAATAATTTTAATTATTTTTTTATTTTTTAAAAACAAATTTTTAATTATTTTTATTTTTATTTTTCAAATATTATTTTTATTTTTATTTTTATTTTTTATTTTCCTTTGGTTGGCTGCCGACTAAGACGATGGTCGGTGGTTGGCCATAGGCGAGCCTCGAGCTCGCCCGGCTTGCCGAGCCTCGAGCTCGCCCGGCTTGCCGACGTCGGCGAGCTCGAGGCTCGCCAGATCTGGTGAGCTCACGCTTGCCCGACGCCGGCGAGCTCGAGGCTTACTAGATCGACGAGGCTCAAGCCTTGTCGGATGTTGACGAGGCCTCAGCCTCGCCAGATTCGGCGAGCTCGAGGCTCACCAGCGTCGAGTGAGCTCAAGCTCGCCCCTCGCCGGACCTGGGTCTTAAATGGGTTAGAGAGCTGACCCATTTAAGACCTATATAAAAAAAAAAGGAAAGAAAAAAGAAAAAAGAAAAGGAAATTAAAATAAAAAAATAATTATAATTTCGGTATTTATAAAAAAAAAGAGAGAAGAAAAAAGTTGTGAGGTTTTTAGTGAAAATAAATGGGTTCATTTTTAATGGGTTGATAAATGGGTCTTAAATGGGTTAGAGAGCTGACCCATTTAAGACCTATATATCTCAGTCTTGACCCATTAAAACCCATTATGGGTACTTTAGGAAATAAGACTTGACCCATTAACGACTCATTTAAACATAAATGGGTTCATAAATGGGTCAATGACCCATTTTGACACCTCTAGCTCTCACCCAGTGTTGATCGTTTCCCTCATTGTAGCTGGCAAAATTAAGAAAGCTAGTTCAAGTGGACATGTAAAAATACCTCCGTGTCGATATATGGGTGAAAGTGGGTACTAGTTACAAGTTTTTTTGACAAAAGAAAGCGAGACGAACAAGGAAGAGGAAAGCATCGTAATAAAGATCAACTAAGTTCACTCACTTAGGAATTGGTTCCTTAGCAAGTTTCCCGATCATTCCAACTACAAATGCAGCCAGCCAGCACTACCATGCTTGTCTCCATTGGTCAAATATATAAGTCAACATCATCTTAATTTGCTTGCCCAAAGGGAGATTAGGCTCACATTATCTCTTTGATCCTATTTGATTATGTTTCCCAATGCACATTTGACGATCTTGCGAGTTCTCCTGTGGATTTGCTTCACTTGAATTCTTTTCATGCATCTGTGAGTTCTCCTGATCTATATAGCAAGTTGCATGAAGCCTAGAACCTCAGGAGAGAATCTTTCACCCGAAGCTACATAGCCAGTCTCCATGGCTTCTGTTAGCGGTGGCAGTCTGTCACCTCCGCTGGCTGGTCTCCATCAGCCATCGGTTTGCTAGGGACTCTAATTCTGGACGATGAACTTCTTCTTCTATTTGTCGCCTCCATTGGGAGGCAGCGATCTTCAATGCGTTAGAGCTAGAGCTGGCAAAATGGGTCATAAACCCATATTATGACCCATTTTTAGTTAAATGGATCATATATGGGTCAAGTGAAAATTAAGTATGGGTCAGAAATTGGTCTAAGAAAGTAAAGCACAAATAGAAATGGGTCTAAATGGGTTATTAGGAAACCCACTTTGAACCTATGGCATTCTTTAACTTTATAAAATGTTTTTTTTTATTTATAAAAAATCGAAATTATAATTATTTTTCATATTTCAATTTTTTTTCTTTATTCTTTCTTTTTCTTCCTTCCTTAGCCGACAACTAGTCACCAGCCAGCAACAGCTAGGCGAGGCTTGAGCTTGCCGGTAGCTCACCGACATCGGGCAAGGCCCGACCTCGCTAGATCTGGCGAGACTCGAGCTCGCTGGCGTCAGGTGGGGCCTCATCGAGCCTCGCCCGACGTCGGTAGAGCCTCGACCTCTCTAGATTTGGTGAGGCTCGAGCCTCGCTGATGACTGGGGAGACTCGAGCTTTGCCGACGACTGGTGAGACTCGAGCTCGTCAGTGTTGGGTAGGGCCTCAGCCTTGCCGGATCGGTGAGATCGAGCCCTACCCGACGCCAGCGAGCTTGATCTCGATTGTGGCCAGTCGCTGGCCGACGTCGTGGCCGACGGCCACCCGAAGAAGAAGAAAAAAGAAAAGAGAAAAGAGAAAAAGAAAATATAATTATGAAAAATTTAAAATTTAAAATTATATTTCAAAAAATAAAAATTATAAAAATTATATTTTTAAAAATATAAATATTCGATTTTTTTTAAATATTTTAAAAAGAATCATAAAAAAAATTTCATTAAATTTGTATTGTATAAAAATTGTTAAAAAATTTATATTGCATAAAAATGTTTTAACAATACTTTTTTTTAATAAAAAAATCACAAAAATAAGCTTTTTTAGGTTTAGTTAAAAAAATTTATTGTTATAGTTTTGAGTTATTCAATGGTATGTTCACTTCAAATAAGAGAAGCATGTGGATAGTCTAATTCTTTATAAATATTTCAATTTATAGGTTTTTTTAACTTTTTATTTATTTATTTTTACTATTTTTAATTTAATTTGAATTTTTAATCCAATTAGCATATAGTAGAAGTGGGTTTTCATAGAATATTAATAGGTTTTAGCAATATAGGTCGGGTAGGGTATGGGTTGGGTCGGGTATGGGTCACTTGATTTACACTAAATGAATATGGGTCAAAACGGGTTAAATATGGGTCGACCTATTTTCGACCCGACCCGACCCGACCCACCCATTTGACGGGTCTAGTTAGAGCTCACTGGTGTCGTACGATGGAGTTGGAAGTTTGGCTATGGCGGAGAAAAGGAGGGAGAGCTTCCAACAACGGGAAAATCAAAGAAAATAAACAAAGAGAAGAAAGAAATACAGAATTCTTTTTGGGAATTAAAGTTAACTAACTAGGGTTAATTAAAGGGGATTTGAGCAAAACATAAAAGGTAATTGTTCATTTTAAGCAAGCGATCATCAAAGACATAACATATTTCTAGGGATAAGTGCAATAGAAGTCCTAAAACTTATTATGAAAATGCAATTGAGTCATAAAACTTATCAAATTGGTTCAATTGAGTCCTAAAGTTAACACCGTCAGACTTACTAACGGAAAATGCTGACATGGCATTTTAAAGGATTCTTTTATTTTCCACGTGGCTTTTAAAATTATTTTTTATTCAAAAAAAAATTAGATTTAAAAACTAAAAAAGAAAAGCTAAATTTTATTTAAAAAATTGTTAAAAACGAAAAAGATAAAATGGCAGCTCCTCTGCCGCCACTGCCATCGCCCATCATCGGAGGGGCTGGCTGTGACATCCCAAATTTCACCGACTGTTATTAGTGTAATCAGATCATTAAGGACTTAGATTATTTTAAATTGGGCCAAAAAGCAAACCCGATGGACCATAAGGAATGTGTGGGCTTGAGAAGTAGGCGGGCCACACAAGTTTTAGAATTGGGCTTGATAAGCCGAATGCAAGAGCTGGGCTTGGGCTTAGCTTAGAGCAAGCCAAGATTTAGAATTGTTAGATTGGTAAATTTAGTTGGATGGACCGTGATCGTTGTAGATTGAGCCTGTTGGGCCAGAGACGGGTATTTAGGCCCAAGTAATTCTATTTTCTATTAAGTTTATAGACTATAGTTATGATAATTGGATTAGTGATTGTAATGCTTATGTCAATTTCTAACTTTAGCATTTCTTGAAAAACATTAGAAACAAATTAACTGACTAACGATATGGATTAAAGGTTAATGGATGGCGAACGACAGATGAAGAAAGTGTCGTGCATGGAGGCCACGACATCTCTCTCTCTCTCTCATTTCTCTTTGCACTCTCTCTTCTCCCACGGTTTTCTCTCCAAAACCGAAACCAAGCAACATGAGACATAATCATTAGATTTGTTAATGATTAGCCTAGCCTAGGGATGAGATTATAGCCCCATTTCCCCTCTTAATTCTCGCTGCCTCTCTCTCTCCAAAGCCACCGAAACCCATCTTCTTCTTCTTCTCTCTCTCGGTCGACTAACACGGAAAAACCAATAGCCAAAAGCAGTGATTTTCTTCTTCTTGTATGCAAGCTTTGGTGTTGATTTTGAAGGATCTTCGAGTCATCTAGTAGCTAAACCAAGGTAAGGAAAGATAAGTCTCTAAATTAGAGGTTATCCATTGATTTTGTCAAGAAACTTGCGGATCTATTTGAATGGTGGAGGATTAGATGTGAGGTTGCTGACTTGTGTTGGATTGAGCTAGATAAGCTCTAGATTGAAGTTATAAGTCATTGCATGTTGCATTAGAGTCTTGCATGTCTAAAAAATTTAGTGGAAGTTGTTAGAACTAGTATTAGCACCTAGAGGGGGGTGAATAGGTGTTTAACGCAATTTTAACAATTCAAATCAAATAAGATATGAATAATTTAAAATCAACGATTGCAGCAAATGAAAGCAATTAACAATATAAAGGATTAGGGATAGAGAATCAAGACTCCAGATTTATAGTGGTTCGGCTTAGATCAAGCCTACGTCCACTCTCCCGCACGGACAGCCCTTCTGGCTGGATTTCACTAAGAATCAATAAGAGTGATTACAATCTCACGCTCTTGAGTCCACAGTGTAGATTACTCTACTACACTTCCTCAAGGTCTACAATATGATCTCTCTTTTGATTACATGTAACGCTCAAAGAATGATATCGCAAAGTAGTAAAGGAGATTTCAGACTTTGGAATTCTTCTATCCGCACCCTTCAACAACTAGAACATCTCTCTTATATACTTCTTTATGCCTTCAATACCGTTGGCACCTTCCAAAGAAGTTCTTCCAATCAACCCGTTGGACAGAATCAATTAGAGAGATCTCGAGCTCTTTAAGGTAAGTGTTGATAGCCCATCAATCATGCTCGCCCATACAATCAGGATCTCGGTTTCCATAAGTAGATCCTTCCAAATATAAGTTGCGAAGTCGTCAAAGAATCTAAACATATTCCATATAAAACTTAGATCGTTTAGTGCTGAATCCAGTAGAAAGATATCCATTAGTCGTTAGAATAAAGATCGTATAAGATCAGAATAAACGTCGTCCTGGAAACTGCCCATGTGAGTAGACTTTGAAATATAAGTCTTGAGTCTTGCTAGCTTCAGACTTTAATCTTCAGACTTTGATCTTCAGACTTTGTTCTTCAGACTTTGTCAAAAGAGTCTGTAAGTCTTCAGACTAGACTGATAAACCTGTTTTGTCAACTTCAAAATATCTTAAGGGATTTCATCCAACAGAAGTCGGTTGTAATGGTCGAGTAAAGTGAAGTGATGCTTGCCGAGTGAATAAGAATGAAGTATGTTGCGGTGGTGTGAACATTTGCTTTGTACCGAACTGTGGAATGTTTCTAGGTGAGTAAAAACCTACTGTGATTATCTTTAGATGCTGTGGAAGAGTCTTGAGGTGTTGTAAATGAGATTCGTAGAGACATTTACGGTTTGATTGAACTAGAAACAAAGAAAATGGTATAAGATATTTCCGTTCTAGAGAAATATAGATGGAAAGCTTTTTGTTTTGTGTCATCTTGATTTCTAATGATGAAGATTAGGAAAAGAACAATATTACTTAAGAGAATATCCATTAGATTGAGTTCGACTTTTAGTTATATCTATATGAATGTAAAAACATGTAAATGGAAGTAATTCTCTTTGAAACAGTAAGCTGTATTGTAGAAAACAGCAAGACCTTCGATGACTCTATGCATTTTCTGTAATTATCTAGGTAGAATTGAACTTCGAATCCTTAACAAAAGTTGTAGGACACATCCTTAGGAATAACATATTAAAATTTGAGAATAAATGGACAATATTTGTCTAGTAAGACGATTTTTCTCTGTAGACGCTAAATCTGGAAATTTTTATATAATGTTAGGAAAGAATATAGCAATTACTGTTCTTAATACAATGAGATATAGACTTAGGTTTTTTTTTACGGGAAATGTTAATCTATGTCTCTAATATAACATAAAAAATTTCGTTTCAATCTGATGAGATTTGATATACTTTCTCTGCCTGTGATCAAAACTGCTCGTTTTAGTTCATAAACTGTTTTGACCTGAAAATGAGAAATAGATGTTATGTCTCTTATATTCGACTTGTATGATACATATGGAGTCTAGTGATATTATGATAGATGTTAGTCTGTATAGGAATAAGCCTCATCTATCATTTGAAGTATATGAGGCATCTGTGTATAACCTTGAATTGTAGGTTAGGACTGAGGCCAAGGTAAGTCCTCTGACTCGTGTTGTGCTTAGGCAACCATGTATAACCTTGGTTTACTAATCGAGTCTTAGGGGGTAGAACTCGCTGAGACGTAGTCTCATTGGTTATTGAATAACCATTTCAGGTCCGTAGAGGGACCGGAGGAGGATTACCTATTGGATGACCCTAATGACGATCCAGCAGAAGATGAAGAGCTTGAAGAAAACAAGTTTAGTGAAGAAGAGTTAGAGGAGGATCAGGATGATGATCCCGAGTATGACCCGGATGAGGATTGAGATCCCATCCCTTTTGTGAACCTTGTTTTGGTGTAGATAAGCGTGAGACTAGAAAGTTGTGGATAGTATTGTAAAATATACTGTGAGTTATGATGAGAATAAAAGTGTGGTTGTGAATTTCAATATGAAAAATATGGCCTACTTTTCTATCCCATTGTTTTATTGTCTGGGGATTTATAACTGCTTCAGCATATTTTTTTATAAATGAAAGGGTCGGCGATACATAGTCTTGGGACATCGCATTTTAAAAATGACCAAGTAGAAGGATGGGTGCGTCCCTGAGGATTGAGGCGTGACATCCCGTTTAAGTGGTATCAGAGCGAAGTTAAAGATTGGAGTGATAAGGAGTGATGGTTCATGGGATAGTGGTAGGAAAGGCCTTTAAATTCATGCTGGTGCATGTCTGTGTTAGCTGAGTGCTAAAATTGCTTGTTGTTTGAATCGCTTTGTTTCTTATTCGGTGTTGAATTGGAAGCAGGTGTCAGTAGATTAAAGTGACACTATGAGCGATCAGAAGCCAAGGACTCCTGCTAAGAGGGCCAGTAGGGCCATGACTCGGGGAAGAGCGCTGACCAAGGTCAGTAACCGAGGCAGAGGTAGGGCACAGGCTCAGGCCGGTGCCGGTGTAGAAGCACCAGCTCTTGTCGGTGCTAGGGTAGAAGCCCTTGGTGATCCCAGATTTGATGGGATCAAGTGTGTACTGGAAGCAATGGGTACAAGATTAGATCAGCAAGCCGCTACTGTTGAAGCCGTCGCGCAGGTCGTCGCAACCGCTGCTACTACCACCACCACTAGAGCCGGCCCTGGTCTTGCTCCTGTTGCCGTGAATGTTGAAGGTCCACCAAGGATTGTGGTCACTGCAAGACCAATCCATAAGCTAGTGGAGCAATTCTTGAGACTGAACCCACCATTGTTCATCGAGACAGGAGATCCCGAAGCTGCTTCTTCATGGGTTCAGAAGATGGAGAAAGCATTTACTCTGTTGATGTGCAACGAGACGGAGAATGTAGTCTTAGCAACTTACCAGCTGGAGGGAGTTGCGAACACTTGGTGGATGACTAGACGAGAAACAATCTTTCCAGAAGGCACTGTTCATGAATGGAACACTTTCTTTTAAGCCTTCAGTGATAAGTATTTCTCCAAGACTGCAAGGGAGGTGAAGATGGCCGAATTTCAACGTCTTCGCCAGGGTTCCTTATCTGTTGACGAGTATGAGGCAATGTTCGCTGAACTTTTGCAATACACCCCAGAGCTAATAAAAAACCCAGTAAACCAAGTGAGAAGGTTTAAGGACGGGTTCAAACCAGAAATGAGGAGTATACTCGTCTCCCTAGATCTGAGTACTTACAACAACATATATCGGATAGCCTAGAAAATTAAGAAGGATCAGAATGATAGAGCTGCCTCATCTGGATCGAGGTTTAACTCTCATCGAGAAAGTATTCGCTAGGGAAAAAGACCCATGCCCGGAGGTAAATCCCATGCTCCACCCTTCAAGAGAAGTGGGTTCAGTAGACCGATGCCTAGTAATATGGGTATGTGTCGCATGTGTGGAAAGCGACACGGGTCAGCTCAGTGCCCCACAAGGACGGGAGCATGTTTCAAGTGTGGCCAATAGGGCCATGTCGCAAGGAATTGTCCGAGGAAGCCAAGACGGCAACCTTAGTTACCACCGCCGCCACCGAGAGGACAGATAAGGGGGTATGCCCCTCAGAACGTGCAGCATGGAGGACAGTTGAGACCTCCAACTCAGGGCACTGTGTATGCAATTACACAAGGTCAAGCAGAAGATGCGCCTGACGTGATAATAGATATGGTTTCGCTTAACGACCAACTTGTATATGCTTTGTTTGATCCGGGAGCAACCTAGTCTTTTATTGCCGAGCAGTATGTTAAGTTGATAGGAGTCAATCCTATATTATTGGAGTCGGCAATGTCCATATCTACACCTTTAAAAGATAAAGTCATTGCTGCTTTAGGTTGTTTGGGGTGCAAGTTAGAGATTTGTGAGCGAGTGGGAAAAATTGATCTGTTAGTTCTAGCCATGTATGACTTTGATTTAATAATTGGCATAGACTGGCTCATCAAGCAAAGAGCTAAAATGGAATTTTATCGCAAAGCAATTCAGTTTGACCCATTAGAGGGTGAGAGCTTCGAGTTTGTAGGAAGTCGAGGAGGACCCTCGATTGTCTTGATCTCGTTGCAAGAGACATCTCGTTTGTTAGACGAGGGTTGTCAAGGGGTCTTGGCAACTATCGTGGATACGACAGTTGAGGAACTGAAAATAGAAGACATTTCAGTTGTGCAAGAATTTCCAGATGTCTTTCCAAAACAATTGTCAGGATTACCACTAGAAAGGGAAATTGAATTTGTAATTGAGCTAGCACCCGGGACAGAGCTGATCTCAAAGGCACCTTACAGGATGGCATTATCTGAATTAAAAGAACTGAAGGTGCAGATGCAAGAATTATTGGACAAGGGATTTATTTGTCCTAGTGCATCACCTAGGGGAGCACCAGTTCTGTTTGTAAAGAAGAAACACGGTTCGTTGCGCCTATGCATCGACTATTGACAACTCAACCAGGTAACTATTAAGAACAAGTATCCCCTCCCAAGGATCAATGATATGTTCGATCAGTTGCAAGGAGCGTCAATATTCTTGAAGATTGATTTAAGGACGGGATATCATTAGCTGAGAATTAGGAAGGAGGACATTCCTGAGTCAGCATTTCGTACTCGGTATGGCCACTATGAGTCCACAGTGATGCCATTCGGGTTGACGAATGCTCCAGCTGCTTTTATGGATTTGATGAACAGAATATTTAAGGAATATATGGATCATTTTGTGATCATGTTCATTGATGATATCCTAATATACTCGAGAAGTGACGAAGAGCATGAGAATCACTTGAGATTAGTGCTACAGAAGTTGAGGGTCCATGAGTTGTACGCTAAGTTTAGCAAATGCGAGTTTTGGTTGGCTCGTGTTGCTTTCTTAGGACATGTGATTTCAGGTGAAGGAATATCAGTGGACCCGAGCATGATAGAAGCCATGACCAATTGGCCAAGACTGACTACAATGACAGAAATCAGAAGTTTTCTAGGATTGGAAGGTTATTACAGACGGTTTGTGGAAGGTTTCTCATCATTAGCATCACTTCTAACGGTAATCCTGAAGAAGGAAGATAAATTTGTATGGTCAGACAAGTGCGAGTGTAGTTTTCAAGAGCTGAAGGAAAAGTTGACTACCGCACCTGTGCTGACAATTCCATATGGACCAGGAGGATTCAAGATCTATAGTGATCCATTATTCAAGGGATTGAGTTGCGTGTTGATGCAACATGGTAGAGTTGTTGCGTACGCTTCTCGCCAGTTGAGGCCTCATGAACATAATTACCTTACGCATGACTTAGAGCTTGCAGTGACTATCTTTGCCCTGAAGATTTGGAGACACTATTTGTGTGGGGAAAAATTTTAGATCTTCACGGACCATCATAGTCTTAAGTATCTGTTCTCTCAGAAGGAGTTGAACATGAGACAACGTAGATGGATGGAATTACTGAAAGACTACGACTGTGATGTTTTATATCACCTGGGAAAGGCAAACAAGGTTGCCAATGCTTTGAGTCGAAAGTCTTCAGTAGCCCACATACTGATTAAGGAGTGGAACTTAATCAAGAAAGCTAGAGATTGGATATTCAAGTTTGAGGTAGGCCACCTCTCGAGTCTTATTGCCACCCTCAGAATTGAACCGTATGTTCAGGTTAGAATCAAGCTACTCCAACTGACATATTCAGATGTATAGAAGATAATTCAAGAGGACCCCAATAAAAGAAAGGCTGATTTTTAGGTTTCTGATGATGGAGTACTGAGGTTCCCGTGGCGTTTGGTTGTACCTGATGATGTAGAGCTTAGAGAGGATATTTTATCTGAAGCACATCGTAGCTCATCCTGGAAGTACCAAGATGTATTAGAACTTGCGTCAACACTATTGGTGGTCAGGTATGAAGGCGGACATCGCTAAGCATGTTGCCAAGTGTTTGACATGTCAGCAAGTAAAGGCCCAGCATTGCAAGCCGGGAGGACTTCTGCAATCTCTCGCGATCCCAAAATGGAAATGGGAGCATATCACGATGGACTTCATGACTGGACTACCAAGGAGTCAAAGAGCAAATGATTCAATTTGGGTAGTGGTCGATAGGTTAACAAAGTCAGTACACTTCATTGCAGTTCGAAAAGACCTAAGTCTGGATAGGCACGTAGACCTGTACGTGCGTCAGGTAGTTCGAATGCATGGAGTGCCAGTTACAATAACCTCAGATAGAGATCCGAGGTTTACTACCGCTTTTTGGAAAAGCTTGCAGAGTGCTCTTGGTACAAAGCTTTAGTACAGTACGGCATATCATCCTCAGACGGATGGCCAGTCCGAGAGGACAATTTAGACTCTCAAGGACATGCTTAGAGCTTGTGTGATAGACTTCAAAGGAAGCTGGGAAGATCAGCTTCACCTGGTAGAATTCGCCTACAACGACAGTTATCAACATAGCATTTAAATGGCTCCATTTGAAGCGTTGTATGGCAAAGTGTGCAGAACACCAATATGCTAGGATGAAGTTGGTGAAAGGAAGATAACAGGCCTAGAGTTGGTTAGCAGTCAGTGGATGCCGTGGCAGTAATCGGAGGCAAATTAAAGACCGCGCAAAGTAGACAAAAAAGTTACGCAAACAAACGCCGAAGATCTTTGAAATTCTAAGTTGGTGATCACGTTTTTTTAAAGGTGTCACCAATGAGGGAAACTGAGTCCGAGGTACGTAGGTCCATTTGAGATTCTTAAGAGAATTGGGACCTTAGCGTATCGTCTTGCATTACCACCAAGGTTGACATAAGTGCATGATGTCTTTCACGTGTTGATGTTGAGGAAGTACAAGCCTGACCCGACTCACGTGCTCAATTTTGAAGAATTGGACATGGATGACCGTGTGTCATACGTGGAAAGCCCAGTCCAGATTGTGGATAGAAAGGAGCAAGTACTGCGTACAAAGACCATTCCATTGGTCAAAGTGGGCTAGTAACACCACGATACTGAAGGAGCGACTTGGGAGACTAAAGAGTCGATGAGAGAATTGTACCCCCACCTTTTTGCTTAAGTTTTGTAAGGTTTAAATTTCGAAGACGAAATTTTTATAAGAGGGGAAGAGTTGTGACATCCCAGAATTTCGACTCCGTTTTCTATTGAATGAATCGGGCATTTCATTGGCGCGCCTATATGGTTATTCTCAGAGCTGATCACTCTCGAGATAACTAGACTATCTAGGGAAGCCATTAAGAAATTTTAAGGCAATAGACTTGAGAATTCAATTAGGAATCGGCTTCTCGACCGTGTCTATCTTTAGAGACCATTACGGCATAGTTAAAAATCAATTTGAAATCAGAGATAGACTGGATCGACAGAGATGTGTGGTTAATCGTGGGTGACACCACTAAATTAGAAAATTCTCGTTGACTGACCCTAGACTGATTTTCTTATTGTTTTGGTACCCTGTGTCCATATTTGTATCCTCGAGATTTTCACGACAACCGAGAGTCGCCAATGAGTCGAGTGGGTTCATAGTGGTTCAAAGGAAATTGACCACGAGTCATTTGCATTAAAATTGTCTGAAAGTTATTCGGTAGCCTAGGTCACACTAAAAACGCATCGAATAGAAATTAACCGTTAATTCAAGTCCAATTTCAGAAATTGAAGTTTCCGTCATGTCACAATAAATTCTATGAGTATCGACTCAATCTCAGAAGATTTTTCTGACAACTGAGACTTTTTGGGAAAAAGTCATTGCCGGGTCGTTTTTGTGCAGAAAAAGTCGAGGATTGTTTTTGGTCGCAAATTCGAGTTGCATAATGGATGTACGGGTGAGGAAAAGTGTTGAGACGGTCGATGGATGACCGATTGATTTTATGGAGGCCAACTGAGAGGGAATTGAAGTGAAATAAACAACCGATTAAAGCTATCTCACTTCAAATTCGTAACATCCCCACACCCTAACAAGATGAACCATTTGAGAGGTTATAAGGAACATTTTGGTGGCCTAATGAAGACCAAGTAAATATACATGGCCTAGAATGATTTTTGGAAGATATTTTGCAAAATATCAAGCCAAGTGAAGCCCCTTATCTCTCACTCTTATCCATCTCTCTCTCACCTCACCAACCGGTCATACTCTTTCTCCTCTATCTCTCCATTTCGATCGCCATAGCCAGTTGAAGAGAGAAACTAAAGCTGTCGTCGCCGTGTCTTCTTCCACCATCACCCGCCACCGAAATCCCTCCCCCACTCATACAAGCCCATACCCTCTCTGAACTTTCCTTTGTTGGCCACCGAGTCAAGCTTCAGCTAGCAGAATTCCACCGCTCGCATCTGCTGCTTGCCCCACAACGCCAACCATCTCTCGATCAAACCCCAGCACCGAAAACCCCGCAACAGCTCCCATGTTGACGCCTGCTCTCCACTGTTTTGTCTCATTCGCTGCTCCCCACTCAGTCAACAGAAGTAACGAGCTTTTCTCCGTCCACGCATCTTCAATTTGTGGTCGAGCTGCTTGGGTTGTCCACTAGTAAAGCCAATCAACGTTAGAGCACAAAGCAGCTGGTGTTGACCCCAAGCATCCGCGCGGCCAGTGCATGCTAGCTCATGCCCACCACTTGCCTTCAGCTCCTTCGGTCAGTCTTCATCAATCGAAGCCATGAAACAGCTACAGTGACACCAGTCTGCCTTCCCCAGCATCGTGTGACTTTAGCCCAGCCCAGTTTCTTGCCACCGTTTGAAGCCAGCGAGAGCTACAAGCATTGATCAGCTCAACAGCATCAAGCCGGCCCAATTCAGCAGCCCTTTAGTTGGCAATTCTTGCTGCTTCTCTCACCTGGCCCAGCTTCATCAATTCCTCGGCCTAGAAGTCTTCAAAAGTCCAGCAGCCCAAGTCAGCCCAACGGCCTTTTCGCAAGCTCAGTTTTTGAGGCTCGCGCAGTGAAACCTGTTCAGCCCATTCAAGACCTATTCCGCCCAACGAACCCCAACCCGTTTCAAGAACAAATCTTAGTTGGGTTGAGATTTGTTGGGCCAGTTTAAGGCTCGGCCCAAGCCCGCCGGTGTCGTCGAAAGCTTGATTTCGGCCGCCTTCGCGGTGTCCCGGCCTTCACTTTTAATCAAGTGAGTTTTACTCACTAATGCTTTCTTAGTTTGCTAATGATGCTTAGGGGTTGATTATATTTAATTAAGTGCACTTAGGTGGTTAGATTAGTTTAGAACAATTAAATTAGTGACTTAATGATGCATGTTAGGTGGTTAGACTTAGTCATTAGCTAGTAGAAAGCTTCTATTATTTATTGAATGCATCTTGGGATTTTTCCTGACCCGTCTCAGGCTCCAATTAGGCAAAATTGGATTTTTAGTATTTATTTATGAATTTTCGAAATTATTTTAATTAATTAATTATTTTTCGGAAATTAGGCTGGGATAGCTGACTACTGAAATTTTATACTGATTGTCATGGTACAGCCCGTTTATTTATTTGAGCTCTACGTTGTGCTAAATTGAATTGTTTGTGATATTTCAAGAATTTATTCTAAATTGATTGGAAATTGAGTGATTGATTGGTGAATGGACAAGTATAATTATTTAGCGCCAATAATGCTTTGATGGACTAAAGTAGAGAGAATGGCAAGGGTGAAATGGGAATACTCTTGGCTAAGACCAATCAGGTACAAGGGTATGGACCAACGTGGTTCGGTGATTGGGACATCACTAGTGAAAATGGCGCCTTAAAAAACGCACATTACAGTCTAGTACATACATCAGTATAGACAAACGTGGTTCGATGATTAAGGATATCACTGGCGAAAATGGCGCCTTAAAGGATGCACGAGTGCTGTCTATTACGTACATCGCCTTGACATATAGACATACGTGGTTCGGTGATTAAGGATATCACTGGTGAAAACGGCGCCTTAAAGAACGCACGACTATTGTCTATTGCCTATGTCACCTTGGTAGAAATGACGCCCGAGAGCATAAATGTGGCTCTGTGACTAAGTGCACTATTGGAGGTTTTATAATGAGAAATGAAATGACCTAGAGATGGTTCGACTGACATGTAATCGACCAAGTCGATTGATCAATGCCTTGATCCAATGTCGTGAATTGATTGAATGTTTGATGTGATATATGAGGCATCTATGTATAATGTTGAATTTCAGGTTGGGACTAAGGCCAAGGTAAGTCCTCTGACTCGTGTTGTGCTTAGGCAACCATATGGTGTATTGGTTTACTAATCGAATCTTAGGGGGTAGAACTCGCTGAGATGTAGTCTAATTGGTTATTGAATAATCATTTCAGGTCAGTAGAGGGACCGGAGGAGAATTACCTGTTGGATGACCCTGATCACGATCCAGCAGAAGGTGAAGAGCTTGAAGAAAACAAGTTTAGTGAAGAAGAGTCTGAGGAGGATCGGGATGATGATCTCGAGTATGACCCGGATGAGGATTGAGATCCCATCCCTTTTGTGAACCTTGTTTTGGTGTAGATAAGCGTGAGACTAGAAAGTTGTGGATAGTATTGTAAAATATACTATGAGTTGTGCTGAGAATAAAAGTGTGGTTGTGAATTTCAATATGAAAAATATGGCCTGCTTTTCTATCCCATTGTTTTATTATCTGGGGATTTATAACTGCTTCCGCATGTGCTTTATAAATGAAAGGGTCGGCGATACATAGTCCTGGGACATCGCATTTTAAAATCGACCAAGTAGAAGGATGGGTGCGTCCCTAAGGATTAGGGCGTGACATTAGCTAGCTCCACTGGTGCGTCCCTAAGGATTTTGTGGGTTTCCAGCAAGCTTTGTGGCCCATTTTGAGGTGGTTCTGAACCTCGAAACCTAGGCCTGCTTTGGAGACAATTGGCCCCCATTGCGTTCCCGTTGGTTTGATCCGACCTGCTCACAAAACAAGTCAGTTTAACTCACTAATCGTTGCTTAGTAGGCTAAGGATGTTTAGGGGTTGATTAGATTTAATTAAACATAGTTAGGTGGATAGATTAGATTAGGTGAATTAATTTAGTGCCTTATTGATGCATGTTAGGCAAATGGTTAGTGTAATTAGCAAGGAAATAGGTTCTAGTATTTATTGAATGAACCTTGGAATTTTTTCAGGCCCGTTTTGGCGTCCAATTAGGCATTACGGGCCTAAGTTAGATTTTTAGTATTTATTTAATAATTTTCGTAATTAATTAATTATTTTCCGTAAATTAGGCTGGGCTAGCCGATGACCGGAATTTTATGCTGATTATCATGGTGCAGCCTATTTATTCATTTGAGCTTTAATTTGAGTTGAGTTGAATGATTTGTCATTTTAGGATTAATTCCCTAAATTAATAAATTTTGGTAATTAAATGGAGAATTACCAAGCATCGGTCTACAGCGCCAAAAATCTATTGTGGGACTGTTGAAAATTATGGGATATTCAAAAGTGAAAACCTTGTATTTGGGCTAAGGCCGGCCATGTACCCACACACGTGTATTTTACCGGGTATGATAAAATTGAAGAACTGATTTGAATGGTTGGGTGTGGTGTACTATATCGACTTACAAGCGATATGTCAGCTTAGATTGTGAGCAATACACCAGTATACGATATCATCCTATGAGCTCTGATATGTCAACTTAGATTGCGAGCAGTATACCCTATCAGCTTAGAGAGAGCACTAATAGCATACTATATCATCCTACGGGCTTTGCTATGTCAGCTTAGATTGCGAGCTGTATACTTTATCAACATAAAGAGAGCATTATTAGTGTACTATATCATCCTATGGGCTCTGATATGTCAGCTTAGATTGAGAGCAGTACACTATTTATCAGCTTAGCGCGAGCTATACTATTTATTTATCCGCTTAGAGTGAGTAGTCCTATTATGGGTGGACTTATAGATAGTATTAAATGTATTGACCGGACGGAGGTCGTGGTAACATGTAATCGACTTGGTCGATTGATCAATGATTTGATCTATTGTGGTGAAGTAATTAGTTGTTGTGATGTGAGACATTTGTGAATGATAATATTTTGCAAGGTGGAACTAAGGCCAAGGTAAATTCTCTGACCCATGTTGTGCTTAGGTAGCCTTTATGGCATATTACCTAATCCGGTCTTAGGGGGTAGAACTTGCTGAGACGTAGTCTCACCCCGTTATGGGACAACATTTCAGGCCCCTAGATGGCAGCACCTCCACCTCCTCGTCCTCCTATGAATTATGGTATACTTGAGGAAATCACCGAGATGGAAATTCACTTTTCGATACACCCCCACCCTAAAGGCTTGGAGTATATACTGGTGAAGTCCACAATCGGAGTTGATGTGGGTGGACCCAATAATGTGCCATATGAGTACCGATCGTGGTATCGGGAATATCACGATGGGTGAAGGGAGGGTCCCATGCCGGAAGGTGATGCACCTCTATACGTGTTAGAGGAAGTATTCGGGAAAGGGATGGCAGATCCCAAAGATAGAGCAGTGAAGGACACTAAGGATCCCAAGTTGGAAGGCGATCCTAACTCTCCTGTATACTCGGACATGAGTTCCAGCTGGAGTGTCGAAGAAGGAGTAGTCGAGTCAGAGGATGAGGAACTTGAGGAGGAGCCTGAAGAGGAGGAGCCTAAAAAGGAAGAACCAGAAGAAGATCCTGAAGAGGATCCAGAGGATGATTTAGAGGAGGATCCGTAGTATGACCCAGATGAGGATTGAGACCCTCTCCTTGTTTTGCAAACCCTAAGTTGTGATCTGATGTGTGATAAATCTAACTTGCTCATAGTATTGTAATATATACTATAAGGTTTGCTTGTGTAAAAGTGTGGTTGTGGTTTTTCAATTGTGAAAAATATGGCTGTACTTTTCTATCCCATTATTTTATTGTCTGGGGATTTTCTATATGCTTCCGCATGCGTATTAAAATGAATGGGTTAGCGATGTGTCCTAGGACATCGCTATTATATCGACCAGGTAGGGGATGGGTGCGTGCCTGAGAATTAGGGCGTGACATCTCCCTTTTTTGGTATCAAAGCGGACTTTAAGATTGGAGTGATAAGGAGCAATGGTTCATGGGATAGTGGTAGGAAAGGCCTTTAAATTCATGCTAGTGCATGTCTGTGGTAGTTGAGTGATAGACTTGCTTGTGTTTTAGATCACTCTGTTTCTAATTCGGTGTGGAATTGAAAGTAGGCTTCAATAGATAAAGCTGAGTTATGAGCGATCATGAGCATAGAACTCCTACAAAAAGGACCGTTCGTGCTGTGACTCGGGGTAGAACGCCGACCAAGGTCAGTACCCGAGGAGGCCGAGGTCGAGCTAGCGTGAGGGGAATGGCACCACCTGCAATGGGTGTCGGGGTAGTAGCCCCCGGTGATTCCAGAATAGAAGGGATTATGCAGGCATTAAAAGCCATGAGAGATGTCATGGCACAACAGGCTCTAAATCAAGCCTCTACTGCTGCTACTGCACTTGCTGTCGCACCTATTGTTGCACTTGCCGAAGTTCAACCTGAGAACATCATGGCATAGAGAGAAAGGCTAATCCACAAGCTAGTGGAGCAATTCCTAAAGTTGAGTCTACCGAGATTCACGGGAATTGGAGACCCCGAGACCGCCTCCTTATAGATTCAAGATCTAGAGAAAACTTTTGCGCTCCTGATGTGCATGAAGGCTGAAAAGGTACTGGCCATCTACCAGTTACAGGGCAATGCCAATGTCTAGTGGAGAGCCACCAAGGATGCGATATTTCCTGAAGGTGTGATCCTAGTGTGGGACGCCTTCCTCAAAACTTTTAACTATCAATATTTTTCAGGTATGGCCCGAGAACAAAAGATGGAGGAGTTTCAGCGCCTTCGTCAGGGGTCAATGACTGTTGACCAATATGGGGTCAAGTTCACTGAACTTTCATAATATGCTCCAAGGTTAGTCAAGGACCTAGAAGAAAAAGCCCGAAGATTCAGAAATGGTCTACATTCTAAGCTGAAGCAACCCCTACTACCATCAGAACTGACAAGTTGTCAAGAGGTCTATCGTCAAGCTCAGATGATAGAGCGAGGATTGAATGAGTAGGCTACCTCATATGGATAGAGGTTCAGCTCTCATAGAGAAGGAATCTGCCAGGGAAAGAGACCCATGCTTGGAGGTAGATTCCAAGTCCCACCCAACAAGAAGGGTGGAGTAGGAAAGTTAGGATCGAGCCAAAACATCGCATGTCATCTGTGTGGAAGATGACATGTTGTGAATCAATGCCCTCGAAGGACGGGCGCTTGTTTTGAGTGTGGTCAGCAAGGCTACTTGGTTAGAGACTGTCCTAGGCGACCAAGAGGACAACCATAGTTGCCACCGCCGCCGCAGATGGGACAAATCAAAGGGTATGCCCCTCAGAACGCGCCACAGGGAGGACAGCTGAGAAACCAGTACAAGGCACGGTGTATGCCATTACGCAAGGTCAGGCAGAGGCTGCGCCTGATGTGATAATAAGTATGGTTTCACTGAACGGCCATCCTACTTATGCATTATTTGATCCAAGAGCAACCCACTCCTTCATTGCCGAGCAGTATGTTAAGTTGATAGGAGTAAGTCTTATATTGTTGGAGTTGACAGTTTGCATATCTACACTATTGAAGGATAAAGTTATTGCTACTTTGGGTTCTTCTAGGTGCAAGTTTGAGATTGGTCAGCGAGAGGGGAAAATAGATTTACTAGTCCTAGCCATGTACGACTTTGATTTAATAATTGGTATGGACTGGCTCACTAAGCAACGAACTAAAATGGACAATTATCGCAAAGTGATCCAGTTTGACCCGTTAGAGGGTGGGAGCTTCGAGTTTTTCAGGAATTGATGAGGACCATCGATTACCTTGATCTCGTCGCCAGAGGTAACTCGTCAGTTAGACGAGGGTTGCCAAGGTTACCTAGCAACTATTGTGGATACGGCAGTTGAGGAGCTGAAGATGGAAGACATTGCTGTGGTACAAGAATTTCTAGATGACTTTCCAAAGGAATTGCTAGGACTACCACCAGAGAGAGAAATTGAATTTGTGATTGAGCTAGCAACCTGGACAGAGCCAATCTCTAAGGCTCCTTACCGGATGGCGTTATCAGAGATGAAGGAATTGAAGGTGCAGATGCAAGAATTATTGGATAAGGGATTTATTCGTCCTAGTGCATCACCTTAGGGAGCACCAATTTTGTTTGTAAAGAAGAAAGATGGTTCGTTGCGCCTGTGCATCGACTATCAACAAATCATTCTGGTAATGATCAAGAACAAGTATCCACTCTCGAGGATCGATGATTTGTACGATCAGTTGCAAGGAGTGTCAATATTCTCGAAGACTGATTTGAGGACGGGATATCATCAGCTGAGAATTAGGAAGGAGGACATTCCTAAGTCAGCATTTAGTACTCGGTATGGTCATTACGAGTTTACAGTAATGCCATTCAGGTTGACGAATGCTCCAGCTGCCTTCATGGATTTGATGAACAGAGTATTCAAAGAATATCTAGATCAGTTTGTGATCGTGTTCATCAACGATATTTTGGTGTATTCAAGAAGTGATGAAGAGCACAAGAGTCATATGAGATTAGTGCTACAGAAGCTGAGAGTCTATCTGCTATATGTTAAGTTTAGCAAGTGCGAGTTTTGGTTGGCTCATGTTCTTTCTTAGGCCATGTGATTTCAGGCGAAGGAATCTCTGTGGACCCGAGCAAGATAGAAGCCGTTACCAATTAATTGGCCAAGATCGACTACAATGACAGAAATAAGAAGTTTTATGGGTTTGGCAGGTTATTATAGACGGTTTGTGGAAGGGTTCTCATCTTTAGCATCACCTTTGACAAAACTCTTGAAGAAGGAAGAAAAATTTGTGTGGACAAACAAGTGTGAGCGTAGTTTCCAAGAGCTGAAGGAAAAGCTGATTACCACACCTGTGCTGACCATTCCATCTGGTCCGGGAGGATTCGAGATCTATAGTGATGCGTCATTCAGAGGGTTGGGTTGTGTGCTGATGTAACATGGTAGAGTTGTTGCATATGCCTCCCGTCAGTTGAGGCCTCATGAACAAAATTACTCGACACATGACTTAAAGCTCGCAGCGATTATTTGTGCTTTGAAGATTTGGAGACATTATCTATGCGGAGAAAGATTCCAGATTTTCACGGACCACCAGAGTCTTAAGTACCTATTCTCTTAGAAGGAGTTGACCATGAGACAACGCCAATAGATGGAATTACTGAAGGACTACGACTGTGATATCTTATATCACCCAGGAAAGGCGAATAAGGTCGCCGATACCTTGAGTCGAAAGTCTTCAGTTGCTCATATACTGATTAAGGAGTGGAACCTAATCGAGAGAGCTCAAGATTCAGTATTCAAGTTTGAGGTAGGCCACCTTTCAAGTCTTATGGCCACCCTCAGAATTGAACCGGATTACTTGATTAGAATCAAGTTACTCCAACCGACAGACCCAGATGTACAAAAAATTCTTCAGGAAGACACTGAGAAAAGAAAGGTTGATTTTCGGATTTCTAATGAAGGAACATTGAGGTTCCGAGGACGTTTAGTTGTACCTGATGATGTGGTGCCTAAAGAGGATATTTTATCCGAAGCACATCGTAGTAGTTACAGCATTCATCCTAGAAGTACCAAGATGTATCAGAATCTGTTGTCGAAACTATTGGTGGTCAGGTATGAAGGCGGACATCACCAAGCATGTTGCCAAGTGTTTGACATGTCAGCAAGTCAAAGCTCAGCATTGCAAGTCGGGAGGACTCCTACAACCTCTCGCAATCCCAGAATGGAAATGGGAGCATATCACGATGGATTTCGTGACTGGACTACTGAGGAGTCAGAGAGGAAATGATTCGATTTGGGTAGTAGTCGACAGACTGACAAAGTTGGCTTACTTCATTGCAGTTTGAAAAGACCTCAGTCTATATAGACATGCAGACCTGTACGTGCGTCAGGTAGTTTGTATGTATGGAGTGCCAATTACGATAACCTCATATAGAGACCCAAGGTTTACCACCGCTTTTGGAAGAGCTTGCAAATGGCTTTAGGTACCAAGCTTCAATGTAGTACGGCATATCATCCTTAGACGGATGGCCAGTCTAAGAGGATAATTCATACCCTCGAGGACATTCTGAGAGCTTGTATACTAGACTTCAAAGGAAGCTGGGAAGATTAGTTTTACCTGGTGGAATTTGCCTACAACAACAGTTACCAATAGAGTATCCATATGGCTTCATTTGAAGCGTTGTATGGCGGAGTGTGTAGAACACCAGTGTGTTGAGATGAAGTTGGGGAAAGAAAGATCATAGGCTCAGAGTTGGTCTAGTAATCAGTGGATGCCGTGGTAGATTAAAGACCGCACAGAGCAGACATAAAAGTTACGCAGATAAGAGTTGGAGGTTATTGGAATTCCAAATTGGTGATCATGTTTTTCTAAAGGTGTCACCAATGAGGGGAACTTCGCGCTTTGGAAAGAAAGGAAAACTAAATCCGAGGTACATAGGTTCGTTTGAGATTCTTGAGAGAATCGGGACCTTAGCGTATCGTCTTGTGTTGCCACCAAGACCGGCGCACGTACACGACGTCTTTCACGTGTCGATGTTGAGGAAGTATGAACTTGACCCGACCCACGTGCTCAATTTTGAAGAATTGGACGTGGATGACCAAGTGTCATACGTTGAAACCACATTTCAAATCGTGGACAAAAAAGAACAAGTTCTGTGTACAAAGACCATTCTGTCGGTCAAAGTGGCCTAGCAACACCATGGTACTAAATGAGCAATGTGGGAGACTGGAGAGTTGATGAGACAGTTGTACCCTCACCTTTTACTTAAGTTTTGTAAGGTTTAAATTTCGAGGATGAAATTTTTATAAGAAGGGAAGAGTTGTGACATCCTAGATTTTCGATCTTATTTTTCATTGGATAAATCGGGCATTTCATTGACATGCCTATAGGGCTGTTCTCAGAGCTGATTACTCTCGAGATAACTAGACTATTCAAGGAAGCCATTAAGGAATTTTAATGCAATAGACTTGAGAATTCGACCAAGAATCGGCTTCTTGACTGTGCTCATCTTTAGAGGCCATTACGGCACAATATAAAATCGATTTGAAGTCAAAGATAGATTGGTTCAACTGAGATGTGTGGCTAATCATGGGTGACACCACTAAATTGGAAAATTCTCGTCGATCAGCACTAGACTGATTTTCCTATCGTTTTGGTATCCTGTGTCCGTATTTGAATCCTCGAGATTTTCACGATAACCGAAAGTCACCAATGAGTCGAGTGGGTTCATTATGGCTTGAAGAAAATCGACCACGGGTCATTTGCATTGAAAAGTTCTGAAAGTTACCCGGTAACCTAGGTTACACTAAAAACGCGCTGAATGGAAATTAACCATGAATTCGAGTCCGATTTAAGAAATTGAAGATTCTATCATGTCACAATAAATTCTAGGAGTGTTGACTCAATCTTAAAAGATTTTTCTAAAACTCGAGACTTTTTGGAAAAAAGTCGTCCTGGGGTCGTTTTTGTTCAGGAAAAGGGCGAGATCGTTTTTGTTCATGAATTTGGGATGCAAGATGGTTCAATTGGTGAGGAAAAATACTAATTTGAGTATTGACTTGATAACGGGATTTATTGAAGGCTAAATTGGATTGATTGAGCAAGATTAAGTATCCAATTGAAGCCATTTCCTTGGAATTTCGTATACCCCCCTTCGCCTATAGTTTTGGACCATCTCAAGACTTGTATGATGAGCCTTGGTGGAGGAATTGCAGCCAAGGAAGCCATTCTTGGCCATGAGTGAGTCAAGGGGACAATGGATTGGAAAATAAGGCCAAAGTAGGCCCCTTTGCCCCCTCTTTCTCCCTACTGTCGGCAACCTCCATTCCCATCTTCTTCATTATGCTTGGAAGCTTCAAAATCGTAGAGGAGACGAGCTGAGGTTGCCAGAACAGCTGGCAAGCCGAGGAGCCGCCTCACGTCGCTGTTTGCACCACCACACACCATCCTCGCCTCGCGTGCACATTGCCGTCGCTGCTCCGCCCAGCTCAACATCCAGCAGCCTTGTCCGCCTCTGTCCGAGCACCCAGGTGGCTATCCAACCGTGGGGAGTGGCTATGGAAGCCCACTGGAGCCGTCGTTCAACTCCCCGAACACCTTAGCCGCCTCCACTGGTCTTGCTTCGCCATAACCAGCTTGTTTACTCTATTTTGCAGCTCAAAACAAAGGCTGATTTTGTGGGTTTCTAGCAAGCTTTGTGCCCCATTTTGAGGTGGTTCCTAACCTCTAAACCTAGGCCCGCTTTGGAGACAATTGGCCCCCGTTGCGTTCCAGTCAATTTGATCCAACCTGCTTGCAAAACAAGTGAGTTTAACTCATAAATCCTTGCTTAGTAGGCTAATGATGTTTAAGGGTTGATTAGATTTAATTAAGTGTACTTAGGTGGATAGATTAGATTAGGTGAATTAATTTAGTGCCGTTTTAATGCATGTTAGGCAAATGGTTAGTGTAATTAGCAAGGAAATAAGTTCTAGTATTTATTGAACGAACCTCATAATTTTTTCGGGCCCGTCTTAGTGTCCAATTAGGCATTACGGGCCTAAGTTGGATTTTTAGTATTTAATTAATAATTTTCGTAATTATTTTCCAGAAATTAGGCTTGGATAGCCAATGATCGGAATTTTATGCTGATTATCGTGGTGCAGTCTATTTATTCATTCGAGCTTTAATTTGAGCTGAATTGAATGATGTGTGATTTTAGGATTAATTCCCTAAATTAACAAATTTTGGTAATTAAATGGAGAATTACCGGGCATCCATCTATAGCGCCGATGTGGCACCCCTTGACGGCCCCTGATCCGTTAGGGTCGCCACAGATCACTTACTCTCTCTTGAACTGAAGGTCTAATACTCTGATACCATGGAATTATAATAGGTCTATGAGTCTTGGGGGTCTTTATTTTTTTTTCCATCGGTCCCTGTGCAGATATGGCAGAAGCGTATCCAACATCTCCCTATCCCATATTCAAAACAATGCACACCAACTAAACACTTTTATAGGTAAAGGTCGGACACTTTTATTTACATAAAACTAGATGGACAATGGATTGTCGGTACATCAAAATGCCATAGCTTTCTATACACGGCCGTACTCAAAAGATACCGACATTGCTAACAACCATAACATAGAGTCCATCAATTAGTGTCAACACCCAAAAATTTCTTTCCTCCGCTATTCCCATCCCACGGTCACACCCAGCCACCCGGTCCATTCGCTGGTGGCGGTGGCAGTGGCACCAGCATGCGTCCATCTCGGCGGACGAACATGGCTACAAACTCCTGGAGCATAAGTCCAATGGGAAGATTCACATCAAACATCATAATCACCCTTACTCGTACAAATATCAGTCCACGAATCTCTGGGTCCCGGTATTCCGACCGCTCCCACTACAAATCTATCAGGAATCCATAGTATGTGGCAGGAGGTACGAGCAGCAGAGGTATCTTGTATAGTTTGAAATGTTAGTCCCCAAAAAGGGGTGAGTACAACCGCCTAGTAGTAAAAGATCCACTAAACTATATCGTTCATAACCATCACTATCCAATTTCATGCAGGATAGACAAAACATATAATCAATAAATGAGTAAATATGCATCAAATCGATAAAACTTTTTAAAGCAATGACAATGTAGTTTCAAAACCAAATGCATTGTTTATGTCACACAGGTCCCGATTATAGAATCAAACTGTTATGGCACGTCCTATTCCATGCCATACAATTTAGTCCTATAACCAAAGCACACACACACACTTAGTAGAGCCATTAGTTTTAATATTCAAAAAGGTTTCACCTCCCAGAGAACCAATGTTTGTGTCCCTCCGGGCATTCGCACCCAACTTGGCATCGCGAAAGCCTCTAGCATTCAGCCACTAGGGCCATCGGGCATCCAGAGCGTGTTACGTCACACCTCCAGGCATCTCGCATCCCACCTGACACCACGAGGAATCTCCAGGGCGTGCCATGAAAATGGTTACCCCTACCCTCCAGAATTACGTACCGACATACCATCGGGCATCCCCCGGAATTACGTACCGACATACCATCGGGCATCTCGACACTCCCGGGGAAACCTATGGGGCATTGTGGACCCTAGGCATCCAAAGGGCATCAACTCATTCGAACCTTTGGGCCTACCGACTCTCGGGGCATCGTCGACCCTAGGGTCTGACAGCATCAATCACATCTCAGATTATTTCAATAACAAAAGCATTTTCAATGCAATGACATCAGATGTTGTGGCACCCTTCGACGGCCCCCAATCCGTTAGGGTTGCCACAGTTCGCTTACCTTTCACTTTCCTTAATGACATGTCACTCTGATACCATTTCAATTGCAGCGGGTCCATACAACCTGGGGGTTTACATCTTTTAGATCGGTTCCTTGCGCAATTCATATAACGGAAGCATAACCAACAACTCCCTTCCCTGTATTCAGAAAACAGTGCACACCAACTAAACATCTTTTATAAGTTAAAGCCGAACACTTTTATTTACATAAAGCAGATGGACATCTTTAGTCGGTACATCGAAATGCCATGGTTTTCTATACTTGGCTATACTTCAAAAGATGATTGACATCTCCTCCAACAATCATATACTTAAAGTCCATCAATCAGTGTCGACGTCCAAAAGTTCCTTCCTTTGCTATCCTCCTCCTCGCGGTCATATCCAACCACTTGATCCATCTACTGGTGGCAGTGGCAACAGAGGAATCTTATCTAGTCTGAAATGTTAATCCCCAAGAGGGGTGAGTACAACCACTCAGCAGTAAAATCCACCAAACTACACAATGCGTCAAATAGAACAATCAAGGTATCATGAACAAAGCACATATCATTCATGCATTCAAGGATACCTTACCTTGCAGCCATGCACATATCACCATGCCATATGTGCATATACCACCATGCACTTATCATCAAGCATTCATGCATATATCACCATGCCATATGTGCATATACCACTATGCACTTATCATCAAGCATTCATGCATATGTCTCCATGCCATATGTGCATATACCACCACGATTCATATCATCAATGCTATCAAGCATACATCACCATGAGATCCATTCATACGTTCATGATCGCATTTTCAATATCAAATAGCATCAATTTACTTTCATAAGTAGATCATGCATCACGCCATATGCATACACCCATGCACATGATTCACTTTCTATTATTATCTTTCACAAGGATCTCATCAATTTTTCTTCCTAGGGACCAATGTTTGCATCCCACAATTTATCGCTCGCACCCAACCTAGCATCGCGAGGAACCTCCGGCACACACCTCTAGGCATCCGGGACCCCCACATTCCGAGCATCTCGTATCCCAACTGGCATCACGAGGTTTCCCCTCGGCACACACCTCAGAAGCTTCCCGGATTACGTACCGACATACCACTAGGCATTCCCCCTGGAATTACGTACCGTATACCACCGGGCATCTCGAAACATCCGAGGACATCTGGGCATGTATCGTAATACAACCGGGCATCCGACACCCCCACATCCCGGGCATCCCGACACTCCCGGGGCATCGTCGGCTCACTCCTCTAACGGTATCCTCATTTTCATACTTTATTTTCACATTTGTGGCTCATTATCAACATGGCATATGATGTGATGGCAACAAGGTCAATTTCAGATTTTGATTTTTATATGTAATGCCAAATATCATCACATGTGCAGCAAGATTCAATCACTTAAAAAAATATAAATTCATGGGGCAAACTCATGGATTATTGCTATTATTTTAGAAACAGAATGCGTTCTTTTAAATTTCCACTTCTTAAAATTTAGTGATTGGCCCTAATAATTTCTAAGAATTTAATACATCATAGACAAGCTCTAGAGGCATTTATCTCATGAAGAACACAACACCACCAGAATTTCATACAAAGCAGAATAGTCCATGCATTACAGCTTTTGAAATTCACACAATCCAGCTTGCACAGTTTTAGAAATGTTTTTAGTTAAATACCCAAATAACCTTAAAAAATTATGAAATTCGAACATGTGATAGTCAAGACATAGAGGCAGATATTTCATGATGAAAACTACACCAAAAGGTCTTTACATAATTCAATACTAACTGCGCATCACAGCATTACTTATTATGTCCGTTCATCTTGCGCAGTTTTTGAAACATTTTTGGTTAAATACTCAAATGATCTTTAAAAATTATGAAATTTAACTATGTTGCACAAAGACATAAATAAAGATGTTTTATGAAGAACACTTTTCCAAAAGAAATTTGTAAAGAATGGTATAGACCACGCATTGCAACATCACCAAGTCCGAGTAGTCAGATTGCACTGTTTTCAAAACATCTGGCCTTCAACAATTACGAAATTTAACTATTTTGTAGACAAGACATAGATAAAGATATCTCATGTAGAAAACTTTTCCAAAAAGAGATTTGTACACAATGGTATAGACCACGCATTGCAACCTCACCATGTCCGAGTAGTCAGATTGCACCGTTTTCAAAACATCTTCGATTAAATAGGCAAATGGCCTTCAACAATTACGAAATTTAACTATGTTGTAGACAAGACATAGATAAAGATATATCATGCAGACATCAAAGTCAGATTCACCCTAGATAATTAATTTCAAAAGGTGGAAACTTCTGTTCCTAATACCCAAATTTCCGGATCTGACCATCTCCGAAAGACCACGATTTCACCTACCTATTCCTGTTTGTTTTCTCTAAATTTTTTATATGTTCTACCTCAAGAAGTACCCTACAACTTTCATTCAGAGATCAAGGTGATATTTTCACATGAAGGTTACTTTACAGACCACGAAACCACGGAAGGTCAGCACAACGAATTGCAGATCTAGTCTCTCCAAAGAAAAATCATTTCACTAAACATTTCTTGTTCGTTTTACCTCAAATTTTAGTATGTTGTTCTTCAAGGTGTTCTCTACGACTTTCATGAAGAAATTGAAACAAGATTCCGACTAAAAAGTCACATGCAACACATAAACTCAAAGATGGTCAAATTGGTCTTTCCAGAAACAGCATGCATGACCAACGAATCCCTCTCCATAGCTCCGAAATTTCATCCCATCTACAACAACCAAGACTTACCATCTACTACACATACACACAGAAATGCAAAGAGTAGGTTTTAGGACTTCACTTGCCTCAAATTCGAAGGAAACACCGAAAGACAAGGCGGGGCGAGGCAGCGAACGACGGTGGACGTGCAGACTCCTTCTTCCTCTTCTCCTCTCGCTCACTCGCTCGCTCTCCCTCTTCCGGACGGTAACTCTCTCTCTCCTCTCTCTCTTCTGGTCGAAATCCCCCTCCCCCTTTTCCTTTTAGTTGAATTAAAACCCTTGCATGCTTTACTTCTTGCATGGAGGGACACTTGGTTAAAATGGGCAACACTTGGCAAGCTTTTCTTGCCACTTGGCATTTTTGCCATGCACATGGTGGGCCTTCATTTGGCTGGGGTCGACAACTTCATGGGCTCCTTGGGCCGGGCCTCTTGGCCCACTTTAGGCCAACACTCTTGGGCCTAAAGTCCAAACTTAAATGGCCCAAGTTTATTTTTTAATAATACATCTTAATCCTCATTTAAATAAATACCTAATTGCATAATAAAATGGCCAAAAGACTTTGTGACATTAATCCATAAAATCAAATCTATAAAGTGCATAGTCAAGAACAAAGTCTCCTTTATCAAATTGTCCTATAGCACCAACCTTGATCATCTATTAACATAAGATGTATTTCTACCCAAATAATTCTCCATTAAAATACTCAGCATTAATCTATTAAAATTATTTGGTCTAAAGGCCATAACTTAAATCAATAACACTTCCATCACCTATTCATTGTTCATGGTATATCCAGGGGTTATTATGAAATTTTGGGATGCCACAATTCTCCCCTCCTTAGAGAATTTCGTCCTCGAAATTAGACATTGCCTATGTCTCTTGAAATAAGTGAGAGTACCTTTCCCTCATTTCATTTTTACTTTCCCATGTGGCTTCCTCCACATCACAATGTCGCCATAATATCTTAACCAATGGTATTTTCTTGTTTCTAAGAATTTGCTCCTTTCGATCTAGTACTTGCATAGGCTCCTCAATGTATCTCACTTTCTCATCCACTTTGATGGCTTCATGATCGAGTATGTGTCTTGGATCAGGCTGGTACTTCCTCTAGAGACAAGGATGCAAGCTTTGAACACGTCCTCTAATGCTTGGATCTCTCTTTTTTGCTTGTCCATCCATCTGTAGATGAAAATCATTACTAAATGGGAGCTTCGTCCCTAAGGCGGTTTGAAGACTTCGCCAAAGGTTGGAAGTAAATCTTAAGTCTCGATTCGATGTGATAGTTACAGGAACACCATGTAAGCGTACTATTTGGCTTACACGTATAACGGTAATTTTATCCATCGGATAATCTACGCGAACTACTAGGAAATTGGCAGACTTAGTCGAACGATCTACTATCACCTAGATAGAGTCGTGGCCACTTGATGTCCTTGGTAATCCTTGCACAAAATCCATCGTCACATGATCTCATTTCCATTATGGTATATCTAATGGTCTCAATTCAACACACCATTTAGCCAAATTATTCCTATACCTTTGTCACCATCAATTCAAGCCTAGAACCATCAAAATTGACTCCACCAATAACTCATTTGGTTCAGTCTAACAAAGACATTCACTATGCTTTCACTGCAACATTGATTCAAGCCTAAAATATAATACCATTCATTCGGTTGAAATATCGATAGTCCACCAAGACTTATTCAATTCAAAGATCGACAAGCCACCAAAATGAAACTTGTCTAGTTTCCATAGAGTATATCTCATGTCTCATCCTAAAGGATCATCACTTGGACTAATCACTCATCAAATCCACAACTTGAACTTTCACCTTTTCACCTTGGAAAGACTATAACCACAATTGATCATATCCACTAATTCCACCAAACCTTTTCAAACTGAGATCATCACCTAAAATTAGAAGTTGACCATCATCAATTAAACCTATTATTCCGACATATAAACCACTAATAATTTCATGTCTCATATGACCACTCAAACTCATGACTTCCAAGATCAATCTATACATACCAAATGCCTCCATGTAATGCATCAAGACTTCCAATGAGATCCTCTAATAGGAAGTCACTACTTAGCTCAAATGATCATAACTTAATCCTCAAATTCATAACTCACTCTCCATAATTCACTTCTTAAGCCTTGTTTGCAGCATTACGCTTAGATGCTACGCTTGTTCTTCAGGTCCTTTAGAATATATCAGGATATCATCAAATGAAGACAATCACAATTGATCCAAATAAGGTTTAAATATCCTATTTATTAAATCCATGAATGCAGCTAAGGCATTTGTCAATCCAAATAGCACAACTAGGAACTCGTAGTATCCATAGCGAGTCCTAAATACGATCTTAGGAATGCCTTCCTTCTTGATCCTTAGTTGGTGATATCCCGACCTTAAGTCAATTTCTTTTTTTTTTAAAAGACTGAACTTCCTTGCAGTTGGTCAAATAGGTCATCAATTTTAGGCAAGGGATACTTATTCTTAACAGTCACATGATTCAATTGCCTATAATCAATGCACAAACACATCAACTCGTCCTTCTTTTTCACAAGCAAAAGTTCTACAATCTTAACCATGCTTCTGCTGCGCCACTCTGATAAAATTATCCCAAAACACTGCCTTCCCAGTTTTAGTTCATAGTTTGGTTCGTTCCTGCTCCCTTTTGCCATCTTAGAAGCCTGCCAGGAGCCGCTCCATGTTTAGGTCCTCTGACCTCAGCGTCCACTCCTCGCCCTCATCGGATCGGGTCGTTATAGTTACACCAGCTTTCGCCTGGTTCAAACCCAAACTACACATCCATTGGAGGGTCTCGTTTCGATAGAGACTAACTTACAGAGATATTATCCGATTTGGCCTATCCCATTCTTAGCCTCACGGTTTTATCCTTAGCGCATAGGCAAGCATTATCTTAGGAGATCATTCATCCTAGTCCATTGCTTACGGAGTTAGTTCATTCCTACGATGACGTCAAAGTCATACATAACTATCATTATCAAGTCCATTTCCAGATCTCATTCCCCTAGGGTTATCTCACACATCTCACATGCTAACATAGATAAGAACATGTCTTTCAGTGATGTAGAAATACGAAGAGGCATATCTAAAGATTTGGTTCCTACTTCTCACAATCATCTATATTTCTCAGACACAAATGAAAGCGTGTCACTTATATCAAATAACACATATGCTTTCTTATCCATCTAAAGAAATTGTACCTGAGATAACATTTTCGGAAGCTTCTGCTTCCTCTTGGGTGACCGCATACACCCTTCCTTGTTCTGGTGGCCTCTGTGGATTCCTTGGTAGGTTTGGTCCAGGAGTACGTTGTTGCACTTGGCACTGAGTTGACATTCGGTTGCGACCCATCGCGTGGACAATTTCTCTTAAAGTGTCCTATTTGCCCACATCCATCACATCTTAGTTGGCTATTACAAGGTCTTAACCCATGTTGTCTACCACATCTCTGACAAATATTACTTTGGTAAGGTACTCTCCCTAGAACCGAGCCACTCTTGACTTTTCCAGAATTCCCAAAATTATTCCTCTTCTTAGATTCCCAAGGCTGACCTTGATCAGGATAAGGTCTCTTACCCCTTCGAACATCATTAAAGGTCATCTACCTCTTAGATTATGATCGCTCTCTTACCAGCTCTTGCTCCACTAACTGTGCCCTTTCATAAATCTCATTATAATCTCTCATATTCAAAGGCACCAGTTGTTTCCTAATATTAGTCCTCAATCCTTTCAGGAATCTCTTAGCCTTTTCCTCTCGATCCTCAACTAATCTGGGAGCGTATCTCGATAACTTAGAAAATTTTTCCTCATACTGGTCCACTGTCAGCTCCCTTTGTTCTAACTGAAAAAATTCAGTGATCTTCCTATCCTTGGCACAACCAGAGAAATGCTTCCTATTGAAAGCCCTAACAAACTCATCCCAGTTTATCTCAGTACCTGGTGGAAAGATTGTGTCTCTTGAAGCTCTCCACCAAAACTTTACACTTCCCTCCAGCTGGTACTCTGCCAAAGTTATTTTCTTAGCATCATTGCAGTCCAACAACCGGAAAATCTGCTCCATCCCATCAATCCAATGCTCCGCCTCCTCAGGACTTCCCATTCCATTGAATTTAGGTGGTTCCAACTTCAAAAATTGCTCCACCAGTTCTTGAGTACGGCGTTTTGCTCCGGGTTGTTGCTGCGCTTGTCTTTCCATCAGATTTCCAATATTGGCCAATGCCTACAGGATATCTTCCATTCGGGGTTCAGCCCTTGCTGTAGAGGCTTCAGCCCTTGATGGATGAGCATTTCCAGCTTGCACCATGACTTTCCTACAGTTTCCAAGCATTTGCCTCACGAATAATCTGAGACTCATTGTCTCCATTTAAAAGTAACTGCTACTATATAAGTAGCATAAAACATGTTACTGGCACCTAAAGACAACTCATAATAAACTACTAGGGATCTACGAGTGAATACCCATCACCCGTTATTCAGAGTTAGTCAACCATTCAGGTTAGTATCCTATGGTGTGCATCATTCCATCCTAATTTCCATCTGAGGCACCTTATCACTCCCAATAAACCATAGCTCTGATACCATTTCGTTGTGGCACCCCTCGACGGCCCCTGAGCCGTTAGAGTCGCCACAGTTCGCTTACCTTTCACTTTCCCTAATAACATGTCACTCTGATACCATTTCAATTGCAGTAGGTCCATACAACATGGGGGTTTACATATTTTAGATCGGTCCCTTGCGCAATTCATATAACGGAAGCATAACCAACAACTCCCTTCCCTATATTCAGAAAACAGTGCACACCAACTAAACATCTACTATAAGTTAAAGCCGAACACTTTTATTTACATAAAGTAGATGGACATCTTTAGTCGGTACATCGAAATGCCATGGTTTTCTATACTTGGCTATACTTCAAAAGATGACCGACATCTCCTCCAACAATCGTATACTTAAAGTCCATCGATCAGTGTCGGCGTCCAAAAGTTCCTTACTTTGCTATCCTCCTCCTCGCGGTCATATCCAACCACTTGATCCATCTACTGGTGGCAGTGGCAGCAGAGGAATCTTATCTAGTCTAAAATGTTAATCCCCAAAAGGGTTGAGTATTGTCATGCCCCGATCCTCGGGCACGCGCCCATCCCTTCCCTTGCTCGATTTTAAAGTGCCATATCCCAGGACTATGTATCGCCGCCCTTTCAATTTATTATGCGCATGCAGAAGCAGTTAAAAATCCCCAGACAATAAAACAATGGGATAGAAAAACATGCCATATTTTTCATATTGAAATTCACAACCACACATTAGGCTAGGTTACAGCATAAAAGTCTCACACCTATCTACACTAAGACAGGGTTCACAAAAGGAATGGGATCTCACGTACAGGTCTGCGTGCCTATCAAGACTGAGGTCCTTTCGAACTGCAATGAAGTGAGCCGACTTTGTCAGTCTGTCGATTACTACCCAAATTGAATCACTTCCTCTCTGACTTCTTGGTAGTCCAGTCACGAAGTCCATCGTGATATGCTCCCATTTCCATTATGGGATCGAAAGTGGTTGTAGAAGTCCTCCCGGCTTACAATGCTAGGCTTTTACTTGTTGACATGTTAGACACTTGGCGACATGCTTGGCTACGTCCGCCTTCATACCTGACCACCAATAGTGTTGACGTGAATTCTGATACATTTTAGTGCTTCCAGGGTGAACGCTGTAACTACTACGATGTGCTTCAGATAAAATATCTTCTCTAAGCTCTACATCATTAGGTACAACCAAACGTCCTTGGATCCTTAAAATTCCATCCTCAGAAATCTGAAAATCAGCCTTTCTTTTCTCTGTGTCCTCCTGAAGAATCTTCTGTATATCTGGATCTGTCGGTTGAAGTTGTTTGATTCTGACCTGGATATCCGGTTCAATTCTGAGGGTGGCCATAAAACTAGAAAGGTGGCCTACCTCAAATTTGAATTCTGAATCCCGAGCTTTCTCGATTAAGTTCCATTCTTTAATCAAGATCTGCGCTACTGAAGACTTCCGACTCAAAGCATCGGCGACCTTATTCGCCTTTCCCGGGTGATATAGGATATCACAGTCGTAGTCTTTCAATAATTCCATCCATCAGCGCTGTCTCATGTTCAACTCCTTCTGAGAAAACAAGTACTTGAGACTCTGATGGTCCGTGAAGATCTGAAATTTCTCACCACACAAATAATGTCTCCAAATCTTTAAGGCAAAGATAATAGCTGCGAGCTCTAAATCATGCGTCGGGTAATTCTGCTCATGAATTCTCAACTGACGAGAAGCGTATGCAACAACCCTACCATGTTGCATCAACACGCAACCCAATCCTCTGAATGACGCATCACTGTAGATCTCGAATCCTCCAGGACCAGATGAAATCGTCAGCACAGGTGTGGTAGTCAGCTTTTCCTTTAGTTCTTGAAAACTACGCTCGCACTTGTCTGTCCATACAAATTTTTCTTCTTTCTTCGTGAGCTTAGTTAGAGGCGATGCTAATGCTGAAAAGCCTTCCACAAACCGTTTGTAATAACCTGCCAATCCTAGAAAACTTCTGATTTCTGTCACTGTAGTTGGTCTCTGCCAATTGATCACGGCTTCTATCTTGCTTGGGTCGACGGAGATTCCTTCTCCGGAAATCACATGACCTAAGAACGCAACACGAGTCAACCAAAAATCGCATTTGCTAAACTTAGCATACAACTGATGCATCCTTAAAGTCTGGAGCACTAATCTCATGTGATTCTCATGCTCTTCATCACTTCTTGAATAGACTAAGATATCATCAATGAATACGATCACAAACTGGTATAAATATTCCTTGAATATTCGGTTCATCATATCCATGAAAGCAGCTGGAGCATTCGTCAACCCAAATGGCATCACTTTGAGCTATAGTGACCATACCGAGTATGAAATGCTGACTTTGGAATATCATCTTTCTTAATTCTCAACTGATGATATCCTGTCCTTAAGTCAATTTTCGAAAATATTAACGCTCCTTGCAACTGATCGAACAGATCATCGATCCTTGGGAGGGGATACTTGTTCTTAATGGTTACTTGGTTGAGCTGTCGGTAGTCGATGCACAGGCACAATGATCCATCTTTCTTCTTAACAAATAGAACTAGCGCTCCCCAAGGTGATGCACTAGGACGAATAAATTTTTTGTCCAATAATTCTTGCATCTAAACCTTTAGTTCTTTCAATTCTGATAATGCCATCCTGTACGACGCCTTCGAGATCGGCTCTGTTCCTGGTGCTAACTCAATCACAAACTCAATCTCCCTTTCTGGCGGTAATCCTAGCAATTCTTTTGGAAAGACATCTTGAAATTCTTGCACAACTGAAATGTCTTCCATTTTCAGTTCCTCAACTGTTGTATCCATGACAGTTGCCAGGTACCTTTGACAACCCTCATCTAACAAACAAGATGTCTCTTGCGACGAGATTAGGACAATTGAGTGTCCTCCTCGACTCCTACAAATTCGAAGCTCTCACCCCCTAACGGGTCAAACTGAATCGCTTTACGATAATAGTCCATTTTAGCTCGTTGATTAGTGAGCCAATCCATGCAAATTATTAAATCGAAGTCATACATGGCTAGGACTAAAAGATCTATTTTCCCCACTCGCTCACCAATCACTAACTTGCACCCCGGACAACCCAAAGCAGGAATAACTTTATCTTTCAAGGGTGTAGATATGCAAATTGTCGATTCCAATAAAATAGGACTGACTCCTATCAACTTAACATACTGCTCAGCAATAAATGCGTGGGTTGCTCCCGGATCAAATAAAGCATAAGCAGGTTCGTCGTTGAGTGAAACCATACCTGTTATCACGTCAGGCACAGCTTCTGCCTGACCTTGGGTAATTGCGTACACAGTGCCCTGAACTGGAGGTCTCTGCTGTCCTCCTTGTGGCACGTTCTGAGGGGCATACCCTCTTATCTGTCCTCTCGGTGGTGGCGGCGGTAGCTGAGGTTGCTCTCTTGGTTTCCTTGGACAATATCTGGCTATGTGGCCCGGTTGGCCACATTCAAAACACACCCCTGTCCTAGCTAGGCACGGTGTTGACCCGTGTCTTTTCCCACAAAAGCGGCATGGTTCAAATCTATTAGGCCATGACCTATTGAATCCACCCTTCTTGCTAGGTGGGCCTTGAAATCTGTTCCCTCACATCGGCCTTTTCCCTTGTTTGATCGCTCCTCAGTTAACACCAAACCTTGACCCTGATAAGGCAGCTTGTTCATTCAATCCTCGCTCTATCATCTGAGCTCGACGATAGACTTCTCTATAGGTCGTCAAATCCAATGGCAGTAAGGGTTGCTTCAACTCAGTGCGAAGACCACTTCTGAATTTTCGGGCTTTCTCTTCAGGGTCTTCTATCGATTTAGGAGCATATTGGGATAGCTCTGCAAACTTGACCCCATATTGGTCAACTGTCATACTCCCCTGGCAGAGACGATGGAACTCCTCTATCTTTGGTTCTCGAGCAGTACTCGAAAAATACTGGTCATTAAAGGCTCTGAGGAAAGTGTCCCATGTCTGGACTACACCCTCTGGAAACACTGTATCCTTGGCGGCTCTCCACCAGATATTTGCATTGCCCTGAAGCTGGTACACAACAAGTGCCACCTTCTCCTCATTAGTGCACCTTAGAAGTGTGAATGCTTTATCTAGATCTGTATCCATAGAGATGCAGCCTCGGGGTTTCCGGTACCGATAAACTTTGGTGGTTTTAGCTTCAGAAACTGTTCCACTAATTGGTGGATTGGCCTCCCAGCGGCTACAACTCCTGGTAGCACTCCAGCAAGGGCGACGACAGGTACAGCGGCAAGTGCTGAACCAGTGGCGGCTTGGTTATGCGTTTGTTGATCCATACGATTTCCCATGACTTCCAAAATTCGCATGATCTCGTCTATCCTGGGATCACCAGGGGCTGCTACTCTGGCATCCACAACAGGAGGTGGTGCTACCCTAGCATTTTCAACAGGTGGAACCATTCCACTCGCGCTAGCCTGTGCTGGCGCTCGACCATGGCCTCCTCGGGTACCGACTCTAGTCGGTGCTCTACCTCGAGTCACGGTCCTACTGGTCCTCTTGGCAGGAGTCCTCGGCTCCTGATCGCTCATAGTGTCGCTTTAAACAACAGACACCTGCTTTCAATTCAACACCGAATTAGAAACAGAGCGATTCAAACATCAAACAATTTTAGCACTCAGCTAACACAGACATGCACCAACATGAATTTAAAGGCCTTTCCTAATAATTATCCCAAGGTCAACTCTCCTTCTCACTCTAATCTTGAACTTCGCTCTCATACCACAAAAGGGGGATGTCACGCCCCGATCCTCGGGCACGCACCCATCCCTTCTCATGGTCGATTTTAAAGTGCGATATCTCAGGACTATGTATCGTCGACCCTTTCAATTTATTATGCGCATGCGGAAGCAGTTAAGAATCCCCAGACAATAAAACAATGGGATAGAAAAGCAGGCCGCATTTTTCATATTGAAATTCACAACCACACTTTTATTTACAGCATAAAAGTCTCACACCTATCTACACTAAGACAGGGTTCACAAAAGGAATGGGATCTCAATCCACGTCTGGGTTGTATACAAGATCCCTCTCTGGATCATCTTCTACTTCAAAAATCTTTCTTCTCCTCGGGTTCTTTCTCTTCAGCTCCTCCTTAGGGTCCTGAAATAGTTATTCAATAACCAATGAGACCACGTCTCAGCGAGTTCTACCCCCTAAGACTCGATTAGTAAGCCAATACACTATGGGCTGCCTAAACACGCACAGGTCAGAGGGCTTACCTTGGCCTCAGATTCCACCTGCAAATCAGTATAATTCATAATAGGCACCCAACTACTCATAACAAATCGAACTAGTCGATTACATATCATAGAGCACACGTGCATTCTTTAAGGCACTAGTTCACCAAAGTGATGCATCAAATCACCGAGCCCATGTGTCTCTTCCAAGATGCCTCACTTAATTCCCTGGGCCCACGTGCATTCTCTAAGGCACTCGTTCACCAAAGTGATGCATCAATTCACCGAGCCCACGTGCCCTTTTTACGATGCCTGGGCCACGTGCATTCTCTAAGGCACTCGTTCACCAAAGTGATGCATCAAGTCACCGAGCCCACGTGCCCTTTTAGATGCCACACTGATTCACCACTCCACTGTCGATACTGACAATCGATACTCAAACATTTCCCATCACATGATTGAAATCAACCAATTAGGAACACGTCCTAAAATTCACAATTTAAATCAATTCCATATAAATTGAAGCTCAATTAAATAAACGGACTGCACCACGATAATCAGCACGAAATTCCGGTCACCGACCATCCCGGTTGAATTTTCGGAAAAATAAATAATTAAATAAGTAATTTCGAAAATTAAATAAATAATTATAAAAAATCCAATTTAGGCCCGTAATGCCTGATTGGAAGCCGAGACGAGCCCGGAAAATTACCGAGACTCGTTCAATAAATAACATGGCACGTCTACTAGCTAATGGATATTTCTAACCACCTAACATGCATCATTAAGTCTCTAATTTAATTTATCTAAATTAATCTAACCACCTAATTGCATTTAATTAAATCGAACCAACCCTAAGTATAATTAACAAACTAAGAAAGCATTAGTGAGTAAAACTCACTTGGCAAAAGCGGAGACCGAATCACTGCAACGGCGACACGACGGCGGCCGAAATTGGACTTTCGGCGACACCGGCGGGCTTGGGCCGGGCCTTAGACTCGAGCCCAACAAATCTCAGCCCAATTGAGATTTGTTCTTGCTTCAAACTGGGCTTTCTTCACGGGCCGAACTTCAAGTGATTTGCTGGAAATTGGGCTTGAACTTGGGCCAAATTGATGCTATGAAAATGGGCTGAGCTGGATTGGCTTCTTGGGCTGGCTTGACCTCTTTGTTGGGCCGAAAATTGCCTGAAGGTGGGCTGAGCTAGCTGCTGCTTTACGTGGGCTGGACGTACAAAATGCTAGCCCGAATTCCAGCGGCTCGTGGACTGAATCCGTGTGGTGTGAAGAACACAAGAGTGGAAGCGGAGAGGTCTTCGAGCAGCTGCTGGAGGAGATGACCACGAGCTGAAGACATGGACGAAGATGCAGCTTCGTCCAAGTTGTGAGTGACGCACGGCAGCCTCGTTCTTCGTGGCCGAGAGTCAACCAAGAGCTCCAACTTTTGACCAAGGGAGATGCGTGGCAGCTGCAGCAAGGGGTGGAGACTTCAGTCGGTGGTCTTCAATTGCTCGATTGTTTACCAAGCAAGATGCGACTGCTTTGTCCGAAAGAGGTTGAAAGCCAAACACAAAATAACGAGAGGATGAGGGAAGGCTTCACGTGAAGAAGAAGCCAATGAGGGACCCAATACTTGCAATCCTTAGCCATTGCATTGAATGCTTGGTCCCCCAATTAACCCTCAAACTTATCCAATTTGTCCCATAATACTTTCTTGTATTATTTTCATAATTAACTCATTTTAAATGCCCAAAAATTTCTGCCCTTTTCTTAATTCCGAAATTCACCCAAATTATTTCAATTCTCTTACTCAATTTCCCAAATTGAGGTCCGATTTCGTCGAAGGAAAATCCCATACCAATCTCTGCCAGTCCCCAACACCGAAAGGCTCGGCTTGGAAGTCGAAATTTCCTTTAATTTGGCCTATATGAATTCCATTGATTTTTCGCGGCATCCGAAACGGTTTTCCGTAAAATCTCGAAATCTCTGAAAAATCTTCTGAGACTGAGTCGACACTCCTAGAATTTATTGTGACATGGCCGAAACTTCAATTTCTAAAATCGGACTTGAATTAGCGGTTAATTTCAATTCGACGCGTTTGTAGAGTAACCTAGCCTATCGAGTAACTTTCAGATATTTTTAAGTGCAATTGACTCGTGGTCGATTTTCTTCGAACCACTACGAACCCACTCGACTCATTAGCGACTCTCGGTTGTCGTGAAAATCCCGAGGATTCAAATACGAACACAGGGTACCAAAACAATAAGAAAATCAGTTTAGTGCCGGTCGACATGAATTTTCTAATTTAGTGGTGTCACCCACGATTCGCCACACATCTCAGTCGATCCAATCTATCTCTGATTTTAAATCGATTTTTAACTGTGCCGTAATGACCTCTAAAGATGGACACGGTCGAGAAGCCGATTCCTGGTCGAATTCTCAAGTCTATTGCCTTAAAATTCCTAATAATTTCCCCAGATAGTCTAGTTATCTCAAGAATGATCAGTTATGAGAATAGCCCTATAGACACGTCAATGAAATGCCCGATTCAATCAGAAGAAAACATAATTGAAAATTTGGGATGTCACAAGTATAACCACTCAGTAGTAAAATCCACCAAACGACTCAATGCGTCAAATAGAACAATCAAGGTATCACGAACAAAGCACATATCATTCATGCATTCAAGCATACCTTACCTTGCAACCCTGCAAATATAACCATGCCATATGTGCATATACCACCACGCACTTATCATCAAGCATTCATGCATATATCACAATGCCATATGTGCATATACCACCATGCACTTATCATCAAGCATTCATGCATATGTCTCCATGCCATATGTGCATATACCACGATGATTCATATCATCCATGCTATCAAGCATACATCACCATGAGATCCATTCATACCTTTATAATCGCATTTCAATATCAAATAGCATCAATTTACTTTCATAAGCAGATCATGCATCATGCCATATGCATACACCCATGCACATGATTCACTTTCAATTCTTATCTTTTACAAGGATCTCATCAATTTTTCTTCCCAGGGACCAATGTTTGCATCCCACAATTTATCGCTCGCACCCAACCTAGCATTGCGAGGAACCTCCGGCACACACCTCTAGGCATCCGGCATCCCCACATTCCGGGCTTCTCGTATCCCAACTGGCATCACGAGGTATCCCCTCCGCACACACCTCCGAGGCTTCCGAGATTACGTACCGACATACCACCAGGCATTCCCCCTGTAATTATGTACCGTATACCATCGGGTATCTCGAAACTCCCCAAGACATCCGGGCATGTATCGTAATACAACCGGCCATCCGGCACCCCCACATCCCGGGCATCCCGACACTCTCGGACATCGTCGGCTCACTCCTCTGACGGTATCCTCATTTTCACACTTTATTTTCACATTTGTGGCTCATTATCAACATGGCATATGATGTGATGGCAACAAGGTCAATTTCAGCTTTTGATTTTTATATGTAATTCCAAATATCACCACATGTGCAGCAAGATTCAATCACTTAAAAACAATATAAATTCATGGGGCAAACTCATGGATTATTGCTATTATTTTAGAAACATAATGCGTTCTTTTAATTTACCCTTCTTAAAATTTAGTGATTGGCCCTAATAATTTCTAGGAATTTAATACATCATAGACAAGCTGTAGAGGCATTTATCTCATGAAGAACACAACACCACCAGAATTTCATACAAAGCAGAATAGTCCATGCATTACAGCTTTTGAAATTCGCACAATCCAGCTTGCACAGTTTTAGAAAACATTTTAGTTAAATACCCAAATAACCTTAAAAAATCATGAAGTTCGAACATGTGATAGTCAAGACATAGAGACAGATATTTCATGATGAACACTACACCAAAAGGTCTTTACATAATTCAATACTAACCACGCATCACATCATTACTTATTATGTCCGTTGATCTTGCACAGTTTTTGAAACATTTTTGGTTAAATACTCAAATGATCTGTAAAAATTATGAACTTTAACTATGTTGCAGACAAGACATAAATAAAGAGGTTTCATGCAGAACATTTTTCCAAAAGAAATTTGTACAGAATGGTATAGACTACACATTGCAACATCACCAAGTTCGAGTAGTCAGATTGCACTGTTTTCAAAACATCTTCGATTAAATAGGCAAATGGCCTTCAACAATTACGAAATTTAATTATTTTGTAGACAAGACATAGATAAAGATATCTCATGCAGAACACTTTTCCAAAAAGAGATTTGTACAGAATGGTATACACCACGCATTGCAACCTCACCAAGTCCGAGTAGTCAGATTGCACCGTTTTCAAAACATCTTCGATTAAATAAACAAATGGCCTTAAAAAATTACGAAATTTAACTATGTTGTAGACAAGACATACATAAAGATATATCATGCAGACATCGAAGTCAGATTCACCCTAGATAATTAATTTCAAACGGTGGAAACTTCTGTTCCTAATACCCAAATTTCCGGATCTGACCATCTCCGAAAGACCACGATTTCACCTACCTATTGTTGTTTGTTTTCTCTAAATTTTTTATATGTTCTACCTCAAGAAGTACGCTACAACTTTCATTCAGAGATCAAGGTGAGATTTTCACATGAAGGTTACTTTACAGACCACGAAACCACGGAAGGTTAGCACAACGAATTCCAGATCTAGTCTATCCAAAGAAAAATCATTTTACTAACCATTTGTTGTTCGTTTTGCCTCAAATTTTAGTATGTTGTTTTTCAAGGTGTTCTCTACGACTTTCATGAAGAAATCGAAACAAGATTCTGACTAAAAAGTCACATGCAACACATAAACTAAAAGATGGTCAAACTGGTCTTTCCAGAAACAGCATGCATGACCAACCAATCCCTCTCCATAGCTCCGAAATTTCATCCCATCTACCACAACCAAGACTTACCATCTACTACGCATACACACAGTAATGCAAAGAGTAGGTTTTAGGACTTCACTTGCCTCAAATTCGAAGGAAACACAGAAAGACAAGGCGGGACGAGGCGGCGAACGACGGCGAACGTGCAGACTCCTTCTTCCTCTTCTCCTCTCGCTCACTCGCTCGCTCTCCCTCTTCCGGACGGTAACTCTCTCTCTCTCCTCTCTCTCTTCTGGTCGAAATCCCCCTCCCCCTTTTCCTTTTAGTTGAATTAAAACCCTTGCATGCTTTACTTCTTGCATGGAGGGACACTTGGTTACAAAGGGGCAACACTTGGCAAGCTTTTCTTGCCACTTGGCATTTTTGCCATGCACATGGTGGGCCTTCATTTGGCTGGGCTTGGGCCAGCCTTGGTCGACAACTTCATGGGCTCCTTGGGCCGGGCCTCTTGGCCCACTGTAGGCCAACACTCTTGGGCCTAAAGTCCAAACTTAAATGGCCCAAGTTTATTTTTTAATAATACATCTTAATCCTCATTTAAATAAATACCTAATTGCATAATAAAATGGCCAAAAGACTTTGTGACATTAATCCATAAAATCAAATCTATAAAGTGCATAGTCAAGAACAAAGTCTCCTTTATCAAATTGTCCTATAGCACCAACCTTGATCATCTATTAACATAAGATGTATTTCTACCCAAATAATTCTCCATTAAAATACTCGGCATTAATCTATTAAAATTCTTTGGTCTAAAAGCCATAACATAAATCAATAACACTTCCATCACCTATTCATGGTTCATGGTATATCCAGGGGTTATTATGAACATTAAGCGAAATTCGTCATGTACAGAGAGCATTAAATCACACAACTCAGCCTCAGATTTATTCCATAAACTAGACTTCACAATAACAAAAGAAAAGCTTTTCGACCTCTTCAACTTAACAAATAAACCCAAATATTGTACGTACAAAGGTATATTACGAATTCGTTGAAGAAGTATTGCCCAAATCACCTCCAAAAATTTTATAAAAATTTTAATAACTCACTCCGGTTTTCAGGTTTCACATGTTAGCAGAAAAACATCGTACATCAAAATAAGTTTGTGCCCACTATATTAATCCAGAAAAATCTGCCAAAAATATATGTTATAATTTAAATAATTCCTCACAATTCCCATGAGAGGTCAAAACCAAATTCATGCTAGAAATTTCCGTAGAAAATCGACAAAGCTACTGACTACACATGAGTTGTTCTGGACCACATGGATTCAATAGATTTCCACACCTATCCCTCGGCTAATTTACTTCCAAAAGTTCATTAAAATCTATAATTATGATTGTAGTTCAAAGGAATTCAGAAATACATATAGAAACCAAAGCATTTCCTCAATTCCCATTTACTTCAATCATCCAAAATTCAGCATCCAACATTCAAAACCCAAATATTTCGAGTATATTGCACAACATCAGACAATAACAGCATTGCATTATATAAGTTAGTAGACTTTCACTTGCCTCAAGTCCTACAGCTCTACGGCAAGCAAAAACAGAAACTCACGGGTATCGGCTCAACAGCGGCAAATGCGAGCGGTGTCGACGGTGGCAGCACGCACAGGCGAAAGGCAATCTTTTCCCTTCTCCCTCGCTACCCTCTCTCGAATTTCTCTCGCTCAAACTCTCTCTTTTGCTCGCTCGCCCGCTGCTCACTCTCTCTCTCTCTTTCGGTGTTGCTCGTCCGTTTGCCACTTTGGTCACCAGTTTTGTTAAAAACCAGTCAACAAAAGAGGGTGCTTTGGTGGCAGAAGGAGGCGAGGACAGGTGGAGGGAACGTGGCTGCTCTTGGTGGCCTTTTTTTGCCACTTGAAGACACGATTGATGCAGCTGTCCCGAGCTCCTTCTTTGCTGGCCACCGAGAATGGAGTCACGTGGCTGCATGGGTCAAATATTTTCCTTCGGTTGACCGGTTGAATGGTGAGAGAGAAGGCGTGAATATGGGCTGTGAACGTGGGCCTTTGGTTGCTGCATGGAGGGGAATTTTACGTAGCTGAAATGGGGTCAACCTTTTTCCTTTCGTTTGATCATCATGCACATACACATGGCTGCAAGAATTTTTTAATACCTTCATTCTTGCATGGAGAAAATGTTGCGGACGTACGCATGGCCGTTCGACTAGGAAGGTACAAATTTTAGTGGATGTTGGTCTTAGTGGTAGCGTTACAAGAAGAAACTTTCAATGAAGCGATAGGTTATGCGATGATCGAATTATCTTGACACGATCAAGGCATGATTATGAAGGTATATCCTAAGATCATCGCGTAACATGATGTCTGGGTCCAATGATGACAATAATGAAATAGCATCTGTAAATTGTACCAATGATACGGTTCGACAACACTTTCGTGGATCCGCGCGCTCTGTTACATATTTGAGGTTTGACGAAAACTTGGATGCCACAGCCAAAAATCTATTTTGGGATTGCTGAAAATTGTGGGAGATTCAAAAGTGAAAACCTTGTATTTTGGCTAAGGCCGGCCGTGTACCCACACACGTGTATTTTATCTAGTATGATAAATTGAAGAATTGATTTGAATGGTTGGGTGTGGTGTACTATATTGACCTACAGGCGATATGTCGGCTTAGATTACGAGCAGTACGTCGGTATACTATATCATCCTACGGGCTCTGATATGTCAGCTTAGATTGCAAGCAGTAGACCCTATCAAATTAGAGAGAGCACTAATAGTATACTATATCTCATACGGGCTCTAATATGTCAGCTTAGATCGCGAGCATTATACTTTATCAACTTAGAGGGAGCATTATTAGTGTACTATATCATCCTATGGGCTCTGATATGTTAGCTTAAATTGAGAGCGGTACACTATTTATCAGCTTAGCGCGAGCTATACTATCTATTTATCAGCTTAGAGTGAGCAGTCCTATTATGGGTGGACTTATAGATAGTATTGAATGTACCGACCGGAGGGAGGTCGTGATGAGATGTAATCGATTAGGTTGATTGATCAATGATTTGATCTGTTGTGGTGAAGTGATTGGTTGTTGTGATATGAGACATCTGTGAATGATACTGTTTTGCAGGGTGGAACTGAGGTTAAGGTAAGTCCTCTGACTTGTGTTGTGCTTAGGCAGCCCTTATGGCATATTGGTTTCCTAATCGGGTCTTAGGGGTAGAACTTGCTGAGACGTAGTGTCACCCCATTGTGGGACAACATTTCAGGCCCTTAGATGGTAGCACCTCCACCTCCTCGTCCTCCTATGCATTATGGTATACCCGAGGATATCACCAAGATGGAAATTCACTTTTCGATACACCCCCACCTTGAAGGCTTGGAGTACATATTGGTGAAGTCCACGATCGGAGTTGATGTGGGTGGACCCAATAATGTACCTTATGAGTACCAGTCGTGGTATTGGGAATATCACAATGGGCGAAGGGAGGGTCCCATGTTGGAAGGTGATGTACCTCTATACGTGTTAGAGGAAGCATTCAAGAAAAGGGACGGGAGATCCCAAGGATGGAGCAGTGACTGACGCCAAGGATCCCAAGTTGGAAGGCGATCCTGACTCTCCTGTAGACTCGGATGTGAGTTCTAGCTGGAGTGTCGAAGAAGGATTAGTTGAGTCAGAGTATGAGGAACTTGAGGAGGAGCCTGAAGAGGAAGAATCAGAAGAAGATCCTGAAGAGGATCCAGAGGATGATCTAGAGGAGGATCCAGAGTATGACCCGGATGAGGATTGAGACCCTCGCCTTGTTTTGCAAACCTCGAGTTGTGATATGATGTGTGATAGATCTAACTTGCTAATATTATTGTAATATATACTATAAGGTTTGCTTGTGTAAAAGTGTGGTTGTGGTTTTTCAGTTGTGAAAAATATGACTCTACTTTTCTATCCCATTGTTTTATTGTCTAGGGATTTTCTATATGCTTCCACATGCGTATTAAGATGAATGGGTCGGCGATGCGTCCTGGGACGTCGCTATTATATTGACTAGGTAAGGGATGGGTGCGTGCCCGAGGATTGAGGCGTGACACTTTCCCTCTCTTCTCTTAGCAAAGTAGGAAAAAGTTCATTTATGGGTCGGGACCCTAGGGCTTTTTTTTCTTTTCTCAAGAGGTGATTTCGAGAATCAACCAATCAATAAATCCATAGCTGGGGCGGACACGATTGTTATCTAAAGGCAAAGACTCTGAAGTGGCAAACACTCGGCCCAGCGAGCGAACATTCTAGGCTCTAGCTCTGCACACCTTCTAACACCTTTCGAAGCACTTTCTAGTGTGTGCTAACATTTGAGAATGTGTCATTTGGCCTCACGAGTCTACAAGCCTTTCTCATTTCAGTGCTTGCCTTTTGAATCTTCAGTTGGGGCTTTTAGTCTTTTGATCAAATTATGGGTTGCAACATAGGATTTGGTCAAAGTACCTAAAAGCTAGAAGATAGTAAGATGCAAATGGGTTTAAAAACAAAAGGAGGGCATTCCCATTTTTAGGTAGTGAGGTATAAGGCAAGACTTGTTGTGAAGTAATATAATGAATCGAATGACATTTATCATAGTTAGGCATTCTCATCTAGTAAGACATACTTCTTTTCAAGTATTACTTGTCTTAGTTGCTACACAAGATCTCAAGCTAGTGCAGCTAAACATGATAGTAGTGTTTCTTCATGGTGCATGGGAGGAATGGATTCATAAGGCAACCGGAGGGATATGCTATTTGAATTTGGAAGATCATGTTTGCTTATTAAAGAAATTTTTGCATGGGTTGAGGCAGTCTCCTAGGTAATTTTATAAACATTTTGAAGCTTTTGTGACTAGTTGGACTATTCAAAAATTCAATTGGATAGTTATGCTAACTCTAAGAAATTGGAAGATGTGTATTTGATTGATTTGTTATCATATATTGATAACATGTTGATCACAGCTAACAATATGTATGATATTCTTATGGTGAAGTGCCAGTTGAGTATTGAGTTTGAGATGAAATACTTTAGGTAATGCAAAAAAAATACTAGTTATGAAGATATTACATGATAAGGCTGTATCAGTTTCGAGTCTATATCAAAATATATATTGAGAAAATTATGGCATGCAGTCAACAAAATCTATGAGTATACCTTTAGCCAAGAACTTAAACTCACTAGACTAAGGAGGAGGAACATATGTTTCGTGCTTTTTATTCTAGTGTAGTGGGCTAGTATTATGTATGCATGAGTTTTGACATTTCATAAGTTGTGAGCATTGTTAGTTGTTACATAAAGCATCCTAGTAAGAAACAATCGGAAGCTATGAAATAAATCCTCATATACTTAAAGGGGACAATAAATATTGGTACAATGTATCGAAGGATGGCAATGGTAAAGAGACCACAAGTTATGTAAATTCAAATCATGCTAGTGACTTAAATGAGTGTAGGTCCTGCTTAGACTAGTAAGTTGTACAGTAAGTTGGAAGGCATTCTTGCAGGACCACACTGCCTTGTCTTTGATTGAGGCAAAGTACATGACATCGAATTTTATAGTGAATGAGACTACATGACTAAGGGGTATGCTCTCAAACTTAGGGTTGGAGCAGCAAAACATTGCAATACACTGTGACAACCAAAGTACAAAATATTTGGCCTATAATCCAATTTATCGCGAGGAACATATTGAAATCAAGTACCATTTAATTCGAGATGTTGTGGCAAAGGGCAAGGTTGTTATGACGAAGATCGCAACAACGAAGAACCGTTTTGACATGATGGCAAAGCTTGATCTCAAATAGCTTTTATAGTGAATAAGCGCTCATTAGAGCATTGGTAAAGCTACTATGGTGGATTATGGCCACAAACATCAAGCCAAGGTAGAGAGTTATTAAATTATGTTTCATGTTTGAACCTATAAACTGAAGCCGACCCCATTAGAGGATGTAGATCGACTCAAATTGGATGAGGTGTAAAAAGAAAGTCCTAGTTGGCCTTTGATTTGGTGTTTCCTTCTTTAGATGATATCTTGGGTTATAACTTTTTTGGATATATGAATCCAAGATTTAGTCAATTGACAGTGATTTATGTTGCGAAAACATCCTTATGGTATTTTGAAGATTCCTAAACTATCCTTGATCTACTATCCTTATGATAAGTGTAGATATTCGTCTTAATGATGCAGCGATGATTTCAAAAAATACTGTGGTAATAGTGTTGGTCTTTGTGAGTTCAGGGAAGATTGAGTGCACGGATGAGGATCATGATAGGAAACAAGTCAAATATGACGATGTGTTCATGAGGACTTTGAGATACAATGGTTGATGTGTCATCAATGTAAACTCTTTGGAAGATGAAATACTGAGGAGGATCATTGAATAATTGATTGCAAGTCATTTCACACAGTTTGACCAAGGGCAACATCGGCAAACTAGTGATAAGTGCTCGTGGTATGATAAGGTGATATAAAGCAAATGTATTGTGTTGTCAGGTCTTAAAAGGCGTTGCTCAACAATTGCATTTTTTTATAATTGTTATATGAGCAGAATATAGCCGTTAATAGTTGGAGAACTCCCAATCGGAGAACAGGAAATGAGTCAGAGCACCATTGATTATTTTGATCAAATAGTTAGAGGTCCAATTAATGTAACAACGCCTACAGACTCCATTTTTGGAAACCTTGGTATCATTTAGAGGAAAGGATTGTACGCAATCCAAACCTCAATGACAACTTTAACCAAGTCCCAATAGCTCTTACGTCTTCAAAAGCATCTCTAAGGGATGGATTGAAGATGTCTAATAAATAGGATCAAAGTATCTAAAAAGGGTTGGATGTAAAATTGAGAAAACTTGTTCTATTACATCATCTTTTTGTTTTGGTCAAACTGTGCTACTATCCATCTATAATATACTCTGCTTGCTACTTTGTACTCAATGATAAGAGGACGTGTACAAGAATGATGGCATTATTTTCGTTCTAATAATGTGATACATTTGATAATAGAGCAATTTCTGTTGGTTGTAATTTCTCTTAAAGAGTACTAGTGAATTGCAGCCAATGTTGAGGTTGTTACCCGGAAAAGCGAATGTGGGCTTTGGGATAAAGTCAAATCACTATTTATTGTTGTGTGCTATTTTCTATGTGTACATTATTGCCTATAATTGGTTAACAGCAACACTAGCTTGGTTGATACTTCCAATCTGTTTTTGCTACTATCAAAGTACATCATTTTATCTTCCGCAAGATAAATTGTTTCAAGTTTTCAATTAATATAGTCAGCCCTCTGTAAATTGTTTTGTGAGCCCTAATGGTTTCTTCATATTTATCCAAGGTTTGACCAAGGCCAATGGTTGAACTCCTTTGAATGCTGTCAAGGTGTAACTTTCGTTTATTTTGTCTCCCTTCATCCGCAAAAAAAAAAAAAAAAAAAAAAAAAAAAAAAAACGGGAAACTCTTCTTTAGCCATGCATAGCGATTGTAACTATGTAATTCTTTGATTGATTATTAGATTATTTGCTATTAGATATCTCGGTGGAGTGGGTATTAATACTAGACTAAACCAAGTAAAATCTCTTATGATCTTTATTGTTCCTTACTTATTCCATTGATGATTTCACATTTATTTAGTTTCAAGGTGATAGCTTCTGCATTATTTTACAATGTATTTTAATGCGAAAATTTCAATTTTCGTAGGATTCAAGGACCTTAAAAAAAAAAAAACCCCAAATCTCTAAGTATCTTTCCCTTTCCATGTATCATTCTCTTATGACTTATTGACCTTCATAAAAAAAAATCAAATATTGAAACATCTTTCTTTCCCACACGAATTTATAAAATTTCCGAGTGTTGTGTATTTATTCTGTTTATGCTTAATTTTTCAAATGCTAAATTTGTTGCAAGGAAGAATATTTCTAAAGCAAGTAGTTAGGGTCATTTTGAAAGAAAAGAGAGAAGTGTTTTCTATAATGCAAGAACACCACTTTCTTCTGTGTACTAGAACATATAATAAACATGTACATGTACTAATCAAGTATATGATACAAAGGTCTATGTAGGTAATTGCTCACCTTAAATTGTTTTGGCACTCCTGTAATACTACATTTGTAAACGCATTAGGCTCGAGATATATCTCTTTTTGTTATTGTGGCTCAAACACTATGGTTTTTACTACACAATCTCCCTGTATATACGAGACTATTTAAGTAATGCATATTTAGTAATTAGAGTCAAAGACAATGAGCACAATTTTAACTATATTTGCAAGTATTACCATGTCGGGGGACAGAACATCTAGAACATCATCATACAGCCAAAGCCTACTACGTCTCCAAGGATCATCGTGACATTCTTGGTTCACAATATCCATACCCATCAATTGAATCAAGTCATGTATTTGTACGATTCCATGCTCCATACTTATCAAGGACCTCTCAAGGAGAATTTCTAATCCTATAGTTATCTCGAAATCACAACTATCAATAACTTTCTTTATGTACTCACTATCTTGCCCCTTAAAAAGCAAGCAATGTGGAGAAAAATCATTCTCATTATCCTTTAGTCCATTATAACTTATTTTGAGCAAATTATTAATGGTTTTATGAGGAATCTTAGAAAACTTATTTAGTGTACTTTTCCATTCATGTTCTCTTCTACCACATAAGAAGGAACCTAGTACCTCAATTGCTAAAGGAAGGCCTTCAGCATAATTCAAAACCCTATCCATTAGATCTGTCCTGATTTTTAGTTTTTGATGTGTCTGAAAAACATGCTTACTAAGCAGCTCGCGAGCTTCACTATCCTCTAATGCTTTAACTTCGTACACATGATCTTGATCTATCCCATGACAAGTTAGCAAATGGTTATCTCTTGTAGTAATGATGATCTTACTTCCATTACCAAACCACTTGCCTTCTCCTGCTAAAGCATTTAATTGACGCAACTCGTCCACATCATCAAGGATAAGGAGAACTTTTTTGCAACAAAGTCTAACCCGTACTAAATTAGTACATGCATCGACATTGGACACTACTAATCTTTGTTTCAATAATAATATCTCCGATAGTAATTTTTCTTGCAAAGCAACTAAATCCTTGCAACCTTTTGAAGTTTCTCTAACATTTGCCAAAAAAACTGAACCTTTCAATTGTCTGAAAATATCATTATAAATGGCTTTAGCTAAACTTGTCTTTCCTATGCCTCCCTTTCCCCATAATCCCATCATAAAAACATCATCATTAGACTCAACGTTTAACATGGATTTTAGCTTAACCACTCGAGAATTAATCCCAACCGGATGCTTAGCAACAAGCAAATGTGTTCAGTCTAGAAACATGGAGATCTCCTTCACAATTCTTTCTATAAGCTCTGATTCATCTTTGATAAAGACAGAAAAAAGAAGTTGTAGGATCATTTAGCAATTTGAATAAGAAAAAAACGAGCAATTACAAGCCAACAATGATAAAGCAGTGCATCACATTTTATGATAATCACCACCAAAATCAACATGTATTCCCACCAAGTTGAATTAGAATTCCAAGAGCTCCACACCAATGGAAACAAGTTAAGTTTTCAAAATTTAGTCATCCAAAGAATTAATGTTCTTTTGATTTATACATGACAATGTATGTTTTTTTTTTGTTTTTTTTTATTTATGGATATATGTGATTTATATGTACGCTTACCCAAAAAGAGCTATTTATAACTTTTAACTGTGGTTGAGATTTCGATTTAAAAACTCTTAAATTCCTTGAAGCATGATGTCATTGCCCACCATGGCCTGTACACACTAATAATTCTGCCTTAGGTGTTCTAAACTTTCTTATTTATTGCAAAGAAATGGGATAAGTGTCAATCCCCGATCCTCCAAGCGCGTGCCCATCCCTCCTTGGTCGATTTAATAATGATGTCCCAGGACGCATTGTTAACCCATTCATTTTAATACTCAAGCGAAAGCATATAAAATAATCCCTAGACAACAATTCAATGGGATAGAAAAGTATGACCAATTTTTCAAACCAAAAGAAACCTTTTATAACAACCAAGTTTATTTACAAGACCAGACTATTTACAAAAAGGTTGGCTCATTCCAAAAGGAATAGTTCTATGACCTACTAGTCAGACTCGTTCACCAATTCTGGTCTATCCACCTTTCCCAACTCTAGGGCTTCTGATCCTCCACCAACAATATCTAAAGACTTGAAAATGGTTATACAATAACTAGTGAGACAATGTCTCAGCAAGTTCAACCCTCTAAGACCCGATTAGGAAGCAAATACGCGTTAAGGGCTACCTAAGCACAACCACGAGTCAGAAGACTTACCTTAGCCTTAGTTTTCTTCTTGCAAGTCAACACAATTCATAATCTCATTGAGTCACATCAACACATCAAATCATTCACTCAGATCAACTTATCAATCAATCGACTCTATCGATTACATGTCAACGAGACCATTCCCCGGTCATCTCAATCAATACTATTTATAAAGTTCAATCATAATCCAGGACTGCTTACTTTAAGCCAATAATAGATAGTAGCTAGCCTCGAGGCTATTAAATAGTATATCGTTCTTTCTCCAAGATGACATATAGAGTTATCGAGCTGATATAATGTATTGTCTTTTTCCAAAATGACATATAGAGTCACCGAGTCGGTTTAGTGTACCATCTTTCTCCAAAATGACATATTGTGTCACCGAGCCGGTTTAGTGTATCGTCTTTCTCCAAAATGACATATAGTGTCATCGAGCTAGTTTAGTGTATTGTCTTTCTCCAAAATGACATATAGAGTCACCGAGCCGGTATACAAGCAATTCCTTCTCAAGATGATATATAAAGTCACCGAGCCGGTATACATGCAATTCCTTCTCAAGATGATAAGAGAGTCATCGAACTATAAGTCCATTCTCCAAGATGACATACGAATCATCGAGCCGTTATAATATATTGTTCCGAAGATACAATCAATTTTGTCCTTTTTTTTATCATACTTGATAAAAATACCCGTGTGTAGATATATGGCCGGCATTAGCCAAAATATAAGGTTTTCACTTTCGAACCTCCCATTATTTTCAACAGTCCCAAAATAGATTTTTGGCACTGTAGACTGATGCCCGATAAATTTCCAATTAATTACTAAAATTATCCATTTGTGCAATTAAATACCCACAAACACCAATTCACTCAATTTTCACATAAACAAAGAGTACCACTGCAATCAACACAAAATTCCGGTTACCGACTATCCCGGTATAATTTCCGGAAAATAATTAATTCATTAAATAATTATGGAAAATATTAAATAAACGCTGATAAATCCAATTTATGACCGTAATGCCTAATTGTATGTCGAAACGGACTTGGAAAAATTGCGAGGTTCGTTCAATAAATACTATAACCTATTTACTTGCTAATTGCCACAACTAACCACCTAACATGCATTGGTAAAGCATTAAATTAATTACTCTAATCTAATTTATCCACCTAATCACACTTAATTAAATCTAATCAACCACTAAGCATCATTAACCTACTAAGCGAGGATTAGTGAGTTAAACTCACTTGATTTGTGATCCGCTCGTACCAAAACGGCGGGGACGCGGTGGTGGCCGATACTTGAACTTTCGACGGCGTCAATAGGCACTTGAGCCAAGCCTAAAAGGCCTTGCAAGGCCACAACAAATGCTAAACTTGGTTGATGGGCCAAATGCTGGAAGTGGGCTACTCGCTAGAGCTGAGCTGGGCAAGAGAAGTAGCAAGGGCCCGAGGGACTAAAGCTCACAGGCTGACCTTGCTCCGACTGGGCTGGGCCGTTGAAAAACTGAACTGGGCTTGCTGTGGCAGGGACGTGAAACTCGTTGTGTTGCTGCTTGCTTCGGTTGAAGAAGAGACGGACGGAGATGGCAGCTGGATCCCTGGCCGTGGGGAGTGAAGATAGGTGGAGTAGCAGGCGGTCGACTTTGCTGGTGGTTGACCGGTTGGACAAGTGGCAGCGAAGTCTCCGAAGGTGGGATGGAAGTGGGGCTTCATGGTCAACAAGTTGGGGAAGGGGGCTCTTTGGTTGACCAAGGGAGTTGGAGGCGTGGACGTGTGGCAAGGAGATTTTGGTGGAGGTGGCCTACTCGATGAAGAAAGAGAGAAAGCAGCCGTCGGTGGGGAAAAAACAGTGCCAAGAAGACACGATGGTGGAGGAAAAAGGTAGCGAAGGAAGGAAATGAAAAAAAAAAAACGAAAACAGAAGGGGTCTTCAGCTGAGGCAGGGGTCGTTCGCGTGAGAAGATGGAGGCCAGCAGTTGGGATGTGCTCAACAAGCCAAGAAAAAGGAGGAAAGGTCAACACAAATATCCCTTCCTTTAATTTCTTGGTCCCCCTTTGGTCTTCATGCATATCACCATGTTCCCCTAATTGTTTCTTGCTTTGAATATCCATATTTTCTCAATTTGATGCCAAAATTCAGGCCTCAAACCATAGCTTCGAGTTTCACTAATTTGGCTTCAATTTCTTCATGAAATCTCCCAAATCAACGTCTCGTCGAAGGAAAATCCCACACATTTCCACAAAATTTTCATCACCTAGTAACTCGGCTAGAAGTCAAAATTCCCTTCAAATGAGCCCATCCGAATTTCCGTTTGTTTTCCGAATCGTCCAAATCGGTTCTCAGTAAAAATCCCGAACTTGCCGAAAATTCCTTGAAATGTGAGTCAACGTTCCTAGAATGACTCATGACACGATAGGACTTTCAATTTTTGAAATCGAATTCCAATTCGTGGTTAATTTCAATCAAATGAGGTTTTAGGGTTACCTAGCCTACCAGGTAGCTTTTAGGAATTCTTAGTGCAAATGACCCGCGGTCGATTTTCTTCGAACCACACGTACCTCTTCGACACATTGGCGACTCTCGGTGGTTGTGAAAATCTTGAGGTTTCAAATACAGACACATAGTACCCAAAATGACAGAAAATCGGTTTAGTGCCGATCGACGAGAATTTTGCAATCAGGTGGAATCACCCACACTTTGATCACACATTTTAGTCGAATTGACCTATCTTTGGTCTCTGATCGATTTTGACAATGCTGTAATGACCTTTGCAGACTAGCACGGTCGAGCAGTCGATTCCTAGTCGAATTCTCAAGTTTATTGCATTTCAAATCCCTTAATGGCTTCACCGGATAGGCCAGTTATCTCATGAGTGGCCATTTCAGAGAAAAACACTATAGTCGCGTTGATGAAAGGCCCAACTTATTCAATCGAAATCAGAGCCTGAAAATCAGGATGTCACAATAAGTGCATTAAAAATACTTAATATTTTGTCCATTGGTTGATCAAGTTTTGACCTTTGATTTTATTCAAATGAGTCAGTGAACGTTTCAGCCGATGACGTCCTAGTATCAATTTACAATAATTGGAAAAAACATCTTGTCAATTAGGGGTGTCAATGGTTTGGTTTGGTTTGGTTTGGTTTTCTCGAAAAATGAATCGAGAAAAATCGAACCAAACTAAACCGTTAGGATAAATGGCTGAACGAACCAAATGTGAGCCAAACTAAATACGAACTGAATCAAAACCCCTGTTTGGATCAACTCAAATTTTTCGATTTTTTTTTTTTTTAGCTTTGTGTTTCGTACTGGCATTCCCATGGCCCTAGAGAGAGAGAGAGTCCATCACTTTACTTGTTCTCTCCCCTCCATGATCAATCACCCTCTGCTTCTCTCTCTCTCTCTCTCTCTCTCTCTCTCTCTCTCTCTCCCTAGTTCGCTCCCTCCTCACTTCCCTTCTTCGCTCCCATATGAGCCATGGATCCTTGTGACGGATCCTACTGCACTTGCCATGCGAAATACGAGACAACCCCTCCTCCTCCACTCTCCACGTTAGCAATTTTCGCCTTAATTGGCCAGATGTATTGAATTGGTATCAATGAGAAAAGGATTATGAATAAATTGATCCAATTAAAAGGTTTATAACTGAATTTATACAAAGGTTTATGACTTTTTTGGTACTTTTTCCAAAACTATTGTAAGAGTTGGTAAATTTAAGCGGTCAGTAAAAAAAGACAAATAAATTCAGTAAAAGACAAAAAAGGTGGTAATTTATGAACTATCAAAAAGCTAGTAATTTCACAAAACTGTTGTTAAATTATCAATAGTTTATTCAAAATTTATATGATCAGTAATTTTTTAACTATTAGATATTTCACGTATATCAACTCTATAAAAAATCTATCAATACAAATAAGATATTCATTTTTTGGGAATGAAACTAGAATCGTCCAAGCCAAAAAAATGAGATGATTCGATGTGACTGATTCCATAGAAATGATATCACTTGGTAATTGAGCAAGAACTTGAGAATTTTCGCGAATCATAAAAGGAAGCATCTACATGTTTACTAACAATTGTGTGTGTAGATTTATTTATTTTTATTTTTTAAACAATCTTTATACTTACTTGTAAAGATTAGCTTCTTGCATAAAAGATGGACTCTACTCTACTTACCCATCATTAAAATGCCACCTAGACAAGCTACCGGCATCAAAAAGAGCTTTCTTCCATCGTTCCACTTTTTTTCTAAATCCTTCCCAAACTTGGACTCATGCTTTGCTAGAGCTTTCCCATAACTCTTGCTGCCCTGTCTCACTTCTCTTGGGTCCACTTTATAAAACACCAGTAGAACAATGAGGTCCTTTTGCTCCTTGCGCTCCATAATCTTCATCAACTCTTCCAGGCACCATCATGAGGAAGCATAGTCCTTAGAGAAAATAATGATTGCGACGAATGACTCTTCGATGGCCTTCATGAGCCCTAGCAATGTTTGGTCTCCCTTCCTTAGTTCCTCGCCATCAATGAAAGTGTATATTCCATTATGATGTAAAGCTTTGTAGAGATGACCAAGGAAGGTGTTACGTAGGTCTATGCCTATGAAACTCAAGAAAACCTCATAATTACTTTTGGGTTTTGATGAAGAAGTCATTGGATGATTGAGATTAACAATTAGAATTGGCTTTCATCTGTTTAGTCTTCACTTTTCTTTCTCTTATATGAAAAATGACCATGAGGTTCCTTGATATGAGTGGTTGACATTGACATTTGCTATGATGCATTGATTTATAAACAGTACATGGAATATTCATGTTATTTGATAATATCCACCGGTATGATATTGCAAAATGCATATTTTCGATACATATTTATAAGACTGCATTATTCTGTACTTGATGTCATAAAAAATAATGATGATTGTCACTTGCTGAGCCATGATGTTTTTCTCCCATTATATTGCTATTCTATGTCACAAGAACAGAGAATAGTAATTGGGGGCGCGTGGAGAGTACTTGTGAATGACATTTACAAAATGAACTTTAGTAAAGTGAGAGTACTTGTGAATTCCACTTTAAAAATGGTTGGACAAGATGTTTTAGGCGTGGCACCTAACAATCTCTACTTCTGCATGCATTTCCCCACTGCAATAATTCTATCGCTTCAATATGGCTTAGCAATTTGGTTTATTTTATGCTCTCATTAAGACTGCTAGTTGATTTACAATTTAGAGATATATGCCACAACCAAAAGTTCAACATTGAGACAGTTATTTGGGTCTAATAGGTAAGAAATTCGTAAATGAACAATATATATTAAACTAAATCTAAATAGTAAAAGTTGAAGAGATTCATATGGAGTCTACTAACTTTAACGTTTAAATTCAATTTAGTATATGCACTATGTTTGCTTCATAATTTTTCTAGATAGATAATCATATCACTACTTCCTAATGCCTAAGATAAATCATTTCAAGAATTCGACAGTTGTGGCATCCTAGAATTTCATGATAATCCCTAGATGTGCTATGAGCCATGGATAGGTGATGGAAGCACCATTAATGTATTTTGTAGCCTTTTTACCCATGATTTGCATTAGATTAATGCCGAACTCTTCAGTGGATAATTATTTGATAGGAAAATAATTTTATTCTTGGCCATGTGTGTTATAGGATGAATTTTATTAATTTGTGTTGCAAGTTTTATGGCCTTATAAATTGCAATTAAGTATTCGTTGTAAATGGGGATTAAGGATAGATTTTTTTTTAAAAGGAAGGGTGGGCTGATTTCTTAAGGCCCAAACCAGCCCACCACTCCCCATTGTTGGGTCGACCAAGGGCGGCCTAAAGCTAGCCCAAGGAGCCCTATGGGCCGTCGACCTAGAGGGACCGGAATGTGGGAGGAGTGGCCCATGAGAGGCCCATCTCCTTTGCATAGCATTTACCAAGTGTCATCTTGCATGTAAACTAATGATTACATGCTAATCATGAGGGGGGAAGAAAAGAAGAAGGGGGCGGATTGAGCAAGGGGGAGAGGGTCACACGAGAGAAAGAGAGGAAGAGGGAAGGAGAGGAAAAGAGAAAGAGAGAAAGGGAGAAAGGGAGAGGGTCGTGCGAGAGAGAAGGAGGAGGAGATCGTGCGTCCGCCTAGCCACCGTTGTCGAGCTGCCTCACCCCCCACCGTTTGTTTGCTGTAATTTGAGGCAAGTAGAGTTCATTTATCTACCCATTGTTAGCTGTGACGTGTGTATGTTGGATGGAAAACGTTGGATGTGGTAGAGGTAAGGTAATTTCAAAGCATTGGGGAGAAGTGTCTTGACTTTGCATGCTGTATTCTGGAAAATCAGTCCGACCCTCCATGAGTTCGTGAGCTGCATGCGACTTTTTAGTAGAAATCTCACTTTTACCCCTTCATGAAAGTTGTAGAGGACATCTTGAGGAGTCCCATACCAAAAATTGAGATAAAACGGACAAGTATTGCTTGGTGAAATGATTTTCCTTTGGAGAAACTAGATCTGGAATTTGTTGTGCTGACTATCTTGCCCCTTAAAAAGCAAGCAATGTGGAGAAAAATCATTCTCATTATCCTTTAGTCCATTATAACTTATTTTGAGCAAATTATTAATGGTTTTATGAGGAATCTTAGAAAACTTATTTAGTGTACTTTTCCATTCATGTTCTCTTCTACCACATAAGAAGGAACCTAGTACCTCAATTGCTAAAGGAAGGCCTTCGGCATAATTCAAAACCCTATCCATTAGATCTGTCCTGATTTTTAGTTTTTGATGTGTCTGAAAAACATGCTTACTAAGCAGCTCGCGAGCTTCACTATCCTCTAATGCTTTAACTTCGTACACATGATCTTGATCTATCCCATGACAAGTTAGCAAATGTTTATCTCTTGTAGTAATGATGATCTTACTTCCATTACCAAACCACTTGCCTTCTCCTGCTAAAGCATTTAATTGACGCAACTCGTCCACATCATCAAGGATAAGGAGAACTTTTTTGCAACAAAGTCTAACCCGTACTAAATTAGTACATGCATCGACATTGGACACTACTAATCTTTGTTTCAATAATAATATCTCCGATAGTAATTTTTCTTGCAAAGCAACTAAATCCTTGCAACCTTTTGAAGTTTCTCTAACATTTGCCAAAAAAACTGAACCTTTCAATTGTCTGAAAATATCATTATAAATGGCTTTAGCTAAACTTGTCTTTCCTATGCCTCCCTTTCCCCATAATCCCATCATAAAAACATCATCATTAGACTCAACGTTTAACATGGATTTTAGCTTAACCACTCGAGAATTAATCCCAACCGGATGCTTAGCAACAAGCAAATGTGTTCAGTCTAGAAACATGGAGATCTCCTTCACAATTCTTTCTATAAGCTCTGATTCATCTTTGATAAAGACAGAAAAAAGAAGTTGTAGGATCATTTAGCAATTTGAATAAGAAAAAAACGAGCAATTACAAGCCAACAATGATAAAGCAGTGCATCACATTTTATGATAATCACCACCAAAATCAACATGTATTCCCACCAAGTTGAATTAGAATTCCAAGAGCTCCACACCAATGGAAACAAGTTAAGTTTTCAAAATTTAGTCATCCAAAGAATTAATGAACAAGTATAGGTCGGTGAAATCATTGTTCTTTGAAGAAACTGGATCTGGGAAAATGCTACCTCGACCTAGTATGATTCTGTGATTTGTTATAAAATCATCCAGTTCAAATTTGATCTTGTGTCCTTAATGAAAGTTGTAGATAAAATTTTTGAGGAATAACATATTGAAAATTTGGAAGAAACGGACATGTATAGGTCGGTGAAACGAATTTTCTTTGAAAGATATTAATCTGGAAAAATGACACCGAGAACAGGAGGAATAAATCGACTATATCTATTAATCTAGAACGAATTGGATTTCAATTTCTTCACAAAATATTTACCTTTAGGTATTTTATATAACATATAAAAATTTCAGAAGTTTTGGAGTTCATTTGGGTATTTAATCGAAATTATTTCTGAAACTGTGCAAACTGGAATGTTGGAATTTTGAAAGCTGTGATGCATGGACCGTACTGATTTGTGTGGGATTCTTTTGGTATGGTGTTCTGCATGAGATATCTGCCTTTAGTTCTCGTCTATAATGTGTCAAATTTTCAGAATTTATTGATACCGTTTACTAATTTTTCTAGAGTTTTAACTAAAAGAGTACATTCTGTTTTATCCGAAAATTGATGCATTTTCAAAAATAAATGAATTTCTCTACGTGATGTATTGTCTTGAGTGGTTGCTTTTGCTGCACATGTGGTGAAATTTGGCATGTCACGTAACATCAAAAGTGGATCTAAACCTTTGACATCATTGCATCAAATGCCATGTTAAAAGTGAAGCACACAAGTGATTATAAATTGTGAAAGTGATAATACCGTCAGACCCTTGAGTCGACGATGTCCCCGGGAGTGTCGGGATGCCCGGAGGTGTGTGGCGGATGTCCTCGGGAGTTTCAAGATGCCCGGAGGTGTGTGCCGAAGGCTCCTCGTGATGCCAGGTTGGATGTGAGCGATAAACAGAATGATGCAAACATTGATCCCTGGAAAGAAAAATGAAATGAGATCTAATTGAAATTGAAAATTGAATCATGTGCATGGGTGTATGCATGATGGCATGGTGATATATGCATGATTGCTTGGTGATATATGCATGATTGCATGATGATACACCCATGACTGCATGGAAATGTAAGCTTGATAGCATAGATGATATGCACATTGCTCGTAATATCATGTTTGTTCTGCTTGTTGCATTGTATAGTTTGATGGATCTTTACTGCTGAGTGGTTGTACTCACCCCTTTAGGGATTAACATTTCAGATTAAAAGATGCCTTTACCCCCGGTCACGCGTGGTACCTTCTATGGCTTACCGTCTGACATCGAGGTTGAGTGCGCGGAGCACATCTGTGTCAGTGTTCTTGGTCTGGTGTTTGTTCGAGTCTGCGTGCTGGTCATGTATGATGTGGGCCTGGCTGGGGGCCCAGTTGTCTAGGAGTTTCTGTTTGTCCACGTCCGTCGTGATGGGGTGATGCTAGGGAGGTTGCCGTCGCCACCGCCCGATGCACCGGGTTGTGTGTGATGGCACGTTTGACTGGTGGAAGCTAACACTTTTTGGGATAGCCGACGCTTGTTGGGATAGCCGACGCTTGTTGATGAATGAGTATACATGTCAGATGTAGGGTCGAGATCTCTTTCGAGTCATAGCCAAGTATAGTTAAAAATCTTGGCCTTTTTGCTGTACCGACCTGAGATGTCCATCGTAAAAATGTAAATAAAAGTGACTCGGCATTATCTTTTCTTTTGGTGCATAGTTGATGTGCATTGCGTTATTGTTATTTGGAGTAAAGGAGGGTGAGACTCGTTTTTGCTTCCATTGATGAGCTGCGCTGAAACCTTTTCAGAAAAAAAAAATGTAAGAAATTGAACAACCCCCTGAACTATGGTTCCTTTTTAAATTAAAAAAGCATATAGACTGTTATGTGGTAGGTTAAGGGATAGGTACCTGTGGCAACCCTAACGGATTGGGGGCCATGTCGAGGGGGTGCCACAACAGTAATAATAAAACTTCGTCTACTAGCAATATGCTAAATCTCCTGCATTGAGAGGATGGATCTAGCATGAGTCCCACCTTATGTATTGTGCATGAGCCAATCATCCTCGGTAAACTAGATTCATTAACAATTTTTTAAAATTAGGGGGATGATTAAAGTGGTGCAAGCAGATTGGATGTTTAGGCTTGTTCCTAATCCCTCAATCGTAATAGATGATCTTCTGGGCTAAGAATCAATTGTGATTCCCATGATCTCATTTCATAGGTGGAACAGGAATTTATTCAACTGGGTACCGCAAAAATTGAAGTTAATCCGTGGAAGATCATAAATTCTATCACGCCTCGATCCTCCGAGCGTGTGCCCATCCCTTTGTGATCGATTAAATAGCGACGTCCAAGGACGCATCGCTGACCCATTCATTTTAATGCACAAGCGGAAGCGAATAAATAATCCCTAGACAACAACATGATGGGATAGAAAAGTAGGGCCACAAATTTTCGAAAACCAAACCATACCTTTGTATACATATCACACCAAGTCAATTACAATACTAGCAAACTATATACATGGTCTGCAAATCCTCTAATAAGTCGAGTCCTCAACTGAATACTCCGATGTCCCTAGATCTGACAGGTCCGGGTCCACCACTGAACCACCAGGGCAATCTGCCATGCCTTTTCCAAAAGCAACCTCCAGCATTGATAGGGGGACTTCAGACTCCGTTATGGGACTCTCATTCTGTCCATTCCGCTAGCGATGGTACCATTACCTGTATTGATGGGGTACCTTGTGGGGGTAGACTCGCATCAACCCATACCACAAACCTCACAAGCTCATAGACACATCCTCTCAGGTTCCCATGAAGCAGAATATAACACCTCTGTTCACTGACCTTCTTCAACTGTCCAAAATGCTTGGGAGGAGCTGCCATCTGGGGACTTGTAAATGTCATTCCACAATGGGGTGATATGACGTCTCGGCAAGTTCATACCCTAAGCTCCGACTAGGAAGGAAATATGCCCTAAGGACTGCCTAAGAACAAGTACAAGTTAGAGGACTTACCTTTGCCTCAGTCCCATCCTACAAGTCAGTACAATTCAATCACTTAATCAATCATTTCAACAAATTGATTCATCAAATCAGATCAAGCCATCAATCAATTGACTCAGTCGATTCCATGTCATCAAGACCATCTCTTGGTCGATCACTTCAATACTATCTATAAAGTCCGATCACATCAAGGACTACTCATCTTAAGCTAAATATTGATAGAAAAGCTCGTCATAAGCTGATAATAGCATATATTGCTCACTCTAAGCTGACATATCAAAGCCTACAAGCTGATATAGTATAAGACTAATGCTCACCGAAGTTGTACGATACTTAATTGCTCATAGAAACTATGCGATACTTAGGGTATACTGCTCACTTTAAGCTAGTATATCGAAGCCCTCAGGTTGATATAGTATACCATTCTACTCAACCAACAATTTCACCACTTTTATCATACCCCATAAAAATAATCGTGTGTAGATACATGGTCGGCCTTAGCCAAAAATATAATATATTTACTTTATAAAATCCTACGAATTATATAGTCAATAAAAACACTTTTGGCGCTGTAAACCAATGCTCGGTGATTTTCTAATTAAATACTGAAATTGATAAATTTTGGGATAAATACCCAAAATTTCAATCAACACACAATTTGCACAAATTATCATCCAGAAAAATAATCCAACCACACCATTGCGATCAGCACAAAATTCCAGTCACCGATTATCCCGGTCTAATTTCTAGAAAATAATAATTAATTAAATAATTACCAAAATTAGTTAATAAATGCCAATAAATACAACTTAAGCCGGAAAAGCCTAAATAAATACCGAAATGGGCCTGGAAAAATTCCAAACCTATCTAGATAAATATTACAGCTTATCTAGTCTCTAATTACACTACTCTAACCACCTAACATGTAATAACAGTTAATTAAATTGCTAATATGTTCTAACTAACCACCTAATCTATGCTTAACTTAAACTAATCAACCCTTAAGCATAATTAACTCCCTAAGAAGAGATTAGTGAGTAAACTCACTAGATTTGTGAGCCGGTGAGTTCACTTCGATGGGGACGCCGAGGTGGTCCACAAACTCCAAAGCGAGTGCACTAAGCAAGGTCGAAGGGCTTGGAAACGGGCAAAATAGTGCCCAGCAAACCTAGACTTCTCGGTTCCATTCTTGGGTCGAAGGAGGCTGGATGATGGCTGGTTGGCACGAAAACGACAAGAAACGGGTAGCGGCTACAGTGGGGACAAGGCAGAGGCAAGCGGTGGCTCTAGCGGCCTTGGTGACGGCGCATGGTAGCTAGCGACGCTGGACGAGGCCTTTGGACGTGCGAACGGATAGGGATGACGATGAGAGATGCGCAGGCAAGCAGGAGGCACGGTTAGCGAGTGGGTGGTGCGACGATGACACGACTGGACTCCAGCGGCTCAAGCAAGGAGAGGGGCCGAGCTCAATTTTTGCTGGTTCTTGAGGCTTCAAACATCATGGGAATGGAGGGGTGGCCGATGGGGAAGATGATCGAGAGACTAAAAGGCTTTGAGGGTCCCAATGCTTCACTTCTATCTCTTTTGTCTCCTTGAAATGGTCCCACCAAGGCTGATGGCTTCCTCGGCAGTTTTCTAGCCCCTTAGCTTGTTTAGGACGCCTTGGAAGGGGTCCAAAAGGTTGAGGCATGGAGGGCTACGAATTTTGATGTAGTTTCCCTCAATTCCACTTCAATTCTCTCTTGAATCAATTCAGGCTTCCAAAAATTTCACCGTCGAGTCCTCAATCAAATTGGTATTTTTCCTTGCCAATAAAACCAACTCGCATCCCAATTGCACGATAAAAAATGGTCTTATGAATTTTCCAGATAATAACGGCCCTACCTTGACTTTTCGCAGAAAATCTTGGTTTGTAGAAAAATCTTCGGATGATGAGTTGACATTCCTAAAATGACTCGTGACTTCACAGAAGTTTCAATTTCTAAAATTGGATTGAAATTCGCGGTTAATTTCAATCAGGCTTGAGTTTAGCGTGACCTAGCCTACCGGGCAGCTTTTACAAATTTTTAGTAAAAATGACCCGTGGTCGATTTTCTTCGAGCCACAATGAATCTCTTCGACACAATGTCAACTCTCGGTGGTCGTGAAAATCTCGAGATTTCAAATACGGACAAAGGGTACCAAAACGATAGAAAAATCAGTCTATTACCAGTCGATGAGAATTTTGTAATTTAGTGGAATCACCCACGTTTAGCCACACATTTATGTCGAACCAATCTATCTCTGATCTTTAATTGACTTTTAACTATGCCAAAATGATCTCTGTAGATGAGTATGGTCGAATAGTCGATTCCTAGTCGAATTCCCAAGTCTATTGCATTAAAATCCCTTAATAACTTCCCTCGATAGTCTAGTTATCTCATGAGTAATCAGCTTAGAGAATAACACTATAGGCGCGTTGATGAAAGGCCAGATTTATTAAATTGAAAACGAGACTGAAATTTCAAGATGCCACAACTCTTCCCCTCTTATAAAAATTTCATCCTCGAAATTTAAACAATTACAATACTTTAAACAAAAAGATGGGGGTACAACTATCTCATTGACTCTTCACTCTCCTAAGTTGCTCAATGCCGTTGTGTTGCCAGACCACTTTGACCAACAGGATGGTCTTGGTGCATAGAACCTGTTCTTTCTGATTCACAATTTGAACCCGGCTTTCAACATACGACACTTTGTCGTCGACGTCCAATTCCTTGAAATTAAGCACGTGGGTCGGGTCAGGCTCATACTTCCTCAACATCGACACATGAACGGCATCATGCACTTTCGCCAGTCTCGGCGGTAATGCAAGACGATACGCTAGGATCTCGATTCTCTCTAGAATCTCAAAGGGACCTACATACCTCGGACTTAGTTTTCCCTTTTTGCCTAAGTGCGAAGTACTCCTCATTGGTGACACTTTCAGAAAAACGTGATCACCAACTTAGAATTCCAATGGTCTCCTGCGCTTATCTGCATAGCTCTTCTGTCGACTCTGTGCAGCCTTTAGTTTGCCTCTAATGACTGCAACTGCATCCATTGACAACTGAACCGACTCTGGCCCTGTGATCTTACTCTCCCTAACTTCATCCTAACACACTGGTGTTCTGCACGCTCTGCCATACAACGCTTCGAAAGGAGCCATCTGAATGCTCTGTTAGTAGCTATTGTTGTTCCTCCCAGCTTCCCTTAAAGTCCAACATGCAAGCTCGCAGCATGTCTTCGAGAGTTTGGATCGTCCTCTCAGACTGGCCATCCGTCTAAGGATGATATGCTGTACTGTACTGCAGCTTCGTACCTAAAGCAACTTGCAAACTCTTCCAAAAAGCAGCTGTAAATCTCGAGTCTCAGTCTGAGGTAATCGTTACTGACACTTCATGCAGATGAACAATCTATCGCATGTACAACTCTGCGTGCCTATCCAAATCAAGGTCTTTTCGTACTGCAATAAAGTGAGCCGACTTTGTAAGTCTGTCAACCACCACCCAAATGGAATCATTACCTCTTTGACTCCTTGGTAGACCTATCACAAAATCAATTATGAGGTGCTCCAATTTCCACTCTAGGATCTCGAGAGGTTGCAGAAGTCCTCCAGGCTTACAATGTTGTGCCATCACTTGCTGACACGTCAGACACTTGGCGACATGCTTGGTGATGTCTGCCTTCATATTAGACCACCATTAGTGTTGACGTAGATTCTAATACATCTTCGTGCTACCAAGATGAATGCTATAATTGCTACGATGAGCTTCTGATAAGATCTCTTCTCTAAGCTCAGCATCGTCAGGTACACACAATCATCCTCAGAACCTTAGTGTTTGTTCCATCCTCAAAAATCTCAAAATCAGCCTTTTTCTTATCGGTATCCTTTTATAGAATCTTCTGAACATCTAGCTCTGTCGGCTGAAGTAGTTTGATCACGATCTGTACATCCAGCTCAATTCTAAGGGTGGCCATAAGATTCAAAATGTGGCCTACCTCAAATTTGAAAATCGAATCTCGAGCCCTTTCGAGTAAATTCCACTCCTTAACCAGCATATGTGTGGCTGAAGACTTTCGACTCAAAGCATCGACGACCTTATTCGCCTTCTCGGGGTGATACAGAATATCACAATCTTAGTCCTTCAGAAGTTCCATCCGACGGCGTTGTCTCATATTCAACTCTATTTGAGAGAATAGATACTTGAGACTTTGATGGTTAGTGAAGATCTGGAATCTTTCTCAACACAAATAATGTCTCCAAATCTTCAAAGCGAAAATGATTGCTCCGAGTTCTAAGTCATACGTCGGATAATTCTGCTCATGAGGTCTCAATTGGCGGGAGGCGTATGCAACGACCCTACCATGTTACATTAGCACGCAACCCAATCCTTTAAATGACGCATCACTATAGATCTCGTATCCTCTAAGACTAGATGGAATGGTCAGCACAAGTGCGGTAGTCAGCTTTTGCTTTAGCTCTTAAAAGCTACGCTTGCAGTTGTCTATCCACACAAACCTCTCTTCCTTCTTCAAGAGTCGTGTCAATGGCAATGCCAAAGCCGAAAATCCTTCCACGAACCTTTTATAGTAACCTGCCAAACCCATAAAACTTTTGATCTCTGTCACTATAGTCGGTCTTGGCCAATTAATCACTCCATCAATCTTGGTCGGGTCCACAGAAATTCCTTCGCCTGAAATGACGTGACTTAAAAACGCTACACGAGTCAACCAAAACTCGCACTTGCTGAACTTGGCGTACAGTTCATGAATCCTCAGGGTTTGCAGTACCATTCTCAAATGACTCTCGTGCTCCTCAGTACTTCTTGAATATACCAAAATATCATTAATGAATACAATCACGAACTGATCCAAGTATTCCTTGAACACTCGGTTCATCAAATCCATAAAACCAGCTGGGGCGTTCGTTAAACTGAATGGCATTACAGTGAATTCATAATGACCATATCGAGTACGAAACGCCGACTTTGGAATGCCCTATTTTCTGATCCTGAGTTGATGATATCCTGTCCTTAAGTCGATTTTTGAAAATATTGACGCTCCTTGTAACTAATCAAACAAGTCGTCGATCCTCGAGAGTGGATACTTGTTATTGATCGTCACCTGATTAAGTTGACAATAGTAGATGCACAGGCACAACAAACCATCTTTCTTCTTCACAAATAGAACTGGTGATGCACTGGGGCGTATGAATCACTTATCCAACAATTCCTGCATCTGCACCTTCAGTTCTTTCAACTTAGATAACTCCATCCGGTAAGGAGCCTTAGAGATTGGCTTTATCTCAAGTGCTAATTCAATCACAAACTCGATCTCTCTCTCTAGTGGTAGGCTTAGCAATTCCTTCAGAAAATACGTCTGGAAATTCTTGTACCACTAAGATATCTTCGATCTTCAGGTCCTCAATTGCCGTATCCACGACAATTGTCAGGTAACCTTGACAACCCCCGTCTAACAAATGGGTTGCCTCAAGCAACAAGATCAAGGTAATCGAGGGTCCTCCTCGACTTCCAACAAACTTGAAACTCTCACCCTATAACGGGTCAAACTGAATCGCTTTACGATAATAGTCCATCTTAGCTCGTTGCTTGGTAAGCCAGTCTATGCCAATTATCAAATCAAAGTCATACATGACTAGGACTAATAAATCTATTTTCCCCTCTCGCTCACCAATCACTAACTTGCAACCAGTACAACCCAATGCAGCTAACGCCTTATTCTTCAATTATGTAGATATGCTAACCGATAACTCCAGTAAAACATGACTTAATCCTATTAGCTTAACATATTGCTCAATAATAAAAGAATGAGTCACTCCAGGGTCAAACAAAGCATAAGCATCATGGTTGTTCAACAAAACCATACTTGTAATCACATCAGGCGCATCCTTTGCCTGACCTATAATGATGGCGTACACTGTCCCTTGAGCTGGGGGTCTGACTTTTTCCACCCTACAATGCGTTCTGCAGCACATATCCTCTAATTTGACCTATCGACGGCGGTGGTGGTAACTGCAGTTGTCCTCTTGGTCTTCTAGGACAATCTCTAGCTATGTGACCCTGTTGGCCACATTCGAAACAAGCGCCCATCCTCCGAGGTCACGGGTTGAACCGTCTTGCCTTCCACAAAAGCGACACATACCATTCTGGTTTGGCGTTGACTTTCCAATTCCATCCTTCCTGTTGGGCGGAACATGGAACCTTCCTCCGGTCATGGGCCTCTTCCCATGTCAGTTCCCATCTCGATTTGAATTAAATCTTTATCCAGACGAGGCGGCTTGTTCATTCATACTTCTCTCTATCAATTGGACTCAGTTATAAACCTCGCGATAGTCCTTTAGATCCAACGGTACCAACGGTTGTTTCAGCTCTAGCTGAAGGCCATTCCGGAACATACGAGCCTTGTCAACATCGGAGCATATTGAGAAAGCTCCACGAACTTGACCTCATATTGATCAACAGTCATTATTCCTTGGCAAAGGCGTTGAAATTCCTCCATCTTCTGTTCTCGGGCGCTACCCAAAAAGTACTTATCATTGAATGCTTTAAGGAAAGCGTTCCACATCAGGACCACGCCTTCCGGAAATACTGTACGTCTGGCGGCCCTCCACCAAGTATTTGCGTTACCCTGCAGTTAATATATTGCCAGGACAACTTTTTCTACCTCTGTGTACATTAGCAGTGCAAAGGCCTTCTCCAGATCTTGAATCCAAAGAGATGCAGTCTCTAGATCTTCGGCACCGATGAACCTTGGCAGGTTCAACTTCAGGAATTGTTCTACCAACTTATGGATTGGTCTCTCCCTCTCCACAACTATGTTCCCAACTAGAACTTCCACACGTGTAGCAATGGCGGTGGCTTCAACAGCGGTGGCAAAGGCAGCAGTAGCAGCAGCTTGAGCAGAGGCAGCAGTGGCGGCGGCTTAGTTTTGGGCCTGCTGCCCCATCAGATCTCTCATGGCTTCCAGAGCCTACATGATCCCTTCGAACCTGGGATCACCAGGGGCTACTACCCCAGCACTAACAGGTGGCAATGCTATTCCACTAGCACTAGCCTGAGCTAGCGCTCTACCACGGCCTCCTCGGGTACCAACATTCATCGGCATCCTACCCCAAGTAATAGGCTCTATAGTACGCTTTCTAGGAGTCATCTGCTCCTAATCACTCATCTTACAAGTTTTCTACAGAAATTTGCCTTCCAATTCAACACAAAATTACAAGTTGAGCAATCCACACAAACAAACAATTTCTACCAGACAGCTATCACAAACATGCACCAACATGAAATAAAGGCCAGTCCTATAATCTATCCCATAAAATTATCGCACCTTATCACTCCATCTATCAACCTGCTATGATACCACTTAAAAGGGGATGTCACACCTTGATCGTCCGAGTGCATGTCCATCCCTCTGTGGTTGATTAAATAGAGACGTCCCATGACGTATCACCGGCCTATTCATTTTAATGCACATGCGGAAGCGAATAAATAATCCCCAGACAACAGCACAATGGGATAGAAAAGTAGGGCAACAAATTTTCGAAAACCAAACCATACCTTTGTATACATATCACACCAAGTTAATTACAATACTAGCCAACTATATACATGGTATGTAAAGGGGGAGGAGTAGCGGCTATAGATCCTCTAATCAGTCGAGTCCCCAACTGAATACCTTAGCATCCTTGGATCTGATAGGTCCGGGTCCACCATTGAACCACTAAGGGGATATGCCGTGCCTTTTCCAAAATCAACCTCTAGCACTAACAGGGGGACTTCAGACTCTGGTATGGGACCTTCATTCTGTCCATTCTGTTCGCGATGGTACCGTGACCTGTATTGATGGGGTACCTTGTGGGGTAGACCCGCATCAACCTAGACCACAGACCTCACAAGCTCATAGACTCATCCTCTCGGGTACCCATGAAGCGGAATATAACACCTCTGTTTAGTGACCTTCTTCGGCTATCCAAAATGCTTGGGAGGAGCTGCCATCTAGGAACCTGTAAATGTTATCCCACAACGGGGTGAGACGACGTCTCAGCAAGTTCACCCCCTAAGCTCCGACTAGGAAGGAAATACGCCCCAAGGGCTGCCTAAGCATAAGCACAAATCAGAGGACTTACCTTTGCCTTAGTCCCTTCTTGCAAGTTAGTACAATTCAATCACTCAATCAATCATTTCAATAAATCGATTCATCAAATCAGATCGACCCATCGATCAATTGACTCAGTCAATTCCATGTCATCAAGACCATCTCTCGATCGATCCCTTCAATGCTATCTATAAAGTCCGATCACATCAATGACTACTCACCCTAAGCTGAATATAGATAGAAAAGCTTGCCAAAAGCTTATAATAATGTATACTGCTCACTCTATGCTGACATATCAAAGCCCGTAGACTGATATAGTATATGACTAATGCTCACCGAAGTTGTACGGTACTTAATTGCTCACTGAAGCTTGCGATTCTTAATTGCTCACCGAAGCTGTGTGATACTTAGGGTATACTACTCACTCTAAGCTAGTATATCGAAGCCCTCAGGCTGATATAGTATACCATTCTACTCAACCAACCATTTCACTACTTTTATGATATCCGATAAAAATAATCGTGTGGATACATGGTCGGCCTTAGCCAAAAATATAATATATGTACTTTATAAAATCCCACTAATTATATAGTCGATAAAACATTTTTGGCATTGTAAACCGACGCCCGGTGATTTTTTAATTATATACCAAAATTAATAAATTTTGGGATAAATACCCAAAATTTCAATCAACACACAATTTGCACAAATTATCATCTAAAAAAATAATCCAACCACACCATTGCGATTGGCACAAAATTCCATTCACCGACTATCCCGGTCTAATTTCCGAAAAATAATAATTAATTAAATAATTACCAAAAATAATTAATAAATGCCAATAAATACTACAGCTTATCTAGTCTCTAATTATTACAGCTTATAAATTTCCGAACCTATCTAGATAAATACTATAGCTTATCTAGTCTTTAATTACACTACTTTAACCACTTAACATGCAATAACGGTTAATTAAATTGCTAATCTATTCTAACTAACCACCTAATCCATGCTTAACTTAAACTAATAAACCCTTAAGCATAATTAACTCCCTAAGAGGAGATTGGTGAGTAAACTCACTAGATTTGCGAGCTAGTGAGCTCACTTCGACGAGGATGCGGAGGTGGTCCACAAACTCTAAAACGGGTGCACAAAGCAAGGTCTGAAAGGGCTTGGAAACTGGGCAAACAGTGCCCAGCAAACCTTGACTTCTCAGTTCTATTCTTGGGCCGAAGGAGGCTGGACGGTGGTTGGTTGGCGTGGAAATGGCAAGAAATGAGCAACGGCTGTAGCGGGGACTAGGCGAAGGCAAGCGGTGGCTCTAGCAGCCTTGGCGATGGCGGACGGCAGTTGGTGACACTGGATGAGGCCTCTGGACAAGCGAACGGATAGGGACGACAGTGGGAGACGCGCTGGCAAGCAAGAGGCATGCCTGGTGAGCGAGTGGCGCGACGGTGACATGGCTGGACTCCAATGGCTTAGACGGGCGTCGACGGGCAAGGAGAGCGGCTGAGCTTGATTTTTGCTGGTTCTTGGGCCTTTGAATAGCATGGGAATGGAGGGGTGGCTGGTGGGGAAGAAGATAAGGAGACCAAAAAGCTTGGAGGGTCCCAATGCTTCACTTCTATCTCTTTTGTCTCCTTGAAATGGTCCCACCAAGGCTGATGGCTTCCTGAGCAATTTTCCAGCCCCTTAGCTTGCTTAGGAGGCCTTGGAAGAGGTCCAAAAGGTTGAGGCATGGGGGGCTACGAATTTTGATGTAGTTTCCCTCAATTCCACTTCAATCCTCTCTTGAATCAATTCAATTCGGCTTCCAAAAATTCGACCGTCAAGTCCTCGATCAAAATGGTATTTTTCCTCGCCAATAAAACCAACTCGTATCCCAATTGCGCGATAAAAAACAGCCATTTGATTTTCTGGACAAAAACGGCCCTACCTTGACTTTTTGCCGAAAATCTCAGATTGCAGAAAAATCTTCGGAGGATGAGTCGATGTTCTTAAAATGACTCGTGACATGCGTGACCTAGTCTATTGTGTAGCTTTTAGAAATTTTTAGTAGAAATGGCCCATGGTCGATTTTCTTCAAGCCACAATGAACCTCTTCGACACAATGGCGACTCCCAGTGGTCATGAAAATCTCAAGGTTTCAAATACGGACACATGGTACAAAAACGACAGAAAAATCAGTCTAGTACCGGTCGATGAGAATTTTGTAATTTGGTGGAATCACCCATGTTTAGCCACATATCTTTGTTGAACTAACATATCTCTGATCTCTAATCGACTTTTAACTATGCCATAATGATCTCTGCAGATGAGCACGGTCGAGTAGTTGATTCATGGTCGATTTCTCAAGTCTATTTGCATTAAAACACCTTAACGACTTCCCTAGATAGTGTAGTTATCTCATGAGTGATCAACTCAAAGAATAGCACTACAGCCGCGTTGATGAAAGGCCCGATTTATTAAATTGAAAACAAGACTGAAATTCCAGGACGTCACAAATTCTCATTAGAAATTCTCAATCTCAAGTTTCTTGTGAACAAATTCAAGTCATGTTCAAATGTTTTGAGTGTCTGTATTTTTCTTTCAAAGAGATTGCGTCAGTGACATAGAACACTAATGTTAGAAAAATGTAGGCTCAGTCGGTCCCGCTGCACACTGAGCAATTCTTTTTCTTCACCATGAGACACGCATCTTCTTTTCTCTTTAGCACCAACAGAACGGCAACGACTTTAAGTCAAGCCTATGAAAATTTCCTTCCAGCTTTTTCAATGGCGATGACTTTAAGCCTATGAAATTTTCCTAAAGTGGAGGGAAAAAAGCTTCCAGCTTTTTCTTGCTAGTGAAAGGACGTTTCGAGAAAGTGATGAAAAGTGTGAACAACCATAAGATGAGTTTCTAGGTTTGTTACAAATCCTTTGTGAAAGGTTTTAAGTGAGAATAATTTTCTTTTTTCTAATTTGCCTTCACTAGATTGTCGTGATTCTTTTGAGTAATAATTTAGAATAAAAATGCATTCAGATTTTAAAAAATTATTGTACTTACTATTTGTGCGATTCAATGTTTATTTGGGCCCATGCTATTGTCACGGTGACAATAGTTACTAATACGATAGTTATTTTTAATGTAATGACCAAACATAAACCCATTTGAAAACAGATAAAAATATGTTAAAGAAAACTGTAGTAGGTCCCAATTTCAAAGGTAAGTTTGAAGAAGAGCAAAGTGGCAACAAAAAAATAAAAATAAATAAACTGATGGTTTAAACTTTAAGCAGAAGGCAGTGTCTCAACCCTAAATTTGGCGCAGAGGTAACTTAATTTCTTTTAGATGATGTAAAGAGTTTTGACAAAGTACACACTTTGAGCGGGGCCACGTTCTGTATTACGCATGAGCTACTCATCCTTGGCAAACCAGATTCATTAACAATTTTGTTTAAATTAGGGGGATGATCATAGTGGTGCAAGCAAATTGGATGTTTAGCCTTGTTCCTAATCCCTGGATCATAACAGATGATCTTCTGGGCTAAGAATCAATTGTGGTTCCCATGATCACATTTCGTAGGTGGAAGAGGAATATGTTCAGCTGGGTACCGCAAAAATTGAAGTTAATCCGTGGAAGATCATAAATTCTCATTAGAAATTCTCAATCTCGAGTTTCTTGTGAACAAATTCAAGTCATGTTCAAATGTTTTGAGTGTTTGTATTTTTCTTTGAAAGAGATTGCGTCGGTGATAGAAAACACTAATGTTAGAAAAATGTACGCTCGGTCGGTCCCGCTGCACACTGAGCAATTCTTTTTCTTCATCATGTGACACGCATCTTCTTTTCTCTTTAGCACCGAAAGAACGGCAACGACTTTAAGCCTATGAAATTTTCCTAAAGTGGAGGGAAAAAGGCTTCCATGTTTTTCTTGTTAGTGGAAGGACGTTTCGAGAAAGTGATGAAAAGTGTGAACAACCATAAGATGAAATTCTAGGTTTGTTACAACGCCTTTGTGAAAGGTTTTATGCGAGAATAATTTATATTTTCTAATTTGCCTTCACTAGATTGTCGTGATTCTTTTGAGTAATAATTTAGAATAAAAATGCATTCAGATTTTAAAAAATTATTGTACTTACTATTTGTGCAATTCAATGTTTATTTGGGCCAACGCTATTGTCACAGCGACAATAGTTACTAATACGATAGTTATTTTTAGTGTAATGACCAAACATAAACCGATTTGAAAACAGATAAAAATATGTTAAAGAAAACTGTAGTCGGTCCCAATTTCAAAGGTAAGTTTGAAGAAGAGCAAAGTGGCAACAAAAAAATAAAAATAAATAAACTGATGGTTTAAACTTTAAGCAGAAGGCAGTGTCTCAACCCTAAATTTGGCGCAGAGGTAACTTAATTTCTTTTAGATGATGTAAAGAGTTTTGATAAAGTACAAACTTTGAGCGGGGCCACGTTCTGTATTACGCATGAGCTAATCATCCTTGGCAAACCAGATTCATTAACAATTTTGTTTAAATTAGGGGGATGATCATAGTGGTGCAAGCAAATTGGATGTTTAGCCTTGTTCCTAATCCCTGGATCATAACAGATGATCTTCTGGGCTAAGAATCAATTGTGATTCCCATGATCACATTTCGTAGGTGGAAGAGGAATATGTTCAGCTGGGTACAGCAAAAATTGAAGTTAATCCGTGGAAGATCATAAATTCTCATTAGAAATTCTCAATCTCGAGTTTCTTGTGAACAAATTCAAGTCATGTTCAAATGTTTTGAGTGTTTGTATTTTTCTTTGAAAGAGATTGCGTCGGTGATAGAAAACACTAATGTTAGAAAAATGTACGCTCGGTCGGTCCCGCTGCACACTGAGCAATTCTTTTTCTTCATCATGTGACACGCATCTTCTTTTCTCTTTAGCACCGAAAGAACGGCAACGACTTTAAGCCTATGAAATTTTCCTAAAGTGGAGGGAAAAAGGCTTCCATGTTTTTCTTGTTAGTGGAAGGACGTTTCGAGAAAGTGATGAAAAGTGTGAACAACCATAAGATGAAATTCTAGGTTTGTTACAACGCCTTTGTGAAAGGTTTTATGCGAGAATAATTTATATTTTCTAATTTGCCTTCACTAGATTGTCGTGATTCTTTTGAGTAATAATTTAGAATAAAAATGCATTCAGATTTTAAAAAATTATTGTACTTACTATTTGTGCAATTCAATGTTTATTTGGGCCAACGCTATTGTCACAGCGACAATAGTTACTAATACGATAGTTATTTTTAGTGTAATGACCAAACATAAACCGATTTGAAAACAGATAAAAATATGTTAAAGAAAACTGTAGTCGGTCCCAATTTCAAAGGTAAGTTTGAAGAAGAGCAAAGTGGCAACAAAAAAATAAAAATAAATAAACTGATGGTTTAAACTTTAAGCAGAAGGCAGTGTCTCAACCCTAAATTTGGCGCAGAGGTAACTTAATTTCTTTTAGATGATGTAAAGAGTTTTGACAAAGTACACACTTTGAGCGGGGCCACGTTCTGTATTACGCATGAGCTAATCATCCTTGGCAAACCAGATTCATTAACAATTTTGTTTAAATTAGGGGGATGATCATAGTGGTTCAAGCAAATTGGATGTTTAGCCTTGTTCCTAATCCCTGGATCATAACAGATGATCTTCTGGGCTAAGAATCAATTGTGATTCCCATGATCACATTTCGTAGGTGGAAGAGGAATATGTTCAGCTGGGTACCGCAAAAATTGAAGTTAATCCGTGGAAGATCATAAATTCTCATTAGAAATTCTCAATCTCGAGTTTCTTGTGAACAAATTCAAGTCATGTTCAAATGTTTTGAGTGTTTGTATTTTTCTTTGAAAGAGATTGCGTCGGTGATAGAAAACACTAATGTTAGAAAAATGTACGCTCGGTCGGTCCCGCTGCACACTGAGCAATTCTTTTTCTTCATCATGTGACACGCATCTTCTTTTCTCTTTAGCACCGAAAGAACGGCAACGACTTTAAGCCTATGAAATTTTCCTAAAGTGGAGGGAAAAAGGCTTCCATGTTTTTCTTGTTAGTGGAAGGACCTTTCGAGAAAGTGATGAAAAGTGTGAACAACCATAAGATGAAATTCTAGGTTTGTTACTAAGTCTTTGTGAAAGGTTTTATGCGAGAATAATTTATATTTTCTAATTTGCCTTCACTAGATTGTCGTGATTCTTTTGAGTAATAATTTAGAATAAAAATGCATTCAGATTTTAAAAAATTATTGTACTTACTATTTGTGCAATTCAATGTTTATTTGGGCCAACGCTATTGTCACAGCGACAATAGTTACTAATACGATAGTTATTTTTAGTGTAATGACCAAACATAAACCGATTTGAAAACAGATAAAAATATGTTAAAGAAAAATGTAGTCGGTCCCAATTTCAAAGGTAAGTTTGAAGAAGAGCAAAGTGGCAACAAAAAAAATTAAATAAATAAAGTGGCGGTTTAAACTTTAAGCAGAAGGCAGTGTCTCAACCCTAAGTTTGGGGCAGAGGTAACTTCATTTCTTTGAGATGATGTAAAGTGTTTTGACTAAGTACACACTTTGAGTGGGGCCACCTTCTATATTGTTCATGAGCCAATCATCCTAGGTAAACAAGATTCATTAACAATTTTTTTTTTTTAAATTAGGGGATGATCATAATAGTGCAAGCAGATTGGATGTTTAGCCTTGTTCCTAATCCCTCGATCGTAATAGATGATCTTTAGGGCTAAGAATCAATTGTGATTCCCATGATCACCTTTCGTAGGTGGAAGAGGAATATGTTCAGCTGGGTGCCGCAAAAATTGAAGTTAATCCGTGGAAGATCATAAATTCTCATTAGAAATTCTCAATCTCGAGTTTCTTGTGAACAAATTCAAGTCATGTTCAAATGTTTTGAGTGTTTGTATTTTTCTTTGAAAGAGATTGCGTCGGTGATAGAAAACACTAATGTTAGAAAAATGTACGCTCGGTCGGTCCCGCTGCACACTGAGCAATTCTTTTTCTTCTTCATGTGACACGCATCTTCTTTTCTCTTTAGCACCGAAAGAACGGCAATGACTTTAAGCCTATGAAATTTTCCTAAAGTGGAGGGAAAAAGGCTTCCATGTTTTTCTTGTTAGAGGAAGGACGTTTCGAGAAAGTGATGAAAAGTGTGAACAACCATAAGATGAAATTCTAGGTTTGTTACTAAGCCTTTGTGAAAGGTTTTATGCGAGAATAATTTATATTTTCTAATTTGCCTTCACTAGATTGTCGTGATTCTTTTGAGTAATAATTTAGAATAAAAATGCATTCAGATTTTAAAAAATTATTGTACTTACTATTTGTGCAATTCAATGTTTATTTGGGCCAACGCTATTGTCACAGCGACAATAGTTACTAATACGATAGTTATTTTTAGTGTAATGACCAAACATAAACCGATTTGAAAACAGATAAAAATATGTTAAAGAAAACTGTAGTCGGTCCCAATTTCAAAGGTAAGTTTGAAGAAGAGCAAAGTGGCAACAAAAAAATAAAAATAAATAAACTGATGGTTTAAACTTTAAGCAGAAGGCAGTGTCTCAACCCTAAATTTGGCGCAGAGGTAACTTAATTTCTTTTAGATGATGTAAAGAGTTTTGACAAAGTACACACTTTGAGCGGGGCCACGTTCTGTATTACGCATGAGCTAATCATCCTTGGCAAACCAGATTCATTAACAATTTTGTTTAAATTAGGGGGATGATCATAGTGGTGCAAGCAAATTGGATGTTTAGCCTTGTTCCTAATCCCTGGATCATAACAGATGATCTTCTGGGCTAAGAATCAATTGTGATTCCCATGATCACATTTCGTAGGTGGAAGAGGAATATGTTCAGCTGGGTACCGCAAAAATTGAAGTTAATCCGTGGAAGATCATAAATTCTCATTAGAAATTCTCAATCTCGAGTTTCTTGTGAACAAATTCAAGTCATGTTCAAATGTTTTGAGTGTTTGTATTTTTCTTTGAAAGAGATTGCGTCGGTGATAGAAAACACTAATGTTAGAAAAATGTACGCTCGGTCGGTCCCGCTGCACACTGAGCAATTCTTTTTCTTCATCATGTGACACGCATCTTCTTTTCTCTTTAGCACCGAAAGAACGGCAACGACTTTAAGCCTATGAAATTTTCCTAAAGTGGAGGGAAAAAGGCTTCCATGTTTTTCTTGTTAGTGGAAGGACCTTTCGAGAAAGTGATGAAAAGTGTGAACAACCATAAGATGAAATTCTAGGTTTGTTACTAACCCTTTGTGAAAGGTTTTATGCGAGAATAATTTATATTTTCTAATTTGCCTTCACTAGATTGTCGTGATTCTTTTGAGTAATAATTTAGAATAAAAATGCATTCAGATTTTAAAAAATTATTGTACTTACTATTTGTGCAATTCAATGTTTATTTGGGCGAACGCTATTGTCACAGCGACAATAGTTACTAATACGATAGTTATTTTTAGTGTAATGACCAAACATAAACCGATTTGAAAACAGATAAAAATATGTTAAAGAAAAATGTAGTCGGTCCCAATTTCAAAGGTAAGTTTGAAGAAGAGCAAAGTGGCAACAAAAAAAATTAAATAAATAAAGTGGCGGTTTAAACTTTAAGCAGAAGGCAGTGTCTCAACCCTAAGTTTGGGGCAGAGGTAACTTCATTTCTTTGAGATGATGTAAAGTGTTTTGACTAAGTACACACTTTGAGTGGAGCCACCTTCTATATTGTGCATGAGCCAATCATCCTAGGTAAACCAGATTCATTAACAATTTTTTTTTTTTAAATTAGGGGATGATCATAATAGTGCAAGCAGATTGGATGTTTAGCCTTGTTCCTAATCCCTCGATCGTAATAGATGATCTTTAGGGCTAAGAATCAATTGTGATTCCCATGATCACCTTTCGTAGGTGGAAGAGGAATATGTTCAGCTGGGTGCCGCAAAAATTGAAGTTAATCCGTGGAAGATCATAAATTCTCATTAGAAATTCTCAATCTCGAGTTTCTTGTGAACAAATTCAAGTCATGTTCAAATGTTTTGAGTGTTTGTATTTTTCTTTGAAAGAGATTGCGTCGGTGATAGAAAACACTAATGTTAGAAAAATGTACGCTCGGTCGGTCCCGCTGCACACTGAGCAATTCTTTTTCTTCATCATGTGACACGCATCTTCTTTTCTCTTTAGCACCGAAAGAACGGCAATGAAAGCCTATGAAATTTTCCTAAAGTGGAGGGAAAAAGGCTTCCATGTTTTTCTTGTTAGTGGAAGGACGTTTCGAGAAAGTGATGAAAAGTGTGAACAACCATAAGATGAAATTCTAGGTTTGTTACTAAGCCTCTGTGAAAGGTTTTATGCGAGAATAATTTATATTTTCTAATTTGCCTTCACTAGATTGTCGTGATTCTTTTGAGTAATAATTTAGAATAAAAATGCATTCAGATTTTAAAAAATTATTGTACTTACTATTTGTGCAATTCAATGTTTATTTGGGCCAACGCTATTGTCACAGCGACAATAGTTACTAATACGATAGTTATTTTTAGTGTAATGACCAAACATAAACCGATTTGAAAACAGATAAAAATATGTTAAAGAAAACTGTAGTCGGTCCCAATTTCAAAGGTAAGTTTGAAGAAGAGCAAAGTGGCAACAAAAAAATAAAAATAAATAAACTGATGGTTTAAACTTTAAGCAGAAGGCAGTGTCTCAACCCTAAATTTGGCGCAGAGGTAACTTAATTTCTTTTAGATGATGTAAAGAGTTTTGACAAAGTACACACTTTGAGCGGGGCCACGTTCTGTATTACGCATGAGCTAATCATCCTTGGCAAACCAGATTCATTAACAATTTTGTTTAAATTAGGGGGATGATCATAGTGGTGCAAGCAAATTGGATGTTTAGCCTTGTTCCTAATCCCTGGATCATAACAGATGATCTTCTGGGCTAAGAATCAATTGTGATTCCCATGATCACATTTCGTAGGTGGAAGAGGAATATGTTCAGCTGGGTACCGCAAAAATTGAAGTTAATCCGTGGAAGATCATAAATTCTCATTAGAAATTCTCAATCTCGAGTTTCTTGTGAACAAATTCAAGTCATGTTCAAATGTTTTGAGTGTTTGTATTTTTCTTTGAAAGAGATTGCGTCGGTGATAGAAAACACTAATGTTAGAAAAATGTACGCTCGGTCGGTCCCGCTGCACACTGAGCAATTCTTTTTCTTCATCATGTGACACGCATCTTCTTTTCTCTTTAGCACCGAAAGAACGGCAACGACTTTAAGCCTATGAAATTTTTCTAAAGTGGAGGGAAAAAGGCTTCCATATTTTTCTTGTTAGTGGAAGGACGTTTCGAGAAAGTGATGAAAAGTGTGAACAACCATAAGATGAAATTCTAGGTTTGTTACTAAGCCTTTGTGAAAGGTTTTATGCGAGAATAATTTATATTTTCTAATTTGCCTTCACTAGATTGTCGTGATTCTTTTGAGTAATAATTTAGAATAAAAATGCATTCAGATTTTAAAAAATTATTGTACTTACTATTTGTGCAATTCAATGTTTATTTGGGCCAACGCTATTGTCACAGCGACAATAGTTACTAATACGATAGTTATTTTTAGTGTAATGACCAAACATAAACCGATTTGAAAACAGATAAAAATATGTTAAAGAAAAATGTAGTCGGTACCAATTTCAAAGGTAAGTTTGAAGAAGAGCAAAGTGGCAACAAAAAAAATTAAATAAATAAAGTGACGGTTTAAACTTTAAGCAGAAGGCAGTGTCTCAACCCTAAATTTGGGGCAGAGGTAACTTCATTTCTTTGAGATGATGTAAAGTGTTTTTACTAAGTACACACTTTGAGTGGGGCCACCTTCTATATTGTGCATGAGCCAATCATCCTAGGTAAACCAGATTCATTAACAATTTTTTTTTTTTTAAATTAGGGGATGATCATAATAGTGCAAGCAGATTGGATGTTTAGCCTTGTTCCTAATCCCTCGATCATAATAGATGATCTTTAGGGCTAAGAATCAATTGTGATTCCCATGATCACCTTTCATATGTGGAAGAGGAATATGTTCAGCTGGGTACCGCAAAAATTGAAGTTAATCCGTCAAAGATCATAAATTCACATTAGAAATTCTCAATCTCTAGTTTCTTGTGAACAAATTCAAGTCATGTTAAAATGTTTTGAGTGTTTGTATTTTTCTTTCAAAGAGATTGCGTCGGTGATAGAGAACACTAATGTTAGAAAAATATGGGCTCGGTCGGTTCCGCTGCACACTAAGCAATTCTTTTTCTTCATCATGAGACACGCATCTTCTTTTCTCTTTAGCACCGAAAGAACGGCAACGACTTTAAGCCTATGAAATTTTCCTAAAGTGGAGGGAAAAAGGCTTCCATGTTTTTCTTGTTAGTAAAAGGACGTTTCGAGAAAGTGATGAAAAGTGTGAACAACCATAAGATGAATTTCTAGGTTTGTTACTAAGCCTTTGTGAAAGGTTTTATGCGAGAATAATTTATATTTTCTAATTTGCCTTCACTAGATTGTCGTGATTCTTTTGAGTAATAATTTAGAATAAAAATGCATTCAGATTTAAAAAAATTATAGTACTTACTATTTGTGCAATTCAATGTTTATTTGAGCCAACGCTATTGTCAAAACGACAATAGTTACTAATACGATAGTTACTTTTAGTTTAATGACCAAACATAAACCGATTTGAATACAGATAAAAATATGTTAAAGAAAAATGTAGTCGGTACCAATTTCAAAGGTAAGTTTGAAGAAGAGCAAAGTGGCAACAAAAAAAAATTAAATAAATAAAGTGACGGTTTAAACTTTAAGCAGAAGGCAGTGGCTCAACCCTAAATTTGGGGTAGAGTTAACTTCATTTCTTTGAGATGATGTAAAGAGTTTTGACTAAGTACACACTTTGAGCGGGGCCACCTTCTATATTGTGCATGAGCCAATCATCCTTGGTAAACCAGATTCATTAACAATTTTTTTTAAATTAGGGGATGATCATAGTGGTGCAAGCAGATTGGATGTTTAGCCTTGTTCCTAATCCCTGGCTCATAATAGATGATCTTCTGGGCTAAGAATCAATTGTGATTCCCATGATCACATTTCATAGGTGGAAGAGGAATTTGTTCAGCTGGGTACTGCAAAAATTGAAGTTAATCCGTGGAAGATCATAAATTCTCATTAGAAATTTTGAATCTCGAGTTTCTTGTGAACAACTTCCAATCACAAGTCAGCAGACACAATTACAACTCGCACAGTGGCGACCCACGCAGACTCAGCTCAATGCGGTTCAACCCTTCGAGGGTCAACCATAGCAGTGGATTCCGTATCCATTCTTTTTTGGGCCAAGCGCAAATCCATCATCGTTTGCATATGTGGACCACCAGAGCTATGTCCAAGCCAATGGGGGCCCACCAACCACGAATAGGGCAAACCCAGCCATGGGATCGGAGCAGTTGAGCGGGTCAGGAGAGCCGGGTATGGGAACAAATCCCTACCCGGGTTTTTATCATGTGGGTTATCCAATTGGGGCGAGCGAATCGGGTCAAGGAATGAATTCCTACCTGAACCTCGCGCCCAACTTTCTACATTTTCCAGCAGCGGCGCTCGCCGGACGACCAGAACCCGGCGATCCATTATTCGTCTCTAATGCCGACGGACCAAAATTGCGTATCATCAGCCAACAATTAACCAGGCCAGAAAACTATACAAGGTGGTCGTAGGAATTCCGGTGCACCCTAGCAACCAAAGACAAATATGGTTTCCTCTACGGAACAATCCCAGTTCCCATGGACGAACGCGTAGCCCGACTCTAGAGGAAGAGCAACCGCCTGGTCCAAACCTGGATCGGCAATTGTGTCTCCTTTGAAGTCGTGGCCGGACTCCCACCAACAGAAGATGTAAAATAAATGTGGAAAAACATCCAAGAAATGTACGGAAAACTGGATCAGGCAAAATGTTTTAATCTAATGCAGGAGCTTAGTGAATTGAAGCAAGCAAATATGACGGTCACAGCCGTTTTCAATAGGCTCTCGTCTTTGTGGAACAATCTCGAAGCGGCCGAGGAGAAACTCTTGGGACCAGAACCCACTCTCAAACAATATAGATTGATCAAAGACAAGGAGAAAGCTACACACTTTCTCCTCATTTTGAACGAAACTTACCTCGGATTTCGCTCACAGATCCTCGCCATGGATCCCCATGCTGCCAATTGGGCGGATATTTCAATTGGCTGTGTAGGAGGAGAGTTAGTGACACGCGACGCCAGACCACACCAGGAGCAACGAGAGCGTCGCACTCGCAGCCCGCGGAGATCGGCGAGACGCGGCCACCAAGACGCAAACCCTAAATCGCAAGAGAGAGAGACAAGCGGCCAAATTAGGGTTTGCAGAAGAGGAACTTAGGGTATTTAAAGCAGACCAGATGGACGGTCAGGATGTGATACGAGGATCGGACGGCTCGCAAACCTTCCATCCCTTGATCGGATCCAACGGCGGACAAGAGCTTGCGGTTAAAGGATCGGATGGTCAGATCTTTGTTGTGATTAAAGGCATGGACAGTCAAATGCTTGCCACGTCATCAAGGAATTTCAGAAGAAATTTTAAAGGCAAGAATAAACTATTTTGTGATTATTGCAAACGTGCTAATCACTCAATTGATAATTGCTGGAAATTGCATGGAAAGCCCGGTGAAAAAGAAAAAAGGATTTCAACAGCTTATCAAGTTACTGGGTTGACCGGTAAAAAAACTGACCAGCCTATCTCATATAGTCAGTATTATCAGTTGATGGAGGCACTTCAAAAAATGGACACCACAAACAGAGGAGCGAGTTTCTCAGGTATTACCCATTGCTTGATTAATTCAATATCCAGAAAGGCGTGGATAATTGATTCAGGGGCAAGCGACCATATTATATGTGACAGGGGATTTTTCTCAAGTATAAATCACATATTGAATTTCCATATTTCCATGCAATTGCCTAATGAGGATATTACCCATGTCCATGAAACAGGGACAGTCAATCTCAGTTCATAGATTACTCTTAGAAATATTCTTTATGTCCCAGAATTCCAGTTTAACTTGATCTCTATGTCAAAAGCTTGTCAAGAAAATTCATGCTGGGTCATTTTCAATGCTGATACGTGTTTCTTTCAGGACCTTTCGACTAGGAAACTGATGGGATTGGGTAGTCTCTCTGAAGGCCTTTTTTTCTGGAATAGTTTCTCAAGTAATTTTCCTTGCAATTCTTTAAATAAGTCATCATTGTGTAACTTGACTACCAATGATAGAAATTCCATTATGCATTTGAGATTGGGTCACAGTGCCTCCTTTCCATATCCACAATGTTCTATATGTCCTCTTGCTAAACAATCTCGTGCACCTTTTCCATCTAGTAACACCCTGACTAGTGAGATTTTTGCCTTAATTCATGTGGATATATGGGGACCATACCACACATTAAATCATGATGGGTCTCGATATTTTCTCACTATAGTCGATGATTATTCTCGTACGACTTGGATTTTCTTGATGCAGTCTAAGAATCAGACTTATTCTCATTTGAAAAGTTTTCTCTCACTCTAAAAGAATCAGTTTGGGAAATCTATACAGCGGATTCGTACTGATAATGGAAGAGAATTCTTCAGCCATGAATGCTCTTCACTATTTACTACACATGGCATACAACATGAGAGCTTCTGTATCTATTCACCACAATAAAATGGCGTGGTAGAACGGAAACATCGTCATCTATTGGAAGTCACACGAGCTTTGAAGTTTCAAGCGTTAGTTCCAGACGATTATTGGGGAGATTGTGTGGTCACAACCACTTATCTAAATTAACCGTATGCTGACTCGGATACTTAAAGGTAAAACTCCATTTGAGTTATTATTTCGGAAGAAACCAGAGCTCCAGTATCTTAAGGTCTTTGGATGTCTTTGTTTTGTTGCAACAGTGGGACCTAGAGACAAATTCAGTCCACGTGCTCGGCGATGCATCTTCATGGGATATCCCAATTTGCAGAAAAGGTATCGAGTTCTTGACATTTCCACAAAGGAATTTCTAGTAAGTCGTGATGTCATCTTTCATGAAGACATTTTTCCTTTTTCTGAGCAGACAAATCCATATACAAATATAGAGATGACAGCTTCTCCCGGTAGTATCCTATTTGATGAAGCAACGCCTCAAGGTCCTACCTATATACCAATAGCAGAATTGAGGCACATTCCTCCCACTACTTCATTTCTTCTAGCATCAACGTCAACACCTGTTAAGAGGACGGAATCGCTCAAAAGAAATATTCTAACCACAACTCGAAGATTCCCATGATACTGAGGAAAGTCGGCATATTGAGTCGCCATCTACTAATGAGATAAACACATACACCACTCATCCAAGGTGTTCTGGTCATACCACACGACCCCCTACATGGACTAAAGACTATATCTGTGCAACTCATCATTCTCCAGGTACTTAGTATCTAGTCTCATCATATGTTTCCTTTCATAGATTATCACAGGAACATAGATGTTGTATTAGTCGCCTATTAGAAGAACATGAGCCATCTAGTTATGATGATGCATCTATTGACCCAAAATGGCAATAGGCCATGAAGGTGGAACTTCAAGCACTGATTGACAACAAAACATGGGATCTTGTCCCACTCCCCTCTGATTGCAAGCCAATTGGCTGTAAGTGGGTCTACAAGATAAAGTATCGTGCTGATGGTTCCATTGAACGATACAAGGCACGGTTGGTTGCAAAAGGATTCACACAAAAGGAAGGTTTTGACTATCACGAGACCTTTTCTCTGGTTGCCACTGATGTCACAGTTCGTTCTTTTTTGTCTGTTGCTGCCATTAATAATTTGAGTTTACATCAAATGGATGTGCACAATGCTTTCTTGCACAGGGATCTTCATGAGGAAATTTATATGGATATTCCTCAAAGCTTATGGAGACAGGGGGAGAATAGAGTATGTCGTCTCTGTAAATCCTTTTACGGATTGAAGCAAGCATCCAGACAATGGTACGCCAAGTTTGCAAATGCTCTTACAACAGCAGGCTTCAAGCAGTCTAAGCATGACTATGCTTTATTCACATGGACTAAAGGTATGTCATCCATTTATTTGATGATATATGTCGATGACATACTTGTTATGGGAAATGATAAGGCTGCCATAGACAATTTCAATGATTATTTACATGTTACCTTTCACATTAAATACTTAAAAGCACCTAAATATTTCCTTGGAATTGAAATTGCTCGATCTGATCAAGGAATTTCCCTTAGTCAACAGAAGTTTGTCTTAGAAATTATATCAGAAGCAAGCTTATCAGGGTGCAGACCAGCCGTGATTCCTATTGAGTAGAACATTAAGTTGACTACTGTAGAATATGATAGGGGTACATCACAAAATGATGATCACATACTCAAAGATCCATCAGGGTATCAAAGACTTGTTGGGAAGCTCATATACCTGACCATGACTAGACCTAATATCTCTTATGTAGTACAAACACTTAGTCAGTTCATGCATAGTCCAAAGCAATCTCATTTGGAAGCTGCATTGAAGGTTGTGAAGTATTTGAAAAAGTGTCTAGGACTTGGAATCCTTTTATCCAAACAATGTGACATGAAGATGAGGGCATACTGTGATGCTGATTATGCTACATGTCCTACTAGCCGAAGATCAGTCACTAGATACTGCATCAAATTAGGAGATTCACTTCTCTCATGGAACACCAAGAAGCAGCCTATTGTATCTTTGTCTTCGGCCGAAGCTGAGTACCAAGCTATGGCAAAAACCACTTGTCAAGTAGTGTGGATATGAGGGTTGCTTAAAGACCTCAGAATACAAGTACAAGGAGCAACAAAATTATATTACAACAACGATGCAGCTCTCAAATTGGCAGCAAACCCTATAGTGCACGAGAGAACTAAACACATAGAAGTGCACTGTCATTTTACACGAGACAAGATTCAAGGAGGGGTGATTGAAACAGAAGGACTTGACACAACAGAGCAACCAGCGGACATCTTCACCAAACCCCTATGTCATCGACAGCACACATATCTATTGAGCAAGCTAGGCGTCTTGGACATCTACAAGCCACCAGCTTGAGGGGGAGTGTTAGAATATATGCAATACTTGTTTAGGATATTTGGATTTGATTTGATTATGTATATATCAATTTAAGATCAGATCTAGATCTAGATTGATACATAGAATTCTTTGTTTCCATTAATTGTACAAACCTAGTTCTATATCTTTAGGATCTGTACAGTTTACAGACATATTGAGGAAATATATAAAAACTTCATTCCTCTCTCCATCACCTTCGGTTTCTTTCAGAACGGCAACAACTTTAAGTCAAGCCTATGAAAATTTCCTTCCAGCTTTTTCAACGGCGACGACTTTAAGCCTATGAAATTTTCCTAAAGTGGAGGGAAAAAAGCTTCCAGCTTTTTCTTGTTAGTGAAAGGACGTTTCGAGGAAGTGATGAAAAGTGTGAACAACCATAAGATGAGTTTCTAGGTTTGTTACAAAGCCTTTGTGAAAGGTTTTATGCCAGAATAATTTTTTTTTCTAATTTGCCTTCACTAGATTGTCGTTATCCTTTTGAGTAATAATTTAGAATAGAAATGCATTCAGATTTTAAAAAATTATAGTACTTACTATTTGTGCAATTCAATGTTTATTTGGGCCACGCTATTGTCACAGCGACGATAGTTACTAATATGATGTGGCATCCTAAAATTACATGGCAACCCCTGGATATACCATGAACCTTATAAGTTGCATTTTATTTATTATTGCTGCAATTTTATGGCCAAGTGAATAAGTTTAATTAAGTATTTATTTAAGCGGGAATTAAGGTGGATTATTAGGAATAATTGTGGGCTGGGAATTTGAGGACCAAATGAGCCCAAGACAGCCCAGAATCATTCACCATTCGGTCAGCCAAGCCCAGCCCAAAGGAGCCTGTGAAGTCGTCGACCTAGAGGGCTAGCCCATGAAGCCCAATGGTGCTGCCGTCGACCGAAGGAGGAGAGGGAGAGGCCCGGCCCTTTTTGAGCCCATCAAATGCATGGAAAATGCCAAGTGGCTAGGGAGATTAGCCAAGTGTTTGATCCCATGCAAATCTAATGATGGCTAACCATGAGGAAGGAGGAAATTCGTGAGGGAAGAGGGGTGGATTAACCGAGAGAGGGAGAGGGTTCGCATGAGAGAAAGAGAGGAAGAGAGAAAGGGAGAAAGGGAGAGGGTCTTGCGAGAGAGAAGGAGGAGGAGACCGTGCGTCCGCCTAGCCGCCGTCGTCGAGCCGCCTCATCCCCACTGTTTGTTTGCTAGAATTTGAGGCAAGTGGAGTCCATCTTTCTACCCTCTTGCTTGCTGTGATGTGAGTATGTGGGATGGTAAATGTTGGTTGTGGTAGAGGTGAGGAAATTTCGGAGCATTGAGGAGAGATGGCATGGTTTTGCTTGCTGTTTTATGGAAAATCAGTCCGACCCTCCATGAGTTCGTGTGTTGCATGTAACTTTTTATTTGGAATCTCACCTCGACCTCTTGATGAAAGTTGTAGAGGACATATTGAGGAGTAATATACTAAAATTTGTGACAAAACGGACGAGTATTTCTTGGTGAAATGATTTTTCTTTGGAGAAACTAGATCTGGAATTTGTGGTGCTGACCTTTGGTGATTTTGTGGACTGTAAAGTAACATTTCTGTTGAAATCTCAATTTGATTCCTTAACTAACATTGTAGAGGACCTCTTGAGGTATAACATATAAACAATTGAGAGGAAATGAACAACTATAGGTCGGTGAAATCGTTGTTCTTTGAAGAAACTAGATCTAGAAAACGCTACCTCAACCTAGTATGATTCTGTGATTTTTATAAAATCATACATTTACATTATGATGTTGTGTCCTTAATGAAAGTTGTAGATAACCTTCTGAGGAAGAACATACTGAAAATTTAGAAGAAACGGACATGTGTAGGTCGGTGAAACGAAATCGCTTTGAAAGAAACTAATCTGGAAAATCGACACCGAGAACAGGAGGTATTAATCGCCTATATACTCTATAACATAGGCCTTATCCACACAAGTAACGGAGAACATACGAAAGCTTTGGAATATTATTTTCGGGCACATCTATTTATCTAGAACGAATTCGATTTTGATTTATTCACGAGATATTTACCTCTAAGTGTTGTTTATAACATATCAAAATTTAAGAATTTTTGGAGTTCATTAGTGTATTTAATCGAAATTGTTTCTGAAACTGTGCAAGCTGAATTGTTAGAATTTTGAATGCTGTGATGCATGGACCGTACTAATTTCTGTGAGATTCTTTTGGTGTGGTGTTCTTCATGAGATATCTGCCTTTAGGTTTTTTCTATAAGATATTTAAATTTCAGAATTTTTGCGGTTCGTTTGGGTATTTAATTGAAATTATTTCTGAGACTGTGCAAATTGAAATGTTGAAATTTTAAAGACTGTGATGCATGGACTGTACCGAAATGAATGATGTTCTTTTGATGTGGTGTTTTCCATGAAATGTGTTTCTCTAGATCTTGTATACAACATGTCAAATTTTTAGAATTTATTAAGGCTGTTTACTAACTTTTCAAGAGTTTTAACCAAAAGAGCGCATTCTGTTTTATCTAAAAATTTACAGCATTTTTAAAACAAAAATACATAAATGAATGAATTTGCTTTATGAGATATAATGTCTTGAGTGATTGATTTTGTTGCATATGTGGTGAGAATTTGCATGACTTATAATATCAAATGCTGAATTAGACTTTGTTACCATCACATCATATGCCGTGTTGATAACGAGACACATATATAAAGATAAAGTATGGTAATCAGGATACCGTCGGAGGTGTGAGCCGACGATGCCCCGGGAGTGTCGGGATGCCTGGAGGTGTGTGCTGGAAGTCCTGGAGGTATGTGCCGTGGGGAAATGGCTCGGGATGCTAGTTGGGGTATGAGATGCCCGGAGGTGTGTGCCGGAGGCTCCTCGCAATGCCAGGTTGGGTGCGAGCAATAAATGGGGGATGCAATTACTAGTCCAAGGAAAGAAAAATAATGTGATCCAATTGAAAAATAAAATTTGAAATTAAATCATGCGCATGGATGTGTGCATATATGCATGGCTGTTTGATGATATATGTACAAGTGCATGGTGGTATATGCACGTTGCTTGGCAATATATGCATGACTGTTTGATGATATATGTACAAGTGCATGCATGTTGTATGGTGATATATGCATGGCTGTAATGTGAGGTATGCTCAAATGTATAAATGATATGTACTTTATTCACGATATCTTGATTGTTTTGTTTGACGCATTATGTAGTCTAATGGATCTTTACTGCTGAGTGGTTGTACTCACCCCTTTGGGGACTAACATTTCAGATTAAAAAGATGCCTTTACCACCGGTCGCGCGCAGTACCTTCTATGGCTTACCGTCAGATGTTGAGGTCGAGTGCGCGGAGCACATCTGTGTCATTGTTCCCGGTTTGGTGTTCATTCAAGTTCGCGTGCTGGTCATGTATGATGTGGGTCTGGCTAGGGGCCCAGTCGTCCAGGAATTTCTGTCTGTCCACGTCCGTCGCGATAGGGTGATGCTAGGGTTGTTGCCGCCGCTACCGCTTGATGCACCTGGTTGGGTGTGATGGCTCGTATGACTGGTGGGAGCTGACACTTTTTGGGATAACCGACACTTGTAGATGGAGGGGTATACATGTTCGATGTGGGGGTGGTGATCTCTTTTGAGTTATAGCCAAGTATAGCTAAAAATCTTGGCTTTTTGTTGTATCGACCCGAGATGTCCATCGTAAAAATGTGAATAAAAGTGACTCGGCTTTATCTTTTCCTTTGGTGCATAGTCGATGTGCATTGTATCATTCTCATGGGAGTATGGGATGGTGAGACTCCTTTATACTTCCGCTGATGAGCTGCGCTGAAACCTTTTTAAAAAAAAATTCCTATTTACTATGGTTCCTCCTTAACGAATGAAAGATATTAGACTGGTATCCAATAAGTAGAGCGATAGGTGTCCGTGGCAACCTTAGCGGCTCGGGGGTGCCACATCGGTTGGTATCAGAGCAAAAGGTTTATATGTGGAGTAATAAAGAGCCTCATTTGGAAATTGAGGAAGATAATGACAAAGCACACCTTAGGATGCTGACTAAGAATGGTTGACTAACTTTGAATAACGGGTGATGGGTATTCACCCGTAGATCCCTAGTCTGTGTTATGAGTTGCTTTTAGGTGCTAGTAACATGGTTATGTTACTTATTTCCATAATTGCAGTTGCTTTTAATGGAGACATTAAGTCACAGATTATTCCTAAGGCAAATGCTTGGAAACTGCAGGAAAATCATGGTACGATATGGAAGCCATCATCCATCGTGGGCTAAAGTCTCTGCAGCAAGGGCTGAACCCCAGATGGAAGATATCCTGCAGGCATTGGCCAATAAAGGAAATATGATGGAAAGACAAGCGCAGCAACAACCCGGAGTAGAACGCCGTACTCAAGGACTAGTGGAGCAATTTTTGAAGCTGAAACCACCTAAGTTCAGTGGAATGGGAAGTCCTGAGGAGGCAGAGCATTGGATTGATGGGATGGAACAAATTTTCCGGTTGTTGGTCTGCAGTGATGTTGAGAAAATAACTTTGGCAGAGTACCAGCTGAAGGGAAATGCAAAGTTTTGGTGGAGAGCTTCACGGGACATGATGTTTCCACCAGGTACTGATGTTAATTGGGATGAGTTTGTCAGAGTTTTCAATAGAAAGAATTTTTCTGACTATGCTAAGGACAAGAAAACTACAGAATTTGTTCAGTTAGAACAAAAAGAGCTGACAGTGGATCAATATGAGGCCAGATTTTCTGAATTGTCTAGATATGCTTCAAGACTAATTGAGGATCAAGAAGAGAAAGCTAAGAAAGGGAGAGGGTCGTGCGAGAGAGAATGAGGAGGAGACCGTGCGTCCACCTAGCCACCGTCCTCGAGCCGCCTCATCCCCACCGTTTGTTTGCTGGAATTTGAGGCAAGTGGAGTCCATCTTTCTACCCTCTTGCTTGCTGTGATGTGAGTATGTGGGATGGTAAATGTTGGTTGTGGTAGAGGTGAGGAAATTTCGGAGCATTGAGGAGAGGTGGCATGGTTTTGCTTGTTGTTTTATGGAAAATCAGTCCGACCCTCCATGAGTTCGTGTGTTACATGTAACTTTTTATTTGGAATCTCACCTCGATCTCTAGATGAAAGTTGTAGAGGACATATTGAGGAGTAACATACTAAAATTTGAGACAAAACGGTCGAGTATTTCTTGGTGAAGTTATTTTTCTTTGGAGAAACTAGATCTGGAATTTGTGGTGCTGACCTTTGGTGATTTCCTGGACTGTAAAGTAGCCTTTTTTGTTGAAATCTCACTTCGATTCCTTAACGAAAGTTGTAGAGGACCTCTTGAGGTATAACATATAAAAACTTTAGAGGAAATGAATAAGTATAGGTTGGTGAAAAAATCGTTGTTCTTTAAAGAAACTAGATCTCGAAAACGCTACCTGAATCTAGTATGATTCTGTGATTTTTATAAAAGCATCCAATTAAGTTCTGATCTTGTGTCCTGAATGAAAGTTTTAGATAATATACTGAGGAATAACATACTGAAAATTTAGAAGAAATGGACATGTGTAGGTCGGTGACGCGAAATCGTTTTGAAAGAAACTAATCTGGAAAAGAGACACCGAGAACAGGGGTATTAATCATCTATATCTATTTATTTAAAACGAATTGGATTCTGATTTCTTCACAAGATATTTAAATCTAAGTGTTTTTTATAACATATCAAAATTTCAGAATTGTTGGAGTTCATTTAGGTATTTAATCGAATTTGTTTCTGAAACTGTGCAAGCTGAATTGTTAGAATTTTGAATGCTGTGATGCATGAACCGTACTGATTTCTGTGAGATTCTTTTGGTGTGGTGTTCTGAATGAGATATCTGCCTTTAGCTCTTGTTTATATTATAGTAAAATTTCAGAATTTTTGGAGTTCATTTGGATATTTAATCGAAATTATTTCTAAGACTGTGCAAATTGAAATATTGAAATTTTAAAGACTGTGATGCATGGACTGTACCGAAATGAATGTTCTTTTGGTGTGGTGTTTTTCCTGAACTGTTTTCCTCTAGATCTTGTATACAACATGTGAAATTTTTAGAATTTATTAAGTTTTTTTACTAATTTTTCAAGAGTTTTAACCAAAAGAGCGCATTCTGTTTTATCTAAAAATTTACTGCATTTTCAAAACAAATATATAAGGGAATGAATTTGCTCTATGAAATATAATGTCTTGAGTGAATGATTTTGTTGCATATGTGGTGACAATTTGAATGACTTATAATATCAAAAGCTAAATTAGACTTTGTTACCATCACATCATATGCCATGTTGATAATGAGACACATATATAAAGATAAAGTATGGTAATGAGGATACCGTCGGAGGTGTGAGTCAACGATGCTCCGGGAGTGTTGGGATGCCCGGAGGTGTGTGCTGGGGGGAAATGCCTCGTGATGCCAGTTGGGGTACAAGATGTCCGGAGGTGTGTGCCGGATGCCTGGAGGTGTGTGCCGAAAGCTCCTCGCAATGCTAGGTTGGGTGTGAGCAATATATGGGGGATGCAATTACTAGTCCTAGGAAAGAAAAATAATGTGATCCAATTGAAAGATAAAATTTGAAATGGAATCATGCGCATGGATGTGTGCATATATGCATGGTTGTTTGATGATATATGTACAAGTGCATTGTGGTATATTCACGTTGCATGGCGATATATGCATGGTTGTTTGATGATATATGTACAAGTGGTGGTATATGCATGTTGTATGGTGATATATGCATGGCTGTAAGGTAAGGTATGCTCAAATGTATAAATGATATGTACTTTATTCATGATATCTTGATTGTTTTGTTTGACGGATTGTGTAGTCTGATGGATCTTTATTGCTGAGTTGTTGTACTCACCCCTTTGAAGACTAACATTTCAGATTAAAAAGATGCCTTTACCACCGGTTGCGCGTGGTACCTTCTATTGCTTACCGTTAGACGTTGAAATCGAGTGCGTGGAGCACATTTGTGTAACTGTTCCTGGTCTAGTGTTCATTTGAGTCCGCGTGTTGGTCATGTATGATGTGGGCTTGGCTGGGGGCCCAGTCGTCCCGGAATTTCTGTCTGTCCACATCCGTCGCGATGGGGTGAAGCTAGGGATGTTGCCGCCACCGCCACCCAATGCACCGGGTTGGGTGTGATGGCTCATATGACCGGTGAGAGCTGACACTTTTTGGGATAGCCGACACTTGTAGATGGAGGGGTATACACGTTCGATGTAGGGTTGAGATCTCTTTTGAGTTATAGCCAAGTATAGCTAAAAATCTTGGCTTTTGTTGTACCGACCCGAGATGTCCATCATAAAAATGTGAATGAAAGTGAATCGGCTTTATCTTTTCCTTTGGTGCATAGCCAGTGTGCATTGTATCATTGTCATGGGATTATGGGATGGTGAGACTCCTTTATACTTCCGCTGATGTGCTATGCTGAAACCTTTTCAAAAAAAAAAAAATTCCTATTTACTATGGTTCTCCCTTAATGAATGAAAGATATTAGACTGGTATCCAATAGATAGAGCGATAGGTGTCTGTGGCAACCTTAGCAGATCGGGGGTGCCACAATAGTTGGTATTAGAGCAAAAGGTTTATATGTGGAGTGATAAGGAGCCTCATTTGGAAATTGAGGAAGATAATGACAATGCACACCTTAGGATGCTGACTAAGAATGGTTGACTAACGTTGAATAACGGGTGATGGGCATTCACCCGTAGATCCCCAGTCTGCGTTATGAGTTGCTTTTAGGTGCCAGTAACATGGTTATGTTACTTATTTCCATAGTTGTAGTTGCTTTTAATGGAGACATTGAGTCACAGATTATTCCTAAGGCAAATGCTTGGAAACTGCAGGAAAATCATGGTACGATATGAAAGCCATCATCCATCGAGGGCTGAAGCCTCTGCAACAAGGGCTGAACCTCAAATGGAAGATATCCCGCAGGCATTGTCCAATATAGGAAATCTGATGGAAAGACAAGCACAGAACAACCCGAAGCAGAACGCTGTACTCAAGGACTGGTGGAGCAATTTTTGAAGCTGAAACCACCTAAGTTCAGTGGAATGGGAAGTCCTGAGGAGGTAGAGCATTGGATTGATGGGATGGAATGAATTTTCCGGTTGTTGGTCTGCAGTGATGCTGAGAAAATAACTTTGGCAGAGTACCAACTGGAGGGAAATGCAAAGTTTTGGTGGAGAGCTTCGAGGGACACGATCTTTCCACCGGTTACTAATGTTAATTGGGATGAGTTTGTCAGAGCTTTCAATGGAAAGCATTTTTCTAATTGTGCTAAGGACAAGAAAACTACAGAATTTGTTCAGTTAGAAAAAAAGGAGTTGACAGTGGATCAATATGAGGCAAGATTTTTCTGAACTGTCTAGATATGCTCCTAGACTAATTGAGGATCGAGAAGAGAAAGGTAAGAGGTTTCTGAAGGGATTGAGAATTGACATAAGGAAGCAACTCGTGCCTTTAAATATAAGAGATTATAATGAGATCTATGAAAGGGCACAATGGGTGGAAGAGGAGTTAGTAAGGGAGCAATCTGAGTATAAGAGGCAGTCAACTTTTGGTGATATCAGACAGGGTAAGAGACCCTATACAGGTCAAGGTCAGACCTGGGAGTCTAAGAACAAGGGCAATTTCAGGAATTTTGGAAAAGCTAGGGATGGCCTGAATCTGGGAAAAGCATCTTATCGGAGTGAGGAATGTCGAAGGTGTGATGGGTGACAAGGCCTAGGACCCTGTAATGGACTGCTGAAATGCTATGGTTGTGGACAGGTAGGACACCTTAAGAAGGATTGTCCAAAAGAGAGGTCGCGAACAAGTATCAACTCAATGCGACGAGTACAACAACGCACCGCTGGACCATATCCACAAAGAAATCCACAAAGACCACCAACACAGGGAAAAGTGTATGCAGTCACCCAAGAGGAAGCAAAAGCTTCCAAAAACATTATCTCAGGTACAATTTTCATAAATGGCAAGAAGGCTTATGCATTGTTTAATACGGGTGCTACGCATTCATTTGTGTCTGAAAGATATAGACTGTTGAGTAAAATAGAAACTATGTTCCTTGAGACACCCCTTTGTGTTTCTACACCTTTAAAGAATATGGTGTTGTCTACGTTGGTGTGTGGAAAGTGTAAGATAACAATAGGAGGAGGGGATGGAAATAGACTTAGTCGTAATGGCTATGTATGATTTTGATGTTATCATAGGAATGGATTGGCTTCATAAGTATCGGGCCAAAAATGGATTGTTATAGAAAAGTGATCCAATTTATTTTACTTGATCAGTCTAGTTGTGAATTTTCGGGAGGTCAGATCAACCTATCTATAGCACTTATTTCAGTGATAGAGGCCCGTGCGTTACTTGACAAAGGATGTCAAGGGTACCTAGCAATGGTTAAATATGATACTAAGGAAGAGCCTAAGCTTGATGAAATTTGAGTAGCCAATGAATTTCAAGATGTATTTCCTGAGGAGTTGCCTGGATTACCGTCGGAACGAGAAATTGAGTTTGAAATTGAACTAATGCCTGGAACAGGACCAATATCGAAAGCCCCGTATAGGATGGCCTTAATGGAACTGAAGGAGTTGAAAGTGCAACTACAGGAGTTTCTTGATAAATGTATCATTAGGCCAACTGCTTCACCTTGGGGTGCACCAATATTCTTTGTGAAAAAGAAGGATGGGTCGATGCGCTTATGTATTAACTATAGACAACCGAATCAAGTGACCATTAAAAATAAATATCCCTTGCCTAGAATTGATGATCTATTTGACCAACTCCAGGGAAGTTCGGTCTTTTCTAAGATTGACTTGAGATCGGGATACCATCAGCTAAGGATTAAGAAAGAAGACATTCCTAAGACTACGTTCAGGACTCGTTATGGACACTACGAGTTCCTCGTCATGCCTTTTGGATCTACGAATGCATCGGCTGCATTTATGGATCTAATGAATAGGGTATTTAAGCCTTATTTAGATCAATTTGTGATTGTTTTTATTGATGATATCCTGATATATTCTAGAGGGCCTAAAGAGCATGAGTAACACTTGAGGATAGTTTTGCAAACTCTGAGAGATCACAAGTTGTATGCCAAATTCAGCAAGTGTGAATTTTGGTTGGACCAAATAATATTTTTGGGACATGTGGTATCAGGAGGAGGAATCGCAGTGGACCCGGTGAAAGTTGAGATGGTAATAAATTGGCCAAGACCGACAACACCCACTAAAATATGGAGTTTCTTAGGACTGGCTGGTTATTATAGAAGGTTTATTGAAGGGTTTTCACGACTGGCAGGTCCCTTAACAAAATTGACTCGAAAGAACGTGAAGTTTGAATGGAGTGGGGAATGTGAAAGGAGTTTTTAAGAGCTTAAAAGAAAATTGCCCTCGGCTCAAATCCTGACTATACCATCTGGATCTGATGGTTTTACAGTGTATAGTGATGCATCTCACAAAGGACTAGGATGTGTTTTGATGCAACATGGCAAGATCATAACCTATGCATCTAGACAATTGAAACCTCATGAACTGAACTACCCAACACATGATTTAGAATTGGCAACTATAGTGTTTGCTTTGAAGATATGGAAGCACTATTTGCATGGAGAAAAGTTTGAGATTTATACAGATCATAAGAGCCTAAAATATTTGTTCTCACAAAAGGAGTTGAACATGAGACAAAGGAGGTGGATGGAGTTGTTGAATGATTATGATTGTGAGATACGGTACCATCTAGGGAAGGTGAATAAGGTAGCAAATGCTTTTAGTTGTAAGTCAGCTATGGAGATAGCCAGTTTAAGAATGGCGGAATGGAACTTGTTAAAGTTCGTAGCAGACTCAAAGTTTGAACTAAAAGTGGATCGTCTTACCGATATACTTAGTGCATTAAGGATTGAACCTGAAATTATTCAGAAAGTTAAGATCCTACAAGAGTCTGACCCAGAAATTATGAAAGTGAAAGATGCAGTGTCTTTAGGAAAAAGATCAGAATTTCAAGTTTCTGAAGATGGAGTGGTAAGATGCCAAGGACGACTCTGTGTTCCCGACAATGAAGAGGTGAAGAGGGAAATTCTGTCAGAGGCACATAGAAGTAATTACAGTGTTCATCCAGGTAGTACAAAGATGTAAAGGAATTTGCGTTAGCAATTTTGGTGGAATGGTATGAAAGCAGATACAGCTAAGCACGTTTCTTAATGTTTGACGTGCCAACAAGTGAAGGCGGAACATTGCAAACCTGCAGGACTCTTGAGACCGTTAGACATACTAGAATGGAAATGGGAGCATGTAACGATGGACTTTGTGCAAGGACTACCAAGGACATCAAATGGTCACGATTCTATCTAGGTGATAGTGGATCGTTTGACTAAATCTGCCCATTTCTTAGCAGTCCGTATAAACTATTCAATGAATAAACTTGCTGAGATATATGTAAGCCAGGTAATATGCTTACATGGTATACCCGTAACAATCACTTCTGATTGAGACTCCAGGTTTACTTCAAATTTTTGGCGGAGTCTCCAAAATGCCTTAGGGACAAAGCTTCAATTTAGTAATGCCTTCCATCCTCAGATAGACGGGCAATCAGAAAGAGTGATCCAGACTCTAGAGGATATGCTAAGAGCATGTGTTATTGACTTTAGAGGAAACTGGGATGAAAACTTGCATCTGATAGAGTTTGCCTATAACAATAGTTTTCAGAAAAGTATAGGCATGGCTCTGTATGAAGCATTATATGGAAGAATGTGCAAGACCCCTGTCTGTTGGAATGAAGTAGGTGAAAGAAGATTGACAGGACTTGAATTGGTACAAGTTACTACTGAAGCTGTCGAGATTATCAAGAAAAGACTTAAAATAGCCTAGAGTAGACAGAAAGACTATGCATATAGGCGTACAAGGCCTTTGGAGTTTAGTGTAGGAGATCACGTATTTCTTAAAGTATCTCCAATTAAAGGAATATCTCGATTTGGAATGAAAGGAAAGTTAGGTCCCAAATTTGTTGGACCCTTCGAGATACTTGAAAGAATAGGAGACGTAGCATATCGTTTGGCACTGCCTCCTAAATTGGGAAACTTACATGATGTGTTTCATGTGTCAATGCTAAAGAAATATCAGCCGGATCCTAGTCACATACTTGATCATGAAGCCATCAAAGTGGATAAGAGAGTGAAGTACATCAAAGAGCCTGTGCAAGTGTTGGACCGAAAGGAGAGAGTCCTTAGGAACAAGAAAATTCTGCTCGTTAAGATACTAAATTTTGAGACAAAACGGACGAGTATTGCTTGGTGAAATGATTTTTCTTTGGAGAAACTAGATCTGGAATTTGTGGTTCTGACCTTTGGTGATTTCGTGGACTGTAAAGTAACCTTTTTGTTGAAATCTCACTTCGATTCCTTAACAAAAGTTGTAGAGGACCTCTTGAGGTATAACATATCAACAATTTAGAGGAAATGAAAAAATATAGGTGGATGAAATCGTTGTTCTTTAAAGAAACAAGATCTGGAAAACGCTACCTCCACCTAGTATGATTCTGTGATTTTTATAAAATCCTCCAGTTAAATTCTGATCTTGTGCCCTTAATGAAAGTTGTAGATAACATTCTGAGGAATAACATACTGAAAATTTAGAAGAAACGGACATGTGTAGTCGGTGAAACGAATTCTCTTTGAAATAAACTAATCTGGAAAATCGACACCGAGAACAGGAGGTATTAATCGCCTATATCTATTTATCTAGAACGAATTGGAATTCAATTTCTTCACGAGATATTTACCTATAAGTTGTTTTTATAACATATCAAAATTTCAGAATTTTTGGAGTTCATTTGTGTATTTAATTGAAATTGTTTCTGAAACTGTGCAAGCTGAAATGTTAGAATTTTGAATGCTGTGATGCATGGACCATACTGATTTCTGTGAGACTCTTTTGGTGTGTTTTTCTGCATGAGATATCTGTTAGGTCTTGTCTATAACATATTAAAATTTTAGATTTTTTGGAGTTCAATTGGGTATTTAATCGAAATTATTTCTGAGACTGTGATGCATGGACTGTAATGTTGAAATTTTAAAGACTGTGATGCATGGACTGTACCGAAATGAATGATGTTCTTTTGATGTGGTTTTTTTCATGAAATGTTTTCCTCTAGGTCTTGTATACAACATGTCAAATTTTTAGAATTTATTAAGGCTGTTTACTAATTTTTGAAGAGTTTTAACCAAAAGAGCGCATTCTGTTTTATCCAAAAATTTACTGCATTTTCAAAACAAAAATATATAAATGAATGAATTTGCTCGATGAGATATAATGTCTTTAGTGATTGATTTTGTGGCATATGTGTTGACAATTTGCATGACTTATAATATCAAAAGCTGAATTTGACTTTGTTACGATCACATCATATGCCATGTTGATAATGAGACACATATATAAAGATAAAGTATGGTAATGAGGATACCGTCGGAGGTGTGAGCCGACGATGCCCCGGGAGTGTCGAGATGCCCGAAGGTGTGTGCCGGAGGCTCCTCGCAATGCTAGGTTGGGTGCGAGCGAGAAATGGGGGATGCAATTACTGGTCCCGGGAAAGAAAAATGATGTGATCCAATTGAAAGATAAAATTTGAAATTGAATCATGCGCATGGATGTGTGCATATATGCATGGCTGTTTGATGATATATGTACAAGTGCATGGTGGTATATGCACGTTGCATGGCGATATATGCATGGCTGTTTGATGATATATGTACAAGTGCATGGTGGTATATACACGTTGCATGGCGATATATGCATGGTTGTTTGATGATATATGTACAAGTGCATGGTGGTATATGTATGTTGTATGGTGATATATGCATGGCTGTAAGGTGAGGTATGCTCAAATGTATAAATGATATGTACTTTATTCACGATATCTTGATTGTTCTATTTGATGCATTGTGTACTCTGATGGATCTTTACTGCTAAGTGGTTGTACTCACCCCTTTGGTTCAGATTAAAAAATATGCATTTACCATCGGTTGCGCGCTGTACCTTCTATGGCTTATCGTCAAACGTTGAGGTCGAGTGCGCGGAGCACATTCGTGTCACTTTTCTCCGGTCGAGTGCGCGGAGCACATCCGCGTGCTGGTCATGTATGATGTGGGCTTGGCTAGGGGCTCGGTTGTCCAGGAATTTCTTTCTGTCCACATCCGTTGCGATGGGGTGATGCTAGGGATGTTGCCGCCGCCACCACCCGATGCATCGGGTTGGGTGTGATGGTTCGTATGACTGCTGGGAGCTGACGTTTTTTGGGATAGCCGACACTTGTAGATGGAGGGGTATACATGTTCGATGTGGGGTGGAGATCTATTTTCAGTTATAGCCAAGTATAGCTAAAAATCTTGGCTTTTTGTTGTACCGACCCGAGATGTCCATCGTAAAAATGTGAATAAAAGTGACTCGGCTTTATCTTTTCCTTTGGTGCGTAGCCGGTGTGCATTGTATCATTGTCACGGGAGTATGGGATGGTGAGACTCGTTTATACTTCCGCTAATGAGCTACGCTGAAACCTTTTCCAAAAAAAAAATTCCTATTAACTATGGTTCCTCCTTAACGAATGAAATATATTAGACTGGTATCCAATAGGTAGAAGGATAGGTGTCTGTGGCGACCTTAGCAGATCGAGGGTGCCACATACGATAGTTATTTTTAGTGTAACAACCAAACATAAACCCATTTGAAAACAGATAAAAATATGTTAAAGAAAAATGTAGTTGGTCCCAATTTCAAAGGTAAGTTTGAAGAAGAGCATAGTGGCAACAAAAAAAATTAAATAAATAAAGTGACAGTTTAAACTTTACGCAGAAGGAACCGTCTCAACCCTAAACTTGGGGCAGAGGTAACTTAATTTCTTTTAGATGATGTAAAGAGTTTTGACTAAGTAGACACTTTGAGCAGGGCACATTGAGGACGACTGGACCTAGTCAACCCCTAACAGTTTCTTATTGTTGTGCTTGACCTCAGCTTATGCCATTATGATATGGGCCACTTACCTCTAACTTGTTTTCTCCTACCACGAGACAATACACCATCTATCGATTTTAATAAACCATTTTGTTGGATACAAAATTTCTCATATTTCACTATAAATATGGGAAAATTATCAAAAAAGTCCTATACCTATTATATTTGTGCAAATTCAATTATAAACATTTCAATTGTACAAATTCAATCCTGAACCTTTTGATGATCTGTCAAATTAGTCATTTTGATCGGAAAACGCTAGCGTAGCATTCAGTTAACATCAATTGTCCTATGAGGCGCATTGGCGTTGTGTGAACAATTTTATTTTCTGAATGTTTTTCCTTTTCCTTTTTCCTATTTTTGTTCATTTTTCCTATTTTTTTGTATTTTCTTTCCTTTTTGTTGGTAGTTAGTCCCAGGTGATGGCCAACCATCAGCGATACTCAAAGAGGGCTTGCCCCCAGCTGATTTGGTGAGGGCCACCCTCGCTGGCCATAGGCAAAAGACGGCCTCGCCTAGGTGAGGCCACCCTCTACAGCCCTAAGAGAGAGCTACCCTCATTGGCCATAGTCGAGGTCGACCCTCACCAAATTTGGGAGAGGGTCGCCTCGCCCGTAACCAACAAGGGTCTAGGTGAGGTGATCCTTGCCAGAGACTAGCGAGGGCTTGTAGGTCGTCACTTAGTGGCCAACCGCAACAAAGAAAAGAAACGAAAAATAAACAAATAATTTTAAATTTTAAAAAAAATTCTTAAAAAAATTACAAAAATTTGTCAGAAGTTTGGATAGATAGTAAATTTTGAAATTCTCTTCTATTTCATTCATGTGTATAATTACACCACTTTTTATAATACAAGAGATCTAAATCAATAAGGAAGGAAAATATACAATAAATCAAATAAAAGAATCTTCCCCTCAATCAAGATCATTTAAGATCAATTCCTATTAGCACGAGATCAATTAAGACAACTAACTATCAGCAACCGTATCTTCAACACTCCCCCTTAAGCTTGGTGGCCTATACACATCAAAGACGCCTAGCTTGCTTAATAGATACAAATGTTGCCTCTGACATAAGGCCTTGGTAAAAATGTCCGCAGGCTGCTCTGCTGTTCTTATTCCTTTTGTTTTGATCACCCCACTTTGCATCTTGTCTCGAATGAAATGACAGTCAACTTCTATGTGCTTTGTCCTTTCATGAAAAGTTGGATTCATTGTAATTTTTAGTGCAGCATCGTTATCGCAATATAAGATGGTGGGCTGATTCACTTGTATACCGAGATCTTGAAGAAGGCCTCTTATCCAGACTATCTCGCAGCTAGTTTTTGCCATCGCTCGATATTCTACCTTGGCGGATGGTAAGGAAACAATCGATTGTTTCTTCGTCTTCCATGAAAGTAAATAATCTCCTAGCTTTTTACAAAAACCCATAACAGATTTTCTACTCATAGGACAAGTAGCATAATCTGTGTCGCAATATGCTGACATCTCCATGTTACTATCTCGAGATAACAATATTCCCAGTCCTGGACATCCTTTCAAGTATTTTATAACTTTTAATGCTGCATTCATGTGAGACTATTTTGGAGCATAGCAAATGTCGGGTCTGGTCATAGTAAAATAGATGAGTTTTCCAACAAGTCTTTGATAAGCAAAGGGGTCCTTAAGTGAAGGATCCTTGTTTACGGGTGACAATCATTTGTCATATTCAACCAATGTCAACTTGACATTCTGTTCGATTGGAATAACAACTGGCTTGGATCCCGACAATCCTGCTTCCGAGATAATTTCCAAGACAAATTTGCGTTGGCTAAGACAAATTCCTTTATTTGACCGTGCAATTTCTATCCCAAGGAAGTATTTGGGAGATCCTAAATCCTTAATGTGAAATATAGAATGCAAGTATTTCTTAAATCTATCAATGGTAGATGCATCATTTCTCATAATGAGTATATCATCCACATATATGAGTAAGTAGGTTGACGATGTACCTTGTTTCCATGTGAATAAAGTATAGTCATGCCTGGATTGCTAGAACTTTGCAGTCACAAGTGCAAAGAAGAGTAAACAGAATTTGTTGTCCATGTAGGTGGTCGAATTGTGCAACCTGATCGCCGACGATTAACTGGTACAGGTAGAACATCATCCTATGATGTAGTAAGGGAATTTCCTTCCGAAATAGGCAATTATGGAGGAATAGATGCTTCATTTCCAGGCCTTTCTTCAATGGTAGGAGATGCTGTACAAGGTGACACCTATGGAAGCATGATTACTGGTGCCTGTGAAGGATCATCTTCACTTAAAAAAAGACGATGAGATGTAGCAAGATCGTCCTGTTGATAAGAAGGTGATTTATCTTGGAAAGCAAAATATCTTCATGAAAAATAACATATCTACAGACAAAAAAACGCCCACTGGATGGATCAAGGACTAAATATCCTTTATGTTGAGTGGGATATCCCATGAATATGCACTTCAAAGCATGAGGACCCAACTTGTCCTGATGACCCACGATAGACACATAGCATAAACATCCAAAAACATGAAGATGTCGAATGTCTGGATGTTTCCCAAATAACAATTCGAAAGGAGTCGTTCCATTGAGAACACAAGATGGCATATGATTGATCAGATATGCTGTTGTGACCACATAGTCTCCCCAAAACATTTTTGAAATTGAGGCTTGGTATTTAAGAGCTCGGGCAACTTCTAGTAGATGACGGTGTTTTCTTTCTACGATCACATTTTGTTAGGGAGTATAGACACGGGAACTTTCATGAAAGATTCCATTGGAAGGGAATAATGAAGAGCATTCATGATTAAAAAATTCACGAGCATTATCAGTGTGAATCTGTTGTATGGATTTGTTGAACTAATTTTTAATCAAAATGAAGTTCTTTAGGTTAGAAAGTACTTGGGCCTTGGATTGCATGAGAAAGACCCATGTTGCTCGAGTATGGTCATTTACAATTGAAAGGAAAAAACGAGATCCATCATGATGTGGAGTATGGTATGGTCCCTAGATGTCCATGTGTAATAGTGCAAAAGCTTGATTAGCACGTGATGTGCTTTTCAGAAAAGGTATTCGAGACTATTTAGCCAATGGACAAATAAGGCATTTGGGATGAGGAAAAGCGGCACTGTGGCCAAGACGCTAATGAGATAAAGAAATATTTTATTATTGTTGGCATTATATGAAATGCTCTTACTTGAAGGAAAAGATGCAATATCAAAGCTCTTTGGAAAAGTGTCCCAGAAATAGAGGCCCTCATGATTTCTAGCCAAGCCCATTAGTGTCCTAATCAAAAGGGCTTGAAAGAAACAGATGTCAGAATAAAAAAAGATCTAACATGAGTTGTCTTCACAAAGTCTAGACACGGAAATGTGATTAAACTATCAGGAATGAATAGAACATTTTTGAGTTTGATGGAAGAACTGAGTTGGACATCCCTAATTTTAGTAACTAAAGTGTCACTACCATTTGGAAGATGAATGGAAGTATGTGCCAAGAGCTTGTCAATTTTGGAAAAGAGACATTCATCGCAGACTATATGGTCACTAACAATTGAATCAATAATCCATGCTTTTATTGGAAATAGTGCTCATTAAACAATGGGAAATACTTGCATAACTAGTTGTCTTGTCTTGAATTCCCATTTGATTTAAGACCCTCATAATTGGTTGAAGCTGATTATTATTGAAGGGCTGATTGACCTTACCATTTGCTGCGATAGAAAATTCCCGTTCCTTCTTATTTGCCGGCTTCCCATGCAATTTCCAACAATTTTCTTTAGTATGAAAAGGCCATTTGCAAATGGAAAAGTTTACCTTTTCCTTCGTTGGAAATAGCTTTGTTGGATGATGTGGAATAATTCTAGCCATTTGATCCCTTCCAAGTAGATGCCAACATGGCCAATTTCGGGCCATTAGATCGTGATGCAACAATCATCAAATGTGAGCCGTCTGATTTCACTGAATACCCTCTGCCGTCCGATCCAAGGAATGAATCTCGGCCACTCATTTGTCTCCCATATCCTTGGCCATAAGATCTCCCGAATAAATCTTGGCTGTTGGCTTGAGATTGAAATGGGACTTCATCTTCTTCCTCGTGAAACCCTAGCATCCTGCCTGGGTTTTGTGGGGGACCTCCATTGTCACGCCTCAATCCTCTAAGCGCGTGCCCATCCCTCCTTGGTTGATTAAATAGCGACGTCCCAGGACGCGTCGCCGACCCATTCTTTTTAATGCGCATGCGGAAGCAAATTACTAATCCTCTGACAATCACAAACGTGGAATAGAAAAGCAGGACAATAAATTTAAAATCAACACATTATTAAAAACTACAATCTGGTTTACAAACATATGCCAACTCTAGGGTCTAAGTATAGGAAGTCTATCTCGAAAAAGAGCTTCTGAGCCATCCATGCTCCTGACCCTTCCGCCTCAAACTCCAAGATTCTTCACCCTAGGGACCTGAAAATGTTATCCCACAACAGGGTGAGACGATGTCTCAACAAGTTCACTCCTCAAGACCCGACTAGGAAGAAAATACGCCCCAACGGCTGCCTAATCACAAGTACAAACCATAGGACTTACCTTTGCCTCGATTCCTTCCTGCAAGTCAGTACAATTCACAAATTTATCGAATCACCCCAACAACTCAAATCATTTAAAACAGATTGAATCATTGATCAATTGACCCAATCGATTCCATGTCATCAAGACCATCACACGGTCATTCCAATTACTCATTCCAACTATTAATCACGGCCACACTCGGGCACGGCCTACTAAATGTTCAGTGGTGAATTACGGCCTAATGGGCACAGCCCGTTCCAAGTTCGGTAGTAAATTACAGCCCAATGGACATGGCCATACTTTGGCGGTTGATTACGGCCCAATAGGCACAACCATACTTCGGCGGTTAATTATGGCCCAATAAGCATAGCCATACTTCGGTGGTTTTCTTGATCTACCTCATAACATCACACGGTTATTCACCCATGGCCAACAACATTATACTTCACAGTTAAATTCCTCAATTAACATAATACCTTGGCCTATTTTCCTCGAGTTAAAAATACCCAATAAACATAATCGTGTATGGGTACACGGTCGGTCTTAGCCAAAAATATAATATCGTTACTTTCAAAACTCCCACCATTTATGTAGTCGATAAAAAAAAAATTTGGCGCTGTAAACCAACACTCGGTGATTTTCCAATTAAATACTAAAAATAAATAAATTTTGGAAAAAATCACAAAATTACAAATTACACTCAATCAGCACAAAATAGCAGTAAATTAAATAAACAGAACACACCATTGTAATTAGCACAGAATTCCGGTCATCGACTATCCTGGTCTAATTTCCGGAAAATAATAATTAAATAAATACAAAAATTAATTAATAAATATTAAAAATAGCAACTTAGGCTGAAAAAGCCTAATTAGAAGCCAAGACGAGCACGGAAAATTTCCGAACCACTCTAGATAAATACTAGAGCTTGTCTAGGCTCTAATTACACTACTCTAACCACCTAACATACAATAACGATTAATTAAATTGCTAATCTATTCTAACTATCCACCTAATGCATACTTAGTCTAAACTAATTAACCTTTAAACGTCATTAACTTACTAAGCATGAATTAGTGAGTTAAACTCACTTGATTAACGATCTGCACGGACCATAACAACGGTGACGCGGAGACGGGCAACAAGTTCCAAAGCGGCGGCACCAAGCGGGCCCAGGATGGGCTCGAAAACGAGCCACGAAGTCCTAAGGCCTTGCTGGAACTTCAGCTTCTGCTTGCTGAACTGGGAAGGAAAACCAGCAGCTGAACGGCAAGGAATCAAGCTGATCGAAGCTCCGGCAAGCGGGTGGTCGGTAACTGGTGGCTCTCGGGGGTCAAGGGGGACTTGCTCGTGGTTGGAATGGGCAAAGGAATGGTCGGAATGGGAGAAAAAAAGGAGAAAACGCTAAACTGGGCGAAACCGGGCAAAGCCAGGCGATTCGGCGAGCCGTTCCTTCTCGCTGGCAGACGGGATGGCCGGTGGATCATTCTAGTGAGCGGCGAAGTGCTCCCATACGGATTGGATGTGCTGAAGATGATGGTGGGTGGCACGAGAGCTAATTTGTTTGGGAAGACAACTTTTAACTCGAGTTTTTGGCCAAAGGTCAACTGGAGCAGAAACTGGTAGAAGGAGAAAACAGGGGAGGGAAAGGGATTGACGGTGGCGGCTCGGCTGGTCCGGCGGGCGTGCAACGGTGGGGTTGGCTCAGTTGGCTTCCTCTGGTTCTCTCAAGCACTCTCAACTCCTCAACAATGGATAAAGTGAAAGCCAAATGGAGAAGAAGAAGCTACTGGTTGAAGAGTGGAGGGCCCTAAAGTCTTCCTTTCTATCCCTTTGTCCCCTTAGCAAGGCCCCACCCTCTTGGCTATCTTCCTCAGCCACTTTGCACACCCAAGACTTCCTCAAGAAGCCATTGGATGGGTCCAAATGTTGCATAGCATGAGGGGCTACAAATTTTGGGACATTTGGCCATCAAAGTCTTCAATTTCATTAAACCCTCTCCAATTAACTTCCAATTGGACCTAAATTGGAGTCCATAAATCCCACCAAGGTGTCCACACTCCAATTCACACTTTTCCTCGTCAATTCGTCCAACTCAAATCCCAAAAACGCGACAAAAAACGGTCCTCGGATTTTTCTAGTCCAAAATACCCTTACTTTGGATTTTTCGCCGAAATTCTCAATTTGCAGAAAAATCTTCGAAGGATGAGTCGACGTTCCTAAAATGATTTGTGACATGACAGAACTTCAAATTTCTAAAATCGGGTTCAATTTCCTGGTTAATTTCAATCTGGCGTGATTTTAGTGTGTCCTAATCTACTGAGTAGCTTTTAGGAACCTTTAAAGGTTTTCACTTGTGGTTGATCATTTTCGAGCCACAAAGTGTATCTTGGACACATTGGCAACTCTTGGTTGTCGTGGAAATCTCGAGGTTTCAAATACGGACACAAGGTACAGAAAAGACAGAAAAATCGGTCTAGTGTCGTTCGACGAGAATTTTACAATTAGGTGGAATCACTCATACTTAATCACATACTTTTGTCGAATCAACATATCTCCAGTCTCTGATCGATTTTGGACCATGCCGTAATGACCCTTGCAGATTAGCACAGTTGAGCAGTCGATTCCTGGTTGAATTCTCAAGTCTATTGCGTTAAAATCCCTTAACAGCTTCTCCTAATAGATTAGTTAACTCGTGAGTGGCCAACTCAGAGAAAGATGCTATAGGCGCGTCGATGAAAAGCCCGACTCATTCAATTGAAAATAGAAGTGGAAAATCATGATGTCATATCCATGGCTGCGCATCACCGCAGCCAATCGTTGCTCCAGTGAAGCCTTGGCCGCAAGGATGACTCGGTCACCTACTTTGACATACTCCGACAATGCCAACCATTAAGATTCCTCTTGAACAGCAAGCTGGTATATGTGGCTGAGGAGGGAAACTGGGTCCATGGCCAAGCTCTGGCTCCGAAATGGCAGGTATGTTTCATTGAGGATGAGTAGAAATCACGTGACCTTCTCTCGTTCTTTTATGGCTCGATATTGTGCCAAGGTATTTTCGAGCCCCTCCAACTTCTCCTCCACCATTTCAAGTTCATTCCAAAGAGCGGACAAACGGTTGAAGATTACGGAAATGGACAGATTTCCCTGTTTGAGTTCTGATAAAGATTGGGTTAACGAAAAAAATTTTGCTTGATCGAGCTTCCCTTACATTTCTCACAAGTTGTCCCATAGTCTTTTGGCATCTTCTGTGGTGGTATTCTGACGGCAACTTTTGGCATAAGGCAGTTCCTGATCCAGGTCCCCACTAACTGATTACATTTCCTCCATAGTCGGGCAAGTCAATCGTCAGAAGGAATCGGAATGGAACCGTCCAAAAACCATCTTTGTCTTTGGTCACCAAGGCTCGCCGCAGCTCGCGAGACCATACAGAGTAGTTTTCTAGTCCCGAGAGCTGTTGTGTGACGAGACGGAGCTCAAGTCCGTCGGCAGCGGACGTGTACAGCGAGTCTCCAGGTTTCGGCCGTCCTCCAGTGAGACCTGCAATCGGAAAGAAACCGGGTCCGTAAGTCGGGTAGGGATTTCCTCCCAGAGCCGGCGGACCTTGTGGCATCCAAAAATCTCATGACAACCTCTGGAGTACCATGAACCATGATTAGGTAATGGAATTGCCATTTGATTTTGTATTAGCCATGTAATCAATGAATTTCAATTAATTTAGGACCAAGCATTGTAATGGACAATTGATTGCATGGAGATGTGTCCACAAGTGACCCAAGGATTTTATTGAAGTGCAATTGATATAGTGGTGCACTTTATAAGTGGAATTTTATTGTTTTAAATTACAAAGTTTTGTGAACTTATAAGTTGAAATTAGGTGTTTATTAAATAAAGATTAAAAAGGGAATAAGAATAGGAGAGAGTGGGCTGATTTTAGGCCCAAGGACTACCCAACCAGCCCACTCAACCCCCTACTCGACCGGCCCATGAAGGCCCAAGACCGGCCCAACCTTGAAGCCCATCAACCTTGCATGTGTGTTGCCATGTGGCAAGGAGGTTGAGCCAAGTGTGGCTGCCCCCGTAGGCCCCTTTTGGGCGGATTGCATGCAATTAATGATTGCTAATGAGTGCAGAGAAGAAATTAGGGGGAATAGGGGGCGGTTTTGGCAAGAAAAGGGAGAGAAGGAGAGGGTGTCATCCGAGAGAGGGAAAGAGGAGAGAAAGAGAGAAAGGAAGGAAAGAAAGGAAGAAGAGAAAAGGGGTGGCCGTGCGTACGAAGAGGAAGGAGGAGAAGGATCATCCACCGTTTGCCGCCGTCTTTGTTGCTGTTTGAGCTTAAGTTGAGGCAAGTAGAGTCCGTTTCTCTACTCTCTGGCTAGCTGAGATGAGTGCATGTTGGTTTGTGAACGTCGAATGTGGTGAAAGTGAGGAGAATTCAAAGCTATGGGGAGGAAATTGTTGGCTACGCATGCTGTTTTTAGAGAAAACCAGTCTGTCCATTTGTAAGATTTTGATTTGCATGTGGCTTTTTAGTGGAGATCTCACCTCGACTTCTGAACGAAAGTTGTTAAGAACATCATAAGGTATAACATATAAAAAATTTGGAAGAAATGAACGAGAATAGGTAGGCAAAATTGTGGTTTTTCGGAGATGGTCGGATCTGGAAATTTGGGTACTAGGAACAGAAGTTTTAACCATTTGTAGTTAATTATCTAGAGCGAATCTGACTTCAATGTCTTCATGAAATATCTTCCCCTATGTCTTGTCTACAACATAGTTAAATTTCATAATTTTGGAAGGTTATTTGCCTATTTAATAAAAAATTTCTTAAAAACGGTGCAATCGGATGTGTCCGTACTTAGTGATGCTACAATGTGTTGTTTATACTGTTCTGTGTAAAACTCTTTTGGGGAAGTGTTCTGCACGAAATATTCTTATTTATATATTTTCTACAACATATTTAAACCTCATAATTTTTGAAGATCATTTGGGTATTTAACCAAAAATGTTTCAAAAACTGTGCAAGACGAACGGACAGAATAAGTAATGCTGTGATGCGCGGTTAGTATTGAATTATATAAAGACATTTTGGTGTAGTGTTCCATATAAAGTATCTGTCTCTATGTCTTAACTATCACATGTTCAAATTTCATAATTTTGGAAGGTCATTCAGGTATTTAATCGAAAATGTTTCGAAAACTGTGCATGAGTAAGGCTAAAAATCCTTTTATTGTGACATATGGACCGTACGTATTCTATGAAGCCTTGTTTGATAGGGTGGTCTTCATGAAATATATTTTCCTAGATCTTATCTACAATGTGGTAAATTTTCAGAATTTACTTCAACCGTTTACTAATTTTTCTAAAATTTTCATGAACCGCATGTATTCTGATTTAGCTGGGAATTGTGCTATTTATTAGTCATTGAAATTGTTATGTGAATCATGATATTTGGATTATTACTCGTGCAATGATGTGATGACATTCATACATTTCATATGACATTAAAGAATTGATGAATTTTCATGATCTCAAAGAAAGATTTCTTTTTAAAACCATTGCATCAAATGATCTTTTTCCCAATGCATATTACATGATTTCAAAAGGCCGATTCTGATAATTTTTATTGTTACATCAAATGTGAAATTGAAAATGAGATATATGAGAATATGCATTGAAAAGAGGATACCGTCGGAGGTGTGAGCCGACGATGCCCCGGGAGTGTCGAGATGCCCGGAGTGTGTGTGCCGGATGCTTGGAGGTGTGTGCCGGATGTCCTCGGGAGTTTCGAGATGCTCAGAGGTGTGTGCCGGAGGTTCCTCGCGATGCCAGGTTGGGTGCGAGCGATAAAATGTGGGATGCAATTACTGGTCCCGAGAAAGAGAAATGTGGCGATTCAATTGAAAAACATGAGTTGAAATTGAATCATGCATAATGTGGTGACATGTATGCATGACTGTATGATGAAACATGTATAAGTGCATGGTGATATGTGCACATGGTATGGTAACATGTATGCATGACTGTATGATGTAATGCGCATGACCAAAAGGTGAGACATGATCGATATAGATGAAACTATGTGTACTCTATGATAACATGATTGCTCGGTTTGATGCATTGAGTAGTTTAATGGATCTTTTACTTGCTGAGTGGTTGTACTCACCCATTTAGGGACTAACATTTTAGATTGGAGAGATGCCTCTCCCTTCGGTCGCGCGCGGTACTTTTTACGGTCTTCCATCTAACGTGGAGGTTGAGTGCATGGAGCACGTATGCGTCACCATCCCTGGGTTGGTGTTCATACGGGTTAGGGTGCTGGTAATGTATGACGTGGGCCTAGCTGGGGGCCCAATCATCCAAGAGTTTTTGTCCGTCCATGTGCGTCGTGATGGAGTGATGCTGGGGATGTTGCCGCCGCCATCGCCCGATGCACCTGGATGGTTGTGATGGCCTGTGTGAGGAGAGGGAGCTGACACTTTTTGGGAGAATAGCCGACACTTGTAGATGGAAGGTTATACACGATCGATATAGGGGGTCGATGATCTCTCTTTTGAGTTGTTGCCAATTTAGTGAAAAAGCCTTGGCACTTTTGGTTGTACCGACCCAAGATGTCCATCCTGAAAATGTAAATAAAAGTGGCTCGGCTTTATGTTTTCCTTCAATGTGTAGCTGGTGTGCATTGTATAATCGCTAAGAGAGTAGAGGGATGGTGAGACTCGTCTTTACTTTCGCTATAAGCTACGCTAATTTACCTTTTAAAAAAAATAAAAATTTGTATGCCTATAAAACCCCGGGTTTCCTTAAAGCCCCTTTTTAAGGACAAGTAACTGATATTCAATAGGTAGAGCGATAGGTATCTGTGGCGACCTTAGCGGGTTTGGGGGTGCCACAGACCCGATTCACAATGACCCAGAAAAGACCAACTCGCCCCATATCCATGACCCACCCCAACAACATGTGATGGGCTTCCTCCTGATCCACCATTTGTTCCGGGTTCTCCAGGGCTTGGATTTTGGGCTTGTCTTCCTGGGTTAAGCTGAATGGGTATAGGTACCCATTGAATATATGGGCCTAAAAAAATTTGTCTAGGGTTATACTGTCCTGTCCCTGAGATGTGTTCAACAAGACTCGATTGTCCTTCATTATCTAATGGTCTTATTTGGTGTTCTGCAAGAACGTTGTCTCCTCCTCGGTTGTTGAGAGACAAATTCTTCAGCCTTGATCCACAGCCATTTCCCTTCCAAATCTTCTCCCACAAGCCACTTTTGGTGTCCAAAATGTTGCAGCCCCCATGGCCTACGAATTTGGTGACTTCCATCTTCAATTTCACACCAATCCAAGCTAAAATGAAGGCCAAGTAGCAGCAGCCCAAGAGACCTACGAATTTTCCTTGGTCTTCATTCAAATTCACACGAAACAACTTCAATTTGATGGCCCCAAAAGCCATGGCAGCAGCCCATAAAATTTCCCTTCAAGTCTTCACAAAACTATCCAATTCAAAGGCCAAAAATACCACCCCTGCTGTCCATACGAATTTGCATCCTTTTTACTTCCAAATGCTCACCAAATAAACCAAATTGGCCTCCCAAAATACTAACTAAGGTGCCCAAACAAATATCCATAATTTACTTCACCAATCCATCCAACTTGAAGGCCAAAAATCCACCTGAAAGGGGTCCTCCGAATTTCTTGAACTTAATTTGCTAAATTCCAATTTTTCCGCCAAAATCCCAAGCTCGACGGAATTTCTTCAAAAGACAAGACAAGGTCCTAAAAATGAATCGTGACACGCTTAAAACATTTGATTTCCGAAACCGAGCTCAATTTCGTAGTTAAAATCGACCGGACACGATTTTAGTCCAATCCATCCTACTGGGTAGCTTTTAGGGATTTTACCGCGCTTATATCTCTTAACGGCTTCACCCGATAGGTTAGTTAACTCGTGAGTGATCAGCTTAGAGAAAAAGCACCATAGGCATGTCGGTGAAAAGCTCATTTCATTTTATCGAGACGGGGTCAAAATTTCAAGACGTCACAATTCTTCCCCTCTTATAAAACTTTCGTCCTTGAAATTTAAACCATACAATTCTTCTTCAAAAAGGTTGGGGTATTATCGTCTCATTGATTCTTTGCTTTGCCGAATAGTTCATTTTGTCCCATGGTGTTGTCAAACCACTTTCACTAAAGAGGTCGTCTTGGTACGCAGCAATTGCTCCTTTCAATCTATTATCTGGACCGGTCTTCGCCATTTATCTACATAACTTTTCTCGAATAACTGTAACGGCATCCATTGACTGTTAAACTAACTCTAGGCCGGTAATCTTACGCTCTCCGACTTCATCCCGACAAATTGAAGTTATGCACCCTCTGCCACACAACTCTTCAAACGGTGTCATTTGATTGCTCTACTGATAACTACTACTGTAGGCAAACTCAACTAGATGAAGCTGTTCCTTCCAACTTCCCTTAAAGTCCAATACACAAGCTCGCAGCATGTCCTCGAGGGTGAATCGCCCTCGAGGAAATGGCCATCCGTCTGCGGATGGTAGGTTGTGTGATATCCTGATTTTCAGGTTTTGTTTTTCATTGAATAAGTCGGGCTTTATATCAACGCGCCTATAGTTCTTTTCTTTAAGTTGGCCACTCACGAGATAACTAGCCTATCAGGTGAAGCTATTAAGGAATTTTAACGCAATAGACTTGAGAATTCAACCAGGAATCGACTGTTCGACCGTGCTAGTCTACAAAGGTCATTACGGCACTATTAAAATCGATTAGAGACCAGAGATAGGTAGATTCGACTGAGATAGGTGATCAGAGTGTGGGTGATTCCACCAGCTTGCAAAATTCTCGTCGATCAGCACTAGACCGATTTTTCTGTCGTTTTCATACCCTACGCCTGTATTTGAAATCTCAAGATTTTCACAACAACCGAGAGTCGCCAATGTGTTGAAGAGGTACATTATGGCTCAAAATAAATCAACCATAGGTAGATTGCACTAAAAATTCCTAAAAGCTACCTGATAGGCTAGGTCATGCTAAAATCACGCCAAATTGAAATTAACCACGAATTTGAATCCGATTTCAGAAATTGAAAGTTTTGTCATGTCACGATTCATTTTAGGACTGTCGACTCATCCTCTAGAGATTTTTTTGCAAACCGAGATTTTTGGCGAAAATACAAAATAAGGCTGTTTTCGACTGGAAAATTCAGGGGACCTTTTTTTATTGCGTTTTTGGGATGGAAGTTGGTTCTATTGGCAAGGAAAAATCTCAATTTCGTCGAGGACACTTTGGTAGAATTTAAATGGACCGGTTTAGGTCCATTTGAAGAGAAATTGATCCAATTTGGGGGAGTTGTGCCCAAATTCGTAGATCCCCTTGGTGCACAACCTTTTGGACCTTTTGGCAAATGTGTTGGGGAAGTTTAGAGTGGATAAGAGCCGTTGATCAATGGCTGAACGGTGGGACATGTTTGTTGAGCTCAAGGGAGACAATTTTTGGTTTCTAGAAGGTTGGTGGCCCCCTTCAAGTGCAGCTAGCTTCATCTTCTTCTTTAGAGCTAATTTCTCCATTTCTAGCCACCTTGAAGTTCCAAAGAACCAGAAAATCGAGCAGCCATCCCCCTTGCCGTCACAAGCCTCGTCGAGCCGTAGGACCACCGTTGCCGGCTCCCGAGCCCAGCACGAGCCCGTGCCAATCCGCCGTCCATCCCGCCTGTTTCATCACCATGCCACCCTTTCTGAGCCTCCTCAGGCCCTATTGAACCCTCATCCAACCGCTCGAGCTCGCCTCCACCGCCGTGAAGCCGTTGGCCGCCTAGCCCTACTGCATTGTCACCGTCCATCCTTGCCGCTCTTGGCCGCTCAAGCAGTCTCTCAGCCCATCTAGCAAATTCGTAAGCCAGCAAGCCTCCGTGGGCTTCAAGGCCCATTTTGGACTCCTTCCAAACCTCATAGGGTGTTGCCGCTTCAGAGTTTGTCGCTCGTCTCCGCATTGCCATCGTTGTGGACTCACTGGATCGCAAAACCAGTGAGTTTACTCACTAAACTCTGCTTGGGGAGTTAATTATGCTTAAGGGTTGATTAGTTTAAGCTAAGTATGGTTTAGGTGGTTAATTAGAATGGATTTATAATCCTAACATCAATTGTGGATAGTTTGATTTTGTAAAATATTTTTTAAGCCCCACGGTCTCTTTTTCTATGTTCTCATTTCTTCGTGATAAAGATTCAAGATTACTTGATTTATACAATGATTTTCGGAAATGGTTTTGGGAGGGGCAGAGACCTTGCTTGTAGAAGACTTGTCCCGCGGCTCGCACGCAATTCTTTTGCCAAGAGAATCTATACGATGGCTTGCATATATCCATTTTTAAGGAGGCGGGAGGGAGAGACCGATGGTTGTAGAGGAGCTTGTCCCAAAGTTCTTACATGATTCTTTTCGCAATAGAGAATGAGTTTTACTCATAGTAATATCAATCAATTGGAACCACTGATTATAGAGGAACTTATCTTGAAGTTCATACGCAATCTTTTTAGCTAGAGAGGGTAAGTGTTGCACCCAAGTGACACCATTATCCGGATGAATGAAGTAGAGAACGTGCGAGAGGAGATTCGGGCAATGTTAGGGGACTTCAATGCAAGTTGAAGGGTGAGAGTTTGATACATCAATGTTGGAGAAACTAAAGCTATAGCGCTTCCTTCGTAAAATTAACTATCAAATACTTTGTTTAGGGCATTTTATAGTGAAGAACAAGAAATTTCATGTTAAATTGATGGTATATTAAAATTAGTGGATGGATTATAACCCACGAATAAGGAAAAACTTTATAGGCTTGACTTAAAGTTGTCACTCTTGTTTTCTTTTGGTGCTAAGAGAAAAAGAAGATGCCTTGTCTCATGGTCCACTTTGAAAAAATTTCATAGGCTTGACTTAAAAGTTGTCACTCTTGTTTTCTTTTGGTGCTAAGAGAAAAAGAAAATGCCTTGTCTCATTGTCCTTTTTGGAAGAAATTTCATAGACTTGACTTAAATGTCATCACTCTTGTTTTCTTTTGATGCTAAGAGAAAAAGAAGATGCCTTGTCTCATGGTCCACTTTGGAAAAAAATTCATAAACTTGACTTAAAAGTCGTCACTCTTGTTTTCTTTTGGTGCTAAGAGAAAAAGAAAATGCCTTGTCTCATTGTCCTTTTTGGAAGAAATTTCATAGACTTGACTTAAATGTCATCACTCTTGATTTCTTTTGATTCTAAGAGAAAAAGAAGATGCCTTGTCTCATGGTCCACTTTGGAAAAAAATTCATAAACTTGACTTAAAAGCCGTCACTCTTATTTTCTTTTGGTGCTAAGAGAAAGAGAAGATGCATTGTCTCATTCTATAGAAACCTTTATTTAGTGCATAGTGCAACCGATGGTACACTCAAAACGTTCAAACTTGACTAAGATTTGACAACAAGAAACTTGAGGTTGAGAATTTATAGTGAGAATTTATTCCATGGGTTAAGTTTAATTTCTGTGGGACTCTGCTGAGCAAAGTCCTCTTACACCTACATATAGATCATGAGAATTAGAACTCGTTCTTTGCTCACAAGATCATCCACTGTGATCGAGGGATTAGGAACATGGCTAAAAATCTTATCCATTTGCAACATTATGATGATCCCTCTCATTTCACAAATTCATTTAATGAATCTAGTTTACAAAGGATAATTGGATCGTACGAATTAGATAAGGTGGTCTTATGCAATATCAATCCTTTCAACAGAGGAGACTTAGCAGATCGAGAGTAGATAATTATTGAGTGAACTTAGTGTATAAACTAAATTGAATTTGAACAATTAAAAACAATGGACTTCATAATAATCTCTTCAACTTTTCTGATTTAGATTTAGTTTATCATGTACATTTTTTATTTAATAATTTCTTACTTATTAGACGCAAGTAACAGCCTCCAAGATTGGATTTTTGGTCGTGGATAGCACGAGGACTCCAAGCGAAGAAGATCGAGGACGGAATAATTATAGTGGGGAAATGCTTGCGAAATAGACCAAATAATTGGAGTAGGTGGTTGATGCTTCGAAAGCATCTAACATCTTCTCACAAAAAAAACATACAATTGTGGATTAGCTATTGCTGGCTCATTAATTTAATAAATTGGTTGAAACAACACATCCATTTATAAAATATCAATATGTGTCACTTTATGCAAGTCTAATTTATCCTCTTGTCAATTACATTTATATAATTAAAAATGGAGAATTTAAGAATAAATGGAAGTAAAAACTACAGATTGCCAACAACGTTGATCCACCTAACTCAGCATAAGACATTATGTATGGTTAACAATTTAGTTGTACCAATTTATACATGAGTCCACAGTACTTTTATTATTTGGAATTTCAATCTCCAAAAGATTTGAGTTGCATGATAAAGTAAATATAAAATATTTATAAACCACTTATAGACAACTCCAATGAGACTTCTCTTAACCAATACATAAATTTTTATTATATCGTATATTTTTAATTTGTTCGAAGCCTAAAATTTTCATAAGGCTTGAACACCAACTTGATTGCTTGATCATGGGCAATATGGAATCCATACTTCTTCCTTTTTTCAAGACTACAAATCCCTCCCAAACATTAATATATTATAGACAAATCCTGCAACAAAGAGTACGGACTCTATAATACATAAGGAAGATGTTGAAATGACTTTCGAAAAAATTGATGTTATTGTTAATTTTCTATACCGTAAGAAGAACTTACATGTAATTTCTATGATTTGATTTTTCGGTTTATATCTAGATAATTGTGAATGATGCAACAAAATGTTTGTTATTAAAAGATTCAACACAGCTAATTTTAGGTCTCACTAATAGAGTGAGAAACGAATCATGGAATCTAGAAACAAGCATGGAAATTCTGAACTCGTGCTATTTCATGTGAACGCCTTAATATTTACACGTGCATGGCTTGGGGACTCTGCAAATAAATCACCAAAGTGGCAAACATGGAATTAGATTATGATCAAATGAAAACATCAACAGAAAGGGAAGGAATTGGCAAGCTTTACCACGATGAGCGGATGGCCGAGTGCGTGAAGTCTTGTTTCTCCTCAAGATCACCGAATCTGACACCTTTTGACTCTCAAGCTTTTTCTTCCACTCACCACTTTTGAATCTTGTCTAATTCCGATTTTCCATTACTTTCTTTAGTATTTCATTAATACGTCCATGATGGGGTGCGATTAGAATGCACCGTTCATCTTGATAAGTTATGATAGAAAGATACCCTTTGAAAGGGTATGAAGGAATCATATAAAAATCTTCTAAAGATAACCGTTGGAATGGTTGGCAGAATGTACACTCATAAAGGAATTGTTCTCCTTTTCTTGTGCCATTTCCATCAAAGAAAAGGAAGGTGCTCAATTTCTCCTTATGAAAAGGCATTTACGCTGTGGAAATTGGATGTTTTCCTCGTGATTGCATTCAGACCAACATAAAGTAATATTGTTCATCATTCATCCGCAATTCAATAATCATTCCGGGGTAAATTGATCATTGCACATCAGAAAAAGGTAAGTCATCTTCCGTGGACTATCTTCCAACATTGGTATTAGAGCCCGGTTGTGATTTCTACCTTGTTTTTCAATCGAATTTTCTCGTTTACGATTTAATATCGAGATCAAGAGAATGAAATCTGCACTGTATGAATGTTTATTGCTCAGAATTACAATCTAAATCATCAAAAATGAATCGAAGCGAAGAATGGGTTTGGGTCAGGGTACACCCGTACGGTTTCGGCCATTTTTTGGAATATCCTTTCGGCCAAAATCGATTTCAAATATACAGGGTGAAAGTACTTGTCGAGACTAATCGAATGGTGGGTTGAGCGCCGCCAGAGGACTTCGAATGTGCCCACACACGCAGCTAGAAGTCGTAGCGCGTGGGCGCCACGTGCCTAGCGATAGGAATGCTAGCGCATGAGCGTCACGCACATTGGCGACCAACGCATGTTGATGTCACCGTGATGTCATTGTGACGTCATCCAACAGTCGATAACCGCCAGTGGCAATTCGCTGGCCAGTCACTGGGTGGCGACCCCACCCAACCCGCGAACCAACCATACCCGACCGTTGACCATTCAATTGGTCGGACCGGTCAGTCGGTCAAACCGGCCAAGAGCCTTCTGGCTCGCTAGCGCATGCGCCACATACGCCGCACAGTTAGGCGGTGCGTGTGGGCGCGTGAGGGCTTCGATTAAAGCATGGTCAGCGGCGTTTGGTTCATATGAATGTGCTCTATACTGTGGTATAATTATTTTATATTTTTGAGTTCTTTAAAGGTATACAAATATGTAGGGAACCCAAAGTATGTGTATTTTTGGGGTTTAAATGCATTGTTTATCCTGTATTTTATTATGTTTTAGGAAATACAATATGAAAGATAGAAACTTATTCAACAACATCAAAAATAAAACTCTCATCAATCGGCCAATCCGATTGAGGCCGTAATATGCGGTCTTCAGTGAATAAGTCCAGGTCTTCGGTGAATAAATCCAGGCGTTCACACCGATCAGACAGGTCTAATGTGAGAATATGCGGTCTTCAGTGAATATTCCATCCTTAACCACCACCATGTTTCGAAGTTCTAATATTATTCTTTGTCAACTCTACCCACTAGAAAAACAAAGGCCGTAATATGCGGTCTTCAGTGAATAAGTCCAGGTCTTCGGTGAATAAATCCAGGCGTTCATACCGATCAGACAGGTCTAATATGAGAATATGCGGTCTTCAGTGAATATTCCATCCTTAATCACCACCATGTTTCGAAGTTCTAATATTATTCTTTGTCAACTCTACCCACTAGAAAAAGCAAAAACAGCTTCTCTGTCCGCTGGTATAAGAATAAATCAACAAGAAGATCAAATGGTGAACGAATGGCTTCTTCATCAAAACCCAAAAGGAATTATGATGTTTTCTTGAGTTTTAGAGGCACCGATACACGTAACAACTTTCTCAGCCATCTCTACAAAGCCTTAAACCAAAATGGAATTTCCACTTTTATTGATAGCAAGGGAGTGAGGAAAGGAGACCAAACTTCATCGGTGCTTATGAAGGCCATTAAAGAATCATGCCTCGCAGTCATTATTTTTTCCGAGGACTACGCTTCCTCACGGTGGTGCTTGGAAGAGGTGGCAAAGATTATGGAGTGCAAGGAACAAACGAACCTCACTGTTCTACCAGTGTTTTATAAAGTGGATCCACGAGAAGTGAGACAAGGGATCCAGAGTTATGGAACAGCTCTGGCCAAACATGACTACGACTTTGGGAAGGATTCGGAGAAAGTGAAAAGATGGAAGAAAGCTCTTTTTGATGCTGGTTGCTTGTCCGGGTGGCATTTCATTGATGGGTAAGTAGAGTGGATTCCATATACTGTGAAAAAGATTAATCTTTACATTTAAGTATAAAAGCTTGCTCGTAAAATAAAAAATCTACATGATTGCAAGTATACGCATAGATACTTCATCTTATGATTCCTGAGAAATATTGAGTTCATGCCCAATTGTCGAGCGATTTCGTTTCCATAACATTGGTCTTATTGAGTCATTTCATTTTTTTGGGCTTGGACGATTCTGGTGTTCCATTCCCAATATTTTATATAATATATATATATATAAATATATATATTTGTGTTGATTAATTTCCGAAAGAATTGATAAGCATCAAATAATTGATGATTAAATAATTACGGATCAATAGACTTCCCGATAACTTATTGGTAATTTAAGTACACTTTCATGAAAATAAATTACCAACTTCATTAACTTTTACCAACAATTATTTTTTCTTTCTTATCAATGTCTTAAATTTATCAACTCTTACATTAGTTCTGCAATTTTTCTGAGTCGTTTCTGAATTGCTTTCCTATTAAATTGCCAACTAATTTTGAATTATCGACTCTCATTTTAATTACTTAACAACAACTATTTGTTTTTTGATTTTATTGATTTGTGTTATTGTTTACCAACTTTTATTTTTTTCTTACAAATGCCTTAAATTTATCAAACTCTTGTAAGAATTTCTCAACCTCTATTTGTGTAACCATTAACTTGTTTTTCATTAGGTCACCAATTAATTGTTGGTTTGTCAATCCTCATATAGGTTGCTTATCATAATTTTTTTAAAATTTTATAACATTTTTCAGTTCTCAACTTTTTATTGCTTCACTTTACCAACCTTAATTGGAGTGATTACCAACTCTTATCTAACACAGTAGCAGAATTTGTCTGGGTCTTTTCATTACCAAGTTCTCTTAATTCTCACACAAAAATCCATCTCTTATATTTTATCCACTTTTATGTGCCTTTCTTAACACCGCTTTAATTTTATTATCTATCATACGAAATTACCATCATTTATTTGGATGACTCGCCAATTTTTTCATAGTAACAAGAAATCAACTAGTTTTAAATTATCGACTCATATTTGAGTATTACTTACCAATGGTTATTTTATTTCCTAGTTTACCAACTGTTCTTATCATTTACCAAATTTTTATTTGGCGTGCTCACTATCTTTTTATATTTTCCATAAATTAAAACTTATTTATCTCTGATAAAGCAAAAAGGTGCCCTTATATTTTAACAAATTCTATTTATCTTTCTTATGAATGATTTAATTGTTATATAAAATTAGCAACGTTCCTTTGTCTAGCTTATCAAAAAATTTCCGATTAAGTTATTACCTATCTATTTTTATTGTCAACACGCATTTGAGTTTCTTACCATCATTTCAAAAAAAAAAAAAGTTGCTACTTTTATTTGTCTTGCTTACCAACCTTTTGAATTTATAATTCCTTTTAGAAAATGCCAATCTCAATTAGAGAGATTATCAATTTTTCTTCAAATGAGTTATCTATCAACTAGTTTGGTTACCAACTTTCCTTTGAGTTAGTTGTCAGCGATTGTTTTTGTTAAATTACCAAAATCTTTGTTTCTGAGAAAAAAAAAAGCCTTCTCTTATCTTTTACTAATGTTCATTTACCTTTCTTACTAACGTTTTGAATATGCCAACTATAATATCAGTTACAACCTTTTTTTATGTAATTTACTAAATATTCTTTGATTAAGTTACCAACTAGCTTCAGATCACTAGCTCTAATATGAGTTACTTACCAACTGTTTATATACATATATATAAATTTTACTGACTAGTCTATTGAGTTAACCAAATTTATTTTTCTTGCTTATTAGCCATTTTCTACAATTAAATTACCGTCTATTTGGCACTACAAACTCTCATTTGAGATTGTTACCACTGTTTATTGTTTATAGATAACAAACTTCTCTTATCTTTAACCAAAAAAAAAAAAAATGTATCATCTTTGGTTAGGGCCACTTGTCGTGTTCAACTGGTCCCTGCAAGATCCTTGATGCAAATATCTTAATCTTAAATGCTACTTATCGTTAATTTTCTTATGAGATGTATGTCTATGAGCCAGAACAACAGTGTTCCTCTTTAGAAACGACGTTCAAATTCTGACGATGCAAATGCGGTTGCAAAGATTGAAAACGTAGCTATGAGTTCAAGCATAAGATGAAAAATGGGTACCTAGAGTTTCTCACTGGGGAAACTAATGAATGGGACTAACACCCTAAAGACGGTAATAGAACTCCATAATCGGAAGGAAGGCTCAGTTCTTGGGAATAGGACCCAGAGACTGGGACAAGACCCGATGAAAGGACCCTAAAGACAGGGACAAGATCCCAAAGATGGGGATAAGACCATAAAAATATTGGTGAGATCCAATAATAAGTAGGAGTGAGCATGGTCTAGGTTGGACCGGTCCACCCCCTAACCCTATGACTAAGCCACACAGTGCTGGTCCTCAATTTTTGGGATCGAGAACTGACCTTATTGAGTTTGGGACCGAGGACCGGACCGACCCAATGGGTTCGGTTCCAGGGTCAAGCCGAGACCAACTGATAATTTTATTTCATTTTTTGTACTTCTTAAAAAAACGATTGAAGATTGGACTGACCTAATGGGTTCGGTCCGGTTTCAAGGTCAACCCAGGACTTACCAATAATTTTTTGTTTCATTCTTTGTACTCCTTGAAAGGGCAACCGAGGACCATACCGACCCAATGGGTTCGATGATGAGCAAGGTCAGCTAAGAAAGACATGTAGTGAGGGTCAAGTGAGGTGAGCGTTGAGCAGAATGAGTATCGAATGTCGAGTGGGGAGCAACAAGCCAAGCGAGCATCGAACGACGAGCGGCATGAGTGACCCAAAGTGAGCGAAGCGAGTTGAGAAGTTTTTTTTTTTTTTTAGCAAATTGAAGACTAAGAGGCCAAATAAGACAGAAGAGAATGAATACTAGAGGAAGATGCCACAAGATGCCTTTTTGGACACCATGAGGATTCCTCACAAAAATATTTTCCTCCTTCATAAATTATGATTATTGACGCCATAAAAGACATTAAAAACCTAAGTTATTAAAGAACAATGTAAAATTACTTGAACTCCTCACTAAAGAGTTGTTTGATGTTGTTGACGTCGTTTATTTTAAGGTTTTCCCTATATAAAAAAATATAAATAATATATTAGATATATATAATCAAGGTTAGTCCGGGTTGGACCAACCCGAAACTCTCAGGACCGAGGATCGACCCGCACAGTGTTGGTCTAGGAATTCTAGGACTAAGGACCGACCTAGTCTCGCTTAGAACCGGACCAGGACTGGTAGGGTTGGGCTGGTCCAAGGTCGGTCCAAGGTTGACCCTGGACCAATGCTCACCCCTAATAATAAGACCCAAAGGCGGGAAATAAGCCCCAAAAGGACTGGGGACAGAAGCCGGAAAAAGTGTTTTGTATTGGAATTAACACAAACGACTTGAGATATTTGGTTTATAAATTATTCATCAAATTGAGTTTTAAAATGATGTCTGCTTGGCTCTTGAGCACATGATTGGAATCTCAGTTACATTAATCTTGCTGGTATTATCACATACAATGCAGAAGGAATTGACCCACCTATTCTAACCGGGGAGAACAGGCCAGGTGCATTGCCTCCTTTAGTGAAGAAGAGAAGGGGGCGGTAGCGCATAACCCAGGGTGATCAATATAGTTTATAGAATTCTAAATAATTAGAAATGATTCAAAATTTGTACCCATGAGATATGGATAGCGAAAGAGGAAGGGGATTGATTGTGATTTTGAACCCCGAGGAAGTCAACTGTCGGTTCCCCCATAGGTATGAAGGATATTGATTAAATTTGAGGGACTTCTATTGACCGAATCACTGGGCCTTCCACTTCACTTACCCGAGAGGTCAAGCAAACCCTATGCTAAGCTTTTATCTGTCTCCCATCCCATTCTCTATGTTAGATTTATTCTCTCCAAAATCACTCAATTGCTGTTCTTTTTTTTTTTTTTTAACAAAAGTTGAGCACAATAATTACCTAAAGTCACATACTCATCTTCCAATGTCAATAGAGGAGCTGAACTTTGCTTTTTTGAAAACCATGATAGGAGCATGTGACCCATCAGTTAACCAGTACCAAACGTGCCCTTTCTATCAATTTTGCAACCTGTGGATTTCGTGTCTAAATATCCAAATAACATGAAATTTGAGTCCTTAGGATATGTTTCAACATATGTAATTATTTGTTTAAAGCAGTCAAATGCGATTCCTAAGGATTATACTGGAAACAAGCACGCAGGCACATGCCAAATAGAATATCAGATTTACATGATGTCAAGTACAATAATTATCCTATCATATTTCGGTATAGCTTAAGATCAACTGACTTACCTTTCTCATTCTTATCAAGTTCAGTAGTTGAAGGAATTGGTGCATCTATCCTCTTTCAACTCTCCATTTCAGAGTTCACAAATTATTTGGTGTATTTCTCTTGCAATATTATGCCAGCTTTAGCTTGCTTGACTAGTAGTCTATGGAAGAAATTCAAGTCTCTCATTATGTTCATCTCAAACTCACTTTATGTGATATTAGCAAATTCCTTGCACAACAATTCATTAGTTGATCTAAAGATAATATAAAAAAAATGTAAATATGAATGAACAGATTATCATTATCTCTATTTTGCAGAAATAATGTTGTTAGAGAGCCTCTTAGAGTTAACAAACACAGTTGCTCTTGCTGGGGTCTTCAAATCCTGGTAGCTTTTCACATTTGAACACTTTTTTCTTTGATACAAAAAAAGCTCTTTTCATATCCATTTGATACATTTGAAATCATAGCAACATACATAAGCAAGTAACAATCTAATTGCTTCTAACCTAATAGCTAGAACATAAGTCTCATCATACAGAACTTTTGGCACTTTTAATGTTCTTTTGTCAAGAATTTGATGCATTGCTTTCTCATTATTAGCCAATGATCGCCTGATAATTGCTTATTTAAATTGCTAAAATAATTCTACAACTTCTTTTTCATTCTTTTTCAGAGATGAGTCAGAGCTTATACAAAAAATCGTGAAGGAGATCTACAACCACCTAGACCAAACACCTTTGCATGTTGCTAAGCATCCGGTTGGGATAGATTCTCGAGTGGGTAAGCTGAAATCAATGTTGAATGCTGAGTCTGATGACAATGTTCTCATGGTGGGATTATGGGGATTGGGAGGCATAGGCAAGACAACTTTAGTTAAAGCCACTTACAATACTATCTTTAGACAATTTGATGGTTCATGTTTTTTGGCAAATGTTCGAGAAGCTTTAAAATATTCCAAGGATTTAGTTCCCTTGCAAGAAAAATTATTATCTGAGATATTATTACCACAACAAAGAATAGTAGTGTCCAGTGTTGATAGAGGTATTAATCTCATACAAGATAGACTTCATCATAAAAAAGTTCTCCTTATCCTTGATGATGTGGATGATTTGCGTCAGTTAAATGCTTTAGCAGGAGAAAGCAAGTGGTTTGGCAATGGAAGTAGGATCATCGTTACTACAAGAGATAAACATTTGTTAACTTGTCATGGGATAGATCAAGATCATGTGTATGAAGTTAAAGCATTGGAGGATAGTGAAGCTCGTATACTACTTAGTAGGCATGCTTTTGGGACACACCAAAATTTAAAAATGAGGACAAATTTAGTGGATAGTGTCCTAAATCATGCTCAAGGCCTTCCTTTAGCACTTGAGGTGTTGGGTTCCTTATTATATGGTAGGACAAAAGATGTATGGGAAAGTACACTAGATAAAATTTCCACGGCTCCTAACAAAGACATCAATGATGTGCTCAAAATAAGTTATGATGGACTAGAGGCAAATGAGAAAGAGATTTTTCTCCACATTGCCTGCTTCTTTAAGGGATGGGAAATTGAGTACATAAAAAAGGTTCTCGATGGTTGTGATTTTAAGGCGGCAATAGGATTACAAATTCTCATTGAGAGGTCCTTGATAAGAATTGAATCCGGAATCCTACAAATGCATGACTTGATTCAATTGATGGGAATGGATATTGTGAACCAAGAATGTGATGATCCTGGGAGGCGTAGTAGACTATGGTTGTATGATGATGTTCTTGATGTTCTATCACACAACATGGTAAGACTTGCAAATATGATTGCAAATCTACTCTTTTTCTTTTACTTAATTTCTGAATGAGCATAACCTAAAGATTCTTATATATATATAGGGAGATTATGCTATAAAAGCCATAGTGTTGGAGCCACCAGAGCTAAAAGAGATACGTATCAATCCTAATGCTTTTACCAAAATGAGAAGGTTGAGAATTCTCATCATGCGCAATGTTTCTTTCCAAGGTCCTATATGTCTTCCTAATGAGCTAAGATGGTTTGAATGGCCTAGATGGGCTTATCGGATTCCAAAATTTTCCTCTGGTCCAAAGAAATTAGTGGGACTTGATATGAGCAATTGCAACATCACAGTAGTGCCAAAACAATTTAAGGTGAGCATTTATCTACACAAACCTTTTTAATATCTTCATTGTATCATGTGTACTAGTACCCAGTAGAAAGTGGTGTTTCTGTGTTTTAGTAACCATTTATCGAATTCCTTTCAAAATGGCCCCAACTACTTGCGTTCAGAAATATTTTTACGTGCACCAAAATTGGCATTTGAAAATAGTAAGCCTAAACAATTTTATTACAAATAAGTACACCATAGGAAGAACTTCCATAAATACTTGTGGGAGAGAGACATTCAAGATTTGGAATTTTTATGAAGGCCATTGAATAATGAGAAAACGATATTTAGAAAAAGAAAGATACTTCAATAGTTGAAATTTTTCCGTAAGGTAATTGCGTCATAAGAAAATTCAAAATTAATTATTAGAAGATGTGGAAGATAAAACAGAATAACCTGTTTCACGTACCTATCCATGGGTATAATATTTGTAAAAGGTATAAGTGCAACGACAATCTTAAAACTTGTCATGAAAATGCAATTGTGTCCCAAAACTTTTAAAAAGTACAATTAAGTCCTTGAACTTATCACAAAAGTGCAATCAAGTGTTGAAACTTTGAAAAATTGCATTCAAGTTCTAAAACTTGCCACAAAAGTACAATCAAGTCCTAAAATTTTCGAAAAATGTGATCAACGGAAGGACTTTGTTGGTTCAATTTGACAAGTTTTAGGACTTAATTGTACTTTTGGAAGTTTTAGGACTCAACTGCACTTTTGTGACAAATTTTAGGACTTAATTGCATTATTTAAATTTTGGGACTTCCAATGTACTTATCCTTTTGTAAAATATGTAATTTTAGTAAAATTAATGAAGGAATAAAAAAAATTGAAATCCCTTAAAAGAATGATGTTTTCCTTACTTAATATAATAACATTAACGAAGTTCAAATACTTTCTAAGTCTAATGTCTCTAAAAATCGACATAGTTATATTTGAAAATCAAATCACATAATGCAATTGTGCTATGTAAGCTGTATAACCTCATTCAAACTATGTTAGTTGTTTACATATAACAGTTTTTATTTTAAAGAAAATTGTATAATGATTGACTATAAATGAATGAACCCATTGACGTCGTGTGTAAAAGCACCCAAATAGTAGATAGTTGAATAATCAAGCGTTTCATTGAATTAAGGAAAATCAAATATCTTAATCATCGGTTGAAGAACACTAGAAGTGCTAAAAGTTGTGTACAACGCTCACTTAAGTGCCAAATTAGAGAAAAAATGATTACTTAAGTGTCGATGGCAAGAATTTCCAATCAAATTGATTATATGGCATTCATAATTAAAATCATAATATGACTTGGCAAATCTTTTAAAAGCTCCTATCCACGTGACATGTTTGATGTTGAAGTGATTTTTTTTTAACAACAACTAACACTAAAGTGATCACTTTAAATAAAATTTGACACTCAAATAAATTATCACTATTTACAACTTTTAAATGGCATCGTTTAGGAGTTATATGCTAACTATATATGCTGACGAGCCACATAGGAATGAAAAATTAATAATATGTAGCCATGTCATAATTCTGGCGATTCAGATCGTAGTTGGCATTTAAGTGATTGTTTTTTTTAAATGGCACTTAAGTGATCCAAAAATAATTTTGGCGCTAAAGTGAGCGTCATACACAACTTTTAACACTTCTAGTGTCCTTCTCCCTCTAATCCCCGCATGTCCTACTCAAAGTAAACTTAGATGTAAGGTAGTCCCCCTAATCCACGTATATAATTGGCGGGATTTGTCTTGCATTAATAGTGTTAGCTTGGTCAATGGTTTGAATGCATTGTGCTGTAGCCATCAAGGCATTGTCGACTCCGCTGATCACCACGTGAAATTCACTTTGCTTCTATAATTGGCACGTGGGTTAATTATATTACTAGTTCGCATTTGCATGATTGTCGAATGGCATTTCACTTTACCTTTTTGGTTGCCACCTAGCATGACATGTGGCATAGTTTTGCCACGTGACTCACATCTGACCAATATCCATTAGCTTTTTAATTTGATATCTCTAAATTTCTATCACTCATTGTATATATGTATAGATTGTAATTACTAGAAAAGTTTCCCAAGTGTTTGCTAGTCTCTCAACACAATATGTACTTCCCACAAAATCAGGTTATAGTAACTTTGAAAAATATGTTGGTTTCGCTATTTTTGCAGGACTTCCACCAATTGAAGTACATTAATTTCAGTAACTGCGAGTCGCTAGTATGTATGCACGATTTATCATGTACTCCAAATCTTGAGGAATTCAACCTTTGGAATTGCAAAAAGTTGGTAGAAGTCCATGAGTCAATTGCATATCATGACAAGTTACAAGTGTTGACTTTATATGGGTGCTCTGAACTTAGTATTTTTCCAAATGTGCTCGAGTCCAAAAAACTCCGAGATCTCAATCTTTATAATTGCACCAAATTTGAAAGGTTCCCTGAAATTCCACATAAACTCGAAAGCCTGGAAGAGCTTTGTTTACGAGGGACCGCTATTAATGAAGTTCCTGCATCAATAGAAAATATGGTCTCTTTGAAAGAAATGTATTTAAATGATTGCAAGAACTTGGTAAGTCTTCCATCTAACATCTATAGGTTGCAAAACATTGAATTCTTGGGACTTATGGGTTGCACAAATTTAATCCGGTTTCCAAAGTACGAGGATTCAGCTGATCCGTGCATGAAGACTAGACTTTCAAATTTATGCTGGTTAAATCTCAGGGGATGTAATTTGTCCGAAGTGGAGTTTCTTGAGAATCCTTCTTGTTTCCCCCTCTTGAGAGAGTTATTTCTAGATGGAAACAATATTACTAGTCTTCCTATGTCCATCAATAAGCGTGATCATTTATCCGTATTAGGAGTTACAAATTGCCATCAATTACGAGAGATTCCTGAACTTCCACCATTTTTGAGAGATCTTTGGGCAGAGAATTGCGAATCTCTTCAAAAAAATGGAGGTTTAACTTCATTTCATGATTTTGTCAGTAGAGGGTTGACCATGGCTCGCATTTCCTCACATAGACAGGTCAGACTCTCTCTCTCTCTCATACACACACATAAATGCGGAGTATTTGATGGATCTAGTGTGTGCTGGTTTTTGCAATAGCAGAAAATGTAAAATTGAAGACTTAAGAAAAGCAAACAAATATCAAGTGATTCTGCACGTAAATGCATGCAATGGAGTTGGCTATCGTACTTTTATGGGCTTGATCTCTATCACACGAGACTTGTGTGTTAATGCAAGGAAGTTTCAATGGATCTCTACTCATTTATAGAACTCTAGTTCGAAGTGGAATTTACTTGAATCACTAACTAAACACATATTGAATTCTTCTTTTTGGGTATTTACAACAAGTTTGGGTACTTTAATAGTTTTTTTTTTTTTTTGTAACAGTATGGATATGATTACACTACTTTTCTCCCTGGAGACAAGATGCCTGAGTGGTTCCTCCCTGTTGAAGGGGGTTCTGTACGTTTCATGGTTTCAAAGGACCTGTATGACAAGTTTGTTGGATTTGCTATCTGTTTTGTTCTTGGCCATGATAAAAAGGAAGTCATGTTTGAGATTTTGCCACATGTTAATGGCAAAAGACGGCACTACCCTGCACATTCTCTCCTTTCATTGGATTCGGATCATATATGGCTTGAGTTTTTAAGACCATCTAAGCTGTGGGGAGAAGTCAATTTTGATCAAATTGAGGGGAATTATGTACAATTTAGCCTTACAGTACGAGGTGGAATTGTGAAAAGGTGGGGATTTAGAATAATATGCAAGCAACTAGAGGATGATTTAAAAGTTGTGCTTCAAGATAATCGGCTAATTGATCTAGTTTTACTCTATGAGGTTGGTCATATATCAACAGGTTCAAAAGCCAAGTGTTCACTTATGCATGAAGATAATTCAACCAAGACAGACTTACAGAAAGACTTGCAAGATTGTCCAGTGAGTATTGAGAAACAAAGTCAAATAGGATTAAAGAGTAATCATAAGCTTATTCTCACTCAAGGTATGCAAACCAAGACTATGTTGACTTCCAGTTCGATCGGCAAAGATGAGAATGGTGATGTTGGCTTGCAGCTTTTGCTGCTAGAATGATCGAAACTTGTTAAGGAACCAATTCGTAGGTAGGTGAACTCGCTGATCTTGACTACGATACCTTCCTTTTTATTGTTCTCGTTTTTTTCCTCAGAGAACCTGTAACACGCTGTTAGTACACACTTTTGCACATATATTTCCATTCAGGTATCTTGTGTGTCCATTTTAATTAGTGTTAACTTTGATACAAGGAGAGAGACGCTCGACCTACTTCTCGACTTAGCGTTGAGTTCGACCAAGAAAGCATGAAAATGGGGAGGCTTGGGATTTCATGTGTGGAGAGTACACATCATTCGATGAAAGGTCAAACAGGAACAAGATCACATACTCTTACATGTGGCAAGCATTCATACATGGAAAGTGGTCATGATGGATGGAGATCTGGTCAGAACGTGGAATAATTCTTTCACATGTAATAGTAGTACAATTAAAGTATATCTTAAGTGAAACTTGACATATAATTACCCGCCTTTTCTCTGCCATAGGCAAAGTTCGGACTCCACAGGCGACCTCTGATGAATGTAAGACCACCACCTACCAACGGACGTGACGAACAGAAGAACTTTGTCTTCCACAGACAGAGGCGACAGACTACCACTACAGACCGAAGCCATGGAAACTAATGACGTAGTTTTGGGTGAACGATTCTCTCCCGAGGTTCTAGGCTTGATGCAGCTTGCTATAGTTAACGCAGATACATCCGAACTTTATGAAGTAGATGTTATACTTGAGTTGGGTTTTAAATTCGATTCTATGGTTCTACAATTGCGTGGGAACTCAAAGAATGTGTCGTTGAATTTCTCCGAGAGACGTCGAATAATTTTTTCTTAGTAGGTTTGTTTATGGATGCTTGGTAGTGAATTTATTAGTGATCGACGTTACACGCTGCAAAATCAGCAACAGTTCCTATTTTGAAAAGATTTTCTATCTGAGTGGTTGCCTAGATTAAAATGAGAAATATCTTCACTATGAAGAGTATCAGAGAGGCTTGCTTCTTCATAAATTCTCTTATGTAATTTGAGAGTATCGAAACCAATTAGATCTTGTTGGCAAGATCCTTCAGAAATTTTTTTGTGAGATTGAGAGATTATTTTGTGAGAAATTGTGCAGCTAAATGTTGTGTGAGTTATTTTATGTAATTAGGGGTTATGAAATATCGAAAGTATTTGAGTGACCAAAGTGCGGTTGTAATTTCTATTGTATTGCGTACTCTATAGTGGAATTCTCTAGTGCTATTCTTGTGATAGTATGTCACACTGATTGAACCATGTAAATTTGTTGCCCTATTTATTTCCATGTTTTGTCCTTTTTTTTTAATTACTTGTTTCCACAACAATTTGAATGATAGCTAGGTTTGGCTGAGTTAAAGCAAATTAATGACTTTAGAAGAAGGGAAAATGAAAACCAAAGGATTTGATGAGAAGGATTTTGGTTTATGGATGATGCAAATTGATGATTACCTATACTAAGGGAATCTCCACCCAGATTTAATTGAGGTAGAAGTTAGAGTTGATAAAGCAAGCTAATTGAGAATTGCTAGATTGACAAACATTGAGTTTTATTCGATTGACATTGACTCGTAATATTGTGTTTAACATTGTGAAAGGGAAGAAAACTATGGGTTTGTTGAAGGCCTTATTGGACATGTATGAGAAGCTCTCTGTGGTCAATAAGGTCTATTGGATACCACATTTTTTTAACTTGAAGATGAGCTAATGCGTTAGCTGTTGATCATATTAGTGAATTCAATATGATCATTGTCAATTAAGTTCAATTGAGAATGACTCTGATGTTAAGGTAAGTATTTTGATTTTATTATCCTCATTGTGTAATGTTGAAATACTACTATCACTACTGCTAGTAATTCCTCTTTGTCAACAAGCTTGGTATTTGATAGGGTTTGTAATTTGATTTTGAGTGAGGACAATCTTAGAAGGAAATCTAGTGAAACTATGCTCACTCCTTTTGTAGGTGAATGTAGAGGAACAACTAATATTCATGTTAGTAGTGTTGCGACCCAACCTCGGCATGGTTTTAGCAAGAGGAAGGGTTTAGTAAGTGCTCGACTATAAGAACTTATGGCATTCTCAATTCGACACCTATCTAAGGAGTAGAACTACAACTGTAATTGCCAGATCATGGAAAAGCAAGGGATGGTCACCTTATGATGAAAATTTAATTTTTCATCAATGGATTGTGAATTTTCGAAAAAATGGAAACAAGTCACGAAAGAGGAGCCACGAGGCCATCAGGCCATTCAATCCCACACTTGGTTTTTGGAAGCTTGCACATTAAAATGCCCATGCGTATGAATAATGTTTTGGACTATAATTTAATTAAATCCTTAATTTTCCCCTTCTAGAAGCTAGTTAGCCTAATGAGACAAAAATTTGTGGTCATCTAAAGGGGAGTAGGTGCCTACTCGAAAGAGGAAAAGGGAAGGTATAATTTGGTTAGTTCTTTTAGTTCATTTCCAATTCTAGCACATAGATGAAATCTGGCAATTAATGAAGCTTGGATAGGAAGATCTTAAGAAGCAATTGTGGCCATGTAAATGACTTGGCCAAGAGTGAATTAGGGAAACTTGGTTGTGAAGCTCGCTATCTCACTTCTTTCTCTCTCTCTCTCTCTCTCTCTCTCTCTCTCTCTCTCTCTATCTCTCAACCAAACCTCTCCATTCTCCCTCTCGGCTCATCTCTCACTCCTTCACGCCGCCTCTCTCTTCCCTTCTCTCTCTCTTTTAGTTGCTCATCACCACTGCCGTCCACCACCCACCGTTGTCAAGCCATTGCCGCCTCACCGCCGTGCCACCGTATCATGCCCTTGCCTTTACCTTGAGCCACCATCGTTGCCATAGTCACTCATTGTAGTGTTGTGAGCCATGCCTTACAGAGCAACTGCACGCTATTCACCGTGCCATGATGTTGGTGCCACCTAAGGCTGTGAGCCACTGCCACCTTTGCCATTAGCCGCCATGCCCTTACTGCCATGCCACCATCCAAGATTGCTGTCGCGACCTCCTCGAAGCGGGTTGGACCACCTAAGGGTTCGGCTAATGGACTGCTAAGTCTAGACTAAACTTGGGCTCTCCCAAGCCCATACCAATTCGTGACTTAGGTTGAAGTTTTTTAACATGCAAATGAATTTTATCTAGGAGTCACCACTAATCAGTTTATGGTAGGTCGATTAGACACCTAAGTAAAATAACGGGATAATTATTGTACTCCTATAAACCAGAGACTTTGGGTACGGAGACTTAGTTATACTAGATTTCTTTAACGCCCTTTCGATACCATTCTTTTTATTTTCAAAAATGTTATTGCCAGCAGTTTGGATTAATTTTAACTTAAATCACTATCATGCAATAGGGTGATCACACGAATGCTCATCCATTATTAAATAATCAAAAGACTTCCACGAAAAGAAATAAACACACAAAGCAACAATTTTTTGGGTTTTCTTTCATCTTGAAGTTGGAACTTTACCATAAAACATGCACTTTAACTCCATGACCTAATTTTACTAACAAGCAAATTCTAATTAAATGGACCTAACATCCTAATTTTACTAACAAACATTTTTTAATTAAAGGGACCTAACATGCAAACTATTTGTCATGCGCCTAATATGTGACATCCCATATTTTCAATCTTGTTTTCTGCTGTATAAATCAGGCATTTCATTGACGCGCCTATAGAGCTGTTCTCAGAGCTGATCACTCTCGAGATAATTAAACTACCTGGGGAAGCCGTTAAGGATTTTAAGGCAATAGACTTGAGAATTCAACCCGGAATCGGCTTCTTGACCGTGCTCATCTTTAGAGGCCATTACGGCACAGTTAAAAATCGATTAGAGATCAGAGATAGATCAGTTCAATTGAGATGTGTGGCTAATTGTGGATGACACCACTAAATTGGAAAATTCTTGTCAGCCGGCACTAGATTGATTTTTTTATCGTTTTGGTACCCTGTGTCCGTATTTGAATCATCGAGATTTTCACGACAACCAAGAGTCGCCAATGTGTCGAGTGGGTTCATTGTGGCTCGAAGAAAATTGAACACGGGTCATTTGCACTGAAAAGTTTTGAAAGTTACCCGATAGCCTGGGTCACGCAAAAAACACGCCGAATGGAAATTAATCATGAATTTTAGTCCAATTTCTAAACTTGAAGATTCTGTCATATCACAATAAATTCTAGGAGCGTCGACTAAGTCTCAAAAGATTTTTCTGCAACCCGAGACTTTTTAGGAAAGAGTCGAGATAGGGCCGTTTTTGTCCAGAAAAAGGCAGGGACCATTTTTTATCATGCAATTAGGATGCAAGATTTCAATTGGTGAGGAAAAATACCAATTTGATTATTGACTCGATAACATAATTTATTGAGGCCAAATGGGATTTAGTTGAGAGAGAGATCAAGTCCAATTGGAACAACACCTTGTCAAATTCGTATGTCCCCCACCCCCACCATATTTGGACCAATGAAGATAGCCTTGGCTGTGGTTGAGTCAAGGGGACAATGGAAGAGAAAAATTAGCCATTGGTAGGCCCCTTGTCCCCTATCTCTACCTCATCTACCGTCCAAGCCTTCTTCCTCCTCCATCCAAGCTGTTGAGTGAAGACCAGAAAGTTTAGAGGAGAAGCCGGAACAGCCGCACCACCACTGGACCGCACGCTGCACGCCACTTTCGGCGTTTCCGCCCCGCCTGCGTGCCACTGCTGCCTTGTGCCGTTCAGCCGCACCTCTGCATCTCTCTCGCCCTCACGCCGTCCCAACTACATCTCAGGGCTGTCCCAAGCAGCTCAGGCCGCCACGAGCCCCCTCCGACCACCGTGAGCCCATGTTGTTTGCCGCTCGGCCTTGCCGTTGCCTTCATCAATCTTGCTTGTCTTGTTTAGCCTTTGTTCTCTTTGTTTGCAGCCCAAAACAGAGAGCAATAGAGTGGGTTTCCAGCCAGCTTCCAAGCCCATTTTGAGGTGGTTTTGGGCCCCGAAAGTTTGGCCTACGTTGTGAAGAATCGAGCCCTATTGCGTTCTCGTCAATTTAAACTGACCGGCTCACCAAACAAGTGAGCTTAACTCACCAATCCTTGCTTAGTAGGTTAATGATGCTTAGGGGTTCATTAGAATAAATTAAGTGTGATTAGGTGGATATATTAGATTAGAGTAATTAATTTAGTGCTTTACTAATGAATGTTAGACAGATAGATAATGCAATTAGCGAGTAAATAGACTCTAGTATTTATTGAATGAGTCTAGGAAATTTTTCGGGTCCGTTTCGGCTTCCAATTAGGCATTACAGGCCTAAGTTGGATTTATTGACATTTATTTAATATTTTCTGTAATTAATTAGTTAATTAATTAATTTCCGAAAATTAGACCGGGATAGCCGATGATCAGAATTTCGTGCTGATTGCAATGGTCTGTTTTGGCTCTCTGTTTATTTAATTGAGTACCTGATTGTGCAAATTGAGTGAAATTGTGTTGGTGGGTATTTTATTCCAAAAATTGGACAATTTTGGTAACTAATTAGAGAATTACCGGGCGTCGGTCTATAGCGCCAAAAATCTATTTTGGGACTACTGAAAATAGTGGGAGGTTCAAAAGTGAAAACCTTATATTTTGGCTAAGGGCGGTCGTGTACCCACATACGTGTATTTTTATCGAGTATGATAAAAATGGCAAATTGTTTGTACAATCGAAATAATATACACTACTGTCTCGATGACTATATGTCATCTTGGAGAAAGAACGGTATGTTGATGAAAATAGTAAATTGATTGTATGATCGGAATAGGGTATTATACCGGCTCAATGACTATATGTTGTCTTGGAGAAAGAACGATATGCAATATCGGCTTGGTGGCTCTATATGTCATCTTGGAGAAAGGACAATATACTATACCGGCTCAATGACTCTATATGTCATCTTGAAGAAAGGACGGTATGCCATAACGACTCAGTGACGCAATATGTCATCTTGGAGAATAAATAGTATATTGTAGTGGCTCAGTGACTTAGTGTGTCATCTCGGAGAAAGATATTATAATATGCTAGCTCAATAACTCGATAGGTTATCTTGGAGAATGGATAGTATTGAATGGAATGACAGGGAAATAGTTTGATTGACATGTAATCGACTAGGTCGATTGATTGATGTTTCGATATGTGTTGATTGATTGGGTGCCTATTCAAATTGTGTTAAATTGCGGGTGGAATCTGAGGCCAAGGTAAGTCCTCTGACCTGTGTTGTGCATAGGTAGCCCTTAGGGCATATTGGCTTCCTAATCGGGTCTTAAGGGGTAGAACTCGTTGAGACGTAGTCTCACCCCGTTGTGGGATAACATTTCAGGTCCATAAATGACAGCACCTCCACCTCCTCCCACGCATTTTGGTATACTTGAGGAGATCACTGAGATAGGATATCACTTTCCGATACACCCCCACTTGGAAGGACTAGAATATGTGTTGACAAAATCCACGGTTTGGGTCGACGTGGGAGAACCCAATAATGTACCCCATGAGTACCGGTTGTGGTATCGTGACTACGATGATGGGCGAAGGGAATGTCCTATACCGGAGAGTGATATACCTCTGTACGTCTTAGAGGGTGCATTTGGTGAGGGGACGGTAAATGCCAAGGATGGATCGGTGGTGGATGCGAAGGATCCAAAGCTGAATGACGATCCTAACTCTCCCGTGTACTCTGGCGTGAACTCCAACTGGAGCCAAGAAGAGGGAGAGATCGTTAAGGAGGAGGATCCAGAGGAGTACCCTGAAAAAGAACCGGAAGAGGAACCGGAGGAGGACCTTGAGGAGGATCCAGAGTATAACTCAGATGACGACTAAGACCCTCACTCTTGTTTTCTGACTTTGTGTTGTTGTTGAACTAGTTTGAGTAGAACTTGACCTTAATAGCGTGCCTTGTATATATATGCATAATGGTTTGCATTGTATATAAGTGTGTGGTTGTTTTTGGTTTCAACTTCTTAGTCCTACTATCCTATTCCATTGTTTTATTGTCTGGGAATTTGTTATATGCTTCCGCTTGTGTATTATAAATAAAAGGGTTGGCGATGCGTCCTGTGACGTCTCTATTAAATCAACTAGGTGAGGGATGGGCGCGTGCTCGAGGATCGAGGTGTGACATCCCTTTTTTGTGGTATAATAGCAATGGTTAGGTATTGGAGTGATAAGGAACGATGGTTCATGGGATAGCAGTAGGAAATGCCTTTAAATTCATGCCGGTGCATGTTTGTGGTAGCAGAGTGATAGATTTGCTTGTGTTTTAGATCGCTCTATTTCTAATTCGGTGTGGAATTTGAAGCAAGCTTCAGTAGATAAAGCTAAGTTATGGGCAATCGGGAGCAAAGAACTCTTACTAAAAGGACCGTTCAGGCCGTGACTCACGGTAGAACACCGACCAAGGTCGGTACCCGAAGAGGCCAAGCTTGAGCGCCAGCTCAGGCTAGCGTGAGTAGAGTGGCACCACCTGCAGTGGATGCTGAGGTAACAGCCCCTAGTGATCCCAGAATTAAGGGGATTATGCAAGCGCTAGAGGCCATGAGAGACATGATGGCACAGCAGGCACAAAATCAAGCCGCCGCCACTGCACCTATTTAAGTTCAACCTGAGAACATCGTGGCATAAAGAGAGAGGCCGATACACAAACTGGTGGAGCAGTTCCTGAAGCTGAGTCCGCCAAGATTTACGGGTACTGGAGACCCTAAGGCTGCTTCACTATGGATACATAATCTAGAGACAGCCTTTGCACTTCTGATGTGCACTAAGGTTGAGAAGGTAACCTTGGCCGTCTATCGGTTGTAAGGCAATGCCAATGTCTAGTGGAGAGCCACCAAGGATACAATATTTCCTGAAGGTGGGATCCTAGTATGGGATGCCTTCTTAAGAGCATTTAATGATCAGTATTTTTCGGGTATGACCCGAGAACAAAAGATGGAGGAGTTCTAGTGCCTTCGTCAAGGATCGATGTTTGTTGATCAGTACGAGGTCAAGTTCGCTGAACTCTCACAATATGCTCCAAGGTTATTCGAGGACCCAGAAGAAAAAGCCCAAAGATTCATAAATGGTCTTCATTCTGAGCTGAAGCAACCTCTGCTACTGTTAAATATGACAAGTTATCGAGAAGTCTATCGTCGAGCTCAGATCATAGAGAGAGGTTTGAATGAGCAGGTTGCCTCATCTGGATCGAGGTTCAGCTCTCACAAAGAAAGTACTCACCATGGGAAGAGCACCATGCCTGGAGGTAGATTCCAAGTCTCATTAAATAGGAGAGGTGGAGTTGGCAAACCAATGCTAAATAGGAATGATTTGTGTCGCGCTTGTGGAAGGCGACATGGAGTGAACCAGTGCCCTCGAAGGACGGGCGCTTGTTATGAGTGTGGTCAGCAGAGCCACCTGGCTAGAGATTGTCCTAGGCGACCAATAGGACAACCATAGTTGCCACCGCCACCGTAGATAGGTTAGATCAGAGGGTATGCCCCTTAGAATGTGCCATAGGGAGGACAACTGAGACCACCAGTACAAGGCATGGTGTATGCCATTACGCAATGTCAGGCAGAAGCTGCGCCTGATGTGATCACATGTATGGTTTCACTGAATGACCACCAGTACAAGGCACGATATGGTTTCGCAGATCAAAGGGTATGCCCCTCCTAAACCCTACGCGAACAACCTTTTTATAGGCCCAAGGATTAGGGTTTTAATTTCCTTTTCAAATCAACATCCGCAAAGATTTCTTTTACGCATGCAATATTACTTTATATTTTCTACATCTCTTCTAGATTTTCATTGCAAAAATGAATATTCTCCACCGATTTTTCAAAATTGCAATAGGATTTCTTCAAATTTGAAATCTTGCAAAGATGAGTCCGTAATATCTCCTTGAGGATACAGGCTTGGGCCAATTTGCTCTGTTCGCAGGCTTAGCCCAACTCATCAAATTAAAGTTTCGAACCATCAAGTTGTATCCATCTGTCGTCGGTCCAATACAAATAATAAAAAAATGCTCCTAAGACTATATGCTATGCAATTGATTTTTTTTTAATGCAATAAATAAATGACCGGATCGCTAAAATTTAGGTATCAACAATTGTGAACTGCCACACCATTGTCGTCACCACCGCTCATCATCGAAGCTCAATAACCGATCCCGTGAGTAACTTTTTAACCTTTGATAAGGATGGTGGTTACGCTTAGGATGAAGGTTAGAATTAATGCTAATGGTAATTATATAAAGAGATAAGTGGATTAGATGATAGCTTATCATAATAGATGATAAGCAAAAGTGACAGCCTGTCTTGATGGTTGATAAGCAAGTGATAGCCCATCTTGATGGGTGATAAGCAAAGATGATAGCCTATCTTGGTAAGTGATAACAAGGTTGATAGCTTATCTTAAATAGTGATAAGTGCTTGCGATAACCTATCTTAAATAGTGATAAGTGCTTGTGATAGCCTATCTTAAATAGTGATAAGTAATTGTGATAACTTATTTTATAAATTGATAAGTTATTGTGATATATTATTTTGAAAAGTGATAAGTTATGTTTATAAATAAACTCGTGATGTAATATTATGTGCCATGAAATTAATGTATCATTTTGGTGGTTAAATAATTAATGGGTGATCACGGGGATTATTTCATGGCATTTTTATGTGCAAAAATTGCTAGTGTATAAAATGTGAACACTAAACACTCTTCCATTGGCTAATTTAAAAGATAAAAAATGGCTTGAGTGGTTGATTTGCTAATGTGATCACACAAATGGTTCTGTGCTTTTATGATTATGATGAACGAAACCTGATAGATTTCGGATGCCCTCATGTCAATGGGATGTTGTTCGCGGATAGATTTCAAAACGATACTCTTAATTGAATGCTATTTTTGTTGGATGAAATCCCTTAAGATATTTTGAAGTTGACAAAACAGGTTTATCAGTCTAGTCTGAAGACTTACAGACTCTTTTGACAAAGTCTGAAGAACAAAGTCTGAAGATCAAAGTCTGAAGATTAAAGTCTGAAGCTAGCAAGACTCAAGACTTATATTTCAAAGTCTACTCACATGGGCAGTTTCCAGGATGACGTTTATTCTGATCTTATACGATCTTTATTCTAACGACTAATGGATATCTTTCTACTGGATTCAGCAATAAACGATCTAAGTTTTATATGGAATATGTTTAGATTCTTTGACGACTTCGCAACTTATATTTGGAAGGATCTACTTATGGAAACCGAGATCCTGATTGTATGGGCGAGCAGGATTGATGGGCTATCAACACCTACCTTAAAGAGCTCGAGATCTCTCTAATTGATTCTGTCCAACGGGTTGATTGGAAGAACTTCTTTGGAAGGTGCCAACGGTATTGAAGGCATAAAGAAGTATATAAGAGAGATGTTCTAGTTGTTGAAGGGAGCAAATAGAAGAATTCTAAAGTCTGAAATCTCTTTTACTACTTTGCGATATCATTCTTTGAGCGTTACATGTAATCAAAAGAGAGATCATATTGTAGACCTTGAGGAAGTGTAGTAGAGTAATCTACACTGTGGACTCAAGAGCGTGAGATTGTAATCACTCTTATTGATTCTTAGTGAAATCCAGCCAGAAGGGCTGTCCGTGCGGGAGAGTGGACGTAGGCTTGATCTAAGCCGAACCACTATAAATCTGGAGTCTTGATTCTCTATCCCTAATCCTTTATATTGTTAATTGTTTTCATTTGCTGCAATCGTTGATTTTAAATTATTCATATCTTATTTGATTTGTATTGTTAAAATTGCGTTAAACACCTATTCACCCCCCTCTAGGTGCTAATACTAGTTCTAACAATTGGTATCAGAGCTTGTGTACTTGTTTATAAGAAGTGTCTTTACTTCTAAGTAAAAGATCTATGGCTAGTATGATGCCTACAGGGTTGGTTGAAGGACAAAGCAATACCAGACCTCCATACTTTGATGGAAAGGATTACAGCATATGGAAAAATAAGATGAAGGCATTCCTAAGATCGAAAGATCCTTTGGAATGGGAAGTGGTTGATAAAGGAATCATTCCTGTTGCTGAATCAGACTCAGAGAGAGGAAAAGAACTTGTTGTTCCTACTCTTTTGACTCAAGAAGAAATTACCAAGAGACAGACTCTCGACGCCAAAGCTATTTACTCTTTATATTGTGCTTTATCCCCTACTGAATATAATAGAATATCTTCTTGTGATACAGCAAAAGAAGTATGGGACAGGCTTCACATTACCTATGAAGGAACTGATCGTGTGAAAGAAACAAGGATCAACATTCTCTTGGGACAATATGAAGTCTTTAAGATGAGATCAGGAGAATCAATTACTGACATGTTTAGTCGCTTTACTGAAATTGTGAATGGTCTTGAATATCAGGGACATCCAATCTCAGGACATATGAAGGTCAACAAACTCCTTCGTGGACTCTCAAAATACTGGAATCATATAAAAACCTCAATAAGAGAGACACGGAGGATTGCTCCACTTTTTGTAGATGAATTGGTTGGAACTCTTCAATCCTATGAAGTAGAACAGACCAACGAAGAGGAAGACTCAAAAGGTAAGAAATCTATTGCCTTAAAGTCTAATGACTATTCTGATGTTACAGATTCTGAAGAAGATCTAGATGATGAAGAACTGGCACTTATGATAAAGAGATTCAGAAAGCTGAACAGAAAAGGAAGGAAATTCAATTGGAAGAAATAAATTCTCAAAGGTTTCAAAATAGGTCAACAGAGGAAGATGATACAAATAAAGAAGTTACTTGCTTTGAATGCAAGAAAAGAGGACACATCAGACCTAACTGTCCTCTGTTAAAAAAGAGAAAAGGGAAGACTGAGAAAAACAGGAAGGCACTCAAGGCAGAGACTTGGAGTGATACTGAATGTGAAGATAGTGACAATGATTATGCCAATATTTGTTTAATGGCAAAATCAGACTCAGACTCAGACCTTGATTCAGACACAGACTCAGACAGCGAACTCGAGGTAAGTAACTTGAAAATTCCTGTTAAAGTTTCTAAATACATTGATGAACTTTGTCTTAGTCTGAAAACCTCTCTTAAGAGGATCTCCGAATTGAAAAGGGAAAATTCTACATTAAAACATCAGGATAAACTTATGAAAGAAAAGGTTGAAAAACTGGAAAAAGATTTTGCTGTTGTGAAAGAAAACTCAGACAGTATTTCAAATGAAAATAATCTTTTGAAAAATGATATCACTAACATATCAAAGAGATTTTCAAATGGTTCTGAAAAGCTGGATAAGATTCTTTCGATACAAAGACCATATTTTGACAAGTTAGGTCTTGGTATGACTTCTGAAACTATTCCACTGATTGATTTTCCAAAGGTAAAAGAAAGAATTAAACAAAGACCAGCTAGAACTGTTTACAAGAATCATTTCCAGAAAGTCTTTGTAAAACCTGTTGGTAGAAATGCTCTGAGATGTTCCAAGTGTAAAAGTTTAGAACACTTCGAGAAAGAATGTCCTTTAGTTTGGAGACCTGTTAAAAAGAGCTGGGCTAAGACTGTCTATTGTACTAACACTTCTGGACCCAAGATGGTATGGGTACCAAAAAGAGCTTGAATTCTTGTTAATTGCAGGTTACTATCAAAAAGAAGATAAAATGGTATCTTGATAGTGGCTGCTCAAGACATATGACAAGACTGACTAAGCTGCTTCATAAAACTTATCCAGATAGACGGAGGAAAAGTTTCCTTTGGTGGTAACAATAGAGGGAAGATTACTGGTCGAGGAACAGTGAAGATTGGGAGTTTGTCTATCAATAATGTTTCATTAGTTGAAGGATTAAATTACAACTTGCTTAGCATAAGTCAGTTGTGTGATTCTGGTTTCAAGATCAACTTTCAGGAAGAAACGTGCTCTGGAATCAGTAAAGACCTTACTCAATCTTTTACTGGTCGAAGACATGGAAATATCTATCTTCTGGATGTGAATCAAGAAAGATCACAATGCTTAATATCAGTACAAGATGAAGCAAATCTATGGCATAAAAAGCTAGGCCATATCAACATGAAGCAGATCAACAAGATCTCTACAAAGAAACTTGTTCGAGGATTGCCTACTCTGAATTATTCAAAGTCTGATCTATGTACACCATGCGTACTGGGTAAACAGGTTAAAAATTCTTACAGATCAATAAATAGAGTTTCCACTAATCATTTATTGCAGCTTTTGCACATGGATTTGTTTGGACCTACCAGAACGAAAAGCATTGGTGGTAAAAGGTTCTGTCTGGTAATAGTGGATGATTATTCACGATTTACTTGGGTCTACTTTCTTACAAGTAAGTTAGAGACTTTCTCTCTCTTTTCAAAATTTGCTAAAAAGGTGCAGAATGAGAAAGGTCACACTATTACAAGCATTCGTACAGATCATGGAGGTGAGTTTGAAAATCAAGACTTTGCTAACTTATGTGATGAATTTGGATTTCAACACAAATTTTCTTCTCCATATACACCAGAACAGAATGGGGTTGTGGAAAGGAAGAATAGATCTTTACAAGAAATGGCAAGAACACTTTTAATTGGAAATCAAGTTTCTTCAAGGTTTTGGGCAGAAGCTGTTTCAACTGCTTGCTATATTATAAACCGAGTGTTTTTAAGACCAATTCTTGAGAAAACTCCTTATGAAATTTTTAAAGGGAAGAAACCAATAGTTTCTTATTTTAAAATATTTGGATGCAAATGTTTTATTCTAAAGAATGCAAATGATCGTGTTGGTAAGTTTGAAGAAAAATCAGATGAAGGATTCTTTCTTGGATACTCTACAACAAGCAAAGCCTTTAGAGTGTTCAACAAAAAGACTCAGACTGTGGAAGAATCAATGAATGTCAAATTTCAAGACTCTCCACAAGTTCAGCAGATACAGACTGAAGACTCAGAATCTGCTCCAGACACTGCTAAAGCTAACTCCACTGAAGCAGTTGCTAATTCAAAATCAGTACAACAAGCTACTGATGAAGAATCTACTCAAGAAGAAGATCAACAATCTATCAGACTGAACAGTAACTGGAAGCACAAGTCCAGTCATCCTGAAGAACTCATTATTGGAAACATTAATGAGGGAATTCGAACAAGATCCAAAAGGCGAGAGGAGTCTAGTGCTGTTGCTCTTATTTCTGAAATAGAACCCAAAAATATCGAAGAAGCTTTAGCTGATGAAAGCTGGATTGAAGCAATGCAAGAAGAGCTCAGACAATTCAGTATTAACGACGTATGGGAATTAACTCCCAAACCAAAAGGTAAATCAGTTGTTGGAGCTAAATGGGTTTTCAGGAACAAAGTTGATGAAAAAGGCAAAGTAACGAGAAACAAAGCAAGACTCATAGCTAAAGGATACACGCAAGAAGAAGGGATAGACTACGATGAGACTTACGCTCCAGTAGCAAGGTTAAGTAATTTCTTAATTCACAGTGGCTTTTCTAAAGGAAAGGTTGACACTACTTTATTCATTAAAAAGGAATGTAAAAGCTTTCTACTTGTTCAGATTTATGTTGATGACATCATATTTGGATCATCTAACGAGACTTTGTGCAAGAAATTTTCTAAGTCTATGCAGGATGAATTCGAGATGAGCATGATGGGTGAACTATCCTTTTTCCCTGGTCTTCAAGTCAAACAACTAAAGGAGGGAATATTCATTCATCAAGAGAAATATGCAAAAGAACTTGTTAAAAAGTTCGGTCTGGAAAATTGCAAAAAGACTGACATACCAATGTCAAGTTCCTTGAAGATAGACAAAGATGAAGCAGGGAAGAAAATTGACCAAAAATTATACAGGAGTATCATTGGCTCACTTCTTTATCTTACTGCATCCAGACCTGACATATTATTTAGTGTTTGCATATGTGCTAGGTTTCAATCTGACCCTAGAGAATCTCACTTAAGCGCTGTTAAACGTATTATTAAATATGTTGCTACTACTGCTAAGATCGGTCTTTGGTATCCCAAAGAATGAGACTTTACACTTCTTGGCTATTCAGACGCAGATCTTGCAGGTTGTAGAGTTGAAAGAAAAAGCACTTCAGGTACTTGTCAATTGCTTGGAAACAGGGTGGTATCCTGGTTTTCGAGGAAACAAAGTACTGTGGCTCTTTCAACAGCTGAAGCAGAATACGTTGCTCTTGGAAGTTGCTGTTCTCAAATATTGTGGATAAAACAACAACTGCAAGACTTTGGCATTGAAGACTCTTGCACAGAAATTAGATGTGACAACACCAGTGCAATCAATCTTACAAAGAATCCCATTCTACATTCAAGAGCAAAACATATTGAGATTCGACATCACTTTATAAGAGATCATGTTCAGAACAAAGAAGTCTTGATACGATTCATAGACTCAAAGAATCAACTGGCAGGCATCTTCACAAAGCCTCTTAAGAAAAGCTTGTTTGAGTCTATTCGCTCAAGAATCAATATATTATCTCTTGAAGAATGTTGAAGTTCAGACTCAGTAACTAAAGTCTGACAGAGCATCAGACTCAAAGGTTAAAAGACTGAGAATACGAATCGACACGACTATAAGTTTCCTTACTTAAACTGTCTTATTGATAAAGTAAGATTATCTGTCTAATTTTAAGTCGGTTATTATTTTTAAAAAGAAGTGGTTATCGTTTTATTAAGGCAGTTATTTTTCAAAAAGGAAAATTCAAGATTTCCAAAATATACGACGCTTGGTTATTCCCCGTACCTGTTATCTTTTATACATCTCTTCTCCTTCGTTTTCACTTTACTCAGAAACCCTAGATCAAAAGCTTTTCACTGCTCTGCATTTTTCTCTCCAAAACTTCTTTGTTTCAAAGTTCTCAACTTTCTTGCGACACAAGTGAGAAAGTCTCTCCAAAGAAAAGCACAATGTCGTATCAGAGGAAGTCTTCCATAATAGCAAATAGGGGACCACAAGGCTCTGGTGAGGGGCCTACGCATTTTGATCTCACTGAGGAAAGCGACATTCCTACTGAGCAATCTCAACAGCGGTCATCCCCAACTAGACCTCAAGATGAAACGATTTATGAAGACATCAAACCAGTAAGAACTCTAAAGCCTGCCTTTGTTTACAAGCTTTACTCTGCGTTAAAGGAAGGTTCTGCTATGACTTTTGTGGATGAGTTTCTGAAAGAGAAGGGTTATAGAAACGAGACGCACTTTCTTACTGTTATGGAAAGGTCTGGAATTGTGCCTGAGGGAACGGCTGCAAGAGCATTTGCAAATTTCCCGAGTGACCCTAGGTTTAGTAGTATGAATCAGCCTGAGGGAAAGGATGATGATGAAAAGATGTTCGTGCACTTTAAACCATGGATGGGTGTGGCTGCGAGCCTAAGAGGGAAGAATGATGAATTGTTCCGCTCAGACGGACACAGGAAGAGATATGAAAAATTGCTGAAGCGTGGGGTGATGAACCCACGAACTGTGGATTTCGATTTTCTGGACTTGTTGAGCATAAATCTGCGAGAGAAATTCGAAAAGCTCCAACTTTATCAGTTCTGCACAAACTGTGACACAGCACATTCTGAATTGACTGCCTATTTCTACTCCAATATCAGTTTCATTGATGCAAACAGCTTTACCTTCAGTGTGAGAGATAAGGAGTATGTCATTGATTGTGACATTTTGGCTGATGTGCTTGGTGTGGAAAGAGGGGCTTTCCAACCAATCGATGTGTCTGTGAGTCATGCTACGCTTGAACTAGCAAAGGACAGAATTGCAGAGGGAAGACTATCTTATTCCATAATGAATGCAACAAATACTTTGCTGCATAAAATTGTAATCAACTGTCTAAGACCCAAATCGACATCTAAGACAGATGTTTCAATTTCTGAAGCTAAGTTGCTGTTTGCCATCAAGATAGGTGTGAACTTCTCTTTGCCACATACCATTATCTTTCACATGTATAGATGCGTGGTTAAGGACAAAGGAAAGCTTCCTTATGCTGCTATCATTACTCGTCTCCTCAAACATCTCAACATTCAACCTCCTCATATTCTCACAGTGAAAACTATTGATAAAATGGTCATCGGGCTGAGGATGATTACCAAGATGCGTCTAAAAGAGCTTAGCAAGAAGCTGGAGCAATTCAAGGAAAAGACTCCTATCAAACTCAGACCAGACTCATCAGCAGCAAAAAGGAAAGGGAAAGAACCTGTGGCTGAGTCTACCAAGAAGCGAAGGGCTGTCATCCTGGAAGATGAAGATGATGAGGATGCAATTCCTATCTCTATTCTTATTTCTCAAATTGCTGCATCTACTCCAACTGTTCCAGAACATCAAGTTGCAGAGAAAGAGAAAGAGGAAGAGAAAGAGGAAGAGAAAGAGAAAGAGAAAGAGGAAAAGAAAGAGGAATAGAAAGAGAAGAAAGAGGAAGAGAAGAGAGAGGAAGAAAGAAAGGAAGAAAGAGAGGAAGAGGAAGAAAGAAAAGAAGAACAAGCAGATGAACCTGAAAGAACAGATTCTCCAGCAGAAAAGGAGGATTTACAACACCTTGTCTCTGAGGAAACGCCTCAGAAAGAAGAATTCTTTTCTCCACCAGAAGACATGGAGACAGGGGGAGATAAAGAAAGCGAACACACACCTCTTCGGCTGACTTTTAGAGAAGAGGATGCTCAAACAGGTGTTAGTCGATCACCTCCTGATGCTGAGGATATTCATGCTGCATAGTTTCCTGAAGGAGATGCATCATCTCCACACACTGAACCGCCTGCTGAAATTCATACTGGCTTGACTCCACCCTCAGACCGAGCTGATACAAGCACTCAGACTGACAACTCTGGAAATTTTCAAAGGCTGCTTGAGATCATCTTGGAACTTAAAGGTCAAATTTATGCCATGGGATATGAATTTCAGACCTTGCAGAATGAAAATCATGCAATGTTCATCACTTTGCATAATCAGATTAAAGATGTTCAGCGTCAGATTCAGGATACTGCAAAGGGCGCTACTCTCACCCAAGTACAGGAAGATTTGAGGAAGTTGGAAGACACTGTAAAGTCTATGGGAGACTTTCAACTTGTTCGCATTCCTCGAGCTCCTTGATTTTTTTATGCTGACAAAAAGGGGGAGAAGACTTTGCAGATTTTATTTTTTTTGAACTTTTTCAAACCCAACCAAATTTTATCTTTTGATTGCTTGACTTTACTTGACTTGAGTTTTTAAACGTATGTAGTTTTTGGAATGTGTGCTTTCTATGGCAATACTTCAAGCTTTATAAATTAGATAGTACTGTCTGTTTATGACTAATGAGGTTTCTGTGAATGCAGATCTGTGTACAGGGAAAGTCTGTGTACAGGATAACTTCTACTATCTTATCTTTTATATGCTTGCTTAAAACTTGTATTGCAGGGCAATTATATTCAAATCTGCAGGAAAGTTTTGTCACCATCAAAAAGGGGGAGATTGTTGGATGAAATCCCTTAAGATATTTTGAAGTTGACAAAACAGGTTTATCAGTCTAGTCTGAAGACTTACAGACTCTTTTGACAAAGTCTGAAGAACAAAGTCTGAAGATCAAAGTCTAAAGATTAAAGTCTGAAGCTAGCAAGACTCAAGACTTATATTTCAAAGTCTACTCACATGGGCAGTTTCCAGGACGATGTTTATTCTGATATTATACGATCTTTATTCTAACGACTAATGGATATCTTTCTACTGGATTCAGCACTAAACGATGTAAGTTTTATATGGAATATGTTTAGATTCTTTGACGACTTCGCAACTTATATTTGGAAGGATCTACTTATGGAAACCGAGATTCTGATTGTATGGGCGAGCAGGATTGATGGGCTATCAACACTTACCTTAAAGAGCTCGAGATCTCTCTAATTGATTCTGTCCAGCGGGTTGATTGGAAGAACTTCTTTGGAAGGTGCCAACGGTATTGAAGGCATAAAGAAGTATATGAGAGAGATGTTCTAGTTGTTGAAGGGAGCGGATAGAAGAATTCCAAAGTCTGAAATCTCCTTTACTACTTTGCGATATCATTCTTTGAGCGTTACATGTAATCAAATGAGAGATCATATTGTAGACCTTGAGGAAGTGTAGTAGAGTAATCTACACGGTGGACTCAAGAGCGTGAGATTGTAATCACTCTTATTGATTCTTAGTGAAATCCAGCCAGAAGGACTGTCCGTGCGGGAGAGTGGACGTAGGCTTGATCTAAGCCGAACCACTATAAATCTGGAGTTTTGATTCTCTATCCCTAATCCTTTATATTGTTAATTGCTTTCATTTGCTGCAATCGTTGATTTTAAATTATTCATATCTTATTTGATTTGTATTGTTAAAATTGCGTTAAACACCTATTCACCCCCCTCTAGGTGCTAATACTAGTTCTAACAATCTTCAAGTGAGGTTGAGACATTTTCGTGCCCAAAAGGGAGGGACAATACTTGGTTATGCCGGAAGACCACTAACGTGAGTATCGATCGTGGCCGTGAGCGATTATAATAATCTGGACTCATGTGGATACATTGTGTAAGGAAGTGATAATGTTTATGTCTGGATTATTATTCATATTTGTCATGGTACTTGTTGGAATTGTGGAACCAAGATAGCATGGTAGAATGAGATGCCATTTGATTCTTGAGGTGTGTGGACTCATGTGGAGAATTATTTATGTAATAATTAAATATGTTGTTAGGGCATTGTATGGTGAATTGTCTATTTCATTTTTATAGATAATGCAAAGCAAAGACTTTCCTATTGATCTGCCATTGACAATTAAGCTGCACGTATAGGCATCTCCGAGGCAAAGTACTCTCCTACGTGAGGTTCAGGGAGTTTACTTACTAAGTTTATCTCACCCGTCGTTGTTTAAATTTTTGAGGCCCTAACCATGATTAGTCCATTTAGCCACATGCACTTTGGGATGCCTGTCGCGACCCAATCTCACCGCCCTTGATCCCTCACCATCACAAGAGAAATGGGGGAAAGGTCAAGTTTAGGGATACTTGAGCATGAGAGTTCCCTCACGGCTCATGTTCCAAAAGATGTCATCACCTTGCCTTTCGGATCAAGCCTCTCGTGAGTTCCTTCCACGAGATCGCGAGCTCTCCTAAGCTCATACCCCACGTGATAGTGAAATGTCGCGATTCATACCCACACGGGCGACACACCTCAAGAGAAGGGGTCGAGTGTGGATATTGGATTTAAGAGTATCTTTACCATGGTAGCCCTCTCGATAGTACCCTTCGCCCATAAGGATGGCATCACTTCATCCTTTGGGGTACTCCCATATTGAGTATGTTAAACCATGGTAAGTTTCATCGAAACTCTTACCCCCCGCGACGGGTTTATTTATACGATCTAGTTGTTTATGACAACTTAAAAATAAGACGAGAATCGCCACTAGCCTCATTTTGGGGGTCGGCTAGAAAAGCCAATCAAGGGTCAGGAGTGTCCCCTCGATTCCTATGCAACCAAATATCTAGGTTCGGGGACTTGGGTTACGTTAATATTTCTATTAGTGCCCTTTCGGTACCTAAACAATATGTTATGTTTTCCTAACGTGTCCATGCGTTTCTTCTTACATTTTTTGGATCATTATTCCTAAACTAAGCAATCATATATGGTCGGTCATTTTCATTCTATTCTATTTCTAGAAAAACAAGAAAAAAAAAACCAATCAATGGAATTGAAATTACGAGACAGTAAGTAAACAATCAAGGAAAACAGTAAATCTATCATGCAACTCGTCGGGCTTTATACAACAAATGGAACCTGAGACATATGTCGGGGAAATAAATAGTACATGGTAATGGTTAAAATGGACATCAACCTCCACCGTCTTCACACTCTCTCCATCTTTAGGATCCTAATCTAAACATAATCTAAGAAACTTATAACTAGGTGCATACAATGGAAAGAAACAAGCATACACATCAAAACAATACAAAAACAAGACATCATGTCGAGATCAATCATTTAAAGGAAGTGTAATACGAAAGTCAAAATTTTGGGCCTTGAGGTTGGCCTTTGTCTTTCATGCGAGGGTCGCACTAAGATACTTATCCAATCCATTTTTTGTGACTTATAGTAATTGTTGACCAATTGTATTCTCGTATGACCAATAACGCTTATAAGTCTCCTAATCAAGCGATCTATGTGATCCTAGGGTTTTCCCTTGATATCATGCATTGACTCTACCATTCATCTAAAAGTCATATGCATTGCAAAAAATTAAACATGCATGTAGGTCTTTTGAACTTTATTTCCCAACCAATCAAGCAAGAAAGTGAATCGTTGGTAAGTCACTTATTACCAAGGGCATGCGCCAATCACAAACATAGGTAATTTCTAATGCATGATGGGATTATATGTATAAGGGGTACATGTGATATTTCAAAAACATGTTTTGAAATCATTCATGAAAAGTTTTGAGACAAAGTGATGTATTAACTATGAAAGGCGTTCAATTGCCAAGGCTAGCCAGGGGCTCGCATAAATGCACTCATAAGCATCACAGGCATTTTGAATACAATTCAATCCATGACTTTTACAATGTCAAATCATGATTTTAAAAAGGTTTGAAAATATATAGGATTAAGAAATATCTAGGCTATGTAACACATTCAATTGCCAAGGCTAGCTTGAGGCTCGCATAAATGCACTCATAAGCATCGTAGGCATTTTGAATATGGTCCAAACCACGACTTTTCTTTCAGTCAAATCGAGTTTTGAAAAAGAATTTCTTAGAAATTGTTATTTTTGGGAAACATCACATGTACCAAAGCATTTTTTTAAAGATGTAATTTGAAAATGTCGATTAATTAAAAACAAAGATCAAATCATTTAGAACAATTTTCATGAAGATGACATGGCCTAATTTCATGCACAAATTAACCTGAAAGGTATAACTAAACAATCACAATCATGTTTATATAAGGAAATTTCATAACAAAAGGGTAAGGACAACAAAATTACGCATTATCTAATGACAATTTGGCAATGATAAAATTCCCTAATATGCATAACATGATGATGAACATCGTGAAGAAATTTTTCTTAAACACTCTATACATGATTTTACAAAAATAAAACAACAAGTAACAACACATCAGAAATTTGTCAAAACAACATGACATTCAGTTAATGTCACGAGGATTTGTCCTATCATAACATGTCTAAAAATCATCAAATTTACACAGAACATAGCCAATATAATGACAAGCAAGTTTCATTAAGAGACCGAGTTCAAATTCCAAATAGAAAAAAAGAAACAAAAATATCAAATGTCTGTCCAAACAGAGGTTAGAACATGAGTCCAAATTTGATCCCTTATCTAGATTGTGATCTAGCTTTGAAAAAATGGAAAATAATCCAAACAATGGGCAATTGGCATGAAATTAGTGGCATTATAAACTTCTAAGTGTGCCCTATGTCTTCCTAGAATAGCTTGAGTTCAAACTAAGTTAATTTAGTATCCTAAAATCGAGATCTTTAAAAGTGTGCACATTAGTAACTAAGAAAATAGAACATAAGCATTCATTAGAAAACCTTAAAATCATTGAAAGAATGCACAAATGACAAGAAAAAATCACATGGGACTTAGAATTGGATGTGACGGAAAGTTTGGATAGTCATATAATCCTAAATGGGCATACAAAATGTCATACAATTTAAATGATATTATGAAATAATTCATTATTCCTAATGATATGCTTGGGAATCTGAAGTGCGATGAACACTTTTTGTGAGACAAATTTAACGTGCAAGATGAAACTCAAATGACATGATCTAAATATGTATGCAAACCTTGTAACATGCGGTTCAATCATCAAGAAGGCATGATTATAAAATTTGATCCCTAGATGACTCAAACAAGTATGGAAATGTGCACATATGAAAGGTTTCATTTCAGCATTAAGTTTACAGAACAAGTATGATTTCAGCCATCCTCAGGACATGCATAAATTCTACCAAAAATCTCACATACAAAGCATGCGATGATGAAGATTTCTCGTCAAGAGTTTGAAAGTCAATTGAGATCATATGAGTCGTGGTAAAAATGGCAAAACAAACAAACTATATGTCCAACACATGTTGCTGCGGTACCTTTTACTCTAATGCATGCAATTGACTCACTTTGCCAATGTAAAAACCTTACAAAGTATGCATCAATTGAACATATGTATCATGTATTTTAACTCTAATAAAATATTTGAGACCAAATATGTCACACGATCGCCCCACCTCTGGCACGAGAGCATGACCCAGCAGGTTAGCATCGATGCCCCAGGCAACGTCGAACGTCCCGAAAGTCTTTTATCATTAGTTAAGCACACGCGGAAGCGATCATAAACAATCCCCGTACAAACAAACATGGAAGCCGGGCAAGACATATGCAAGCCAAACAAATAAAAGCAACATATATTCATACACATGTTCACATATCAAAATATGTTTTGATTACATGCCCATCCTAGTCATGGGCTACTTATTTTCGTTTCCATATATATAGTCAATCAAAAGCTGGGGTAGCCTAACTCCTCTACCGAGCTCATCCCAAAAGTGGCCCCCATACTATGTGCATTCCCTTCTTGGACCATGGTTCGCCCATCACACACCTGAAATGGTGGAACAACAAGAGTGAGTCGAAGACTCAGTAAGTAGAAATCCATAATTCTCCTATAAGAGGTCATCTCGCCGTCGATCGTCGAATACAAGGTCACCACCCACTTGCCGATGGCAAATCAATAGCAAGGTTCATGCCTTGCCTGTTTATGCACATGAAAAGCTTTCCACCGTCTATATGCTTTCAAGAATTAAAGATAAGGTGTTAGTGCATATGAACAAGCTTTACATGGATCCATGGCTTATGATCATTCTGGTTATAAAAGGATGCTCGCATCTCATGAAACTCATTCAAGAACTACGAGACCCAATTCAAACATATGTTCAAATTAATGCAAGGACTTAACAATGCAATCAAATAAACCCAGCTTTTGCAAGCATCACACATGTATTAGTCATGAATCACACGTGGACTTTCTTTTCCTTTTCCATATCATATTAGTCGAACTTAATCGACTCTTCTGGTAACAACCGGGCATTGGTCCCCCCCTTGGCAACCGGCATCGTCCCAATCTCATTATCAGGACGGCATCTAGGGCGACCCTCAGGCATCGGCCTCACCTGAGCCGACATCGTCCACGATAGGGGTGAGCAGCGGTCTAGGGTCGACCCTGGACCGACCATGGATCGGCCCAACCCTGCCGGTCCTGGTTCGGTTCCCAAGGGGACTGGGTCGGTCCTCGATCCTTAAATTCCAGGAGTGACACTGTGTGGGTTGGTCCTCGGTCCTAAGAGTTTTGGGTCGGTCCAACCCTGGACCAACCCTGTATATATATATATTACATTATATTATTTATAATTCTTTTATATATTCAAACCTAAGTAAAATATCTGTTATAAAACCTAAGAGTTATGGTGAGATGTTCTATCAATAGTACTAATAGTAATTTCAATTTAAAACTTTTGTTGAGTATTAATTATGTATCGTTTGTTTTGTTTTCAGGTGTTTAGAAGTTCAAGTGAATTAACAAGATGTGAAGTTATATATTCATGGTTTATATTAAGTATTTTGAACTTTTTATGGTTTAATTGTATTTTACTAAATGAATTTCAGCTGCACTTTACTTTTCAATTTGTGTCAAATGGTAGAAGTTTTTGAAGAGTAGAGTAGTACTGCAGTTGCTACGGTGATTTCCTAATCAAGTGGTGTGAAGTTCATTTTTTGATTGAGTGGACTCTACATGATCAAATGCAGGAAAACACTTTTGCATATGGTGTTATGAATATTAAAGATAGATGATTACAAGAACTTTCCATCTTATCCCATATCTCGATGAGCGGTTAGTAGGTATGAAATTTCTATTATTGTATTATCTTAAATTTGTTGAATATGTATTGGTAATTATAGTTTAGTTGCACAATGCCGCATTGTTGATGGATGTGTAATTTGAATTTGTAGGTTTGCGTTCTTAGGAAGAATAAAAAACAAGACAAAAAAAATTATCGATCGGTCCTGGGTTGACCCTGAAATTGGACCAAACCCATTGGGTCGGTCCGGTCCTTGGTCCCAAGCTCAATAGTGTCGGTCCTCGGTCCTAAAAATTGAGGACCGACACTGTACGGGTTGATCCTAGGGTTAGGGGGTGGCCCGGACCAACCCGGACCATGCTCACCCCTAGTCCACGATCTCAATATCGGGACAGCATCCGGGGCTTTACCCCAGGCAACGACACGACATCCCCCAGCGTCGGCATATAGGTCCATTATGTGTCCATGCATTTCAAGTATCAACCGATTCATGTCATGTTTAAACTCTTAACCGAATGAAAGGCCCGAAGGCATGTCATGCAAGGTAAACTAATGAACGACTCTTGTGTTTTATTAAATCAAACTCATGCCGGATGCGATTCGAGCTCGTGACCTTGACTTGGAATCATTCGCTTAGGCTTTAGCATTGTCCATAGTCATCGAGTCATCTCCTCAACATCCTGGTGTGCTCGACACTCATGCGGGATCATGAAATTACTTAATGCAACAACAAGCAATATAAACACAACAAGCATAACAATACAAAGCCAACACAAGGAAACGATGACATGATCCTAAAATCAATAAGCGTAGCACATTGCCCTATCGAAGAGTTAGGAAACTCTACTTACTACCTTTTAGACCTAGCTCCAAGAGGCTTCTTTGGTGGTCGGTCGGCATGTAGGGTGGCTTGGAAGAGAAGGGAGGAAGGAAGAGGAAAAGAGAGAAAGGCCAATGCTTAGAATGTGAGGATGGTTCATCCTATTTATAGGCCTCTTCCTCTTAGATTTTTATTGCAAACTCATGATGACGCCTAAATGACGAGTTGGCCTACCTATCTTCCTGAGTTAGCGCCTAGGTCCTTTGGTGTTGGCTTGTGATTGGTCCACCTATTTGCTTGCTCTCCGAGGCTCAATCTAGGCTCATTATTGCCTATGGTGCCTAAGGGACACATAAGTCCCTTTAATGCCTAATGTTTTCTTCTAATTGGTTGGTGCTTACCTTATTCACCAAGGCTACAATCTAGGGCCATTAGAACCTAAGATTTACCTAAGATTCTAGGAGACACCTAAGTAGGTGACTCACCTCACTTATTAATTGCCAAGATTTCATGTAATCATTAGGCTTAGATGTGTTCATACTAGTCAACTTGCTCTCCAAGTTTCTTCTCTTTAATAAACTAAGGTCCAAAAATGTTTAATGCATTCTTATCTTCATGCCAAGAATTTTCTATATTAGCTTGCCCCTCAAGTTGGGCATGCAGTCTCCTTCCCCTCCAAGTTGGGCGTACAGCCCTCACATTCTAAGGCAAAAACAGTTTTGAGCAACTTTCGAAATTAGTACCATTACCTTATCAAATGAACTTAAAAATTATAAAATTTTAATATGTTGTCGAGAAGATCTTAAGAAACATTTTTCATGAAGAAAACGTAGCCAAATTCGTTATGTGGAAAGAGCATAAATTCATTGAACACAACTCAAAATTTGTCCGTCGAGCAGATTCAACGGTCAAAGAGAGAGACTCATTCTTAAATCTAAATCTTCACAAAACCCCTTGAAATTTTAATATGTTGTATATATGAATGTTATTTAAAACTTTTGTGAAGGAATCATATTCAAATTAGAAAATTATAATTTTATAAAAATTCGAGAAGGAAATTTGGTCACTGTTTTCACTAGACAGGACAGGTTTTAGACGGTGAATGATTGGGCCTTCGTCCCTACCATTTAACCTTAGAAAAATATTAAATTTAATTATGTTTTATATCAAGATATTTAGAAAAACTTTCATGAAGGAAGTTTATCCAAATTCGAACTAAAAAGAGCTCCGTAAAATTAGAAAATTGCAAAGGTCTAGGGATTTCAAGAATCTGAAGAGTCAAAACCTATGGAACCTTAAGTGGTAAGCCTAAGGAGAAGAGGTAGAGCCCTACTTGATCTTCAAGATCCCTTGTCATTATTTTCTAGGCTATGAATCATTCCCCACCATTAATAAGCATATGACTCACCCCCCCTCTTAAGACATAACCATCCAAAATTTAATGATTACATATCAAAAGTAAAGTTAATGGGGCCAAGTGTCCTACTTAGTCATCATGCATTAATTGGCTACCTTCCAGACACATTAAATACACCAAGGGGAAATATCAAGTTAGAAGGTCATCTCATTGGGCAAGAGTCAATCGAGTCTAACCACAATCGATTCCTTATTTGACCCAAGGTTCGTGCCTAAGCCCTGATCGTAAAAAGCTGAACGCAACTAGGTTTAACTGGTTAAATCGAGTTCGGACTTCTCTTTGTAAAGGGCTTGAAGTTGAGGATGTTACAAATAGGTGCATTTATGGACCCAATTTCATCAAAATAAATTTGGAACCAATGCAGGACAAACTGTCCTATGTTTAGATCTAAGAGATTTTGACCTAGCTAAAACTGTCTAAAATTTTTTAAACAAATACAGGACATGCACAACTTTTATATAAGAAACTTTTATGAATAAAATTTGTTCCATAACTCAACAAAAAAATCAGTAAAAAATAGAAAAATTAGAGATCAATACAGAAAAGATTGCCCTAGGCTTAGATCTAAATAGATCTGACTTAGTTAAGCACATCCAAAAATTATGAAAACATTATAGAAGATGTACAAGAGGATTTGGAACAAAACGCATCTAGACAATCTTGTCAAAAAACCATCATAAAAATCGGCACAACAATAACAAAGACAGAAGGCGGAACAGACAGAATTGAAGAAAAACCTAAACTACTGCAAAATTACTCATCTTTGGAAATGTTTTTCGAAGGCCAAACGATGCTCGATTGGGGCACGCAACCTACTGTTTCGAAGCTTGGGATGTCTATTATCTAAGCCTAAGAGGGCTCGAGTTCAAATAAATTCATCTAAGGCATCAATCAAGCCAAAACAAAAAGTCACTCATCCGAACTCGAAAATCACAGAATCTCAGCATCCACCTACAATCAACTCCAGATCATACAAGCATCGATTTTAATCAGATTTGCAATGCATCCTGGCCCCAAACCTTCATTGTCAACCATGAATCACGACACGAGAAGCTCTCGCCTCATCGGATGCTATTAAAAAGAGTTTTATCGCACTTACCTTGAATCATAATGAACCGGCAAAGAACATGCTTTTAGAGACGTTCCCATTCAGCAACAATGAATCTATTAATCGACAAAACTCATTGAAATCAGTGGAGGATCTAAATCTAATAACACTCCTTAACCAAAGCAGAAAAGAGTAAATCAAACACTTAGCTTCAATGCTTCAATTTTGTTTCTGGAACTTCTGGAAAATGAAGAATGTTGGCCTTCAATTCTGCACTGATTATAATCAAGGTACAATACGTGATGAAGCCATCAAAATAGCATAAGATCACTTCAGTCTTGCTGCTATGATCTCAACAACGGTTCCGAGAAATGAAACTTGTGATGAGCTCCTTGAATGAACGCCTCGGTAGCCGATTTGAAGATCATGTATGCCTCTTTGGAGTCACGATGTAGATGCATTTTCTCAGCCCCTTCTTCAACAAAATCAGCGAAATTGAATCAACGAAAGTTGTAGGAGTAAGGGTCAATCGCAACAATATAAAAGCAATACTTGGGAAGACTTAGCTTTAATGTCAAATCTGAGTTTGAATAGACTTTTACTATTGATCTTTTCCTTTGAATGGATAATGAAGTTCAAGGAGATTGTTGGAGAATCGGATCAATTTTCTCCACAAAATGCAAAATCGCTAGCCTCCATTGTCTTTCGACAAGAAGGAATCCATGGATTATTTGCGCTAGAGGGAGAATAAGTCGATTTCTTCTTAAAATGCTCGCTCGAATGAAACAAAACCAGAAAAAAGAAAGCCACGGTGGAGAGAATTGCAGAGAGGATTTTGTGAAAAAAAAAATATGCTAGAGAGAGAATGAGTGGGCAGAGAGGGCATCAATGCTAAAAATTGCCCAGCTTCTTGAGCAAACACTTGTTTCGCTTTTCCTTGAATTCTGCTTGATTTTTACCGAAGCTTGAAGAAAAAAGGAGAGGAATGGAGAGAGAGAATCTTAGTGAGAGAAAGTAGATCTGAAAAAAATGAAGCCCCCCCTCAACTTTGGAGAGAAAGTTAGTTATATAGTTTAGGGCGATCAAATCTTAGCCCTTGGATTAATCCAAGGGCTAAGGTTGAATCTCCCTAGCTAATTGGTTTGTTAAATTTGTTGAGAGCACCCTAATTGAGCACATGTCTATTTCAATGGCCACGATACATTCTTAACAAATAAATGATGATCAATCATGTACTAATTGGGGTCGTTTTTTGCAATTTTCATAACACATGGGTTGATTTGCGAATTTCATAAAGTCAGTAACAAAATTGAAAATTTGAAAATAAAAGGCATGGATGCATTGGCCATGAAATGGGCCAGTAGATGGTGGCTTTCGGCCAAAAGATGGCTAGAAAAATTCGTCAGTCAACGCCCGTCAAATCTGGTCAATGCAAGTCAACGATGGTCAACGCCAGGTTGACTTTTTATCCGAATTTTGTTCTATTTTTTTCTGGTTTTGCCCAATTTAAATGAAATGAATATTTCTATATGAATCGGTTGAAATGAGATGCAATTGGGCTATCTCAAGTCGACTAATTGTGCACAAAATATTCAAATTTATTGAATTCCTATTGAAGCGAGGCCACAAGCTAGACTCACATCTTCAATTGAACCTCAACGGGCTAAATTGAAGCACAATTACTTCAATTGCACTCTAGTAAAAAATGGGCCAAGTCGAATTATGTAAATTGAAGCACCTTAGGTTGGCTTTTTAATCTTTGAACACGCCAAATCGACCAAATTAGAATGCATCCGAACAAATCTCTCAAAATTGACCCCAAATTTGGACTCATCTCAGAAAAATCAGTGAAAAAGAATCGTCCGTTCATAAGTTATGAATGATCGATTGTGATCCCCTAATTAGGGCTCAAAACGGCAATTTGTATTTTGACTCGATAAATCGCAAAATTGAATACTCAAGCAAATTTCAAATAGTGCCTCAACTAAATGTCAAAGAAGGAACTACTCCTAATTATGACTAGAATAAAAGTAATTTTATTTTTGTTCAATTTAGAACCTAAAACTGAAAAATTCAGAAATTAAGGTTCTTAATCGAATTTTGTGAAATTTTTGACACAAAAAGTCAAATTAGCATTAAAATAAATGTATTTATGCATTTTTTATTTTTTTATTTTTTTGGGTCAAATGTTTGACCAAAGGTCAACAATTTAGTTGACTTTTCCTAAAAGGTTGATTTGTTTGGTCAATTTTTTGAATTTTCAAGAAATTGAGTTGGCAAAAGTGAAATTAAAACTAAATGGAATCTTTTTGGGTAAAAAGTCAATTTTTGACCCAATGTTTGCTTTTGGTCAAAGAGTTGAACAAAAAGTCAACCCAAAAGTCAACCATTTGACATTTCGGGTTCTTTTTCTCTTGAAAATGAGCTAGAAATTGCTTAAAAATGACAATGCATAAGAAAGAAATGAAAAATGATACTTTTTGGTCGAGACATAGGGTTTCGTTGCAATCAAAAACCCAAATCTCGATTTTTTACCTTTTAATGATGTGTCGACTAAAAATCAAGTGTCAACAATGCCTATGGATCTAGATACCTTGGTGACCCCTTACCCAATCGAGGGGATTGATGTGGTGTACAAAAAGTACATGACTACCATCTAGGTGGACAAGGGCTTGACTAATTTGGTGCCCCAACGATTCATGGCATGATATGTTTGATTCAAAGGGGAGCTTTTCAGCCCTTTCCAAGGTTTTGATAGGCCACCAGGCGGGGAGCCAGGGGTGCTATTTGGGACCCCATGGTTGTGGACATCCACAATGGTGCCGTCACTAACCCGGAGACAAACTTGGATCCAAAGTCCGACCCTGAGCCTGAGCCATGGTACTATGATGTGGACGCGTACTAAGCGCGTAGGGGATGCCACTTTTTGAGGTCACCTTCATTGGATAGAGGAGCTAGGCTAACCCTTAACTCATTCTAACGAATCAGAAAGAATCTGCATCACGCATGTGTAATTATAAAACTTTCAATGTGTTAAGTTGATGTGCATATGCATTTATAAATAAAAGTGTTTGTCAATATGCTTCTATGCAATCCCTATTGATGTATATGATCGGGCAGAGATAATTTTTGCTTCCGCTTGTGTATAGTCGAAAGGTAAAATGAATAGATTGGCAACACCTCCAAGGACATCCCAACTAAATGACCAAATGAAAGAGAGGTTGTTGCACGTCCGAGAGTCAAGGCGTGAGAGAACTCTCTCACGGTATAGTACTCTAGAAGATGTCATCACCTCATCATTTGGAATAAACCACATGAGTTCACTCAATCACGATCATGAGGTCTCCCAAGCTCACACCTTGCATGACAACAGGATTAGTCATGACCCAATCTCAAAAGAATGAGTGTAGAGGTACACAATCATGATAGCTCTCTCAAAGGTACATTGGCTAAAGATAGCATCACTTCATCTTTTCACTTACACCACTTTGAGTATGCTAAATCACGATTGGGATCCTCACACACCGGGTTCATTATTTCTAAGTTGTATTAGACAACCTATGTGATGTTTTAGGAGTCGCCACTAGTCTATTTTTTGGGGCCAGCTAGAGTGCCCAATCAGAGGTTGAGAGTGGTCCTTGACATCTACGTAACCAAAGACCTATGGTTCAATAACTTGGATTACGCTAATATTTCAATTAATGTCCTTTCAGTACCTAATTGGTGTGTTTTACTAACTAACGTGATCATGCATTTCTTTTTATGTTTTCATGCAAATTTAAGAAACAAAAGTGATCATGCGTGGATGGTTTGTTTCGTGCCATTCTACTCCATTCTAATAAGAACAAAAAATAAACAAATGATTAATTGAAATATAGTGCATAAAAGTAAACAACCAAAGTGGTTTAAAGGACAAAAGTAAATCTAAACATACAACCCTTTGTGCAATAAAAGGAAAGTCCGCAACTCGTTGGGTATTTATACAATGCCAAAACAACCCAAGACATATGTCGGGGAATGAATAGTGTAAATGATAAGGTCATATTGGACATCGACCAATCATTATCTTCATGTCATTGGGACTGCCATCTCCATAGGCCTATCCTAATTTTAGACTATGGCTTAAATTAAATTATTAACAATGCAAACAAAGGGAATGCAAATGTACCAAATAGACAAAAACAACCATAATCAAGAGACTAGATCAACGTATTTAACTAATCAAACGTGGCTTCGGATTTACCTTTATAGTTCATGCAGCAACCCACCTATGATGCCTACCCAATTTATCTTAATATGACTTATAACTATTATGTGACATCCTCGTTCCGACCTAGTTTTTTAGAACAGAATTGTTTTGGTAAGCGATCGTCGAATGAGATCGTCTTGAGGATTGCTAAACCATGAGGGCATAAAAAAAATGTCACTTTGGGGTGAAAACTTGGTTTTTCATCAACAATGACATACAAGTGCGGAAAGTTGAAACAAGGCACAGGCGGGGACTAATGAGTCCACGCCCAAGTGGGTGGCCCAAGGCCCACACCTTAAGGGGTGGGTGGCCAAGGGAGGCCAATGGGCTGTTCAAGCCCATCAAACCCTTTTTTGGTAAGATCTTAGCATTCAATGCATGCAAGGACATGAAGAGTGCGGGATCTTGGTAAAGTGATTGAAACACCCTTCCTACGAACTAATGACAAAAGGGTAAAAATGGAATAGGGCAAGTAAAGGAGTGGCACATGATTGTGGGCAGTAGTGAGGAGATGAAGCCAATCTAGCTAGCCTAGACCTTAACCTAGGCACTCAAGTGTGTATACCCTCATTAATGCATAAATCTTACTTTCTCAAGAAGCCTTCCTTGATTGATTGATGTGAGTCCAAAAAATTGTGATTTGATGGACATTTATGGACAAGATTTCTCTCACTCTCCCTCTTTCCTCTTCCCCTAAACCATTGGCCACCTCCCCTCACTCTCGCTTTCTCTCATTTTTCCTCACTTCCAACTCTCAAAACACACACACTCTCTCTCTCCCTAGCCTTAGCTGAACCATCATTCTCATCGTGCAAGCTTGTTTCTTCCATTTTCCTCTTGTTTTCCTCATTGTCAACCGTCCGTCGAACCCTTGACGCCAGACCACCTTTTGCGCCACCGAAACGCCATCCAAGCCATCCTACCAGCCCTCCTCAAGAGCTGTTTGATGTTGTTAAGTCCTTGCCGGAGCTCCCACTCCCTCATTTCTTCTTCGATTTAGTCCCCCGTGAAGCTCGAAAGCCGCATCGCCCCCAAATCGCCGTAGGACCGCTATCTTGCCACTACTAGACCATCATTTAGCCACTATCTAGCCTCCCATGTGCACTGTGGAGGCATGACCAGCCACTGTCCAGCTTTTTCACACCACTCCAGACGCTTTACAATGCTTGATTAGTTTGTGAGTGGCTTTTTAGCCCTTGATTAGGGCTGTGGTCGCATTTCGGAGTTAGTTTAGGACTTGTTTATGGTTAAATGATGATTTATTAGTGTGATAAGAGGATGTTGTGTGATAAGTGTCAAGACAACTACTATAATTATTCCTAAAAACATTGATACATCAACTGCCTATACAATTATTATTATAAGTTTCTCCATTAGCCAATGTCATGCCCCGATCCTCGAGCGTGTGCCCATCCCTTACCTGGTCGATTTAAATAGCGACGTCCCATGACACATCACTGACCCTTTCATTTTAATACGCAAGTGGAAGCATATAAATAAATCCCCAAACAATAAAACAATGAGATAATAAGGTAGGACTAAAAACTCAAACCTGAAAAACCAACACACTTATATACATATATAACAACAAAGTCATATATATATATATACACAAGCCAAACTGATAAGTCGGTTTCTACTCAAACAGGTTCACAACACAAAGTTAGCAGACAGGGGTAGGGTCTCAGTCTTCATCAGGGCCATCCTCTAGGTCCTCATCCGGGTCCTCCCCGATGATCTATTCTTCTTCCATGCTCCAGCTGGAGCCCATAGCTGAATACACCGGAGAGTTAAAATCGCCCTCGAGCTTGGGATCCTTTGCATCCACCATTGATCCACCTTTGAGGTCTACTGTCCCCTTCCCGAACGCTACCTCCAAAACATACCAAGGTACATCACATTCCGGTACAAGACCCTCCCTTCATCCATCATGGTAATGGCGATACCATGATCAGTATTTTATAAGGCACCTTTTGGGGTTCACCCTCATCAACCCAAACAGTAGATTTCACCAAGACATACTCCTATCCTTCAGGGTGAGGGTGTATCAGGATGTGATAACCTATCTCAGTGATCTCCTCAAGTATACCAAAATGCACGGGAGGGGGTGGAGGTGCTGCCATCTACGGGCCTAAAATGTTATCCCACAACGGGGTGAGACTATGTCTCAGCGAGTTCTACCCCCTAAGACCTGATTAGGAAGCAAATATGCCCTAAGGGCTGCCTAATCACAACACAGGTAAGATGACTTACCTTGGCCTCAGCTCCTTCCCGCAAGTCAATTTCATTTACAGATGCCTTAAATCACAACAACTAAGCAATTCATAACGTCAGATCAAATCATTGATTGATTGACCTAGTCGATTACATGTCACCTCGACCTTCCCATGGTAGGTACATTCAATACTATCTATAAGGTCCTATCAAATCAGGATTGCTCACCCAAAGCTAAAAATATAGATAGTATAGCTCGCCCAAAGCTGATAATATAGTATACTATGTATATGCTCGCGCAAAGCTGATAGATTAAGGCCCCCAGGCCAATTTAGTATACTATATATGCTCATCCAAAGCTGATAATTATTGCTCGCCTAAAGCTGATAATATGGTATACTATATATGCTCGCCCAAAACTGATAATATATGCTCACCCAAAGTTAATAAATTAGGCCCCCCTGGCCATTATAGTATACCACTCCCACGATACAATCAATTCATCATTTTTATCATACCAGATAAAAATAGTCGTGTATAAGTACACGGTCGACCTTAGCCAAAATACAGTATTTTCACCCTTGAAAATCCCACCATTTATATGGTCCACCAAAATACTTTTGGCATTGTAAACCGACTCTCGGTTATTTTCCAATCAATTACCAAAATTAATTAATTTAGGAATAAAATCCTGAAATCATAATTAAATCAATTCAGCACAAATTAGAGCTCAAATAAATAAATGAACCACACCACAATAATCAGCATAAAATTGCGGTCATTGACTATCCTGGTCTAATTTCTGAAAAATAATTAATTAATTAAATAATTACGAAAAATATTCAATAAATGCCAATAAATCCAACTTAGGCCCATAATGCCTAATTGGATGCCGAAACGGACCTGGAAAATTTCCAAGTCACTCTAGATAAATACTAGACCTCGTCTAAGCCCTAATTGTACTAACTAACCACCTAACATGCATCGGCAAATAATTAAATTAACTAATCTAATCTAATCTATCCACATAAACCATGCTTAATTTAATCTAATCAACCCCTAAGAATCATTAGGCTACTAAGCGAGGATTAGTGAGTTAAACTCACTTGTTTCATGAGCTGGTCAGCTCAAATCCATGGGGATGCAACGTGGCTCAACTTTCCTTAAAGCGGGCCAAGAAACCGAGGTCTGGTACCACCTTAAAACGAGCTTGAAGGTTGCTGGAAAACCCACCAACAAGCTCTCTCTTTGCTGCTACAAAAGAGAGGAAACAAGGTTCGTTGAGGCAAACAAGGACCGAGATGGGCTGAGGGAGTCCCGGCGGCTAACGGCGAGGACTTATGGGGGTCGGAGGTGGGCCAAACAACTCTAGCATGAGTTGAAATAGTTGTTGGGATGGCGGAACAAGCTAGATGGGGCATCGGGCCGGGCGGTGGCACGCGGCACGTGCGTAGGCAGACGGGGCAGCGTTCCGATGCGATGGCGAGGGCGTGCGACAACCGGGGCTCCTCCAGCAGGTGGCTGGCTTCGACCGGTCTCCTTTCTCCTTGCTAGTTGAGGGCGTCGAACAGCTCAGACCAAAGAGGAAAGGGGTGGTGAACGGCAGCTTGAGGGAGAAGAAGGGGGACAATAGGTCCACCTTGACCAATTTCTTCTCTTCAATGGTCTCCTCGACCATCCTCAGCCACCAGGACCTCCCTCTACCATCGTTATATATCGTCTAAAGCAATCTAATGCTTCTGACTTATGGGAGATCAGAAAGACATAACCAAAACGCGTGAAGTCATCTATGAAAGTGATGAAATATGAGGCTATATGCCTCGCCCTCACATTCAAAGGACCACAAATGTTAGAATGAATGAGTTGCAATGGAAATTCGACTCTAGTCCCTTTATCGAATGTTTTTCTAGTTGTTTTTCCCGCTAGACAATGTTCACATACGAGTAGATTAACATTAGTGGGTGACCCTAAAAGGCATTCTCTAGCTAATCTTTGCAATCCAATGTGAACTAATCTAGCATGCAAAGTACTTGCATCAATCTCAACATTACTAAACGATGCAATTAAAGAAAAACAACCATAAACATTAACATTGTACTAACCACAGTCAATGTCTAACACCATAAAATCATTCGATACATGACCTGAGCCATAATAAATTGTTCCATACATAATGTCAACACAATCACCATGAAAATTCAATACATAACCTAGGCTAAGAAGAACAACTATGGAGACCAAGTTTCATCGAATATCCGGAGCATAGAGGACATCATGTAGGAATAGGCTTCGACTACCACGTAAATTTAATTTACATGTGCCGATACCCTTCACTTCAACTCTTGAGTTATTCCCAACATATATCCATCTGCTTCCAGACTGTATCCAACGATACTCCACAATTGCTTCTCGGTCTCTAGCTACGTGGTTTGTTGTTCCTGAGCCTCTTTCGGCTCAGTGCATTCACGAGCAAAGTGACCCATTTTGCCACAATTGTAGCACTTCATCTTGGCCTTGTCCTTCTTACCACCACGCTTCTTATGTTGGAAGGTCTTAGCCCTTTTAGGCGTCTGATCAGTCTTCTTCCCTTTGTTGTTGAATTGAGAATTCCTTTTGCGCTTGAAGCCTGAAGCTTTGAGTGAACTTGATTCAGCAACATAAGCATGGGTAGAGGATCTCGTAGCCTCTAGGCGCTCATCCTCTAATTCCAAATGACGCGCTATATCATCAAAAATGACAATATTCTTATTATGTGTCATATTGATCTTCATATGCTCCCAATTGTCAGGAAGTGACCTTATAACAGCCTAAACTTACTGTTCATCAGTAAGGGAGTGACCTGCCAACTTCAACTCACAAATCATATTAAAAATATACATTTAATATACATTGTGTCCCAACGTGTCAAAATTCTTTATTTTTTGAGAAACAACTTGTTAGCATGTTGTGTCACGTATCATGTGTCAATGTCGGTGCTACTTAGCCTACAGGTCAAAGGTCTAGAATTAATTGGTACATGGGTGCTTATCAGATGTTTTATGGGCTTTTAGGTAGTTATGATTATAAAAAATATATAATGAAGAGGGTTAGAACAATCATATACTTAAATCGTTCATATAATTATATATCTTATGAGTAGTCATGTTTAGATTGTCATTTAGCAAATAGAAAACAACCCCTGAGAGGCTGTGAACACCAATTCGAGGAAACCAGCAAATTTTCCGTCTTATTAGTGAGCCTATAACAAAAGCTAACCTAATGAAAGCGAATACATAAACAAAAGAAAATAGAAGACTAGACAGGTGGAAAGCCAATCCCTCAAGCCGGACATTAATTAAAAAAATTCTTTTGTTGAATGTCATACTCATCTAAAATCTAACAATAAATTTAACAACAAACAAAGAAACTTCTGCTAATAAGACAAATGTGTTCACACCTATTAGATATCTTGATCTAACCTTAAGCACCATCATTCTCCAAAGTTATAATCTTAATAATTGATCAAATATTATTATTGTTTGTTGACCCTGACCCGAAAAGGTCATGCATCTGTGTCCTCTAGTGCAAGCATTAATCAACAACAAGATCAAATGGTGAATGCACTACCTGAATATATAGTCAATTGTGGCCGGCGAGGGTTCTCAGCAAGGCTAGCCTCGCTCCAATCCGGCGGATACCAGCCTTGCCAATGACCTTTGTGACATCCCAAATTTTCAATTCTATTTTTTTCTGAATGAATCGGCCATTTCATTGACGTGTCTATAGGGCTATTGTCAGAACTGGTCATTCTTGAGATAACTAGACTATTTGGGGAAATTATTAGGAATTTTAAGGCAAATAGACTTGAGAATTCGACTAGGAATCGACTTCTCGACCGTGTCCATCTTTAGAGGCCATTACAGCACAGTTAAAAATCAATTTGAAATCAGAGATAGACTAGATCGATAACGATGTGTGGCTAATCGTGGGTGACACCACTAAATTAGAAAATTCATGTCAATCGGCACTAGACTAATTTTCTTATTGTTTTGGTACCCTGTGTTTGTATTTGGATCCTCGGGATTTTCACGACAATTGAGAGTCACCAATGAGTCAAGTGGGTTCATAGTGGCTCGAAGAAAATCAACCACGAGTCAATTGCACTTAAAAATATCCGAAAGTTACCTGGTAGCCTAGGTTACGCTAAAAACGCACCGAATAGAAATTTCCCGCCAATTCGAGTCCGATTTCAGAAATTGAAGTTTCTGTCGTGTCACAATAAATTCTAGGAGTGTCGACTCAGTCTCAGAAGATTTTTTTGACAACCGACACTTTTTGGGAAAAAGTCGTCGCCGGGTTGTTTTAATGCAGAAAATGCCGAAGGTGGTTTTCGATTGTGAAATTGAGAAGCGTGAGGGATTATTGGATGAGGAAAATTGTCAATTGAGGCATTGAAGTGCCAATTGATTTTGTAGAGGTCAAATGAAATTAAATCGAGCAAGATCGATGTCCAATTGAGTAGGGCTTGTGCCAAAATCGTGTACCCCACAAAGCCACAACCTTTGGACCACTTTGTCTTCTAGAAGAGGGTGTTTTGATGGCCTATTGAAGGCCAAGTATTCTTACATGGCCAAGAGTGATTTTGGAAGATATTTTGTGAAATATCCAACCAAGTGGAGCCCAACTCTCACTCATCTCTATCCATCTCTTTCCCTTCACCCCCTCAACCGATTGAACTATCCCTCCCCTTTTCATTTTTGTGCAATGCCTCTAACACAGCTGAAGAAGACCGAGCGGAGCCCCCACCCTTTGTTGCAGCCCTTAATTCTCGACGCCACCAAAGAAGCCCACTCCTCCGTCCGCCAGCGAAGCCTTCCTCCACGCTCGCATGTCAACCTGCCTTCAGCCCTTATTTTTTTTTTTTTTTTCGGTCAGAACCCAACGATGGGCCATCGCCGTTGACTCCGAGGCAGCTGGATGCCAACAGCAGCTCCCCTCTTAGCTGTTCAAAGCTGCTTCCGCCGAGCCCTCTCTTCGTGCCGCCACGAGTCCAACATCATCAGCACCAATTGACGAAGCCATGTCTCCATGCACCCAAGGAGCGAATGAAGCTGCCATCCCCACGTGAGTCAACCCTCCAGCAGCATCTTTGATTTGTTGACCTTCGCTCAGCCAGCGTGCGACAGCTACTCCCTTCATCCGCTTCATCCGCTTCATCCTCCATCGGTTTTTTGACTGAAGCTGCCATCTGCCCCATCCGCGCGTCTTCCCCAGCTCGACGCTGCCTCCTTTCCACGTGTCTTCAGCCGTCCTCATTTCCTCAGCCCATCGGCCCAGCTGCCTCAGCATCCACGAGGCCGCATAGATTCGGCCCAACATCCTCACACGTTCAGCCACTTCAGTTCAACATGCAGCCCAAGTGGAGTTTAGTTTATTTCAAGCCGAAGAGAAAGAGCAGCCCATCCAGTTCAGCCCATATCAAATTGATTTCAAGCCCAAAAGTTCAACAACTTAACCCATTAGAATTTGGCTCATCTGCAGCAGGCCCAATCCAATTTGAGTCTAGCCTAAATTCAAGAACAAATCTCAATTGGGCTGAGATTTGTTGGGGCCAAGTCTAAGGCCCGACCCAAGCCTGCCGGTGTCGTCGAAAGTCCGATTTCGGCCGCCGTCGCGTCGCCGTTGCGGTGATTCGGTCTCCGCTTATACCTAGTGAGTTTTACTCACTAATGCTTTCTTAGTTTGCTAATTATGCTTAAGGGTTGGTTAGATTTAATTAAATGCAATTAGGTGGTTAGATTAATTTAGATAAATTAAATTAGAGACTTAATGATGCATGTTAGGTGGTTAGAAATAGACATTAGCAAGTAGACATGTCCTATTATTTATTGAATGGGTCTCGGTAATTTTATGGGTCCGTCTCGGCCTCTAATTGGGCATTATGGGCCTAAATTGGATTTCTAATATTTATTTTTTTAATTTTCGAAATTAATTATTTAATTAATTATTTTTCCGGAAATTCAACCGGGATGGCCGATGACTGGAATTTCGTGTTGATTGTCGTGGTGTAGTCTGTTTACTTAATTGAGCTTCAATTTTATATGGAATTGATTTAAATTGTGAATTTTAGGATATGTTCCTAAATGGTTGTTTTTAATTATTTGATTGGGAAATGATTGGGTATCGATTGTCAATATCGATGGTGGAGTGGCGAATCAGTGTGGCATCTAAAAGGGCACGTGGACTCGGTGATTTGATGCATCACTTTGGTGAACGAGTAACTTAGAGAATGCACGTGGCCCTAGGCATCGTAAAAAGGGCATGTGGGCTCAGTGATTTGATGCATCACTTTGGCGAACTAGTGCCTTAGAGAATGCACATGGGCCCAGGGAATTAAGTGAGGCATCTTGGGAGAGACACGTGGGCTCGATGATTTGATGCATCACTTTGGTGAACTGGTACCTTAGAGAATGCACGTGTGCTCGGTGACATGTAATCGACTGGTTTGATTTGTTATGAGTAGTTGGGTGCCTAGTATGAATTGTTCTGATTTGCAAGTGGAATCTGAGGCCAAGGTAAATCCTTTGACCAGTGCGTGTTTAGGCAGCCCATAGTGTATTGGTTTACTAATCGAGTCTTACGGGGTCGAACTCGCTGAGACGTGGTCTCATTGGTTATTGAATAACCATTTCAGGACCCTGAGTAAGAGCTGAAGAGGAGGAACTTGAGAAGGAGAGCACTGACGTGAATCCCGAGGAGTAGAAAGATTTTTGAAGAAGAAGATGATCCAGAGAGGCATCTTGAGTACAACCCGGATGTGGATTGAGATCCCATCCCTTTCGTGAACCCTGTCTTAGTGTAGATATGCGTGAGACTTGTTTGCTGTAAATAGTATTGTAAATATACTATGAGTTGTGTTGTTAATAAAAATGTGGTTGTGAATTTCAATATGAAAAATATGGGCTGCTTTTCTATCCCATTGTTTTATTGTTTGGGGATTCATAATTGCTTCCATATGCGCATAATAAATTGAAAGGGTCGGCGATACATAGTCCTAGGATATCGCACTTTAAAATCGACCAAGGTGAGGGATGGGTGCGTGCCCGAGGATCAGGGCGTGATAACCTTGGCCCAGAGGCCATCACAGCCGCAGGTGAGGTTGCCTTCACCCTCGATTAGCAAGGTTGGCCTGCCGATAGTTAGGGTGAGATCAAGTGAGGGCCACACAACCCTTACCCATAGCTAGCCAGGTTTCCACAGCCCTTGATGGCCTTGCCCAGTGGTCAATGGGGGTTCAATGACCCTTGCCAACCCTAGTTCGAAAAAAAAAAGGAAAACAGAAAAAAAACATAAAAAGAAGAAAATAATAATAATAATAATAATAATTTGAGAAAATATTAAAATATTATTAAAAAGTATCCATGTCAGTGCCGATTGTGCCACATAAGACAATTAGCATCCACATCAGCGAATTCCAGTCAAAATTAGCCAAATGGACTCAATTGGCAAAAGATGAACAAGTTTATAACTTAATAGGCAAATTTAAAAGGTTTAGGACTAAATTGACACAAGTACAATAAATTTATGACTTTTTTGATGATTTTCCTTGGTGAGCTTTCTTAAGTTAGTGGTGTAACTAAGAGGCCACTTGTGTAAATCTTTTCTGATACTAACAATTTATAGTATAATTATTAGAAGAAAAGTCTAAAAATGCATACGGTTGTTGAATCCAAGTCAAGTTCAAATGTTTTGAATGTACTGTCAGTCCTGCTACCCACTTAACAAGGTTTTCTTCACCGTGAGACACGGCATCTTCTTTTTCTCTTAGCACCAGAAGTAAAGAAGAGTGACAACTTTTAAGTCAACCCTATGAAGTGAAAGGAAAAATTTTCCAACTTTATTAGTCGGTGGAACAATATTTCGAGATAGTCATGAAGAATGTGAACAACCAGAAGACGATCGGGAGACCATCCTTCCAACTTTGTTAAGATGAGAAGGTTAGCCCAACAATGGTAACGAAAAACATTGAGGAATAAATGCAAGATAGATATCCACTTACATGAGTAAAGAATTATACTTAGGTCTTATTTGTTGGCCGCAAATCAGATTACCTAATGAATTGGGGATTCAAAATTTGGGATTTTTCATTTGGAAAGACACTTTCAAACTTCGAATTGAATTATCAAGCAGTACTTGTTATTGAAATTTCACTACCACTGTAGTTGTATTATGTCACCAAATTTTCCGGACCCGTTTTGGTATTTAATTAGGCTTTTCTGGCTAAGTCTCTATTTATGGTATTTAATTGTATTTATTTAATTAATTTTGGTTTTTATTTAATTATCTATTATTTTTTTTAAATTATACGGAGATAGTCGGTGACCGGAATTTCATGCTAATTGTAATGGTATGCTTGGTTTATTTAATTGAGTGTTGATTTGTGCAATTTTGGGTATTTATCCCAAAATCATGGAATTTCGATATTTAATTGGAAAATACCGGGCGTCAGTTTTTAACGCCGAAAATGTCTTTGTGGACTATATAATTAGTGGGATTTTTAAAAAGAAAGATATTGTGTTTTTGGCTCAGGCTGACCATGTACCCACACACGATTATTTTATCGGGTATTTCCAATGTGGTGATTTATCAACTTGTGTGAGTCCCTTTGCACGTCAACTTGTGAGAGCAGTATACTGTATCAACTCATGTGCTTTGATACGTCAGCTTGTGAGAACAGTATACCTTATCAGCTTGTGTGAGCTAAGATCGTTTTATCAGCTTGTGCAAGCATGATCTATATATTTATCAGCACGAGCAAGCTATCTATCTATCTATATCAGCTTGTGTGAGCTAAGATCGTTTTATCAACTTGTGCAAGCACGATCTATAAATTTATCAGCTTGAGCGAGCTATCTATCTATCTATATAAGATTGTGTGAGCTAAGATCATTTTATCAGCTTGAGCGAGCTATGACCATATATTGCAGCTTGTGTGAGCAATGGTGGTATTAAAGGATTGATATATGGTTTTGAATTGATAGATAATACTGTTGGTATTGAATTGAGCTAATTGACTGATTGATTGATGGTTTGATTTGAATTGAGTGGATTGATTGAGATCATGAACTGTACTGACTCATAGGAAGGAACTGAGGCGAGGTAAGTCTTCTATCTTGTGTGTGCATAAGCAGCCTTTAGGCGTATTTCCATCCTAGTCAGGATTTAGGGGGTGAACTTGCTGAGACATTGTCTCACCCCGTCGTGGACTTAACTTTTTAGGTCCCTAGTGTGAAGAACCCGAAGCTTGAGGTGAAAGGGTCAGGAGCATGTATGGCTCAAAAGTTCTTCTTGGAGAAAGACGTCCTGTACTTAGAACCTAGAGTTGGCCTTTATTTATAAACCAGATTGATTATAAAAGATGGGTTGATTGATTTGAAATTTGTTGTCCTGTTTTTTTATCCCATGTTTGTTGTGGTCAGGGGATTAGTAATTCGCTTCCGCATGCGCATTAAAATGAATGGGTCAGCGACGCATCCCAGGAGGTCGCAAATTTTATCGACCACTGAGGGATGGGCACGTGCTCGAGGATCGAGGCGTGACATCCCTGCCCGGAGTGGTATCAGAGCTGGTTGATAGTTGGAGTGATAAGGTGCTATAAGTTATATGATAGTTAGTAGAAATGACCTCTATTTCATTCTGATGCATGTGTTTGATAGCCAATTGGTAGCTTGTTTATGGGATCACTTAAATTCTAATCTGGTATTGGAATTGGAAAACAGATTTCTAGAAAGATCTTGTAGCATGAGTGATCAGGAGCGGAGGACTCCTAGAAAGAGAACCTTTGGACCAGTTACTCGAGGTAAAACACCGACTAGGATCGGTGCCCGAGGTGGTCGAGGTAGAGCGTCGGCTCAGGCCAGCGCGAGTATAAGAGTACCGTCGTAGGCTGGTACTGAGAGTGTAGCAGCACCGAGCGATCCTAGGTTCGACGGGATCATTCAGGCACTAGTGACCCTTGGGAACTTGTTGGGTCAGCAACCACAGACCAAGCCGCCGCTATAGCCACTCTCACTATCGTTGCCAGTGCCGTAACCACTGTTGTTACCACACTTGCTGAGGCCCAACCTAGAATTGTGACCGGGGAGCGAGCCGTTGCGTCTGAGTCGAGGTTAGGATCCAGCAAAGATAGCAATCGGTTGGGGAAGAGGCTGATGTCAGAAGAAAAGTGTTCCATACCTCCCAATAAGAATGATGGGATTGGAAAGCCAATGCCCAACTCGAACGACATTGTGTCGTGTCTGTAGGAAAAGACATGGATCTACCCTGTGTTGTAAAAAGGAAAGGACTTGTTATTGGTGTCACCAGCGAGGCCACCAATTCAAAGATTGTCTGCGCAGGCAGATGGGACCACAACTGCTACTATCGTCACTGTCGATGGGATAGAATAGAGGAAGTGCGCCGCAGAATGCTCCTCAAGGTATGATGAACAGACCTCCAGCACAAGGACGGGTGTATGCTGTCACCCGATAAGAGGCAGAGGACTCACCAGACAGGTGCCGAGTTTGTAGAAGGAAGCATGGACCAATCCGGTGTCCTGATATAACGAGAACGTGCTATAGATGTGGCCAACACAACCATCCGGTGAGGGATTGTCCGTGTAGGTCCAGGGGAGCACAAGCACTGCTACCGCTGTTAGGATGCCACTTGGATGGCAAATGGGACAGGAATGAACTGACCATGCACCGATCAGAGAAAGAATGTTTTGGGGTGATTTTATCATAGTGGTGCAGCAGAGTTTTGGGTTAAGCTTGTAGAATTTCAGTTTGTTGTAATAAAGTTGTAGAAAGAATGATCACTAGCTAGAGTTGTACTTAACTAGTTTGCTTATATATAACTTTGACATCATATATGAAAAGGTTTGGCTCGAGGAGCTTTTTGTTGTAATGAATTGTTGAAGTGAAGTAACCCAGTTTAATCCGTTAGCATGTGAAAGTTTTGAGTTTGTTGGAAGTCGAGGAGGACCCTCGATTTCCTTAATCTCATCGCTTGAGGCAACCCGCTTGTTAGATAGGGGTTGTCAGTGTTACTTGGTAACTGTTGTTGACACGACTGTTGAGGAATTGAAAATGAAGGACATTGCTATAGTGCAAGAGTTTCCAGACGTGTTTCCGAAAGAATTGCTAGGCCTACTGTGGCATCCGAAAATTTTGTGCCAACCCTTAGATATGTGACGGTCCATGATTAAGTGATGGAAGCATCATCAGACTATATTAACCACAACGGATATTGTTTTATTTTCATCATTGGACCGATGCGCTACGTATTGTAATGGTTTGATCATTAAATAACTTATAGCCTCATCCCATCCCTACCTACTACCACTAGTGAGACCGAGGTTCGTTCTAGCTGAAGTGACGACAAGTTACTTATCATTTGGATTTTTGCCGTTCCTATTAAGTATGTACCCTAGACAAAGGAGCCAAAAGACCCCATTTCTTTTTCGTCAAGCAGCCCATGCTGCTCAAAGACTTCATCCCTCCGGCCATGTACATTGTTGTGACCCTGTGCAACAATTGTATTTCAACCTACACGCATGCTGAATTTAAGAATAAAATCTTGAGGAGTTGGACCGTGCATGAGGACCATGCACGTCTTTTCTTTGTGCGATTCGGCAAGTGAGGAAATGAATTTTTATCACCATACATCTCTGTCGAATTCTTTCTCCATGCAAGAACTCCGGTCATGTACTTGTACATGAGGCGAATTGAATAAGGGGATATTAGTTGATTTCCATGGAAACCGAAATGCTCCATACTTGTGCAGAAATTTAAGGACCAATCTTGGAGGAATTAGGACATATACTAAGGACCGTATGGCCACAAATGTGCTGACCCAATTAACCCAAAACCCCTTTTGATTGTCGACAAAGCAAGTCAAAAATCCTCAAGACCTCATCTCGTTTGTTTACCGAAGAAGGGCCAGCAACAGCCACGTTGCTTCTTCGTGGACAGCCAGCAAAACTCAAGGAACCTCCAGCTGAAGACACATCTCCCCCGCCTGCCCTTTGCTGCTACTGCCACCGAATAACCTGCATGCAAAGAATTTGTTAATCAATTAAGTGAGGAACAAAAGGGTGGATTAGCCGAGGGGAGGGAGAGAGAGAAGAACCGGACGAAAATTAGGCAGAGAGAGAGAGTGATCAGTGACGAGTGAGAGAGAGAGTTGTACGGGAAGGTGAATGGCGTGAGGAAAAGAAGAGAGAAGGCCATCCTCAGCCGTGCACGCGTACTGCCATCGTCGTCACCATTCGCAATCGCCACTGCTAAGCCGCACCCGAGACCCCGAGCTTTCCGTTCCTACTTGCCGCCGACGCTTAAGGATTTGAGGCAGGTAAAGTTCATTAACTTATGTAATGTAAGGCCGTCATCATCTGGAGTAGTGCAAGTAGGCTCGAAAGTTGTCTGAATTTGACATCGAAGGCTGGGCTATTAAGCGATTTGGTTGAATTATGAGTGAAAGAACAATTGGTGTCAAACATTTTGAAAAGAAATAGCTGCGGTATAGGCACGAGATCCTATCGGGTCCGTGGTATTCGAATTTGGTCAAGTAAAACTCAGCAGTTTTGTAAATTTCCTAGGGATAATCCTAGTGTGATTTTGGTCCCGACTTCTTCATGAATGTTGTAGAGGATCGTTTAAATTATAGCATATAATTTTGCTCCGATTTTTCGGAATCCATATAGTGGCATAAGATTTTGTTAATGAACGGTATTTCTGCTAGTGTATAAATTCGGTGATATAGGAAATCTGAAACCGAGTTGCGTGATTTATTACTCTTTATACACAACGAATCTAACTTAGTGTCCTTCACGAAATTTCTTCATTTAGATCGCATCTATAACATACCAAAATTTTAGAATTTTCTGAGTTCATTTAGGGGTTATTCCGAAATTGTTATTAAAGCTGAGCATTTTGATTTTGAGCTGTTTTATTCCGAATTTGCTAAACTTGTTTAAAAAGGTGAATGCATCTTGAGTTGTCATTGGACATATTTTTGGAAATTAAGATGTTAATTGCTACTGTTGGACCCTCGGGTCAACAATGCCTCGGGAGTCAGGAGGCTCGAAGGCTTGAGCGAGTCAATGTCCTTTGGATGCCTGGGGTCTGTAGTGCCCCTAGAGGTTTTCCCTGGGAGCATCAGGATGCCTGGTTGTATGCTTGTCGGTACATAAATCCGGAGGGCCGGGGTAACTATTTTCATGGCGCGCCCCAGAGGTTCCTCGTGATGCCAGGTGGGGTGCGAGATGCCTGGAGGTGTGACGTAACACACTCCGGATGCCCGATGACTCAAAATCGGAGGCTTTCACGACCCCAAGATTGGGTGCGAAATCCCAGAAGGATGCAAACATTGGTCCTCTGAGGGATGAAACCTTTTTGAATGTTTAAACTGATGGTTTTACTAAGTGTGTGTGTGTGTTCTGGTTATAGGACTAAATTGCGTGGCATGGAATGGGACGTGTCATAACAGTTTGGCCCTATGATCAGGACTTGTGTGACTGGACGTGATGCATCTTGATCCTTTGAAATTGCATTGATTATTCCATTAAAGAATTTCATGAATTTGATGTATACTTATCCCTTGATTACCTGTTTTTGTCTATCTTGCATGAATCTAGATATTGATGGTACTGCACGATATAGCTTAATGAATCTTTTACTGCTGAGTAGTTGTACTCATCCCGTTTGGGGACTAACATTTCAAACTAGAAGATATGCCTCTACTACCAATCACCCCCGGCATATTTTACGGTATCCCAGTCGACCTTCAGTGTGAGTGTTCGGAGCACCATCATCCTGAGATACGAGGGTTAGTCTTTATACGAGTTCGATAACTGGTCATGTTCGACATTGGTTCTCCCAACGGCCCGGTGATTCAGGAATTTCTGATAGTGTACGTTCGCTGAGATGGGATACGATGGGGTTGTTACCACCACTTCCAGCTAACGGACCGGACTGGGTGTGACCAAGAGTGATGGTCAGCGGATGAAGCATTTTTGGACTGCTGACATTGGCTGGTGAACTTATGTATATGACTATGGGAAGAAGTCGGTTATCTTTTGATATATGGCCGGGTATAGAAAATCTTGGCGTTTTTGATGTATCAACTAAGATGCCCATCAAGTCTATGTAAATAAAAGTGTTCGGCTTTAACTTATAAAATGTCTAGTAGGTGTGCATCGTTTTAATTTCAAGCAGGGGAATAGTTGAATGTGCTTCCGCTATATTAACTGTGCAAGGACCGATCTGAAAGATATAAACCCCCAGGATTTATAGACCTCTTATAATTCTTTGGTATCAGAGTAAAAAAATATCAGGACAAGAGAAAGGCAAGTGATTTGTGGCGACCCTAACGGATTGAGGGCCGTTCAGGGGTGCCACACCAACCACCAAAGAGAGAGAGAGAGAGAGAGATAGAATTCATGATCGAGTTAGCACTCAAGACAGAGCCAATCTCTAAGGCTCCTTACCGAATGTCGTTGTTCGAGTTGAAAGAACTGAAGGTGCAGATGTAGGAGTTGTCGGATAAGGGATTCATACGTCCCGGTGCATCACCTTGTGGAGCACCAGTTCTATTCGTAAAGGAGAAAGATGGTTCATTGCGTTTGTGCATCGACTATTGCCAACTCAATCAAGTGATGATCAAGAACAAGTATCTCCTACCGAGGATCGACGACTTGTTTGACCAGTTATAAGGAGCGTTGATATTTTCAAAAAATCGACTTAAGGATAGGATATCATCAGCTAAGAATCAGAAAGAAAGACATATCGAAGTCTGCGTTTCGTACTCGATACGGCCATTATGAGTTCACTGTAATGCCGTTTGGATTGACTAATGCCCCAACTGCTTTTATGGATCTGAGGAACCGAGTGTTTAAAGAATATTTGGATCAGTTTGTGATCGTGTTCATTGATGATATTCTTGTGTATTTGAGAAGTTTAGAGGAACACGAGAGTCATTTGAGAATGGTACTTAAGACCCTGAGGAATCATGAGTTGTACGTTAAGTTCAGCAAGTGCGAGTTTTGATTGACTTGTGTTGCGTTCCTAGGTCACGTGATTTCAGGGGAAGGAATTTCCGCGGACCCGTCCAAGATTGAAGCAGTTATCAACTGGCCAAGATTGACAACAGTGACAGAGATCATAAGCTTTTTGGGTTTGGCAGGTTACTACAGAAGGTATGTGGAAGGATTTTTAGCTTTGGCTTTGCCATTAACTCGATTACTGAAGAAGGAAGAGACGTTCATGTGGATAGACAAGTGCGAGCGTAGTTTCCAATAGCTTAAGCAAAAGCTAACTACTGCACCTGTGTTGACCATACCGTCTGGTCCTGGAGGATACGAGATCTATAGCGATGCGTCGTTTAGAGGATTGGGTTGCGTAGTGATGCAACATGGTAGGGTGGTTGCATACGCCTCCCGTCAGTTGAAACCTCATGAGTTGAATTACCTGACGCATGACTTAGAACTCAAAGTAATCATTTTCGCTCTAAAGATTTAAAGACATTATTTGTGTAGAGAAAGATTTCAAATCTTCACTAACCATTAAAGTCTCAAGTATCTATTATCTCATAATGAGTTGAATTTGAGACAGCGTCACTGGATGGAACTTCTGAACGATTAGGATTGCGATATTTTGTATCATCTTGGAAAGGCGAATAAGGTTGCAGATGCGCTGAGTCGAAAGTCTTCAGTCGCATAGTGATGGTTAAGGAATGGACTTTACATGAGAAAGCTCGAGATTCGATTTTCAAATTTGAGATAGGCCACCTTTCGAATCTCATGGCCACCCTCAGAATTGAGCCAGATGTGCATATTAGAATCAAGACGCTTCAATTGACAGACCTGGATGTTCAGAAGATTCTATAAGAGGATACCAATAAGAGAAAGGCTGATTTTCAGATTTCTGAGGATGGAACACTGAGGTTCCGAAGACGGTTGTGTGTATTTTACAATGCAGAGCTTAAAGAGGAAATCTTATCAGAAACTCATTGTAGCAATTACAGCATTCATCCTGGCAGTACGAAGATGTATCAAAATCCATGTCGATATTATTGGTGATCCGGTATGAAGGCGGACATCGCCAAGCATGTCGCCAAGTGTCTGATGTGTCAGCAAGTAAAGGCACAACATTGTAAGTCGAGAGGACTTCCGCAACCTCTCGAGATTCCCGAGTGGAAATGGGAGCACATCATAATGGACTTTGTGACAGGCTTACCGATAAGTCAAAAGGGTAATGATTCCATTTGGGTAGTGGTCGACAGACTGACGAAGTCGACTCACTTCATCGCCGTATGAAAGGACCTTGATTTGGACAGACATGCAGAGTGGTATGTGCATCAGATTGTTCCTCTACGTGGAGTGTCAGTGACGATTACATCGGACCGAGACCCGAGGTTCATAGCTACCAACAAAGCATTCAGATGGCACCTTTCGAAGCGTTGTCTGGAATCGCGTGCAGAATGCTAGTGTGTTGGGATGAGGTCAAAGAACGAAAGATCACAGGCCCAAAGTTAGTCCAGCAGTCAGTGGATGCAATTGCAATAATCAGAGACATATTAAAGACCGCTTAGAGCTACTAGAAAAGTTATGCTAATAAGCATCGAAGGCCATTGGAATTCCAAGTTGGTGATCACGTCTTTCTAAAGGTGTCACCAATGAGGGGTACTTCATGCTTCGGCAGGAAGGAAAAACTGAGTCCGAGGTACGTAGGTCCCATTAAGATTTTGGAAAGGATAGAGACTCTAGCGTATCATCTTGCATTGCCATCGAGGTTGGTGCAAGTGCATGACGTCTTTCACGTGTCGATTTTGAGGACGTGTGAGCCTAACTCGACCCACGTGCTAAATCTTGAAGAATTAGACGTAGACGATAGAGTGTTGTACGTGGAAAGCCTAGTTCAGATCATGGATCGGAAAGAACAGATTCTGCGCATCAAAATGATCCCATTGGTTAAAGTGGTCTGGCAACACCACGGCACAGAAGAAGCAACCTGGGAAAGTGAAGATTTGATGAGATGACTGTACCCCCACCTTTTTGTTTAAGATCTGTAATGGTTTAAATTTCGAGGAAGAAATTTTTATAAGAGGAGAAGAGTTGTGACGTCATGATTTTCAGGTTTTGTTTTCAATTGAATAAGTCAGGCTTTTCATCAATGCGCCTATAGTTCTTTTCTCTGAGTTGGCCACTCACGAGATAACTAGCCTATCAGGTGAAGCCGTTAAGGAATTTTAACGCGATAGACTTGAGAATTCGACCAAGCATCGACTGCTTGACCGTGCTAGTCTGCAAAGGTCATTATGGCATTGTCGAAATCGATTAGAGACTGGAGATAGGTTGATTCGACTGAGATAGGTGATCAAAGTGTGGGTGATTCCACCAAATTGCAAAATTCTCATCGATCGGCACTATACCGATTTTTCTATCGTTTTGGTACCTTGTACCCGTATTTAAGACCTCAAGATTTTCACGACAATCAAGAGTCGCCAATGTGTTGAAGAAGTACATTATGCCTCGAAATAAATCAACCATGGGTAAATTGCACTAAGAATTCCTAAAAGCTACCCGATAGGCTAGGTCATGCTAAAATCGTGCCAGATTAAAATTAACTGCGAATTTGAATCCGATTTCAGAAATTGAAAGTTCTTTCATGTCACAATTCATTTTAGGACCGTTGACTCATCCTCCAAAGATTTTTCAGCAAACCAAGATTTTTGGCGAAAATACAAAACATGGTTGTTTTCGACTAGAAAATTCAGCGGACCATTTTTTATCGCGTTTTTGGGATGCAAGTTGGTTCTATTGGCAAGGAGAAATGTCAATCTGGTTGAGGACACGTTGGTAGAATTTATAGGGACCGGTTTAGGTCCATTTGAAGATAAATTGATCCAATTTGGGGGAGTTGTGCCCAAATTCGTAGGTCCCCTTAGTGCACAACCTTTTGGACCTTTTGGCAAGTGTGTTGGGGAAGTTTTGTCACGCCTCGATCCTCGAACACATGCCCATCCCTCACCTGGTTGATTAATAGCGATGTCTTAGGACACATCGCCGACTTTTTTCTTTTTAATACGCATGCAAAATCATATAACAAATCCCCAAACAATAAAATAATGGGATAGAAAAGTAGGGCCATATTTTTCACAACTGAAAAACCACAACCACACCTTTATGCAAAGCAAACCACATAGTATATATTATAATACTATTTACTAAAGGTTGAACTATCACACATCAATTCCCAACCTAGGTTTGCAAACAAGATGGGACTTCAGTCCTCATCCGGGTCGTACTCTGGATCCTCCTCCAGATCATCCTCCTCTTCTTCATCTTCCGGGTCTTCTTCAAAGTCCTCTTCAGGCTCCTCCTTAGGTTCTACTTCTGCAGGCTCCTCCTCTGACCATTCCCACTCTTGATCCTCCTCCGATCCCTCCTCTTGCTCGATTATCCCCCCGTCTTCTTCACTCCAGTTAGCGTCCTCAGTTGAGTATATTGGTGACTTAGGATCGCCCTCGAGCTTGGGGTTTGCCGTCCCTAGCCCAAATGCTGCCTCTAGAATGTACAGAAGCATATCACCTTCTGGGATGGGACCTTCTCTTTGCCCATCATGGTAGTGACGATACCATGATCAATACTCGTGGGGCACCAGGTCATCTCTACCCACGTCGACCCGGACCTTGGACTCTACTAAAACGTACTCTAGTCCTTCTGAGTGAGGGTGTATCAGGAAGTGGTATCCTACTTCGCTGATCTCCTCAGGAATACCAAAATGCATCGGAGGACGAGGAGGTGGAGGTGTTGCCATCTAGGGGCCTGAAATGGTTATACAATAACCACTGAGACAACGTCTCAGCGAGTTCTACTCCCTAAGACCCAATTAGGAAACCAATACACTATGAGCTGCCTATGCACACACAGGTCAAAGGACTTACTTTGGCCTCAGATTCCACCTGCATATTAGCACAATTCATAATAGGCACCCAATTATCCCACACAGATCAAACTATCGATCAATCGACTTAGTCAATTACATATCAATCGAACCATTCCCCGATCATTTTGATGAGTACCACACATTCCCCTTGATGGAATATCTAGTCGTTGAGCCCATGTGTATTCTCCAAGATGACATACCAAGTCTCCGAGCCCATGTGCCTTCTCCGAGACGACGTACCTACTCATCGAACCCACGTACATTTTTCAAGGTGTGATATCTAGTCATCGAGTCCACGTGCATTCTCCAAGGTGATGCATTAAGTCACTGAGCCCTCGTGTCTTTTCCAAAATGCCATACTTTCATCATTGAGCCCACGTGCATTCTCCAAGGTGATTCATCAAGTCACCGAGCCCACGTGTCTCTTTCGAGATGCCACAGTCAATCATTGGGCCCACGTGCATTCTCCAAGGTGATGCATCAAGTTACCGAGCTCACGTGCCCTTTTAGAGATGCCATACTCAATCATTGGGCCCACGTGCATTCTCCAAGGTGATGCATCAAGTCATTGAGCCCACATGCCTTTTTAGAGATGCCATACTCAATCATTGGGCCCACGTGCATTCGCCAAGGTGATGCATCAAGTCACCGAGCCCAAGTGCCCTTTTAGAGATGCCATACTCAATCATTGAACCCACGTGCATTCTCCCAGGTGATATATATCCTACCACTATTCCAATATAACGTGACGCCTTTCTCCGAGATGATATGCTTAATCATCGACCCGGCGTAATAAAATGCGTCATCAATTTTGTTTCCACAAATTCCACTATTCTCCGTGGTTCACCAATCTATTTTTGATACTGACGACTGATACCTAGTCGTTCTTTAATCAATTACTCAAAGATCAATTCATTTAGGAACATATCCTAAAAATCCACAATCAACTCAATTCGGTACAAATCAAAGTTTAAATAAATAAATGGACTGCACCACGACGATCAGCATAAAATTTCGGTCGTCGACCATACCGGTCTAATTTCCGGAAAATAATTAATTAAATAATTTCGAAAATAAATACAATAATCCAATTTAGGCCCGTAATGCCTAACTGGAAGCCAATATGGACCCGGAAAATTTCCGAGGTTCGTTCAATAATTACTCGAGCCTATTTACTTGCTAATGACTATGTCTAACCACCTAACATGCATTAGTAAGTCACTAATTTAATTATTCTAAACTAATCTAACCTCCTAATCATGCTTAATTAACACTAATCAACCCCTAAGCATCATTAGCAAACTAAGTGGGATTTAGTGAGTTAAACTCACCCGTTTAACAATCTGCTCGGATTGAAACGTCGGGAACGTCGCGGCGGACGTTTTACTCCAAAGTGGGCCTAAAGTCTGAGGTCCACAAACACCTCAAAACAGACTTCAAAGTGGCTAGAATACCCACTTTTCTGCTTGCTAAATTGTGTTGCAAAACAAGGGAAATTGAGTTAGTTTGGTACGGTGAAGACTCCGGTGGACCGGTGGGGGACTTTGACAGCTTGGAGGCGGTCCACAGCGGCTCATGGTGGCTGGACCAGCTCCGGTTGAGCTCCTCAAGTCATGGCACGGTGGCTAAGATGATGAGGAGGCGCGGCTGCCAGCGTGCGCACGAGGAGGGTGAGCGGCGGCATGAGGTGGCGGCAGGTGGCTCTCTGGCGTGCAACGGCTGCAGCTCCTTCGGTCGATCCTCTTGCTGGCTTGAGGGTTTCGAAAATGCAATGGAGGAAGAGAGAGAGGGGGTGAACGGCAATGAGGGAGAGAGAGATAGGAGTGTGGGACAAGTTTTGCCTTGGTGGGGTCTCTTGGCCCAATTCTTCCACAAGATTGTCCCCCAAGACCATTCTTGGCCATGCACTCCTCCTTGGCTGTCATGCAGCCACCAAGGCTCCCTCTTGGACTTGTGAAGTGGTCCAAAATGGCTAGAGGGAAGGGGCACATGAATTTGGGTGGTTTCTCCCTGAATTGGTCACTTACTAGTCTTCCAATTTAACTCAATTTGGTCTCGATAAAATCAATTGGCACCTCAATTCTCGAATTGATATTTTTCCTCATCCAAGAATCCATCTTGCATTTCAAAGGTGCGACCAAAATACTCCTCGGCTTTTTTCTGCACAAAAACGATCCTGTGACGACTTTTTCCCAAAAAATCTCGGGTTTTAGAAAAATCTTCTGAGACTGAGTCGACACTCCTAGAATTTATTATGACATGAAAAGATCTTTAATTTTTGAAATTGGACTCGAATTGGCGGTTGATTTCTATTAGTGCATTTTTAGCGTGACCTAGGCTATCGGGTAGCTCTCAGAAATTTTTAGTGCAAATGACCCATGGTCGATTTTCTTCAAACCACAATGAACCCACTCGACTCATTGACGACTCTCGGTTGTCGTGAAAATATCGAGGATTCAAATACGGACACAGGGCACCAAAACAATAAGAAAATCAGTCTAATGCCGACCGACGAGAATTTTCCAATTTAGTGGTGTCACCCACGATTAGCCACACATCTTTGTCGAACTAGTCTATCTCTAATTTCAAATCGATTTTATACTGTGCCATAATGACCTCTAAAGATGAGCATGATTGAAAAGCCGATTCCTAGTTGAATTCTCAAGTCTATTTGCCTTAAAATCCTTAATGGTTTCCCCAAATAGTCTAGTTATCTCTAGAGTGATCAGTTTTGAGAACAGTCATATAGGTGCGCCAATGAAATGCCCGATTTATTCAGTAGGAAACAGGATCGAAAATCTGGGATGTCACAAGTTTAGAGTGGATAAGGGTTGCTGGTCAATAGCTAAAGCGGTGGAACATGTTTGTTGAGCTTAAGGGGGACAATTTTTGGTTTCTAGAAGGTTGGTGGCCCCCCTCCAAGTGTAGCTGGCTTCATCTTCTTCTTCAAAGCTGCTTTCTCCATTTCTAGCCACCTTGAAGCTCCAAAGAACTAGAAACCGAGTAGCCATCCCCCCTGTTGTCACAAGCCCCGCCAAGCCGTAGGACCGCCATCGCACCGCCCGCGAGCCCGTGCTAGTCCACCGTCCATCCTACATGTTCCATCGTTGTGCCGCCCTTTCCAAGCCTCCTCAGGCCTTGTCGAACCCCCGTCCAACCACCTGAGCTCACCTTCGCCTCCATGAAGCCCCGCCGTTGGCCCCCTAGCCCCACTACACCGTCACTATCCATCCTTGCTGCTCATGGCTGCTTAAGCAGTCTCTTGGCCCATCAAGCAAAATCGCAAGCCCGCAAGCCTCCGTGGGCTTCGAGGCCCATTTCGGACCCCTTATGGGCCTCGTAAGGTGTCGCCGCTTCGGAGTTTGTCGCCTGTCTCTGCGTTGCCATCGTTGTGGACTCACCGGATCGCAAAACCAATGAGTTCACTCACTAAAATCTGCTTAGGGAGTTAATTATGATTAAGGGTTGATTAGTTTATGCTAAGTATGGTTTAGGTGGTTAGTTAGAACGGATTAGTGATTTAATTACTCATTATTGCATGTTAGGTAGTTAGATCGTCTTAATTATCAACTAGATAGGTTGTACTATTTATCTAGATTGGTTCGGAAATTTTCCGGGCCCGTTTCAGTATTTAATTAGGCTTTTCCGGCCTAAGTCTCTATTTATGGTATTTAATTGTATTTATCTAATTAATTTTTGTATTTATTTAATTATTTATTATTTTCTGGAAATTATATCGGGATAGCCAGTGACCGGAATTTTTTGCTAATTGCAATGGTATGCTTGGTTTATTTAATTGAGTGTTGATTTGTGTAAATTGAGTGGAAATTGTAATTTTGAGTATTTATCCCAAAATCGTGGAATTTCGGTATTTAATTGTAAAATACCGGGCATTAGTTTTTAACGTTGAAAATGTCCTTGTGGACTATATAATTAGTGACATTTTTTAAAAGAAATATATTGTGTTTTTGGCTCAGGCCAACCGTGTACCCACACACGATTTTTTATCGGGTATTTTCCATGTGGTGATTTATCAGCTTGTGTGAGCCCCTTTGCACGTCAACTTTTGAGAGCAGTATACTGTATCATCCTATATGCTTTGATACGTCAGCTTATGAGAGCAGTATACCTTATCAGCTTGTGTGAGCTAAGATTGTTTTATCAGCTTGTGCGAGCACGATCTATATATTTATCAGCTTGAGCGAGCTATCTATCTATCTAATATCAGCTTGTGTGAGCTAAGATCGTTTTATTAGCTTGTGCGAGCACAATCTATATATTTATCAGCTTGAGCGAACTATGACCATATATTGCAGCTTGTGTGAGCAGTGGTGGTATCAGAGGATTGATATACGGTATTGAATTGATAGATAGTACTATTGGTATCGAATTGAGCTGATTGACTGATTGATCGATGGTTTGATTTGAATTAAGTGGATTGATTGAAATCATGAACTATACTGACTTGCAGGAAGGAACTGAGGCGAGGTAAGTCCTCTATCTTGTGTGTGCATAGGCAGCCTTTAGGCGTATTTCCTTGCTAGTCGGTGTTTAGGAGGTGAACTTGCTGAGATATTGTCTCACCCTGTTGTGAGCTTAACTTTTTAGGTCCCTAGTGTGAAGAACCTAAAGCTTGAGGCGGAAGGGTCAGGAGCATGTATGGCTCAGAAGTTCTTCTTGGAGATAGACCTCCTGTACTTAGACCCTAGAGTTGGCCTTTGTTTGTAAACCAAATTGTTTATAAAAGCTAGGTTAATTGATTTGAAATTTGTTGTCCTACTTTTCTATCCCACGTTTGTTGTGGTCAGGGGATTAATAATTCGCTTCTGTATTCGCATTAAAATGAATGGGTCAGCGACGCGTCCTAGGATGTCGCAAATTTTATCGACCACCGAGGGATGAGCACGCACTCGAGGATCGGGGCGTGACGGGTCGTGCTATAATGCAGCTTTGTTCTCAAGGCAGTTCGTAACCTTTGGTCTCGATCTAACATGATCGTCACTGGTATTCAATGCAATCAAACTATCTGACGCACGTACAACTCAGCATATCTGTCCAATGCAAAGTTCTTTCATATGGCGACGAAGTGAGCTAAGTTCGTCAATCTGTCAACTATAGCCCATACCAAATCATCACCTCGATGATTCCTTAATAACTCCATCACATATTCCATCATGATATTTTCCCACTTTCACTCGAGAAGCTCCAAAGGTTGCAAATGTCATCCTCGCTTGCAATGTTGTGCTTGCACTTGCTAGCACAACAGGCACTTGGCGACATGTTTGGCGATATTTGTCATCATACCAGTCCACCAATAGTGTTGACGCAGATTCTGACACATCTTCGTACTGTCTAAATGAATATTGTAACTACTACGGTGAGCTTCTGACAAGATCTCTTCCTTAAACTCCTCATCGTCAGTTACACACAATCATTCACGAAATATTAGTGTTCCGTCCTTGGTAACTTGAAAATCAACCTTTCTCTTTTCCATATCTTCCTGTAGGGTTTTCTGGATCAAGATCTGTCAACTGCAATGTCTTGATTCTTATCTGCACTTCCGGTTCAATTTTGAGGGTGGCCATAAGATTTGAAGGTGGCCTACCTCAAATTTCAAAACTGAATCTCGAGCTCCTTCGAGTAGAATCCATTCCTGAATCACCATCTGCGCAATCGAAAACTTCCAACTCGACGCATCTGGAACTTTATTGGCTTTTTCCGAGGTGATACAGGATGTCGCAATCATAGTCCTTGAGAAGTTCCATTCAAGGCCACTATCTCATGTTCTACTCTTTCTTAATCCTCAATTGATGATAACCCGTCCTCAGGTCGACCTTCGAGAATATCGACGCTCCCTGTAACCAATCAAATAGATTGTCAATCCTCGACAACGGATACTTGTTCTTGATCGTCACCCGGCTGAGTTGCCAATAGTTGATGTAAAGGCACAAGGACCCATCTTTCTTCCTCACAAATAGAACTGGTGCTTCCCACGGTGATGCACTAAGGCGTATAAATCCCTTGTCTAACATCTCCTACATCTGCACCTTCAGTTCCTTCAATTCTAACAACGCCACATGGTAAGGAGTCTTAGAGCTTGGCTCCGACCTAGGGGCCAACTCAATCACGAACTCAATCTCCCTTTCTGGGGTAGACTAGGTAATTCTTCAAGAAACACCTCATAAAACTCTCGTACCATAGTAATGCTCTCCATCTTCGGTTCCTCAACTACCGTATCCACTATAATCACCAAATAGTCTTGGCAACCCACCTCTAGTAATCAGGTTTCTTCAAGTGATGAAATTAAAGTAACTGAGGGTCCTCTTCGATTCCCAACAACTCAAAACTTCCACACACTAACGGGTTAAACTGTATTACTTCACAATAACAACCCATTACAGCAAGATGCTCCTTGAGCCAAACAACAACTCAACATAACCCGTTGCTCCTTAAACCAACGCATTTTAATTATAATATCAAAGTCACACATAAGCAAAATAGTTAAGTACAACTCTAACCAGTGATCCTCCTTTTTACAACTTCATTTCAACAAACTGAAATCCTACACGCTTAACCAAAATTCCGCTACGCCACTCTGGTAAAAATTACCCCAAAAACATTCTTTTACCTAATCGACTCATAGCTCAGTTCATTCCTATCCCCTTCGCCATCCTAGTGGTGTTCTATCTGCGGTGCCTTCCCTCTGTTCTATCCCATTGTTGGTGGCGGTAGCAACTGCTGTGGTCCCATCTGCCTGTGCGAACAATCCCTAAACTAGTGGCTGTGCTAGCCACATTTAAAACAAGCTCCCATTCTGATATGACATGGAATTGAACCATGCCCTTTCCTACAAAAATGACACACGTCGTTCGAGTTGGGCATTGACTTTCCAATCCCATCCTTTCTGTTGGGCGGAATGGGATACCTTCCTTCAAACATCGGCTTCTTCCCAAACCAATTACCATCTCTGTTGGATCTGAACCACAACTCAAGTGCGGCGGCTCATTCATTTAGGTTTCTCTCGATCAATTGTGCCCTTTCATATAGATCGTTGTAATCATTTAGATTAAACGGCACCAACGTATCCTTTAGCTCTAGTCTCAATCCATTTCGAAATCTCCTTGCTCTCTCGACTAGATCGTCAATCAGCCTGGGGGCATACTGGGACAACTCGGCGAACTTCGTCTCGTACTGATCTACTAACATCAGACCCTGACGAAGGCATTGGAACTCTGCCATCGTCAATCAGCCTGGGCGCAGTCAGAGAAGTACTTTCCATTAAAAACTTCCACGAAGGCATTCCACCCCGAAACTACACCTTCAAGAAACACTCTTCCTTCGATGGCCCTCCACCAGGTACTTGCATTACCCTGCAACTGGTAGACCACAAGGACTACCTTGTCTTCCTCCGAGCACCTTAGCATTGTGAAGGCTTTTTCTAATTCTTGGATCCAAAAGGTTGCAGCCTCGGGATCACCTGCTCTTGTGAACTTCGGCGGTTGCAACTTCAGAAACTGCTCAACTAACTTGTGCATCAGTCTCTTCCCAATCATAATCCTAGGTTGGACTCCAACAGGTACAGTTGCAGCAATGGCAACAACATTGGCGATAGTAGTGGCGGCGGCGGCGGCGGCAACTTGATTATGGGCTTGCTACCCTACTAGATTTCCTAAAATCTCTAGAGCCTGTACGATCCCATCGATTCTAGGATCGTTAGGTGCTGCTACAGCAGTATTGGCCTATGGCGATACTCTCTCACTCGCGCTGGCATGAGCCTGCGCTCTATCTCGGGCACTGACCCTAGTCGGCGTCTTACCCCGAGAGGCTGATGCAACGCTCCTCTTCCGAGGAGTCCTCTGCTCCAGATCATTCATTCTACAAGATCTCTACAGAACCTGCTTTCCAATTCCACACATAATTAGAAAATTGAGCGACCCATACCAAATAATCTACCAACCAGCTAATCAATCACAGGCGTCTACATAAAGAAAATGTCTTTCCTACTAACTATCCCATAACCCATCGCACCTTATCACTCCAGACACTAACCAGCTCTGATACCACTTCGGGCCAGGATGTCATGCCTCAAACCCTAGGCGTGCGCACACCGCTCGACGGTCGACTAAAATTTCTGACGTTCCCAAGACACGTGGCCGACCCTTTTTATTTTATGTACATGTGAAAGCGAATTAAACAAACTCCAGACAATAATCAAACAAGGGATAGTAAAAGCAGGACAACCATTTTTCAGAAACCAAACTTTATAAACATAGCAAGTCGGTCCTACCAGTCTATACACATAAGTCTTGTCTCAAAAGAAACTACCAAGCCACCTAAACTCTGGACCCTTCCACCTTGGACTTCGGATCCTCCATTCTTGGGACTTGAAAAATTTTAAACAACGACGGGGTGAGAATAAATGTCAGTGAGTCAACACTCTAAACCCCGATTGGGACAATAATTCACTCAGAAATGTCCTAAACATGCACCACTCCGAACTTACCTCGCCTCAGCACCTTCCTGCATATTAGTACACCTCATAAACACGTATGCATACAGTAAATGCATTCAAGAACTAGAACACATCATATCATTCATCAAACAATTCACAGAGGTCCCGATTATAGGGCAAAATCGTTATGACACGTCCCATTCCGTGCCACATAATTTCGTCCCATAATCAGGCATGGATAACTCATAACGGTGGTTCAATCCACACCCGATATTCACTGACAATATCCAACTCAAGGTTCTAGATGTGATCCCCATGAAGTTCCGTTATCGTGTGGCACTTAGTCCCTGACTACAATCAGCAATAGCTCAAGGTTCTAGAGGTGACTCACACAAAGTTACGGTATCGTGTAGCACTTAGTCCTTTTCCACAAATAGCAACAGTACAAGATTCTAGAGGTAGCTCCCACGAAGTCACGCTATCGTGTAACACTTAGCCCCTTACTATGCAAGATAGTAGTGCAAAGTTCTAGAGGTGGCTCCCACGTGACTCAGTTCACCATGTAGCACTTAGCCCTTGACCACAATAAGCAACGGTACAAGATTCTAGAGGTGGCTCACACAAAGTTACATTATCATGTAGCACTTAGTCCTTTACTGGCTCACTACCCATTCGGTTTCCTCCATACAACACATGTGATTACCTCAACACATCACTTCATCTTTCAATAGTCCTCACATAATCATATATTCACATATTCACATATCACCCTTCAACATCCATCTTTTGCCATGACCATAAACTATCGCCATGGCACAACCATTCACACATCATCATGCACAAGTTTCAAGCATGTCACAAACCAACCATATCATCAAATATGCACAAACCAGCAAGCATTGCACCAAGAACACCACAAAACCATAATCGACCCTAACCGGCAGAAATGGTCGACTTGCGCGTCTCCAAATTTAAATCCAGAAACTTAATCAAACGAGTTTGGAAAATTCTCAAATTTGAATATGCTGTAAATGACACATAAATGAACATTTTTCATGCGGACACGTCGACACAGATCTTTCTAGATTAAGAGCAGTAAATCGCTCAATCCAGTATAAAAAACTATGTCCGTTTCCAAAAAGTCTATCTTCCAAAAATCAGTTTGGTTCGAGGTCCAAAACTTGTCCATTTGATCTAAAATTTGAGTATGTTAAACTGCTGGATGTGACAAATAAATTTCATGAAAAAACCATTTTAAAATTCAAACCTAAGAGTTGATAAAAATCCTTGCAACACCAAAATGTCACAAGTTTCAGCACAAACGGAGGTTATGTTAGCAAATGACGAAGCTGATATCTCATTCTTTTAAATCCCTAAGAATCTTGAGTAAAATATATGTTATAGATGAAGATGTGTAAAACAATTCTCAAGAACGAATCAACTTCAAAATCCTAACACATTTCGATCCACAAAAATGGCAAACAGCGAGGGTCCAGAAATCATAACTGAAAAAAGTCCATTGAATTGGACTAATCCAACCTCATTAGTTCTAATCTCATCAATTAGATCAACACTAATCCATCTTAAGGCTAATATAACCATTCTATATTAGCACTAATCCATCTTAAGGCTAATCTCACTTATTACAAATCTAACTAAGCTAATTAACAATAAACTAACCTCTTAAATGCAATTAACAACCTAATCAAGGATTAGGGAGTTAACTTACCGAATTAGCGAGCAAATGGATTCACGGTGACGGCGCCATGAAGGCGGTGAAGACCCGTGTCTACGACGGCTCCAAAGGGGCTGAAAACCACCTCGCAAGTCTCTGCGTGCTGCTGGAAAATAGGTTGCGAAACTGCTAGTTTTGGTTATGTTCTTGCTTGGGCTAAGTTGGTCTCGGCGGCTGGCAAGCTAGGGCTAGACACGGCCGAATGGAGCTGCTGGTGGCGGTGTTGGGACAACGAACAGAGAGCTGGATGCACGTTGGACTACACAGACAGTGGAACAGCGTGAGGCAGACGCGGGCTAGAGTTGAGCTCAGTGGCTACTTTGGTGACTGAGTTGAGGTTGGTTGAGCTGGCTTGGCTTGAAGCTTCAATAATGGAGGAAGAAGAAGGAGCTGGTTTTTGCTCTAGAAATTGAGGCTTGAGGAATATGAAAATGAAGAAGAAGCTAAGGAAGGAGAAGAAGAAGAAGCTGCTACAGCTAGAAGAGGGGACAAGAAGCCACAAAAGTCAAGCCAAAATATCTTGGACACTCAAGTAGAAGTCCTCAAAGTCTTCCGCCTTGATCCACAACCATTTCCCCTCCAAATCTTCTCCCACAAGCCACTTTTGGTGTCCAAAATGTTGCAGCCCCCATTGTAACGACCCGGGCCCCACTATATAATATTGTCCACTTCGGACACTAAGTCCTCACGGCTTTAAAATGCGTTACATAGATTAGAGGGGCCCAAGCCATTATAAACTAGCCTAGGACTCCCCCCTAAGCGATGTGGGACAGGAGAATTGCCTTTAGCCTCGCCTGCATACTGTCGAGGCGATCTTAGTCCATCCCTCCGTACTGCCCCGGGTCTGGGTCGTCACATTCTCCTCCCTTAAGGCACAGCGCCCTCGATGTGGCCCCACACACGGTCGGGAGTCGGTTCTAATACCATTTGTAACGACCCAAGCCCCACTATGTAATATTGTCCGCCTTGGACACTGACTCCTCACTGCTTTAAAACGCGTTACACAGATTAGAGGGGCCCAAGCCATTATAAACTAGCTTAGGACTCCCCCCCCTAAGCGATGTGGGATAGGAGAAATGCCCTTAGCCTCGCCCGCGTACTGCCAAGGTGATCTTAATCCATCCCTCTGTACTACCCCGGGTCTGGGTCGTCACACCCATGGCCTACGAATTTGGTAACTTCCATCTTCAATTTCACACCAATCCAAGCTAAAATGAAGGCCAAGCAGCAGCAGCGCAAGAGACCTACGAATTTGCCTTGGTCTTCATTCAAATTCACACAAAACAACTTCAATTTGATGGCCCCAAAAGTTATGGCAGTAGCCCATAAAATTTCCCTTCAAGTCTTCACAAAACTATCCAATTAAAAGGCCAAAAATACCACCCCTGCTGTCCATACGAATTTGCACCCTTTCCCCTTCCAAATGCTCACCAAATAAACCAAATTGGCCTCCCAAAATACCAACTAAGGTGCCCAAACAAATTTCCATAATTCACTTCACCAATCCATCCAACTTGAAGGCCAAAAATCCACCTAAAAAGAGTCCTCCGAATTTCTTGAACTTAATTTGCCAAATTCCAATTTTTCCGCCAAAATCCCAAGCTCGATGGAATTTCTTCAAAAGACGAGATGAGATCCTAAAAATAAATCGTGACATGCTCAAACGTCCGATTCCCGACACTGAGCTCAATTCCATGGTTAAAATCGACCGAATGCGATTTTAGTCCAATCCAACCTATCGAGTAGCTTTTAGGGATTTCACTATGGTTATATCCCTTAACGACTTCACCTGATAGGTTAGTTAACTCGTGAGTGATCAGCTCAGAAAAAAAGGACCATGGGCATGTCGGTGAAAAGCCCATTTCATTTTATCGAGAAAATGTCGAAATTTCATAATGTCACAACTGTGACCGGCATCCGTTGACTTGAGGCATTCCCGAAGGAGTATCGTCCGGCTCAAACTCGTGACAGGTTCTCATAGCAATTCAATACATATCTAATCCCGGCCAAAGTTATTGTGTTTTGCACTCAAATGTCTCAATTAAAATAATGAACTTGGCCTCTTTTCTTCATATTAAAAACACCCGGTCAAATAATCGTGTGTGGGTACACGGTCAGATCGAACCTCAAAAATTGATATCATTCCTTTTTAAAATCCCACTATTTGACAAAATACTTAAAAAACATTTTCGGTGTCAAAACCTGACACCCGGTATTTTCTAATTAAATACCAAAATTTCATAATTTTGAAATAATTAATCAAAAATCACAATCACCACTCAATTGCACAAATTATCATTCAATTGCATAAACTGATTACACCACGACAATTAGCACGAAATTCTAGAAAATATTAAATAATTAAATAAATTACAAAATTAACTACATAAATGCAAATTAATTACATAAATGCCTGATTAAGCTAAATATGCTAATCTAACCACCTAATTGGACTTAGAAAAATAATGCACTATGCTAATTAAATCATGCAATCTAATTAACCCTTAACTAATTTAATCTAACCATCTAATTAGCCTAATGAAGCAACTAAATCACTAATTACACTAATCTAGCCACCTAAATCAAGCTTAGTCTAATATAGTCCTACCCTAAGCATAATTAACTCCCTAAGTAGAGTTTAGCAAGTAAACTCACCGAATTAGCAAGCCGGTGAGTTCACGGCGACGGCGATGCAGAGGCAAGCGGAACACGAGCCTATGACGACACCCAATGAGGTCTGGAAGGGCCTAGAAAACAAGTCTCAAATCTAAGTTGGGACTTCGGTTCTGTCTAAGGCTGAGAAGGCTGGACCGAAGGCTCGGTGGGTGGAGCCAGGCAGCCAAGCGGAGATGGTGGGACTAGGCGAGGTTGTTGGCTGCTTGAGCGTCAACAATTAGCTTGGACGAGCGGCAAAGACGGCTCAGGTAGAGCTGCGATGGCGGCCAAGGTGTGGGCAACGAGTTGGACAACGTGCGGGCTCGAGCGCGGGAAACGACTCTTGAGTGGGAGGTAGGCGGGCAACGGCGACACCGGCTGGCTTGGGCGCGTGTGCGGCTTGGCTGGTCGACGGCAGGGCTGGCTTGACTGGTCTCTTTGGGTTTTCTTTGGTCTTCAAACAACAACAATGGAGATAGAACATCAAGGAAGAAGAAGAAGAGTTGTTGATGGCTTGAGGGGAACAAAGAGCCCTTAAAGTCTTCACAAAATATCAAGAACACTCATTACTTGGCCCCCGCTTGCTGCAACCTCATCCACAACCATTTTCCTTCATCAATCTTCTCCAAGAAGCCAAAGGTTGAGCTGAAAGGTTGCACCCCACCTAAGCATACCCTTCCAATTCCAATCCAATTTCACTCCAATTGCATCCAATTAAATGGTCAAAATGCCAAGGAGAATGCCCACACTCAATTCCACAATTTTCCTCACCAATTGAACCAAATTGAAGGCCAAAAATTTACTCAATTTGGCCCATCCAAATTTACCAGTCCAAAATCACCCAAACTTGATTTTTCGCCGAAAGTCCCGGGCTTGCCGAAAATTCTTTGGAGGATGAGTCGACGTTCCTAAAATAAATCGTGACATGACAGAACTTTCAATTTCTGATATCGGGTTCAATTTTGTGGTTAATTTCAACCGGACACGATTTTAGCGTGACCTAACCTACCGGATAGTTTTTAGGAATTTTTAACACATTTGACCCGAGATCAATTATTTTTAAGCCACATTGTGCATCACAACTCATTGTCGACTATTGGTTGTCGTGAAAATCTGGAGATTTCAAATACGGGCACAGGGTACGGAAACGACAGAAAAATCAACTTAGTGCCGTTCGACGAGAATTTTGCAATTAGGTGGAATCACACACGCTTTAGTTACATGCTTCTATTGAACCGACCTATGTCCAATCTCTAAATGATTTTGACAGTGCCGTATTGACCCTTGCAAATTAGCACAGTCGAGCAGTCGAATTCTAATCGAATTCTCAAGTCTGTCGCGTTTAGATTCTTTAACGGCTTCACCTGATAGATTAGTTATCTCGTGAGTGATCAGCTCAGAGAAATCGACTATAGGCGCGTCGATGAAAAACCCATCTCGTTTCATCGAAAACAGGGTTGAAAATCAGGATGTCACACTAGGCTTAGATGAATACATAGGATCATACGTTGAATGTGCAAAAATTATGAATGTTTTCTGGAAAATTCGAAGTTGTTCTGACCTTTTGATGTTCAATGATTTTTACAAAAAAAAATCAAATTTGAATAAGGAATATTTGTCTTCGAACGAATTGTAGGTGAGATTCATAAATTTAATTTGGTATGACGTTCATAAAATTTTGAGATCGTTAAGATTTAAAGTAATTTGGAGCTAGATTTGAAAATTTTATCTCCACGTTGACTAATTTTGCTTTGCAAATAATAAATATGGAGGACTACTTTACAAAAGCTCAAAAACACGAAAGTTGTTTGAGTGGTGTTAAACTGCAAATACGCAAAATTTTTAAAAATTTCACTAGGGTAAGTTGGTCAACTTAATTAAAGAAGACCAAAGTCAGATTTGTCTTACAAAACTAATACAGATTAAGTCATCAGGGTATATTGCATAACCACACATAGTTGGAGGACTAATATACAAAAGTTCAAAACATGAAAATAGTTAAACGCATATTAAGTTAGCTATTTGTCAACTTGGGCGCCATTTGACTGTCTTCTAGTATTTTCTTTTGGGATTTTAATAGAAACCGACGAGAACAGGGTAAAATCTAGAGTAATGGAGCTTAATCAAATTTTCTGTATTATCTGGGCCATAATTAGGAAAAGTGACATGAATAAAAGTTAAAGAGGACATTTGAGCTGTAATTAAGAGTTGGAATCGCTTGATTTGGAATTCATCAAGGCCTTCATTTGGATCAAAACTTAGATGGTCAGAATCAAATAAAAATAGAGAAGTTTCAATTAATTCATCTTGTGATTTCTAAGGCTAATTAGCCTCAATACATGTCTATTTGATTTTGTTTGTTATTGAATTGGTAACTAATTGCCTTTAATTTTGATTATTGGTACATGACACCTTTGGTGGATAGTTTAAGGATAGGGATCAGACTTTAATTAGGTGCTTAGTGACTAAGTCCACCGCTTTAGGAATTTGCAACTGGGGATCAATAATCACTTTGCATTAATTTTTCATCCTTAGTTAATTACGAGGTGGATGGGTAATCGAATCACATGTATATCCCAAACCGAACTCAATTTCTCTTGGTGATTAGTGGATTAAATGAATTTTCTAGTGATTGAATGATTGAATAATGAGATTCATGATGAAGACTGACGACCGAGAGCTTGGAGAGGCAGTCTTTGATGGTAATTAGACTTAGGTTCATTTGCAGAGCTTTAGTATTAACTAGGCTAGTTTAGTCAATAGACCTAGGACTTAATAGTAGACTTAATCAAAACAAGTCTAACTAAAAAAAAACAATGATAATCAATTTAGAATTAGAATCACTCCCATAATGAATGTGTAGCTTAGTTTTTTTTTTTTTTTAAGCTTAGTTTAGTTAGTACTATCATTCATAATAAAATTAGTAGAAGTTAGGTCCACCTTAATCTAGCCTAGATTTCGGAATTAATATAGTCTATAGCCTCAAGCTCATGGAGGATCATGTTCTGAAGCTTAAGAACAAAGCCTTGTATATTCTTTGCCTGACTTAGCATCGAGTCAAGTTCATGGAGGATCATGTCTTGGGGCTTAGAACAAAACCTTGTATATTATTTGATTGACAATTATGAAGCTTTCTTTATTGTACTTTACTTTTAGCATTCAATACTTTCGTGTTTGATTCTCGCACTTTCATTACATGGAATATTATTTTATTTTTTAGAATGGTTAGGATAAGCTTTAGCACCATAATAAATCCTTAAACACTATTGCATAAACACTTAATGAGTAGAATGACCTTTAGAACTCATAATTGGCAACAAAGACCGCTTGATCACTTAGATAAGCAATCCAATTAAGTTAGAAGTACCGAAAAGGCACTAATAAAAACTATTAGTGTAATCAAGTTCCCAATCTTAAAAAGTATCCAATTACGTTGGAAATGAGGTAATCTCTCATATCTCACTTGGTTTCTAACCAATCATGATAGGTTAGTGACAACTCCCATTTCACGAAATAAGGGCTTGGGAGATGCTGTTTTTAATTAAGGATTGTCAGTCCACCTTTTGGGCATTACCTCTAATCCCATCTTCCACACAACATCAGGTGGGTCGCGACATTCGTCAATCCACCGTGGTAGCATTTGAGTCAGTATTCACCTGGTCGAATAGAGATTTCAGAGAAATATTGACCTCTTCATATTTCTTTTAACTGAATCTCGGACATGAAATGGAAGAGTGTAGAGAGCTTCGAATACAAATCGGCTTCAACTTTGGCCTCTTTGTCCCTCAACACTTTTGACATTGCGCTGAATACAGATCCTTTTCTTTCCTCCAAATCACTCTCCATCCTAAAATTTAAGTTAATTTTCTTTGCATCGTCATCAATTTCTTTCTCTCCTTTTGATGCTTCTTCATTGCGTCAATTGCTTATTCGAGAGTGCCGACTTTGGGATCTGCTTTTTTGGAGCTTTGATGCTCTAGAGAGTTCTCAATTCTATCGATATAACTAACACGACAATTTTAGCTTCATGAATTGATCAAAGATTTCTTCCTCCATCTGCTTCAACACCTTGAATGATTCCAAAGTGTAGTGAGTGAGAGAGAGAAGGGCAGAAATATTATGAATGTGTGAATGGAGAGAAAATTAATAAGGCGCTATATTCCATAAGTGCATAGCTATCTTAGTTTTGTATTCAGTTAGTTTACAGGAACGATTTAAAAGATAGATAAAGAAATGAATTAAGATACTTTTTTATATTAGAATTGAGCTTATTCCTAAGGCGTTTTGGACTTGTGGGAAAAAATGGCTTATTCAGCCATTGTATCAGCACCCCATTCACCTGTTACTGGTAAAATTTTGCTGCAAGTGAGAAGATAACCTAATACGTTAGCCTCATTCTTGACTAAGAGAATGGATTTATTTCTTCATACAACTATTTGCAGGTAGAGTCAATTAGTCATGTATGGTAACTAATGTGATAAACTATTATTTGATAATGGTTGTTAATACGCTTGTTAAGTTACGTTCTAGATGCCTAGAAAATGTCAAAATTTTATGTAAGATTTTATACTTGTACATAAAATATTATCCATATTTTTACCTATAGTTATTTTGAGTAAAAATTATCCAAAATATCATAAATCTTTTCGCATGTTGCCAATTGAGTCCATTTAACCAATTTTGATTGGAAATCACTGACATTGACCCGATTGTCCTACGTAGCATGGTTGGCACTGATGTAAACAATTTGTTAATAATATGATAATATTTTTTCAAATTTTTTATTAATTTTTTTCTTTTTTTCTTCTCTTTTCCTTCTTACTTTTTTGGTTTTTTTCTCTTCTTTCTTTTTTTCCTTTTCTCCTTTTTCCCTTTGTTGGCCTCAAGTGAGGGACACCTAGGCTTGGGCTGGTGAGGGTTGCTCTCATGTAGGCAAGGGCGGCTCCCCCTTGAGGTTGGCTACAAGCCTCAGTGGCTAGCGAAAGGGAAAAGAGAAAAAAGGGAAAGAAAAAGGAAAGAAAAGATAAGAAAAAATGAAAAAAATTAATAAAAATTTGGAAAATATTAATTATAAAAAATTATTCACCTCAACGTCGGCTGTCTGTCAGTCATGTCATATAGGACGATTGGCATCAACATCGAGTAATGAAGCATATTGTGATTAGGTCATCGAAAAAGCAGGTCACATTCAATGCCTAATAAAACTTTGCCTCATCACTTTGTATATCAATTTAGTAAGAGCAATATTTGCTTGCTCTTGATGCACATGAACCAAGAGCATATCACCCGTTCAATCACGTGAGTCTCTGAAATTCAACATGTGAGATTAATTGGGTTTACAAGTGTGTGTAAGTGTTAAAAATCTAATATTAAGTCCTTGCAACCTGCAGAAGACGGAATAAAGGCCCTTGTGGAAGGACATTTCCCAACATAGTATGACTGAACTTTCTTAGTTTTCCGATTAAGTATTTAATTCCTTTTTTGTTTTTTTACAATTGAATATCTTTGTTGTAATATTGTAATATATTTATTATTATTCTAAATATGATCCCAATATTGTATTCCCAATTAATTACGATTTATTGCCCAATTCATCACCCACATCTATTATGTGATATTTGCCTGTTAATATATTACCATAACGGTAACATAAGAAATGGAATAAAATGTCAAGTCGTATAGTTCAAACCCTATCACTACAAAAAAAAACACACCATCAGGTTTAAGGGGTATTGGCTAGTAGAACAGGACATACAGATCTGGTGTTCCCCATATTACAGATCGATCGTGCTACGTGGATCCGTCCGAGGTTTTGAGGTTTTCTGCTTTTGTAGATTTCATCAATGGCTGGAGGTATGCCGATCTTTACGTTTCCGCAAATCAATCCCGAATTCTGTATGAATTTATCTGTGATTGATAAATTAGGATCGTCAAGTTTTAGTTTATATTTAATCTAACAGTTGGTATCAAAGCATGTTTACAATCTCTGCCTTGATGAAAATTTTGGAATTTATTTTCATTAAATTATGTATGGGTAAATTCGGGTGACCCACCATGCGATAATGGATCTGCATGATCACACCGCCATTAGGAAGGAAAACCCTTAAATTTTTCGGCATATTACTTATCGTTGGAGGTTAATCGAGTGGTGAAATTTTGGTGGTTAGGGTTTTTAGGGTAGATCGTTTTAGGCTTAATTCTAGTCAATACGTTGGTCGTTTTTGTTGGTTCTTGAAATTATTCGTTCGTCCCAACATTCTCTTCAAAACCCATAAATCAATTTGGTCAGATATGGGCTATGGGAGGAGAACTAGGTGGCGGAATGGAGTTGGAATCAGTGGAATGGAGCTAGAAGCGGCATAAGGAGAAAGCCCGCGAAGAAGACCTCTAGCGCGTGCGTTGCACGTGCCCGAGGGGCTACAACGGGCGCATACATTGCACGCGCCCAAAGGGGGAAAAAGAGCACGCGTGCACTGGTTTGTGCAAAATTACAATTCTGCCATCGTCGAGTAAAATATAGTTTTGCCTCTCCGCATTTAGGAAAATTGTAGTTCTGCCCTGGATGCGTAAAATTCCTGTTTTACCCCCTTATGCACATGATTTTACTATTTTACCCTTACGTGCATTTTTATGAATATTTTCTCATTAAATTAAATGTCTAGTGATCCGTATCTATTTAATTAATTAAAGATTAGCCACAACATATTTAATTATATTAAATTATGTACATTAAGAGCCTTTGGATCACATATAGTTAATGACAATAATTGTGATTAGTCACATTAATATTATGAATTTTATTCCACGGGAATTTTCAATATATTAATGTGATTAATTGGGATGAAATATTATTTTATATTTTTTAATTTACCCACAGGGATTAAGGAAGGGAATATAATTTGATAGTTTCATCATGAAGTAATTATGAATCAATTTAAATTAGAAACTTAGCCCACGGATAGTTTTTAATGTTATGTGATTCATATTTTATAACATGTTTTACATTGGTAAAATATGATTTAAGTCTATTCACCTCAAATATATTGATACATAAGTTTTCTTTAATTATGATGCAGTCTTACCACCTACGATTAGTTCTGGTATAATTGTTCCCTAGCTTAATGGAAATAACTATAAATAATGGAGAGAATCAATTCTTCTTCAATTGGGGTGTATGGATTTTGATTATGCTCTAAGGTTAGATGAATCACCTGAACCTACTGAGAATAGTACTCATGCTGAGCATACTCATTATGCATGATGGGAGTGGTCCAACTATCTCAGTGTGATGTACATAAAGACAAAACTCTTTACTGGTATTTGTGGTTAGGTCATTCAACATAACAATGCCAAGAAATTGCTGGAGGCTATTGATGCACAATTTGAGTCTTTAGAGAATGCGCATGCCATAATATCTCATCCTTGAAACTTACCAGTGTAAGAGGTGTGCGTGAGCACATCATGAAAATGAGGGACATTGCAGCTCAACTGAAGATAGTTGAGGTTGGAATATCAGATTCCTTTCTTGTATACTATATCCTGAATACTCTCCCACAAGAGTATGCCCCTTTCAAGATCTCTTACAACACACATAAACTAAATAGTCAATCAATGAACTCATGACCATGTGTGTTCAAGAGGAAGAGATGCTACTAATGGAGAAAGGAGAAAGTGCCCATATGACAACACATGATAAATATAAAGAGCAAGGCAAGCAAAAGGGAAAAGGTAAGATGCCTCTACCTCCCCAAGCTGACATTAAGAAGGAATCCAAGTGATTCTTCTGTAAAAAGAAGGGGCACATGAAGAAGGATTGCGCCAAATTTAAGGCCTACCTAAAAAAGAAAGGGTTTTCAGAACCAGCGGAAACCAGTGGGAAGTAAACAAAGCATTTATTCAGGAAATAATATGCGCTCGCGTGTGGAAGCTATTGGGACATGCATATTAGTTATCAGTAGTGGTTTTGTTTTAATTTTAGAAAGGACCTTTTATATTCCTAGTTTTTTCTAGGAATTTGATTTCAGTTTCAAGACTTGTACCTTTGAGATACTCCTTTGAATTTTTAGATTCAACATTCAATTTATCGTATAAATCTAAAATTGTCGAGAGTGGTATTTTGTCTGATGGTCTCTTTCAAATTAATTTATAAGACAATGACATTAATAATGCGATGCACGTTTATGATAATGTTGGTATAAAACGATGTGTTGTAAATGAGGATTCCTCTATGTTGTGGTACCAGAGGTTGGGACATATCTCCATGGATAGAATTAAGCGACTAATAAATGATGGAGTACTTAATACTCTAGATTTTACTAATTATGACACTTGTGTGGACTGTATAAAGGGAAAACAGACCAACAAGTTAAAGAAAGGTGTTAAGAGGAGTACAGAAATATTAGAAATCATACATACAGATATTTGTAGTCCACATATGGACTCAAATGGTTAGAGATACTTCATTTCTTTCATAGATGACTATTCACGATTCATGTATCTCTACTTGCTTCGTAATAAGCATGAAGCGCTAGATGCCTTTAAGGTATTTAAAACCGAAAGTAGAGAAACAATGTGGCAAAGCAAATTAAGATCGTGAGATCAGATAAAGGTGGAGAATACTATGGTAGATACACTGAAGATGGACAAGCACCTGGTTCATTTGCAAAGTTTCTTTAAGAGCATGAGATTATTGCCTAATACATTATGCCTGGTTCACCGGACCAAAATGGTGTTGCAGAATGAAGAAACCGAACATTATTGGACATGGTGCGGAGTATGCTCAGCAGCTCCAAACTTCCTAAGTTTTTGTGGACTGAGGCTCTTAAAATGACTATATACATATTAAACCGAGTTCTAACCAAGGCTGTTCCAAAGACGCTTTTTGAGTTATTCAAAGGTTGGAAACTGAGCTTGCGACATGTACGTATTTAGGGATGCCCATCTGAAGTAAGAGTCTACAATCCACAGGAAAAGAAGTAAGATCCAAGGACTATAAGTGGGTATTTCGTTGGATATGACGAAAAGTCCAAAGGATACATGCTTTATTGTCCATCTCACACCACTAGGTTTGTGGAATCAAGAAATGCTAAATTTCTTGAGAATGACCTAATTAGTGGGAGTGATCAATTCAGGGACTTTGTTTCCAAAGAAGATCATTAAGATACTCAACCTTCCACCTCAGGTAATGGATTGGTTGATATTTACAACACCCCTTCAATTCAACCGGTTGTTGAGCAACCAATCATTGAAAATCCACAACCTGCTGATATTGATCCAATAGACCCAACTGTTCAACAATTACCAGATACTGTTGAACTTCCAGTTGAACAACAAACTCTGCAGGAGGATGTTGATGCAACATTAAGAAGGTTTACTATAATGAAGAAATTAGCAATTCCTAATGACTACATTGTGTATATACAAGAATCTGACTATAATGTTGGAGCTAAAAGTGATCTTGAGACGTTTTCACAAACCATGAGTTGTGATAAATCCAATTTATGGTACAATGCTATGGAGGAAGAGACTTCATTTTATGGCATCAAATGAAGTCTGGGATCTAGTTGAGTTGCCTGATGATGCGAAGGCCATTGGTTGTAAATGGGTTTTTTAAATTAAGAAGGATTCATTAGGCAATATTGAGAGATACAAAGCTAGACTCGTTGCCAAGGGATTCACTCAAAATAAGGGAATCGATTACACGGAAACGTTTTCTCCTGTATCTAATAAAGATTCTCTTCGTATTATTTTGGTTTTGATATGGAGTTACATCAAATGGAAGTGAAAATGGCATTCTTGAATGAAAAATTAGAAGAAGTGATTTACATGAAACAATCAGAAGGATTCTTCTCTAGCGCTAGTGAGCATTTGGTATGTAAGCTTAAAAGGTCTCTATATAGCTTGAAACAAACATCCCGCCAATGGTACTTATGATTTCATGGGGTTATCTCTTCATTCGGTTTTATAAAGAATGTCATGGATTAATGTATATACCAGAAGGTTAGTGAGAGCAAAAAAATTTTCCTTGTGCTATATGTAGATGACGTTTTACTTGCAACTAATGACAAGGGGTTGTTATATGAAGTGAAATAATTTCTCTCTAAGAGTTTTGATGTTAAGAATATGGGTGAAGCATCTTATGTCATTGGCATTAAAATTCATAGAAATAGACCTCGAGGTATATTAGGACTATCTCAAGAAACCTATATCAATAAGGTCTCAGAGAGGTTTTGGATAAAAGATTGTTCATCAAGTATAGCACCCATTGTGAAAGGTGATAGGTTTAATTTAAACCAATACCCGAAGAATGATTTTGAAAGGGAACAAAAAAGAACATTCCATATGTTTCTGCTATCGGAAGCTTGATGTATGCTCAGGTTTGCACTTGACCTGGCATTGCCTTTGCTGTGGGAATGTTGGGTAAATACCAAAGTAATCCAAGTATGGACCACTGGAGAGCTGCAAAGAAGGTGATGAGGTACCTTCAAGGAACTAAGGGACATATGCTTATGTATAGACGGACGGACAACTTGGAAGTAGTTGGATACTCGGACTCAGACTTTGCTGGTTGCGTTGATTCCCATAAATCAACATTGATATATATATATATATATATATATTTATTTATGTTTGCTGGCGAAGCTGTATCCTAGAGGAGTGCAAAACAGACCTTGGTTTCTACTTTCACTATGGAGATAGAGTTCGTTTCCTGTTTTGAGGCCACCTCACATGGTGTGTGGTTGAAAAGTTTCATATCGGGGCTTAGAGTTGTGGATTTCATTGCTAGGCCATTAAGAATATTTTGCGACAATTCAACTGCAGTTTTCATGGCTAAGAACCATAAAAGTGATAGTCGAAGCAAGCACATCGACATCAAGTATTTAGCCATTAGAGAGTGTGTTAAAGAGAAGAAAGTGGTCATAGAATACATAAGCACTGGATTGATGATAGTTGATTCTTTAACTAAAGGCATGCCACCAATGGATTATAAAGATCATGTATTTAGAATGGACATTGGTCCAATCATGTAAATTTTTCTTTATATGGAAGAATTTGTGAGACTTTTATTCATTTATAATATTTTTCTCAATACAGTTGTATACATTCAGTTATTCTGAGAAAAACAATTACGTTTGACCTGGAGTAAACATAAGGTTTATTCATTAAGTTATTTGATCACATATGGGTTGATAAAATGCATTGTGATACATGGAAGATAATACTCACTTTAAGAGGACTCATTGCCGTGATTCATGTGTTTTATTTCAATATGAAGTTTATGTGGGTTTGGGTTAATATTTCATTTGATGGAATATTGGGATCAAGTGGGAGAATGTTGTAATATTATAATATATTTATTATTATTCTAAATATGATCCCAATATTGTATTCCCAATTAATTACGATTTATTGCCTAATTCATCACCCACATCTATTATGTGATATTTGCCCGTTAATATGTTACCATAACGATCTTGATGGAAGATGTTGGTAACATAAGAAATGGAATAAAATGTCAGATTGTCTAGTTCAAACCCTATCACTACAGAAAAACACACTATCAGGTTTGAGGGGTATTGGCTAGTAGAACAAGACGTACAAATCTAGTGTTCCCCATATTGCAGATTGATCGTGCTACGTGGATCCGTCCGAGGTTTTGAGGTTTTCCGCTTTTGCAGATTTCATCAATGGCCGGAGGTATGCTGATCTTTACGTTTCCGCAAATTGATCCCGAATTTTGTATGAATTTATCTGTGATTAATAAATCGAGATCGTCAAGTTTTAGTTTATATTTAATCTAACAATCTTAACTTTCGAAGTTATGCTCAATGCCAGCTTCCTTTCAGTACTTGACTGAAATTGTTGATGCACCACTTACAACCGTTGAGCAACCATAAACTATGTTGATGTGGGGCTTACATGGAAAATTATTATCAAGTAGCAATTTAACCATCGTGGAATGGGGCCTCTCCCTCTCTGCCCACCGCTATTGCCAACATTGTCCACAACAACTGCAACCACAAGCAATATCACACTCCACCTTTGACATCCATGAACCAACGGGACCACCGCCCCCACCCAAGAACGTATTACATCTCCACCACCATCAACCACCAAGCCGAGCAGCACCTCCATGGCCATCTCTCTGCGAAGGTCAGGGATAGTGAGAAAGATAATCACAAGCTGTAGCACGGCAGATGGCAACGGCACGTCATGACCTCATAGCGTTAACAAGGGGCGGCAATGGCACTGTACCAATTTGGATGATGGCTAAGCATGGAAGAAGATGAAAGGGAAAAAAATAAAAATATTTGAAAATTAAAAAATATATGTCTAATCCATTTTAATCGAATGGGCACTTCTATTTATCAATGTGCATTGTTTATATTAAGGGACTCAATATTGGGAAATTTTTATTTTCTTCTAAGTTGTAACATTTACTTACCAATTTCAATTAGTCCTATAAATTTATCAAGGATTGTATTACATATTCAAGGAAACCAAAAGCTAGTAGAAAACAGTGAAGAGTTGAAGATAACAAAGATCCTGCGCTCTTTCTGCTAAGCCAGTTCCTTCCGGTGCTGCAAGCAACTACAAAAACATCATCCTCTCACACCAATTGTAAGTCATTCTTTCACCTGCAGCTTACCCAATGGATTCACGTCTGGTAAGAGAGCTCTCATGGGAGATATTCAGCGAAACTCTCAAGCAGCACTTGCCCATGCCTCCATTACTAAAGGGTGACTGTCATTGTGATTTGGACATATAGCTAAATACGTAAAGTATATAAGCAGAATTACAGTCAAGAGAGATCTACCTTCATGAATTAGTGGAACAATAAATAAAGAAGCTTAACAGCAAAAAAAAAAAAAAAAAAAAAAAAATAAATAAAATCAGAGAACATCAACCAAAGGCAGAGCCAAGGTCGTTGCATCTCCTTGTGAATATCTTCTACATGTACTTCAAAAAGCTGTGAACAAACATGCTTCTCTTCCTATTTCTTGCAGAGGAAAGGCCGTGAGTTTAGCCAAATCGCTCTCCAGTGAAACCCCTTTTATCATTTCCACACTGCAAAAGATAGAAGATAATTCTATTTGACTATTTTGTGAAGACTTCTTCATCGAAGGGGTAATCATTGTAATTTATGGGTCATGTGGAGTGAAGAAAGATACCACGAAGCCACACCTGTATGCTAGCTTATAAACATAGGAAGTAATGAATACTAAGAAAGCTTAATTGCGAATCAGATCGCAATGTGACACGACCCTAGTGTTCTCCATTTTTCATGTATATTAATGAGAGAACTCTGTTTTACCCTACAAATGACAACAGTACTTTCTAGTAGTAAAAAAATCGCACCATTCCTAACCAAATGTCAAAGCAGAGTTCTTCAAAGCTTGTATACCTGTATCCTTGAAAGAAACTAGTTCTTCGAATAAGACCAAAATGAAGTAATGCTCTGTACTCAAAACAGCAAGATGAAAAGAAACTCAAGGACAAGGAGTGTTTATTAGTAGCATTTTAGGTAACTAGTAAAACAGAAGAACAAAAGTTCTAACCAGTTCATGCAAACATGTTGGGAGAAAATGAACATGAATAATCTGACAAAAAACTTTAACCTTTTCTAAATGCACTACAGCTTCAAATTAAATGCCAAATGCAACTTCAAATTGGGGAAATCGTTAAACTTCCCGCGGACAACCTGAAACCTACAACAAGCAAACAAAGTTCAAGTATGTGTGATCAGCTCTATGAATTAAAATGCACTCTCAGATCCAACTTTCATTCTTTGAAAAAAAGGAATCCCACAAGGTAGTGCTAGTATATTACAGGCAGAGGTATTGTAAAATCCATTTCAACATGAACAAGACCAGTTCTCCATTGTGGTGAGGAAGACTCAGGCAATTGAGAAACTAGATGGCGCAAAAATTATGGACTTTAACCCCCACACAAGACAAATTCATCCATAGGAAATATAAAAGAATCTTAGGGAGACAGACCTTGTAGGATACTCAAAACTGCAAAACGAAGAGTTGACTAATCCCAATCAAAACAAATAGTACTTCACGTGCGATACATAAACAAGCATCGATAATCAAGACAAATATGCTAGTCCATTTATATTTTATTGTGCTTTTATGACTAACACATTCTATCACTAGCATCTGCTCAACTTGAACAAGACAAAGAACGTGAGAGTACTAATTTTGGCACCAGAAGTAAACTAACCTCACTCGGTACTGTTGATTTGTTGAAAAGCTCCTGCTACATTGCGAAAGAACATGAGGTGAAGTTAAATTTCATCCAAAGATGAAGAAGCTTTTGTTAAATCTCATAGACCTGATGAAGAAACAAAGAGAGGCTATGGGAATGCTAATAGAGGGTTTGAGGAGAGGAGTTGATGGTACTTTTCAGAGGAGGACCCACTTTTAATGCCTAATCAGTAAATAGGAGGCAGGGCAGGTACCTTTATTTTGTTTGAGTAGGTTACTTTTCTTTTACCAAGGGGAACTTTCTTCTGCCTGAAGGCCACAATCACATCTAATTAAATTCTGCAGAAGGGAAATTTAACTTATGAATAGTTTGGTTTTTCCTTTTTCCAGTCAATGCCATAAGCAAAGTGAAACTCACTACTCAACATAAATCCTCGCATGGATCCCATGGATGGCAATGCCATCCAAAGCAAGAGTTCCTCCCAAGTGTCCCAACTTTCCACTTGCCCAACTCATACGGCTAAGAAATACTAGAATGTCCTTAGCCTACTAGACTGAACCAATCAATTTCACACATCAGTTGGGTCCACACTGGAGCTCATAGAAAAGCTGTGTATTCCACATGAATTCATTGCCTAGTACGTCCCCAATAAAAGTAACCCCATATTAAATGGGCCCATGTAGCTGCTCTACTCTCATCAATGCTTAACATGATGAGCTGTTTTAGGATGCTTACATGTTCGTGACAGGAGAAACAACCTCATGCCCTTTCTATCAGTGATCCCCACAAGAGTGAATGCCACTTCTGAAGTGATGAAAGTGGCTGGAATTTCTCACAACGATCTCATGATCAACAATCTTTGCAATAAGTTTAATTGCGGAATGACAATCCCCACAGATGTGAAGATTCTTCATTACATTTACCCCACTGCCCTCAACAATACTAATCAATGCAAATGCAATAGCAAGCCTTTCACTATGGTAAACTTGACTCTTCCTTCCGTTCGTCAACCACATCATGGGGAGAGAACATCTTATCTGGAACATAACCCAATTCCTTTAACCTCATTTTCAACCAATCCAGCTTCCAATATATGTTCTCACTCAAAGGGTGGGATTTATCCCCAGCATGAAATAAATGCTTTTGCCCCTTATAGTAACCCAACTTCTACCTGGTTGCTTCACAATCCCTTTATCCCTCATAGTCACTCTTAATCGTGAGACATCACCCCATCTATTAGCAGAAGCATAGAAGTTGGACAGTAAAACATAAGCAGCACTACAATGTGGTTCTAGGTCAAGAAAATAGTTTGCAGCTCTTTCAGCCAAAACTAGGTTAGAATGCATCCTGCAAGAACTAAGCAAAGCAAGCCACACTATGTAGTTTTAAGGGGCATGTTTCTTACAAAATCCTCTGCTTCCTTTAGCTTCCCACATCGTCCTAGCACATCCACCATACATGCATGGTGCTCGTGCTTCAATTCGATGGAAGTGTTCTCAATAAAATATCTGAAAAAGCATCTCCCCTTTTGTAACATCCCAGGATGACACAGGAAGAAAGCAGTCCTGTGAGTGTAATCTCATCTGGTTGTACCAATCCGCGTATCATTTGGCTAAACAACTCCATAGCCCACATCCCTCGGCCATGTTGTGCACACCTGCAAATAGTGGCATTCCAGGTGACGATGTTCTTCTCCCTGAGTCTTTTGAACACTACAACAGCATCATCAACGGCTCCACACTTATTATACATGACTACAAGAGAATTGCCAACAAATACATCACTTTCCATTTGCAGCTTTACAGCTGACACATGGACCTCCTTACCTCGATCTAGAGACTCTAAGCTACAGCAAGAATTTAAAGCGCTTACAAAAGAAGATTGATTAGGAAGAACACTTGTTCTCATCTTGTCACTGAACACCTTCAGGCCATCTTCATGCCTATCATTTAAGTTACAACCAGTTAGAAGAGCTGTACATATGACCACACTCCTATACACTGCTTCATTGAAGACTTGGGTTGCTTTCTCAATTTGCTTGCAGTTAGCGTAGAACGTGGTAAGAGAAGCACATACAAATACGCTAAGGCAGGATCCTGACTTGAAAACGTGAGCATGAATCTGCACACCAAGAGGAAAAGACAATGCATTTGAACATTCTCAAATACAACACCAGACTTGAACATTCTCTCAAAAACAATTAAAGCCTCTTCACTCTTACCGTTTTGGTCAAGCCCGCCAATCATTGAAGTCCATGAAATCACATTTCGAGATGGCATTTGCTCAAACAATTTCACAGCATCATCCACCCTCACATTCTCACAATACCCATGAAGCTTCACATTCCACGCAGCGAGATCTCTTATGGGCATCTGATTGAAAAATCTCTCTACGAGCTCAACCTGTCCAAATCGAAAGAGCCCATCTATCATCGCTGTCCACAAAACAACACTTGATTCGGGCATTTCACCAAAAAGCTCTTCCGCTGTGATCAAGTCCCCGCAGTCCAAGCAGCCTTCGATCATCGTGTTCCAACAAATTGCGTCTCTCACGGGCATTTCGCAGAACAGTTTCAGGGCATCGTCAAGGCGGCCAGTTTGCACGCGACCCATGATCATCTTCGTGAACGAACGAACATCTGGGCATTGAAATATGTCCAGTACCTCTGGAGTTTCATCTGGCTTTTCGTCCTTAAGGTGTGTAGAGACCGTGGGATTGTCACGAGTTGCATGACGCGCATTTAAAGAAGCGCTTGGAAAGTTGGGTGTAGGTTTCGGATGAACCAAGCCATGAAGAAGGGAATGAATGCATGCAGGAGCATCGGAGAATTCGAAAATATGGCGCGAAATCTTATCATAACAATGACGAGCTTATCTACTGCTGTTGTCCCGGTGGGCAGGACGCGGGACAGCATCTCGTGAACTTTTAAAACCGTCGCACGATCAAGGCCGATGTAACGAAGGCATTTAATTCAATAAATTGAGATTTGTTTGATTGCTGTTTTGAGGAGCATAAATTTGACGGTTGCAATTTGTCATGTGGAGTAAAGCTTGTATCGCTGCTACTCACTCTCTCTCTTAGTTCGATTAGTGGCCTGGAGAGCTTCTTCAAAAGCTTCTTCAAGGACTCCAATTAGATATTTTTATAAAAAATATACTGAATGGTGAATTCTTGGAGATTGCAATAAATCCATTAGAAATTTACGTATCTTTTTTGGGTATACATTTAAACATGTATTCTTTTTCTAGATAATGAGATGATGTCATTTTTTTATAACGAATCTTTATATTATTTTGCCTTAAAGCAATTCTCAATATTGAAATTGAATCCTGATAAAATAGAGTTGATCTTTTGTTGGATATCAGGATGGATACAGTGCTAAGTTTCTTCAATTGAGTGGTTTTAAATGTTGGATGCTGTCTGTCAAGGGTTAAGGGTTCTTCCTTTTATCCCCAGTAGAGTCTCTTTTCTCTTGGAATATAGCATGCACGCTCAAGAGGATGTTAGCAAGGCGCGACCCAGCCCACTTGGGCCAGAAACAGCATCGTGCCTAGGCTCGGCCTACTTGGTAGCAGATCGTGCAACGTTTTGGGCTTGGGCCCATTTAGGCCCATGGGCTCTAATGGGCTGGCCTTGGCCCAATTATCTTTTCCGATCCAGCCTTGGAGGCCAAACCCAATAATGGGGCCCAAAAATCACGTTAGTGACGAATTCGGCCTAACAGCCGACCGTTGGGCCATAATTTAAAATTATATGTCTTTGTAAGAGATCGGTCGGTCACTAATGATAACCAATTAGTAATAAGTTGAACCCATTTCTCTCATTTTCCTGTTCTGTCACCGTCATTGTTCAACGTTCGTCGCCGTTCCAACGGTCGAACCGAAATCTGTTAATCTCTCAGTGACGTCATGTGCTCCTCCCATGCCATTATAGAGAATCTCTCGTCTCCAGCTACGCAACATCTTCTAGAACACTCTTCGAGGTTTTACTTTGGTCACGTCTCCCTTCTATCCGTCACACGAAAATCCCTCTCTCACCCGCACATCTTCCATCCGTATTATCTTTTTTTTAGATAAAATTCCTCATCTCATCCTCTGTTATCGTACAAAAAATGCATTTGATCTAATATGACTTTTGAGTTTCCTAGATTTTTACCAATTGTTATGCATGCCTGGCTTTTAAGTCAAACCAAAGTCTCACTGGTTTTCCCCTCGAAACATTGAAGAAATATTATTTGCGTTTCACTACCCAAAAAAAGAGGGAAAAAATTCGCCTTTTCACTTAAAACCAAAACGCTGGGTCGGTAATTGTCAATTAGGAGGGTGCACTAACGGATAAAATAAGGATGACGTGGACTATTTCCCTATTGAATCATGATTGTTATGACAAAATCAATACTTTAGTTCTCGATATCTTTGGTCCCTTGGATAGTAAATGCTTTGCTATCAAATAAATTATGTAGTGATATGATTGAGGGACAATGCAGTAACTTCCTAACTAGTTTTGAAAGCAAGGTCTGGAGCTACTTATGCATGACGGAAGCCTATGGGATGGCAGATATGCCGTGATAGATGAGAGCACTACTGACAAAGCTTCCAATGATGAAGTTCCAACTTTTAGAAAAGAACTTCGATGGCAAATGAATAGAAACTTGTGTTCCAACTAGGGGTGAGCAGCGATCTAGGGTCGACCTTGGACCAACCCTGGACCGGCCCAACCCTGCCGGTTCTGATCCAGTTCCCAAGGGGATTGGGTCGGTCTTTGGTCCTAAAATTCCAGGATCGACACTATGCGAGTTGGTCCTCGGTCCTAAGAGTTTTGGGTCGGTCCAACCCTGGACCAACCCTGTATATATATTATATTACATTATATTATTTATAATTCTTTTATATATTCAAACCTAAGTAAAATGTCTATTATAAAACCTAAGAGTTATGGTGAGATGTTCTATCAATAGCACTAATAGTAATTTCAATTTAAAACTTTTGTTGAGTATTAATTATATGTCGTTTGTTTTGTTTTCGGGTGTTTAGAAGTTCAAGTGAATTAACAAGATGTGAAGTTATATATTCATGGTTTATATTAAGTATGTTGAACTTTTATGGTTTAATTTGTATTTTACTAATGAATTTTAGTTGCACTTTGCTTTTCAATTTGTGTCAAATGGTAGAAGTTTTTGAAGAGTAGAGAGTAGTACTGCAGTTGCTACGGTGATTTGCTAGTCAAGTGATGTGAAACTTATTTTTTGGTTGAGTGGACTCTATATGATCAAATGTAGGAAAACACTTTTGCATATGGTATTATGAATATTAAAGATAGATGATTACAAGAACTTTCCATCTTGTCCCATATCTCGATGAGCGGTTAGCAGGTACGAAATTTCTATTATTGTGTCATCTTAAATTTGCTGAATATGTATTAGTATTTATAATTTAGTTGCACAATGCCGCATTGTCGATGGATGTGTAATTTGAATTTTTTGTAGGTTTGCTATTTTAGGGAGTATAAAAAACAAGACAAAAAATTATTGATCGATCCCGGGTTGACCTTGGAACCGGACCGAACCTTGGCTCCAGGCTCAATAGGGTTGGTCCTCGGTCCTAAAAATTGAGGACCAACACTGTACGGGTTGGTCCTAGGGTTAGGGGGTGGCCCGAACCAACCCGGACCATGGTCACCCCTAGTTCCAACACTAATTATAGATTTCTTAGTCCTAAATTATAAATGAAACTAATCGGTTCAAGGTCAACCCTGGACCAACCCTAGACCGGCCCAACCTTTCCGATCTTGGTCCAGTTCCTAGGGAGACTAGGTTGGTCCTTGGTCCTAAGATTCCTAGACCAGCACTGTACGGGTTAGTTGTTGGTCCTTGATCGTGGGAGTTCAAGGTCGATCCAACCCGGAGCAATATTGATTATATATATCATATATCTAATATATTATTTATAATTTTTTATATAGAGAAAACCTTAAAATAAACGACGTCAATAACATTAAACAACTCTTTAGTGAGGAGTTCAAGTAATTTTACATTATTCTTTAATAACTTAAATTTTTAATGTCTTTTCTAGCGTTGATAGTCATAATTTACGAAAGAGGAAAATTTTTTATGAGAAGTCCTCACAGCGTCCAAAATGGCATAAACAGCTCCCTATGGCATCCTTCTTTAGTACTCGTTTTCTTTTGAATTATTTGTCCTCTTAGTCTTCAATTTGCCAAAATCGAAAGAAACAACTTCTTCGTTTGCCACTCGACACTTGCCTTGCTCGTTTTGGATCACTTGTGCCGCTCGCCGCTCGATGCTCGCTTGGCTTGTTGCTCCCCGCTCGACACTCGATGCTGACTCTATTCGACCCTCACCCCACTTGACCCTCACCGCTTGCCTTTCTTAGCTAACCTCATTTGTTACCAAACCCATTAGGTTAGTCCAGTCCTCGGTTGCCCTTTCAAGGAGTATAAAAATGAAATAAAAAATTATTGATTGGTCTTGGGTTGACCCTGGAACTGGATTGAACCCATTGAGTTAGTCCGATCTTCAATTGCTCTTTCAAAGAGTATAAAAAATGAAATAAAAAATTATCGATTGGTTCCGAGTTAACCTTGAAACCGGACCGAACTCATTGGGTCGGTCCGGTCCTTGGTCCCAAGCTCAATAAGGTCAATCCTCAGTCCCAAAAATTGAGGACTGGCACTGTGCGGGTTGGTCCTAGGGTTAGGGGGTGGACCAGCCTAACTCGGACCATGCTCACCCCTTGTCACGCCCCGATCCTCGGCCGCACACCCATCCCGGCTTGGTCGATTAAATAGTGACGTCTGAAGACGCATTGCTGACCCTTTCATTTTAAATGCATATGCGGAAGCATATAATCCCCAGACAATAAAACAATGTGATAGAAAAGTAGGGCCATATTTTTCGAACCTGAAAAATAACCACACTTATATACATTGCAAACTAGTATATACACACACACACACACACACACAATGTGAACTACCAAGTCAAATCCTACTCAAACAAGTTCATAAAACAAAGTCTGCAGATAGGGGTGGGGTTTCCAATCTACTCCGGGTCATCATCCTCCTCAATCTCTCTTTCTTCTACATTCCACTTGGAGCCCACTATTGAGTACACCAAAGAGTCAGGATCATCAAGCTTGGGATCCTTCACATCCATCACTAATTCATCCTTAGGGTCTGCAGTACCCTTTCCAAAAGCGACCTCCATCACATACAGAGGTATATCAGATTCCGATACTAGGCACTCTTTTCGTCATCACTGTAATGGCAATACCATGCTCTGTATTGATGGGGCACCTTTTTGGGTAAACCCGCATCAACCCAGATTATGGATTTCACTAGCATATATTCCAATCCTTCAGGGTTCCCATGTATCAGAATGTGGTAACTCTATTCTGTGAACTTCTTTGGTTCTCCAAAATGCTCGAGAGGAGTTGGAGGGGCTACCATCTATAGGCCTGAATGTTGTCCCATAACGGGGTGAGACTACGTCTTAGTAAGTTAAACCTCCTAAGACCCAACTAGGAAGCAAATACGCCCTAAGGGCTGCCTAATCACAAACACAAATCAGAGGACTTACCTTGGCCTCAGTTCACTCCTGTAATTCAATCTCATTTATAAATGCCTCAAATCACATCAACCAATCAATTCATAACATCGGATCAAATCATTGATCAATCGACTCGGTCGATTACATGTCACCACGACCTTCCCTTGGTCGATATACTCAATACTATCTATAAAGTCCTATCAAATCATGATTGCTCACCCAAAACCGATAAATTATTGCTCACCCAAAGCTGCTAATATATATAGCTCGTCCAAAACTGATAATAAATTATATAGCTCGTCCGAAGTTGATAATAAATTATATAGCTCGCTCGAAGCTGATAATAAATTATATAGCTCTGATCATCTACTCAATTTACCATTCTCATCACACCCAGTGAAAATAACCGTATGTGGGTACACGATCGGCCTTAGCCAAAATACCATAATTTCCTTTCCATAAATCCCATCATTTTATGTAGTCCACTAAAATATTTTTGGAGTTGTAAACCGACGCCTGGTGATTTTCTAATAAATTATTGATATTAAACAAATTTAGGAATAAATTCCTAAAATACAATTCATGCACAATCAGCATAAATTAGGGCCCAATTAAATAAATAGATCACACCACAGCAATTGATCCTACCTGTATCCCAATTTCACGATAAAGAATGATCCTCGACATTTTTTGGACAAAAATGACCATACCTTGACTATTTTTTCCAAAAAGTCTCGGTTTGCAGAAAAATCTTTGAAGGCTAAGTCAACATTTCTAAAATGACTCGTGACATGACAGAACTTTCAATTTCTAAAATTGGATTCAAATTTGTGGTTAATTTCAATTCGGTACGATTTTAACGTGACCTAGGCTATCGGGTAGCTTTTAGAAATTTTTAGTACAAATGACCCGTGGTCGATTTTCTTCAAGCCACAATGAACCCATTTGACACATTGGAGATTCTCGATTGTTGTGAAAATCTCGAGGATTCAAATACTGACACAAGGTACCAAAACGATAGAAAAATCAGTCTAGTGCCAGTCGACAAGAATTTCCTAATTTAGTGGAGTCACCCATGTTTAGCCACACATCTCTATTGAACCGATCTATCTCTAATCTCTAATCAATGTTTAATAGTGCCGTAATGACCTCTAAAAATGAGCACGGTCAAGTAACCGATTCCTGGTCGAATTCTCAAGTCTATTGCATTAAAAATCCTTGATGGCTTTTCCAAATAGTCTAGTTATCTTGAAAGTGATCGATTCTGAGAACAACCATATAGGCGCATCGATGAAAGGCTCAATTAATTTAATTGAAAGCATAAGTGAAAAAATCCAGGATATCACAACTCTTCCTTTCTTATAAAAATTCATTCCTCGAAATTTAAACCATACAATATTTAAGCAAAAAGGTGGGAGTACGACTGTCTCATCGACTCTTCAGTCTTCCATGTTGCTCCTTCAGTACCGTGGTGTTGCCAGACCACTTTGACCAACGGAATGGTCTTTGTACGTAGAACTTGCTCTTTTTAATCCATTATCTAAACTGGGCTTTCAACGTATGACACTCGGTCATCCACGTCCAATTCTTTAAAATCAAGCACGTGGGTCGGGTCAAGCTCGTACTACATCGACACACGAAAGACGTCGTGCACTTGCACCAATCTCGGCGGCAATGCAAGACGATACGCTAGGGTCCCAATTCTCTCTAGAACTTCAAATGGGCCTACGTACCTCGGACTCAGTTTTCCTTTCCTACTGAAGAGTGAAGTTCCCCTCATTGGTGACACCTACAGAAAAACGTGATCACCAATTTGGAATTCCAATGGTCTCCGGCACTTATCTACGTAACTTTTCTGTCTACTCTGAATGGTCTTTAATCTGCCACTGATCACTACGACAGCAACCACTGACTACTGAACCAACTCTGGGCCTGTAATCTTTCTTTCCCCAACTTCATCCCAACACACTAGTGTCCTGTACACTTTGCCATACAACGCCTCAAAAGGAGCCATCTGGATGCTATACAAATAACTGTTGTAGGCAAATTCCATCAAATGAAGTTGTTCCTCCAAACTTCCCTTAAAATCTAGTATATAAGCTCGCAGCATGTCCTCGAGGGTCTGAATTGTCCTCTCAGACTGACCATCCGTTTAAGGATGATATGCCGTAATGTACTGCAGCTTGGTACCTAAGGCACTCTGTAAGCTCTTCCAAAAGGCGGCGGTAAATCTCGGGTCTCGATTTGAAGTTATCGTCACCGGCACTCCATGCAGACGAACTACTTGACGCACATACAGATCTACGTGTTTATCCAAACTAAGGTCCTTTCGTACTGCAATGAAGTGAGCCGATTTTGTCAGTCTATCGACCACTACACAAATAGAATCATTACCTCTTTGACTCATCAATAGGCCAGTCACAAAATCTATCGTGATATGCTCCAATTTCCACTCTGGGATCTCGAGAGGTTACAGAAGTCCTCCCGGCTTACAATGCTGAGCTTTGACCTGCTAACACGTCAAACACTTAGCGACATGCTTGGCGATATCCGCCTTCATACTTGACCATCAATAATGCTAACGTAGATTCTGATGCATCTTGGTACCGCCAAGATGAATGTTGTAACTGCTACGATGCGCTTCTGATAAAATATCCTCTCTAAGCTCCACATCGTCGGGTACAACCAAACGTGCTTGGAACCTCAGTGTTCCATCTTTAGAAATCTGAAAGTCAGTTTTTCTCTTATATGTGTCTTCTTGAAGGATCTTTTGAACATTTGTGTCTGTTGGTTAGAGTAACTTGATCCTAATTTGGACATCCAGTTCAATTCTGAGGGTGGCCATAAGACTCGAAAGGTGGCCTACCTCAAATTTGAATACTGAATCTCAAGTTCTCTTGATTAGATTCCACTCCTTAATCAATATATGAACAACTGAAGACTTTCGACTCAAAGCATCAGTGACCTTATCCGCCTTTCCTTGGTGATATAAGATATCATAGTTGTAGTCCTTCAACAATTCCATCCATTGGCGATGTCTCATATTCAACTCATTAAGAGATAATAGATACTTGAGACTTTGACGGTCCGTGAAGATCTGGAATCTTTCCCTGCACAAATAGTGTCTCCAAATCTTCAAGGCGAAAATAATTGCTGCGAGTTCTAAGTCATGCATTGGGTAATTCTATTCATGAGGCCTCAATTGATGGGAGGCGTATGCAACAACTTGGCCATGTTGCATCAGCACGCAACCAATCCTCTGAATGACGCATCATTATAGATCTCGAATCCTTTAGAACCAGATGAAATGGTCAGCTGTTAGGATATAATATACGAAAATGACAGGATTTTGCAATTTACGTCAAAGCGAAATCGCCAAAAAAATAAACGAGAAATAATAAGGACACTAGAAATTTACGTGGTTCGGTCCGAGTATCGGTACCTACGTCCACGGGGAGAGCCAGAAGCAAATAATCCACTAAAATCGGAGAATCGAAGTTTACAATTGCTCAAACACTCAAGTTTTTCCCACTTCTAGATTTAACCCAAAACCCAAGTGTTTATAAATAAACAACTCACTTGAGTATAAACTCACAGCACAAAATTGTTGCGCATTCAAGCTCAAAACAGAAACGCTCTGTGTATGCCGAAAAACAAGAACATCATCTTTCTTTACTTTCACGTACGTATCTTCACTTCAGCAAGCGGCGCTCCTTATGACATCTCTCTATGTGTGGCTTCGAACGAAAAAAAAAAAAAAAAAAAAGGGAAAAGAAGACCTGCAATCCATTTTGTTTTATATGTGTGCCCAAGTCAAATGTTGACCTAGGCCCACCTCCTTCTGTCTACGTGTAGGGAACTCTATCCCTTTGATTTCATCGACTAAAAGAAGAAAGCCCATGGCGTGGGGGCCCCATCATGGATAGAAGAATTCGGCTCCTCCTCCTGCAGATAACTCAAAGAGAAAATCTTTCGGTTCCTTCGAAAGGAGGAACCTCGAGAGATCTTCAGTACTCCACCTTCAGCGGTGTACCTACACTCGATGTCATCGAGTGTCTCTAGAGAAATAAGGTTCTTCTTGAACTTCGGTACATGCCTCACATCTGTCAATATGCGAACCACCCCATCGTGCATCCGAATTCGAATTGTCCCTATCCCCATAGCCTTACAGACTACATTATTCCCCAAAAGAACTCTACCACCATCTGTAGTCTAGTAAGTAGTAAACCAGTTCTTATGAGGCATCATGTGATAAGAACATCTCGAATCCAGCACCCATTTGTCTCCTAACGAAGTAGCAGTCACACATAAAATAGCTTTTGCATCACTATTGCTCCCTTGGGCAACGTTTGCCACATTACTTGTGGCATTCTGCCTATCAACTTTATTTCTCCGCTTTGAACAATCTCTCTTAATGTGCCCCTCATCATGACACTCAAAGCACTTCACGCGTCCCTCAGACTTTCTATGGCGTGATTTTGATATGCTTTTACCTCTGCTGCTGCTAGGCTCTCGATGTTGTTCTCTACCCCGAATTGTCAGTGCTTGCGCTACTCCTTGCGCCAGACCATCATCTCACAACTTTCTCTGCCACTCCTTAGAGAATAAGGCGAACTTTACCTCTTCTGAGGTAATTGTAGTACGCCCCTGCAATTGTAAATCAATCAAGTGCTCCCATGACTCTGGTAAAGAGGCTAACAACATCATGCCCTATTCTTCATCATCAAGTATCTTATCGACATTCTTCATATCTAACATGGGTTTATTAAATTCATCTAGGTGGATTCTGATAGACGTACCTTCAGTATATCTAAATTGAAACATCTTCTTCAACATGTACAAGCGATTGTTCAAACCTTTCTTCACATAGAGTGCTTGAAGTTTTGCCCATAATGCCGTGGCATCCTTCTCCTCAGCAACCTCTATTAAGACCTCATTCAACAAATTTAACAGGATTGTGCTCTTTGCTCTTTCCATTAGCTCTACCCTCTAAGAGGCTTTCATTATAATCGGCAACTCATCTTCACCATCCAATGCCTTGGCCAAACCTTGTGTTGTCAATAAAGCTTGCATCTTAATGCTCCATAACACAAAGTTGTTGCTCCCGTTAAAGTTCTCAATTTCAGATTTCCTCTTAAACATAATTGCAATAACATAATTTCCAGATAATAATCAAACAAGAAAAAGCTTCAAATCACAATCAAGAAATCCAACCCTAATCTCTGATACCAATTGTTGGGATATAATACGCAGAAACAACGGGATTTTGCAATTTACGTCAACGCGAAATTGCCAGAAAAATAAACAAGAAATAATAAGGACACCAGAAATTTACATGATTCGGTCCGAGTATCGGTACCTACATCCACGAGGAGAGCCAGCAACAAATAATCCACTAAAATCAGAGAATCAGAGTTTACAATCGCTCAAACGCTCAAGTGTTTCCCACACCTAGATTTAACCACAAACCCAAAGTATTTATAAATAAACAACTCACTTGGGCATAAATTCATGGCACAAAATTACCGCGTGTTCAAGCTCACAACGGAAACGCTCTACGTATGCCAAAAAACAAGAACATTGTCTTTCTTTACTTTCACGTACGTATTTTCGCTTCAGCAAGCGGCGCTCCTTACGGCTTCTCTCTGTGTGCGGCTTCGAACAAAAAAAAAACAAAAGGGAAAAGAAGACCTGCAATCCTTTTTGTTTTATATATGTGCCAGGTCAAACGTTGACTTGGGCCCACCTCCTTCTGTCTAACGTGTAGGGAACTTTTTCCCTTTGATTGCATCTGCTAAAAGAAGAAAGCCCATGGTGTGGGGGCCCCACCGTGGATAGAAGAATTTAGCTCCTCCTCCTACAGATAACTCAAAGAGTAAATCTTTGCTCCTTTTTTTTTTAATCTATTACTTCCTCTTTTGTAATCCTACATGCAGTCCGGTGAATTTCTTCTACTTGGAAAATCTTTATCAACAAAAAATTCGGTATAATAAATCGTTATCCGAATTCAAATTCGAGACATTAATTTAACAGTCAGCATAGATATGGTAGTCAGCTTTTGCTTCAGCTCTTGAAAACTACGCCTGCACTCGTCTGTATACATAAATTTCTCTTCTTTCTTTTGGAGTCTTGTCAAAGGCAACGCTAACGATGAAAACCCTTCCACGAATCTCCTGTAATAACCTGCTAAACTAGGGAAACTTCTGATTTCTGTCACGGTATTTGGTCTTGGCCAATTGAGCACTACTTCAATCTTGCTCGGGTCCATAAAGATTCCTTCACCTGAAATCATGTGACCTAGGAAAGCAACACGAGTTAACCAAAACTCGCACTTGCTGAACTTGGTGTATAACTAATGGACTCTCAGCGTTTGCAGCACTAATCTCAAATGACTCTCATGCTCCTCATCACTTCTCGAATACATCAAAATATCATCGATGAACACGATCACAAATTGATCCAGATATTCCTTGAACACTCGGTTCATTAGATCCATGAAAGCAGCTGGAGCATTCGTCAACCCGAATGGCTATACCGAGTACGAAATGCTGACTTTGAAATGTCCTCCTTCTTGATCCTTAGCTGATGATATCCTGCCCTTAAGTCGATCTTCGAAAATATCAATGCTCCTTGCAATTGATCAAACAAGTCATCAATCCTCGAGAGTGGATACTTATTCTTGATCATCACCTGATTGAGTTGCCGATAGTCGATGCACAGGCGTAACGAACCATCTTTCTTTTTTACAAACATAACTGGTGCTCCTCAAAGTGATGCACTGGGACGAATGAATCCCATATCCAATAAGTCCTGCATCTGCACCTTCAGTTCCTTTAACTCAAATAACGCCATCCGGTAAGGAGCCTTAGAGATTGGCTTTGTCCCAAGTGCTAGCTCGATCACGAACTCAATTTCTCACTCTGGCGGTAATCTTGGCAATTCCTTTGGAAAAACATCTGGAAATTCTTGCACCATGGAAATGTCTTCCATTTTCAGCTCCTCAACTGTCCTATCCACGACAGTTGCCAAGTAACCTTGACAACCCTCGTCTAACAAGTGAGTTGCCTCTGGCGACAAGATCAAGATAATTGAGGGTCCTCCTCGACTCCCGACAAACTTGAAGCTCTCACCCTTTAGTGGGTCAAACTGAATCTCCTTGCGATAGCAGTCCATCTTAGCTCGTTGCTTGGTGAGCTAGTCCATGCCAATTATTAAATCAAAGTCATACATGGCTAGGACTAACAAGTCTATTTTCCCCTCTCGATCACCAATCGCTAACTTGCATCCAGAACAACCCAAAGCACCTATCACTTTATCCTTCAATGGTGTAGATATACTAACTACCGACTCCAATAATACATGACTTAATCCTATCAACTTAACATACTGCCTGACAATAAAGGAATGGGTTGCTCCTAGCTCGAATAAATCATATGCAGGATGGTCGTCCAGTGAAACCATACATATAATCACGTCAGGCATAGTCTGTGCCTGACCTTGAGTGATGGCATACACCGTGTGACATCTTGGATTTTTGCTTCTGTGTTTTACTAAATAAATCGGGCATTTCATCGATGCACCTATAAGGCTGTTCTCAAAGCTGATCACTCCTGAGATAACTAAACTATTAAGGGAAGCTATTAAGGAATTTTAAGGCAATAGACTTGAGAATTTGACTAGGAATCGACTTCTCGACCGTGCTTATCTTTAGAGGTCATTATGGCACAGATATAAATCAATTTGAAATCAGATATAGGTCGGTTCGATAGAGATGTGTGGCTAATTGTGAGTGACACCACTAAATTGAAAAATTCTTGTTGGCCGGCACTAGACTGATTTTCTTATTGTTTTGGTACCCTGTGTTCGTATTTGAATTCTCAAGATTCTCACGACAGCCAAGAGTCGCCAATGTATCGAGTGGATTCATTGTGGCTCGAAGAAAATCGACCGTGAGTCATTTGCACTAAAAATCTCTAAAATCTACCCGATAGTCTAGGTCATGCTAAAAATGTGCCGAATGGAAATTAACCATGAATTTGAGTCTGATTTCAGAAATTGAAAATCCTATCATGTCACAATAAATTCTAGGAATGTCAACTTAGTCTTAGAAGATTTTTCTGCAATCCGAGACTTTTTGGGAAAAAGTCGGCATAGGACCGTTTTTGTTCAGATAAGGCTAGGAATTATTTTTTTGGTCATGAAATTGGGATGCAAGATGGATCCTTAGGTGGGGAAAAATGTCAATTGAAGCATTGAGGTATCAATTGATTTTATAGAGGTCAATTGGGATTTAATCAAGTGAATTGAGGATTCCAATTGAAGCCAATTACTTAGAACTGCATAGCTCTCCTCCTCCTAGCCAAAATGGATCATTTCAAGAAGTTGTGGAGAGTGTTTTGGTGGCTCAATGACAGCCAAGGGATCTTGGCTTGGAGGGCAAGCACAAGGGGGACAAAAATGTAGAAAATGTGCATGGTAAGCCCCCATCTTTGCCTCTCTCTCTTCCCTATTGCTTAGCCACCATCCAAGTTCCTCTCCCCTCCATTGTGCGATGCCACCAGCAGTAGAGAAGAACCGCGAAACCCTCGCTCGCGCGCTGCTACCTTGCCGCGTGACCCCACCGCTCCAACCTCCTTCTCTACTGTCCAATTTGTTATCCAGCAACTTTGAGGGGCTGTGGAAGCCCACCGGGAGCCCGTTCAACCACCGTGGACCACCCCTTTCAAGCCACCAAAGTCTCCCCGAGCCTTGCCGCCCATCCTGGCCTTGTTTTCTTTTGTTTTTGCAGCCAAAATAGAAGGTTTTCTTATGGGTATCACAGTAACGTCCAAGCCCATTTTGAGATGTTTCCGAGCCCCAGACCTCAGGCCCGCTTTGGAGAAAAACGTCCCTTGCGACGTTCCCGACGTTTCGATCCGAACGAATGGTTAAACAAGTGAGTTTTGCTCACTAATCCCTCATTAGTATGCTAATGATGCTTAGGGTTGATTAGATTTAATTAAGTGCAATTAGGTAGTTAGATTATGTTAGAATAATTAAATTAGGGATTTACCTATGCATGTTAGGCAAATGGTTATTGTAATTAGCAAGTAGACAAGCTCTATTATTTATTGAACAAGTCTCGGTAATTTTCTAGGCTCGTCTCGGCTTCCAATTATACATTACGGGCCTAAATTAGATTTATTGCTATTTAATAATTAACCTTTTGTATTTATTTATTTATTATTTATTTTTCGAAAATTAGACCGGGATGGTCGACAACAGGAATTTTATGCTGATTATCGTGATGCAGTCTGTTTAATTTATTGAGTGCTAGATTGTGTTGAATTGATTTATTAATGATTTTATGATTATTTTCCTAAACTAATTAATTTTGAATAATTAATTGAAAAATAATCGGGCGTCGGTTGATAGTGCCAATTTTTTTATTTTTTTTGTGGACTACAGAAAATGGTGGGATTTGTGTGACATCCCAGATTTTCGACCTTGTTTTCTACTGAATTAATCGAGCATTTCATTGACGCTTCTATAGGGTTTTTCTCAGAGTCGATCACTCTAGAGATAACTAGACTATATGGGGAAACCATTAAGGATTTTAAGGCAAATAGATTTGAGAATTCAACTAGGAATCGGCTGCTCGACCGTGTTCATCTGCTGAGATCATTACGACATAAAAGTAAATTGATTAGAGATCGGAGATAGGTAGGTTCGATAGAAATGTGTGGCTAATCGTGGGTGACATCACTAAATTAGAAAATTCTCGTCGACCGGCACTAAACTGATTTTTATATCGTTTTGGTACCCCATGTCCATATTTGGATCCTCGAGATTTTCACGATAACCGAGAGTTGTCAATAAGTTGAGGGGGTTCATTGTGGCTCGAAAAAAATCGACCACGGGTCATTTGCACTAAAAATGCCTGAAAGTTACCCGGTAGCCTAGGTCACGCTAAAAACACGTCGAGTGGAAATTAATCGCCAATTCAAGTCCGATTTCAGAAATTAAAGATTCAGTCATGTCACAATAAATTCTAGGAACGTTGACTCGGTCTCAGAAGATTTTTCGGAGATTCCGAGATTGTTACGGAAAATCTATTTGGACGTTGCGGAAAATTAATGAAAATTCAGATAGGCTAAGTCGAAGGAAATTTAGACTTCCAATTTGAGCTATATGTTGTTGGGGACTTACAGAAAATTTATGGGCTTTTTCCTTAGAATATTTGGATATCGATTTGGGGAATTGAGTGAGGAAATTGAAGTTCATTTTGGTTAAATTCGAAGTAATGGTAGAGAGCTGCATTTTTTTCTTCAATTTGGATTATTGGTGGGATTAAATGTTGAGAAAGTATTAGGGGACATGAAGATAATCTTGGGGGCTTGTGTGGACCAAATTAATGATGAGATGAGATATTTATTTTGGCTTTTGGCTTCAAGCTTCCGTCACACGTCTTGACCGCCGCCCCTCCCTTCACGCATTGCCATCTTCGATTCTCCCTCTCCTCTGATTCTGTTCTTTTCATTTTTTCCATCTGTCGAAGCCCCCCTCAACTGAATCTCTCTCTTTGCTTATGGGTTGTTCTCTTTCACCTTTCTTTCATTTGCCGAAATTCCTTCTGCCATCTCCACTAAATCTTGTCTTCTTTAGTCAACACTCATCTCACCAAAGTTTCATTTGTTGACCGCCCTTGCTTGTTTTCTTTTAATTGAAACCAACGTTGCCTCGTCTCTTCATCTCCACGAATACAACCCCAGCTTCCGACACAACCCACTGGGAAGCAAGCCCGCTAAATCAGCCTGCTTTCATTTCCTTTGTAGACTTTCGATTTTGTTGACTAAAGAAGCCTGAGAATTCCACCAAGCTACCACTCGTCCAACAGCTACGTCCGTGTCTCACCAGCAGCTCCTTTTTGCTTCCTTGTTCGGTCAACTTCAACAACCCACGAAGCCACCGACCGAAGCAGCTCTCCACGATTCTTCATCGCCAGCTACCACATTGAAGCCCATCTCCCCCAGCAAAGCGTTTCTCCGCGTGTCTTTACAGCTCAATCCATAAGTCTAGCGTCAATTCCCTTGTTTGTGGCCCAGCTAGCAAGAAGCCAGCCCACCTGCTTCTCTTGTTCGGCCCGTGAAAGGCTGCAGCAATTTAGCCAAGCAACTATAGTGAAGCCCAGCAGCCCGCGCCACTTGAAGCCTAGCAAATTCAGTAGTTCAGCCTATCTTGGGCCCGTGAAGTAGGCCCAAGCCCGCGAAGCAAGTCGACCCAAGTTTGGCCCAAGCCCATCTTTTTTTGTGGGCCTACAAGGCTTGTAGGCCCGACCCGAGTGTCCGCCGCCGCCATCGAAAGTTTGAATTTCGGCCGCTGTCGCATCGCCGTTGCGGTGATCCAGTCTTCACTTTGCTCAAGTGAGTTTTGCTCACTAATGCTTTATTAGTTTGCTAATTATGCTTAAGGGTTGATTAGATTTAATTAGTGTAATTAGGTGGTTAGATTATAATATATTAGTGATTATTAGATAATTATGATGCATGTTAGGCAATTGAATTGTGCAATTAGCAAATAGACATATGCTAGTATTTATTGAATGCATCTCAGGATTTTTCCCAACCTTATCGGGCTTCAATTAGGCATTACGGGCCTAAATTGGAATTATTGTATTTATTTATTAATTTTTGAAATTAATTAATTAATTATTTATTTTTCGGAAATTAAGGCTGGAATAACCAACAACCGAAATTTCATACTGATTGTCGTGGTGCAGTTCGTTTATTTATTTGAGCTTCACATTGTGCTGAATTGAATTGATTGTGCAATTTGAGGAATTGTTTCCTAATTGATTGAAATTGAGTTGAATTGAATGATTGATTGGTAGATGGCCGAGTATGAGTATATAGCGCTAGTTATACACGGATGGGCTATATAGAGGGAGAATTGTGAGAACTAACTGAGAATATTATTGGCCGAGACCAATTAGGTACGATGTTTCTTGGACATACGTGATTCGGTGATTGAAAGTATCACTGGCATGGCGCCTCAAAGAACGCACGTGAATGACTTATAGACAAAACATGGTTTAGTGATTAAGGAAATGTCACTGGTGAAAACGATGCCTTAAAGAACCCACGATGTTGTCTATTACCGATGTCACCTTGGCGAAAAAGACGCCCTAGAAAGGACACGTGGTTCGGTGATTAAGGATATCACTAGTGAAAACAACGCCTTAAAGAACGCACGGTGTCGGTGATCGGTATGTCATTGGCGAAAACGACGCCCCAAAAATGATACGTGATTCGGTGATTAGGATATCACTAGTGAAAACAGCGCCTTAAAGAATGCACGTGATCGGTGATGGTATGGCAATTGGCGAAAAAGACACCTGAGAGAGTACATGTGATTGGTGTTTGGGAATGACCTAGAGTTGGTCCGACTGGCATGAAATGGACTAGGTCGATTTCATCATTGTTTTGATCAGATGTCGTGAATTGTTTGAATATCTGTGTTTAACCTTAAACTGCAGGTTGGGACTGAGGCCAAGGTAAGTTCTCTGACTCGTGTTGTGCTTAAGCAACTGTTTGGCGTATTAGTTTACTAATTGGGTTTTAAGGGGTAGAACTTGCTGAGACATAGTCTCATCCCGGTTGTGGGATAATATTTCAGGCCCCTAGATCACCTGAGGATGAGCCGGCATCTGGAGCTGAGGATGAGCAAGAAGAAGAAGATGAAGAGTTTGAAGAAAATGAGCCTAGTGATGAAGGATCTGAGGAGGGTCGGGATGATGATCTGGAGTACGACCCGGATGAGGACTGAGATCCCATCCCGTTTTGTGAACCTTGTGTACTTGTGAATAGGCGTTAGATCATACCTATGTTAATAGTATTGTAAGATACTATGAGTTGTGCTGAGTATAAAAGTGTGGTTGTGAATTTCAGTATGAAGATTATGGCCTGCTTTTCTATCCCATTGTTTTATTGTCTAGGGATTTAAAACTACTTCCGCATGTGCAAATATAAATGAAAGGGTCGGCGATATATAATCCTGGGATATCGCATTCTAAAATCGACCAACTAGAAGTATGGGTGCATTCCTGAGGATCGAGGCGTGACAATTTGTGGAAAGAAAATTATTATATTTTGGCTAAGGCCGATCATATATCCACATATGGTTATTTTTATCAAGTATGGTAAAAATGACAAATTGATTGTACAATCGGAATACCATATTATATACTAGCTCGGTGACTCTATAGGTCATTTTGGAGAATGGACGACATGCCACAATGACTCGGTGACTCTATATGTCATTTTGGAGAATAGACGTTATGATGAATATACTCGGTGACTCTATATGTCATTTTTGGAGAAAGGACGGTATGCAATGTCGGCTTGGTGACTCTATAAGTCATTTTGGAGAATGGACGACATGCCATAACGACTCAGTGACTCTATATGTCATTTTGGAAAATGGACGTTATGATGAATATACTCAGTGACTCTATATGTCATTTTGGAGAAATGACAATATGCAATGTCGACTCGGTGACTTTATAGGTTAATTTGGAGAGTGGACGACATGCCATAACAGCTCGGTGACTCAGCATGTCATTTTGGAGAATGGACGTTATGATGAATATACTCGGTGACTTAGTATATCATTTCGGAGAATGAATAATATAAAATATTGGCTCAGTAACCCAATGGGTTATTTTGAAGAATGGACAGTATTGATTGAAATGACTAAGAATGGTATGTTTGACATGTAAATCGACTAGATCGATTGACCGATATTTCGATTGATAGCGTTTGATTGGGTGCATGTTTGAACTGTACTGATTTGCAGGTGGAATCTGAGGCCAAGGTAAGTCCTCTTACCCGTGTGTGCATAGGCAGCCCATAGTGTGTTGGTTTCCTAATCGGGTCTTAAGAGGTAGAACTCGCTGAGACGTAGTCTCATCCCGATTGTGGGACATCATTTCAGGTCCTTAGATGGTTGCTCCTGAGTTTTCGGAACAACCTAAGAAAATCACAAAGCAAACCTCTTACTTTCCATTTTATGGGTGCCCTAGGGGCTGGACCTATGAGCTGGTGAGGTCTATAGTTTGGGTCGATGCGGGTCTCACCCATAAGGTGCCCCATTGATATAGATTGGGGTATCGCCAAGCTCAAGATGGCTAGAGAGAGGGTCCCCTACCGGAGTTTGAGATACCTCTATGTGTTTTGGAGGCCGCCTTTGGAAAAGGCAATGCAGATCCCCCTTTAGGCCCGGTCGTAGATGCAATGACTTGGATTTTGAAGATCTCGGAAGTCCAATGTAGTCTGCTGAAGGCTCCGGTTGGAGTATGGAGGATGATGAAGAGGAGAATGAGGGCTTGTAGTTTGTGGAACCCCCACCCCTGCTTGCAGACCTTGATTCTAAGCTTGTTCGTCTTGAATCAGACTTAGTAATCCGCTTCATATATATATATATATATATATATATATATATATATATATATATGCACTAGTTTGCAATGTATATAAGTTTGGTTGTTTTTGAAAGCTCGGAATTTAGTCCTACCTATCCCATTGTTTTATTGTCTGGGGATTTTTATCTGTTTCTGCATGCGTATTAAAATGAAAGGGTCGGCGATGCGTCCTGGGACGTTGCTTTTAATCTACTAGTTAAAGGATGGACGCGTGCTCGAGGATCGGGGTGTGACACACCATGCCTTGAACTGGGGGTCTAAGCTGTCCTCCTTGCGGCGCGTTCTGAGGTGCGTACCCTCTGATCTAACCCATACGTGGCGGCGGCGGCAACTGCGGTTGTCCTCTTGGTCCGTTAGGACAATTTCTAATCATGTGACCCTGTTAGCCACATCCAAAGCAAACACTCAGTCTTCAAGAACACGAAGCTGTACCATGTCACCTTCCACAGAAGCGACACAAGCCATTCTGATTCGGCCCTAATTTTCCAATTCCACCCATCCTATTGGGCGGAACCTGAAATCTTCCTCCAATCATGGGCCTCTTCCCATGGCAGATCCCTTCTCGATGTGAACTAAACCTCAATCTAGACGAGGTGACTTGCCCATTCAAACTTCTTTCAAGCAGTTGTGCTCGACGGTAAATTTCTTGATAATCAATCAGATCGAACGGCACCAACGGCTATTTCAACTCTTATCAAAGGCCATTCTTGAATCTTCGAGCCTTCTCTTCAGGCTCTTCAATCAGCCTTGGAGCATACTAAGAAAGCTTAGTGAATTTGACCCCATACTGATCAATGGTCATTGTTCCTTAGCGGAGACGTTGGAACTCATCCATTTTATGTTCTCTGGCGCTGTTCGAGAAATACTGCTCATTGAACACCCTGAGGAAGGCGTCCCATAGCGAGACTACTCCTCCCAGAAATACGGTCTCTCTGGCGGCTCTCCACCAGGTATTGGTGTTACCCTGCAACTAATAGACTGCCGGGGTTACTTTCTTCTCCTCATTGCACCTCAGGAGTGCAAATGCCTTATCCAGGTCTTGTATCCAAAGAGATGTGGTCTCTGAATCTCCCGTACCCGTGAACCTTGGCGGGTTCAGCTTCAAGAATTGCTCAACGAGCTTATGGATCGGTCTCTCTCTCTGCACCACTACATTCTCAGGTTGAACCTTGACAAGGGTGGCAACGGGTGTAGTGGCGGGTGCAGCCTCAATGGCGGCAGCAATAGCAGTGGCTGCAGCAATGTCGGCTTGATTTTGGGCCTGCTACCCTATCACATCTCTCATGGCCTCAAGTGCCCGCATGATCCCTTCGATTTTGGGATCACCAAGGGCTGCTACCCCAGTACCAACTGGACGTGGTGCTACTCCACTTGTGCTAGCTTCAACTGGCACTCTACCTTAGTCTCCTCAGGTACTAAACCTGGTCGGCGTCCGATCCTGAGTTACGGCCTTGACGGATCTCTTACTAGGAGTCATTTGCTCCTGATCACTCATGGCTCAGTCCTCTCTACTGAAACCTGCTTCCAATTCCATACCGAATTAGAAACAGAGTGATCCAAACAACAAGCAATTCTACCAATCAACTATCACAGACATGCATTAGCATGAATTTAAAGATCATTCCTACCACTATCCCATGAACCATCGCACCTTATCACTCCAATCTTAAACCATGCTCTGATACTACTTAAACGGGGATGTCACACCCCAATCCTCGGGCGCGCACCCATCCCGGCTTGGTCGATTAAATAGCGACGTCTCAGGACGCATCACCGACCCGTTCATTTTAAATGCACATGCGGAAGCATATAAATAATCCCAGATAATAAAACAATGGGATAAGAAAATAGGGCCATATTTTTAAAACCTGAAAAACAACCACACTTATATACATTGCAAACTAGTGCATATATATACAATGCGAACTACCAAGTCAAATCCTACTCAAACAAGTTCAGAAAACAAAGTCTGCAGATAGGGGTGAGGTTTCCAATCTACACCGAGTCATCATCCTCCTTAATCTCTCCACCGATCCATCCTTAGGGCCTGCAGTACCCTTTCCAAAAGCGGCCTTCATCACATACAGAGGTATATCAGATTCCGGTACTGGGCCCTCTCTTCGTCCATCACTGTAATGGCAATACCATGCTCTATATTGATGGGGCACATTTTTGGGTAAACCCGCATCAACCCAGATTATGGATTTCACCAGCACATATTACAATCCTTCAGGGTTCCCATGTATCGGAATGTGGTTACTATGTTTTGTGAACTACTTCGATTCGCCAAAATGCTCGAGAGCAGCTGGAGGGCCTACCATCTATGGGCTTGAAATGTTGTCCCACAACGAGGTGAGACTACGTCTCAACAAGTTCAACCCCCTAAGACCCGACTAGGAAGCAAATACGCCCTGAGGGCTGCCTAAGCACAAACATGAGTAAGAGGACTTACCTTGACCTCAGTTCCTTTCGCAATTCAATCTCATTTATAAATGCCTCAAATCATATCAACCAATCAATTCATAACATCATATCAAATCATTGATCAATCGACTCGGTCAATTACATGTCACCACGACCTTCCCTTGGTCAATATACTCAATACTATCTATAAAGTCCTATAAAATTAGGATTGCTCACCCTAAGCTGAAGATAGATAGCATAGCTCACCCATAGGTGATAATATAGTATACTGCTCGCCCAAAGCTGATATATTAGGGCCCCTAGGCCAATATAGTATACTATTAATGCTTACCCAAAGCTGATAAATTATTGCTTGCCCAAAGCTGATAATATATATATAGCTCGTCCGAAGCTAATAATAAATTATATAGCTCGTCCGAAGCTGATAATAAATTATATAGCTCGCTCGAAATTGATAATAAATTATATAGCTCTGATCATCTACTCAATTTACCATTTTCATCACACCCGATGAAAATAACCATGTGTGGGTACACGGTTGGCCTTAGCCAAAATACCATAATTTCATTTCCAATAATTGATAGTTTTCAACAAGTTGTTTTTAAAAAAATGACATAATGAGGAAATTTTATGAGCCATGTGTTCAAATTCATTTCTAGTGATAGTTGAGTGTAAGGAGAACGACCAAGATTGTGCCGTAGTAGTTTCATACTCGAGAATAAAATGCACGAGTGGGGCTTGAATTGAGGGGTTAATATACGTAAAATTAAGTGTGAATAAAAGTAGATGCACTGAATTTGAGATTATATTGAAAGGAAATAAATTGTGAGACGAAAATACAAGGAAATGAAAGTGGCCAGAACCGAAGGTGCAAGTAAAGAAAAAAGTAAGAAAATGAAATACAAAAACAGATGCGAAGTGCTCGTCTCTCTATCCTCTGATGCCTCGGTCCTTTATTCTCCAGGGAAGTTGTGCCATCTCTTCGAATTTCAAGTCCACCAGCATCAAATGCACATGCCACGTTGATAAACCGCGCGATCACTTCCACCTTTTTATATGTGCTAAAATCACTCCACTTTCGGACCAGATCATCCTCCATCCCGACCACTTTCCATGTTTGCACGCTTTGCCACATGTAAGAGCTTGTGATCTTGTTCTTGTTCTACTTTTCCTTGCATGAAATGTGCTCTACACACATGAAATGATTCACCCGGGCGTCCTCATGTAAATCTTCAGCCACAGCCTTTGCATGCTTTCTTGGTCGAACTAATTTTCTCGATATTAAGTCGAGAAGTAGGGCGACCTCCTCTCTCCATGTGGAGGTCTTTATGGTGCTGATTATTTCCGTTGTTGTAGCTAGCGAAGTCGACGCCAATTAAAATGAACACATCAAGTATCTCGATGTTAATATATGGGTAAAAGTGGGGTACTAATAGCGGGTTACAAGATTTTTTGAGAAAAGAAACCGAGAAGAACAAGAAGAAAGAATGCATTGTAATCAAGATCAGGGAGTTCATTTACCTACAAATTGCTTCCTTAACAAGTTTTGATCATTCTAACAATAAAAGCCGCAAGTCAACATTCCCATCGTCATCCTCGACAGTCGAATTGGAAGTTAGCACAGTCTTGGTTCGCATGCCATGAGGGAGAATACACTTAGGATTTCTTTTTGATACTATTTGACTAGGTTCCTCACTACTCCTTTGACAATTTTGCAGGTCTTTCTGCAGATATGTTTCAATCGAACTATCTCTATGCATAAATGGACTCTCTGTTGATTCAAGAACAACCTCGTGGAGTAAAGCTTGATCGATTAGCTGATTGTCTTGAATCCTGATCTTTAAATTGTCATCAAGTGGCTTGCATATTATTTGAAATCCCCACCTTTTCACCTTTGTAGCCGATACCATAAGGCTAAAGCGCACATAACTCCCATCAATTTGACCAAAATCTACTTCTCCCCATAGATCATATGGTGTGAAACACCAAAGCAAGGCTTGATCCGAATCCATTGCCAAGAAGCTCATTCCTCCTTTGCAATCCCTCATTTTGCCATTCACATGCGGTACAATCTCAAATATTGGATACTTTGCCTGATCGTCAATGTTGAAAACGGTACAAAAAGTAACTCCAAGAAACTTGTCATACAAGTCCTTTGAAGCCATGAATGATACCGAACTCTCTTCAATAGGGAGGACCCACTCTGGCATCTCTTCTCCATGGAACCAAATTGTATAATTAGGAGGCGTCTGTTATAAAGATAGACCATTAGAAAATACTAAAGTTTGTTATCAATAGGACTCAAATAAAATAAAAAAATCATTTTGAGTTCGGTGATTAACCCTAGTGAATTCCACTTCAAACTAAAGCTCTTAATGAGTAAAGAGATTCATTGATCCTTGCTTACATTAACATCTAACTCTCATGTGATAGAAATTATTCCCATAAAAGTATGGTAGCCAACTTTATTACATGAAAAAACATGCAGAATCACTTTGTATTTGTTTGCTTTTCTTGAGCATTTCCATTTACTACAATTGCAATATACAAGAGCAAAATACATCCAACATATACTCCGTGAGAGAGAGAGAGAGAGAGAGAGAGAGAGAGAGAGAGAGAGAGAGTCTAACCTGGTCCAGAGAGGGAATATCAGCCGCGGTCAACACTCTACGGACCAAAACAGAAGATGAAAATGAACCTTCATTTTTTTTGCTGAGATTTGCAATTATTAAGCAAAAGAAGCTTCAAAAATGGTGGAAGCTCAGGTATCTCTTGTAATTGATGGCAATATGAAATTGCATATACGGACAAATGATCACGCTTATGAATAAATGTGGGAAGGCTAGTAACATTACTCTCTGCTAGAATTAACTGTTTCAAGAAGGGAAAACATAAAGGATTCTCAAGAAATTCTATTCCGGACAAAATACATCCCCCAAGAGATAAAAAGAGTAACTTTGAAAGTCCAATCTTCATGCATGGATTAGTTGAATCCTCATATTTTGGAAATCCTATAAAATTTGTGCAATACCCAATTTCCAAGAGTTCAATGTTCTGTAACTTGTAAATGCTAGATGGAAGGCTTATTAAGTTCTTGCAATTAGATAAATCCATTATTTTCAAAGAGACAAGATTTTCTATTGATGTAGGAAGTTCTTTAATAGCGGTCCCTTGTAAACAAAGCTTTCTCAAGCCTTTGAGTTTACGTGGAATATTAGGGAACCTTTCAAATTTCTTGCACCCCCTTAAATTCAACAACTGTAACTTCTTGTGATATGCAATAGACTCATGGGCTTCTACCAAGTTTTTGCAATCACAAATAACCAATTCCTCAAGATTTGGAGTACAAGAAAGGTCCGGCATACCAACTAGTGATTCACAGTTATTGAAACTAATGTACTTCAAATGTTGGAAGTCCTGCAAAAACAACAAAACCAACATTTCATTAAAAGTTACTATTAATTGATCTTTAGAGAATTACAAATTGTATTGAGAAATTAGTAAAGAATTAGACACGTTACTAGTAATTACAAATCTATACATATATTGTATTAGATTGAAATTTAGAGATGATAAATAAAAAAGCTAATGGATATTGGTTGAATGTGGGCTATGCGGTAAAATTATGCCAGATGTCATGCCATGTGGCAATCAGAAAAGTAAAGTGAAGTGACATGCGGCAACCATGCCAATGTGGGCCACGTGACAAAATTAAGCCACATGTTATGCAATGTGCCAATTAGAGAAACAAAGTTAATGTCATGTGGTGAGCACAAGAGTGAACATTTTTTTTTTAATTATGATTTAGATTATTTATAAGAGCTTAATGTCAAGACTATATTGTATCACAATGAAAAATCTCCAAAAATAAATAAAATTTTAAATTTTGTTCAAGTTATGCAAAGACAATGAAACAAACTTTGAAAATGAATACGAAGAAAAAGCATTCACATATACAATTTGATATCTAGCTCCAACTTTTGATTAAGAAGCTAGTGGTATGCCGCCACAACTTCCCATTATTTGTAAATGCATTACAACATTATTGGCAAAGCTTCTATAAATATTTTATTATGTTTGCTTAGAAATGCTGCTCCTTAAGAACTGACTTAATTAATTAACAATGCCTTGTTTTACAGCATAGTGCACTCAAACCTTTGGCAGAGAGACCACATGCTATGCAAATTCAAATCATGCCAGTGACTTGGATGAATGCGGGTTTGAGTGAGAGATGTGTTTAGAGTAGCAGATGATGTAGTGAATTGGAAGGCATTCTTGCAAGACCACATTGCCTTACCTTTGATTGAGGCAAAGTACATGACACTAACTTTTATAGTGAATGAGACTATACAACTAAAGGGTACCCTCTTGAAGTTAGGGTTTAAATAGCTAAATATTGCATTACACGGTGACATTGGAGGTGCGATACCTAGCTTACAATCCAATTTATCATAAGTGAACAAAACATATCAAAATCAAATATCATTTAATTTGAGATGTTGTGGCAAAGGGCAAGGTTGTTGTGAAGAAGATTGCAACAACAAAGAACCCAATAGACATGATGGCAAAGCTCGAGATCAATTAGCCTATGTAGAGGATAAGTGCCTATTGGAGCATTTGGAGAGCTACTATGGTGGATGATGACTACAAACATCGAACCAAGGTAGAGAGTTATTAAAGGATGCATATTGATTCAAATTGGATGAGGTGTAAAAAGAAAGTCCTAGTTGGACTTCGACTTGGTGTTTCCTTCTTCATATGATAATCTTGGGTTATATATATATATATATATATATATATATATATATATATATATATATATATATATATATATTTGGATATATAAGTCCAAGATTTGGTCAATTAACAATGGTTTCTATTGCGAAAATATCCTTATGGTATTTTGAAAATTCCAAAACTATCCTCAGTCTACTATCTTTATGATAAGTGCAAATATTCGTCTTAATGACATAGTGATGATTTCAAAACAACTATGTTAATAGTGCTGGTCTTTGTGAGTTCAATGAAGATTGACTACAAGGATGATGATCATGATAGAAGGAGAACAAGTCATAAATGATAAGGTGTTCATGAGGATTTTGAATACCATGGTTGATATGTTATCAATGTAAAGTCTTTGGAAGATGACAAACTCAGGAGGATCATTGGATAATTGATTGTAAGTCATTCCACATAATTTGACCGTGGGCAACATCGACGAACTTGTGATAAGGGCCCATGCTATGATAAGGTGATGTAAAGCAATGGTGTGCTGGACACCTAGAGTGCCAAACTTAGCATGAAAGGACATTTAAGTGCAAAAAGTTAGGAAAGTGATACTTAAGTGCCAACAACGAGAAAATCTGACCAAATGCTGACGTGATGATTTTTCAGCAAAGCAAGTGCAAAACAACATCGTTTTGCACCATGATGTGGCTAGATAAGTATAAAAATGATGTCATTTTGCTGCAGACGTTGGTAAATAATTAATATAAAAATTAATTAAATTAAATCTAACCTAAATTTATTTTAAATTTTTAAAAAAAATTAAAAAAAAAAAGAGATTGCAGTTGAGGGCGCATGCCTGCAATCCCCTTTTTAAAAATTTATTTTTTTTAAATTTTTTTTTAAATTTAATTTAATTAATTTTAATGTTAAAATTCAAATCCGCACCAAAACAACATCGTTTTTGCGTTTCTTTGTTAAGTCAGCTCTCTAGCGAGCCATGTAGGTAAGCAAAATTAATAAAAATTGCCATGTAAGATTTCTGACGGGGTTTGCCTAAGATAACACTTAAGTATCTCATTTTTTTTTTTTAATTTTAAAAGTGGCACTTAAGTATCACTTTCATAACTTTTGGCACTTAAGTGTCTCATTGTACCACGTTTTGGCAATTGGGATATACTTTTGGCTAAAACAATGTATTGGTTGTCAAGTCTTGTGAGGTGCTGCTTAACGAGTGCGTTTTTATGATTGTTGTATGGGTGGAATAGAGCCGTTAATAGTTTGAGAATTCGCAGTCAAAGGACAAGAAATGAGTCAAGCACCATTGATTGTTTTGGTCAAACAGTCAAAGGTACAATTAATGTAACAGCACCTACAGACTTCATTTTAGGAAACCTTGGTATCATTCAGAAGAAAGGATAATATGGGCAATCTAAACGTTAGCGACCGCTCCAATCAACTCTTAACGACTGACGTCTTCTAAAGCATCTACCTCCAAGGGAAGGATTGAAGATGTCTAACAAATATGATTAAATTAGCTAAAAATGGTTCGATATAAAATAGAGAAAGCTTGTTCTATTATATCATTTTATATCATCTCTCTGTTCTGGTCAAATTCTGCTACTGTCCATTTATAATACTCTCTTTAGTGTTCATGCTACTTTCTAGTCAGTTACAAGAGGATGTGTACAAGAGTGATGGCATTACTTTCGTTCTGATAATGTGATCTATCTAATAATAGAGGAATTTGTGTTGATTGTAATTTCTCTCAAAGATTACTAGTGAATTGCAACCCATGTTGAGGATGTTAAGGAAAGCGTACATAGGCTTGGGAATAAAATCAAATCACTATTTATTGATGTGCACTATTTTCTGTGTTCATTATTGCCTATAATTGTTAAACTGCAACACTAGCATAGTTGACACTTTTGAATCTGTTTTTACTACCATCAAAGTATATCATGTTATCTTTTGCAAGATAAATTGTTTAAATTTTCAATTAATCTAGTCAGCCATCTCTAGATTGTATTGGCAGCCCCAACAGTTTCTTCATATTTATCCAAAGTTTGATCGAGACCAAGAGTTGAACTCCTTTGAATGCTGCACAAGGCGGACTTTCCTTTAGTTTTTGTCTGCTTTCATCGGTAATTGTATAAAAAAGAAACAAGCAAGAAGCTCTTGTTTAGCCATGCATAGGAGTGGGTTGTGTGTATGAGCGATCGTAACTCTACAATTCTCCAATTGATTGTTAGATTATTTGCTATTAAATATCCCAGTGAAGTGGGTAATCGATACTTGAACAAACCAAGTAAATCTCTTATGATCTTTGTTATTTCTCATTCATTTCATTGGTGATTTCATATTGACTTAGTTGCAAGGTCAGATAGCTTCTGCATTAGTTTACAAAATATTTCAATACTAAAATTTCAATTTTCATATGATGCAACTACCTTCAAAGAAAATTTAAATCTCTAAATATCTTTCCCTTTCCACATGTCTTTCTTTTGTGATTTAAAGACCTTCATAAAAAATTAAAATCTTTAAATATCTTTCTCTCCCACACACATTTATAAAATTTCCTAGTTTTGTGTATTTATTTTAATAAAGTTGTCCCTGCTTAATTTTGCAAATGCCAATTTTGTTGCATGAAAGAATATTTCTAAAGCAAGTAGTTAGGGTCATTTTGAAAGAAAAAAGAGAAGTTCTTTCTATAACACAGGAACACCACTTTATTTTGTGTACTAGTACATATAATACACATGTACATATACTACTGAAGTAGATAATAAAAATGTCTATGTAGGTAATTGCTCACCTTAAATTGTTTTGGCATTCCGATAATACTGCTTTTACTCATATCAAGTCCCATTAATTTCTTTGGACCAGAGGAAAATTGAGGAAACCAGGTAGCACATCCAGCCCATTCAAACCATCTTATCTCATTAGGAAGACATATAGGACCTTGGAAAGAATTATGCAGATTGTGCATGATGAGCAATCTCAACCTGCTTGCTTTTGTAAAAGCATTAGGCCCGATATATATCTCTTTTGGCTTCGGTGGCTGTACCACTATGGCTTTTGCTACACAATCTCCCTGTATAAACGAGACTATTTAAGTGATGCATATTTAGTAATTAGAGTCAAAGATAAGGAACACGATTTTGACTTTATTTGCAAGTCTTACCAAGTCATGAGACAAAACATCAAGAACATCATCATATAGCCATAGCCTACTGCGTCTCCAGGGATCATCGCGGCATTCTTGATTTACAATATCCATACCCATCAATTGAATCAAGTCGTGCATTTCTACAATTCCATGCTGAATACTTATCAAGGACCTCTCAATGAGAATTTCTAATCCTATAGCTATCTCGAAATCACAACTGTCAATAACTTTCTTTATGTACTCACTATGCCGCCCCTTAAAGAAGCAGGCAATGTGGAGAAATATCTCTTTCTCATTATCCTCTAGTCCATCATAACTTATTTTGAGCACATTATTAATGGCTTTGTGAGGAATCCTAGTAAGTTTCTTTAGTGTACTTTTCCATTCATGTTCTCTTCTACCACATAAGAAGGAACCCAGTACCTCAATTGCCAAAGGAAGGCCTTCAGCATAATTCAGAGCACTATCCACTAGATCTGTTTTGATTTTTAGTTTTTGGTGTGTCTGAAAAGGATGCTTACTAAGCAGCTCACGAGCTTCATTGTCCTCCAATGCTTCAACTTCATACACATGTTCTTGGTCTATCCCGTGACAAATTAGCAAATGTTTATCTCTTGTAGTAATGATGATTCTACTTCCATTACCAAACCACTTGCCTTCTCCTGCTAAAGCATTTAATTGACGCAAGTCGTCCACATCATCAAGGATAAGGAGAACTTTTTTGTGACAAAGTTTATCTTGTACTAGATTAGTACCTGCATCGACATTGGAGACTACTAATCTTTGTTTCAGTAATAATATCTCCGACAATAATTTTTCTTGCAAAGCAACTAAATCCTTGCAATTTGTTGAAGTTTCTCGAACATTTGCCAAAAAAGCTGAACCTTCAAATTGTCTGAAAATATCATTATAAATGGCTTTAGCTAAACTAGTCTTCCCTATGCCTCCTTTTCCCCATAATCCCATCATAAGAACACCATCATCAGACTCAAGGTTTAACATGGATTTTAGCTTAACCACTTGAGAATTGATCCCAACCGGATGCTTAGCAACATACAAAGGTGTTCGGTCTAGAAGGGTAGAGATCTCCTTCACAATTCTTTCTATAAGCTCTGACTCAACTCTGATAAAATGGGAAAAAAAAGTTGTAGGATCATTTTTAGCAATTTGAATAAGCAAAAACGAGCAATTACCAGCCAACAATAACAAAGTAGTGCATCACATTTTCTGGTGATCACAACCAAAACAATGTGTATTCCCACCGAGTTGAATTAGAATTCCAAGAGCTCTACACCAATTAAGGCATCAATGTTTAGTCATCCAAATGATTCATGCTCTTTTGATATACAAATGACGATCCATATATTTTTCTTTTTGATGGATATTTGTGATTTATATATACACTTAATCAAAAAGAGCCATTTAGAACTTTTAACTGAGGTTAAGGTTTTCAATTTAAAAACACTTAATCCCTTGAAGCACGATGTCATTGCCCACCATGGCCTGTAAAGACTAGTAATCTTGAATCAGGTGTTGAGAAATGGGATAAGTGCAATACCACTATTCAACATTTTGTCCATTGGTCGATTCAATTTTGACATATGATTTTATTCATATGAGTCAGTAAACTTTTCAGCTGATGACATCCTAGATCAATTTCCTATAACTGGAAATAGCCACTTGTCAACTCTATGGTTAGCCACGTGTGGTTTTTTGAGATTAAAAGCAACTTGAAGCGAGTTTCGGACTCGGTTTACCAAAATCAAATATCTTTATAACTCAATTCCAGAAATGAAACGTGAAGAACTCAAATGGCCCAGACACAAATCCCTTAGAACTTTTGTTATGTTTTGAAGGGGCAACAAGGATCCAAAAGAAAGAGCTATTGAACTTACCCGCATGAAACGGCTCATCCAAAGCCATAGAAGGAATTTAATTCTTCCTTTCACATAGCTTGTTAGTAACTTACCAACATTTATATGAAATTATCATATTTATTTATAGTTAAAGTTACTAATTGTTATACTAACTCACCAAAGTTGATTTGCATAAATTACTGGTTCCAATATACTAACTTTTATATTAAATTACCAACCTATATTGTAGCAACTTACTAACTTTTGTCATATAAAAAAAAATCACCTACTAGTTTTGAGTTACCAACTCTCATTTGAGCTACATACTAATAATTACTTCTTCTTTTTTCTTTTTTTTTAATTTGCCAACTTTTCTATTGAGTCATGAATTTTCATTTGAGTTACTTATGAACGCTTCTTAGAAAATGCTGGCCTTAATTAGAGTGATACCAACTTTTCTTTGATTAAGTTTTCTTTTTGGGTCAGGTCTTCGATTACGTTGATAACGAGTTTTATGTAGTCAACTCTCATTAGAGTTACTTGCCAAGCTTATTTTTCTTTTAATTACCTATTTTCCTGTCATTACCATATTTTATTTATCTTTTTTAACTGCATCTCAGATTTACCAACTCTTGTAGGAAACCACTTGTGACTTCTCTACTTTTATCCGATAAAGTAGTCAACTAATTCTGGGTTACCGACTCTTTGTTTGACTTAGTTACCAATGTTTATTTGATTCTTTTAATTTACAAATTTTTGTATCAAGTTACTTAATCGAGAAACAAGTAGGTAAGTAACTTAATCATAATCTATTATGTCGTAGAATAGTCGGTATATTTAAGGCGTTGGTAAGAAAGGTAAATAAAAGTTGGTAAAATATAATAGAAAAGTTTTTCTGGCCAAAGATAAGAGAAGTTAGTAATTTAAAAAGAAAAAAAAATGCTGCTAACCAACTCAACTAGAGTTTATATCGTAAAACCAGTTGTTAACTTAATTGTGGAAGATGGTTGGTAAAATAAAAAAAGAAACACATGTAACAGTTGTTAAGCACCTCAAATTAGAGTTAATAATCCAAACCTAGTCCGTAACTTAATTGGAAAAAGTTCGTGATCACATATAAATATTTATAACTCATATAATAGTTGGCATATTTAAGATGTTGGTAAGAAAGGTAAATGAATGTTGGTAAAAAATAAGAAAAAGCTATTTTCTTTCAAAATAAGATAATTTGGTAATTTTAAAAAACAAACGTACGTTGAGAATTGACTCAAGTAAGAGTTGCTAACCCAAAACTAGTTGGTCAGTAACTTAACCGAAGAAAAATTGATAATCACTTTAACTGAGGTTGGTAATTTATATATGGAGATGGTAAATTTAAAAGCTTGATAAGCAAGGGAAATAAAAATATTACCTCAATGCAAAAGTTGGTATAATTTTAAATGTTGGTAAACAACACAAATGAGTGTAGGTAATAAAAGAATAGTTGATCATTTAGTCAGATAAAATTTGATAAGTTATAAAACGAAACGCTGCTAATTTCATATAGTAATGGATATATTAAGTTAGGAGGCAAATAAAAGAAGATAAAGTATAGGAGAACTTTTTATTTGGTCTGAGATAAAAGAAGTTCTCAATTTAAAGAAAAAAAAACAACATTGATAACTATTTTTATTAAAAGCTGGTTATGCAAAACTGGTTAATAATTTAATTGAAGAAAAGTTGGTAATCACTCTCATTACGGTTCGTATTTTCTAAGAAGACTTGCTAAGTTTAAAAATTGGTGAGCATGTCAAATGATAAGAAAATTGTTGAGTTAGTAAAAGAAATAAAGTTGGTAAGTAACAATGAAATAATAGTTGATCACCAAAAACTGGTTGGTTTACTCAAGGATAGTTATGATGGTAGATTTAAGGCGTTGGTAAGAAAGTTGAACAAAAGTTTGTAAAAGATAAGAGAGGTTTTTTTTTTTGGTGAAAATTAAGAGAATTTTTTTTTTTATGAAAGAAGTGCAAATAAATACCAATAACTAAGTGTAATAAGAGTTTGTAATGTAAAATTAGTTAAGTAAATGGGAGAAAAGTTGATAATCACTCAAATTAAGATTGTTAATTAATATCTTGGTAAGTAAGGCAAATAAAAGTTGATAGCTCTAAAAAAATACTTAAAAGGTTAATATCCTAAAAAACTCCAAACTAGTACACTGGTGACAAATTTACCTAAAACTATTTTTTTACCACAAAAAATCCCAAACTAGTATACCTTTGACAAATTTACCCTAAACTAATACACTTGTGACAAATTTACCCTCTATTAGTTTTCATTAAATTTTACTATCAAATTATTAAATTAAATGACACGTGACGGTTAATTGGTCTACCAATTTGGGATTTTACGTTCCGTTTGTCATAGTTTACAATTTTTGTGGTATTAATCCAATTGATCATATGGTATATTTGTCACAAATTTACTAGTTTGAGGTTTTCTGCAGTCAAATAAATTAGTTTGGGGTAAATTTGTCATAAATGTACCAATTTAGGGTTTTTTACGGTCAGTTAGGATAAATTTGTCACGGGTGTATCCGTTTGGGATTTTTCATAGTCAAAAAAATAGCTTGGGGTAAATTTATCACAGGAATACCAATTTGGGGTTTTTCAAGGTATTAACCCTTAAATTAAAAAGAACAAATGTTGGTAAGCAACTTAGATGAGCATTCATAAACCAAAACTAGTCAGTAACTAATCAAAGAAAGTTGGTAAGTCTCACAAATAAAGGTTCATAAATTAATATAAGAGTTGATAAATTTAAGGCATTTGTAAGAAAAATAAATAAAAATTAGTAAATGGTAATAAAAATCAAAAGAAATAAAAGAAATAAATGTTATCAAGTAACTCAATAAAGGTCGATAATCCAAAATTAGTTAATAATCTAATGGGAAGGGAGCTAGTAAATGGCTAAAAAAAATTTGCTAAACTAATGAACAAGTTCATAAATTTAAGCTATTGGCCAAAAAAATAATTTCATTAAAAGATAAAAGCGCTAGTAATTTACAAACTATATAAAAAAAAATAGTAATTTCATGGAAGTGTCATTAAGGTGTGAGTTTGATAACATTTCTATTTCTAGGAACAATTTTTGTTCATAAATAGTTTTTCTATTACACAAATTTCCTATTTCCTAAATAAAAAAAGAATAGAAATGTATTTGGTACAATTACAAAAAAATTTATTCCCAATTTTTTTCATTCAATTATAGAAATTTCATGGAGATTGAACAATTCATGTTCGAATAAAAATTGGATTTTTATAAGGATTTAATTGATCAAGATATTCTAAGCTAGCCTTAGAAAATTCAACATAATAGTCAAAGATAAATAGCTAGAAGTGGCAACAAAGAGTTCCACTGATTTATAGCTCATAAGGTAAAGAGGTTGATAGTAACCCTTTGTGCATAACAATAAATAGGTGCATAGACCTTTTGAGCTTTTTTAGCTATGAGAAGAAGAGCAAACATTGCTGGGTAGAATGGGCAATGACGAAACAATTGAGGATGGTGATCTTCAATACGCTTTTATTTGCACAAACTCATCGAATCTTCAAGCAAATGACATAAGAAATCCATGAAGCACATATTTATTTGACTCTTATGAACACAAGATAAATGGTAATCAAAAGACATGTTCAGAGCTATCTAATTTTTTATTAAAACGGAATTGCATATTATCTTAAAAGATGTCTCCAATAGAATTTTGAGGGAAGAAGATTGAAGTTGCCAACTTTCCGCAACTAGCATTGTTTCTAAAAGAAAAACGACATTAAAAAATCCATACAGTAAAACCCTAAAAGCTTGTCCAATTTTGAATCCAATTTTCATCAAAAAAAAAATTCACATTTTTAAACGAAACTAATTCTAGACTGAAACTAACACTAAACTCTAGTAAAACTACTCAAAATCTAAATTCGAAATTTTGTCCTAAATTTTTGAACTATTTTATTTTTATTTTTCCAAAAAATGGGGACTAAAATTGAGTTAGAAGACTAGACCTTATGTTGATTGTGTAAAGATGAGTATTAGGTTATGTTTGATGTTGTTTTTCTAAAATGGCCTTATTTCTATTTTTGTTCTTAGGAACAAAGAAGTCGATTTTTTCTACTTCTTTCTATTCCGAATAATGGAGACTCATATGGGGTTAGGAGACCGGATCTTGTGTCCATTGTGTAAAGAGGATTATTAAGTTACATCCAGCTTGTTTTTTTCTAAAATGGCCTTATTTCTCTTTTTTGTTCCTAGGAAGAAAGAAGTAGATTTTGCTACTTCTTTCTATTTCAAATCTATTCTTTGGTCACTAATTTGTTTTAGGGAATAGAAGAATTAGCTAACTTACTGGACGGATTTCTCTTCTTTTTCTATTACAAGGAACAAAAGAACAAAAAAATAAAGAAACAAAATAGTTACTGAATAGGATTTAAATTACCAATAGCTTATTCAAATTTCAAATAATTTGTTTTTCTTGGGAGCAGAACTAGAATCGTCTCGGCCAAAGAAATAAAATGACTGGTAACATTGATTCCCTCGAAATGATACCTTTCGGTAATTGAACAAGAAATTAAGAATATTCGAGAATCATGAAATGAAGCATCCATATGTATACAAACAATCAGGCGTGTGTAGATTTTTTTTCTTTCTTGACAGATTTCATACTTATTTGTAGGTATTAGCTTCTTTCATAAAAGATGGGCTCGACTTCACTTACCCATCATTCAAATGCCAGCCAGACAAGCTACCAGCATCAAAAAGAGCTTTCCTCCATCTCTTCACTTCCTCTGAACCCTTCCCAAACTTAGACTCATGTTTAGCTAGAGCTCTCCCATAATTGTTGCTGCCCCATCTCACTTCTCTTGGGTCCACTTTATAAAACACTGGTAGAACAGTAAGGTCCTTTTGCTCCTTGCACTCCATAATTTTCGTCAACTCTTCCAAGCACCACCATGAGGAAGCATAGTCCTTAGAGAAAACGATGATCGCAATGCACGATTCTTCGATGGCCTTCATGAGTGTCGGCAATATTTGGTCTCCCTTCCTCAATTCCTCACTATCAAGGAAAGTGTATGCTCCATTCTGGTATAAAGCTTTGTAGAGATTACCAAGGAAGGAGTTACGTAGGTCGGTGCCTTTAAAACTCAAGAAGACCTCATAATTACTTTTGAGTTTTGATGAACAAGCCATTGGATGGTAGAGATTAGGAATTAGCTAAGGGTATTAGCTTTATACTAGGTACAATGTTTTCCAGTAAATTGTTCACCATTTGATCTTCTTGTTGACTTATTCTTACATTATGAGGTCAATGGTTTCCATCCGTCTAGTCTTCGCTTTTCTCTTTCTTATAATGGAAAATGAAGAATTGACTTTCGATAGTTTAGCTTCTGTCATAGGCTTGCTAATAAGACAAACTTTGCTGGTTTCCTCAAAATGGGGTTTACGTCTCCTGCGTAGTTGTTTTCTCTTTGCTACATAAAATCTAACACACGACTGCTCATAAAATATATAATTATATACAAAATTTAAGTTTATCATCTTACAAGAGAAAATCATAGCTAAGTGATATGATATGCCGTCAATCATCTTGGTTAACTTCATGTATGCAGACTCTTAAAAAAGCAAATTTGCGGGTGACGATAGACGTACCACAATATTCGTGGACTGGACACATATCAATTAATCAATTAAATGATTTTTTGTCGTTACAAACTGAAGGTACTATGAAATCTGCGGTGGCACCAGCTTCACGAAGATCGTAGGTTTGATGGTAAAAACTTATGGCCCTTTCTTGTGCGTTCTCTTCTAGTCTTTACTGTAAAAAAATCTTTGAATATTCTATTTAGTGCGTACATGTGATTCAAATTGGATTTACTCCACCTTGAGTAAAATGTTGGAGGACACACCATTGGACCGACAAACTTAAGAGGAATAGTGAAACTATAAAATCATGAGTGTATATATAATTAAAAAAAAAACGCAATGTTAGCCTAGTAGGAATTTAGGTTATGGGAATATTCACGAATAATTAGATGAATAGTACTTGAACTGTGACATAGTAGCATTTGAAATACTTGATAATATCTCGTCGCACAAATATTTTTCTAGTTTCTTTTTCGTGAATTCAAATGTTTAATGGCCAAGTAAAGTCAAGGGCTTTTTATTCAAAGCACTCTTAACGTACAATATGGCTCACGGTAGCAAATCATGAAATTTGGGAAAATGATAGCATAAGTGCCATAATTTTTTGTGCGGCACTCACTTGAATGTAATAACTTCTTTCTCTAATTACTTGAGTGTCATATAACTTTTCAACCGATCACTTGAGTGGTATAACTTTTCAAAAGCGTTCATCCATGTCAGATTTCTAGCCCTTGGTGAACCTTTTCGAATATGTTATGGCATTCAAGTGATTAATTGAAAGTCATGCCACTCAAGTGAATGTTTTTTCTAAAACTTATGGCACTTAAGCAGTCGAAAAAATGTTATGCTACCCGAGTGAGTAATATACGAAAGTTATGATACTTGTGGTGTTTTTATCCTCATGAAAAATTCATACATATACTAGTGCTCTAATCCTCGTAGTGAAAGTTGATTTTTAATCAACACAAAGCATTAACCGATGACGGAATAGATAGGTATTAATTACACGACATTGACTATCAACTACGGATTCGTTGAAATTGAAACCATTCCATTACATCAACATCTACAGCTTATGCGGGCGTAGTCATTACACCTACGACTAAAAAGTTGGGTTGTGCAAGTGTGCCCACCCACGGGATGATAGGAAGAGATTACAATGTAGAACTTGGTTTCAACTTGTTTTATTCATTAAAAGAGGTCTAATCCTCTTTCACATTTTTTTTAATAATCATAGCTACCCTAGAGGCCCATAAAACACCCAGTAAGTCTCATGAACCAATTAAATCTACGCATTAACATATGTGCATATTGTCCTAACTTATAGCAATTTGCATGTAATAGCTCAATGAGTTTAACAATAATATGCTTGAAAAGAATTTATAACTTGAGCTATGCATATATATGGATTTTGTAACTTGTCATATGGTGAAACATGCCCACGAGGTTTCTTGACATAAGTGGTTGACATAAATACTTGCTACAATGTGGTTTATGTTATGATGTATATTATGTGATGCATTAACTTATACTGGGTATGTGGAATATTCATGTTATTTGATAATATTGGCCTTTATGACTTTCATAATGTATATCATCGATACATATATTCTCTACTTGATGACGTAGAGATAATGATGATTGTCACTCGTTGAGCCGTGATATTGTTCTCCCCTTTTGTTGCCATTCTATGTCACAAGAATAGAGAAGAGTAGATGAGGGCATGTGGAGAGTGATATGGGGTGACCTAGAATAACATTTACCAAATTAATTTTAGTAAAGAGAGTACTTGTGAAGTCGTACATGAAAAATATATCTGAATAGTACCGCTGCTTCTTAATACATAAGTTGTTTCAAGAATTCGACGGTGATAATAAAACTTGACAAGACCAATCTGCTAAATTTCATGTGTTGAGAGGATGGATCTCGCGTAAGACCCACCTTCTCTATTGTGTACAAGCTAATCACCCTTGACAAACAACATTCATTAATCAATTTCTGAAATCAGGGGGATGATATCATGGCGCAAGCTGATCAGATGTTTAGGCGTGTTCCTAATCCCTTGATCGTAATAGATTACTTTGTGGGCTAAGAATGGATTCTGATTCCCATGATCTTATTCAAAGGTGTAAGAGGAATTTGTTCAGCTGAGTACCGCAAAAATTGAAGTCAATCTGTGGAAGATCATAAATTCTCATTATAAATTCTCAACCTTGAATTTCTTTTCAACAAATCCAAGTCAAGTTTGAACATTCAAATATCTGTATTTTCCAATTTTTTCCTTTTTGTCTTTTTCATTTTCTTTTCTCTTTATTTTTCGCAAAACAAGCGAAGCCTAAGTCAAGCACATGAAATTTGCTCAAAGTGGAGGTAAAAAGATTCTTGCATTGCTAATTAAAGGAACAATGCTTCAAGATAGTCATGAAGAATATAAACGACCATGAGATAATGCTTCTAGCTTTGCTTCGAGATAGTCAAGAAGAATGTGAACAATGATGAGACTGTGCTTCCGACTTTGTTATGAGACATCGGAAAGGTTTTATGCGCGAATAATTTTTTTCATAATTAGATTGTCGTGATCCTTTTGAACAATAATTTAGAATTCATTATTTACTATTAGTGCAATTCAATTTTAATTTAGGCTCATGCAATTGTGATAGCAACAATATTCACTGATACGACAATTATTCTAAGTGTAATGATCAACATAATCCCATTTGAAAGGAGATTAAAAATCTTTAAGGAAAATTGTAATGGGTCCCAATTCCAAAGGAAATTTTGGAGACGAGCAAAGTGGCGACAAAAAAAAATATAAATAAATAAAATGGGGGTTCAAACTTTAAGCAAAAGGCATTGTCTCAACCCTAAATTCGGGGCAGTTTAAATCGAGTGCGGCACATTAAGGATGGCCTTACTTAATCAACCCCTAATATTTTCTTATGGTGCTTGACGTCGACTTATGCCCTTATGATACGGGGCATTTACCTTTGACTTATTTTCTCCTACCACGTGGCACTACCATCTACCAATTTTAATAAATAATTTTGTTGAACAGGAAATTTCTCATATTTCATCATGATTATGGAAAATTTACCACAAAAGTTATAAAATTATTTCAGTGTTAAAATTTATTGTTGTCCTAATTTTATCCTAAATCTTTTAACGATTTATCAATTAAGTGATCCTGGTTAATTTTCACCGAAAAAGTTGACGTGGCAGTCTAGTCAGTAACTATCCTATGCTGTGTGCCGACGTTAATGTGGATAATTTTTTAAAAATTTTCAAAAAAAAAATTCGAATTTTTTTCCTTTTTTACTTTTTCATTTCTTTTTCTCTTTGTTTTCCACGAAACGAGCGAAGCCTAAGTCAAGCACATGAAATTTGCCCAATGTGGAGGAAAAAGGACTCTAGCTTTGCTAATTAAAGGAACAACACTTCAAGATAGTCATGAAGAATGTGAACAACCATGAGATAAAGCTTCTAGCTTTGTTTTGAGATAGTCAAGAATAAAGTGAACGACCATAAGACAGTGCTTCCGGCTTTGTTATGAGGCATCGGAAAGATTTTATGCGAGAATAATTTTTTTTCATAATTTTCCATAATTAGATTGTCGTGATCCTTTTGAGCAATAATTTAGAATTTATTATTTACTATTAGTGCAATTCAATTTTAATTTAGGCCCATGCTATTGTGATAGCAACAATATTTATATGAGTACAATTATTCTAAGTGGAATGATCAACATAAACCCATTTGAAAGAAGATTAAAAATCTTAAGGAAAATTGTAGTGGGTCCCAATTCCAAAGGAAATTTTGGAGACGAGCAATCCAACATGGAAGGGGGAGGTGGGGGGTTCGGATCCCCACCTTCTTGGGGGATTGGGATGGGGACGAATTAGTTTCAGGAGTGAGTTTTGATTCCCATGCCCTGCAAGAAGGCAGAGCAAAAGTCTAAGAGTGAGAATTAGAATAAGAGCAGAGTATGACCGACAAAAAAAAAAGTGATGACAAAAAAATATATAAATAAATAAAATGAGGGTTCAAAATCTAAGCAAATGCATTGTCTCAACCCTAAATTCGGGGCAGGGGTAACAAAATTTATTTTAAATCGAGTTGGGCACATTAAGGATGGCCTGACTTAATGAACCCCTAATATTTTCTTATGATGCTTGACGTCAACTTAGACCCTTATGATACGGGGCACTTACCTTTGACTTGTTTACCACGTGGCACTACCATCTAACAATTTTAATAAACAATTTTGTTGAACAGTAAATTTCTCATATTTCATCATAATTATGTAAAAATTACTAGAAAAATTATAAAATTATTTGAGTGCGAAAAATTGTTTGGTTGTTCGTAGTTTATCCTGAATCTTTTATTGATTTATCAAATAAGTCATCCCGGTTAATTTTCACCAGAAAAAGTTGATCTGGTAGTCTAGTCAATAACTATTCTACGCTTTGTACCGACACATCAACGTCGGTACAAAAATTTATGAATATTTTTCTAATTTTTTCCTTTTTCTTCTTTTTCATTTTCTTTTCTCTTTGTTTTCTGCGAAACGAGTGACGCCTAAGTCAAGCACATGGAATTCGCCCAATGTGGAGAAAAAAATATAATTGCTTTGCTAATTAAAGGAACAACACTTTGAGATTGTGAAGAAGAATGTGAACGGCCATGAGATAATGCTTCTAGCTTTGTTTGGAGATGATCAAGAAGAATGTGAATGACTATGAGACAATGCTTCTGACTTTCTTATGAGGCATCAAAAAGTTTTATGCAAGAATAATTTTTTTCATAATTTTTCATAATTAGATTGTCGTGATCCTTTTGAGAAATAACTTAGAATTTATTATTTACTATTAGTGCAATTCAATTTTTATTTAGGCCCATGCTATTGTGATAGCAACAATATTCATTGATACGGCAGTTAATACGGCAGTTATTTTAAGTGTAATGACCAACATAAACCCATTTGAAAGCAGATTAAAAATCTTAAGGAAAATTGTAGTGGGTCCCAATTCCAAAGGAAATTTTGGAGACGAGCAAAGTGGCGACAAAAAATATATAAATAAATAAAATGGCGGTTTAAACTTTAAGCAAAGGCATTGTCTCAACCCTAAATTCGGGGCAGGGGTAACAAAATTTATTTTAAATCGAGTGGGGCACATTAAGGATGGCCTGACTTAATCAACCCCTAATATTTTCTTATGGTGCTTAACGTCAACTTTTGCCCTTATGATACGGGCCATTTACCTTTGACTTGTTTTCTCGTACCACGTGGCACTACCATTTACCAATTTTAATAAACATTTTTGTTGAACAGGAAATTTCTCATATTTCATGATAATTATGGAAAAATTACGAAAAAAGTTATAAAAAATTTTCAGTGCTAAAATTTTTGATTGTCCCAGTTTTATCCTAAATCTTTTAACGATTTATCAATTAAGTCATCCCGATTAATTTTCACCAGATAAAGTTGACGTCGTAGTCTAGTCAATAACTATCCTATGTTGTGTACCGATGTTGATGTAGATAATTTTTAAAAAAAAATTCAGAATTTTTTTCTAATTTTTTCCTATTTTTCTTTTCCATTTTCTTTTTCTCTTTGTTTTCTACGAAACGAGCAAAGCCTAAGTCAAGCACATGAAATTTTCCCAAAGTGGAGGAAAAAAAATTCTTGCTTTGCTAATTAAAGGAACAACGCTTCGAGATAGTCATGAAGAATGTAAACGACCCTGAGATAATACTTCTAGCTTTGTTTCGAGATAGTCAAGAAGAATGTGAATGACCATGAGACAGTGCTTCCGACTTTGTTATGGGGCATCGGAAAGGTTTTATGCAAGAATAACTTTTTTTTTTCATAATTTTCCATAATTAGATTGTCGTGATCCTTTTGTGCAATAATTTAGAATTTATTATTTACTATTAGTGCACTTCAATTTTAATTTGGGCCCATGCTATTGTGATAGCAACAATATTCACTAATACGACAATTATTCTAAGTGTAATGACCAACATAATCCCATTTGAAAGCAGATTAAAAATCTTAAGGAAAATTGTAGTGGGTCCCAATTCCAAGGAAATGTTGGAGACGAGCAACGTGGCGACAAAAAATATATATATAAATAAATAAAATGGGGGTTCAAACTTTAAGCAAAGGCATTGTCTCAACCCTAAATTCGGGGCAGGGGTAACAAAATTTATTTTAAATCGAGTGGGGCACATTAAAGATGGCCTGACTTTATCAACCCCTAATATTTTCTTATGGTGCTTGACGTCAACTTATGCCCTTATTGATACGGGGCATTTACCTTTGACTTGTTTTCTTCTACCACGTGGCACTACCTTCTATCAATTTTAATAAACAACTTTGTTGATCATGTTGTAAAATATTGCGTGGCGAATAAATAATAGAAAGAATAGAGAGATTGAGTAGAGAAAATGGGACACCAGAGATAGTAGAGAAAGCTAGAGAAGAGGGTGTAACTGTTTATTCTGATGGATGTTGTGATAGTTGTTATTGTACATCAAAACTAAACTCCTATTTATAGGAGAACAAGAATGTACTTAACATTAATATCAATGTATCGAATGATACATGTACTGGATAAGGGAGATGAACGTTCATTGTATAGGGAGATGTACTTAGAAAGTATGATACAAATGTACCATAATAAGTACATTAGATAAGATGAATATAATGAATATTCATTCATGTATTTCATCAATTCATGTATTTCATAACACTCCCCCTTGAATATTCATTGTATTCATTATGATTGTGCATCAAATGATACTGCCTCATTAAAAACCTTAAGCCGGAAAAACCCAGTGGGACAAAAACCGGACAAAAGGGAAAAAGAGTGCAGAGCACAAATGTTATGATCTCTCCCTTTTATGGATGCATTAATTGCCTCGTTAAAAACTTTTAGCCGGAAAAACCCTGTGGGAAAAAACCGGACAAAAAGAAAAAAGAGTGCAATGTATATATAGCCACTGCTGGGGCTGATCAATTTTGCATCTTGTGAACTCGCCGCATATTAATGCTGCAATGGATAGTTCATAATATCTCCCCCTCAATTGAGCCATATAACCACTTCTGGGGCTAATCAATCTTGCATCTTATGAACTTGCAGTATATCAATGTTGCAATGCATAGTTCATAATATCTCCCCCTCAATTGAGCCATATAGCCACTTCTGGGGCTAATCAATCTTGCATCTTATGAACTCGCCGCATACCAATGCCATATACTAATTTCTCAAAAGTTGATGTTGGCAATGATTTGGTAAAAAGATCTGCAAGATTATTTATGGATCGAATCTGTTTAACATCAATTTGTTGACTTTCTTGGAGTTCATGAGTATAGAAAAACTTCGGCGAGATATGCTTGGTCCTATCACCTTTGATATATCCTCCCCTGACTTGTGCAACACAAGCAGCATTATCTTCATAAATTATAGTGGGAGAATTTGTAACCGGTATTAAACAACAAGAATTATGAATATGCGTTATAACGGATCTTAACCAAACACACTCTCTTCCGGCTTCATATAAAGCAATAATCTCAGAATGGTTAGAAGATGTAGCTACTAGCGATTGCTTAGTAGAACGCCAAGAAATAGCGGTGCCGTTATAACAAAATAAATACCCGGTTTGAGAGCGAGCCTTATGTGGATCGGATCTATATCCAGCATCAGCATATCCAACTAAACCAGAGTTAGTGGAATCTTTGGAATAATATAATCCCAAATCTATGGTTCTTCGGAGATAACGGAAAATATGTTTAATTCCATTCCAATGTCTCCGAGTTGGCTCAGAACTAAATCGTGCCAATAAATTTACCGCAAAAGCGATATCTGGTCTCGTACATTGTGCCAAGTACATCAAAGCCCCAATTGCATTAAGATATGGTACTTCAGGACCAAGTATCTCTTCATTTGATTCTCTAGGATGAAATGGGTCCTTTTGGGGATCTAGAGACCTTACAACCATAGGGGTGCTCAATGGGTGAGCTTTGTCCACGTTGAAGCGTTTAAGCAATCTTTCAACGTATGCTGATTGATGGACGATTATTCCATTTGCTTTATGCTCAAGCTCTAGACCAAGACAAAGTTTGGTTTTACCCAAATCTTTAACTTCAAACTCCCTTTTCAAATATTCAGCAGTTTCAGCTAACTCTTCTGGAGTTCCAATTAAATTTATATCGTCGACATAAACTGCTACAATAGCAAATCCGGTTTCTGATTTCTTAATAAACACGCATGGGCAGATATGATCATTCTTGTACCTTTCCTTAATTAGGTACTCACTTAGGCGTTGATACCACATGCGACCGGATTGCTTTAACCCGTACAAGGATCTTTGCAATTTTATTGAGAATAAATTGCAGGGAGTGCATGCTTCAGGCATTTTGAATCCCTTGGGAATTTTCATATAAATATCATAATCTAATGAGCCATATAAATATGCCGTCACAACGTCCATAAGACGCATTTCCAATCTTTGGAAGATTGCTAGGCTAATGAGAAAACAAAATGTAATCATATCCATCACAGGTGAATATGTCTCATTATAATCAATCCCAGGTCTCTGGGAGAATCCTTGGGCAACGAGTCGGGCTTTATACCTGACAACCTCGTTTTTCTCATTTCATTTTCGGATAAATACCCATTTATATCCAACGGGCTTTACATTATTGGGGATACGAGTTATAGGTCCAAAAACCTCTCGTTTAGTTAGGGAAGCTAATTCAGCCTTAATTGCTTCCTCCCACTTAGGCCAATCTTGCCTTTGACGACATTCAATAATAGATTGCGGCTCACAATCATCATCCATAATTTTATGGGCAACTGAGAATGCAAAAGCATAATCAATGATGATTTCATTTCGATCCCAAATTTCATGATAATATGTAATGGAATTCTCAGTATTCCCGGGATTGATGTTCCTTTCATGGGTTTGCGCCTCTTCAGGGGCAATAAGCTCTTCAGGAGCAAGTACAATGCTAGGCTCTTCTGGAGCGGATTCCTGATTCTTTCCCCTTCGTTTTCGAGGAGCAGTATCTTTTGATCCTATCGATCTACCACACTTCAAGTGCGGAGGATTTTGATCCATTTTAGCCTGTCCTTCGGGAACAGCTATCCTAGCTGGAGCATTTGCAGCTAGAATATGATAATAATGCAAATAAACCTGCAAATGTGTCATTGCGTGTAAATAATAGGCAAACATGGGACCATCTACAGGATGCGTCCACTAGTACCATAAAATATCGAAATGATCCATTTAGTGGTTGTATTGGTCCACAAATATCACCCTGAATTCTTTGTAAGAATAAAGGGGATTCAAGATTAACCTTTGTTATAGAAGGTTTGATAATGAGCTTTCCTTGTGAGCAAGCCTCACAATTATAATCTTTGGACAACAATACATTTATATCATTTAAAGGGTGCCCTTTTGTATTTTGAATTATCCTACGCATCATTGAAGCGCCAGGATGACCTAAGGCGATCATGCCACAGTCCAAATTGATCAGGGCTTACCAATCTTCAGGATGTGGTGGCGTAGGTTTCAATAGCCTTAATCATGACACAATACAAACCCATAGAAGAAGCTTCTAGCTTCTCATGGATGGTCTTCAGGCCCATCTTATAAGAGGAAATGCCAATGTATTCCTTATCTTGCTCATAAATAATCTCAATATGGTACCCATTACGGCGTACATCTTTGAAACTGAGCAGATTCCATTTGGATCTAATGCTTAGAAACGCATTTTCAATATGCAGGATGGTGCCATTTGGCAAAATAATTGTGGCATTTCCAAAACCATCAATAATCGGAACAAGACCAAATATTGTATGGATTTGTGCCTTACGCAATGTCATACTCGAGAAAAAGTATTTACTACAAAATATAGTATGTGTTGTTGTACTATCAAGCAAACAAACATCTCCATTTTTCTCGGTATTTTCCATTTGCATTTATGTTGACAACTTCAGGTGTCAAGTATCATAAAATTTGAAGTTTGAATCATCATCCACCAATCTAATGTCTCATCAAAGTAATCAGAGGTCCTCAAAGAAATCAGAGACATCCAATGATGCATTTGCTACTTCAGGAGCAAGAGGAGTCCCACCAATGGAAATATTATTGGTCTCAATAATGGTTATGACAGTAGGATTGATTTTAATGGCATGAGATTCACCATGCTTGCCCGTATTATTTGAAGATGCCTGATATAGGTCAACAAAGTGCCTTGGCGTACGACAGGTACGTGACCAATGCTTAGTCATGCCACAGCGATGACAAATACTTTCATTATTCACCTTCTTTGGCTTCTTTTCTTTGCCATGATTCAGGCCAAAGTTTGATTTCATAGGGCAGTTAATTTTCCTGCCATTCCTTCTAGGATTATGTTCTTGCCTGCACTTATAGCCCTTAAAATGGCCAGTATTTTTCTCAAAGTTAGCATGTGCTTCGGGCAATGCTTTTGAGCCAGCAGGTCTAAGATCATGATTTTTGAGCAGCAATTTATTAGTTTGCTCAGCAGTGAGAAGCACATAAATTAATTCATAATATGTGGAGAAAGTTTTCTCTAATAATTCTGCATCAGCGAGTTTGATACCGCATTACTCAAGCTGAGAAATAAAACAGAATTATAGTCAGACACGTGTGAGATTTTGCCAATCATATTGTGCTTGAGGAAGGATAACAATCTTGGTATGATCATACCTATCCTTCAACCTCCTCCACAGGATCTGAGGGTCTCAAACGGATAAATATTGAGTCTACAGGCTCTCATGCAAATGACAATGAATAAAAATCAGCGCATTTGCTTTATCCTTTTCATTTGAGGTTCTATCCTCATTAGCGAGACCTTGCCCTTGGAGGTGCATTTCCATGTCAAGGCACCAAGATAAATAATTCTTTCCACTCACTTCCAGGATGTGGAATTTGGGCTTTTCAATATTTGCAATAATCCTTGCAAAAGTAAATCCTTAAATTAATTAGAAGGATTTCTAAATATCCATCGCCACTTCAGGAGCAAAAGGATATTTTTAGATTTGAAATTTTGGCTTCGGGCCAAGAAAAATAAAGATGAAGAATTGATAGAAGAAGATGAAGTATAGGATGATTAATAAAATGAATACCCACCTTGCAAAAATTACTTACTCACGATAGATCTTCGTGCTTGCAAAAAATACTTACTCAGTCGGTAGATTTTCGTGCTTGCGGAAATTACTTACTCAGTTGGTAGATCCTCGTGCTTGCAAAAATACTTACTCAATCGGTAGATCCTCGTGCTGATAACGTGTTGTAAAATATTGCGTGGCGAATAAATAATAGAAAGAATAGAGAGATTGAGTAGAGAAAATGGGACACCAGAGATAGTAGAGAAAGCTAGAGAAGAGGGTGTAACTGTTTATTCTGATGGATGTTGTGATAGTTGTTATTGTACATCAAAACTAAACTCCTATTTATAGGAGAACAAGAATGTACTTAACATTAATATCAATGTATTGAATGATACATGTACTGGATAAGGGAGATGAGCGTTCATTGTATAGGGAGATGTACTTAGAAAGTATGATACAAATGTACCATAATAAGTACATTAGATAAGATGAATATAATGAATATTCATTCATGTATTTCATCAATTCATGTATTTCATAACAGATCAGGAAATTTCTCATATTTCATGATAATTAAATATATAAAATTATCATGAAATATATAAATAAATAAAATGGGGGTTCAAACTTTAAGCAAAGGCATTGTCTCAACCCTAAATTCGGGGCAGGGGTAATACAATTTATTTTAAATCGAGTGGGGCACATTAAAGATGGCCTGACTTTATCAACCCCTAATATTTTCTTATGGTGCTTGACGTCAACTTATGCCCTTATTGATACGGGGCATTTACCTTTGACTTGTTTTCTTCTACCACGTGGCACTACCTTCTATCAATTTTAATAAACAACTTTGTTGATCAGGAAATTTCTCATATTTCATGATAATTATGGAAAAATTACTAAAAAAGTTATAAAAAATTTTATGTGTTAAATTTTTTTAATTGTCCTAATTTTATCATAAATCTTTTAATGATTTATCAATTAATCCCAATTAATTTTCACCAAAAAAAAAGTTGATGTGGTAGTCTAGTCAATAACTATCCTATGCTGTGTACCGATGTTGAGGTGGATAATTTTATTTTTTTAAAATTCAGAATTTTTTTCTAATTTTTTCCTTCTTTTTTTTTTACTTTTTCATTTTCTTCACTCTTTGCTTTCCACAAAACAAGCAAAGCCTAAGTCAAGCACATGAAATTTGCCCAATGTGTAGGAAAAAAGATTCTTGCTTTGCTAATGAAAGGAACAACACTTTGAGATAGTCATGAAGAATGTGAACAACCATGAAAAAATGGTTCTAGTTTTGTTTCGAGATAGTCAAGAAGAATGTGAATGACCATGAGATAGTGCTTCCAACTTTGTTATGAGGCATCGGAAAAGTTTTATGCGAGAATAATTTTTTTTCATAATTTTCTATAATTAGATTGTCGTGATCCTCTTGAGCAATAACTTAGAATATATTATTTACTATCGGTGCAATTCAATTTTTATTTAGGCCCATGCTATTGTGATAGCAACAATATTTACTGATACGACAGTTGTTTTAAGTGTAATGACCAACATAAACCCGTTTTAAGGAAAATTAAAAAAATTTAAGGAAAATTGTAATGGGTGCCAATTGAAAAGGAAATTTTGAAGACGAGCAAAGTGGCAACAAAAAAAAAAATATAAATACATAAAATGGCAGTCTAAACTTTAAGCGGAAGGCATTGTGTCAACCCTAAATCCGGGGCAAGGGTAATAACATATTTTAGATCGAGTGGGGCACATTAAGGACAGCCTGACTTAATCAACCTCGAATATTTTAGTATTGTGCGTGACATCAACTTATGCACTTATGATACGGGCCAATTACCTCTGACTTGTTCACTCCTAACACGTGGCAACACTATCTGCCGAATTTAATAAACCATTTTGCTGAATAGGAAATTTCTCATATTTCATTATAATTATGGAAAAATTACGAAAAAACTTATAAAATTATTTTAGTCTTAATTTTTTTTTTATTGTACCAATTATATCATATATACCTTCTAATAATTTATCAATTTAGTCATCGCAGTTAATTTTGACAAAAAAAAAAGTTGACGTGGCAGCCTAGTCAATGGTTGTGTTATGCTGTGTACCAACATTGATTTGGACAATTTTTTTAAAAAATTCGTAATTTTTTTCTAATTTTTTCTTTTTCTTATTCATTTTTTCTTTTGTAATTTTCAATTAAACCAGCGAAGCCTAGGTCAAGCCCATGAATTTGCCGAAAGTGGAGGAAAAAAGATGCTAGCTTTACTTATTAAAGGAACGACGCTTTGAGATAGTCATGAAAAATGTGAACGACCATGAGAAAATGCTTGTAGCTTTGTTTTGAGATAGTGAAGAAAATATGAACGACCATGAGATAGTGCTTCAGCTTTTTTACGAGGTGTTGGAAAGGTTTTATGCAAGAATAATTGTTTTCCTAATTTCCCTTATTTTGAGCAAAAATTTAGAATTTATTATTTACTATTAGTGCAATTCAATTTTTATTTAGGCCCATGCTATTGTGATAGCAACAATATTCACTGATACGGCAGTTATTTTAAGTGTAATGACCAACATAAACCCATTTGATAGCAACAATATTTACCGATACGATGGTTATTTTAAGTGTAATGGCCAACGTCGACCCATTTGAAAGCAGATTAAAAATCTTAAGGAAATTGTAGTGGGTCCCAATTCCAAACGAAATTTTCAATACAAGCAAAGTGACAACAAATATATATATATAGAAAATGGCAGTTTAAACTTTAAGTTGTCTAACCCTAAATTCGGGGCAGGGGTAACATAATTTATTTTAGATTAAGTGGGGCACGTTAAGACTCCGTTCGTTTCGCGGAAAATAATTTCCGGGAAAACGTTTTCCGGATTTTCCGGCGTTCGTTTCACGAAAAATGAATTTCTTAGGAAAAATGTTTTCCATCAAAGGAAAAAAGTCTTCTAAAGTAGGAGAAAATGTTTTCCACTTTTGAAAAGTAGAAAATATTTTCCTCACTTGATCTTTCTTATCTCACACTTCTACAAATAATCACTTTCTCCACTCCTTTCTTCTTCTTCTTTTCTTTTTTTATTCAAATTATTTTTTAATTTTCTTTATCTTTTTTAATTCAAATAATATATGATTTCCTTTTTCTTTTCTTTTTCTTTTTCTCTTTTTCGCTTTTTTTTTCTTTTTTTCTTTTTCTTTTCTTTGCTTCTCATCTTCTTCTTTCTTGGCTAGTCGTCGGACCAGGTGAACCTCAAGCTCGTCGATCTCAAACCCGTGCTCGTCGATCTAGCGAGCCTTGATTGATGCTCACGCTCACCAATTTGGTGAGTAGAAAATATTTTCCTTACCGAATACTGAAAAATATTTTTTGAAACATTTTCAGGTTTTAGCCGAACACCAGAAAATATTGTCATTTTCCTAGAAAATGACTTCTAAGAAAATATTTTCCGGAAATGACCAATTTTCTGCGAAACGAACGGACCCTAGGGACGGCCTGATTTAATCAACCCGTAATATTTTCTTATTGTGCTTTAAGTCAATTTATGCCCTTATGATACGGGGCACTTACCTCTGACTAGTTTTGTCTTAACACGTGGCCATTCCACCTGCCGATTATAATAAACCATTTCGTCGAATAGGAAATTTCTCACATTTTATTATAATTACAAATAATTACAAAAAAAGTTCTAAAATTATGTTAGTCTTAAAATTTTTTATATGTGTCAATTCTCTCCTAAATCTTTTAACGATTTATCAAGTTAGTCAATCTGGATTAATTTGACCAAAAAAAGTTGACATGGCAATTAACGGTTGTTCTATGCCGTATACCGACACTGATGTGAATAATTTTTTTGATTTTTTTTCCTTTTATTCATTTTAATTTTCTTCTTTCTTCATTTTCTACGAAACGAGCGAAGCCTTAGTCCAACCCATGAAATTTGCCCAAAGTGGAGGAAGAAAGATTCTAACTTTATTAATTGGAGGAACGATGGTTTGTGATAGTTGTGAAGAATCTGAACAACCATGAGACAATGCGTCTAGCTTTATTTCGAGATAGCCATGAAGAATGTGAACGACCATGAGACAATGCTTCCAGCTTTGTTACAAGGCATCGGAAAGGTTTTATGCGAGAATAATTTTTTTCCTAAGTTTCCTATATTAGATTGTCATGATCTTTTTGAGCAATAATTTAGAATTTATTATTTACTATTAGTGCAATTCAATTTTTATTTAGGTCCATGCTATTGTGATAGCAACAATATTTATTGATACGACAATTAATTTAAGTGTAATGACCAACATAAACACATTTGAAAGCAGATTAGAATCTTAAGGAAAATTGTAGTGGGTCCCAATTCCAAAGGAAATTTTGAAGACGAGCAAAGTGGCAACAAAAAAAATACAAATAAATGAAATGGCAGTTTAAATTTTAAGCGAAAGGCATTGTCTCAACCCTAAAGTCGTGGCAGGGGTAACATAATTTATTTTAGAACGAGTGGGGCATAGTAAGGACAGCCTGACTTATCAACCCCTAATATTTTCTTATTGTGTTTGACATCAACTTATACCCTTATGATGCGAGGCATTTACTTTTGATTTGTTTTCTCCTAACACGTGGCGATACCATTTGCCGATTTTAATAAACCATTTCCTTGAATAGGGAATTTCTCATCTTTCATTATAATTACGGAAAAATGAAAAAAAAAATTATAAATTTATTTTTAGTTTTAAAATTTTTTGATTGTGCCAATTCTATCCTAAACATTTTAATGATTTATCAATTTAATTGTCCCAATTAATTTTGACCGGAAAAAGTTGATGTGGTAGCCTAGTCAACAGCTATCCTAACTATGTATTGACGCTAATGTGGACTATTTTTTTTTCAATTTTTCCCAATTTTTTTCTAATTTTTCCTTTCTTTTTTTTTTTTGGTTTTTCATTTTCTATGAAATGAGCGAAGCCTAGGTCCAGCCCATAAAATTTGCCCAAAGTGGAGGAAAAAATATTCTAGCTTTACTAATTAGAGGAACGATGCTTCGAGATAATCATGAAGAATGTGAACGACCATGAGACAATGCTTCTAACTTTGTTTCGAGATAGTCGAGAAGAATGTGAGCGACCATGGGACAATGCTTCCAGCTTGTTACGGGCCATCAGAAAGGTTTTATGCGAGAATAATTTTTTCCTAATTTTCCTTAAGTAGATTGTCATGATCCTTTTGATCAAAAATTTAAAATTTATTATTTACTAATAGTGCAATTCAATTTTTATTTTGGTCCATGCTATTGTGATAGCAACAATATTCACTGGTACAACAGTTATTTTCAGCGTAATGGCCAACATAAACCCGTTTCAAAGCAGATTAAAAATCTTAAGGAAAATTGTAGTGGGTCCCAATTCCAAAGGAAATTTTGAAGGCGAGCAAAGTCGCAAAAAAAATTATAAATAAATAAAATAACAATTTAAACTTTAAGCAGAAAGCATTGTCTCAACCCTAAATTCGGAGCAGGGGTAACATAAATTATTTTAGATCGAGTGGGGCACATTAAGGACAGCCTGACTTAATCAACCCCTATTATTTTCTTCTTGTGCTCGACGTCAATTTATGCCCTTATTATATAGGGCATTTACCTCTCGACTTCTTGTCTCCTAACACGTGGTAATATCATCTACCGAATTCAACAAACCATTTTGTTGAAAAGGAATTTCTCATATTTCATTATTATTACGGAAAAATTACTAAAAAAGTTATAAAATTATTTCAGTCTTCAAATTTTTTGATTGTGCTAATTTTATCCTAAACCTTTTAATGATTTATCAATTTAGTTATCCCGATTAATTTTGATTGGAAAAAAGTTGACATGATAGTCTACCCAACGACTGTCCTATGCTATGTAACGATGCCGATATGGACAATTTTTTTAATTATTTCCAAACTTGTTTCTAATATCTTTCTTTTTCATTTCCTTCTTTCTTCGTTTTCTACGAAACGAGCAAAGCCTAAGTCAAGCCCATGAAATTTGCCCAAAGTGGAGGAAAAAAGTTTCTAGCTTTACTCATTAGAGGAACGACGCTTCGAGATTGTCATGAAGAATTTGATTGACCATGAGACAATGCTTCTAGCTTTGTTACGAGGCGTCACAGAGGTTTTACACGAGAATATTTTTTCCAAATTTTCCTAATTAGATTGTCATGATTGCTTTGAGCAACAATTTAGAATTTAATATTTACTATTGGTGCAATTCAATTTTTATATAGGCCCATGCTATTTTGATAGCAACAATATTTTCTGATAGGACAGTTTTTTTAAGTGTAATGACCAACGTAAACCCCATTTGAAAGCAATTTAAAAATCTGAAGGGAAATTGTAGTGGGTCCCAATTCCAAAGGAAATTTGAAAACGAGCAAAGTGGCAATATATATATATATATAATGATAGATTAAACTTTGAGTAGAAGGCATTGTCTCAACCCTAAATTCGGAGCAGGGGTAATATAATTTATTTTAGATTGAGCGGGGCACATCGAGGATGGCCTAACTTAATCAACACCTAATATTTTCTTTTTGTGCTTGACATGAATTTATGCCCTTATGATACGACGCATTTACCTCTGACTGGTTTTCTCCTAACACGTGGCAATACCATCTACTGATTTCAAGAAACCATTTTGTTGGACAGGAAATTTCTCATATTTCATTATAGTTATGGAAAAATTACCAAATAAGTTATAAAATTATTTCAGTCTTAAAATTTTTTTATTATGCTAATTCTATTTTAAACCTTTAACGATTTATCAATTTAGTCATCGCGGTCAATTTTGTTCAGAAAAAGTTGATGTGGCAGTCTAATCAATGGCTGTCCTATGCTATGTATCGACACTGATGTAAAATTTTTTAAAATATTTTTATAATTTTTTTTCTTTTTCTTTTTTTCTTTCTTCATTTTCCACGAAATGAGTGAAGCCTAAGTCAAGCCTATGAAATTTGCCCGAAGTGGAGAAAGAGTATTCTAGCTTTACTAATTAGAGGATCAATGCTTCAAGATAGTTGTAAAGAATGTGAATGGCCATGAGACTATGCTTCTAGCTTTGTTTCGAGATAGTCAAGAAGAATGTGAACGACCATGAGACAATGCTTCAAGCTTTGTTACAAGGCGTCTATGAAAGCTTTTGTGTGAGAATAATTTTTTTCCTAATTCTCCTTAACTAGATTGTTGTGATTATTTTGAGCGATAATTTATAATTTATTATTTACTCTTAGTACAATTCAGTTTTTATTTAGGCCCATGCTATTGTGATAACAATAATATATATATTTATACAACAGCTATTTTAAGTGTAATGACCAACATAAACCCATTTGAAAGCAAATTAAAAATCTTAAGGAAAATTGTAGTGGGTCCCAATTCCAAAGGAAAATTTGAAGACGAGCAAGTAGCAACAAAAAAATATATTAATAAATAAAATGACAGTTTAAACTTTAAGCAAAAGACTTGTAAAAAAAAAACTTTAAGCAAAAGACATTGTCTCAACCCTAAATTTAACCACTGGGGGTTCGCCCCAGTGGCCACCCTTCCATCTTGGAAGGGGGAGGTTGGGGGTTCAAATCCCCACATTCTCAGGGGGAATTAGGGTGGGGATGATTTCATTTCAGGAGTGAGTTTCGACTCTCACGCCTTGCAAGGAGGTAGGGCAAAAGTCTGAGAGTGAGTGTTAGAGTAGGATTAGCGTAAGACAGACAAAAAAAAAACCCTAAATTTGGGGTAGAGGTAACATAATTTATTTTAACTCAAGTGGGGCACATTAAGGACGGCCTAACTTTATCAACCCCTAATATTTTCTTATTGTGCTTGCCGACAACTTGTGCCCTTATGATATGGGGCATTTACCTCTAACTTGTTTTCTCCTAACACGTGGCAGTACCATCTGCCAATATTATTAAACCATGTTGTTGATCAGAAAATTTTCATATTTCATCATAAATATGGAAATATTACTGAAAAAATTATAAACTTATTATACTTATGCCAATTTAGTTTTACACTTTTGATTGTATCAATTATATCCTAAACATTTTGACGATTTACCAATAAAGTCATTCTAACAAATTTTGACTAGAAAAAATTGACGTCGCATTCTAATCAACGTTTGCCCTATGTTGTGTACCAACGCTCATGTGGGCAATTTTTAATTTTTTTTTCAAATTTTCCTCTATAAACTTTTTCCTTGTTTTCTGTCACGACCAAATTTTCGGGTGAATCACTTAGGGTTTGGCTAATGGATTGTTAAGCCTAGACTTAACTCGGGCTCTCCCAAGCCCATACCAATTCATGACTTAGGTTCAAGTTCTTAACATGCAAAAGATTTTCAATTAGGAATCGTCACTAATCTATTTTTGGTGGGTCGATTAGAAACGCAAGTAAAGCAACGGGAGGTTCACTTTACTCCTACGAACCAAAGACTAAGGATACAGGGACTTGGTTACACTTGATTTCTTTAATGCCCTTTTAGTACCATTCTTTTATTTAAAAAATGTTTGGCAAACAGCTTGAATTGATTTTAAATCTATTTCCCTAACATGTGAGGTGATCATGCGGGTGCGCAATCCACCAATTTAACAGCCAGATAAACAATAAATAAATTGCAAAAAACACTTACCTCAAAGTAACGAAAGCATCTGCAATGTTAAATTAAAATCCACATCAACAACCCTAGATATGGTTTCTAATTAACACGCAATTTCATTTTTTCTTTTCACTTAATTAATGAAAATCATGCAATATTTAATGCAATATTAACTAAATGACCTAATTCTAATGACATGTAATTTCTAATTAAATGGGCCTAGCAAAAATATTAAATGGCATGCATCTCAATGAATCTAACCCTAATGACGTGCATATGATATTTTTTCTTTTTCCTAAAAGAATGCATTCTATCCTAAATAATGAAACTAATTTAGCCTAAGGCATTTTTGTACTTTTTTTTATGAAATTCGGAATTAAAACAAAATGTGAAAATTATCTAGCTAGATTAAGATCCTATTCAATTTATATTAGGAATTAGGTTAAACTCAATCCTAAATTAAACTAAACTATTGTCTTAACCCAAATTATCCTAGAATGCAATCTATCTAAACTTCAAATTAATAAGGAAGTATAATTAAACATGCAATCTTACCCTAATATGCAATAACGTGCAAAAGATGCCATAATCCTATATGATATATACATGATGGTTTTTTTGTTTTTTCATTAATTTCGAAATTAAAATTTAACATGCAAATCAAATAATAATAAAACTAACATTCTAAATGAATATGCTTTCCTTTTGTTTTCTTTTTCAGGATTCAAAATAAAATCTCTATCCTAAACATGCAAAATAAGAAAAGCAAACCTAACCCTAATTTTCCTTTTCTTCTTTTTTTAATTTTCGAAATTAACAATTGCCTAATAATTAAACATGCAATTTAAAGTTTAAAAAAAAAAAAGTAACAACCTAAGTCAATTGATTTTTTTATTTTTTATTTAAAATAAAATTTCAATTCTAAACATCTAAACCCTAATTCTAACCTACATCTTTTGATTGATTCTTTTTTAAGAAAACTAATTTAAATGACACCACAGCAAATCAAGCAATATTGATACCCAAATTAACGAACCATATCTCGCGCATGAGATCGGGTTGGCCAATTTCACATAAATCACGAATCGAATCTAGGGCGGGAGATTGGATTAGCAATTTTTTAAGTAATTGTGAGTCAAATTTCGGGCGTGAAAATCGGACTGACAATCACTAATTTCAAGGCAATTTCATATCATGCAATTTCAATTTCACATAAAGGGATAATTACACTAAAAAGAGAAAATAACGAAATAACAATAATAATAATAATAATAATAATAATAATAATAATAATAATAATAATAATAATAAAACAACCAAAGATAAGTAAATAAAAGAAAAGAAGAAAAAAAATTTACCTAAATTAATTTTTGGCTTTTTTCTTCTTTTTTTTCTAAAAAGAAAAATAAAGGCCCACCAGTCGGTGAGGAGGAGTGTCGCCAGCTAGGTTTCCGGCGAGGGCTCCGGGGCGGTGCGACGCGGGCGAGGCAGCAGGGAGCGTCGCGAGTCTGGGTGCAGCCACGAACGAGACATAGGCGAGGCAGAAGCGGCGTTAAGACGGCGCGGCGAGGTCCCGGTTAGCGTCGCAGGTGCAAGTACTCGGCTTCGACTACAAGGCGGTGAACGGCAGGCGGAGGAGGACCACAACGGCAGGATTGACACGGCAGGGCAGCAGAAACCCTAGATCGCCACCGGATCTAGGAGTTGCAGGCGGCGGACCCGATATGTTTTTTCGACGAGCGTTGGGCGAGACCGGCAGTGGAACAGGAAGGGGTTCATGGGTCACTGGTGCGAGGCTGCAGAGGGAGAGCAGTGGCGACGAGGCGTTGGGGCGGCGCAACGACGAGTGGGACCGTGACGCAGCCATGCGAGGAAGGGCGGCTCGACAACGGTGGGATCGAGGCACTGAGGGGCTTCGAGCGCCGTAGATATGGCACTGGTGTGGGGTCCGCGGGGGTAGGGGGCCCTGGGGGAAGATGAACAGTCCCCCGATTAGGTTTTTTTTTTCTGGTTTTTCTCTCTCACCTCACTCACTTTTCACTTTTTGCTTTTTTGTGTACTTTTTCACTCGAGACCCCCAAAAAGAACCCCCTAATTCTATTGCACGCGCCATGTCTTTTATAAGTAAAAAAAAAGTGTATCTTCACAATATATTCTTTTTTCATTTTGTTTGTGCACGATATCCTAAATATATCGTTGAAATATACACAACTCGCGCAATATTCCCCTTTTTGTATTTTTCACATATTCCATCCAAAAAATTCCCTTTTTGCGCAAAATACATCCCTCGGTGTATATGTGAAAAATCTTAATGGAATATGTGAAAAATCCTTCCCTCACCGGCGGTCTAAAATAAAACAAAATAAAAATAAAATGCTTCTAAACTATATGCCATGTGATTTTTATTATTTTTTTATTTTTGTAAAAATCAATCCAAAAATTATGCAAAAAATTTAGATGTCAACAACTGCCCCTCTTTGAAGGTGAGCTCGTAAAGGTTGCCTTCAAAGACAAATTGAGACCTAAATTTTGGTCATGCACATGCAATGAATGATTTTTGTTGGAAAATGAATTTCATTTTTTTTAATGCAATTTATATGATGCATGGAAATGCTAATGCAAATGATAAATGAACCTACCTGGAATAACTTACCTTCAAGGAAGATAGAGTAGTTCAAGGCGGTTGGTGTTACATGTCCAGCATTCGTACCATTCTACGGTCACCTAGAATAGTAACATGACTTTATGAAGAGACTGCTTTCCCAAGACCCGTACCGTTTTATGGTCGCCCAGTATGGCAGTGCTCGATTGTGTCTAGGACCGTACCATACTATGGTTGCCTAAATGGGGATTCATTTTTCAAGACCCGTACCATTCTTTGGTCGCCTAAACGGGGATTCACTTTCCAAGACCCATACCATTCTACAGTCGCCTGAATAAGGAATAGGTGTTGTCGAGGACCTGTACCATTCTACGGTCGCCTTGATGGAAAATTGATTTTTCAGGACCCGTACCATTCTACGATCGCCTAAATGGGAAAATTACTTTTCCAGGACCCGTATCATTCTACGGTCGTCTGTTAGAGCAATAAATGTTGTTCAAGACCAGTACCATTTTACAGTCGCCTAAATAGAGATTTTTCTTGGTTAGGATCCGAACCATTCTTCGGTCGCCTTGCGTTGCAACACAGATCATCTGACCATGACCCAAACCTTTCTTCGGTCACCTTAATCAGACTGAATCTGGAGAAAAAATTTTAGGGGACAACTCCATCGAGTGTCGGTATAAAGGGCTCTAGGCTACAAAAGCACGCTAGGTCGATAAAAGAAAACCGGGCTACGGAAGCACACCGGTTCGATGAAATGGACGCTGGGCTACGAAAGCACGCCATGTCAATATAAAGAACACCGTGCTACGGAAGCATGCTAAGTTGATCAAAGGGACTCTGAGCTACGAAAGCACGCCAGATCAATATAAATGACACTGGGTTACGGAAGCACGCTGGGTCAATGAAAGGGAATATAGGCTACAAAAGCACGCCAGGTTAATAAAAAGGACACCGGGCTACGGAAGCACGCCGGGTCGATGAAAGGGACTCTGGGTTACGAAAGCACGCCAGGTCAGGAACTGGACAGCTTGACCAAGTCAAGTGTCGATACACTTGAGAGAGAATACCCGAACAATGACAAGTATTTAGAGTATGTGTAGAGATATACTTACCTTGTAATATCTCTGATTCTTGGGGATATGTCTTTTGGAATTTAGATATCCCGTGGAGGTCTTTCATCTCATGGTGGAGGTTTTTCATCTCCTAATATCATGAGGTATTCTGAAAAGAACTTGAATTACCTGTTAGACATGATTTAAAGCAAAAACTGATATACATTCATCAAAGAGATAGACAATCTGAGCTACTCTAGAATGCACATTTCAAAGTTCAGTGGGGTTTCCATCCACTCAATCAAAGTTTATGCATATTGACTTTACCATATTTGTATCACCCAAATTTCCACAGGAGATAATTGTTGTTCAAGACAATGACATGGATTTCTTAAAAATGCTAAATGAGAGACTTTCAGTTAGAAAGGACTTTCACTCACTCTCATTTAGAATGGCTATTTTGTGAGAATCACTCAATCTCAACATCATCATATCAACAAGGGTCCGAGTATTCTCGCAATCAATACGACCTTACCAATTTGAGAGGTCTTTAATAGGGACCATAATGTGGGCTTGGTTAACGGCTTAACAAAGGGGACACTTTGAGTCAAGGCAATTGAAAGAACAATTCTGTAATCATCTCCGGATTTACAAGTCAAGAACCCTGCAAAATGAGAAAGAAATAATTTTGCTTGCACTTTTTCGAGCAATACTTATAAACATATGAACTCCTATGTTAATTCAAGTGCCATAATCTGAAGAGACTTTGTAAAGGACGTAATGTAGGCTGGGTTCATAGGTTGAGAAATGAAAGGATCATTAGGCTTAAAATGTGTGTAAAGGGTGAGAGTTGATGATCATCTTAGCATTGCCACCAATTTTCTTTTTCACCATCGGGGATTGTCTTTATGAAGTGCCCCATTGATTGTAAAAACTCAACATTTGAGTTCTTTGAATATTGCTCCATTGGGATTCAATTCTTGTAATTGACAGTCACCTATCTTGACTTTCTTTTTTTATCTATGGGCATTGGCTTTGCTTTTACCAAGCACACCGCTTTTTCATGCCCCTAGTTCTTATTCATTTTTTCACTTCCTTTTCATGAGCATTAGCCTTGCTTTTACCAGGCACACTGCTTTTTCATGCCCCTTAGTTTTATTTTGATTTCAATGCATGCGTCAAGCAATTACACTTTGAATGACACTCAAACTTTCAAGGGTCTCCATCTGCTTTTTACCATGACCCAGTATGGGGGATGATCACCAACTGGGTTTAAAGAAATGAAATTACAGGCTCAAGTGTGCTATGCAAAGGATATAAATGTATAGGATAGTGAAAGAAATGATCTTCGTCATCTTAAGGCACTTAAATTACCATATGAATTCAATGTAATAGCATGACTAGAAGATTGATGCAAGAGAGCAAAAAAAAAAAAAATTCAATCAATTTTCTTCACCTTATGATGCTGTCGTACCCTCCAATTTGCCCCAATGTGTGGTGGTTCTTGACAGGGGTAATTTGAAAGAATTTTCTCAAGTGTATGGAGCTCAAAGGGTTTAAGCAATGGATCACATGTTGTGTTTGAGATAGAGAAATGAATTGCCCCTCATCATTTCGGTCATCATACCTTTCGCGAGAAAACTCTTTATCTTGCGGATATGTAACTTCCTACACTCATCTCACAAGTGTATAAGTCGGGGATTATGTATAGGATAAGGCTTGCCTTTCATCATCCTGATACGTCTCATTTAGCATGCTTAATCCATTCCATATCATTCATTGAATTAGTCTATCTTGACAAATCTCCACATAAAATTGGTGAGTTAAATAGGTAAAATCACTATGGAAATTCTCTTTTCAAAATAGTCCAGCAACTTTAAGCATGAAAAACTTTTGTCACTTCAAAAACAATAATTTATTGCACTCAAAACATGGAGCATTCATTCAGGGGATTGCTCCACAAAGTGACTGTCTCAACAATGTATGTCCTTGAATTGCCTCTATTAATCAAAAGTGAAAATCTGCTTTTGCCCCTGCACAAGAGAATGTGCATGAATAGGATACTATGCAACATCAAAGTAAATTCAAATTGCATATCCATTTTGGCTCGGATCGAGATTTTATCCCAATCGGGTCACTACCAAGATCAGCCATGCCCCCAATCTGTCATCTGATGTGCCATTTTCAAATCGAGACAAGAAAGTAATGCTCTGAAACATGAAGTAAATGAGTCAGAAAATTAAACAGAGCTAACCTAATGCATGCTTTTGGAAATGGCTTGAAAAATGATTTTTGATATTTTTTCTCTTTTCTTTTTTGGAATTTTTTTTTATGAGGAAGCATGAAGAAGCCCAGTCCTCAGATTTTCTCCATGGATAATATTTTTTTTTCATTGTTGGATATCGTCACTGGGCTTGTTTGGTGTATCTCATCATGTCTTCAAAATTGGAAATAAAATTTGTAATTTTATTGATTAGAATCAAATGAATTACATTATTGGAATGGAAAATACAAACAAGCCAAACCCAAAAAGCGAAAGCAATAATTGAAATTTCAAAAAGCAGAAAATTCTAAACAAAACTTGAAATCCTAAAAATAAGAACTTCTTCACTCAATGACAACATTTGCGCCTCCATCATGGTTAGGCAGAGGATTTTTCAGATTACCACTAAAAGAGAATGCCTTTGTATATAAGAGGTCTTGGACCTTATGCTTCAAAACATAGCAATCATCGGTGGAGTGATTAACCTCTCCCATGTGATAGTCACACTTTCCGGAGGGATTATATGCAGGATAATGCTCAGGATTTGGTCACTTCAGCTCAGTAGATAGTATCCCTTCTTTTGGAGAACAGGCAAAACTTTGGATAGGAGTCTAGGAAGAGGTGTAAATTGTCTCTTAACATTACGTTGTCGACCTGAGAATTGATTTTCTCCACCTTGTTGCTCAATAGAAATCTTAATTACCGAAGTGCGATTGGATGTATCATGATTCGGTTGAAAGTAGACCATATTAATCTCAGCTTCAGGGTCCTTCTCCTTCTTGGTAGAAAATCTCTTGTTAGACGGTTCAGTAAACCACTCTTCTCTTAGCCCCGTCTCAATATGTTCACCCATCAGGATAAGTTGGTTAAAGTTCTCAACATATGTGCTGGCCATTCAATTACAGAACTCAGACGGGAGAGTCTTGACGAACATCTTCATCAATTCCTTATTGGTAGGCTCAAGAGTGATTTGAGCTGCTAGATTTCACCATCTCACGGCATATTCTTTGAATGACTTGCTTCTCTTCTTCTCCATCCTCTCAAGATCTTCTCGGGAAGGTACAATGTCCATGTTGAACTTATATTGCTTGAAGAACGCATTAGCCACTTCATTCCAGGTGTCAATAAATGATTGATTGAATCATGAGGGGCTCATTCTTCATCACATACCAGCTCAGTGCGGGCCCAGTCAAACTCGCATGAAATGATTGAATCATGAGGGGCTCATTCTTGATGTATTGGGCCATACGTATGTGGTACATCTGCAAATGGGCTTTTGAGCAAGAAGTACCATTGTATTTCTCACATTCCAGCATTTTAAACTTCCTCAGCACCTTGACCTTCTCATACACGGACAAGTTAAATGGGAGTGAACTCTGCGACTCTTGTAATTGCTAGACTTTCTCCTCGAGTTTGGCAAAACGTTCATCTTGCCCCACCTTAGGGACATTGTCAGGCTTTGTCTTTTCAGCAGTGACCAATAGTAGGTCATCTTCGAGATTAGGCATGTCGTCATTACCCATTTGAGCCTTGTTTGCTTGATTCGGGACTACTATTCCAGGGAGAGCAGGTGCAAGAGTCGGATTCGCTTGGAGGGATTGGATTTGAGTTGTCATGAGTTGCATAGAGGTGAGCAACTGTTTTAGTTGGTCTTCCACGGCAGACATACGATCACGCATTTCATTTTGGTCGGCCATCTTAGCTCTCGATCATGTAATAATAGGCGAACATGGAGGATCTGTTATCACCTAAATTGAAATAGATGAAAATATGTAAGCACAATGTGTGAATAGAGAGCCAAATCCATGATAATGATCTGATCGGATTTTCATTTTTTCATGAAAAGTGCGTACAATAAGGGCATTTCTCAAAAAGAGTTAGAAAAATAGACACCCTAATGAGATCAAATGTCCTAGGCATGAATTGCAGAAAAATTCTCCAAATTTTTTTGTTATTTTCCAAATGATTCATTGCATGGCAATTTCCTCATTTCATCTCTAATTGACAAATGAATTAAATCAATGATTGACCTAGATTGTCATGGATGGACCGAGAGAATGACAAAATAAGTAAATTGCATTAGTATAAGGATAGAAGACTTACTTCACCAAGATAAATCGACGGCAATCACATAGACATGCACATGGTAAGTGGCTCGATTTCTAATCTATAAGACTTATCAAGGTGGACTATGTCGGGTCTTCATGACTCCGGCTTGGTCAAAGAGTCGACCCGGGTCGCGGGCATGCGGACCGAGGTGGGTACTCTTGACACCTTGAAGAAATTTCGGAATTGAGATGGGCGACTCGTACCGCGAGCATGCGGTCGGAGTGGTATCCATCTCAATACCATCCTAAATGATCCTATGCGGCCCAGGTCCAACGGCAGGTTGTGTGTGCAAACGTTTAGTGCAATATGCAAGGCATGCACAACAGTTTATATCAAGCAACACTTCAATATGAAAACACACCATACATTCTTACACCTCCCTGCAAAATAAAGGTTAGCAAACACTTCCCCTTATACCTCCCATCCTACAAAAACATTTAACATCTTAAATGTTAGGGACGTACCTGAAATCCTCGCTACCAAACAAAAACCTTTTTTTTTTCAAAAGAAAAGAAAAATTGGCCTAAATCCACTAAGAGTTTTAACTCAAGTCCCCAGTGGAGTCGCCAAGTTGTCATGACCAAATTTTTGGGTGAACCACTTAGGGTTTGGCTAATGGATTGTTAAGCCTAAACTTAACTCGGGCTCTCCCAAGCCCATACCAATTCAGAACTTAGGTTCAAGTTCTTAACGTGCAAATGATTTTCAATTAGAAATCGCCATTAATCTATTTTTGGTGGGTCGATTAGAAACCCAAGTAAAGCAATGGGAGGTTCACTTTACTCCTACGAACCAGTGACTATGGATATGGGGATTTGGTTACACTAGATTTCTCTAATGCCCTTTCGGTACCATTCTTTTATTTAAAAAATGTTTGACAAACAGCTTGAATTGATTTTAAATCTATTTCTCTAACATGTGAGATGATCAAGCAGATGCGCAATGCACTAATTTAACACCTAGATAAACAATAAATAAATTGCAAAAAAAACTTACCTCAAAGAAACGAAAGCATTCTGCAATGTTAAATTAAAATCCACGTCAACAATCCTAGATATGGTTTCTAATTAACACGCAATTTCATTTTTTCTTTTCACTTAATTAATGAAAATCATGCAATATGCAATGCGATATTAACTAAATGACCTAATTTTAATGACATGTAATTTCTAATTAAATGGGCGTAGCAAAAATATTAAATGGCATGCATCTCAATGAATCTAACCCTAATGATGTGCATATGATATTTTTTCTTTTTCCTAAAAGAATGCATTATATCCTAAATAATGAAACTAATTTAGCCTAAGGCATTTTTGTATATTTTTTATGAAATTCGGAATTAAAACAAAATGTGAAAATTATCTAGCTAGATTAAGATCCTATTCAATTTATATTCGGAATTAGGTTAAACTAAATCCTAATTTAAACTAAAATATTGTCTTAACCCAAATAATCCTAGAATGCAATCCATCTAAAAAAATCTATCTAAACTTAAAATTAATTAGGAAGTAAAATTAAACATGCAATCTTACCCTAATATGCAATAACGTGCAAAAGATGTCTTAATCCTATATGATATATACATTATGGTTTTTTTGTTTTTTTTATTAATTTCGAAATTAAAATTTAACATGCAAATCAAATAATAATAAAACTAACTTTCTAAATGAATATGTTTTTTTTCTTTTCTTTTTCATGATTCAAAATAAAATCTCTATCCTAAACATGCAAAATAAGAAAAGCAAACCTAACCCTAATTTTCCTTTTCTTCTTTTTTTAATTTTCGAAATTAACAATTGCCTAATAATTAAACATGCAATTTAAAGTTAAAAAAAAAACTAAAAAACTAAGTCAATTGATTTTTTTATTTTTTTATTTAAAATAAAATTTCAATTATAAACATGCAAACCCTAATTCTAACCTACATCTTTTGATTGAATTTTTTTTTAAGAAAACTAATTTAAATGACATCACAGCAAATCAAGCAATATTGATACCCAAATTGACAAACCATATCTCATGCATGAGATCGGGTTGGCCAATTTAACATAAATCACGAATCGAATCTCGGACGGGACATTGGATTAGCAATTTTTTAAGTAATTGTGAGTCAGATTTCGGGCGTGAAAATCGAACTGACAAACACTAATTTCAAGGCAATTTCATATCATGCAATTTCAATTTCACATAAAAGGATAATTACACTAAAAAGAGAAAATAATGAAATAACATTAATAATAATAATAAAACAACCAAAGATAAGTAAATAAAAGAAAAGAAGAAAAAAAACAAAATTTACCTAAATTAATTTTTGGCTTTTTTTTTCTAAAAAGAAAAATAGAGGCCGGCCAATCGGTGGGGAGGAGTGTCGCCGGCTAGGTTTCTGGCGAGGGCTCCGAGGTGGCACGACAGCGATGAGGCAGCAGGGAGCATCGCGGGTCTGGGTGCGGCCACGAACGAGACAGAGGCGAGGCGGAAGCAGCGTCGAGACGGCACGGCGAGGTCCTGGTCAGCGTTGCGGGCGCAGGTACTCGGCTCCGACTTCAGGGCGGCAAACGGCGGGCGGAGGAGGACCACAGCGGCAGGGATCGGCGCAGCAGGGCAGCAGAAACCCCAGATTGCCGCTGGATCTAGGAGTTATAGGCGGCGGACCCGATCTATTGGGTCAACAAGCGTTGTGCGAGACTGTCGGTGGAACAGGAAGGGGTTCACGAGTCGACAGTGCGAGGCTGCAGAGGGCGAGTGGCGGCGACGGGGTGTCGGGGTGGTGCAGCGATGAGCGGGACGACGACGCAGCCACATGAGGAAGGGCGACTCGGCAGCGATGGGATCGGGGCTTCGAGCGCCCTAGATATGGCACCGGTGTGGGGCTGGCGGGGGCAAGGGGCCCTCGGGGAAGACGAACAGTCCCCCGATTAGGTTTTTTTTTTTCTGGTTTTTCTCTCTCACCTCACTCACTTTTCACTTTTTGCTTTTTTGTGTACTTTTTTCACCCGAGACCCCCAAAAAGAACCCCCTAATTCTATTGCACACGCCATGTCTTTTATTAGTAAAAAAAAAAAATGTATCTTCGCAATATATTCTTTTTCCATTTTGTTTGCGCATGATACTCCTAAATATATCATTGAAATACACACAACTCGCGCAATATTCCCCTTTTTGTATTTTTCGCATATTCCATCCAAAAAATTCCCTTTTTGCGCAAAATACATCCCTCGGTGTATATGTGAAAAATCTTTATGGAATATGTGAAAAATCCTTCCCTCACCGGTGGTCTAAAATAAAACAAAATAAAAATAAAATGCTTCTAAACTATATGCCATGTGATTTTTTTTTTCTTTTAGTTTTGTAAAAATCAATCCAAAAATTATGTAAAAAATTTAGGTGTCAACATTTTCCTTTCTCATTTTTTTTCTTTCTTTTTGCCTTTCATGTTTTTCCTTTTTCCTTTTCACTGGTGGTCGGGCTCAATGGGTGGCCAGCCATCGATGATACCCGAAGAGGGTCGGGCGAGAGTCGCCCTCGCCGACCACAAGCGAGATTTAGGACTAGCATAACTGTAATAGGTTGAAATTTGTTTTTATAATTTTCCCCAATAAATACTCTAAACAATTTATTTGAGAGTTGATTCACAACGAAAAGAACTATAGTTTTAATCTCTCCGATAGCAATATATCAAACTCTATACCTGCAACCTTGCATTCAAGTCCCTTAAGATTGCTTGAAACTACTTCACGACTTCTTTACTTCATTTATCCGGACAACTGGTAGTATTCTTGTGCATACTTACCCTCTCTAGCTCAAAATATTACATGTGAATCTTGAGACAATAAGAAAATTATCCAAAAAATTCTAAACCTATTGTACGGTGGCCAATTTAGTTATAAATCATTCAATTTTCCAATTTAGTTCTGAACTTTTTAATTGAGTCAATTTAATCCTAAACCCTTAGAAATTTTTTAAATTTAGTCCTAAACCTTTTAACGGTTTGACTTAGTAATCTCTTAACGGGCAAGTGAAGGAGGTCAAACCCTAAGTTTTTCTTTTTATTGGGCTTAACGTCAACTTAAATTTTAGAATCGCTAACTTTTGATTAACTTATGACACCGCATGATATTGTTGCCCCATTAAATCATCGATGAAACTTCTCGCATAAACTTTGGAGTGGCACTCATTTACCTCTTACGTCCAATGATCTTAAACTTTTATTTTGCTACAATTGTTAATCGTCTACATATTTTTTTTCACAGACGTCTGTGACAAACTTGACTTCTAAAGATAGAAATGTAATTTTCTCAATTATATGTATTAAAAAGTATTTGAAAAGTAAAATTTTTCTGGATAATGAAACTTGAAGGTCCAGCTCGAAATCTAGAATGGAATGAAGCCGACAAACCCAGTCAGGGCAGATGTTCTTAATGCCCCTACTTCATTTTCTTCTTTTTGGTGGGAATTCTGTGTAATATGGAGTGTCACTGGTGTGGCTTGATGACTTGAGCTGACACATATTCGGCTTATTGTGGTTTTTTGGTCGCGGAACTGTAAAGTTAGAATGGAACTTCCGTATTCGGCATCTGCTTGTTGTTTTAGTTCGTAAGTGATAAAGGGTGACAATTGACTATATATTCTGGGTATTTGGTGATTGAGCTTAGCAACTGTCTGTTGGATTAGGTTTGCAAGACACTGGTAAGCCTCAAAACATGAAGTCTTGTGATATGTTTCGTTAATTAGCTCTCTCTGAGTAACGTCATTATTGAATTTAGTATAGAATGGAACTGTGATGTCCAAACTCATTTGCCACTCTCATATAGATATGGAATGGTAAATGAGAACTTCCATGGAAATAGGAATAGGCGAAGTGGGTGTTTATCAACATTTCGATTAATCAAGGGATCAAGTGCGAGAAAATTAACCTGATACTATATTGAGCAAATATTATACATGGCCTTATTATGAAGCTCTGGGACAATAAACCCTATGAGCTATGCAAAAGAGATAATAATAAAAAAAAAGTAAACATGTTTTCTAGTTTACCAATTGTGAAATTCCTAAACTAAATGATGGTGATGGAATATCAAATGAAATGAAATGGGACCAATAAAGAGCTATGCAAATCCTATAGTATAACAATTATTTACATGCAATTAGTTGATGATTTTTTTCTAAGAAAAATGATTGATGATTTTTCTAGATTACCCAATACCATAAAACCACATTTCACGAACTCAGACAAGCAAATGAGCTATAAGCAGATCACTATTCCATTATATAGAAGCAAAACGTTAAACATCCAATTGACCTCCCGAAGCTAATATTTCCATTATTTTTGCAGTAATTACGGAGTAAACCACAAATTTAAAAACTACCAGAGTGAAACATAAACAAAGAATTTGTTCATCCCACATAGAAAAGAAAGACACGACCCCATATCAATTCGTAAACGATGATTCGATCCTTACTTTCTTATTTATGGGCAAACCGAGCGTTTACTTCACAAAAGAAAATGTAGGAAGACTTAAATTACAAGAAATTCACAGAACAAGGACTCGCTAATATTTTGAAATCCACGACTCTAATGCATGTTCCGAGTAACATCAGACCATTACCAAACTTTCGAACTAGTAAGTGAAACTAGTGCATCAATTGAAGTAGATGTAAGACAAATTCCACATATGTTATCATTTTCTTGAAACAAAAAAGGATAAGGTAGCCCGCAGAAGTATTTTAACAAGGCTGGCTATTTCTAGTTAAGCTCCAAACAAAAATGGGCAGGCAAAAATGGGCAGGGAATGAACTATTTCAGCAAAAAGAATGCAGCTTTACCCGTATCAACATTCAAGGAAAAGAAACAGTAAATCCGTGGTTCATAATTCTGAACAAGCATTCAACGTACGCAAAAGTCATAAGTGAAAGAAAAGAACAACACGCTTGAGTAATAACCTGCTCACCTAGACTCACCTCACTTCCAATCATGACCCAGATGTAAGACAAAATAAATCATATGCGGAAGCCAGGATCGATTATAGACAAACCTCCAGCCATTGTTCTTGTAGTCACGTTCGTCTGAAAACCTAAAATCAACAAATTGGGACTCGCACTACTAACCCAATTCACTCTCGTACTGATGGTGTATTCTGAATGAGAGAGTTTGTGTTAGACCTTGTCATCACCCGTCAGAAATGAACGTACGTTCCTATTTATACATCGTCTTCCATCAAGACGATTACCGAATGGGCGGTTGTCACGAAAGGGTACGAAGCGTGGAAACTCTTCATGTTGAATAGTCGCAACCTTTAAGAGAAAATGCGGGTCCAAAATATGGGATCACACAAAAATAAATAACATTCTCCCACTTGATCCCATCATTTTCATCATACAGATTATCCAACTAATTCCACGAAAACTTTATGCTTAAAGAAAAGAAACAAAACACATGAATCATGGCGACATGTCCTCTAAGGGTGAGTAATATCTTCCATGTATCACAATGCATCTCATTTCTTTAATGTCAGCCTATATGTGACAACATATCTTAATGAATAAACCCCATGTTTATTCCAGAACCAAGGATAAATGTTATTCTCATAAACAACAAAATGTGTACACCAAAATTGAGAATCAACATTACAACTGAATAAGAGTTTCATACAACAAAAATCGTTCATACAACGACAAATCACATGATGGGACCTATTCCCATACTAGTTACATGATCCTTATACTTCATTGGTGGCATGCCTTTAGTTAAAGGATCGGCTATCATCAATTCAGTGCTAATGTGTTCAATGACCACTTTATTCTCCTTAACACGTTCCCTTATGACTAAATACTTAATGTCGATATGCTTACTTCGACTGCCACTTTTGGCATTTTTAGACATAAAAACTGCAGCTGAATTGTCACAATATATTCTTAATGGCCTAGAAATAGAATCAACAATTCTAAGCCCAGCAATGAAACTCTTCAACCATACACCATACGAGGTAGCCTCAAAACAAGAAACGAACTCAGCCTCCATAGTAAAAGTAGCAGTCAAAGTCTGCTTGGCGCTTCTCCATGACACGGCTCCGCCAGCTAACATAAAAATGTATCCAGATGTTGATTTTCGTGAATCAACGCAGCCCGCGAAGTCCGAATCCGAATAACCGACCACTTCCAATTTGTCAGTCCGTCTATACATAAGCATGTAGTCTTTGGTACCTTGAAGGTATCTCATGACTTTCTTTGCAGCTCTCTAGTGGTCTAAACCTGGATTACCCTGATATCTTCCCAACATTCCCACAACAAAAGCGATGTCAGGTCGAGTGCGAACCTGAGCATACATCAAACTTCCAATAGCAGAAGCATATGGGATGTTGTACATTTGTTCCCTTTCTAAATCGTTCTTCGGGCATTGGTTCAAATTGAACCTGTCACCCTTCACAATGGGTGCTATACTTGGTGAACAATATTTCATCCGGAATCTCTCTAGGACCTTATTGATATAGGTTTCTTGAGATAGTCCTAAAATTCCTTGAGGTCTATCTCTATGGATCTTAATGCCAATGACATAAGATGCCTCACCCATATCCTTCATATCAAAACTCTTAGAGAGAAATTGTTTCACCTCATGTAACAACCCTTTATCATTGGTTGCAAGTAAAATATCATCCACATATAGCACAAGGAAACAAATTTTGCTCCCACTGACCTTCTGGTATATACATTGATCCATGACATTTTCTACAAAACCGAATGAAGAAATGACATCATGGAACCTTAAGTACCATTGGCGGGAGGCTTGTTTCAGGCCATATATAGATTTCTTAAGCTTGCACACCAAATGCTCACATTTACTAGAGGGGAATCCTTCAGGTTGTTTCATGTAAACCTCCTCCTCTAGTTCTCCATTGAGGAATGCCGTTTTCACATCCATCTGATGTAATTCCATATCAAAATGGGCAACCAATGCCAAAACAATACGAAGAGAATCTTTCTTAGATACAGGAGAAAAAGTCTCTATGTAATCGATTCCTTCCTTTTGAGTGAATCCTTTGGCAACGAGTCTAGCTTTATATCTTTCAATGTTACCTGATGAATCCTTCTTAGTTTTGAAGACCCATTTACAACCAATGGCCTTCACACCATCAGGTAACTCAACCAAATCCCAGACTTCGTTAGATGCCATAGAACTCATCTCTTCCTTCATGGCATTGTACCACAAATTGGATTTATCACTATCCATGGCTTGTGAAAACGTTTCAGGATCATTCTCAGCTCCAATATTGTAGTCAGACTCTTGTAAATACACAATATATTCACTAGGAATAGCCGATTTCTTTATTCTAGCAGATCTTCTCAATGTTGCATCAACATTCTCTTGAGGAGAGTGTTGCTCAACTGGTTGTTCAACAGTTTCTGGTAATTGATGAACAACTGGATCTATTAGATCAATATCAGCAGGTTGTGGAACTTCAACGATTGGTTGTTCAATAGCCGGCTGAACTGAAGGGGCATTATGAGCAATAACCAACCTTAAACTTGAAGTGGAAGGTTGAGTATATGTATGATCTTTCTTAGGATCAAGGTCCTTCGATTGATCGCTCCCACTAATCAAGTCATTTTCAAGAAATTTAGCGTTTCTTGATTCCACAATCCTAGTGGTATGAGATGGACAATAAAACCTGTATCCCTTAGACCTTTCGGCATATCCAATGAAATACCCACTTATGGTCCTTGGGTCCAACTTCTTTTCTTGTGGATTGTAAACTCTCACTTCAGACGGGCATCCCCAAACGCGCACATGATGCAAACTCGGTTTCCAACCCTTAAATAACTCAAAAGGTGTCTTTGGGACAGCCTTGGTCGGAACTTGGTTTAATATGTACATTGCCGTCTTAACTGCTTCAGTCCACAAGGATTTAGGAAGTTTGGAGCTGCTAAGCATACTACGCACCATGTCCAATAAAGTCCGGTTTCTTCTTTCCGCTACGCCGTTTTGGTCCGGAGAACCAGGCATAGTATATTGGGCAACTATCCCATGCTCTTGAAGAAACCTTGCAAATGGACCAGGTGCTTGTCCATCTTCAGTGTATCTACCATAGAATTCTCCACCTCTATCTGATCTCACGATCTTAATTTGCTTACCGCATTGTTTCTCTACTTCTGCCTTAAATACCTTAAAGGCATCTAATGCTTCATACTTATTATGAATCAAATAGAGATACATGTAACGTGAGTAATCATCTATGAAGGAGATGAAGTATTTCTGACCACATGAGTCCATATCTGGACTACAAATATCTGTATGTATGATTTCTAATATTTCTGTACTCCTCTTGGCACCTTTCTTAGACTTGTTGGTCCGTTTTCCCTTTATGCAGTCCACACAAGTATCACAATCAGTAAAATCTAAAGTATCGAGTACTCCATCATTTACTAATCGCTTAATTCTTTCTATGGAGATATGTCCCAATCTCCGATGCCATAACATAGAAGAATGTTCTTTCACAACACATCGTTTCATACCAGCTTTATCATGAACATGCATCGCATCATAATAGGCATTGTCTTGTAAATTAATTCGAAAAAGACCATCAGACAAAGTACCACTCCTAACAATTTCAGATTTAAATGATAAACAGAAGTTTGAATCTGAAAAGTTAAAAGAGTATCCCAAAGGTAAAAGTCTTGAAACTGAAATTAAATTTCTAGAAAAACTAGGAACATAAAAGGTCTTTTCCAAATTCAAAACAAAGCCACTATTGAGAACTAGTCTATATGTCCCAATAGCTTCGACATGCGAACGCATCTTGTTTCCTGAATAGATGCTTTGTTCACTTCCCACTAGCTTCCTATGGTTTTGAAAACCCTGCAAGGAATTTGAAATGTGGATTGTAGATCCAGAATCAATCCACCAAGTGTTGTGACTTACATCAGTCATATTAGATTCATAACAAACACAAGAGATTGGATTACCTTTCTTCTCGAGCCAGGCCTTAAATTTGACACAATCCTTCTTCATATGCCCCTTCTGTTTACAGAAGAAACATTTGGATTCTTTCTTAATGTCAGCTTGGGGAGGTATTTTACCTTTTCCCTTATGCTTGCCATGGCCTCTATTCTTTCCTTGTGTTGCCAAATGAACACCTTCTCCCAATTCCATAATCAGTCTTTCCTCCTCTTGAACACACATGGTCATGAGCTCATTAATTGACCATTTATTCTTATGTGTGTTGTAAGAGATCTTGAAAGGTGCATACTGTTGTGGGAGAGTGTTCAGAATATAATATACAAGAAAAGAATCAGATATCTCAACCTCAAGGTTCTTAAGTTGAGCTGCTATGTTCCTCATTTGCATGATGTGCTCACGCACACCTCTAATGCTAGTGAGCTTCAATGATGAAAACTTCATAATTAGGGTCATGGCATGCGCCTTCTCAGAACTCTCAAATTGCGCATCAATGGCCTCCAATAAGGCCTTAGCATTGCTATGCTGAGCAACCGAACCACGAATACTAGGAGATATCTTAGCTCTTATAAACATGGCACAAACGCGGTCGGACCGCTCCCATTGGTTATAAAGAGCTATCTCAGCTGAAGTGCTCGAATCAGTAGGAGCAGGTGGTTTGTCTTTCCTTATAGCATAGTCAATGTCCATCCATCCCAATTGAAGAAGAACTGACTCCTTCCAAACTTTATAATTCTCACCATTCAGTATGGGAACATCAAACTTAAATTCATAGAAATTCACAGGTTGCGAAACTGCATATCAAATAATCATGCTTATGTCACAAAATTTGAGGCAAATATACATAAATCATGTTTTACCAATGTAAACATGTCACAATATGAATCACATAACATAAAAACTACCTGTGGGCTAAGTTTTTAATTTAAATAGATTCATAATTACATCATGAAGAAACTACCATATTATATACCTTTTCTTAATCCCTGTGGGTAAATTAAGAAAAATAATATGATATCTCAACCTAATTAATCATATTAATACAATAAAAGTTCCTGTGGGATAAAATTCATCATATTAATATGATTAATTACAATTAACGTCCATTTCTAAATATGATCCGGAAGCTCTTAATATATATTTTAATTAATTAAAGATGCTGTGGCTACTCTCTAATTAATTAAATATATGAATCATTGGACATTTAATTTCATGCATAAAATACTCATAAAAATGCATGAAATGACATAATAAATAAATACATCAAGGGCAGAACAGTAAATAAATAAATCGGCCGCGGGCAAAATTGCAAAAACACGAAAAATTTGAGGCAAAATCGAAAAAGGAGTTGCGGGCGGGAGACGAGAGGCGCGTGCTCGGCACGCGCCAGAATTCGCGCGAGCGCGTGCTGCGAACGCGCGCGGTTCACAGTGCAGGCGCGTGCGTTGCACGCGCCTGGCAACTGCCGCGTGCATGGATCCCACGCGCCTGCAACCGCAGAGGTTACCGCGCGCGTGAGAGCACGTGGCGCGTGGATCCCACGCGCCTGCAACCGCAGCGCGCGCATGGGCTCCACGCGCCTTCTTCCTCGCGAACAGAGAGCCTTTCCGTCGGTTTTTCGCCATTTTCAGCCGCAATTTCACCACCATTTCTTCTCCGGCAGCCCATCTTAGACAAAAATAAATAATGGGTTTTGAAGAGCATGCCGGCACAACCACATAGGTTCAAATTTCGGCGAAAATGATGAACAAATTAGCCCCAAATCAAACGAAAACTCCAAAAACGCAAATCTTCAACCACCGCGAGTTCCGCCGCCCAATTAGCCTCCAGCGAACATCAATATGCCGAAATAACTCATGGCTAATATCCCTTACGGCGGTGCGACCATACTGGTCCGAAATCAAGGGGTGGGCCGCCGGAATTTGCCCGGAATCGGCGAGTTTCTCTCTTGGCCTCAAAAACCGAAGTTACTGTTCATGTTCTCAAAGTCCGAAAAACATACCAAAAATTCAAAAAAAATAAGGCAGAGGCATAAACTCGCTCTGATACCAAATGTAAGACAAAATAAATCATATGCGGAAGCCAGGATCGATTATAGACAAACCTCCAGCCATTGTTCTTGTAGTCACGTTCGTCTGAAAACCTGAAATCAACGAATTGGGACTCGCACTACTAACCCAATTCACTCTCGTACTAATGGTGTATTCTGAATGAGAGAGTTTGTGTTAGACATTGTCATCACCCGTCAGAAATGAACGTACGTTCCTATTTATACATCGTCTTCCATCAAGACGATTACCAAATGGGCGGTTGTCACGAAAGGGTACGAAGCGTGGAAACTCTTCATGTTGAACAGTCGCAACCTTTAAGAGAAAATGCGGGTCCAAAATATGGGATCACACAAAAATAAATAACACCAGAACGACGAACCATACTGGACCTTGAATTCATGGCGAACAAGCGGCACCGATGATGCGCCAATGAGCCACGCCTTGTGTGCCTGAAATGTCCCTCGGCAAGACGTTGCTGGCCTTGAAGCAGAGCAACAACAGAGACATTAATGGCGGACAGAAGAGAAGAAGCGTACGGACTAATGCGGAGAAAAGAGAGCGGGAGAGAGTCCATGGACACAATCATGGCGGAGACTTGCTCTCGCTCGATCACCAGTCCACAGCTTGAGGTCACCACAGCCGGTTCGTCGATTACCTCTATGTTGAACAGGTACTCCTCGAAACAGAGTGCAGTTTCGTCAGTTCATCGAACACCTTCCTTGCAAACTCGATTCTTCCTCCACAGCGTAATCAACCGCAATGGAACTCGGAAAACAGCGAGGGCAAAGCAGGAATGAACTGAAATCATATCTAGAGTATAATCAGACACAAACGACCTGACTCAGCTGTGGGCGTCATCAATAAGTCAGCAAAGGTCACAGACGGCTTCAAACCATCGCCCTCAGAAACTCAACGCCGAGCTGAAGCCCAAAGCAATGCTGGAGAGGGACAGATGATGGAAGAGGAGGGAGGCCAGAGCTCGGAGCTTGAAGCATCGTGAAGCGAGCGTAGTCGGATTGTGCCCGAGATCGTCACAGGTGGGGTGGAACCCACACAGAGGAACCATGGACAGTGGCGAAGACACGCCGGCGCCCGGCGGAGGGAGACGAGCTGCGACGGAGGTGGAGGAGCAGGGACGGCGAGTTGAGGTTAAAGTGTTTCTATTGGCGGGAGTGATGGGGCTGACGTGAACTGAAAATGGTCTGGACTGCGCTTGGGGTCGGACTGGGCTGGAGCTTTATTATTTTCTTTTCTCTACTTTTTCTTTTTCTTTTTCTTTTATTTTTACAAAAAAAAAAAAAAACCATTTTCAACTTGTTGGCAAATATCCAGGCATTAACACTCGCGGATTGACTCCTAAAAAACAATTATAGCACGAGACGAAAATTCAAGCTTATGTTTCCCTTGCGAACCTAGGGTCTCTCATAATTCTTTCACAAAAGATGTTACAAAAGCAATGCTCCTTCTAACGCTGCTTTAACACATTTTCCCCCAAAAAATGCATTTTTCATTAAACGAACGCCGAAAAATCCGGAAATTATTTTTTCGGAAATTATTTTCTGCGAAACGAACGGAGCTATGAATTCATTGGGAAATGTTTTCCATGAAATGAAAAAAGTCTTTTAAATTAGGGGAAAATGTTTTCCACTTTTGAAAAATAGAAAACATTTTCCTCACTTGATCTATCTTATCTTACACCTCTACAAATCCTCACTCCCTCCTCCCCTTTCTTATTCTTCTTTTCTTTATTTATTCAAATTATTTTTTAAATTTTCTTTTTCTTTTTTTAATTCGAATTATTTTTAATTTCCTTTTTCTTTTCTATTTCTTTTCTTTTTTTGTTTTTCTTTCCTTTTCTTTTCTTTTTATTTTCTTTCTTTCCCATCTTCTTTTTCCTTGGCTTGTCGTTGGCCATTGTTAGGCAAACCTCGAGCACACCGATCTCAAGCTCACATTCTGCACTCTTGCTTATCATTTTCTTTATTTACTTTACCCTACAATTGTATATTGCTTAATGGCTGTACATGTTTGTTTCTTTTTTCTTTTGTTTATTAGAACATAAAAGACGCATGGGGAGAACAGGCCACTCAACTGAAAGATCCTCATTAGGGCTATACATGCTTTGCTTATTTTCTTTTTTACTTCTTTTTAAAATCCATACGAATATTTTTTAGAATAGATGAGCGTTTGGTGACAATGAGGGAATAAAGATATTAAGCAAGTTTGCCAAGGTTTAAAGGCAAGTTCATATTTGATGGATTTATAAGTCGGTAAATGATGCATGCTAAACGGTGAAGTCTTAGAAAATATTTTCCTTACCGAGTACCGGAAAATATTTTTCGAAACATTTTCAGGTTTTAGCCGAATATCAGAAAATATTATCATTTTCCTTGAAAATGACTTATGGGAAAATATTTTTCGGAAATGGCCTATTTTCCGCGAAACGAATGGACCCTTAAACTTACCATATTTTTCGCAAAACATCAAACCTTTTAGAAAAGGTGGTCAGCCAACAAAGTTTCTTTCTAACAACCTGAGTTTCATTTCATAAACATCATCCTTTATAAATATACAATGCTATTTAGAGAAACGTATTAAATATAATTTGGTACTTGACAAGTTGTAAAGAACTTGGAGGAAGGGAGCATCAAATCGAACTCTTCCAATATTTAAAACCACTCATATGCTGTCAGATTTTACAGAGTCGATGATTTCTTCCCTAATTCAAAAAGCTGAATGAAGCGTCAGCAATAAATACGACAAAACTATATTGCCAGTGAAACCTTGAGATCCAGAGATGTCAACTTCCTTCCCGGAGACCTCCTTCCCCTCAACGTCTGCCGTCGATGCCGGCAACCATCTCCGGATCTTCATCACATTCTCGGTTCACCACGGAACCAATTCAATTTCATTATCGGCCTCTCCATTCCCTACCGGATCACCGTCACTCACCCAGGCCATAATCACTCAAACGCAGAGCAGGGGAACAGAAACATACTTGGATAAACAAGCGCCGTGCCTCTGAGCTTAGAGACGGATACTTGGACCATCAGTTTGAATCCCGATTCCTCTCGTCAGCGGCCATTGTCATCGAACGCAGCAAAGAAACATGCCAGATACAAAGAAGAGACGAACAGAACAGAACACGTTCAGAATCAATCTTGATGATGATGAAACATAACCCGAATCAAATCAATGCACCAAGAAAATTATGAGTCTACGTCTGCGCATCTTCAGTTCGAACGAAACCGCAATCCATTCAATGTCAGTGACTAAGAGGCATATTATCAAACACTCGGTGGTCAACAAATCGTGAAGTAAAATTACGCTGTCTCATGCTCGAATTCACGGCCTGATTCGAAGTAAGATCAACCAGCAGCACTCGGAGCAAGGCAACAATCCATTCGCGCCCAACGCGTGCTTTGATCCTAAAAGAAAGGACATCGATCTCGATAGCAAGGATAATAATAGATATTACCTGGCCCGTGCCGTTTGCATTGCGACGAACGCTCGAATCGGCAACAGGACCTTTCGCGATTCAACCAACGAACGAAATCCTGGCTTCGCAAAGGATTCCAACCTTCGAATCAGCTCGGCCAAGAACAGAGCCAAACCGGTACCAACACGAGTCCGGCTCATTAGCCAACGCAGCTGAGATCAGGAACGCCGGCGAACGGCCGCGGACGGCGGCCGCGGAACAGTAGCTTGATCATCTTCAGCCCCATCAGCCGATGCTCTTTATCTCCTCGAACCGAAATCCGTTAATCTCTCAGTGACGTGATGTGCTCCTCCCATGCCGTTACTGAGAATCCCTCGTCTCCAGCCACGCAACATCTTCTAGAACCTTCTTTTGAGGTCTTGCTTGCGCCACCTCACCCTTCTATTCATCCGTATTTTTTTAAATAAAATTCCTCGTCTCATCCTTTATTACGGTACAAAAAGTACAATTTGATCTCATATGCCTTTTGAGTTTCCCTATATTTTTGCCAATCATTGTAAATTCTTCACACATGTATATAAACAATAGTGTTAAATTTGCTCCCTCCTAATTTAAATATCCTTCTATATCGAAATTTACTTTGTTGGAAGATCTTAGAGATTGATTCTGACTTTATTTGATACTAGTAAATATTTGATTAGAACAGTAAATAGGAAACTAGAGAATACTAATTCTTGTAATCTTATTCTTTCCTTTTTACTCTTTCACTCTTACATTATAAATGTACATGTGATGTAATACGGTAAATACATTGAAAGCATTTTACCAGAAACTCTATTCTCTTCCTTTTCTGTCATGGTATCAGAGCTACCGGTTCTTGACCTTGCTTCCGCAACTTTCTGAATTGCCGTTGCTTTCTTTTTCTGGTCTGTTGCTGCACTTTTCTCCCTGCAGAACAAACCAACAAAGCAATTAGGAATTCAATCTATATACCATGGCGAAGGATAAGAACGTTATGAGTCCTCCTCCCGAAGAAGACTCCTCATCTCAGAATCAACTTGGATCAACTGAAGAAGGGCAGGTTACCAACAATGTATCAGCACCTACCCCTGCACCAGTGCAGATTCCAATTTCAACTTACTGGCCTCCAGTCCAGTGGTATCCCCCCCCTCCATGGACGACTGGATCTGGACAGTACCCATATGGGACTGACCCGACTGATGAATCGGGACAAACAGCACCAGGTCATAGACCTGGATCCTTACCGAGACAGGGGACGGAGGCTTACCCGTTTCCACACGGAATGTCTTACCCTTTTCCGTTCAATGGCGGCCGACCTGAAATTGGCGATCCGCTTTACACCTCACCAGCGGACGGACCGGAACTACGCTTGATTAGCCAACAACTTACCGGACCGGCGAATTACCATTCTTGGGCCCGAGACCTCCGGCGAGCACTCGTCACCAAAGCCAAGGAAGGTTTCATCGAGGGAACCCTGCTCTTCCCAACGGACGAACGGCTGCAGAAACACTGGCGTCGCTGCAACCAGCTAGTGCGGACCTGGATTGGGAATTGTTTGGCGCCCGATGTTGCTGCTGGCCTTCCTCCGACTGAAGACTCGAGGATTTTCTGGGAAAACATACAAGAAATGTATGGAAAGTCAGATAGGGCGCGGATTTTCTCCCTAACACAAACCCTAGCCGAATTAAAACAAGGAAATCTCTCGGTCACTACTGTGTTTAACCGATTATCAGCCCTATGGAATGAAATCGAGGCGGCAGAGGAAAAATTGGAGGGTCCGGAGTCGACTCTTCGACAATACTACGCAATCAAAGAAAAGGAGAAGGCCACCAGATTCCTACTTACCTTGAACGAGTCGTACGGCGTATTTCGTTCGCAAATTCTTGCGATGGAACCTCAACCGACGCTCGGACGGATCTTCCATCTGGCTGTGCAGGAAGAAAACCAGCGAGTTGCTGCTCGGGTTGGTGAAGGGCTCGCGGCTTTTCCATCTGGGGGAGCTTCGACGGAAAATGTCGCCGGAGTTGCAGGGTTCTTCGGGGCCGCAGGACAATCGGGGGAGAAGGGCTTCGCGGCCGCTGCGATGAAGAATGGCGAAGACGACATACCCGATACTCCCCCTGTCTGCGTAATCCTTGAGGTAGGTCCATGTAGATTTCTTCATCCAAATCTCCATGCAGGAAGGCATTGTGAACATCCATCTGATGTAAAGACCAATTGCGTATTGCTGCAACAGAAAGAAAGGACCGGACGGTAACTTCTTTTGCAACTGGGGAGAATGTCTCGTGATAGTCGAAGCCTTCTCTTTGAGTGAAACCTTTGGCTACTAACCGAGCCTTGTAGCGTTCTATGGAACCATCCGATTTAAACTTGATCTTGTAGACCCATTTACAACCAATGGGTTTGCGATGTGGTGGTAAGGGAACTACATCCCAAGTATGATTGTCCATGAGGGCAGTAAGTTCAGTTTCCATTGCATTCCGCCATTTGGAATCCTTTACCGCCTCAGTGAATGAAGATGGCTCATGTGTTTCTGAAATTCGACTAATACAGCACATATGTTCTGCCGATAACTGACTGAATGAAACATATGATGAGACAGGGTATTGTGTACCTGAAGAGTGTGCAGCAGAACATAGATAATCTTTAGTCCATGTAGGTGGATGAGTCTGTCTTCCAGAACGACGAGGTGGAGCAACTATATCCTCGGGAGCCATGGATGATTCAGTAGACATATCTGTTGTGTCTACTATTGAAGTAGATGGAAAGACTTCCTCAGATGAAGTGGGTGGTACCGTCTCCGGGTTCGAGAATTCCACTGGTGACGGTGTCACAGAAGATGCAGGCATCATAAGAAAGCTAGGCGCTGATGATGAATCTTCATCAGATAGCAAAAAACGATTAGTATCAGATAAAGTGTCTTGTGACGAGGGTATCTTCCTTTTGAAAGGGAATATGTCTTCATGAAAAATCACATCTCTACTGATGAAGAAGCGTCCCGTAGAATATTCCATGACACGATAACCCTTCTGAAGGGAAGGGTATCCCATAAAGACACACTGTGTTGCACGGGGGCTCATTTTATCTCGAGGGCCCACTGTTGTTGCGTAGCATAAACAACCAAATACTCTAAGATGGCTATTAGCTGGCTGTTTCTTGTAAAGCATCTCAAATGGAGTTTTACCATGAAGAATTCTACTTGGCATGCGATTAATCAAATAGGCAGCTGTGACCACACAGTCTCCCCAAAATTCATCAGGAACTGAAGCTTGGTATTTAATTGCACGAGATACTTCTAAGAGATGTCTATGTTTTCTTTCTACCACTCCATTTTGCTGTGGAGTATAAGTACAAGAACTTTCATGAACTATCCCAAGAGTAGATAATAAATTTGTGCAATCAGAGGTGAAAAATTCTCTCCCATTATCTGTACGAATTCGATGCACAGAGTGATTGAATTGATTTTTAATCAGGGAAAGAAAATTTGATAAATGAGTAAATGTCTGACTCTTTGACTGCATGAGATAAAGCCAAGTGGCACGACTGTAGTCATCAACGATTGTAAGAAAATAGCGAGAACCATCACGATGAGAAGTATGACAGGGGGAGTATCGGGTATGTCGTCTTCGCAAATCCTTGTATGGGTTAAAACAGGCATCTCGACAATGGTATGCCAAGTTCACTGCTGCATTAACCAATGCAGGTTTCCAGCATTCCAAATATGATCATGCTTTATTTACACGAAATGAGGGAAGTTCATCAATTTACTTGTTGATATATGTTGATGACATATTGGTTATGGGCAACAATGATTCTCATGTTGCAAGGTTCAAGGAATATCTGCACTCTAATTTTCATATCAAGGATTTGGGAACTCCCAAATACTTTCTTGGCATTGAGATCGCCAGGTCTGACAAAGGAATTTCCCTTAGTCAAAGGAAATTTGTCTTGGAAATGATTTCTGAAGCAGGATTATCAGGTTGCAAGCCAGCAGTAATTCCTGTTGAACAGAATACCAAACTGACGACACATGAGTATGATCTCAATTCTTTTTCATCAAGCAAGGATCGTTTACTTAGGGATCCGTCAGGGTATCAACGACTCGTTGGAAAATTGATATATCTTACCATGACTAGGCCTGATATATGTTATGCAGTACAAATACTCAGCCAATTCATGCATATGCCAAAAGAGTCACACATGAATGCAGCCTTGAAAGTAGTAAGATACTTGAAAGGATGTCCAGGGCTTGGTATTTTTCTATCTCGTGAGTGTGATATGAAGATGACAGCCTTTTGTGACACCGATTATGCTACCTGCCCAATGACTAGAAGATCAATCACCGGTTTTTGTATTAAATTGGGAAAGTCGTTGATTTCGTGGAAGACAAAGAAACAATCCACTGTATCATTGTCGTCAGCCGAATCAGAATATCGAGCCATGGCAAAGACCACCTGCGAAATAGTCTGGATACGAGGACTTCTTTCAGACTTGGGAATACGGGTTAGTGGACCAAGTGAATTGTTCTGTGATAACGATGCTGCACTTAAGCTGGCAGCAAATCCAGTTTTTCACGAAAGAACAAAGCACATAGAAGTTGATTGTCACTTCACTCGTGACAAGATCAAAGAAGGAATTCTCATAACAAAGGGCATTGGAACAGCGAATCAACCTGCAGATATCTTCACTAAGCCGTTATGTCAAAGACAACACAAGTTTCTATTGAGCAAGCTAGGCGTCCTCGACATATATAGGCCACCAGCTTGAGGGGGAGTGTTGGAAGATCTTAGAGATTGATTCTGACTTTATTTGATACTAGTAAATATTTGATTAGAACAGTAAATAGGAAACTAGAGAATACTAATTCTTGTAATCTTATTCTTTCCTTTTTACTCTTTCACTCTTACATTATAAATGTACATGTGATGTAATACGGTAAATACATTGAAAGCATTTTACCAGAAACTCTATTCTCTTCCTTTTCTGTCATACTTAACTTGCATATTCACCAAACATCATAACAAATTATGTTTGGAGCACCAATCAACCACTGACTTTACTATTATTTGTTGGGAGCATATTGCAAAAACTCGATATCTTTACTTAAGAAGATTATTAAGGAAGAGTTCAATCTCAAGCCTATCAATATATTTTAGTTAAATTCACATTCATTGAAGAGCTTAAACTAATAAATTATGAATGATTAGAATGTATTAATTATTTCAGACTGCACCAATTTTACAAAATGAGTCACATGCCCACCTCAACACTCTTGTGAACTCAAGCTTCTAAGGCCACGAGCACAAGCTCCATTGAAAGAGTGGACGAAAGGCAGAGGGGGAGGGCTCCGAACGTTGGTTGCAACACATGGTGAAGGGTTACTTTTTTTTTTGTCGATGTGAGAGGTTTGTTTAGTTGAGGATGAAGATGAGTTGTGGATATATATTTTTTATCATGGAAAAGTATTTTGTTTTGATTTTAAAATCATTAAATTAATATATTAGAACCTTAAAATCCACGTCAACAAGTGAGTTGTGTTGGAAGATATGTTTGTATCATTATTATTCTTTCTTTGTTATATTAGGATTAGAAAGATAGGAAAAGATGTAAGAATATTCTATTTCCTTTTTATTGATTCTTTCTTTGTAGTTAAATACATTGCTTTGTACAAGAGTTTACATTCAATAGAAAGAATACAATCTTTCCCCTATTCGTTCCTTCTTTCGCATACTCTTCCTTTGCTAAATCTGACATGGTATCAGAGCCACTGTTGATTCTGGTATAAGCTTCCGCCTCTGTCTTGACTGCCTTGAGGAATTGTAATCTGCAAAACAGTTACCAAAAGGAATCAATCTTCCTTGAAAGAATTCTGCTTTGTTACAATGGACAAATCAGAAGCTCTCACCTTGAAACCAGACGACCAGCCAACAAGAGATGCACCACCACCAATTTAGACATCACAAAACCCAACAGATTCAACTATCGTCACAACTACGGTCGAACAACAACTCGGCCAGAGCCAGATCTAGACTCAGCATGCGCAATGGCAGACTTTTCCGGCTCAATTTAATCTGGGGCAACCCTACTCGGGCCATCCTTACCAGTGGATGCCATATCCATGGAACCATAGGACAAATCCCTCTACATCACAGCCAGTCTACCAAAGCGACGTGAGGACCGAAGGTGGTCTACCAGCCAACAGTGGGGCAGGCTCTACCTTCGGCCTGGAGCAGACGGGCGGAATAAGGGAATCGGGGGGAACAAATCCCTACCCGAATTCAAGTTCGTTCAATGCGGGTCAAGGAAACGGGTCAAATAATCCGAATATAGGGGCGAATACCTACTCGATTTCTCCCGGTTTTTTTCTGTATCAAATCCTTGCTGCCGGAGGACGGCCGGAGCCCGGCGACCCTCTTTATACAACGAATGCCGATGGACCAGAACTGAAACTCATCAGTCAACAATTAACGGGTCCAGACAACTACGCAACTTGGTCGCGGGATCTCCGGCGTGCCCTGGTAACAAAGGACAAGGAGGGTTTTCTGGACGGAACGATCTCAGTTCCAACTGATGAGCACATGGCTCGTTTTTGGAAAAAATGTAACCAACTCATTAGAACTTGGATCGGAAACACTATCACAACCGAGGTCGCAGCAGGACTTCCCCCGACGGAAGACACAAGAGAGATGTGGAACAACATCAAAGACATGTATGGAAAGCTAGATCAAATCAAGATCTTTTCCATAACACAGCGGATTTTAGATCTCAAACAGGGCAATATGAGCATCGCGACTGTTTATAACAAACTGTCGGCGCTGTGGAATGAGATGGAATCGGCCGAAGAAAAGTTCGACTGGCCCGATTCCATCCTACAGCAGTATAAAATCATGCGCGAAAGGGAGAAAACGATTAGGTTTCTCCTAATCTTGAATGAGACATACCTCAGCTTCTGATCTCATATCCTAACCATGGATCCCATGCCAAATCTTGGCCGGATCTATTAGCTCGCCGTCCAGGAGGAGAGCCAACAGAAGACGGCGATCTACGGGAAAGGAAACGATGCGATGGCTTTGGCCGCAAGAGGCGGCCATTTTCGCTCGGGACAGAGGAACTCGGTAGGAACAAATTGAAAGGGGGCGAATGTGGGTTCGCAAAACCCTAACCCTAATTTCGATGACCAAACGGACGGCTCAGATTTTCTTGAGAAATCGGACGGTTCTCATTATTTCGCGACTGGGCCAGATGATGCGCGCGGATGGCATGGGCCACGGAGCAGTCTCGCTGGAGTCAATGGGCCGCGAGGAAACAATTCTTATGGGCCAGACAATATGCGCGGCAACTTTCAGCCCATTAATGCGCGCGACAACTTTCAGCCCGTTGGACCAGAAGGTTCGTATGGGCCCACTTCGGCCTAGATTTTTCAGCCCAGGAACAGGTTTTCTTCCACAGCAGCCAAAAATGGCCCGAATGGAAGAGGTAAATTATATTGTGACTATTGTAAACGTCCACACCATACAATTGAAAATTGTTGGAAATTGCATGGGAAACCTGGAGAAAAAGAAAAAGGGAAATCTTCACAGGTTTTTCAGGTTTCAAGCCAGCCATCAGAAAGATCAATTACCTATGAGCAGTATCAGGAACTGATGGGTGCTTTTAAAAATTGGATGCCTCAGATAAGGCTGGGAGTTTCACAGGCACATCTTATTGCTTGATGAATTCAATTTCCAAGAATGCATGGATTATAGATTCAGGTGCTAGTGATCACATTGTCTGTGATAAGGTCTTCTTTTCCACAACCACTAAATTATCTTTTCCTATATCAGTGCAACTTCCAAATGGAAATTCCACACAGGTTGTCATGACTGGCACTGTAAATGTTAGTCCCCTAGTGAAACTTCAAAATGTGCTTTATGTGCCTGAATTCCAATTCAACCTCATATCAGTTAATCGAGCTTCTCAAGAAAATTCATGCCATGTCCTATTCACTCTAGATAATTGTTTCTTTCAGGCCCTTTCGACTGGCAAACTGATGGGCTTGGGTAAAGCTTATCAAGGGCTCTATTTTTGGATGGATTTTCCCAGCAATTTTAAATTGTCTTCTTTTGAATTCAATAAATCATTGTGTAACCATGTTATCAATGAAAAAAAATTTCTCTCCCATAAAAGGTTGGGACATAGTGCTTCATTTCCTTATCCTCAGTGCCCTATTTGTCCTTTAGCAAAACAGACTCGTGCTCCTTTCCCACATAGTGTTTCTAGAGCAGATGACATTTTTTCATTAATCCATGCTGATGTTTGGGGACCATATCATACTGTGCACCGTGATGGATCCCGATATTTTCTCACGATTGTTGATGATTTTTCTCGTGCAACATGGATATTTCTCATGCAATCCAAGAATCAAGTTCTTTCTCACCTAAGGACATTCCTTTCTTTATCCAAAAATCAATTTGGAAAAACAATCCGTCGCATTAGATCTGATAACGGAAGGGAGTTCTTCAACAATGAGTGTGCCTCTTTATTTTCATCACATGGAATCCTACATGAGAGCTCGTGCACTTATACACCACAGCAAAATGGTGTGGTTGAGAGGAAACATCGTCATCTCTTAGAAGTAGCATGTGCCCTTAAGTTTCAAGCATCCATACCTGAAGAATTTTGGGGAGATTGTGTGGTCACAGCAGCATATTTAATTAATCGCATGCCATCACGCATTCTGAAAGGGAAGACTCCATTTGACATGTTGTATGGAAGGAAACCAAATCTGAGTCATCTCAAAGTTTTTGGGTGTCTATGTTACGTGACCACCATGGGGCATAAAGACAAGATGGCACCTCGTGCTCGACAATGCATATTTAGGGGTTATGCAACCTTACAGAAGGGATATCGACTTTATGTGCCATCTACATGAGATTTCTTTGTTAGCAGGGATGTTGTTTTTCATGAAGATAATTTTCCCTTCTCAAATTCCACTATCTTATCTGAAGAAGAGAAGATAAGGAATAGGCAATTCTTATTAGAAGATGATTTATCTTCTGGAGAAACATTCCTTATTGCTTCTCCTCCAAGACCAGCCGGAATATTGTCTGATGTATCTTCTCCTATTGAGAATGTTATTGAAGACCCCATTGACACGAGTCCTGCAGAAGAGCCAACACAATTGAGAGAACTTCCAGAAAACGGCAATAGGGAAGAATTACTCTTAACACAACAAGAGCCTGCGAGACGTTCTAGTCGATCTACTCGTCCACCCACTTGGACGAAAGATTATATATGTGGTTCTTCACAATCCTCAGGTACTCGATATCCTATCTCATCTTATGTTTCATTCAATAGGTTATCATTAGAACATCTTTGTTGTATAAGTCGCATTTCTGAAGAACAAGAGCCCTCCAATTATAATGAGGCCAAGAAAGATCCTCGTTGGCAAAAGGCCATGGAGTCTGAATTACATGCATTGATGGAGAACCATACTTGGGATGTTACATCACTTCCTACACATTGTAAGGCGATTGGATGTAAGTGGGTCTACAAAATCAAATACAGAGCAGATGGCTCTGTTGAAAGATACAAAGCTCGATTAGTAGCAAAAGGCTTCACACAGCGAGAAGGTTTCGACTACCATGAAACTTTTTCGCCTGTGGCCAAGGATGTCACAGTTCGTGCATTTCTATCTGTTGCCGCTTTTCGTGATTGGACATTGCATCAAATGGATGTTCACAATGCCTTTTTACATGGTGATCTGGAGGAAGAAATATACATGGAACTTCCACCAGGATTACGAAGACAGGGGGAGTCTGTGGTATGTCGTCTCCGCAAATCTCTTTATGGACTAAAGCAAGCCTCTCGACAATGGTATGCAAAATTCACCAATGCACTTATGGCTGCTGGTTTCAAACAGTCCAAATATGATTATGCATTGTTCACCTAGACAAAAGGTATGTCATCTATTTATTTAATGATATATGTAGATGATATACTCATTATGGGAAACGATGATTCTGTTGTGAAGAAACTTAAAGGATATTTGCATTCAACTTTTCATATCAAAGATCTAGGGCCACCTAAGTATTTTCTTGGGATTGAGATAGCTCGTTCAGATCAGGGAATCTCATTAAGTCAACGGAAATTCATAATGGAGATCATATCAGAAGCAGGTTTATCGGGTTGTAGACCATCGATTATTCCTATTGAGCAGAATGTCAAATTGACTTCTATTGACTATGATAATGGCATATCTTCTTCTTCTGATGATCCATTGTTGAAGGATCCCTCAGGATATCAGAGACTTGTAGGGAAACTAATATATCTCACCATGACTATGCCAGATATTTGTTATGCAGTACAGAACCTTAGTCAATTTATGCATAGTCCGAAACAATCTCACATGAATGCAGCCTTGAAGATTGTGAGATATTTGAAGACATGCCCTGGCTTAGGGATACTCCTCTCTCGGAAATGTAATATGGAAATGACAGCCTACTGCGATGCAGATTATGCCACATGTCCTATGAGTAGGAGATCTATTACTGGTTTCTGTATCAAATTCGGGGAGTCACTACTCTCATGGAAGACAAAGAAGCAATCTACTGTATCCTTGTCTTCAGCTGAAGCCGAATATCGATCTATGGCCAAGACTGTTTGTGAGATTGTTTGGTTAAGGGGTTTACTTAAGGATCTCGGGGCACAAGTTAAAGGACCAACTTTACTTTTCTGTGATAATGACTCAGCACTCAAGCTTGCAGCGAATCCTGTATTACATGAGAGGACAAAGCATATAGAAGTCGATTGTCACTTCACTCGAGAAAAAATTCAAGAAGGAGTTATCGAGACAAGAGGGGTTAGAACCTTGGACCAGCCTGCGGATATATTCACTAAACCTCTATGTCAAAGACAACACACATATCTTCTAAACAAGCTAGGCGTCTTAGACATATACAAGCCACCAGCTTGAGGAGGAGTGTTGGAAGATATGTTTGTATCATTATTATTCTTTCTTTGTTATATTAGGATTAGAAAGATAGGAAAAGATGTAAGAATATTCTATTTCCTTTTTATTGATTCTTTCTTTGTAGTTAAATACATTGCTTTGTACAAGAGTTTACATTCAATAGAAAGAATACAATCTTTCCCCTATTCGTTCCTTCTTTCGCATACTCTTCCTTTGCTAAATCTGACAAGTTGGCATGTGTAAACAGGAGATGGATTTGGGCATGAGGTAAAAGCTATTGATTTTTCATGAGACAAAAATTAGAATAAAGTTAGGACTCGACCTAAAAGTAGCGGTTTTCTAGAGAATTGGGTCATTATCCTACATAGAAAAGCTTGGCCCACTAAGGATGAGGTCCGGTGCAAACGTTGTATTAATTCATTTAATAGCGGGCTAGCCACGATGAAAAAGTTAGGCCCGACTATGGTGAGGAAAAGAATATGGCCCGAAAACAAAGGAAAACCATTGAGCAATAAATGCATCATAGATATCCACTTATGCGAGTAATAGAATTCTATTTTTAGGTCTTTTTCGGTTGGCCGTGAAATTAGATTACCTAAAGAATTGGCCATTTAAAAATCTAGATTTCTCATTTTGGAAAGAAATCTAAACTTCAAATTGGCTGACTCGTGGAATATGTTTCCTTAAAAGAAAGTTAAATTATAATATTAAGTAATACTTGTTACTGAAATTTCACTACTATCGCAATTATATACATCACCTTGAAAATCATGGAATGAACGAGTCTCCAAGAACCCCAAGTGCCAGCTTGGTCTTAGTATATCTGCTTTGTGCGAGGGAAATGTCATTAGTACTATACTTTGCGATACCCAGGACCACAAGTTTGGGGCTTGTAACCTCGACACCCTGATGCCTAAGCCCTAGACTCCAATCGATATGGGACCTCAGTGATATTGGCTAGACTAGTTGATCAATCAAAGATTCTATTTCATTATGATTGGATTCTTTTACCATTGTGGATGGCATTGTTGTACTTCATTCCTCTATCTATATTACTCTATAATAACGGTAATATTGTTTATTTTCCTCGATGGTAGCCATTTGGATTACTAAAAGTTAATGAAAGAAATTCTATCTTGTGAAGAGTGGCTTTCTATTGTTTAATAGCTTGGAACATATCGCCTACCAGTTTGTTCATTTTACTAACTCTTTTAGAAATTACCAAGAGTCTATTTTATTACCAACGTTTATCAGATATGTTTAGAAATTAATAATCGTTTTGGTATATAACCATTTTTTAAAGTTAACAACTTTTTAAAGTTAACAACATGTTAAAGTTACTTATTCTGGTCAAAAATTACTAATTGCTCCAATAGTTTATCAATATTTATTTGCAGAGCTATAAAACCAATGCTTATTTGATTTTTAATAATTTACTGATATTGATTAACTAATCTTTATGGCAATTACCACACAAGGTTAACAAATCCAACCTAAAATTGTCGACTTTTACTTGAATTAGTTACTAATGTTTACTTGATTGTTTTGGAAATATCAACTATTTCGATAATTCACTAGCGCTAATGGGAAGAGCTTACCAACATGTTAAAGTTTTTTACGAAATTAGGTTCTCTTTTGAAAATTATCAACAACGTTTCTATTTTTATCAATATTTATTTGTGGAGCTTAAATTACCTAACTCTTATTTAGGTTACTTACATTATTTGAATATTAAAAAACGTTGGGAAGACATCCTTACGGTGTTTTGATGATTCCTAAACTATATTTGATATTAGTATCTATTATGATAAGTACATATGTTGATATGAAGTTTAATTGATTTGATATCGATGAAAAATGAGATTAGTGAAGACTAGGACAAAGTCGTGACAAGAGGAGAGCAAGTGTCCAATGACAAGTGGCTCATGGTGACTTGCAGATACCAAGGTCAATCTTGTGTCCATGAGAAGTCTTTGTATGCTGATATACTCAAAAGGGTTATTGTATATGCAATCGCAAGTTACTCCATTCAAGCAATTACTAGAAAGCATCTATAGACTGGTAATACTGAGCACATGTTGATAGTGAGAATCGGAACGTGTTGATATCAAGTCTCGAGTGATGTTGGTGTGGTATTCGTTTAAAGATGACAATTGACTATATAAGAAATAGCCCTTACGGGCTAAGAATACATGGCAGAAAAACAAGAAAATACTTACAAAAAAGTGATGATGGCTTTTTGGGGTAGCGAATCGAGAATTAGCAAAGTGACAATTACAATAGACTCCATTTTGAGAAATCTATTGATATCAGAAGAAACGGTTGTATGGCAATATTGATTTTTGCAAAAGCATTCAATAATTCTGAACTACTCTTCCCTTCTGATTATAATCTCCAAAGTTGCGATTGATGATGTCTATATAAAGGATCAAGGAAGTCACAAAAAGGGTTGAACCAGGAAATTGAAAATGCCATCATTGTACTTCATCTCTCTCATATGTAATTATGAAGTGTCTTTGTTCTCCATCTGGTATTCCTCATCTAAGGTTAAGCTTCTTTGTAATCTAGACGAAGTGTACAAGTGTGAAAATAGTCATTATATTTTGATAATGTGATCTATCAGTTGATAGACACTTGTTGATTGTAACTTGCTCTGAATATTAATGAAATTCAACCCGTGTTATGATTGTTATCTGGACATTAGATATAAGTTTGGGGATAAAGCCGGACTATTATAAATTTCTCTGTGTTTTACTTCTTCAGTTCATTATTATCAACTACTGATTACTAGCACCACTATTACATAATTTATCTTATCGATATTTTATGCATACAACTATCATAATTTGCTTCTATTATTGTTGGCTTATATTGGAGGAATGTTTTTCATAATTCACGTACTACTTATTCTACCCTCTTCTAGGTTGTATTGTTAACTCAACAAAAATATAGTATATATCTCATTCATTCAACCACGTCAGTTGGGAGTTTTCCAGCGTATAAGAATTACAAGTAAATATTGATAAGTGGACTCCCATAAGAGCAGTTACTTTTTCATAAAAGCTAGTAACTTTTAACGTGCTCATAACATTCGGAACTAAACGTTGTTAAAACTGCTATAAAACACATGTTGTTTCCATGGACATAGGAAACGTTGGGTCACGTGTGAAGTCCCTCTGCAATGCATTGTTGCGCCGGCATGTCTGCTATTCGGTCGGCGACAGCAGCACACACAGAGACGTGGCAGGCTTCGGTACTGAAACGTGGGTTATCCACAAAGCGAACGTGTCCGCGGTCCTCTCTCTGGTTTGCCCTCAACTTCTCCTCCATTTGCATCTGCTGCATGTTTGTGTTGCGGCAGTGGCGCTGGGAATGGGTCAAGGTCAGGAAGTGAAGACCAGAAATGACCCCCAAGTCGAAATTCAGGTTCGAAACCTGCTTTGTCTCCTTTTTTACTGCTAATCAAATGGGGTTTACTAGTTGGTGACGGAGTGGAGTGAGCGAGGGGGCTTGTTGTGGAGTTTTTATTGCAGGAAAGAGGGGAGACATTCTTCTTCTATAGGCCCAAGTGGAGAGAGAAGCAGCTCATGGCGCCAACGACGTGCAGCGCCTTTACATAGTCCTCCGCCCTGAGTCCGGCGAGAGGCTTGTCAAGGAGAAGCAAGATCCCCACTCCGGCAAGGAAGGCTCCGACCCCAATTCCAGCGACAAGGCCACCGTGGAAGGTGGCCACGGTAGCCAGGTAATGATGGTCACGAGAACCACACGACCTGACAACTTGCCTAGGATCACCTCGTGATTACAAGCCTCTCTGTAAATCCCAAACGCAGGAAGTGAACATCGAGAAGCAGGCGCTGTTAAGGTTGATAGTGATGGGGAAGAAGAGTCTTCCGGACCCGAGCAAACGGAGCCGACCTTAGTGGGGATTTGTGGAGATGGTCACCACCAAGATCGATGATATCAAGTTGGCTCTTAAAGCAGGTGCTCTCTCTCTCTCTCTCTGGTCCCCGGTGATTCAAGTAGGACTTGTTGCTTTCTGCAGAGGAGTATGACACTTCCACAAGGGGACACCGCCACACGGCTGCAGCCAGAGCGTTGGGGGAGGGAGTGTACCGCATACTTAGACACAAATCCAAGGGGAAGAAAGCGCACACGCATCACATATACAAGCTCGAATTCCCTCTGGAAGATGAGAAGCAGGAGCCCCAGGAATCGCTCAACGTCGAAAGAGAAGGGTCCTTCCTCATCCAAATCAAGAACCCCGACCAGCACAGTGCCAGCCCTTCCCAGTTCAGGGGACTCCAGAGCAAGCGCAAGCCGGTGTTCCCCGCCCACCTGCAAGGGCAGTTCAGGTAGCTGAGGTATAGCCCGGCCGACTCGCTAGACTTCCTAAACTACGAAGGGTGTGAGTTGCTGCTGATATCGGCATCAGATGACATAGAGGAGGAGCTGGGGCTAGAGCTCAAAGCGGAAGGAGAGGTCAATCCTTGTTGGGATCGACGGATCCCCGAAACCGGATTCGACACTTAAAACCGAACCCCTAAATCAATGCAGAAGACAAGCCCGGGAAGAAATCACATATCACCGATCGTAAAGCACACCACGGATTCGAGCGTACCTTGTTAGCCACAGATTAGACACCGATGCCTGTAAAGAGGAAGAGAATTCAGTCATATTCGATCCGATGACGACAAATCACCGTGAAGGGAAGACGGAGTCGCTTATTGACTTTGTTCTTCGTCTTGGAGAGAGAGAGCACTTTGGAAGAGAAGGAGAACGTATGCACTAAAAATGCCAAAAGGTGTGTTCTCCCTCTCTCTCATCCCTTTTATATGTTCCCCCTTCCACGGGCCTTATTCCCGTGGCCAGGCCTTTAGGCCCATCGTGGCCGGGCCAACTTAGGCCCATATAATTAAATCCATCATCTCCCACTCGCACATGGTGGGTCAAAACCAACATGGGCAGATAGGCCCATCTTAGGCCCATCAACTCCCACTTGCATGGTGGGTCGAACATAATCCTCTTTTTCTCTTTCAACATTCATACCGGTGAATAATCCGTGCAACCAGCATACTTTGAGAGCTCGTTGCTATACATCTGTTAGGAATATATAGCAGCTCATAATAGGCATTACTTTTCGAGTAAATTTAGTATGCAGTACCCTAAATCGATCGATCACATTTATATCTCTCTTAATCTCATTTAAACAATGATATATATATATATATATATATATATATATATATATATATATATACATTGTATTCACAATTATGATTATCCCAAAGACAGTCATAATTGGTCGACCAGTGAATACAAAACCACAATGTGATTCTCCAAATCCGATCTTCCTCTTTCTTTCAAACTCTCAATTTCAGTTCTACTTGCTTTTCTAGAAATGTCCCATTAGATCGAATCAACTCATCACCATTGGTAACATTCTAAGATAGCAAACACTAAATAGAAATCTTGAGAATAAGTAAGTATGAGGGCACTAAAATTGAGGAACTCTATTCCTCAAGAGTCTCACACGTCATAAAAGTTGAGATCAAACTTTTGCCACTCTTATAGGTCGTCTCATGCATACGTAGTATGAAATACGTATTACGGTATTAACTCATTTCCCATGGAGCGTATGTCTACACCATCAATACCGTACAGATGATAATTCAGACATACACAATGTCTAACTTGAGTTCACGTATTTACTCATTTACAAAATTCATCAGAACTCACATCTGGCATTTTAGACAGATAAAGTAAAATGTGTGGATTATTTTACTTTCGGACATCGTAAGTACTATGTCCTCATCTTAACACTCAGTTAAGGCGACATACGTATTTTAAGCTTGAGCTCTCGATTATCACCTAGATAATAAGCTTAAAAACCGTCTCATCTTTATTTATCATATAGTAAATAGAGACGATTACTCGTGTGAGTGAGCTAGTCTCTTATCTGTCCGACATACTTTCTCAACATAAAGTAATGCACTGAGTATTAAGATGCATAAAGATCAAACAAAGATTCATAGGCATTAATGATGAAAACACAAATTCATTAAATGTGAACAACTCAGGGAAATTACAATCCAGTACATCAGACTCTACGCAATCCTAGAGATTTTACATGACCACAAAACACATCTCTAGGTATTGGCTTTGTCATAGGATCTGTTATCATTCTATGTAAGTTCACATCCTTTCGTGAAACCATATTTTTGACAAAGTTATACTTGGTATCTATATGTGTGGCACCCCCGACACCCGGTAGGGTCGCCACAGAAATGAAACCGCAAGCGAAAGAAACCAAAACCAAAACAAATTATACCACGATAAAAGAAAGCTTCAAGCCAACGCTTAGGCGTAAAATTTTTTCTTTTCTTTTCCTTTAAAAAGGTTTTAAGGATTTTGCGCAGCTCAGCGGAAAAATTATGAGGCAGTTCTCACCAACACTTCGCTTCCCTCACGCCAACACAATACACACCGACTATCTTTGATTTAATGAAAGCACGAGGCCGAACCACTTTTATTTACACTTATAATTACGAAGGGCTACACAGGTCGGTACAAAAAGGATAGGCCAAGACTCATCTATGCTCGGCCTTCACTCCTCAAAAAGAGACACACGACCCTAAGAGTGCGACGTGAAACGATCTCCCTTCGATTTACTAGTGGCGGCCATCCAAAAAGTTGCTAACCCCCACTCCACGTGTGCAGGTCGTCACACCCAACCCGGTGCGTCGGGCGGTGGAGGTGGCAACATCCCCATCATCACACCGTTGCGGCGGATGTGGACAGAGATGTACTCCTGGATGACTGGGCCTCCAGATAAGCCCACGTCATACGATGTGATCGCGCGAACACGCAAAAAGGTTAGTCCCGGCAGGGTGGGACAGTCGATCTCGGTCACTTCGACCTCCACATCAGATGGTAGGCCGTAGAACACTCCCCGTGAAACAACAGGGAGAGGCATCGCACTAATCTGAAATGTTAGGTCCCCGAAGGGGTGAGTACAACCACTCAACAAGAAAAGGAATCCAAACACCAATCGATGCATCATACATGCCACAAATACAATCCAATATACTCACCTCAAAGCCAGGCACATGCCAACATACATCATCATATCATATAATTCATACATATCATTGTATTTTCATGTCATATCATGTATACACATGTCATCACCATGTCATATCATGTCACATCATGCATACACATGTCATCACCATGTCATATCATGTCATATCATGTATACACATGTCATCACCATGTCATATCATGTCATGTCATCACCATGTCATATCATGTCATATCATGTATACACATGTCATCACCATGTCATATCATGTCACATCATGCATACACATGTCATCACCATGTCATATCATGTCATATCATATATACACATGTCATCACCATGTCATATCATGTCACATCATGCATACACATGTCATCACCATGTCATATCATGTCATATCATGCATACACATGTCATCACCACATCTTCCTTCCTCGGGATCATCCATCCCATGTTACACACCCGCACCCTCACTCGGGTCTCACGAGAAAAACCTTCCGGAATTATGCCAATCATGGCCACCGAACATCCGGCAACCCCAACGCTCCAGGCATCTCGCATCCCAACTGGCATCACGAGGTATCCCCTCGGGCAAAGACCTCCGAGGCTTCCGGCACCCATCTCATTCCAGGCATCCTGACACTCCCAGGGTATCCGGCCATGTATCTCTCTATACATCCCGGCCAACGCTTCCCCCCTCCAACCATTACCATAGATCACATTGCCAATTTCTTTTCAATTTATCATGCACATGATGCCATGACAAAACAGGCTTACCTTAGTACTTGTGCATGCATAAATTAAGCATCTACACATACATGCAATAGGTGCAATTGCTAACATAGATTAAATCCTTGTGGGATTTTTACTTACCACATGCGTTTTGAATTATAAAAAATCCAATTTATTCCAAATTGAAATTTATTAAATAATCACATAAATCCCAAAATCATGAAATTAAGGCATATAATATCCAAATATAATAAAATGGAAAAATATGCAGAAAACACATGGCAAAACAATTTCCACATAGTAAACCACTTTTCCACCATTTCTATGCACGTTTTCGGATAAGGGCAGAACGTACAATTTTCTTGGTAAGTCGATTAAAATACTCATATGACCTCAGAAAATTATAAAATTTTACCAGGATGTAGTTAAGACATTATACTATACTTTTCATCAAGGAAACTAAGTCAAATTCCTTTTAGATAATTTTCCACAGATCCACGAAGCTCCTGGTTAAGTCACCGAAATACACAGAACACTATGTCCGAAATATGCAGATCTGACCTACCTACATTTCTTCGTTTTCTCTGATTTTTGGATATGTTATACTCCTAAGTATCCTCTACAACTTTCGTGAAGAGACTTAAGCCAAACTACCAAAGGAAGACCTTCAAATGGTCCCACGAAGTCTCTGGTCACCAACGTCGCAACTCCAGTTTCATCGTCTTCAAGGTCAGGTTAGTTACCTATCCTAAACTTGTTATTTTTGCTTCAAATTTGAGTATGTTCATCCTTAAGATGTGATCTACAAGTTTCATGAAGAAGTCGAAGAGAGATTCTTAGTAAAAACCAACATGCAAACCACGAACTCACCTCAAGGTCAGAAAAATAGTTCCAGATCTGGGGTCTCCGAAATATGAGGTTTAGACCCCTCAAATCTCCATAATTTTTCACGAAATTTCAGTATGTTATAGTTCAAGATGTTAGCTACAACTTTCATGAAGAGATCCAAGCCAAAATCGAACTCCAAACACACATGCAAGACCTCACAAGTTACTGACTTCACTGGATCATGCGAAAACAGCACACACTCTCAACATCCAAGCATTCTCACTTCATTTTCGTAGCTTTAAACCAACAAAATCCAACATGCAAACACACAAGCAAGGAAAGGAGATGGATCCTAACTTGCCTCTAGCCAAGAAAACACACGGGGACGGCGGTGTACGGCGGCGTGCGGACGGCGGACGGCGGTTCCCCCTCCTTCTCCTCTCGCGCGACACCCTCCTTCCTCCTTCTCCTTTCTCTCTTCCTCTCTTTCTCTCTTTCTCTCCCTCTCTTTCCTTTCTCTCGCACGGTACCCTCTCTCTCTTCCTCTCCCTTTCTTTTCTCTTTTCTTCTTCTCCCCTAATCATTACAAGAAAGACCCCTAAGCATGCATGCCAAGTGGCATACACACTAGGACACTTGGGGAGAGGCATGCAAACCCTCCCCCTCACTCCACTTCGCACGGCACCACACAAGGCCCATTGGGCCTCGTGGGCTTGGCCCACACGGCCCTCCCTTAGGCCCTCCAACCATGGGCCTAAGTCCATGCTATTGGGCCTAAGGCCCAATCCACTCCTTTTTCTAAATTAATTAAAACAAATAATTAATTTCACCTAATTAAAATTCTATAATATTAAATCTATAACAAACAATTCATAACAAGCATGGCAACACAGAATTTTATCTTTAATAATTAACTCATAGCTCAATTTAAATTAAAAACAAATAAGGCACAAGGCACAATGCCTTAAGAGAGAACAAAATTAAAACACAACCAAATAGGTAAATTCATTACCTATTTAAAAAGCTCTAGGGCACCTTAGGACATGCCCTTAAATTCTAGGATGCCACAACTCTCCCCTCCTTAGAGAATTTCGTCCTCGAAATTTAAACACCACTAACGACCTCAAACAGGAAGGGGTACTTCTCCTTCATCTGTTCTTCACTTTCCCAAGTGGCTTCCTCTATATCGTGATGTCGCCACAATACTTTCACCAAAGGAATCTCCTTATTCCTGAGAACTTGTTCCTTCCGATCCAGTATTTGTACAGGTACTTCGATATATCTCACTTTCTCATCCACTTTGATGGCTTCATGATCGAGTATGTGACTGGGATCTGGCTGATACTTTCTTAGCATCGACACATGAAACACATCATGCAAATTTCCCAAATTTGGAGGTAGCGCCAAACGATAAGCCGCATCTCCTATCCTCTCAAGTATCTCAAAAGGTCCAACGAATCTAGGACTCAACTTTCCTTTCACTCCAAAACGAGATATTCCTTTTAATGGAGATACCTTAAGAAACACGTGATCTCCTATTTCGAATTCCAAGGGTCTCCTACGCTTATCCGCATAACCCTTTTGTCTACTCTGGGCTGTCTTTAGTCTTTTCCTGATAATCTCAACAGCTTCAGTGGTATCTTGCACTAATTCAGGTCCTGTCAATCGTCTTTCACCTACCTCATCCCAACAGATAGGGGTTCTACACCTCCTCCCATATAATGCTTCGTATGGGGCCATGCCTATACTTTTCTGAAAACTATTGTTATAGGCAAATTCTATTAAATGCAGGTTCTCATCCCATCTTTCTTTAAAGTCAATAATGCAGGCTCTCAGCATATCCTCTAGAGTTTGTATCACTCTTTCTGTTTGTCCATCTGTCTGAGGGTGATAAGCTGTACTGAATTGAAGTTTCGTTCCCAAAGCACTTTGCAAACCTCTCCAAAAATTTGAAGTAAATCTAGAGTCTCTATCCGAGGTGATTGATACAGGGATACCATGCAAACGCACTATCTGACTTACATAGATTTCAGCGAGTCTACTCAATGAATAGTTCACACGAACAGCTAAGAAATGGGCAGACTTAGTTAAACGGTCTACTATTACCCAAATTGAATCGTGACCACTTGATGTCCTTGGCAATCCTTGCACAAAATCCATTGTCACATGTTCCCACTTCCATTCTGGTATATCTAACGGTCTCAAAAGTCCTGCTGGCTTACGATGTTCTGCTTTTACTTGCTGGCACGTTAAACATTGAGAAACATACTTGGCTGTATCCATTTTCATACCATTCCACCAAAATTGTTGACGCAAATTTCTGTACATTTTCGTACTACCTGGGTGAATACTATACTTGCTCTTATGTGCCTCTGACAAAATCTCTTTCTTTACTTCTTCGTTGTCGGGCACACAAAGTCGTCCTTGACATCTCATTGTCCCATCTTCAGAAATTTGGAACTCCGGTCTTTTCCCTAGGGACATTGCTTCCTTCACTTTCAAAATCTCCAAATCAGACTTTTGCAGGGTCTTGATTCTCTGAATAATTTCTGGCTCAATCCTTAAGGCTTTAAGCATACCAGTAAGATTATCCACCTTTAACTTAAACTCTGAATCTGCTACAGACTTTAATAAACTCCACTCTGCTACTCTTAAACTGGCCATTTCCATGGCTGACTTACGGCTAAGGGCATCTGCTACCCTATTCGCCTTCCCTGGATGATATCGTATCTCACAATCATAATCTTTTAACAATTCCATCCACCTTCTTTGTCTCATGTTCAACTCTTTTTGTGAGAATAGATATTTCAAGCTCTTGTGGTCCGTATAAATTTCAAACTTTTCTCCATATAGGTAATGCCTCCATATCTTCAAAGCAAATACTATAGCTGCCAATTCTAAATCATGTGTTGGGTAATTTAACTCATGGGGTTCCAGTTGTCTAGATGCATAGGCTATGACCTTACCATGTTGCATCAAAACACATCCCAATCCTTTGTGAGATGCATCACTATATACTGTAAAACCATCCGGTCCAGAGGGTATGGTTAAAACTGGAGCTGTGGTTAACTTCCTTTTAAGTTCTTGAAAGCTCCTTTCACAATCCTCACTCCATTCATATTTTGCATTCTTTCGGGTCAACTTAGTTAACGGTCCTGCCAATTTGGAAAATCCTTCAATGAACCTCCGGTAATAACCGGCCAATCCTAAGAAACTTCGTATCTCGGTAGGTGTGGTCGGTCTCGGCCAATTTATTACCATTTCCACTTTTGACGGATCCACTGCAATTCCTCCTCCTGACACCACATGTCCTAAAAATGTTATCTGGTCCAACCAAAATTCACACTTGCTGAATTTGGCATATAACTGATGGTTCCTCAAAGTTTGCAAAACTATCCTCAAGTGTTGTTCATGTTCTTTTGGTCCTTTCGAATACACCAAGATATCGTCGATAAAAACAATCACAAACTGATCCAAATATGACTTAAATACTCTGTTCATTAAATCCATGAACGCTGCAGGTGCATTTGTCAAACCAAAAGGCATAACAAGGAACTCGTAATGTCCATAACGAGTCCTAAATGCAGTCTTAGGAATATCTTCCTTCTTAATTCTCAACTGATGGTATCCTGATCTTAAGTCAATCTTTGAGAAAACCGAACTTCCTTGAAGTTGGTCAAACAGATCATCGATTCTAGGCAGAGGGTACTTGTTCTTAACAGTTACTTGATTTAATTGCCTATAGTCAATGCATAAACGCATTGATCCATCCTTCTTTTTCACAAATAGAACCGGTGCACCCCAAGGTGAAGCACTTGGTCTAATGAATCCTTTGTCAAGCAACTCTTGTAATTGTACTTTCAATTCTTTTAATTCCACTAAGGCCATTCTATATGGGGCTTTTGATATTGGTCCTGTTCCAGGCATCAGTTCGATTTCAAACTCAATTTCTCTTTCTGGAGGTAATCCAGGCAATTCCTCAGGAAATACATCTGGAAACTCATTTACTACACCAATATCATCAAGTTTCAGTTCTTCCTTGGTATAATCCTTAACCATTGCTAGGTACCCTTGACATCCCTTGCCAAGCAATACATTAGCCTCTACTGCAGAAATAAGTGCCCCTGATAGGTGGGTCTGGCCACCTAAAAATTCACAACTGGACTGGTCGGGTAAAACGAATTGGATTACTCTTCTATAACAATCCAATCTAGCCTGATACTTACAAAGCCAATCCATTCCTAGGATAACATCAAAGTCATACATGGCCATCACAACTAAGTCTATTTCTGTGTCCCTTTCTCCTACAGTTATCTTACAATTCTCACACACCAACGTAGACAGCACTGCATCCTTTAAAGGCGTAGAAACACAAAGAGGAATTCCAAGAAAAATCGTTTCAAATTCACTCAACAACCTATATCTGTCAGACACAAACGAATGCGTGGCACCTGTATCAAACAATGCATAAGCCTTCTTGCCATTTATGTAGATTGTACCTGAGATGATGTTGTTGGAAGCTCTCGCTTCCTCTTGAGTGACCGCATACACTCTTCCTTGAGCTGGTGGTCTCCGAGAATTTCCTTGGGAATTTGTCTTGACAGCACTCTGATATCCCTGTCGCACTGAGCCAGCACTCACCTGCGACCTTTCTCGTGGGCAATTTCTCCTAAGATGGCCCACTTGTCCACAACCAAAGCACTTTGGCTGCCCAGTACAAGGTCCTGAGCCATGCCTTCCATTACACCTTTGACAAACATTAGGCTGATAGGGTGCTTTCCCTATATTCAGACCACTCCTTGTTCCCCCAAAGTTTCCAAAATTACTTTTCTTCCTAGCATCCCAAGTTTGACTTTGACCAGAATAGGGTCTCTTACCCTTTCTCACATCATCGGAAACCCATGGTTTCTTAAACTCAGACCGCTCTCTTATCAGCTCCTGCTCCACCAATTGTGCCCTTTCATACACTTCATGGTAATCTCTCATATTCAAAGGCACCAATTGCTTTCTAATATCAGTTCTCAACCCTTTCAGAAATCTCTTGGCTTTCTCCTCCTGATCCTCAATCAGTCTAGGAGCATATCTAGATAATTCAGAAAATCTAGCCTCATACTGGTCCACCGTCAGTTCCTTTTGTTCTAGCTGAACAAATTCTGTGATCTTCTTGTCCTTTGCACAGTCAGAGAAATGCTTTCTATTGAAAGCCCTGACAAACTCATCCCAGTTTATATCAATACCTGGTGGAAAGATCGTATCCCTCGAAGCTCTCCACCAAAACTTTGCATTTCCCTCTAGCTGGTACTCTGCTAAAGTTATTTTCTCAGCATCAGTGCATTCCAACAACCGGAAAATTCTCTCCATACCATCAATCCAATGCTCCGCCTCCTCAGGACTTCCTATGCCACTGAACTTGGGTGGCTTCAGCTTCAAAAACTGTTCCACCAGTCCCTGAGTACGGCGTTCAGCTCCAGGTTGTTGTTGCGCCTGCCTTTCCATCAGATTTCCAATGTTGGCCAATGCTTGCAGGATATCCTCCATTCGGGGTTCAGCCCTTGGAGCAGAGGCTTCAGCCCTCTGTGAACGTTGACTTCCAAACCGTACCATAGCTTTCCTGCAGTTCCAAGCATTTGCCTCAGGAACAATCTGAGACTCACTGCCTCCACTACTAAAGTAACATACACATGTTACTAGCAACCTAAAACAACTATCAAGGATCTACGGGCGAATACTCATCACCCGTTATTCAATTATCCTATGGTGTGCATTGTTAACACTTCCCTCATTTTTTTCTAAATGAGGTCTCCTTATCACTCCAAGCATAAACCTTATGCTCTGATACCACCCGCTGTGGCACCCCCGACACCCGGTAGGGTCGCCACAGAAATGAAACCGCAAGCGAAAGAAACCAAAACTGAAACAAATTATACAACGATAAAAGAAAGATTCAAGCCAACGCTTAGGCGTAAAATTTTTTTCTTTTCTTTTCCTTTAAAAAGGTTTTAAGGATTTTGCGCAGCTCAGCGGAAATTAAGAGGCGAGTCTCACCAACACTTCGCTTCCCTCACGCCAACACAATACACACCGACTATCTTTGATTTAATGAAAGCACGAGGCCGAACCACTTTTATTTACACTTATAATTACGAAGGGCTACACAGGTCGGTACAAAAAGGATAGGCCAAGACTCATCTATGCTCGGCCTTCACTCCTCAAAAGAGACACACGACCCTAAGAGTGCGACGTGTAACGATCTCCCTTCGATTTACTAGTGGCGGCCATCCAAAAAGTTGCTAACCCCCACTCCACGTGTGCAGGTCGTCACACCCAACCCGGTGCGTCGGGCGGTGGAGGTGGCAGCATCCCCATCATCACACCGTTGCGGCGGATGTGGACAGAGATGTACTCCTGGATGACTGGGCCTCCAGATAAGCCCACGTCATACGATGTGATCGCGCGAACACGCAAAAAGGTTAGTCCCGGCAGGGTGGGACAGTCGATCTCGGTCACTTCGACCTCCACATCAGATGGTAGGCCGTAGAACACTCCCCGTAACAACAGGGAGAGGCATCGCACTAATCTGAAATGTTAGGTCCCCGAAGGGGTGAGTACAACCACTCAACAAGTAAAGGAATCCAAACACCAATCGATGCATTTAAACAATATAAACAATTTCATCATACATGCCACACATGCAATCCAATATACTTACCTCAAAGCCAGGCACATGCCAACATACATCATCATATCATATAATTCATACATATCATCGTATTTTCATGTCATATCATGTATACACATGTCATCACCATGTCATATCATCATGTCATCATGTCATATCATATCATATCATATATACACATGTCATCACCATGTCATATCATGTCACATCATGCATACACATGTCATCACCATGTCATATCATGTCACATCATGCATACACATGTCATCACCATGTCATATCATGTCACATCATGCATACACATGTCATCACCATGTCATATCATGTCAATCATGCATACACATGTCATCATCACATCTTCCTTCCTCGGGATCATCCATCCCATGTTACACACTCGCACCCTCACTCGGGTCTCACGAGAAAAACCTTCCGGAATTATGCCAATCATGGCCACCGAACATCCGGCAACCCCAACGCTCCAGGCATCTCGCATCCCAACTGGCATCACGAGGTATCCCCTCGGGCAAAGACCTCCGAGGCTTCCGGCACCCATCTCATTCCAGGCATCCTGACACTCCCAGGGTATCCGGCCATGTATCTCTCTATACATCCCGGCCAACGCTTCCCCCCTCCAACCATTACCATAGATCACATTGCCAATTTCTTTTCAATTTATCATGCACATGATGCCATGACAAAACAGGCTTACCTTAGTACTTGTGCATGCATAAATTAAGCATCTACACATACATGCAATAGGTGCAATTGCTAACATAGATTAAATCCTTGTGGGATTTTTACTTACCACATGCGTTTTGAATTATAAAAATCCAATTTATTCCAAATTGAAATTTATTAAATAATCACATAAATCCCAAAATCATGAAATTAAGGCATATAATATCCAAATATAATAAAATGGAAAAATATGCAGAAAACACATGGCAAAACAATTTCCACATAGTAAACCACTTTTCCACCATTTCTATGCACGTTTTCGGATAAGGGCAGAACGTACAATTTTCTTGGTAAGTCGATTAAAATACTCATATGACCTCAGAAAATTATAAAATTTTACCAGGATGTAGTTAAGACATTATACTATACTTTTCATCAAGGAAACTAAGTCAAATTCCTTTTAGATAATTTTCTACAGATCCACGAAGCTCCTGGTTAAGTCACCGAAATACACAGAACACTATGTCCGAAATATGCAGATTTGACCTACTTACATTTCTTCGTTTTCTCTGATTTTTGGATATGTTATACTAATAAGGATCCTCTACAACTTTCGTGAAGAGACTTAAGCCAAACTACCAAAGGAAGACCTTCAAATGGTCCCACGAAGTCTCTGGTCACCAACGTCGCAACTCCAGTTTCATCGTCTTCAAGGTCAGGTTGGTTACCTAGCCTAAACTTGTTATTTTTGCTTCAAATTTGAGTATGTTCATCCTTAAGATGTGATCTACAAGTTTCATGAAGAAGTCGAAGAGAGATTCTTAGTAAAAACCAACATGCAAACCACGAACTCACCTCAAGGTCAGAAAAATAGTTCCAAATCTGGGGTCTCCGAAATATGAGGTTTAGACCCCTCAAATCTCCATCATTTTTCACGAAATTTCATTATGTTATATTTCAAGATGTTAGCTACAACTTTCATCAAGAGATCCAAGCCAAAAGAGAACTCCAAACACACATGCAAGCCCTCGCAAGTTACTGCCTTCACTGGTTCATGCGAAAACAGCACACACTCTCAACATCCAAGCATTCTCACTCCATTTTCGTAGCTTTAAACTAACAAAATCCAACATGCAAACACACAAGCAAGGAAAGGAGATGGATCCTAACTTGCCTCTAGCCAAGAAAAACACACGGGGACGGCGGCGGACGGCGGCGTGCGGCGGCGGACGGCGGTTCCCCTCTCCCTCTCCTCTCGCGCGACACCCTCCTTCCTCCTTCTCCTTTCTCTCTTCCTCTCTTTCTCTCTTTCTCTCCCTCTCTTTCCTTTCTCTCGCACGGTACCCTCTCTCTCTTCCTCTCCCTTTCTTTTCTCTTTTCTTCTTCTCCCCTAATCATTACAAGAAAGACCCCTAAGCATGCATGCCAAGTGGCATACACACTAGGACACTTGGGGAGGGGCATGCAAACCCTCTCCCTCACTCCACTTCGCACGGCACCACACAAGGCCCATTGGGCCTCGTGGGCTTGGCCCACACGGCCCTCCCTTAGGCCCTCCAACCATGGGCCTAAGTCCATGCTATTGGGCCTAAGGCCCAATCCACTCCTTTTTCTAAATTAATTAAAACAAATAATTAATTTCACCTAATTAAAATTCTATAATATTAAATCTATAACAAACAATTCATAACAAGCATGGCAACACAGAATTTTATCTTTAATAATTAACTCATAGCTCAATTTAAATTAAAAACAAATAAGGCACAAGGCACAATGCCTTAAGAGAGAACAAAATTAAAACACAACCAAATAGGTAAATTCATTACCTATTTAAAAAGCTCTAGGGCACCTTAGGACATGCCCTTAAATTCTAGGATGCCACAATATGTTTGGTCTTGCCATGATATTTTGGATCTTTGGTGTACGCTATAACTGCTTGGCTATCACAATTAACTAATAATGGATTTGCAGCTTTCTTAATAACACCTAAATGATCCAAAAAATCTCTTAAGCCAAACTCCTTCTTATATTACTGCTGATAATGCCACGAACTCAGCTTCCATCGTGGACAAGGCTATACACGTTTGTTTCTTACTGCTCCAACATATGGTGCCATTGTTCAATAAGGAAACAAACCTAGAGGTAGATTTCCTTTCGTCTATACCTCCTCCCTAATCAGTTTCAAAATAGCCTTTGAGTCGCAGATCATTTCCTTGATAACTCATCGTATAATCAGCAATTCCCTTTAGATACCTCAGTATTCTCTAAACGGCTTTCCAATGTGCTGTACCTAGATTGGATTGGTATCTACTCACCATTCCAACTGCAAAACATATGTCGGGTCTTGTACACATCATAGCGTACATCAAACTCCCAACTGTACTAGCATAAGAAACATGTTTCATTTGTTCCTTCTCTTGTGGAGTCCTCGGACACAATCTATGGCTCAATCCTTTACCTTTTGCAATAGGAGTGTCTATGGGTTTACAATCTTGCATACGAAATCGTTCAAAAACTTTATTTATATATGTTTCTTGCGAAAGAGACAATGATCTCTTCGAACGATCTCTTGAAATCTTAACTCCAAGAATGTATGCAGCCTCACCCATATCCTTCATCTCAAAGTTGGAAGTCAACCAACTCTTGACAGTATGAACAAACTCCATATTGCTTCCGGCAATTAGTATATCATCAACATATAATGATATGATCACAAATTGATCATTGGATCTTTTGATATATACGCAATGATCCTCATCAATCATTGTAAAATCATATGCCATTATGGCATTATGAAAACGTATATACCATTTTCTCGATGACTGCTAAAGGCCGTATATCGATCTCAAAAGTCGACATACCTTTTCTTCTTGGCCTTTCACTATGAAACCAGCAGGTTGTTCCATGTATATTTCTTCCTCTAATTCTCCATTGAGGAAAGCAGTCTTTACATCCATCTGATGTAGCTCAAGATCCATACTAGCTACTATTGCCAGAATAATGCGAATCGAGGTAAATCTCACTACAGGAGAAAATGTACTTTCAAAATCAATTCCTTCCTGTTGATTATACCCCTTCGCCACAAGGTGAGCCTTATGCCTTTCTATCGAGCCATCAGCCTTTCGCTTTATTTTGAGAACCCACTTGTTCCCAATAGCTCTGCGTCCTTTTGGAAGATCAACCAGTTCCCAGACTTGGTTTGATTTCTTTGACTCAATTTCCTCTTCCATTGCATGAATCCATTTTTCCTTACTAGGGCAATTCAGAGCCTCATTAATATTTCTTGGCTCTTCCTCATCTTGTGGAGCAACCATAAAAGTTTCCCCTTCAATGTCAAAACGTCGACGGGGAATACTTTGGCGACTTGTTCGCCGTATGGGAGTTTGTACACTTTGCACATCATTCCCCATTATGCTTCCACTTGGATTAGATAATGATGTTGTCGTCTCATTATGTGGTTGCAATTGAGAATGAGTTGAATTCAATTCATCACTTCTCATATTACTCCAACTTGGACGGACTCCACTAAGATCATTATCTTGATTCGAGGTTTCAAATAGGGAGTTGTCTTCCCCTATTTCGCCCTTCTTAGGAAATTCATCATCTAAGAATGTGACATCTCGTGGTTCAAATTCAGTTATACTCCCACTTTCCTACTCACCTATGAACACATACCCTTTTGAGTGTTCCGAGTATCTTATGAAAATACTCTTCTTTCCTCTGAGACCCAATTTCCCAAACTTGTGAGAGGACTCATGTGTATAGGCAACACAACCCCATGGCTTAAGAAAACTTAAGTCCGGTTTTCTACATGTCCACAACTCATATGGAGTGGAAGTGATTGATTTGGAAGGCACTCGGTTAAGTATATAGGCAGCAGTTAACAACGCATCACTCCAAAAGGTGATAGGTAAGTTAGCATGCGCCATCATAGACCTAACCATTTCCAATAGGGTTCTGTTTCTTCTCTTTGCAACACCATTTTGTTGAGGAGTATATGGAATAGACAATTGTCTTTCTATTCCTTTTTCATCACATAATTTTCTAAACTCATCAGATAAATATTCTCGACCTCGATCGGATCTTAATGCTTTTATTTTATTGTCTAATTGATTCTCTACCGGGTTCATAAACCTTTTGAAACAACTTATTGCTTCAGATTTGTGAGAAATCAAATAGACATATCCGAATCGAGTATAATCATCTATAAAAGTGATGAAATAAACAGCCTTATGCCTTCCTCTCACATTCATAGGACCACATACATCAGAATGGATTAAATGCAGAGGAAATTCAGCTCTTTTACCTTTTCCAAATGGTTTCCTTGTCGTTTTCCCTTCTAGGCAATGCTTACAGATGGGCAAATCGACTTTTTCAATATTGCCAAACAAGCCCTCTTTGGCTAGTCTATTCATACGCTGTTGGCCAATATGACCAAGCCTAGCATGCCACACATTCACATCATTATCATATGAATTAGGAGATGTAAGAAGGGAATAATAAATATTTGCATTAACATAGTCAATATCTAATACAATGAAACCATCCAGAAAATAACCACGAACATAGTAGTTTGTATCCAAATACAAATCTACACCTTTATTATGGAAGTTCACATTAAAACCTAATTTAACCAACACTAAAATAGACACTAAATTCCGACGAATCTCCGGAGCATACAACACATCATGTAGGAATAAAGTGCGTCCACCACGCATATTCAGTTGGCATGTGCCAATTCCTTTCACTTCAACTCTGGAGTTGTTTCCCACATGGATCCATTTAGATCCAGTTGGTACTCGTCGGAATTCCACGAAGGATCCTCTATCTTTCGCTACATGGTCTGTCACTCCTGAATCCATAGTCCACAGAGGATTAGATTCAATCAAGAATACAGAACTTGACACATATGCAAAGTTCCCAATTGTACAAAGGGTGTGTACCTTCTTTGGCTCGCGACAATCGCGGGCTAGTGACCCTTTTGGTCACAGTTGTAACATTTCACCCTTGAGATATTCTTCACATGAGAACGTTTTCCTCTTTTTTGTTGGTTAATTCTTGGTTTCTTGCAAGAAGGACTTGATCCCTTGCTTTCCCACATATTGAACAAATCAATACGCTTGCACTTAGAGCTTAAAGCCCTGCCTTGAGGCGTAGATCAGCTAGCTCAAGGTGGCGCACAGCATCCTCTAGATCTTCCATAACATGGTCAAGAGCTTTTAGTGCTTCTTGCTTTTCCAGCAAATATTGAATTCTCATATTCAATATTTCACAATTCTCGCCGTTCAATTTGTCCTCTTTATTCAAATCAGCAATGATGTTCTTATTTGTTGAATCCATCGATCTGAACATATCAGACACATATGCACGAAATATTAATGCCTATCACTTATGCATCTATTTTGCACAAACTCATCATATTAATTAATAATTTTAAGTAAGGTTTCAGAATCAAAAGGTCACTATGTTTCCAATCATCCTCCAAAAATCCTAACTTAAAAACTATTATTAATATGATTGTCATATGCAAAATCAATTCTATGAAGCTACAAAAACTTCTATTAACTACCCATAGCTAACTACCCACAGCAACCAGCAATAACAGAAAGCAACAGATAATTGACATACAATAAAATAATAATGCTTTCACATAATATGGCTAACATATAGGTTGCTACAACAATAACAATCAGGTAGTTAACTTTACATAAGATGTCCACCAAGAACACTAAATAAAGACCAGCCATAACATCTAAAAACGAGGCATCATACAACTAATAGGGAAAGCAGCTACATGGTTCAATTTCTTTTGCTTTTTCTCTGTAAAATTTTCAGGCATCCTCGACAGCCATGCAAAAACAGATGGATATCCCTTAGAATTTCTTCTACGCACATTCATTCCTGGCTTAATTGAAGTCATTCCTTGGGTCGCAGTCTTTGTGGCTCCAACCCGATGATATTCATCCACAAATTCCATTACCAGCTCCTTATATCTAGTAAATCCTTTGACTTCCCAAAGGCGATTCAACACTCCTTGCCATTCTGGTGGAAGAGTGTTCATAAAGAATCGCACCATCTGAATATCTGGCATGGGATAACCGTTCCAAATGACCTCTTGAATTTTGTTGTTGACCTCTATGACATGATCAATTATGTTGTCACTCTCACATCGATAACCATTCAAATCGGCTATCAACCTTGAAAGCCTTTCCTTTTGTTCATCTGACATTGTGCGCACAGATGCGCGCGGCTTACGGGAAGGCATTGTTCCTGCAACAAATGCAGAACAAAAATGGATTACATATAATCCACATAGACATAATTGAAAAAAGAAACATATTTTTTTTTCCTTTTTTTTTTTTGGTCAACGGTCAACGGTCGTCGGTCAACAGTCAACGGAAGTCAACGGTCAACCGTTAGGTCATCGGGACGGTTGGACCGGTCGGACCGGTCGCACGGGTCGAATCGACCAACCGCACGTGCTGCGCGCATGTGTGGGATGACGTCACGCAAACGTTAGCCTGCACGTGCCACGCGCGTGCCAGCCTCCGCGGGTTGGGTCGGGTCGGGTCGCCGGCCGGTGACCGCCCGGCCACCGACGTCGGTGCTGACGTCAGCGATGACGTCACCCCAGCGGTTACCGACCGTTGGGTGACGTCATGCTGACGTCAGCACGCATCGGTCCGTGGATCGACGTGTGCCCGTTCGCCGACCGGTGCGTGTGCCGCACGCGCTGGACGAACCAGCATGTCTGGGCGCGTCGCGCCCACGCGCAGTGCCTTCTGGCCGTGCGTGTGGGCACGTGCGGCGTCCCCCGGCGGCGTGCGACATGTCGCCGGACTCGTCTCGACGTCGCCTTCCTTCCTATACCATCAGATTTTGATTTCGACTTACGAAAACTCAGAAAAATTGGCGAACAACGCTCGGGTGTCAGGATTTCTTGCCCCGATCCGTACGGCCGAAATGCTTTTGCGAAAAATCAATCAAAAATATCAAATTGGTCGGGAAAAACGTGAACTAAGGCTCTGATACCAATGTTGGGATCGACAGATCCCCGAAACCGGATTCGACACTTAAAACCGAACCCCTAAATCAATGCGGAAGACAAGCCCGGGAAGAAATCACGTATCACCGATCGTAAAGCACACCATGGATTCGAGCGTACCTTGTTAGCCACAGATTAGACACCGATGCCTGTAAAGAGGAAGAGAATTCAGTCATGTTCGATCCAATGACGACAAATCACCGTGAAGGGAAGACGGAGTCGCTTCTTGACTTTGTTCTTCGTCTTGGAGAGAGAGAGCACTTTGGAAGAGAAGGAGAACGTATGCACTAAAAATGCCAAAAGGTGTGTTCTCCCTCTCTCTCATCCCTTTTATATGTTCCCCCTTCCACGGGCCTTATTCCCGTGGGCCGGGCCTTTAGGCCCATTGTGGCCGGGCCAACTTAGGCCCATATAATTAAATCCATCAATCCCTACTGCTCCGATCTGCTTGAGACGTTCGGGGAAACTACCCCCGTGGATGCCCTCCTCAGGGGCACCAGGGTCTGAATTTCAATCTTTCTAACACTTTTTGGTCTGTGTTTAACTAGGAGAACCTGTTTCATGTTTCTACTGCAGTCGGGCATATGTAATATATTTGGTAGTCTTGATGTCAATCTTGCAATATAATCTGATTTCATCAACCCAAAAGGCTCTAACCTAATTAGGAATGATAATGATGATTGCATGGCATAAGTAATAAAAATGGCAATTCCAAGAAGTTGGTGGAATCACCATTATGATTCACATATAAATCTAAACATACGAAAAGGGTTGGCCATTAGAATTGTGATCACTTTCCTACTCATTCATGCAAACCAAACATTCACATGGATCGGTAAATTCGAACCTAAAGCATGTGGAGGATAAAAGAGAGGGAGAGAGAGTGAGGGTATAGCGGCTTTGTGAATGAGAAATTTTTGAGCTTGTCGACAATGGAGATGGGTGATTGCCACATTCAGCAATAGACTCTTTCAAGATTTTTAGATACTCTTGTGTCCTTTTTAAAATGTTTTGAAAATTCCAGTTTAATATCTTCATTTTAATGTTATTATTGGATTGATGTGTTGTTAACTCAATAGGGAAAGAGAAAAGAACATAGAAAAGCTTAGGTCTTGGCTACTGAAAAATGAGAAGCGGAACAAGCCGGAGTTTTCGGGCTATATTACGATAGATTCATGAAATGAAATAGTTGTACTTATTTAGAATTGCATTTGGAGAATTTCATAGAGTAATTTTTACAGATGCCTAGCATTGCTTATTTATTTCATAGAGTAATCTAACTATGCCTAGTTAGGGCGCGTTTGGTAACGATTTTGTTCCCGGGAGTAGATTCTAATAAAAAATAATTCTATTTTATTCTGTTCCCGGGAACGGATTCTAAGCATTTTAAGCCGTTTGGTAACTATTCAAAATTTTTTATTCTGGAAAAGAATGGTGTTTGGTATCGTGCTCATTGATTCTGTTCCAAATCAATTTCTTTTTAATTTTTAAATAATTTTTATACTTTTTTTCCTTTTTTTTTTTTCCTTTTTTTCCTTTTTTTCTTTTCTTTTTTGCTTTTTTCTCCTATTCTTCTTCCTCTTTAGGTTGGTCACCGAATCGGCGACCAGCGACCGGCCAAACGAGGGCCGACGACCTCACTGGAGCGTCGCCGGCCCTTGGCAAGGCCAGCCCTCGTCGGTAGCTGGGCGAGGCTCGCCTAGCCCTCGCCCAGCCTTGCCGAGCCTCACCGGTGGCTAGGCTGGCCTCGCTAGGGCTGGGCGAGGCCCGCCTGGCCTCGGTGGGGCTTGCCTCTGGCGAGCTCACCGAACCTCACCCTAGCCTAGCGAGCCTCCAGCGAGCTCACTGGACCAATTGCTGGCGATCGGCGGACAGCGGCTACAGACAGCAGCAGCGGACGGCAATCACAAGATGGTGATAGATGAAGAAGAAGAAAAGAGAAGAAGAAGAGAAAATAGAAGAAGATTTGATTCTCAGATTTGTTCCCGAAACAAGAATCAACTTTTTTTTTTTTATTCTTGATTCTACTCCAAATCTATTCCTAGGAACAAAAATTTTACCAAATGCGATTCTGTTCCCAAACTACTCCCGAGAACAAAAAATTAGAATTAGTCACTGTTGGGATAGTTACCAAACTAGATGCCAATTGGCTCTTGTGGAAAAAGCTCTAGCTATGTGGCAAAGCCCTCACTTGGAATTGGATGAAGCCTCATCGGCTGAGTCATTTATCCTTTATTTGTTTTTGAAGGTATAAAGAATGTTTGGCTACACAACTATCATATTGGATCAATTCCAACATCCTCTATGACCATAGCCAAAATTTTGATGTGCTTAAAAAAAGACGAGGGATTAGACTCTTTTTGTGATATTATTGATTGTACAAAATTGCATGTTTAATTCGCTCATTCATGCTTGTTTTCATTGATTGTGTCGTTTCTATAGACTCACAAATTTTATGTTTTTCAATCAGGCCATCTCATGATGTTTCATAAATGTTTGATATGATAACAGCTTCTATTGTTATGATGATTCATGGAAATTATGTAGAATAAATTGATCTAGTGAAAAAAGAAACTGTATTTGCAAATCACCATATTAAAGTTGCTACGCACTATGCAGATTTTCAATCAATAGAAAAGAGAGAGAGAGAGAGAGAGAGAGAGAGAGAGAGAGAGAGAGAGAGAGAGAGAGAGAGAGTAAAACACATAAAAAGAGTTCTTATTATAGAGTCACAGAACAATGTTATCACGAAGTAAACTAGAAAGAACTAACATTGTGAAGTAATGTTTGAATTATAAGATTTTACAAAAAAATCATATCTAATAAGTGACTTTGGTACTAATTGTTGTGCTATTTAGTGAAAAAATCACAAGAATATTATATTTATCTATGTGATATAAAATAAAATAATCATATTTCAAGCAACATGTCACATTATAAATTGACTCAGGAAAATGTATTAAAACAAATTCATCATTGAAGTACTTTCAACCAAATATAATATGACATGTCGCTACACGTGTATAGTTGGTTCGCTTCACTCCAATAGTGCGAGTGTCTTTCCAAAAGTTCAATGCATTGGAGACAAATTTTTTTTTGAAAATCGCATATGTGAGGATACTTCACATAAAGTGAGCATTTTCCTAATAGAGTTCTTCCCCAACTAATGAATATAGTATCACCGAATATTGACACCAGCCATTGTTATACTTTGGTAAGGTATTACAATTGTAAATTGTTTCCATGTAATTTGACATGGACATTGAGTTCTTCCACAAATTAAGCCAAAAAAAAAAGAAAAAAAAAAGAAAAGGAACAGTTTAAGTTTGTCATTTTGTTAACTTTATTATTTAATTGCATTTAAATAATGATGCTAACTTATAAAGCACATCAATTAATGAGTAAAGCCACAGCAGCTAAATTACATTTAATAAAGCATTTTTTTTGTCTGAATTTAATAAAGCTCTTTACACAAAACATGTTCATATTGTCCATTTAACAATCAAGATGTATTAAAGTTTTTTTTTTTTTTGAAAATTATTTAAGTGGTTGCTAATTTGACGGTGGGCCTCATATGCAAGGAAATTAAGACTTTTTTTTTTTTGGTCGGTTCTACTCTATTCCTACTCTATCGCTCACTCTCAGATTTTTGCCCCACCTCATTGCAGGGCGTAAGAGTTGAAACCCACTCCTGAAACTACAGCGTCCCCACCCCAACCCCCCTGAGAAGGTGGGGATTCGAATCCCCCACCTCCCCCTTCCAAGTTGGAAGGGTGGCCACTGGAGCAAACCCCAGTGGTTAATTAAGACTTTGTTTATTTTGTGGAAAACGAATGATTTTGAATTATCTTCTTAAAAATGATTACTTGTATTACTTACAAAAATAAATGAACGAAAATATTTTCATCGTCAACGATAAAGTTTAGATATAAATTATTGTTTATGATGAAAACATTTCCCATTGATTAACTATTTGAAGAAATGTAAGTGATCACTTTTTGGAAAATATTTTTCGAATTATTCATTTTTCTCAAAACAAATGAAGTCTACATTGATGTATCAATATTTACATGTCATCCAACCATTTCTTCACATTTCTCCTAAAAGAAGACAAGCATTCATCCAAGGTCTTGTCATCTTCCACAATTTTCCTTTTGATGGATAACTGCCGGTCAACTTCAGCTTGTCACATGGTCTATTGTCTATTCTTCTAATATTTGCCGAATTTATAAGAACATATAAACAAATTATGATCCAAAATTACCATCTTCTTTTTGGCAATTGTTATGGTATTTCTAGTTTTTACTAGAATTGATTATAAAAAAAAAAAATAAAAAAAAAAATAAAAAATAAAAAAATAAAAAAAAACTCAAATTTAGACTTCTCATTACCACAAGGAAAGAGGCATCTTGTTCCCCATTGAAGAATAAGAAAAGCATGTTCAAGTAAGAACCAACTGCCAATTGCCTTTGGACTGAGCAAATAATTATGATTTTAACATACTCGTGGAGCCACACGTGACTAACATGGTCTCCACGTGACCTATCAAATCACTGAGATTTTCTCAGTCAACAACGATCAAGACATTAATTGACTCATCAATACTATAGATTCAACTATTTAGGACATAATTGGAATAACTAGGAAGCTCAAATCCCGTCAACGCAATTCTTTCCCAGGAAATCCATGATCATCGTCAGGGATCACAGATGACATAGTCCGGAACTAAAAAGCTCAAAATTATCAATAGTGCACTTGGAATTACCTCAAAGTTTGAAAAACTCATATCAAACTACATCACAACATATGTAGACAAAAATTAACCTCAGAAAACGGATGCTTGCACAAGTTAATGCTGTAAAATTATCTAAACAATCTGATAATCAAGTTAGAGCACAAAATCATTGGTGATCACATCTGCAACCCTCTGTAGACACATGAAGATCCTGGCAAAAACTTATATGGACATGCATCACGCTTCCTTCCTCAGATCCCTTGATGAAATTCTGCCATTAGAAGAGCAGTAAATGGCACATGCATCATCAATCGGAGTGCATTGAATCATTTGAAGACACTTTGTGGGATGCTAACAACATTTACACAAATCTCTACACTTAAAGGGTTGTTTCTAAAATGTTTTAACATCTTGAGACAAAATAATTAACACTAATTGTTCCCGCCATTTCACAAACTAGAGAGAATCTTACTATGCTAAAACCATTACCAATAGTGTCACATTCAGATTTGTGCTTTATCACAAAACTACAGTTCAAAAGTTATCTTGCAAATAGTTCACTACAAGAGTGGGAGCCACCTTGAAGTGAAAGTTTGACTTAGCTTATAGTCAAATGAACAGATTAACTGACAGGAATAAGAACAATGAACAATATGATCAAAATAAACCAAGAATCAGTAATGAAGAGCAATGACTTATGTTCTTCCTCATTGTGCTTGACTACAATCATACAAGTAAATCTATAGCTATAGGTATACTCGATCTTAACATGAGCATCCCATCAAACCGTCACAGCAAGAATCATTGCCACAGCGCCCTAATTTGGCACAACCTATAATATAAAAGGTCACACCATGTACACACTAGTTATATGCATGAGTAACTGATAATCATTTGATATGCATCAAAGGTGCATCATATCACCATACATGTGTACATGATGTTCATAAAAGAAAGGAATCATAAGTTTAAAGGTTTTTCCTAGTTGTGCAAAGGCATGAGAGTGTTCAACAGGATGAATTAATGTAGGCAGATCTAATGAGAAGCATGATTTACCGGTGACCTGTGAGGCTTTGAAGCTGAAAATCAAATATTAGCCTTTAGCATATCTATAAGATACTTAAACAAATCATAGATTCCACAATGTCATTAACAAAAAATGAATGGAAAAGAAGGGGAAGAAAGGCAAAGAGAAATGATATACATGGAGCAGGGTTCTCCAAAACAGAGAAGAAACGTGAAGTAAATTGATTTTATCATTACAAAGACAAATTATTTCAAGGCCATTTTTTCCGTATGCAATGAGTTTCCAAAGCGTACTAATTATCTCAGATGCATGTAAAGATTATGATCTGACTGCAACTGAAGAGCTCTTACTGAAGAATTGCTCGACCAAGAACCATGTATGTATAGCAGTTGGGGATCAAGGAAGAAGACATCTCTCTCAAACAAGTCTAATCAAAGAATTCTCAACTATTAAGATACTACACTTCATCTTTTTCCTTAACCGAGGACATGACATCCCATTTCTCATATGGCAATTGGGCTAGGAATACCTAGTCTAAAGTAAAGCCACATATGATAAACAGGGCAACAGAAAATTAGCAAAAAGAGAGATGGCACATCTGAAACTCAACCTTTTGTTTCCTGGGCCAATTCTACATATTTGCATAGCAATTATTAAATGGCTGAGCACTCTTAGCGTCGGTCTGGATAAGTGTACTTACCATCTCAAGATAAACACCTTATCCTTGATGGATGCTTGCAATTTCATTAAGCCCCTGTCATTACATGATATTCCACTGGGCCAGCTTCATTTCTCTTGGATGTAAGGATACAACAACATATCTTCAGTACAGCAAATGATCTAAAGAGAGAGAGAGTTGTTCAGTATAATATGCAATCACTGAAAGGCCCAGCAACAATTCTTTTCCAGCTATTTGAGGGAATTGGTTAAAAAGTAAAAACAGAAAGAGGCTTCCCGAATTCTTTTTAATCAATATGGAAGAGGATGAGTATGAGGAAGATAGCAGAATTTTAGTTTAAAAGAGAACTTATTCCAAGGAAGGGTCTTTCAGGAAGATGTTGCTAGCAGACGCAATGCTCAACTTCATTGATTGAAAAGGTAAACTTCGGTTCAAAAGGTAGAATTGCTCTACTATGCTCATAGAAGCCTCTTAAAAGGTTTAATTAACTGTGGGTCCATTGAAAAAGAACTATCATTTCCCTTAAGTTATCTCATGTAAATAGGTGCTAACAGCAGTATTTTAACATTGTTACACATAATTCAATTGGTTAAAATGGTCGATCGCCACTCATACCATTAGGGTTTCCTCGTTCATAAAAATCTCGCAGAGGAGAAATTGCTTCTGATGCCGTTATACCTCCACAACATTCGAAACCCTTTGATCCAGAATTCCCATTACTGTAAGAGAAACAAGAATACAGTTGGAAACATTAAAAAATTAGCCAGACACTTGAAAGGGGGAACATAGATGAAATTTCTGTGGAAACCAGCCAATATCTCCAATGATTCTGCATTTGTACCTAGCTCATCAGCTTGAAACTAGAGACAGATTCCACTTGCAAAACATTTCCAAATTTCATGCCGGAGATAATTTAGTTGACTAATTGACAAAGCACTTTGCACCACTTCTCAAGGGAATATTTCATGTCAACAAGTTACCAGAATTGAAATCTTGAAAAATCAACTGCCTGCTTTACTATAATTCATCTTGAGTTTGTTCACAAGGTCAAACTCGAGATAAATTTTAAGATTGTGTATTAATTGCTCATTGATTCGTGTTGAAATTTCGAGGAGGACATCTATAGATCTAGTTCTTCAGCTTGACAACAAATATAATAGAAATAAAATAACTTTCATACTACATTCATTTAAATACCATAATTTTTTTCACTTACTTTAGTGCTGCGACATCCTGATTTTCGGGTTCTGATTTTGATCGGATGATGGGCTTTTCATCAATGCAACCATAGTGCTTTTCTCTAAGATGGCCACTTATGAGATAACTAGACGATCTAGGGAAGTCAATAAGGGATTTTCATGCAATAGACTTGAGAATTCGACCAGGAATTGACTACTCGACCGTGTTCATCCACCGAGATCATTACAACACAGTAAAATCGATTGGAAATCAGAGATAGGTCACTTCAATTGAGATATGTGGTTACACGTGGATGATTCCACTAAATTGCAAAATTCTCGTCGATCGGCACTAGACTGATTTTTTTGTCGTTTTGGTACCTTCTGTCCGTATTTGAAATCTCGAGATTTTCACGACTACCAAGACTTGCCAATGTGCGGAAAGGATTCATTGTGGCTCGAAGAAAATCGACCACGGATCTTTTGCACCAAAAATTTCTGAAAGTTATCGAGTCGCCTAGGTCACACTAAAATCACACCAGATCGAAATTAACTGCGAATTTGAATCCGATTTCAGAAATTGAAAGTTATGTCATGTCACAATTAATTTTAGGAACGTCAACTCATCTCTCGAGGAATTTCCGGCAAGTTTGGGATTTTTACGGAAAATCGATTCGGACAATTCGAAAAACGAACAAAATTTCGGATTTGCCAAATTGAAGGGATTTTGGCGTCTTGTGTGAACTACTTGGTGAATGGAAGTTGTGTGGGTTTTTTCTTCATCAAAATTGGACCTCAATTGGAGAGGTTTGTTCAAAAATTGGATTCTGAAAAAAAAAATGAATTAGAATTCGGAATTGAAGGAAATAGTCGTTTTTGTTGCCCAATACTTGTTGTTTAAGGGAAATTTGGTGTAAGAAAGCAAGTGAGGATCAAGTACTTTAGCTTGGGGATTTTTGGGGACTAAATTGGACTAAATAAAAGCAAGTGGGACCAAGATTTTTGAGTTATAGGATTTTCTCTTTAATTTTCTATTTCTTTCCCCCCCCCCTCCCTTTCAGCCGCACGTTCCTTCTTCTTTCTCTCTCTCTCTCTCACCATTTTGCACATTTCCCCTTGGCCCCACCACCTGCCAACAGCCCCTGCTTGGTCTTCATTTGCCTCATCTTCTTTGACTTTGGTTCCTTCTTATCCCCTCTCTCTCTCTCTCTCTCTCGCTCTCTCTCTCCATTTTGCACAGTTATTTTCCCCTTTCGTAGCCAACACACCCCTGCCCCTATCCTCATCCCTTCTCTTCTATTTCTTGTCAATTCTTTTATGTTTTTCTTTGGTTGAGTCGACGAAGCAGCCCCTCCGTTTCTCTCCTTGTGGCCATCTCCACCAAATTTCCTCTCTGTCGTGCATCCTACAGCCCCACGCCAGCACACCGTTCACGGCAGTCCATCTCTTTGCCCCATCTTTGATCGCTAGCTCACCTCCCTCAGTAGCTTTGTTGACTGCTATGTCAACTCTAGTGACTCCACCGAAAAAGCCAACCCACGATCGTCGCCGCCTTCATCCGTAAGACTGCCCCATCTCCACCAAAAACAGCAAGCCCATTAGTCCGTGAGCTTCAACCTTCAAGTCGAGCCAACACCTCCATCCGTGGCCTCCAAAACCAGACTAGGCCACACCCAAGGAGCTGCTGTTCTTCTCTTCATCGAACCGAATAGCAATTGCAAGGCTTTGCGAGGCCATTTTCGGGCTCGTCCCGACCTTGGTTGGCAGTCTCGCTTTGAAGTTTATCGAGCCCCTCCACGTCCTCGTCGTTTTGATCCAAGCGGATTGTTAAACAAGTGAGTTTAACTCACTAATCATCGCTTAGTATGTTAATTATTCTTAGGGGTTGATTAATGTAGACTAAGCTAGGATTAGGTGGTTAGTTAGAATTGATTAGTTAATTTAATTAATTACCGATGCATGTTAGGTGTATAGTTAGTGCAATTAGAACCTAGACAAGCTCTAGTATTTAACAATTAGGCTTTATCGGGCCTAAATCGTATTATTGGTATTTATTTAATAGTTTCCGTAATTAATTAATTAATTTTCGGAAATTAGACCGAGATAGCCAATGGCCAAATTTTGTGCTGATTGTAGTGGTGCTATCCGTTTATTTATTCGAGTACCAGATTGTGAAATTTTAATGTGATTGGTGATTGTGGGGAATCATCCCAATAATGGATAATGTTGGTATTTAGTTGGAAAATGATCGTGAGATGTGAGATGGATCAAGAAAGCCATCGAAGTATGGCAGTGCCAGTTAGGCTGAGATTCGCCACCGAATTTGGAATCGGTCGTGCCCAATCGGGCCGTGATTGCCACCTAATAGAGGTCATGCCCAATCGAGCCATGATTTGCCACTTGATAGAGGTCATGCCTAATCGGGTCGTGATTTGCCACCTGATAGAGGTAGTGCTCAAATCGGGCCGTGATTTGCTACCTAATAGAGGTTGTGCCCATTGGGCTGTGATTACCACCTAATCTAGGTTGTGTCCTTTGGACCGCAATTTATAATCGAGGAGTTAGTGGACCATGCTGTTTGGGCCATGATCAAGAATTGGGATTGAGTACTTGATTAGACCGGGAAATGGTCTATATGACATGTAATCGACTGAGTCGATTGATCGATGATTCGATCCGATTAAGTAAAGTGATTTGTGAAATGATGATTGAATAATTGTTTGAATTGTATTGTCTAACAGGAAAGAATTGAGGCCAAGGTAAGCCCTCTGATTCATGATTGTGCTTAGACCGCCTTTGGGCGTATTTTCTTCCTAGTCAGGTCTTAGGGGGTTGAACTTGCTAAAATATTGTCTTACTGGTTATTGTATAACCATTTTCAAGTCCCTAGTTGACGTCAGTGGAGGACCTGAGACCCGAAGTTTAGAAGGTGAAGCCCGAAGAATCGACGTTCTTGTCTGACTAGTTAGTCATAGGATAATTCTATTTTGATGAAAATCAATTCCTTTTTGTAGGCTTCTATGTATAAACCTGTGTATTTATAAAATGTTTGTTTTGGTTTGAAAAAAGCGGTCCTACTTTTCTATCCCATTGTTTTATTGTCTGGGGATTATTTATATGCTTCTGCATGCGTATCAAAATGAATGGGTTGGCGATGCATCCTAGGATGTCACTATTAATCGTCCTAGGAGGGATGGGCACGTGCTTGGAGGATCGGGGTGTGACATTCCCATTTAAATTGTATCAGAGCAAGGTCTGTTTATGGAGTGATAAGGTGCGATGAGTCATGGGATAGTTAATAGGAATAACTGTTATTTCATGCTGGTGCATGTGATTAATAGCTAATTAGTAGCTTGTTTGTGTGGGTCACTTAAATTCTAATATGGTATTAGAAACAGAAAACAAGTTTCTATAAAGATCTTGAAGCATGAGTGATTAGGAGCTGATGACTCCTAGTAAGAGGGCAGTAGTCTCTATGACTCGGGGTAGAATACGGGCAAAAGTTGATACCCGAGGTGGTCGTGGTAGAGCATTGGCTCTGACCAGCGCTAGTGTAATAGTATCGCCGCAGATTGGTACTAGTGTAGCAGCACCGAGTGATCCTAAGTTCGACGGGATCATTCAGGTGCTAGTGTTCCTTGGGAACTGGTTGAGCCAGCAAGCTTAGGACCGTGACTGCTGTTGTTGCCACATCTGCTGAGGTCCAACCTGGAATTGTGATCATAAGACAAACTACAGTATCTGAGTCAAGACTCAATTCAGGCAAAAATGGAAATCGGTCAGGGAAAAGACCGATGTCAAGAGAAAAGTATTCTATTCCACCCTATAGAAAGGGTGGGATAGTCAGGTCAACATCGAGTCAAAATGGAGAATGTCGTTCCTGTGGGTGACGACGGAGATCGACATTATGTCTTTCTTAGGATAAGAATTTCTTTTGAGTGTAGCCAACAGGGTTACCTGGCCAGAAACGGTCTTAGAAGTCCGATGGGACAGATCAGAAGGAGTGCGCCATAGAACGCACTGTGGGGTTTTTGGAACAGGTCTCTAGTACGAGAAAGAGTGCATGTTGTCACTTGACAGGAGATAGAGGACTCACCAGATGGGTGTCGAATTTGGGGAAGGAAACATGGATAAGTCCAGTGTCCGGGTATGGCTGGAACGTGTTGTGATTATGGCAAGCACGTCCATCAAGTGAGGGACTATCAGTTTGAGTTCAGGAAAACATAAGTACCGCTACCGCAGATAGGATGCCACTAGGATGGCAAAAGGGATAGGAATTGAATCGAACCATGCACCAATCAAAAGGAGAATGTTTTGGGGTAATTCTATTAGAGTAGCGCAGTAGAGTTTTGGTTAAGTTTGTGGAACTTCAGCTGGTTGTATTAAAGCTATAGAAAGGAGAATCACTGACTAGAATTGTACTTGACTGGTTGGCTGATGTGTAACTTTGAAGTCATATGTAAAAAGGTTTGACTCAAGGAACATCTTGTAGTAATGAATCGTTGTTGTGGAGTAATCCAGCTTAATCCATTAGTATGTGGAAGTGCCGAGTTTATTGGGAGTCGAGAAGGACCCTCGATTTCATTAATCTTGTCGCTTGAAGGCAACCTGTTTGCTAGACGGGGGTTGCTAAGGTTACTTGTCAGTTGTCATAGATAAGATAGATTGGAGAACTGAAGATTGAATTAATCTCAGTAGTCTAAGAATTCCTAGATGTGTTGTCACAAGAATTGTCAGGCCGTCGTAAGAGAAAGAGATAGAATTTGTGATTGAGCTAGCACCAGGACAGAGCTACTCTCTAAGGCTTCTTACTAGATGTCGTTGTCTGAGTTGAAAGAATTGATGGTATAGATGCGAGAATTACTGATTAAATAATTTATACATGTCAATGCTTCACTTTAGGAAACATTAGTTTGTTTGTGAGAGAAAGAAAGATGGTTCATTGCAAGTATGCATCGACTATCATCAACTTAATCAGGTGACGATCAAGGACAAGTGTTCATTGCTGAAGATCGACGAATTGTGTGACCAGTTACAAAGAGTGTCAAAGTTTTCAAGGATTGACTTGAGGATAGGTTGTCGTCAGTTAAGGATCAAGAAGGAGGTTTATACTGAAGATAGCGTTTCGTACTCGATATGGCCCTTGTGAGAGTACTGTAATGCCATTGGGCCTAGCGAATGCTCCAACTATTATCATGGATTTGGCAAACCGAGTGTTCGAAGAATATTTAGATCAATTGTGATAGTGTCTTTCAATGATATTCTGGTGTATTCGAGGAATGCTAAGGAGCACGAGAGACATCTAAGAATGGTGAAGGAATCTCCGTGGAGCCGACCAAAATCAAAGCAATTATCAGTGGACCAAGACCGACAACGATATCAGAGATTAAAAGCCGTATGGGTTGAGCAGGTTACTACAGAAGGTTCGTGAAAGGATTTTCAACATCAATATCACCGTGGACTCGACTCCTGAAGGAATGAGAGAAATTCATTTTGATAGACAAGTGCGAGAATAGTTTACAAGAGCTTAAGCAGAAACTGGTTGCCGCACCTGTGTTGACCATTCCATCTGGTCTTGGAGGACACGACACCTATAGGTATGCGTCGTTTAGGGAACTGGATTGCGTATTGATGCAACATGGTAGGATTCCGTCAATTGTGATCTTGCGAGTTGAACAACCTGACGCATGACTTGGAACTCGCAGCATTAATTTTCGCACTGAAGATTTGGAGATGTCAGTTGTGTGAAGAAAGATTATGGATCTTCACTGACTAACAAAGTCTCCAGTGTTTATTCTCTCAGAAGGAATTGAATATGAGATAGCACTGTGAATCAGAACTTTTGAAGAACTAGGATGGTGATGTCTGGCATCACCTTGGAAGAACAAAATAAGTCATTGATGCGTTAAGTTGAGAGTCTTCATTTGTGCATATGTTGGTTAAAGTATGGACCTTACTTGAGAAAGTTCGAAATTTGATTTTCAAATTTGAGGTAGGCCGCCTTTCGAATTTTATGGTCACCCTCAGAATTGAACCGGATATTCAGGTTAGAATCAGACGCTTCAGTTGACAGACCAGGATGTATAGAAAATCTTGCAAGAGGATACCGATAAGGGAAGGAATGACTTTTAGATTTTTGAAGATGGAACGTCGAAGTATCATGGGTGATGATAGGTGTTAGAAGGTACGAAGCTTAAGGAGAAGACCTTGTCAGGAATTCACTGTAACAGTTGTAGTATTCGACCAGACAGTACAAAGTAGTTCAGAATCGGTGTCAGCTTGATTGGTAGACTGACATGAAGATGGATATTACCGGATAGGTTGCAAGTGTCAAACATGCCCGTGAGTGAAAGCACATCTTTGTAAGTTGAGAGGACTCTTGTAACCTCTCGAGATCCTTGAGTGGAAATGGGATCGTGTCACAATGAACTTTGTAACAGGCGTATCAAGGAGTCAGAAAGGTAATGATTCTGTATGGCTAGTGGTCGACAAACTGGACGTAGTCGACTCACTTCATCGCAGTACGAAAGAACCTCGATTTGAATAGGCATACAAAAGTGTATGTGTGTTAGATCGTTCGTCTGCAAGGAGTACCGGTGATGAATTTATATCAGATCTAGACTCGAGGATTCCTAGTTTCAGCAGAACAGTCAGATGGTTCCTTTCAAAGCATTGCATGGCAGAGTGTACAAAACTTCTGTTTGTTGAGATGAGGTTAGAGAACGAAAGATCACAGCCCAGAGTCAGTTTGGCAGTCAGTGGTTGTAGTTGCCGTAATCAGAGATAGATTAAAGACCACTCAGAGTCACCAGAAAAGTTGTTTCGTTGAGCATCGAAGGCTCTTCGAGTTCCAAATTGGTGATTACATCTTTTGAAGGTGTCACCATTGAGGGACACCTTGCGCTTTGGCAAGGAGGGAAAATTGAAACCGAGGTACGTAGATCCCTTTGAGATTCTAGAAAGAATCGAGATCCTAACGTATCGTCTTGTGTTGCTGTCGGGATAGGTGCAAGTGCATAACGTCTTTCACGTGTCGAGGTTGAGGACGTATGAGCCTAACCCGACATGCGTGCTAAATCTTGAAGAATTAAATATGGACGACAGAGTGTCGTATGTGGAAAGCCCGGTTCAGAGTGTAGTTCAGAAAGAGCGGATTCTATATACGAAGATGGTCTCCTTGGTCAAAGTGGTTTGACAACACCACGAGACTGAAGAAGCAACTGGGGAAAGTGAGACTCGATGAGATGACGATACTCCCACCTTGTTGTTTAAGGATTGGTAAATGTTTAAATTTCGAGGACGAAATTTTTATAAGAGGGGAAGAGTTGAGACATTCTGATTTTCGGGTTCTGATTTCAATCAGATGAGTTGGGCTTTTCATCGATGCGACTATAGTACTTTTCTCTGAGATGGCCACTCATGAGATAACTAGACGATCTAGGGAAGTTATTAAAGGATTTTCATGCAATAGACTTGAGAATTCGACTAGTAATCGACTGCTCGACCGTGTTCATCTACCGAGATCATACACGTGGGTGATTTCATGAAATTGCAAAATTCTCATCGATCGGCATTAGACTGATTTTTTTGTCGTTTTGGTACCCTGTATTCATATTTGAAATCTCAATATTTTCACGATCACCGAGAGTTGCCAATGTGTTGAAGGGATTCATTGTGGCTAGAAAAAAATTCACCATGGGTCTTTTGCATAAAAAATTCCTGAAAGATACCGAGTCGCCTAGGTCATGCTAAAATCATGCTAGATCGAAATTAATTACGAATTTGAATCCAATTTCAAAAATTGAAACTTCTGTCATGTCACAATTAATTTTAGGAACGTCAACTCATCTTTCAAGGAATTTCTGGCGAGTTTGGGATTTTTACGGAAAATCGATTCGGACAATTCGGAAAACGAACGAAATTTCGGATTTGCCAAATTGAAGGGATTTTGGCGTCTTGTGTGAACTACTTGGTGAATGGAAGTTGTGTGGGTTTTTTCTTCATCAAAATTGGACCTCAATCGGAAAGATTTGTTCAGAAATCGGATTCCCAAAAAAAATGAATTAGAATTCAGAATTGAAGGAAATTGCCGTTTTTGTTGCCTAAGACTTGTTGTTTGAGGGAAATTTGGTGCAAGAAAGCAAGTGAGGATCAAGTACTTTAGCTTGGGGATTTTGGGGATCAAATTGGACTAAACAAAAGCAAGTGGGACCAAGATTTTTGAGTTATAGGATTTTTTCTTTAATTTTTTATTTCTTTTCTCCCCTTTCCCCTTCGGCCGCACATTCCTTCTTCTTTCTCTCTCTCTCACACCATTTCGCACGTTTCCCTTGGCCCCACTACCTGCCGACAGCCCCTGCTTGGTCTTCATTTGCCTCATCTTCTTTGACTTTGATTCCTTCTTATCCTCTCTCTCTCTCTCTCCATTTTGCATGGTTCTTTTCCTCTTCCGTAGCCGACACACCCCTGCCCCTATCCTCATCCATTCTCTTCTATTTCTTGTTGGTACTTTTATGTTTTTCTTTGATTGAGCCAACGAAGCAGCCCCTCCGTTTCTCTCCTTGCGGCCATCTCCACCAAGCTGCTCTCCACCGAATTTCCTCTCTGCCACGTGTCCTATAGCCCCACGCCAGCACACCATTCATGCCAGTCCATCTCTCTGCCCCATCTTTGATCACTAGCTCGCCTCCCTCAGTTGGTTTGTTGACTGCTACGTCAACTCCAGCGACTCCATCAAAGAAGCTAGCCCGCGATCGTCTCCTCCTTTGTCCGCAAGATTGCCCCATCTCCACCAAAAATAGCAAGTCTATTAGTCCGTGACCTTCAACCTTCAAGTCAAGCTCGCACCTCCATCCGCAGCCTCCAAAACCAGACCAGGCCACACCCAAGGAGCTGCTGTTCTTCTCTTCACCGAACCGGACAGCAACCGCAAGGTTTTGCAAGGCCATTTTCAAGCCTGTCCCGGCCCCGCTTGGCGGTCCTGCTTTGAAGTTTATCGAGCCCCTCTGCATCCTCGTTGTTTTGATCCGAGCGGATCGTTAAACAGGTGAGTTTAACTCACTAATCCTTGCTTAGTCAGTTAATTATGTTTAGGGGTTGATTAGTTTAGACTAAGCTAGGATTATGTGGTTAGTTAAAATTGATTATTTAATTTAATTAATTATCGATGCATGTAAGGTGGATAGTCAGTACAATTAGAGCCTAGACAAGCTCTAGTATTTAACTAGAGTGATTCGAAAATTTTCCGAGCTCATCTTGGCTTCCAATTAGGCTTTATCGAGCCTAAAAATCATATTATTGATATTTATTTAATAATTTTCGTAATTATTTAATTAATTATTTATTTTTCGTGTTAGACCGGGATAGCTGTTGCCCAAAATTTTATGCTAATTGCAATGGTGCTATCCGTTTATTTATTCGAGTACCAGATTGTGAAGTTTTAATGTGATTGGTGATTGTGAGGAATTATCCCAAAAATGGATAATGTCGGTATTTAGTTGGAAAATGATCGTGAGATGTTGTGAGATGGATCAAGAAAGCCACTGAAGTATGGTTGTGCCAGTTGGGCCGAGATTCGCCATCGAATTTGGAATCGATTGTGCCCAATCGGGCCATGACTTGCCACCTGATAGAGGTCGTGCTCAATCAAGCTGTGATTTGCCACCTGATAGAGGTCGTGCCCAAATCGAATCGTGATTTGCCACTTGATAGAAGTTGTCCCCATTGGGCCGTGATTACCACCTAATTTAGGTTGTGTCCTTTGGACCACGATTTATAATTGAGGAGTCAGTAGACCATGCCGTTTGGGCCGTGATCAAGAATTGGGTTGAGTACTTGATTAGACCGGGAAATGGTCTCAATGGTATGTAATCGACCGAGTCGATTGATCGATGATTTGATCTGGTTAAGTAAAGTGGTTTGTGAAATGATGATTGAATAATTATTTGAATTGTATTGTCTGACGGGAAGGAACTGAGATAAGGTAAACCCTCTGATTCGTGATTGTGCTTAGGTAGCCTTTGGGCGTATTTTCTTCCTAGTCGGGTCGTAGGGGGTTGACTTGCTGAGACATTGTCTCACTGGTTATTGTATAACCATTTTCAAGTCCCTAGTTGACATCGGTGGAGGACCTGAGGCCCGAAGTTTAGAAGATGAAGCCCGAAGAATCGGCGATCTTGTCTAACTAGTTAGTCATAGGACAATTCTATTTTGATGAAAGTTAATTCCTTTTTATAGGCTTCTATTTATAAACTTGTGTGTTTATAAAAAGGTTTGTTTTGGTTTGAAAAATTGGTCATACTTTTCTATCCCATTGTTTTATTGTCTGGGGATTATTTATATGCTTCTGCATGCGTATCAAAATGAATGGGTCAGCGATGCATCCTGAGACTTCGCTATTAATCGACCTAAGAGGGATGAGCACGTGCTTGGAGGATCGAGGCGTGACAAGTGCCATTGGCGAATTTGCCGTGTTGGAAAATCTGACATGGTCGTCTTATGATTATTTTTAATTTATTTTGAAATTTTTATTTTTATTTACCTCTTTTTGCTCTTTTCAATGTTGGCGAGGGTCGATGGTGAAAAAAGAAAAAGAAAAATACAAAAGAAAAAAAAATAAAAATTTAAAAATTTAAAAATTTTTGTCAAATGACAAATTGATTAGAACATTTGGATAAGATGATTTTTTAGAAATGACACTCAAACAATCGATTTTACTCCAATGTCATACTTAAATGAGGGGAAAAAAATTGACATTAAAAAGTTGTGACACTCGTACTGTACTCGTCCCACCAAAAGGACATACGCGGAGAGTCAAAAGATTGATTTTCATCACTAGATCGCAACTGGCTTATTAGTTGGACTGTCTATTATTTCTATTGAAAGCATACACTGGATCCTTATTAACATTGTATAACTTACATGGGAGCCAATCATTTTCTATTTTGAGATAAACTTTTAGGGCGTCGCCATTTCCACCCCCATTTTGGCTAAGACACTCCATTTTTCCCATTAACTTATTGAAGCCCCCCCCCCTCCTCCCCTTCTCTCTCTCATTTATTTATTTATTTATTTATTTATCGGGCTAACTCATGAAACTGCTTTCATTTCTGTCATCTCTCTTATCTTAATTTAACAGTATAAATGTCAAATTACACCAAATAAGATATATCTTATTTTGCATCCTATTATCACTATGCCCAGATTAGGTTATTGTTCATTTTAATTTATGATCTTAAATTTTTTTATCACAAAAGTTACATAGAACGTCAAAAACTTCTAGTTTGAAAGTTAAAATACAATCTAATTATCTAGCCAATTTTGGCATTGTGGGTGCTTTTCTGGAATAATTTTATAGGTTTAAAGTCTTCTTTTTGGACTTTTTGTAGTTTTTAAAGTTAAACTTCGTTGATTTGTGATTCCTTTCGAGCTTTTTATATTTTAATATGAATTGTAAGATGGGGTTTGAAAATTTAGTTACACCTTCTTCACTTTCAAGCTTACATCAAATTTTTTCAAAGGGAAGTTTTAAGTATATTTTAAAGTTTTGATCCACTTGATATGAGATTGAATCTTCAACCGATATTTATTACTTTCTTCATAGTAGGAGTACAACAGCAAAAAATTTTCACTTTTTTTTTCTTTTATGTGTTTTTTTTGTGTTAATATTTAGATATGATCTAAATATAAATATGTTGACATTAATCATGTTCTTGACAATTAACTTTTTTCATATTTTGATCAATTTTCCTTTTCCATTTTTTATCAAGATTCGGCTAGATAATTAAACTAAATATTAATTTTCAACTTTGAAATATAGTTATACTCATACTATTTGATAAAAATAAACAACTAATAGCGTGTTCATAAGTTGTCATATATAAAAATATTATGTGATTGAAAATAACTTCAGGGATGGTATTTTGGTAAGTTCATTGGAAAAAAAAAGAAAAAAAATGTCTCAGTCACAATGTCTTACTCATGCATTATTCACTCTCTCGTGAATGCAGTGATCTCAAGGGGTCGGGAGGCCAAAACTCAGGCTGAGTATCCCTAGACTAGACCGGCCTTAGGTTTGGTTAGTGGGATTTCAACAGGTTCTTCGTTCATTTCGAGCCTTGTGAAGTCGGTTGCCATGATTTATCCTCATGTGTCTCAGGATTTGTTTTAGATTATTTCTAAAGCTTAATTGTGGCCATTTTTACGAAAGTATATATGTTGAAACGTTTTATGCAAATTTAATTTCATAAAATTATTTTGAACCCACAAGGGCATATACCAAACATGAGATTGAAAATCAGACCGGAAATGAGTATTTTCATTTTGGACTGATTCATTTTCATTTTGGGCTGATTCTCTTCAACCAAACAACTCATTACTACGTTTTTGTTTTTTTTTAATGGCAAATGATTGAACTGCATACATATTGTTATGACAAGGCCCTCGATCCTTGCATTTATTGCAAGAGAAATAATTGTACATGTTTCCTACATAAATTTCTGAACTATAACCGATGAATCTCTTTCACTAATGCACAACTTCCCTCGGCTATATAAGTTCTCATCTCTAGATCGATTGCACCATCAAACAATCAACAATCTCAAACAATTTTCTAACCCTTCTATCCCCAAAAGACCATTATGGCAACGCTCAAGAACTTGTTTGCTCTCATGATCTTGTTGGTCATCACTATTGCTTTGCTTCCTAATGCTACCTTCGCCAGAAACCATGACGGAAAGGGAATAACTTACAATTGGGTGTCTGGATTATTTCAAAACTTTGGGTGCTTTGGGAAAGGCTTTTGGGTAAAGTTTTTTTTAAATAAATGCAAAGACCCTTGAGTTAAAAGTATTTTCCAAAATGCAAATTATGTTTAGTAAATTGTATTGTAAGAATCCATTGTGAAGTATCTTTGAGTAGAATGGTGTTTGGAAGAATTATATTTGCAAAAGGCTTTTGTTATTCATATATATATAAAGGTTGGCTGACTAAGAACAAGTAGTCGCTGGTGAGGAGCAGGCGGTCCGGTGAAGGGCAAGTAGTTTGATGCAAGTCGTCTAACGGAGGTAGGCGGTTCGACGAGGGTTGCAATACCCAGATCGCACGGCCTCACCAAAGGTCGCGACGACTAGATCTGAGGTCGTTTCGATGTTGGCGAGGGTTAATGGTGAAAAAAGGAAAATACAAATACAAAAGAAAAAAATTAATTCCACCGATTATGGAAGGATCCCAAGATTGGAATATTTGAGAAGTCCACGCCAAGCGAAATTAGGAAAGGTCCAAATTACTAAATTAGGAATTTTTTTTCCTTTAATTTTGTTACCCAATTCCCACTTCTCATGGGAATATTTCATGTTCACAAGTTACCAAAATTGAAATCTTGAAAAATCAACTGCGTGCTTTACTATGGTTCATCTTGAGTTGAATTTTGTTCACAAGGCCAAACTCGAGATATATTTTAAGATTGTGCATCAATTGCTCATTGATTCGTGTTGAAATTTCGAGGAGGACATCTATAGATCTGGTTCTTTAGCTTGACAACAAATATAACATAAATATTATAACTTTCGTATTGTGTTCATTTAAATACCATAATTTTTTCCCTTACTTTAGTGCCATTGGTGAATTTGCCTTGTTGGAAAATCTGACATGGTCGTCCGATGATTATTTTTATTATTTTTCATTTATTTTGAATTTTTTATTTCTATTTTCCTCTTTTTTGCTCTTTCCCATGTTGGCGAGGGTTAATGGTGAAAAAAGAAAAAAAAAAGTAAAAATCCAAGTCAAATGAAAAATTGATTAAAACATATGTGTAATATGATTTATTAGAAATGACACTCAAACAATTGATTTTACTCCAATGTCGTACTTAAATGAGCGGAAAAAAAAAAATTTGACATTAAAAAGTTGTGACACTCATACTGTACTTGTCCCACCAAAAGGACGTACGCGGAGACTCAAAAGATTGATTTTCATCACCAGATTGCAATTGGCCTATTAGTTGGACTGTTTGTATTTGCCATTTTTGTCTATTATTTCTATCAAAAGCATACACTGGATCTTTATTAACATTGTATAACTTACATGGGAACCAATCCTTTTCTATTTTGAGATAAAAACTTTTAGGGCGGTGCTATTTCCACCCCCATTTTGACTAAGACACTCCATTTTTCCCATAAACTTACCAAAGTACCCTCTCTCTCTCTCTCTCTCTCTCTTCAATTTATTTATTTATTGGGCTAACTCATAAAACTGCTTTCATTTCTGTCATCTCTCTTATCTTAATTTGACAATATAAATGTCAAATTACACCAAACAAGATAAATCTGATTTTGCATCCTACTATCACTATGCCTAGATTATGTTATTGTTAATTTTAATTTATTATCTTATATTTTTTATCGTAAAAGTTACATAGAAGGTAAAAAATTTCTAGTTATGACGGCCTATGAACACAAAATTAATTGCCTTTTTCATTTTAAATAGTTTGAGGGAAACTTTACTTCAAAGTTGAAAGTTAAAATTCCATCTAATTATCTAGCCAATTTTGACATTGTAGGTGCTTTTCTGTGATAAGTTTATAGGTTTTTAATGTGACATCCTGAATTTCGGGTTCTACTTTTGATTGATTGAGTTGGGTTTTTCATCGACGCGGCTATAGTTCTTTTCTTTGAGTAGACCACTCACGAGATAACTAGCTTATCAGGTGAAGTCGTTAAGGAATCGAAACGCAATACACTTGAGAATTCAACTAGGAATCGACTACTTGACCAGTAGGTTAGGACGCACTAAAATCGCGCCAGATTGAAATTAGCCGTGAAATTTAAACCGAATTCAGAAATTGGAAGTTTTGTCATGTCACAAATCATTTTAGGACTATCGACTCATCCTCCGAAGATTTTTCTGCAAACCAAGATTTTCGGCAAATTTTCAAAGTAAGGGTATTTTGGACCGGAAAAATCCGAGGACCGTTTTTTGTCAAGTTTTTGGGATTTGAGTTGGACAAAGAGACGAGGAAAAATCTGAATTAGAGTGTGGACACCTTGGTGGGATTTATGGACTCCAATTTAGGTCCAATTGGAGGTTAATTGGAAGGGAATTGAATCCAAGTTGGGGAAATGGTGCACAAATTCGTAGCCCCCATACCCCTCAACCTTTTGGACCATTTGAGACTTGTTCTAGGGGGTTTAATGTGCACAAAATTGGCCGAGGATGACAAACAAATGGTGGGACCTCTTAAGGGGGACAAAGAGATAGAGAATGAAGACTTTAGAGGCAAATGGGACCCCCCTCCTTGACTAGCTGCTTCTTCTTCCTCTTTCCCCCTCCTTTATCCATTGTTGAAGCTTTGTGGGAGTTTAAAGAACCAAAGAGACCAACCCTCACATCCCTCTCTCTCCCCTCTTCAGCCCAAGCAAATTCGTAGCATTTTTCCCCTTGTTTTCTTTTTCTTCCAATTTCTATTCCAGCTGACCTTTCTCCAAAAACCCAAGTTAAAAGTTGCCTTCTTGGATGAATTAGCTCACACTGCACCCACCACAATGACCAGGAGACCCAATTCGTACGGAAGAGCCCGACCTCGCGTCGAAAGGAGTCACCGGCCGACCTGCTTGGCCGTCGGAAGCCGCCACTCGCCGGTCTGTCGTGCAGCTCGCCCGCCTGCACTATTTCGCCTGTTTCGCCCATTTCAGTCGTTTTCTTCCCATTTCAACCCTACCTCCACCCATACTAACCACCAGCAAGTCCCCTTTGACTCCCAGGTGCCGCCGATTGCCGGCCAACCCCTCGTCGAAGCTCCGATTAGCCCTTCCTCACCTTTTCAGCCCTCCGATTTAGCCAAGAACAAAAGCAGAAAACCAGCAAGGCTTTGGGACTTTGTGGCCCATTTTGAGTCCTTCTCGGCCTCCGTTGATGTCACCTCTAGGAGGATTGTCGCCCACCTCCGTGTCACCGTCATCGTGGACTCACCGGAACGCTAAACCAGTGAGTTTACTCACTAATCTCCGCTTAGGGAGTTAATTATGCTTAAGGGGTGATTAGATTAGCCTTATGATGGTTTAGGTGGTTAGATTAGTTTATTTAAATGTTAATTAGATTAGATGAATGATTAGATTAAGGGATGGTTTAATTATTCTAATTATGCAATTAGATTAATGTTATGCATGATTAGACTTTTAATTAGTTATTTATTTAAAGTAAACATTATTTAAATTAAATTAATTTTTTCGAAATTATTTAATTATAAATTAATTAATATTTTCTACAAATTATACCGGGAGAGTTGTTTGTTAGAATTCCGTATTGACTGCAGTGGTATAGTTTAATTTATGCATTGCTTGTTGGATTGTGCAATTGAGTGATAATTGTGAAAATTATGGTATTTGATTAGAAAACCCCGGGTGTCGGGTTTTAACACCAAAAATGGTTTTATATAGTATATAAACAGTGAGATTTAAAAAAAAAAAAAAAGATATCAAATTTTCAGGTTCGATTTGACTGTGTACCCACACACGATATTTTCACCTGATGCTTTTAATAAGAAGAAAACAGGCCAAGGTCGTTATCTTAATTGAGGTGTGTGAGTGCAAAGCACAATGTCCTTGACCAAAACTGAATGATCGTGTGCTGGTTAAGAGAACCCGTCCTCGGTGTGTGTCAGTGGACGTTACCTTTCCTCGGCGTGTGTCGGTGAATATTACGTATCCTCGGTGTGTGTTAGTGGATATTACCTATCCCCGGTGTGTGTCGGTGGATATTACCATCCCCAGTGTGTGTCGATGGACGTCACCTATCCCCGGTGTATGTCGGTGGATAGAGGACCGGCGTGTGTCGGGTAAAACTGCCTGTGCAGGTAGTCTTAATTAATTGGAATGCATGTTGATTGAATTGATGAAGCGATGTATGTCAGTATTTCATGCTCGTGTGAGCAGTGATTGATTTAGATATTCCAATTGATGGGTGAATTTGCTATATGCACATGATTGTGGTATGAACTGTGCTAACGTGCAGGAAGGAATCGAGGCGAGGTAAGTCCTTTGTCCTAATTGTGTGGCTGTGTGGCTAGAGCACCCTGAGGCGTATTACCTTCCTAATAGGGGTTTAGGGGGTGAACTTGCTGAGACACTGTCTCACCTCGTCGTGGGCTTAAATTTTCAGGTCCCTAGAGGACCGAGCGGCTAGTTCGTTTTGGTTGGCCTTAAGGAGTTGTAGAGGTGAAATCCGAAGGAGTGGAGAACGTGTCCGACTAGTAGGTCGTATGACAGTTCCTTTTTTCGAATCGGCCTTTTGTAGACGTTTGGTTGTAGACCTCTGTTTGTAAACTCCGTTGGTTTTTAAAAGTGTTTTGGTTGTGAATTTGTTGTCCTACTTTCTATTCCGTGCTGTTTGTCATTAAGGGTATTAATTGTTCACTTCCGCATGCATAATAAAATGAATGGGTCGGCGACGCGTCTTGGGAACATCGCAAATTTTATCGACCAAGGAAGGGGATGCGCGCGCACTCGAGGTTCGGGGCGTGACATTTAAAGTCTTCTTTTTGGATTTTTTGTAGGTTTTTAAAGTTAAACTTAGCTGATTTGTGATTCCTTTCGAGCTTTTTACATTTTAATATGAATTGCAAAATGGGGTTTGAAAAGTTAGTTACACCTTCTTCACTTTCAAGCTCGCATCAAATTTTTTCAAAGGGAAGTTTTAAGTATATTTTAAAGTTTTGATCCACTTGATATGAAATTAAATCTCCAATCGATATTTATAACTTTCTTCATAGTAGGAGTACAACAGCAAAAAGTTCACTTTTTTTTTCTTTTATGTGCTTTTCTTTTGTTAATATTTAGATATGATTTATATATAAATATGTTGACATTGGATCATGTTCCTGACAAATTAACCGTTTTCATATTTTGATCAATTTTCCTTTTCCATTTTTGATCAAGTTTCAGCTAGATAATTAAACTGAATATTAATTTTCAACTTTGAAATATAGTTATACTCATACTATTTGATAAAAATAAACAACTAATAGCGTGTTCATAAGTTGTCATATATAAAAATATTATGTGATTGAAAATAACTTCAAGGACGGTATTTTGGTAAGTTGACTAGAAAAAAAAATGAAAAAAGTGTCTTAGTCACAATGTCTTACTCATGCTTTATTCACTCTCTCGTGAATGCAGCGATCTCAAGGGGTCGGGAGGCCAAAACTCAGGCTGAGTATCCCCAGACTAGACTGGCCTTAGGTTTGGTCAGTGGGATTTCAACATTTCAACAGGTTCTTCATTCATTTCGAGCCTTGCAAAGTCGGTTGCCATGATTTATCCTCATGTGTCTTGGGTTCTGTTTTAGATTATTTCTAAAGCTTAATTCTGGCCATTTTTACGAAAGTATATATGTTGAAACGTTTTAAGCAAATTTAATTTTATAAGAAGGCATTTTAATCAAGATTGGCGAGTTCACTTACCTACGAATTGCTTCCTTGGCAAGTTCCCACCACTCTAACTACAAAAGCAACGAGCTAATGTGGCAATAATCATCTCTGCCAATAATCATCTCAGCGAGCTAAAAGAGATCCACTGCTTCTTGCTCATATTAATATCCAAGTCTCATGCGATAGAAATCATTTCAATAAAAAAACGGTAGCCAACTTCATTACATGCATACACATGCCAAACCACTTTGTATTTGTCTACTTTCCTTAAGGTTTTAATCTTTCATTTTATGCTATTGCAATATACAATCACACATCAAAGAAGAGTTCGACCCAATGCTTTATTTCTGTCCTAGTTGATCCTGATTTGATGAGTTTTGGTTTTGTCCCCTTTCCCTCCACAAAAAATCCATTAAACTTATGAAATAAACTTCTCATTGATGTATTGTTTCATCGAGATCTAATCCAAATCACGATGTCATTTTCTTGTTCCTGAATGGATCTAGCATACACTCCACATCAATATTTGTGTGTGAGTAAGAGAAAGAGAGAGAGTCTAACCTTGGTGGGATTATGAACCATCACTCTATAGGCAAAATAATAAGGTGAAATTAAATCTTCAATTTTTTGCAAAGATTCACAATTAGTCACCAAAAAAGAATTAAAAAATGGTGGAAGTCGAGGAATCTCTTGTAATTGATGGCACCTTGCCACTAACAATGTGGACAAATGATCGCGCTTACCGATGGATGTTGGAAGGCCAGTAATATTGTTCCCTGATAAATATAATTCTCTCAAGAAGAGAAAACAAGAAAAATTCTCAAGGAACTCCACTTCGAACATATTACATCCTTCAAGTTTTAAATATTGTAAATTTGATAGTCTGGTCTCATAGACGAATCAGCAGAATCCTCATACTTTGGAGACCCAATTAAGGTTCTGCAATCCTCAAGTTTTAGTTCTTCAACATTTTGTAACTTGTATATGGTAGACGGAAGACTTTCTAAGTTCTTGCAATTACATAAATTCAATCTCTCCAAAGAAACAAGATTTTCTATTGATGCAGGAAGTTCTTCAATAGCAGTACTTCGTAACCCAATTACATAAATTCAGCCTTTCAAGTTTATGTGGAATATCGGGGAACTTGTCAATTTTTTTTTGCAATCTTCAAGATCAAGATATTGAAGATTTTTTGACTTGAGCATATTCAGAAAAACACTAAGTTGAAAGCAACCTTGCAAAGACAATACTTGTCACTTCTCATGATATGCAATTGACTCATGGGCTTCTACCATGTTTTTGCAATTATGGAGAACCAATTCCTCGAGATTTGGAGTACAAGAGAGGTTAGGCACATGGACCAAAGAATCGCAATTACTGAAATTGTTGTACTTCAATTGTTGGAAGTCCTGCAAAAACAGCGAAACTAACATTTCATTCAAAGTTACTATGAACTGATTTTTTGAGTGTCGCGACCAATTTTTTCGGGTGTGAACCACCTAGGGTTTGGCTAATGGATTGTTAAGCCTAGACTTAACTCGGGCTCTCCCAAGCCCATATCAATTCGCGACTTAGGTTCAAATTCTTAACATGCAAATGATTTTCAATTAGGAGTCGCCACTAATCTATTTTTGGTGGGTCGATTAGAAACCCAATTAAAGCAACGGGAGGTTTACTTTACTCCTACGAACCAAAGATTATGGATACGGGGACTTGGTTACACTAGATTTCTCTAATGCCCTTTTGGTACCATTCTTTATTTTTAAAAAAATGTTTGGCAGGCGCCTTGGATTGATTTTAAATTTATTTCCCTAACATGTGAGGTGATCATGCGGGTGCACAATCCACCAATTTAACACCTAGATAAATAATAAATAAATCGCAAACTTACCTCAAAGCAACGAAAGCATCTACAGTGTTAAATTAAAATCCACATCAACAACCCTAGATATGGTTTCTAATTAACACGCAATTTTCACTTTTTTTTCACTTAATTAATGAAAATCATGCAATATGCAATGCAATATTAACTAAATGACCTAATTTTAGATGACATGTAATTTCTAAATAAATGGGCCTAGCAAAAATACTAAATGGCATGCATCTCAATGAATCTAACCCTAATGACGTGCATATGACATTTTTTCTTTTCTTTGTCCTTGAAAGAATGCAACCTATCCTAAAGATTGAAACTAATCTATTCTAAGACATTTTTGTATTTTTTTATGAAATTAGGAATTAGAAAAATGTGAAAATTATCTAGCTAGATTAAGATCCTATTCAATTTATATTAGGAATTAAGTTAAACTAAATCCTAATTTAAACTAAAATCTTATCTTAACTCAAATAATCCTAAAATGCAAATTATTGAGGAAAATGCCTAAACTTATAATAAATTTAAAAAAAAATATCTAAAATTAAACTAGGTGCAATTTAACCCTAATATGCAATGACGTGCAAAATACGCCTCCTAATTCTACGTGACATATGTATGATGATTTTTTGTTTCTTTTTTTTTTATTAATTTCAAAATGCAAATCAAACAATAATAAAACAAAATTCTATATGCTTTCTTTTTATTTTCTTTTTCCATGATTTGAAATAAAATTCTTATTCTAAATATGCATGATAATAAAAAATAAAAAAAAACCTAATCCTAATTTGAACATTTTTTATTATTATTTCGAAATTAACAATTGCCAAAGAATTAAACATGCAATTTAATTTTTTTAAAAAAACTAGCAACCTAAGTTATTGATTTTATTTTTTTTATTTTTTTTATTTCAAAAATTCATGATAAATAGAATGTTTTGCCTAACTATGCAAATAACCCTAAAACAGGCAATATCCCAATTCCAGCATATCTCAAGACAAATAGAAACAATCAAGTTCATTCAAAATTTCCCCAAAGAAGATATCACACATCATTCAAATCAAGGGATAATATTTCGCTAGTAAAATCAATAAATTGATCTTAAGCCTTAAAGATCAAAATATCAATTTTATTCCTACTTAATTAATTATTTCATCTAAAGCCTTATAGATTAAATAAAAAACCTTGGCGCGGTTGCGAATTAGGTAATACATTGAGATTTTCAATTATGCATAGATAGACATTCCAACCAAAGAAAAACTAACATAGAAAGAAATAATAAACAAATAAATAAATAAACCTAAATTTTCCTACTAAAGTAAAGTAAAAATACCTAATTTTGATTTCTTTTCTTTTTTTTTTAGAAAAAGGAAAAAAAACTTGGCCGGTTCAGAGGTCCGGCGAGGGAGGGCTCGGCGGCTAGGTTTCCGGCGAGGGCTCCGGGGCAGTGCGACGGCGGCGAGGCAGCAGGGAGCGTCGCGGGTTTGGGCGCGGCCACGAACGAGACAAAGGGCTTCGGACGCCGGCGGAGGGACGGCACAGTGAGGTCCCGGTCAGCGTCGCGGAAGGGCAGGTGTCAAGGTGTTCCGTCGGGGTCGGATCTGCGCGCTTGAACGGCGAGATCTGGTTCAGATCTGGTGGAGATCCCGCAGGTGACAGTGGCGTGGTGAGCAAAGGCGCGGCGGCGACGGGGGGTCGGGACGGGCGGCAGTGGGTCTCTGCGTCGGGCAGTACGCATCGTCGGGGCTCGAATCTGCAGGCAGGGATTGGCGGCAGCGATGGTGCGGAGGAGGGCGATTCGGACGAGGGGCGGCGCGGGCTTCGGGCGGACTGGCGAGCGGCTCGGATTCTGGGGTCGCCGGAGGCTCGCGGCTGTCAGCGCGGGTGTGCCGGTGGCTCGGACGAGGAGCGGCGCGGGCGCGGGGAGGAAGACGAACAGTCTTCCCCCTTTTTCTTTTTTTTTTACCTCCTTTTACCAACTCACTTTTTCACCCTTTTGCTTTTTGGTGCCTTTTTTAATCGAAAAGAAAGAAAGAGAGACCCCCTTAAGATTGAACGTGACCCCTTTTATAAGCCAAAAAATTGTATCTTCGGGGTATATTTCATTTCTAATTTTGCTTGAGCACGATACCCCTAAATATATCGCTGAAATGTTTTTTTGCATATTCCATCAAGAAAATTCCCCTTTTGTGCAAAAGTGCATCTCCTAGTGTATATTACCTAAATATGTGAGAAATCTTAATGGAATATAACAAAAATAAAATTTTCCTAAACCTATATGCCACGTGATTTTTATTTTTATTTTTTTTTATTTAGCAAAATCAAATCTCAAAATTTTAGGTGTCAACAACTGCCCCTCTTTGAAGGTGAGCTCGCAAAGGTTGCCTTTAAAGACAAATTGAGACCTAAATTTTGGTCATGCTCATGCAATGAATGATTTTTTTTTGGAACATGAATTCCATTTTTTTTAATGCAATTTATATGATGCATGGAAATACTAATGCAAATGATAGATGAACCTACCTGGAATAACTTACCTTTGAGGAGGATAGAGTAATTCGAGGTAGTGGGTGCTACCTATGCAGGACCCGTACCATTCTACGGTCGCCTAGAATAGTAACATGACTTTGTGACGATGCTGCTTTCCCAGGACCCGTACCATTCTACGGTAATCCAGTATGGCAGAAAGGAGCTGCTTTCTCAGGACCCGTACAATTCTACGGTCGCCCAATACGGCATAAATATTTTGTAAGGAACTGCTTTTCCAAGACCCGTACCATTCTACGGTCGCCCAGTACGGCAGAAAGGTTTTGTCTAGGACCCGTACCATTCTACGATCGCCTAAACAGGGATTCATTTTCCAGGACCTGTACCATTCTACGGTTGCCTTGACGGAAAATTGATTTTTCAGGACTCGTACCATTCTACGGTCGCCTGAATGGGAAATTGCTTTTCCAGGATCCGTACCAATCTACGGTCGCCTGTTAGAGCAATAAATGTTGTTTAGGACCCTACCATTCTACGGTCGCCTAAAGGGAGATTTTGCTTGGCTAGGACCCGAACTATTCTTCGGTCGTCCAGCGTTGCAATCTGGAGAAAAATCTTTGGGGACAACTCAAACGAGTGTCGGTGTATTCGAAAAGGGAATACCTGTGCAATGACAAGTATTTAAGGTATGAATAGAGATATACTTACCTGGTGACATCTCTGTTCCTTAGGGACATGTCTCCTACAAAACATGATCGTAGGAGAGACAACATGCATTTGTAATCACAGGCATGCATTAATTCCAGTAAGGTTCATGCGTGATAATTTCTATCAACCACGCATCATCTTAATTTCAATAGGAATAATCTCGAATGATGATTCCAATCTGAATGCATGAGCATCATGGATGTGTCAAATGAGAGATCCTTTAGTCTAAAAGGACTTTTCACTCATCCTCTTTAAAAGGGGCTATTTTATCCTGACCTTTGATGCAGGATCTTGACAATCATTCTATCTCACCATCATCATGCCAGACAAGGGTTTGAGCAATCTCACAAGTGGTACGACCTCACCAATCTAAGGGGTCTTTAACGAGGACCGTAATGTCGACTTGGTCAATGGCTTAACAAATGGGACTCTTTGAGTCAAAGCTATTGAAAGATGACATTTCGCAACTGTCTTGGGACTTACAAGTCAAGAAACACACGAAATGAGGCAGAAATGATCTTACTCACACTTCTTCAAGCGATGCTTTCAAGCATGTAAACTCTTACGTTAATTCAAGTGCCCTAATTTGAAGAGACTTTACAAGGGACGTAACGTAGGTTCGGTTGATGGGCTGTGAAATGAAATGATCATTAGGCTCAAAAAGTGTTTAGAGGGTCAAAAATTGGTGATCATCTTGACGTTTCCACTAGTTTCCTTCTCCACTGTTGAAGATTTTTGTTCTCATTAAGTCTCCATTGACTGCAACAGCATTTGAGTTTTGGTACCACCTTGTTGGGGATACGACTCATTATATCAAGAGTTTGATTTTTTTTTCTTTTCTGGGCATTGGCCTTGCTTTTAACAGGCACACTGCTTTTTCATGCCTCATTTTGCTCTTTTTTTTTTTTATAACAAAGTCTCCACTTGCCAGCATTCTAGTTCATGCCACTTGGATATTTTTTTCTTGCCCCGGTGTGGGGGATGATCACCAATTGGGTTTAATATGAAATGAATTCATAGGCTCAAGTGGGCTATGCAATGGATAAAGTGTATAGGATAGAGAAAGAACCGCTCTTCGTCGTCCTAAGGCACTTAAATTAACACATACGTTACATTGCGAAAGAAATACTCGAAGATTGATGCAAGTGTGAGTAAGAAAATTCCTATCATTCGTTTCAAATTCGTCCCAATGTGGGATGATCATTGACAGGGATAATTTAAAGAACTCTTCATGTGTATGGGCTCAAAGGGCTAAACGATGGATATACCTGTAGTGTTTCAGGTAGAGGAAAAAAAAATTGCCTCTCATCACCTTGGATGGCGTACCCTTTGCGAGATCACCCTTTTCCTTGCAGACATGGAATTTTTTTTTACACAGCTCACTAGGGATTTGTGTATGAAAATTTTATGGAACAAGGCTTGCCTTTCATCATTCCAAGGTATTCCATTTGACACATTCAATTTATCTCACACAATTCATCAAGGAAGAAAAATGCAAGATTTATGACAAATTTGAATAATTCAACTTATTTAGGCATTTTATTCATCATAGAAATACTTACAGTTCATGACATGATATGGCAAATTCTATCATGGGTAATACTTTTTGACAGCATCCGAATTAACTGGAGTGGAAAACTCACGACCATCCATTTCTGCCAAAATCAAGGCACCTCCAGGAAGTACCTTCTTCACCACATATGAGCCGCCATAATTTGGGGCGAACTTTCCCCCAGGATCTGTAAAAATCGGCAACATCTTCCTCAAAACAAGATCATTTATCTCAAAATATCTCGATCGTACCTTTCGGTTGAAGGATCTGGCAACTCTCCGCTGATAAGTTTGGCCATGACAAATAGCCTTTAGTCTTTTCTCCTCTATCAAGTTTAACTGCTCAAGTCTTTGCTGCATCCATTCAGCCTCAGACAAGTTCACTTTGGATAAAACTCTTAGAGAATGAATTTCCACCTCCACGGGCAGAATTGCTTCCATGCCGTATACCAAAGCAAAAGGGGTTGCCCCAGTAGAAGTGCGGATCGATGTCCGGTATGCCATTAGTGCAAAAGGTAACCGGTCATGCCAATCTCGATAATTCTCGACTGTCTTAGCCAAGATCTTCTTAATGTTCTTATTAGCTGCTTCAACAGCCCCATTCATTTGAGGGCGGTAAGGTGACGAATTCAAATGCTTGATCTTGAACTCGCTAAACAACTCGTCGACGAGTTTATTGTTCAAGTTCATCCCATTGTCAGTGATAATTGCTTCAGGGATGCCATAGCGAGCAATTATGTCACGTTTGATGAACTTCACAACATTGCGGGAGGTGACATTCACAAAGGATGTAGCCTCGATCCATTTGGAGAAATAGTCTATCGCCACCAAAATGAATCGATGCCCATTTGAAGCCTTAGGATTGGTTGGGCCAATCACATCAATCCCCCACATTGAGAAAGGCCATGGCTCAGAAAACTGGTGCAACTTAGTTGGAGGGACATTTATCTTATCACCATGAATTTGGCAGCGGTGACAACTTCGTACATGCTTAATGCAGTCACTTTCTAATGTGAACCAGTAGTAGCGTAATCTCATAATCTTCTTAGCCATCATGTGCCCATTCATGTGAGGGCCACATATCCCTTCGTGCACTTCTTGCATGATTTGAGTAGCTTCTGTTGCCTCCACACATTGCAACAAGATTGAATCATAGGATCTCTTGTAAAGATTCTCGCCACTAACGAAGAATTTTGAGGCCATCTTCGTGATGTACTTCCTATCAGCGGGAGTGTTTCTTTCAGGAAATTCCTGCCTTTTAATGTAGTTCATGATATCGTAATACCATGGTTTTTTATCAGGTTCTTCAGTTATGATCATACAGTAAGCCGGCTTCGGCAAAACTTCTATTTTCAATGGCTCGACTTCTAATCCGTCAGCAACTTGTAACATAGATGACAAAGTTGCGAGTGCATCAGCAAATTGATTGTGAGACCTCGGTAGGTATTCAAATGAAATTTCTTTGAATTGCTTCACGAGACTTTCTAGATACCGGTGGTATGGGAGCAATTTGGCATCCTTAGTCTTCCACTCACCTACAATCTGTAATATGATTAGTGCTGAATCTCCGAATACCATTAACTTGGCCACACCCATCTCGATTGCGGCTTGAAGTCCGAGGATGCAAGCTTCATACTCGGCCACATTGTTGGTGCATGGGAATGTCAATTTTGCAGCTACCGAATAGTGTTGTCCATCTGGGGATATCAAAACTGCCTTAGTACCAGAGCCAGACAAGTTTACGGCTCCATCGAAAAACATCTTCCATGAGTCTTCATTTACACTCAAGACACGGTCATCAAGGAAATTGTCATCGTTGTTAGAGACGCCTGAATTCTCGGCCAATAGATCAGCGATCGCTTGACCCTTAACCGACTTTTGTGGCATGAATTGCACATCAAATTCGGAAATCAAAATTTGTCATTTGGCCAACTTACCCACCAAAGCTGGCTGATTAAGTAAATACTTGACGGGGTCGTTCTTTGTCACGAGAAATGTCTGGTAATGCAATGTATATTGTCGCAATCTATGCAATACCCATACCAAAGCGGCACAAGTCTTCTTAACATCAGAATACTTCAACTCTGATATAGTGAACTTCTTACTCAGATAGTAAATGGCTCGTTCTTTTTTATCAACAGGACTTTCCTGAGCCAACATTGCACCCAATGATTCACTATGAATGGTGAGGTAGAGAATCAAGGGATGCCTTGGTGATGGTGGGACAAGAACTGGTGGATTCATCAAGTACTTCTTCAATTTGTTGAACGCCTCTTGACACTCGTCATCCCAGTTGATTCGTGCATTCTTCTTTAGGAGTTTGAAGAATGGCTTGGCTGTTTCAGATAGTTGAGAAATGAACCGGGTTATGTAATTCAGTCTTCCCAAAAGACTCTGCACTTCCTTACCGTTGAAGGAGGTTGCAACTCACATATGGCCTTAGCCTTGGATGGGTCTATCTCAATCCTCTTACTGCTTACAATGAATCCAAGTAATTTACCAGATGTTGCCCCAAACACGCATTTAGCGGGATTTAGCCGGAGCTTGAATTCACGAAGTCGGTCAAATAATTTCTTCAAGGTTTCCATATGGCTTTTTCCAGGCCGGGTTTTTGCAATCATATCGTCAACATAGACTTCAATCTCCTGATGCATCATATCATGGAATAGTGTTACCATGGCTCGCTGGTAAGTTGCCCCTGCGTTCTTGAGTCCGAAGGGCATGACCTTATAATGAAAAGTCCCCCACAGGGTGATAAATGCAGTCTTCTCTTTGTCTTCCTCTTTCATCCTTATCTGATTGTATCTGGAAAACTCATCCATAAACGAGAATAGTTCGAACCCGGCGGTACTATCGACGAGGACATCAATGTGAGGGAGTGGGAAATCATCCTTTGGACTTGCCTTGTTTAGATCTCGATAGTCAATACAAACTTGAACTCGACCATCCTTCTTCATTACCGGCACAATGTTAGCCACCCATTCAGGGTATTGTGAGACTTCAATGAATTCCACATTTAGAAGCTTCATCACCTCCTCCTCTATCTTCTTTGAAAGCTTGGGCTTAGTTCTCCGAAGTCTCTGCTTCTTAGGTGGCACGTCCGGATTAGTAGGCAAGCAATGCTCGACAATCGATGGGTCTAAACCAGGCATGTCAGCATAAGTCCATGCAAAGATATATTGATATTCCTTCAGTAGTTGAATTAGGTGCTCGGCTTCGTCTTTAGGGAGATTTGCCCCAATTTTAACTTCTTTAGCTTCTTGAGCGTCACTTAAATTAATAGTGACAGTCTGCTCGGATGTGAAAGCCTTGGCTTTTCATGTTGTTCCCAACTTCACTGCACCTCAATGGAATCTTCAATCAAGTCCTTGAGATCATCCATATCAACATTTGTTGCATTGGATTGGACCGTTTCCATGCCTTTGTATGCCACAAGACTGTTCTCTCATGGGCCAGAGCCCATCTCCTTCGGAGGTCCTTCATCAATGGTCCCTATGAAGACGTCATCGAAGAGACTAGTGATTCCTTCCAATGCATCTCCAGACTTTTCTGTCTCCGAGGGTGTCAGATTATCCATGCCATCCCATCCATCTGGGACTATCTCACAAGGATCAACACAGTAGCTGGGAGGGGCCGAATACTTCACCAGGTAATCAAATTTGCCACTAGGCTGCCCTAGGGTATCTACTTCATCCTGCATCATTATGGGAGGACCGGGGAATGTCTCATGAATGCTCGGGGGTAGCGAGTTTTGCCTCCCTCGCCCTTGACCAAGTGGCTGGTTCTGCCTTCCTTGTCTTCGTCCTCTTGAACTTCCTCCACCTCTTCCATGGTACCCTAAACCAGCAGAACGGGACCTCTGAGGGGCTTCAATGGGGCTTCGAATGCCTTGACCATTTCTTCCAAGACCATTGCCAGGAACAAAACCATTTCCGACCATTACTCTTCCTACCATGAGGGCAGCATTTGAAACCTCAGGAATGGGTGGTGATGAACCTCGAGAAGCATGTATGGTGGATACCAACTCAAATGAGTGGTAACTTGATTCAAGCTCAGAATCTGGCTCTACATAGGGGATAGCCGTCTCATGATAGATCCGGTGGTCTTCCTCGTCATACACGGTAACCAGCTTCCTTTCGATTATAAATTTCACAGCTTGATGTAGACTTGAAGGTACTGCTCCAGCAGTGTGTATCTAGGGACGACCCAGCAGGAAATTGAATGCAGTAGGAATGTCCAACACTTGAAAGGGAATGTTGAAAATGACTAGCCCTATTTGTACGTCGAGATGGATTTCTCCGAGTACCTCCTTCTTTGTGCCATCAAAAGCTCGTACTGAGGTCATTGCAGCATGTATCCTTGACAAGTCTACCTTGAGGCGGTGCAAAGTGGCTAATGGACATATGTTCAGAGCGGACCCATTATCAAGGAGCTCTCCAGACACATGAGAAGACTTGTGTTTAACGGATATGTAGAGTGCTTTGTTATGTCCCCGGCCTTCGAGAGGGAATTCTTCATCAGAAAAGGCAATCAAATCCTTGAGAAGGACCGATCCCATAAATTCTTCCAACTTATCCGCCTCAACTGTCTCTGGCACATGAATTTCGCTCAACACCTTCATTAGTGACTTTTGATGCACAGAGGATGTTTGGAGAAGCTCGAGCAGAGAGATTTGAGCAGGCATCTTTCGCAATTGATCGACCACATTATACTCACCTACTTTAATCACAGCCAGAAATTGCTTAGCCTCTTCATCGGTGACTGGCTTTGCAGTTTGAGCACTGGCTTGACCATAGGTTCTTCCAGACCTTGTAACAAGGTCGACATCTAAGTCATAAGACCAAGGCACTGCTTTGTTGTTGACATACTCATATGGTTAAGGTATCTCAATCACAATCTCCTCATCAGATGCATCTTCTAGCGGAGGCATATCCGCGAGCGAAGGATCAACTTCTTCCTTATCAATATTAAGCGCAGCCTGCTCCTCCTCCCAATCAATGATGATGTGGGAAATAGAGGAAACTACGCAGTTACGGTCAGCATATACGATAATGCCATCATCCACCATTTGGGCAATTCTTTCCTTCATCAACGATAGGGGAACATTTTCTTGACCTGGATAATATCCAGCTCTCACCAGTCCGTTGTAAGCATCTGCCACGTGCACCTTCGAGTCCTTGATTCGACCGACTTTAGGTTCCAGGATAGCATTCACCGTACCCTCATGCTCGAGTAGTGGATTCTTCTGGACATTCGGCTTAGCAATTTGAAATGAAAAGATTTTCGTGTCTAAAAGGTTTTGGATCTTGTGCTTGAGGGTGAAACACTCATAAGTTGAATGCCCCAGTTCACCGCTATGGTAGTCACATTTCTTTGTCGGGTCGTAACCACAATTGCTTTCACGGTTAGGACGCTTTGGTTCACTAGTAAGCAAACCTTTCTTTCGGAGGATCGTCAGCACTTGGGATGGAGACCCAGGGAGATGAGAGAATTGCCTCCTATTAAATGGTTGATGGCCAGCGGTTTGGGGCTGTCTCGGATTCATTTGAATAGCCGAGGCACGTTTGACATTTTCTTGGCTATAAGCCACATTCACATCCATATCTGCTTCCTTCTCCTTTTTGGCAGTGAATCTTTTACTAGATGGCTCAGTAAACCATCATTCCCTTATCCCCACTTCGAGTTATTCTCCCACGGGAATAAGCTGATTGAAGTTTTCAACGTACGTGCTAGTCATCCGGTTACGGAATTCAGACCGGAGGGTTTTGACAAACAACTTCATCAACTCCTTGTCAGTAGGCTCGGGAGTGATTTGAGCTGCCAGATTTCGTCATCTTACGGCATACTCTTTGAATGACTCGTTCCTCTTTTTCTCCATCCTCTCAAGATTCTCTCGGGAAGGTGCAATATCCATGTTGAACTTGTATTGCTTGAGAAATGCGTCGGTCACTTCATTCCAGGTGTCGAGAAGGTTCATATTCTTCATGACATACCAGTTTAGTGCAGGTCCAGTCATACTCGCATGGAACGATTGGATCATGAGGGGTTCGTTCTTGACATATTGGGCCATACGCACGTGATACATCTGCAAATGAGCTTTTGGGCAGGAAGTACCATCGTACTTCTCAAAATCCGGCATTTTGAATTTCTTTGGCATGTTGACCTTCTTATACACAGACAGGTCGAACAGGAGTGAATTCTGCGACTCTTGTAGTTGTTTCAATTTTTCCTCCAGCTTTGTGAAGCGTTCACCATGATCAGTCTTTGGAATGCTGTCAGGCTTGGTCTTTTTAACAAGGATCGAGTCATCGTCCAACCCGGGCATGTCATCGTCAACATTGTTTGTTTGCTTCGGGATAGTTATTTGAGGAAGAGCGGAAGCAGTTGTTGGAATTACTTGGAGGAATTTGAGTTGATCCGTCACAAGCTGTAGAGAGGCGAGCACTTGTTGGAGTTGAGTTTCCACAGCGGATTTACGATTAGGAATTTCTGATTGGTCGGCCATTCTAGCTCTTAATCGCGTAATAATGGGTGAACGTGGAGGATCCGTTATCACTTAAAATATGAATACACATAAGCACTTTATATAAAATAATGCCGGTCCATGACGAGAGTCTAACTGCTTTTATTCATAATGAAATTGTTTGACATTAACGATGTGAAGAAATTTGCAAAGCCCTAGACAAATAAACTAATGAATTAAATGACTCAACTTGCTAAACATTAAGCTAAAAATCAAATGGGTTCAAGCCATTTTATTTGGCTCGATCTATAAACACATGGGAAGTCAACGCTCGACACAATTGCCTCTTCTCCTTAGCATCCTTCTTGGCTTGCTTCTCAAGCTCTTCAATCTTCCTCTTGTAACGATTAAGCTTCGCTTGTCGAGTGGGCTTTTCGGTCACATTTGGCACCCTTGGGAGATACTCGGTCGGGATCTTGTGCTGGCGGATGTATCGAGCCGTGGCATAGTAAGTCTTTTCTTTCCCTCCAAGCTCATCTTCAGGCAAGCTCAACTTTTGATTGTGACATGCGAGCCAAGCTCGTTCGATACAACAAAGCTCCCTTTTATGATCGCCATCTTTGGCAGTGAATCGAGCTTTGAACAAACCCAACTTGAGAGGGGGTGGCAAGTCTTGAACAACTTGATATTGACAGGCCATACGGAGTGCGTAGTATGAAGTGGCACCAGTGATTCCCAATAGCGGGATCGGTTCATTATCGCCATGAGAGAGACGTGCCTCGGAGACTTGGAACCATTTAGCATGCCATAGGAAAATCTTGATATTCGGATTTTTCAACAATTTGATCCATTTTGAGTAAGAAAGATTTGGAGTTCGGTCTTGATGATTTTTAAATACCTCAATAGGGTGATGAGAATCAGTGACATTGATAATATTCATGCGAATATCAATTTTACTCATATGAGAAAATAACCAAATTTGTAAAAGTTCAATTGGTGCATGAAAGGTTTTATCCTCATCTTCCTTAAATCGGGTTAGTGACAAAAATGTTTCAGCTAGAATAGTGTTGACAAAACTAACCCTAGCACACACTTGTTTGACCACCCATGCAATAGAAGGATCAATAGCACCTTTACGAAGAGGAAAAACAATAAACCCGAAGAAAGCTAGGAGGAAGATCCTACTTTTTAAGAGAGTGTTAGCACTAGCAAAACTCTGATCTAGGAAGGAAAAAGGACATGCAAGACAATTATCTTTCAGCACTCTTTTTATCGTATTTTTATCCATTCTAAGAAAATCAGACAAAATCGATTATGGTTCTAATCCAAGGGGTGGATTTATTAATTCCAATTCCAAAGGTTTTCCTATGGCAATGCTGTATTCTTCCAATGTCGGAGTCAGCTCGTGCTTACCAAAGATGAACGTTGATGTTTGGGGGCTCCAGAAATGAGGAAGTGCTTGCATGACGCCACTCTGGACATCGATGTCGAGGAGGGGAACAAGGCGACCAAGTCTATCTTCCACATAGCTTTGACCATCGTGGCCTAGACGATCCCACCATGATTTGAGTTCGACCTTTGGTGCAGTCACGAATCGAATGTCGGATCTTCCCATTGTTTATAGACCAAGACTCGACCAACCTAATGTCATGGACCGACCAAAGACATAATAAAGTAAGTAAATTGCAAAAATAAAGAGTAGGGAGCTTACTTTACCAAACGATTAAAGCAAACACATAGACAAGCTCATGAAATGTGGGGTTCAATTTCTAACTAGGAAGGCTAAGCAAAATGGATTAAAAGGGTGGGATGACTTAGTTGCAGCCTCGCATACTAAGTCAAGTCCTCCTAACTCCGGCTTAGTCAAGAATGATACCCCAATGCGACGCAGCCTCGCGGGCAGAGGTAAACATTCTTGACATCAAGAAAGAAACTTTCGGGATTGAGTTGGGCAATCTCTACTACGCGGCCTCGCGGTTAAAGTCGTATCTAACTCAATACCATCCTAAATATCCTAGTGCGGCCTAGGTCCGACGGCAGGTTGTGTGTGCAAAAGTATAGTGCAAATGCAAGGCATGCACGACAATTTAATATCAAGCAACACTTCAACATGAAATTAAACCATACATTCCTTCACCTCCCTACAAAACAAGGGTTAACAAACACTTCCCCTTATACCTCCTAATCTGCAAAAACATTTAACACCTTAAATATTAGGGACGTACCTGGAATCCTCGCTGCCAAACAAAAACATTTTTCAAAAAAAAGAAAATTGGCCTAAGTCCACTAAGTGTTTTAACTCAAGTAATCCCCAAGTCGCCAAGCTGTCGTGACCAATTTTTTCGGATGTGAACCACCTAGGGTTTGGCTAATGGATTGTTAAGCCTAGACTTAACTCGGGCTCTCCCAAGCCCATATCAATTCGCAACTTAGGTTCAAATTCTTAACATGCAAATGATTTTCAATTAGGAGTCGCCACTAATCTATTTTTGGTGGGTCGATTAGAAACCCAAGTAAAGCAACGGGAGGTTTACTTTACTCCTACGAACCAAAGATTATGGATACAGGGACTTGGTTACACTAGATTTCTCTAATGCCCTTTCGGTACCATTCTTTATTTTAAAAAAAAATGTTTGGCAGGCGCCTTGGATTGATTTTAAATTTATTTTCCTAACATGTGAGGCGATCATGCGGGTGCGCAATCCATCAATTTAACACCCAGATAAATAATAAATAAATCGCAAACTTACCTCAAAGCAACGAAAGCATCTGCAATGTTAAATTAAAATCCACATCAACAACCCTAGATATGGTTTCTAATTAACACGCAATTTTCACTTTTTTTTGTTTTAACTTAATTAATGAAAATCATGCAATATGCAATGCACTATTAACTAAATGACCTAATTTAGATGACATGTAATTTCTAATTAAATGGGCCTAGCAAAAATACTAAATGGCATGCATCTCAATGAATCTAACCCTAATGACGTGCATATGACATTTTTTCTTTTCTTTGTCCTTGAAAGAATGCAACCTATCCTAAAGATTGAAACTAATCTATTATAAGACATTTTTGTATTTTTTTATGAAATTAGGAATTAGAAAAATGTGAAAATTATCTAGCTAGATTAAGATTCTATTCAATTTATATTAGGAATTAAGTTAAACTAAATCCTAATTTAAACTAAAATCTTATCTTAACTCAAATAATCCTAAAATGCAATTTATTGAGGAAAATGCCTAAACTTATAATAAATTAAAAAAAAATTATCTAAAATTAAACTAGGTGCAATTTAACCCTAATAAGCAATGACGTGCAAAATATGCCTCTTAATTCTACGTGACATATGTATGATGATTTTTTGTTTCTTTTTTTTTTTATTAATTTCGAAATGCAAATCAAACAATAAGAAAACAAAATTCTATATGCTTTCTTTTTGTTTTCTTTTTCCATGATTCGAAATAAATTCATATTCTAAATATGCATGATAATAAAAAAAAAACCTAATCCTAATTCGAACATTTTTTTTATTATTATTTCGAAATAAACAATTGCCAAATAATTAAACATGCAATTCAAGTTTTTAAAAAAACTAGCAACCTAAGTTATTGATTTTTTTTTTTTTTTTTTTATTTCAAAAATTCATGATAAATAGAATGTTTTGCCTAACTATGCAAATAACCCTAAAACATGCAATATCCCAATTCCAACATATCTCAAGACAAATAGAAACAATCAAGTTCATTCAAAATTTCCCCAAAGAAGATATCACACATCATTCAAATAAAGGGATAATATTTCGCTAGTAAAATCAATAAATTGATCTTAAGCCTTAAAGATCAAAATATCAATTTTATTCCCACTTAATTAATTATTTTATCTAAAGCCTTATAGATGAAATAAAAAACCTTGGCGCAGTTGCGAATTAGGTAATACATTGAGATTTTCAATTATGCATAGATAGACATTCCAACCAAAGAAAAACTAACATAGAAAGAAATAATAAACAAATAAATAAAAAAACCTAAATTTGCCTAATAAAGTAAAGTAAAAATACCTAATTTTGATTTCTTTTCTTTTTTTTTTGAGAAAAATGAAAAAAAACTTGGCCGGTTCGGAGGTCCAGCGAGGGAGGGCTCGGCGGCTAGGTTTCCGACAAGGGCTCCGAGGCGGCGCGACGGCAGCAAGGAAGCAGGGAGCGTCGCGGGTTTGGGCGCGGCCACGAACGAGACAAAGGGCTTCGGACGCTGGCGGAGGGACGGCATGGCGAGGTCCCGGTCAGCGTCGCGGAAGGGCAGGTGTCAAGGCGTTCCATCGGGGTCGGATGTGCGCGCTCGAACGGCAAGATCTGGTTCAGATCTCATGGAGATCCCGCAGGTGGCAGTGGCGCGGTGAGCAGAGGCGCGGCGGTGACGGGGGGTCGGGACGGGCGGCAGTGGGTCTCTGCGTCGGGCGGCACGCGTCGTCGGGGCTCGGATCTGTGCACTGGACGAGAGCTGGCTTCCAGGCGGACTAGCGAGCGGCTCGGATTCTGGGGTCGCCGGAGGCTCGCGGCTGTCAGCGCGGGCGCGCCGGTGGCTCGGACGAGGAGCGGTGCGGGCGCGGGGAGGAAGACGAACAATCTTCCCCCTTTTTCTTTTCTTTTTTTTACCTCCTTTTACCAACTCACTTTTTCACCCTTTTGCTTTTTTTTTTTTTGGTAACCCAGGGAACCCCCGCACGGCCGGCAGCCGGAGAGTAAACCCTAGGGTGACATGTAAGCGGGAGGACCCACCACCCCCGGTGTCACACTTAAGTCCCCAAGCGACCGTGAGGGGATTCGAACTCCTCCCCTTTTGCTTTTTGGTGCCTTTTTTAATCAAAAAAAAAAAGAGAGACCCCCTAAAGATTGAACGTGACCCCTTTTATAAGCCAAAAAATTGAATCTTCGGGGTATATTTCATTTCTAATTTTGCTTGAGTACGATACCCCTAAATATATCGCTGAAATGTTTTTTTGCATATTGCATCAAGAAAATTCCCCTTTTGTGCAAAAGTGCATCTCCTAGTGCATGTTATCTAAATATGTGAGAAATCTTAACGGAATATAACAAAAATAAAATTTTCCTAAACCTATATGCCACGTGATTTTTATTTTTTTTTATTTAGCAAAATCAAATCTCAAAATTTTAGGTGTCAACATTGAGAATTACAAATTGTATTGAGAAATAAGCGAAAACTTAGAAACTTCTCTAGTAACTATAAATCTACACATGTATACGGTAGGAGAGTGGACTTTTGACAGCCATGAGCCAATTACATCTCCACTCACCATCAACCACCCAAGCGACTACCACCTCCATTGCCATCTCTCTCTGGGGCTAGCTGAGGCGGAGACATCAGACTCGAGGTGACAACCTCACGAGAAGTTCGGGGATAGTGAAAGAGATAATCACAAGCTCTAGCGCAATAGATGGCAACGGCACGTCATGGCCTCACAGTGTTAACGAGCGGCGGCAATTGCATTGTACCAATTTGGATTACGGCTGAGTATGGAAGAAGATGATTATGATGAAAGGAAAAAAATAAATAATAAATAATGTTTTAAAATTAAAAAATATTTTTCTAATCTTTTTCAAGTGGGCACTCCTATTTATCAACGTGCATCTTTTATACTAAATAAGCAAGTCAATATAGTGAAATTTTTATTTTCTTCTAAATTGTTATATTTACTTTATAATTTCATTTAGTCCAATTAATTTCTCGATGATTATATTACATATTTAAGGAAACCAAAAGCTAGTACAAAACAGTGAAGAGTTGAAGATTACTGTCTTGTGCTCCCTGTGTAACAAAGATCCTGCGTTCTCTCCGCCAAAGCCAACTCCTCTCGGTGCTGCAAGCAACTACAAAAACATCAACCTCACACCAACTGTAAGTCATTCTCTCGCCTGTAACTTTCCCAAACGAAAGTGGTTGCTCCTACCTTGTCAGAGAACTCTCATGGGAGATATTAAGAGAAACTCTCAAGCAGCATTTGCCCATGCCTCATTACTAAAGGGTGAGTGCTAGTCAAGAGAGATCTACCTTCATGAATTAGTGGACCAATGAATAAAGAAACTTAACAGTAAAAACATAGATCAGAGAAACATCAACCAAACACAGAGGCACGGTTGTTGCATCTCCTAGTGTATATCTTCTATGTGTACTTCAAAAAGCTGTGAACTAACATGCTTCTCTTCCTATTTCTTGCAAAGGAAAGGCCATGAGTTTAGCCAAATTGCTCTCCAGTGAAACCCCTTTAATCATTTCCACTCTACAAAAGACAGAAGATAGTTCTATTTGAATATTTTGTGAAGACTTCTTCATTCAAGGGGTAATCATTGTAATTTATGGGTCATGTGGAGTGAAGAAAGATACTAGTAAGCGATACCTGTATGGTAGCTTATAAACATATGTACAATTTAGGAAGTAATGAATACTAAGAAAGATTAATTACGAATCAGATCACAATGTGACATGACCCTAGCGTTCTCCTTATTCACATGCAAATTAATGAGAGAACTCTGTTTTACCCTACAGATGACAACAGTACTTTCTAGTAGTCAAAGAATTGCACCATTCCTAACCTGATGTCAAAACAGAGTTCTTCAAAGCTTTTTATACATGTATCCTTGAATGAAGCTATTTCTTCAAAAAAACCAGAATGAAGTAATGCTATGTACTCAAAACAGCAAGATGAAAAGTAACTCAAGGACAAGGAGTGTTTTCGAGTAGCATCTCAGGTAACTAGTAAAACAATAGAACAAAAGTTCTAACCAGTTCATGCAGACATTTTGGAAGAAAATTATCCACTCTGTATTGACACAATGTGCACGTTCAAGGTGGCAAAAGAACATGAATAATCCAACAAAAAACCATAACCTTTTCTCTTAATGCACCATAGCTTCAAATTTAATGCCAAATGCAACTTTAAATTGGTAAAGTGTTAATCTTCCCATGCACAAACTGAAACCTACAGCAACCAAACGAAGTTCATGTGTGATTAGGTCTATGAATCAAAATGCACTCTCAATTCCAACTTTCATCCTTCGAAAAAAAGGAATCCCACAAGTTAGTGTTGATATATTACAGGCAGAGGTATTGTGAAATAAATTGCAACATGAACAGGAATAGTTATCCATTGTGATGAGATAGACTCAAGCAATTGAGAAAATAGATAGTACGAAAATTATGGACTTCAACCCCACACAACACAAATTCATTAACAGGAAATGTAAGAGAATCTTAGGGAGACAGACCTTTTAGGATAATGAAAACTGCAAAACAAGAGTTGATTAATCCCAATCAAAAGAAATAGTTTCCACTTCTCGTGCAATACATAAGCAAGCCTCGATAATTGAGTCAAATGAGATTTTATTGTGCCTTTATGACTATCAGATTCTATCACTGGCACCTGTTCAACTTGAACAAGACAGAACCTGAGAGTACTAATTTTGGCACCACAAGTAAACTAACCTCACTTGGTACTGTCGATTTGTTGAAGAGCTCCAGCAACATTGCGGAAGAACATGAGGTGAAGTTGAATTTCATCCAAAGTTGAAGAAGCTTTTGTTAATTCTCATAGACCTAATTAAGAAACAAAGAGAGTCCATGAGAATGCTAATAGATGGGTCGAGGAGAAGAGTTGATAGGACTTTCTAGAAAAGGACCAACTTTCAATTCATAATCAGCAATGAGGAGGCAGGGTGAGTAACCTTTCTTTTGCTTGGGTATGTTACTTTTCTTTCACCAAGCGGAACTTCCTTCTCCCTGAACACCACAGTCTCTCTCTTTCTCTGTCTCTCTGCTAGAGAGAAAGAGAGAGAGAGAGAGATTAGCTATTTTCAAGGCTTTGGTTCTCACCTGATTAAATTCTGCAGAAGGGATATTTAACCTATGAATAGTTTTTTTTTTTCCTGGCCAATGCCAATAAGCGAAGTGAAACTCACTACACAACAGAAATGCTTACATGGAGCCCATGGATGGCAATGCCATCCAAAGCAAGAGTTCCTCCCAAGTGTCCCAACTTTCCACCTACCTAACTCAAATGGCTGAGAAATACCTAGATGCCCTTAGCCTACTAGACTAAACCAATCAATAGAAGTAACCCCATATTAAATAGGGCTGGTGTAGCTGCTCCACTCTCCTCGATTCTTAACCCGATGAGCAATTTTAGGATGCTTTCATGTTTGTGACAGGAGAAATAATGTCATGCCCTTACTACTGATAATCCACACAAGAGCATATGCCACTCCTGAAGTGACGAAAGCAGATGAAATCTCTCACAACAATCCCACGATCAACAATATTTGCAATAAGTTTAATTGCGGAATAACAATCTCCACAAATGAGAAGATTCTTCATTATAGTTAGCCAACTGCCCTCAACAGTACTAATCAATGCAAATGTAACAGCAAGCCTTTCACTATGGTAAGATAATGACTCTTGCTTCTGTTCGTCTTTCACATCATGGAGAGAGAACCTCTTATCTGGAACATACATAACCCAACGCCTTCAACTTCATTTTCAACCAATCCAGCTTCCAAATATATGTTATCACTCAAAGGGTGGGATTTATCCCCAGAGAGAAACAAATGTTTTTGCCCCTTTATAGTAATCCAACTTCTACCTGGGTGCTTCACAATCCCTTCATCCCTCATAGTCACTCATATTCTCGAGATATCACCCCATCTAATAGCAGAAGCATAGAAGTTGGACAGCAGAACATTAGCAGCACTACAAAGTGGTTCTAAGTCAAGAATATAATTAGTAACTCGTTCTGCCATATCTAGGTTAGAATGCATCTTGTGAGAACTAAGCAAAGCAGGCCACACTATGGAGTTAGCTTTAAGGGGCACGTTTCTCACAAGATCCTCAGCTACCTCTAGCTTCCCACATCGTCCTAGCATTTCCACAATGCATGCATAATGCCCGTGCTTCAATTTAATGGAAAAGCTCCCACTGAAATATCTCAACAGGCATCTCCCCTTGTGTAACATCCCAGAATGACTACAGGAAGAAAGCAGTCCCGTGAGTGCGATCTCATCTGGTGGTACAGGTTCGCGTATCATTTGCAACTCGGAAAATAGCGAGGGCAAAGCAGGAACGACCCACTTCAAGCCATCACCAAAAGCCATGCCGACACGCAATCTCGAGGCCGAAGCCCGACCCGAAGCAACATTGGAGAGGGACAGATGACGGAAGAGGAGGAGGAGGGAGGCAGTTGGAGCTCGGTCCTTGAAGGATTGTGAAGCCAACGTAGTCGGATCAGTATCGATATCATCAGGCGATGGTAGTGGTGATCGCTGGAGAGGGAAAAATGAAATGGAGGAGTCATCGACGACGGCGGAGGCATGCTGGCGGAGGGAATGGCAAGTTGAGCTAAAAGTGTTTCAATTGGCTGGAGCGATGGGCTGATGCGAATTAAGCTAAAAGGCCTGGGCTGCGCTTGTGGTCGGACCGGGCTGCATAGGGCCGAACTTAAAGGATGGGCTGGAGCTTTATCTTTTCTCTCCCTTTCTCTCTTCTTTTTGTTTTTCATTTTTCATTTTTCATTTTTTTTTTATAAAAATGCATTTTTGACTAGTTGGCAAAAATTCAGGTGTTAATACTCCTGAATTGACACTTTAGAAACCATTTTTCAAAACTAGACAAAAATTCAAGCTTATACATTCTTTGTGGATCTAGGCCCTCTTATAATTCTTTTATAAAAGATGTTGCAAAAGTAGCACTCCTACTAACACGACTTGACACTAATTGATATGAATTGGCTACCTAAGTTCCAAAGATCCTTAAAGGTAGTATTCCACTCTCTAATCGAAAACACAGTATTGCCATCAAATCTTGACATCAAATATTGAGAGCATCAAAATCTCAATTTATGTTGTGTCTAACCATAAAAAAATCTCTCACTAACTTCGGATAAAAGAGCATAACATTTGTGAAATTTCAATCATGTTTATCTTAATCAAATGTCAATCAACCTTAACTTGTGCCTCAAGTACATGCACAGATCATAAAATGAATCCATGCTTTACAAGCCTAAACATCTCAGAAAGGAGATATAAAATATGTAATACTAAGTTTATAATCTTCCGTCTCACATTATCGAAACTACCCAAGACCTCGTAATTCCATTTAACGTTACAATGGAGACAATTGAATAAAACTTTTAGAGTTAGTGTATTCTTTTACAAAGTTATCTCTACGTGGATAATGCAACCAACAACTAGAAATTCTCTTTTACCAATCAAAACGGCACATCTTGCATTGCAAAAATATCCAACAAGTCAAGTGTGCACTAGTCCAACCAAAAAAAGTGTGCACCATTGATAAGATTGATATTTCATATGAATGACTATCCTTGTGATTACGATGAATTTCCATTTATGATAGAGTAAATAACTCGTCATTTGGAGCCCCTCAATGAAGTTAATCATGAGACAATATCGGTCCAAGAAAGCTTATTTCCTTTGGACAAACAAGCCTCCTAGATCGCTATAATCATACTCAAATAATCAGCATACAACATATAGTAATGCTTCTGGGAATGTGAATGTATATAATAAATTCCCATATAAAAAAAAAAAAAAACAACTTCGTGAGTGCTCCACAAGTCTCATTCTGTGAATCACTTTGATGGTCAAACACCGATATCACATTGTACAAATATTCTTGAAACTAGGATGTAAAAGATAGTCCATAGTTAAATGAGCAATTCCACCAACCTCCATATGTGAAGCACTTTGGTGCTCAAGCACACATTAAACTATGTGAAATCTCCAAATAAGAATTGCTCAAATGACATGAGAAAATTTTACATGACACCACGAGTAAGTGACTTTGTCAAACAGTCGCTCATAGTACAATATGAAACTCCCGATATTACAGAAAATACTAAATAAAGCCCAATAACCTTCAATTTCTGCATTACAAAAAACACTTCCTATATTACAGAAAATAAACTTTCAGCGTCAAACGCGGCAAATTTGACACATTTGAAGTGCAATTAAACTTTATTATGATTTTACTAAATGCCAATCATTGAAAATCCTTGTTCAAAACAAAATCTCTCATTTATCGAGAGGTAGACCAATAACCGAAAAGTTTGTGAATAACACTATGGCCAATCAAATGTATTCTCATGTAATTGCATAATAACTCGAAATTGCACTCAATTAAACCATTCATTAAGATTGGATATAGAATCATGAATATGCATCTAAGTAGCCTAATGAGGGTCCAATTATGAGGAATTTCTACCATTGACACCGTAAAATTATGAGAAATTTTACCCATCAATTCAGGTGCCCTGAACGGGATTGGTGCGAAATGAAGGTGCAAAATGACCAACATTGCTGCGGGCAATACGATTATGAAGCCAGTTTGGACGTATGAACAAAGATCGACATCCAATTTGAAGCTTGCCTACTTCATCAAAAGGTAATTTATTCCAAAAATTTCAGAATTCCCACGACCTATATCATATCACAACATAAAATTAATAAAGTAGAACTAATATTCAACATAGAAGAGAAGCCACACATCTATAAAAAGTTCTAACAAATTATTTTGGTTCAAAAACACCATCTCCTGATTCATTTTAGACTATGGTCTTTTGGGCAATGGTTTGGTATTTTCTATGTTTCACTAGACATAATAATATTATAATCATTACGAGCTTAAAAAAAACACTCAAATTCGACATTTTATTACCATAAGGAAAAAAAGTCACTTCAGGATTGAACAAAGACGAAAGCACACATAGGGAAGAAGCAATTGCCAATGGCCCCTTGACCAAGCAAAACATTGAGAGTTTCATGTACTTTTGGAGCCACCATGTGCCTATCTTAACCAATTGTGGTCGCCATGTGATTGCTCAAATCACTGAGACTTCCTCACAATAATATGCTAGGCAAAGTCAACAACGATCAAGACGTTAATTGACTCATCAATATTATAAATTCGAGTATCTACGAGATAATTGGTATAATCGGGAACATTAAATCCACTAATGCCAATTCTTTGCCAGGAAATCTACATGAAACACATGCAAATCATTGTCCTCATGATTGTCATTAGGGATGACACGTGATTTGGTCCAGAACTCTGGAGCTCAGAGACATCAATAGCGCACCTCGAATAACCCAAAGTTCAAAAGAGTCGTAAAAAGATAAGCTAGATTACAAGAATACATTGATGACAAAAATTAGCATCAGAAAAGTGATGCCTACACAGTTGATGCCGTAATTTATCTAAACAATCCTATAATCAAGTTAAAGCATGAAATGGACTTCCAATCACAAATTCAACCCTTTGTAAACACATGAGCATCCTGGCAAAAACTGACATGGACAAATACCACGCTTCCTTCCACAGGTCCCTTGATGAAATTCTGTGACCGGAAAAGCAGTAAATGGCACATGCATTGTCAATCAGATTAAATTTTGAAGACACTTCTAGGATGCAAGATGTCAAACTCCATCCCCTCACCATGAAAAAGAATGCGAATCATCACTAATATTCACACAAATCTGTGTACTTAAAAGGGTTGTCAGAGCACTCTGTGATTGTTAAATTTTGCTGAATCTTGAAATAAAATAATTTACTATTTCTAACATCACACACAAACGTGACAGAATCTTATTATGCTAGAATCAGCACCAGTGATGTCACATCCAGATTGGCGCTTTACATGCAGAATACAAAGAGCCAAGAAAACAATTAAGTCAGAAGTAATTTTGCGATGAGTTCACCTCAAGAATGGGAACTACCTTGAACTACAAGTTTGACTTTCATAGTCAAATAAAGAGATTAATTAACAGGAATAACAACAATGAACAATATAATCAGAATAAACCAAGAATCAGGAATGAAGAGCAAGAATGTCGTCAAACTTCATCTTGAAGACCTCTAGGGCATCCTCATTGTGATTGACTATTATCATACAAGGAAATCTATAGCTAGAGGTATACTCACTCTTAGCATGAACATCATATCCTACTGCCACAGCAAGAAACATTGCCATAGTGCCATAATCCAATGCCCTTTTAAAAGGCCATACCATGCAACCCACCTGCTTTATGCACAAGCAACTGACAATCATTCAATATGCAGCAGAATTGCATCATAATACCATACATAACGTCCATGTTGTTAAGAGAAGCGAGAATCATAATCCAAAGGTCTTACTTAGTCATGCAAAGCCATGAGAGGATTCAACAGGAAGAATCAATCCACGTAGATCTGATGAAAAGCCTGAGTAACCCGTGACTTGAGAGACTTTTGGAGCTGAAATCCATATATTAGCATTCATCATATATCTATAATACTTAAAAAAATCATAAATTCCACAATGTCATAAACAGCAAATGAATGGAAAAGGAGGGGAAAATGGCGAAGAGAAATGATATACATGTTATAGTGTTCAATGAAACAGAGAAGAAAATGAAATTCGTTTAATCACTGCATAGACAGATTATTTCAAGGCCATCTTTTCAATATGTAATGAGTTTCCAAAGCATACTTATTATCTCAGACGAATGAAAAGGTTATGGTTAAATCAGTCTATTTGCAACTGAAGAGCTCAAATTGGAGAATTGCTTGACCGAGAACCATACATGTTTAGTGATTCACAATAGGGATCAAGGAAGAAGATACTTCTCCCAAAGAGTCTAACCAAGATTACCAACTATTAACTTCATCTTTTTCCTTAACCAAGAACATGATGTCCCATTTCTCAAATGGCAATCTGGCTAAGTATAACCAATCTAGAGGAAAGCTACGTTTGATAAACAGGACATCTAAAAATTGGCCAAAAGTAAAGACTGGGTATCTGAAACTCTGAATTGCTGAACACCACTCCACTGAAGCAACTATACTTAGTGTCAATCTGGATGATTGTACCCACCATCTCAAGATGTGCACCTTATCCTTGATGGAGCAAAGTTCTGAATGGATTCTTATGCAACCAATGACCCACTAGTTCTATGCTTCCAATTTCATCAACCTTTATAATTACAAAAAATTCCACTGGGCCAGCTTTATTTACCTAGGATATGGGTAGATAATTCTCCAGACCAAGGATACAACAACATAATTTACTGAAAAAAACCATTTACATATGGACCAGTGTGCGTGCGCGTGAGAGAGAGAGAGAGAGAGAGTTGTCCAGCAAGATCTACAATTACCAGAAGCCCGAGCTACAGTTCTCTCTAGCTGGCTGAGACTTAATTGAAAAGTAGAAATAGAATTAGGCTTCCTAAATTCTTCTCAATCAATATGAATGGGGATAAGTCCTAGGAAGAACATAGCATTAGATTTTAAAAGAGATTTTCCAGGAGGATTCTTTAGGAAGATGTTGCTAGCAAGCACAATGCTCAAGTTCATTGATTGTTAAAGTTAACTTTGGCTCAAAAGGTAGAATTGGTCTATTATGCTCATGAAAGCCTCTTAAAGAGTGCATTAACTATGTGTCCATTGAAAAAGAAGGATCATTTCCCCTAGGTTGTCTAATGTAAATAGGTGCTAACTGCAGTATTATAACATTATTTCAAACAGACAATTCAGCTGGTTAAAATGGTAGATCACCGTTCATACCATTAGGGTTTCCTCATTCATAAAAATCTCGTAGAAGAGAGATTGCTTCTGATGCTATTATACCTCCACAACATTGGAAACCCTTCGATCCAGAATTTCCATTACTGCAAGAGAAACAAGAAAAATGTTGGAAATATTCATAGATCAGGCAGACGCTTAAAGGGGAAACATAGACAAAATTTCTGTGAAAGCCACCCAATATTTCTGATAATTCCACATATTTACCTAGCTCATCAACTTGAACCCCAAGACAGATTCCATTTGCAAATCATGTCCAAATATCAAGCGAGAGATAATTTAGCAGAATAATTGACAAAGCACTTCGCAAACGAAGGTACCATCTAAGCAAAAACAAATTCGCTCATAAAGGAAAATGGTCAACTTAGGAAAATTACATTTAGGTTCTAAGAATATCAATTTTAACATATGTCTGTATTGCAGAAAACAGGTTTTCAGGCAAGTAAATTGTCTTTAAAGTGTACCATTTACTTCAATTGACAGTAACTAGGCTCTATACCTTGGCAAACTTCTTGCATCAGATTTAAAAGAGGTGTGTTTGGGGGAGCTATGGCTTAAACCTAACGTCCTTGGAGAACAAACAGTAGCTATAAACAGGGGATACTTCAAGGCTTTTAACACGGATGGGCAAGTTCTCTTCAGAGAGATATTCGCACCGGGAATCTGATTGAGAGAAGATTTGCAAATGACTTGTATACTAATGATGGCTAGCATGGGTTTCAATCAGCTACATCTTCCAAACATTGCATATGACCCATGCTCACTGTTATAACAACATTCTTATTCTCTCTAACATGAAACTATGCAATAATTAGGGCTAGTTTTTGAGATCTGCATGGTGGAAATTGAGCAAGGTGGTGCTTTATCTGCAAGATGCGTCCTCTTGCTTGATGCTGTATTCAGAAAGGCAATGAGCTAGCTCGTGTTTCCTACAATACTTTTGACTTCTAATTAGATTTTTAAGAGCAGCATAAGTATGAATCTCTAGCTCTAAAAGTCAGAGTTCTCACAGCTTTTTTTTTTCCCGTAAAATTTTTCACTTATTCTCTTGCTTCTTCCTCAAAATCAGATTATTAAGAACAGCATAGCTATTGATTTCTAGTTCAAATTCAGAGTTTCATGGCTTATTTTCTCCCCTAAAATTTTTTACTCATACTCTTGCTTCTCCACAACCCTCCCCCCATTTCCCCATACTTGAGCTTCTTCTTTCAAAACTAATAATTCAACAGAAAGACATTGCCCATAATCTATATTAGCTACTTTAAGTACTGCTCAAATTATAATGAAACAGATCCTATTTCACTACGTTTTTAACTTTTAAGTTGACAAAGTCTGAGTTAGAAATTGATGACTTCTGGACAATATCAGGAAACATGACATGTTAGATCGTGGTAGCGTCCGAGAGATGAAAAATCATACTGGAAACACATGTCACACACCCAATTTAGGAAGCACATGCCCTCATGTATGCAAGAAGAAACAATTGCAACTAATAAACAAGGAAAGAGATTTCTTTATCGAGAACACTGCCCATGACATATCAGAAAGCTTAATTTCCTTTTAGTTAAATCTATTTCTTTGAAGATGCTATATTTCCCACTTTAAACTTGATAACATTATAGACATCAAAAAATCTCGCCGCAGTGGCGAGGAAGAAGAGATGAAGAAACAGGTGGGAAAAGGAAGAGGAAAGAACAAACCAATGTTACAGTAACTTGCAGTACTTCCCAGAACAGTAATTTTTTTATGGCAAAAAAAGAAAGGAAATGTCTAACAAGTCACATAGAATTTTTAAAGAAAGGAAACAGAGAGGGGAAAGAAAGAAATAATATAAACTTGACTTCATGACACTTCCTAAAACTCGACTTTCTACAATTTAGACATGGAAAAGGACAGAAAAGGTGGAGAATTAGTTCCATAAACCTCCATTTATTTTCACGGTTATGTGTCGCAATATTCAAAGCGCAACAACAAACGGAAGTACTACAAAACCACATCAATCAGTAATCAAAATAAGATTCATAAACCTCCAGTAAGCTTTAGTTGTCAATTGTAATGTCACAACTTCAAAGTGGAGCTAAGCAGATACGAAATCAGCAATAAAAGCAAGTTCAGAAACTGACCTAATTCATTCCTCAGAGCTACTTGATGCAACAACAGTATTGAGCTGCAGCCTCCACATTTATCATTTGCAGTCATAATATACTTCCTTTATACCTAAAAATGGCTAAGAGTCATATATAATTTATGAGAAAACAAATTTTACAATAGTTTTAGTTCAGTATGATCAACAGATGTACCAATGATTGATGATGCTGCTGCACACATTATGCATAGTTCACGTCACATAAAGGGAGCATGCTGAATATTTCTCTGCAACTTCTACAAACAAAAATCCAGTCCTCTGCTACTATTCAAGAAGAACATCAAGAGCTTCCATTTCTGCACATCTTATTGCCTAGGAAAGCGCAAGGAGAAAAAAATAAAGAAAGCATAACCAACTTAGGAGCTTGTCAGAGAGAAAGTTGCTCTTAAGTGTACTTTCAACGTAAATTTGGGAAATGCATTTCATGAAAAGTGTTTTCACCTTCACATTTATTCATTTATTTCTTTTACTCTTGCTCAACGTTTGAGTCCAATAGTTTATCTTTAAATCGATGCATCTCTAAGTGCCATTGCCTTCTTCCTCTCAAATGTCAAGAGCATTCGCAATGCAAAGAAAAAATAGTTCACTAAAGCAAACAATAGCAACACATCTATAACTCATCTATTTCCTCTTCAAATCGCCTCTTTCGTATCTGCTCCATGTTGACTATACTTTCAAAGCTTGAATCGTGTTCATCCTTTGCTTTGTATGTAGACTAAGTGAGGAAGATTGTTGTATCCTAGGGATAGGATTTTTGTCAAAGCCAACTGCATTAGATCATGAATCCTAGTGGATGAACCACTGTCTCCAAGACAGAATTATCGATGCACCTTATGCAGAAATTTCAGTTCTTTCTTCAAATACCCACAACACTAAGAGTCTAAGAGAGGATCTTATGCATGAAGCATGGACAATTCTCTTTGCTCCTCAATGTCAAGGTATGGACATTGTTTGAAGAGTATTCTCCTTACTATTAGGCATTCGATCTAATTTCTAGTACTCTAGCATTATATTCTCTTAAATTTTATGTGAAATTGCAGTTATCCTCCTTATACTTGAGATTTTGCAAAGTCCCTCAACTCGGTTCTTGTGACTTTAGAATTTTGCATCACTACGCCAATTTAATCAAGACAAGTGAAGCCACCATAACAACTTGCTCTCATGTAATGTAAAGCAATAAATACATACTCAGAACAATTTATAACTTTGTAATCTGTTGAGGCAATCAAGCACTTACTAACATATTCAAGCATGTTATAAAGGACAATCTACAAGCACTAAACATTCTGGTCCAGCAGCTTGCAAAGGCTTTATTTCTACTTAAAAAGTAAATATCATTCCCCTATTCTTTCTCTTCTTATTGAAGCTTTTTCTTCGACTGTTCTCGGTCCAAAATTCAGACAGAGAACAATGGCAAACGAGAAATGTGAAACATTGTACAAAGTAAAGCAAGATTCTTGCTATTGTTAGCCATCATGGTACTTTATGAAAGAATAATGGGAACAAAACCATTAACTGCCTAATAATGCATAGAAAATCCCACTTATTAACAGATTTGTTAAGATGTACTATTTTATCACATATTAAAGAAATAACTACAATGTTGAGGGTATCAATTCAAAACAACAACAAAGTGCTGTTGCTCATAATTTATAGAAAGGGGTAAAGAAGCAATGATAGACATACATTTCGCTTCCCATTAGTCCTCTTTCTTCCTGCTGCAATAAGGTGCCATTTCTCAACAATCACACAGCTGTTCAATCAAGGTATAAAATAAATAATGTACAATGTGAAATCACTTACAAATTAAGACTAAAAATAAAGTAACATATCAGAAATGCATCTGGTTATTGAAAAACCAGTTCCTTACCCAACTGGAACTTCAAGGCTGTCCAAAGCAAGCTTTGCCTTATATAAAAAGCAAATAGGCTTTGTTACTTGTTAGGAGAAAAAAATATGGGTATAAGAGTCAGAATTTCTCTCATACTTGCATACAGGCAATTCAAGGGAAATGAACATCAAGTCGCCAGCAGTTGAATATTTCAGTATCAATATGCAGCAACTAATGGAATGAATCCATATTTTGTAGCTCTAAGATCAAGATTTTGCAGGTCCTGTATAATATACTGGTCCCAAACTTCCAGGTAATGATAATTAATACATACTCATCCTGTAATTCAGGTTCAAATCCCTCCTAACACTCAAACTGATAAGGCTCTAACAACACTAAAGCAAAAACAGCAATAAAACATTGAAGAAGCATCCAGGAGTTTTAGCTTCTCAGTCATTTTCCTTCGTGAAAGCTACGACAACAGAAGGATAAAAAGAGAATCTTAAACTGTTGCAAAGGCCTCAGAATTCAGAATCGACAATCACCTACTTGTGCTTTTGTCTCTATCCTATTGAATAGCTTATGTAAACCCCACGTTTCTTGTGATTATTTCTTTTTCATATCCACGGTCCACAAGGCAAAAGAAAATAACTACCCAACCAGTTATCCATGGGCACAACCAATGTTCATATTACTCTCACACTCCAAGAAAACTTGGTTTTCAAGAAGTGGTTAAAGGACGCAACCGTCAAGCAGCCTTTCCCGGTGGCTTGCCATTCCACTTCATCTTCTCCATCCTTCCATGGTTTGCCTCTTCAAGCACCTCATAAAACATAGAGACAGAGCCCTATCCCAGCAATCGAAGTTTCTCACAATTCAGTTCTCCTGGCAAATCTATCACCCACTGCACATCCATATGATAAGTACATACTGCACATCCGCAATTCCTAGACACCTCAAAAACACCCAATTTTCCCCCTCCCTCCCTCCCTCCCTCCCTTTCAACCTACAGCACCCGCTTGTTTTTCCTTTGAGCCTAGACTTCACCTACTTTTTTCAATAAATTGCCACCTATGAAAACAAAGAAAGAAAAGCTATACCTTCCAGAGACTGTCGCTCATTTTGCAGCGTGCAACGTCGATAACCTGTGAATTCACTATCAAGCATCCACAGACAGAACTCACCAAGAAACACTGATTCAGCGTCTCTCAAACAAATTCAACGACACATCCTTCAAGTTCCCGCGCAATTGCAGCACCAAACGAATCGAACTCAAAATCCAGCTCAAGTATTAAATCATCTTAATAAAATTCGGATGTGCCGGGCGTTACCTAATCTATAGCAAGCTGCACGAATCCCAGAACGAAGCTTAGCAGAGAATCGTTCACCCGAAGCAATGGAAATTCCATGGCTTCGTTTGGCGGTGGCAGTCCGTCGCCTCCGCTGGCCGTCGGGTTCGCTAGGGACTCCGTTTTAGGAAGACGAGCTTCTTCTTCTTCGGTTCGGCGCCTCCGTTGGCAGGTGGCGATCTTCCATTTCGTCACAGCTCACTGGTGTCGTATCGATGGGGTTGGAACTTTGGCTATGGCGGAGGAAAAGCAAGGAGCTTCCTGACAACAGGAAAATCAAAGAAAAAGAAGAAATAAAAAAGGAAGGAGCTTACCGACAACGGGAAAATAAAAAATAAAAAATAAAAAGAAGAAGAAGAAATTGAAGGTTAAGAACTTAAGAGCGGACGAGGAAGTACATAATTAGACGGTTTGATGTATAGATGGAAGGTTAATTGCCGAGAAAGATGAAAATGATCGATTTTGATACATTCCTTTTATTTCGCAGTAAATTCGAAAGTCGTTTTCCAAAACAAAAATGATATAGCGGAAATAGCTATACATACACTCAAGGTTGCAGATAATTTGTTATAAAACACATGTTCAAATCTATTTATAATAATAATAGAGCGAAGGGAGAGCAATCGGGATCGCTCCATGGTTCCGTATCCGAGTACAAAAATGGTGAATAAGTGTGAATAAAAGTGGATACACTGAAAATTGAAATTACCTAGAAAGGGAATGAATTGAAACGAAAATTCATGGAAATGAAAGCGCAAGATTGAAAAGTGCATGGAAAGAGAGAGTAAAATTGGAAACAAAGATAGAGAATGCCCACAGAGTGTGTTGTATCTTTCTCTTCCGAAATGTTCCTCCACTACACTAGCATCAAAATGCACGTCCCAAGCCCACTCATCTAACTCTCCAGCCACAACCTTCGAACTCATTTTCTCGATATTACAAGTCTAGAAGCAGGTCGAGCTTCTCTCTCCTTGTCGAGCTCTCTCCGAGGCTGGTCATTTCCATCATCGTAGCTGGCAAAGTCAACACTAGTTTTAAGTGTGACGCATAAAATACCGCAATGGAAATACATGGGTAACTAACAGCTTGTCATTGAGAAAAAGAAAACGAGTAGGGAAAAGAAGGCGGCATTGTAATGAAGATCAACTGAGTTCACTTTCCTACCTGCCAATCGCTTCCTTAGCAAGTTCCCATCATTCTAACAACAAAAGCTGCAAGCCAACACCACCATTTTCATCTCTGCTGGTCGAATTGGAAGTCGATATGATCTTAGATCTTATGCCTTGGGTGAGAACAGATTCGTGATTTCTCATTGATCCTGTATGACAATGTTCCTCGGTACCCATTTGACTATCTTGCAAGTCCTCCGGTCGATCTGCTACGCTCGAATTATCCTTGTGCATAAATGAACTCTCCGCAGGTGAGTCTGTTAATTCATGACTGACTTCGTAGAGTAAAGCTGGATCTATAAGTTGATTATCACGAAGCTCAACCTTCAAATTTTCCCCTAGTTGCTTGCATATTATTCGAACTCCCCACTTTTCAAGGTTGTCTCCCGATAATGTAAGACCGAATTGTACATAATGCCTATCGATTTGAACAAAATCAACTTTGCCCCACAATTCAGATGGTAAGGTGTACTCGATCCCGAGATGAACCGAATCCAATGGACCAAAACTTTCTGTACGAAAATATTGCCTTCCACCATTAACATGCGATTCAATAAGAAATGAGGATAGCTCATCTGCTCCACCATTATTGAGAACAAAACAAAGTACCAATCCAAGAATCTTGTCATACAAGTCCTTTGAAGCCATGAAAGATAGGAAACCCTCTTCAATGGGAATGGCCCACTGTGGCATCTCTCCTCCAGGGAGAAGTTTAAATATAGGCCAATGCTGTTACAAAGATAGACCGATAGAAAGTATCCAAGTTAATATTAGTACCCAAATGAGAAGATCCATTGATCCTTGTTTGCATTAATACAAAAGTCTCATGCGATAGAAATCATTCCCATAAAAGTCAAGAAGCCACCAATGTTACATGCATATACGTGCAAAACCACTTCATATTTGTTTACTTTCTTAAGCCTTCAATCTTGCATTTTTTGCTATTGTGATATACAAGCACACGATGGACACAGCATATACTCCACATCGATGCGCACGCACATGCATGAGAGAGAGAGAGAGAGAGAATCTAACCTGGCCATGTGAGCCCACAACCATATTAGCCAAATCTCCATGGACAAAACTATGAATTGTGGTTAAGTCTTCATTTTTTTGTAGAGATTCGCAATTTTTCGCTCGAAAATATCTCAAAAATGAGGGAAGCTTGAGAATCTCTTGTAATTGATGGCAATTTTGAACTTCCAATGTGTACAGATCACGCTTATTGCTCAATGAAGGAAGGGTAGTCATATTATTTTCCACCAGATTTAAGTATTCCAAGAGTGGAAAACAGGAAAGATTCTCAAGAAACTCTACTTGAGACAGATTACATCTTTCAAGGTTTAATCGGCGTAAATTTGGAAGTCCGGCCTTCATGCATGAATCAACTGAATTCTTGTATTGTGGAAACTCGATTAAATTTGTGCAATGCTGAACTTCCAAGTCTTCAAGGTTTTGTAACTTATAAATGTTAGATGGAAGATGTTCCAAGTTCTTGCAATCATATATATGCATTCTCTTCAAAGCGACAAGATTTTCTATTGATGTAGGAAGTTCTTTAATAGCAACCCTTTCTAAGAAAAGCTCTTCAAAACCTTCGAGTTTATGTGAAATATTAGGGAACCTTTCAAATTTCGTGCAATGATAAAAATTGAGAACTCGTAGATTTTTCGACTTGAGCACATTAGGAAAAACACTAAGTTCACGGCACTTGCTTAAATTCAACACCTGCAACTTGTCAAGAAATCTGATGGACTCATGGGCTTCTACCAAGTTTTGCAATTACTAAAATCTAATTCCTCGAGATTTGGAGTACACGAGAGGTCTGGCGTGCGAACCATCAACTCACAGTTACTGAAATTAATGTACTTCAAATTTTGGAAGGCCTGCAAAAATAGAGAAACCAACTTTGATAAACACTCTAAAATTATTATATTTTAGGTTGTCGATAAATGGAGCAATTTGTTTATTTAAAGAAGTGATTTGCTACAGAGTCTACACATTGGCCTATATAAGTTGTTGTACATAGACGGGGGAGTCAAACTTGTGAAATGATGGTAATGTAATTTCGAACATCATTCATGTTGTCCATGGTTTTATATATTATTCAAACAATATAATAATTTAATTGGAGAGGCTTAGCTTGGTTGAGGGTTATAAAATTGGCTACACAAAACATGGAGAAGATTGGGTTTCTCATGGATAATTACATATCCTTGACTGTTATATAATCTTATATTGACCTGGCGTATATCTCATAATTACATAAGCTTTGGCCACCACACTCTTAAGGTGGAAGGAAGCAAGGACCTTCAGTAGATCAGACAACTCGAAACCTACTATTCCGGTTTCTAAGTAGAAATTACTAAAACCTTAAAATCTTTACCAGTACTTACACGCGCGCGCATATACAAATTAGCAAATTAGAGCTAACTCTCATCATTTTACATTTTAGAGATTATTTGAAAAAAAATGAAAATATATAAATACACAACACAAAAAAGATCACAAATAAAATTGGGTTAACAATTATTTAAAAAAGTTAGAATAAATACCATTAAAAATCCCAAATCATTATTCAAATTTACCCCTAATTAATTTTCATCTCACAAAAACCCTTAATTAGTACAATGATGAAACATTTATCCCAAATTAATTTTTGTCTAACCAAAAATCCCAAACTAGTACTCCTCATGCAAATCTAGTAGATGAAAATTAGTTTGGAATAAAACTATGTCGTGTGTCATGCATGTGGCATCACAAAATTCAAGTGAAGTGTCATGTGGCGAGCATGCGAATGCAAGCCACATGACAGAACTATGCCACATGTCATGCTATGTGACAATCATAGAAGCATAGTAAAGTGCCACATGGCGAGTGTGGATGTGGACTATGTGACAAAACTATTCCACATGTGATGTCATATGGCAATCACAAAAACAAAGTGAAGTACCATGTGGCGAGCATAGGAATGAAGACTCCACTAGATTTGGCTTTAACTATATGTCATAGACAAATGGGCAATTTAAACACTTTCATAACGTACTTGCGTAAAGATTAATAATTTTTTTTTTTTGAAGTCATGCAAGTACGATGAAGCCAACTTTGAAAAACATTAGGAAGAAAATAAAAATTTCATGTACTCAATTCAAAATCTAGTTCTAACTTTCTATTAAGAAACTAGTGAATGCCCCTACTGGATCACTGACATTGATTTAGTTGTGCACACACATTACTGGCAAAGTTCCTAATAAACACTATTATGTCCACTTGGAAGTGCTGCTTCTTAAGAAATTATTTAAGCAATCAACAATGCCTTGCTTGCTTTCAAACCTTCGACTCTGCCAATTTTATTGATGTTGAACGTGCATTGGGTACGTGGCCTACCACTGAACCGGCAACTCCTTGAGTGTTTTACTTCTATATACATGTCAACGGGTAGATATGTCATAGTTTTATTTCCATTTTGTTCGATTAATATACAATTTTGTTTTTGTAAAGTAAAAAAGTTTATATGTAAACAACTGACAAAAAATTGCACTTTGAATTTCTTCGCTAGGTAGATTTGATCAATTTAGAAATACATCTATGTCGATAGTTAGAGTTATTAGGTTTAAAAAGTACGCAAACTTTATCGATACCATACATAAGGCAAAGATGATCTCCTACTTTAAAAGATTTCAATCTTTTTTTTTTTTTAATATTCCTTCCATCAAGTATCCTTAATTACTTATTCTACAGATATTATACCATGGACATATACATGAAATTGATTATATTTTTTTTTTATCTCTCACATATTTCAATATGAAAAGTCAAATTTTTTAATGATGCAATGGCCTTCGCAGAAAAATTTTAAATCTTGCAATATGTTTTTCTTTCCACATATATGTATAAAACTTCTTTCTATTTTGTATTTTATCAACAAAAATGTTTCCATTGAGTATTTCTAATGAATTTTTTCGCTTAATTTTTCAAATGTCAATTTTGCTGCTCGTAAAAATTTATCTAACATAAGTAATTAGGGTCTTTTGAAAGAAAATAGCAAGTTGGTGCCTGAAATAGAGGAACAACACTTCCTTTCATATACTATACATATAATACGCATCTACATATACAAATTAAGTAGATAATAAAAAGGTCTATGCCAGTAATGCGTACCTTAAATTGTTTTAGAACTTCTGTGATATTGCCTTCACTCATATTAAGTCCCACTAATTTCTTTGGACTAGCTGAAAATTTTGGAATCCCGTGAGCACATCCAGGCCATTCAAACCATCTAAGCTCACTAGGAAGACATATAGGACCTTGAAAGGAACTATGCACGTTGTGCAAGATGAGCAATTTAAGCCTTCTCAATTTTGTAAAAGCATCGGGATTGATACGCATCTCTATTGGCTCAGGTAGTGCCAACACTATGGCTTTTACAGCACAATCTCCCTGTAAATACACAACTAATTTAGACAATGCATTTTCAGTAAAAGAGTAAAAAAGGTAGCAAAATTTTGATCTTATTCACAAGTCTTACCATGTCACGTGACAGAACATCAACGACATCATCATACAACCATAGTTTGCTGCGTCTTCCAGGATCATCTCTACATTCTTGGTTCACAATATCCATTCCCATCGCTTGAATCAAGTCATGCATTTGTAGAATTCCACCCTCAATGCTTATCAAGGACCTCTTAATGAGAATATCAAATCCCACAATTGTCTCAAGATCGCAACTATCAAGAACTTTCTTTGTATGCTCTCTTGCCCACCCCTTAAAGAAGCATGCAATGTGGAGAAAGATTTCTTTCTCATTTTCATCTAATCCATCAAAACTCACTTTGAGCACATTATTAATGTCTTTGTCGGGATTCCTAGAAAGTTTCTTTATTGTACTTTCCCATACATCTTCTGTTGTATCACATAATGAGGAACCCAGCACTTCAAGTGCTAAAGGAAGGCCTTTAGCATATTTCAGAGCACCATGCACTAGATCTGTTCTGATTTGGTGTGTTTGAAAAGCATGCTTACTAAGCAGCTCATGAGCTTCATTGTCACTTAGTGCTTCAACTTTATATACATGATCTTGATCTATCCGGTGACAAGTTAGCAATTGTTTATCTCTTGTAGTAATGATGATCCTACTTCCATTACCAAACCACTCGCCTTTTCCTGCTAAAGCCTTCAAATGGCACAAGGCATCCACATCATCAAGGATCAAGAGAACTTTTTTGCGACCAAGTCTACGTTGTATTAGATTACTACCTGCATCCACATTGGACACCTCTAATCTTTGTTGCGGTAATAATATATCGTTTAGTATTCTTTCTTGCAAAGTAACCAAACCCCTGCTATCTTTTGAAGTTTTTCTAACATTTGCTAGAAAACACGCACCCTCAAATTTTCTGAGCAGAGCATTGTAAAGAGCTTTTGCTAAACATGTCTTCTCGATACCTCCCTGTCCCCATAATCCCACCATGAGAACACCATCATTAGACTCAAGTTTTAACATCGATTTCAACTTAGTAACTCGGGAATATATGCCAATCGGATGCTTAGCAACATGTAAAGGACGGTCTAGGTAAATGGAGATCTTGTTCACAATTTCTTGTATAAGCTCTGACTCGTCCCTGACAAAAACAGACAAACAAGTTGTAGAATCATTTTAGCGATTTGAATAAACAAATAATGAGAGTACACTGCTAACAATGACAAAGCAGTGCTCACATTTTCAGATAATGACAGCCAATGTATTCCCACCAAGGCGAACTAGAACTCCAAGAGCTCCACACCAATCAAAATAAGTTCAAGGTTTTAACCTTTAGTTATCCAAGTGATTCATGTTCTCTTGATTTATACATGACAATTTACGTGACAAAAAAGTGATTTATTTATACGCTTAATCAAAAAGCGCTCCTTAGAACATTAAACGGTGATTGTAATTTTGATTCCAAAATTATTAAATACCCTGAAGCACGATGTTATTGCCTTTAGGTGGCCCGTAAACAGTATTCATCCTGTATCAAGCGTTATGAACTTTTTCCTTCCTCAGAAATGGGGAAAGTGCAATAATACTACTTATCATTTTGTCCATTGGTCAATCAAGTTTTAACTTTTTATTCTGTTCAAATGAGCCAGTGAATATTTCAGCCGATAAAGTCCCAGTGTCGATTTTCTATTATTGAAAAAAGTCAAGTTTCTGTTCTATGAAAAGCCACATGTGATTTTTTGAACTCAAAATGCCAGTTGTAACGAGTTTAGACTTGGTCGACCAAAATCGAAAATCTACGGAACTCAATTTTACCAAAATGAAACGAGAAGACCTCAATAGCCCATTGATAAAATTTCTAGAACTTTTATTACACTTTGAGGAGGGCAACAAGGATCCAAAAGAAAGAGTCACAAACCTTACCCGAATGAAACAGGGCTTAGCAAAAGCTAAAGGCATAATTCTATCATTTGATGCCCAAAATTAGATTTTTTTTTTCATGCCGGTGAATTTTAATAAATATTAGTAATTGTAAAAAAACTGCCATTAAAAAAAAAAAATCGGTGATTTTTTCTTTCACATAACTTGTTAGTGACTTACCAATAGTTTCATAAAATCACCAACTACTTGCTATAAACTGCACTTTACCCATTTCATACTAACTAACAAAAATTGATTTGCATAACTTACGGCCTTGAATTTACTAATTTTTATTTGAAGTTACTAACATAATTAGAGTGACTTACCATCTTTGATAATATAAGATAATGACTTACTAGTTTTGGATTACCAAATCTCACTTCAGCTACTTATCAATGTTTACTTGTTCTTTTAATTTGCCAACTTTTCTATTGGGTTCCTAGCTCTCATTTGATTTTCTTACTTAGTCATTTTTGAGATTGTCAATCTTAATTTAAGTGACTTACCAATTTTTCTTCGATTAAGTTACCAACTAATTTTACGTTAATAATTCTCGTTTGAGTTACTTGTCAAGTTTATTCTTCTTTTAATTATCAATTTTTCTTATCTTTTGCCAAATTTTATTTATCTTTCTTAACTACACTTAGATTCACCAATTCTCTTATGGAATTACTAACTTAAACTTAATAGACATAAGAATTTTCAGGAATCATAAGATGAAGCATCTATACTTATAAGCACGTGTGTGTTTTTTTTTTTTTTTAATATTCATACTTAATTGTAAAGATTACTTTTCTTATAGAAAAAATGGACTCCACTCTACTTACCCATCATTCAAGTGCCACCCGGACAAATTCCCAGCATCGGAAAGAGCTTTCTTCCATCTCTTCACTTTCTCAGAATCCTTCCTGAACTTAAACTCGTGCTTAGCTAGAGATCTCTGATAACTCTTTCTGCCCTCTCTCACTTCTCTTGGGTCCACTTTATAAAACACCGGTAGAACAATGAGGTTCTTTTGCTCCTTGCACTCTATAATCTTCACCAACTCTTCCAAGCACCACCTTGAGGAAGCATAGTCCTCGGAGAAAATGATGATGGCAATGTATGATTCTTCAATAGCCTTCATAAGTACCGGCGATATTTGATCTCCCTTTTTCAATTCCTCACTATCCCGGAAAGTGTATACTCCATCTCGGTGTAAAGCTTGGTAAAGATGGCCACTGAAGTTGTTGCGCAAATCTGCACCTCTGAAACTCAAGAAGACGTCATAAATCCTTTTGGGTTCCAATGAAGAAGCCATCGGATGATGGAGTTTACCAATCGGCAACCACTATTTGCTGAAAATTTGAGACTCTGTTTTCAGGTACTTCACCCCTAGGTAGCACCAACACGTTGCCGGAGCTTCCGAGACACGTCGACACACGCTTTGACACGCGTGTCCGAAAGGGTGGAGGCTGCGAGTGAAGGCGAGCCCGCTACGGCGAGAGACAGCCAGAGAAAGAGAAAAGAGTGAGGCGAGGGCCGTGAGGAGGAACTTCACGAGGGAGGCACTCGTGGGGGAGGGCGGCGTCGTCGAGTGGGGCGGCGGCGGTGGCAAGGGGGAGGAGGAGGAGTTCGCGGCGGCGTGCAGCCTCTCCGTGCACAGGGACCGCGCGTTTCGCCTTCTTTTCTGATCCCTTCCACTCCTTCGGCGAATGCTGGTGCTTTTCTTGCGAGTCTTTGATGCTTTCGGAGATAGGCGTCGTGCGGCGAGTACTGAGGAGGAGGAGAAGAAGGTGCCGTGCTGCTAGGGTTTTGAGAACTGTGAAGGAAAATAAAAGATGGAGGAAGGAGGAAATGACAGGAGGGAGGGGAGGGGAAGGGATGGCTATCAGGTGGTGGATTCTCGTGATCTAGGTCATGGGCTCACCCATGAAGCCAACTTTTGTGGTCTTCCTCGAAATTTCACCCCAACTTCCGAGAAGGAGCTTTTCCTCGCCGTGTAGTAATTTACCTCGTGACCACTCAAGAGATATAAAAATATTACAATTTTTTTACTTCGTTTTCTTGCCCCCAGCATCTTCTTCGTAACAACCCTGGAACCCACGCATACGAGAAAACCAAAACTTCGACGATGATTCATGTCTATTCTTTCTTGAACCGAAAATGACGCGCTTCTCTATCAACAACCTCCAATCACTAGACCGATGCGGCCGCCGCCGCCGTTGTTAGGGGCCACCGCCAGTCATCATTCCAATTGACAGAATAGAGCAATAATGTGCAGGAAACACATAACAAAAGCACACTTAGATTCGGCCTCAGCAGTGGCAGGATAATAAGAGGATAGTGGTTCACAATCAATGAAAGATTTCTATCCTATGATACACTTTCATATAATCTCGGAACAAACCAAAATCAGAGGCAAATCCAAACAAGCTTGGTTGCAGCAATTATCGAATAGGTGAAGCGATTCTCAGCTAAAGGGGACTCATGTATGAGATTTGAAGTGCGACTTGTTTCTGATCATTTCAATCAGCAAAGATCAGACCCAAATAATCAAAACAGACTCATTAGATGCCAGTTCTCGAATAATCACGACCTTATATCTATACCTATTTCTTTACATATAAGAAGAACCGTAACAAGAGACACGATTGTAACTTTGTTCGAAACGAATATACCCCCTCGGCCAGTGAGCAAATATAAGAGTAGAGATCCTTTGAGGTGTCAATGACGAAGAAGCACGCCGATAAGAGTAGAGTGAGCGGGAACTCAACAATTCAAGCTCCTAGATCCTGAAACAGAGTCAAACAGGGGAATCTCGACACGGCTTTACAGGCGAACCGGAATGCAAACCACAGATAGAAATGGTGAGTGGCGTTCGGAAGAGTTAAAACCAACAAGGTAGAGGGAGATTATTTCGCTCACAGGATTTTTTCGCCAGTAGTGCAGCTAAGACGGTGAAATGTTTCTCCCAAGGGCGAACTTTCATTTGAAAAATCTCTCTGCTCTCTCTCTCTTTCTCGGATGTGAACGACGAAAATGGCGTTCCCTAAACCCGAGCGTGTAACTAGCATCTTAGACAGGAATTGTGAAAACGGTTAGAGGAAATCCTCGCGGTGAAAGCATGGGCTGAGTCTTTTTCATGGGCTTTTGCATGGTCACAGTCGCTCTCCATTCAAGCTCAACATGCTGCTTTTTCTTTTCTTTTGTTTTTATATTTACACTTACGCATAAATTCTAGATATAAAGTCATTGAACTTTAGATTATCATGGAGGAGTACTATGGCGACCTTTATTAAGGCAACCTATTAAAAGGAAAGTTAATGGGTTTACTAAGTCACAGACTTAGCGCAAAATATCCCAAACTTATACCAATTGTAACTTTAGGGTTTAATTTAATCAATTTAGCATACAATTCAATTCAATTAGGAATCATCATTCATTTATTTTACTTGTATGAACCAGATATTCATAAATATGAGACTTACTTATGCTAGAAAAATCAAATGCACTATCAGTACATTTTATTTTTAATTCAAAAATGTTATGCAAGTTGTCTTGATCAATTTTAAACCTAGATCACTAACATAAGCTTCACAGGTCACGGGGTTACTTAGGCTTCTCATTAGATCTAGGTGCATCCATTCTTCCTGTCAAATCTCCTTTTGCCTTTGCACGACTAGGTAAGGACTCTGAAGTCATGATCCTTTGCTCACCTCTTCTGCAAAAATGTGAGAGGTCCCGTCATTCTAGGCAAGACCTGTCACTCTGAGCGAGTTGGCCACCAGTGAGGGTCTGGTTCTAGATGGAACGATGGGTACGCCATGACGGCACATTTTCTAGAGTTTTGCAGTGGGCTAAGGTGCGGGTTTGTGTCGGACCTCAGTGTGGTGAGGGAGAAATCATACTTCAGTGCGTTCTTCGAGATCCTACTTGGCCAGTCTATGGATTAACTTTGGGAGGTGTATATAATGTCACAGTATGAGACCATTGTCGTAGAACCAACATTAGCACCAAAGCATGGCGTATTAATTCAATCAGTCATGTGACTATGAGACAACAATAATAGTATCTGGGGGAGTGGTTTTCTTTTTTCCTCATCTATAAATATACGAATCAAACAAATGCTGAGGAAGTATCGAAGCAAGAAAGATTATTTATGCTTCAATGTGCAGGAGCTTGTATTTTCATTGCATCTTTGCATAGATCTCTCTCTCTTTTAATCCCGAATAATTTCTCCCAGGTCAAAAAGCTGAAAGCATATAACATTAAAATTTTAAAAGGGGTAAGAAAATAGGAATCAGTGTTCCATCTGTTTACAAAGATTAGCATTTCTCCCGATGTCACGAAAATTTTGTTTTTCTTTTTTGATTTTCGCCTAGCAAGTCATCAAATCTAATGAACAACACGATCCTTACATGCACAAAAAAGTCAAGAAATAGTTTCATCCACCACATCGATTAGATTGTGAAAAATCACAATGAGTTTCCAAATATATGGGAGGAGTGGCAAACAATCCAATATTCAATAAACATGTCAAATTTGCGTATAAGCATTCTCTATCACCAAACTTTGCTAAATCAGTCGACGTATAACTACTAACGTAGGAATTGTCTATGATGTGCCGCGGGTTTAAAGTTTGAGCTAGACCTGATCACTGTGTAGACCTAGACGGGCTCGGGCCGAAGCTACTCGTGCTCAGACTTTCCAGGGACCTTCCCTAGGCCCAAGCCCGCCCAATGCAAAAACATGTGTTTCAGAAGCTTGCCCAGATACGCAACATTTATTTTTATGTTTAATTGACAATAAAAAAAAAAAAAAACGAAACATGAGTAGAAATAATTACCAGAGAATTTGTGGTGTTTTACGTTACTATGCCCATATGTGATGTATTTCTTTTTCTTTTTCATATAAAGATTTGGCCCCTTTTTTTTTTCTTTTAGTCTTTAAAATATTCATGCATCAAGGTAGGAAAATCGATGAAAGACATTCTCACAATATTTTTGAGGGCTAGGCTTGAAAAAACAATTTGCCGTTTCACTCCATGTTTTGGGTTTGACAATGTAAGAATTCAACAATCTAAAATTCGTATACATAATTTAAAAATACCTATCTTTAAATAAAAAACATGTAGTTGGCTTAGCCAAACATCGTTCTCGAACTGATCAAAACAAATGAAATTGTATGAATTCGAGAGTAGGTCTTCTTGTCCTTCTTCTCCTTTGGACGGTCTCATTGGATAAACAATAAGCGTATGAAATTAGGAGAGGAGAGAGGACTATAACATATTTACATAGCATATTCTAAAAGAGTCATCTATCACAAGTAATTATTAAAATACTGACCTATATTGACCATTCAACTACGATCACTGTAACTAAGATGTGCTAAGCCCAATATAATATAATTACATGAACGAACCTGGTGAATTAGCATTGTCTCGTTTTATTAAATTTATAACAATCTGTTTCACAAACTAAAATATTGTGCAATTAATGTTAACCCACATTCATATGTATTTTCAACATTCTTTCACTTGGGCAACGTTAATTGCAAGACATTTTTGAAAAAACCAAAATTTATAAAATAACTCGAAGGCTGCTAAAACATTAAACAACCACCACCAACAAAAACAACAACATCGAACCATAGCCATCATAACCCCTCTCTCAATCAATGTCAGACAACCATGACTACAAATGCTATATGCGATTCTATCGGGATGGGTCAATGTGATGACATAGCCGAAAATAACATGTCTTCATGTGATCCATTAATGCTATTTTAAAGTCCGGTCCTCCTTAGATTTCTATGTAAAACTGTATACTTCAAAAAGTCAGAGAAACTCAATTGACACTTATGCCTCATATGTCTCTTATGATATTAACCTTGCGGTAATATTTTATGTTATTTTCCTTGAAAGATATCCTTTTAGCAAAACCGTCATACCCAAGATGGCCATCCAATCTCGAGACTTCTTACTAGAATTAGTAATACCTTATAGACATTACAAACAAAAAAAAAAAATCAAAATGAATAAATATTAAACCCTGTATTTATATAATAATTTAAGCTTTCAAAACAGTTACAATAATCCCACAAAACCTCACTCAATGCAAGAATTCGTAAGTTAAAATCTTCTAGACCTTTAGTAATGATGCAATTGTCCCGCAAAATCTCACAAGATCAATGATGTACTCCAATCCTTTGATCAAAATCAATTAACATTTCCAAAATCTTCGAACAAAAAATAAATTCTCAAGTTCCCACTATCCAATCATTAATCTTTTGGCATTGTAATGCACCTGCAAAGATTTCTCATTGTTTCTACGAGAAAATATGCCATAAAATGATTTCAATTGATTTTCAGTACCTTCTAGATGGAACCAACTTTGAAACGTCAAAACATAATAACCGGCATGATAATATAAGTAACTCCCACTGATAAAAGTAATTCTATACAACACTTTACTTCTAAAGAATGTTAAAAGAAGCAGCCGAAAACGTTAATGGTGTTGAAGCTTTTAATTTAAAAGCATGTCACAACTTACATTTCCAAATACGTTTTTTTTTTTACATTGGTATGCATGAATTCCCTTTGAGAATCTTCAAATATTTAACATCCTGCAAAACATGCAAGTTAGCAAGCCGAGCCTACTAAAAATATACCAAATGTAGGTTCGTCAAAAGGTTGAATTTAGTGATTCGCATTAAATCCAAATAATCATTAGTTCTGGTTTTGACCCAAATTCAAATTAAATTTTGAGAAGTATGCTGACTTTTAAACTTACCATATTTTTCGCAAAACATCAAACCTTTTAGAAAAGGTAGTCAGCCAACAAATTCTTTATAACAACCTGAGTTTCATTTCAAAAACATCATCCTTTATAAGTATACCATTTTATCTAGAGAAACGTATTAAATATAATTTGGTACTTGACAAGTTGTAAAGAACTTGGAGGAAGGGAGCATCAAATCGAACTCTTCCAATATTTGAAACCGCTCATATGCTGTCAGATTTTACAGAGTCGATGATTTCTTCCCCTTATTCAAAAAGCTGAATGAAGCGTCATCAATAAATACGACAAAACTATATTGCCAGTGAAACCTTGAGATCCAGAGATGTCAACTTCCTTCCCGGAAACCTCCTTCCCCTCAACGTCTGCCATCGACGCCGGCAAGCATCTCCGGATCTCCATCACAGTCTCGGTTCACCACGGAACCAATTCAATTTCATTATCGGCCTCTCCATTCCCTACCAGATCACCGTCACTCACAGGCAGGCCATAATCACTCAAACGCAGAGCATAGGAACAGAAACATACTTGGATAAACAAGCGCCGTTCCTCTGAGCTTAGAGAAGGATACTTAGACCATCAGTTTGAATCCCGATTCCTCTCGTCAGTGGCCATTGTCATCGAACGCAGCAAAGAAACATGCCAAATACAAAGAAGAGACGAACAGAACAGAACACGTTCAGAATTAATCCTGATGATGATGAAACATAACCCGAATCGAATCAATGCACCAAGAAAATAATGAGTCTACGTCCGCGCATCTTCAGTTCGAACGAAACCGCAATCCATTCAATGTCAGTGACTAGGAGGCATATTATCAAACACTCGGTGGTCAACAAATCGTGAAGTAAAATTACGCTGTCTCATGCTCGAATTCACGGCCTGATTCGAAGTAAGATCAACCAGCAGCACTCCGAACAAGGCAACAATCCAATCGCGCCCAACGCGTGCTTTGATCCTAAAAGAAAGAACATCGATCTCGATAGCAAGGATAATAGATATTACCTGGCCCGTGACGTTTGCATTGCGACGAACGCTCCAATCGGCAACAGGACCTTTCGCGATTCAACCAAAGAACGAAATCCTGGCTTCGCAAAGGATTCCAACCTTCGAATCAGCTCGGCCAAGAACAGAGCCAAAACGGTACCAACGCGAGTCCGGCTCATTAGCCAACGCAGCTGAGATCAGGAACGGCGGCGGACGGCGGCGGACGGCGGCGACGGAACAGTAGCTTGATCGTCTTCGGCCCCATCGGCCGATTCTCTTTATCTCCTCGAACCGAAATCTGTTAATCTCTCAGTGACGTGACGTGACGTGCTCCTCCCATGCCGTTACAGAGAATCTCTCGTCTCCAGCCACGCAACATCTTCTAGAACCTTCTTTTGAGGTCTTGCTTCCGTCACCTCACCCTTCTATTCGTCCGTATTCTTTAAATAAAATTCTCATCCTTTATTACGGTACAAAAAGTACAATTTGATCTCATATGACTTTTTAGTTTCCTTATATTTTTGCTAATTATTGTAAATTCTTCACACATGTATATAAACAATATCTTCCGTACAAATAAACTCAATGTTAAATTTGCTCCCTCTGAATTTAAATATCCTTCTATATCGAAATTTACTTAACTTGCATATTCACCAAACACCATAACAAATTACGGGTGGAGCACCAATCAATCACTGACTTTACTATTATTTGTTGGGAGCACACCGTAGAAACTCGATATCTTTACTTAAGAAGATTATTAAGGAAGAGTTCAATCTCAAGCCTGTCAATATATTTTAGTTAAATTAACATTCATTGAAGAGTTTAAGCTAATAAATTATGAACTAATTAGAATGTATTAATTATTTCAGACTGCCCCAATTTTACAATATGAGTCACACGTCCACCTCAACACTCTTGTGAGCTCGAGCTTCTAAGGCCACGAGCACAAGCTCCATTGAAAGAGTGGACGAAAGGCAGAGGGGGAGGGCTCCGAACGTTGGTGGCAAGTGGCAACACATGGTGAAGGGTTAGTTTTTTTTTTTTTTTGGTCAGTGTGAGGGGTTTGTTTAGTTGAGGATGAAGATGAGTTGCGGATATATATTTTTTATCATGGAAAAGTAGTTTGTTTTGATTTTAAAATTATTAAATTAATATATTAGAACCTTAACATCCACGTCAACAAGTGAGTTGGCATGTGTAAACAGGAGATGGATTGGGCATGAGGTAAGAATTATTGATTTTTCATGAGACAAAAATTAGAATAAAGTTAGGACTCGACCTAAAAGTGGCGGTTTTCTAGAGAATTGGGTCATTATCCTACATAGAAAAGCTTGGCCCACTAAGGATGAGGTCCGGTGCAAACGTTGTATTAATTCATTTAATAGCGGGCTAGCCACGATGAAAAAGTTAGGCCCAACTATAGTGAGGAAAAGAATATGGCCCGAAAACAAAGGAAAACCATTGAGCAATAAATGCATCATAGATATCCACTTATGCGAGTAATAGAATTCTATTTTTAGGTCTTTTTCGGTTGGCCGTGGAATTAGATTACCTAAAGAATTGGCCATTTAAAAATCTAGATTTCTCATTTTGGAAAGAAATCTAAACTTCAAATTGGCTGACTCGTGGAATATGTTTCCTTAAAAGAAAGTTAAATTATAATATTAAGTAATACTTGTTACTGAAATTTCACTACTATCGCAATTATATACATCACCTTCAAAATCATGGAATGAACGAGTCTCCAAGGACCCTAAGTGCCAGCTTGGTCTTAGTATATCTGCTTTGTGCGAGGGAAATGTCATTAGTACTATACTTTGCGATACCCAGGACCGCAAGTTTGGGCTTGGAACCTCGACACCCTGATGCCTAAGCCCTAGACCCCAACCAATCTAGGACCTCGGTGATACTAGCTAGACTAATTGATCAATCAAACCTCGACACCCTGATGCCTAAGCCTTGGACCCCAACCAATTGGATTCTTTTACCATTGTGGATGGCATTGTTGTACTTCATTCCTCTATCTATATTACTTTATAATAATGGTAATATGGTTTATTTTCCTCGATGGTAGCCATTTGGAATACTAAAAGTTAATGAAAGAGCTTCTATCTTGTGAAGAGTGGCTTTCTATTGTTTGATAGCTTGGAACATACCGCCTACCAGTTTCTTCATTTCACTAACTCTTTTAGAAATTACCAAGGCTGCATTTGGCAGTCGGGATAAAATTCGGGATAGGATATGATTTATCCTATCCTACGTTTGGTACTCGCTCAGGAAAAGATAAAGTCGGATATAAGGGAGATATAGACATGATAAAATATCTCATGGGGGAGGTGGGATAAAGGTGGATAGGATTCTAATGTTCATAATAAGAAAGTTATTTTTCTTGAATAACAAACTTATTAAATTAACAAAATTGAAATTATATTTCAATATAAATAATATTTGAATTCTAATTTAAGAAATTAAAAATAAAAAAATCATTTTTAATTAATCTTATTTTAATTTATATATTCAACTTTAATTCTATCTTATATTAAACATTCAATCTATAAATTAAATATTTATATTTATTATATATTTTAGTTATTTTTGTATTTTAGGTATGTTAGTACACTTTACTATTTGATAAAATTTTATTAAATAATGATGAAAGGGGAAAAAAGAAATAATAATGAAAATAATATAAAAAATAGGAAAAATAATATAAAAATAAATTAAGGAATAGTGTTACGAGAGATTTTCACCATATTCGTTTATGAACATTTAGGTTCATTTATAATGATATGCCATTTATGTAAAAAAAAATGTACATGATATGATATGAACATATCTGACTTTAATACTACAATTCACCAAACAATTGACAAGATATAAAAAAATCCCAGGGTTTCATATCTTATCATATCCTATCCTATCCCGATTCGAAATCCAGACGACCAAACGTAGCCCAAGAGTCTATTTTATTACCAATGTTTATCAGATATCTTTAGAAATTAATAACCGTTTTGGTATTTAACCATTTTTTAAAGTTAACAATGTGTTAAAGTTACTTATTCTGGTGAAAAATTACTAATTGCTCCAATAATTATCAATATTTATTTGCAGAGCTATATAACCAATGCTTATTTGATTTTTAATAATTTATTGATATTGATTAACTAATCTTTATGGAAATTACCACGCAAAAAGGTTAACAAATTCAACCTAAAATTGTTGACTTTTACTTGAATTAGTTACTAATGTTTACTTGATTGTTTTGGAAATATCAACTATTTCGATAATTCACTAGCGCTAATGGGAAGAGCTTACCAACATGTTAAAGTCTTTTACGAAATTAGGTTCTCTTTTGAAAATTATCAACAACGTTTCTATTTTTATCAATATTTATTTGTGGGCTTAAATTACCTAACTCTTATTTAGGTTACTTACAAAATTTTATTTGAATATTAAAAAACGTTGGGAAGACATCCTTATGGTGTTTCGATGATTCCTAAACTATATTTGATATTAGTATCTATTATGATAAGTACATATGTTGAGATCAAGTTTAATTGATTTGATATTGATGAAAAATGAGATTAGTGAAGACTAGGACAAAGTCGTGACAAGAGGAGAGCAAGTGTCCAATGACAAGTGGCTCATGGTGACTTGCAGATACCAAGGTCAATCTTGTGTCCATGAGAAGTCTTTGTATGCTGATATACTCAAAAGGGTTATTGTATATGCAATCGCAAGTTACTCCATTCAAGCAATAACTAGAAAGCATCTATAGACTGGTCATACTAAGCACATGTTGATAGTGAGTATCGGGACGTGTTGATATCAAGTCTCAAGTGATGCTGGTGTGGTATTCGTTTAAAGATGACAATTGACTATATAAGAAATAGCCCTTACCGGCTAAGAATACATGGCAGAAAAAACAAGAAAATACTTAGAAAAAAGTGATGATAGCTTTTTGGGGTAGCGAATCAAGAATTAGCAAAGTGAAAGTTACAATAGACTCCATTTTGAGAAATTTGCTAATATCGGAAGAAACGATTGTATGGCAATATTGATTTTTGCAAAAGCATCCAATAATTCTGAAGTACTCTTTCCTTCTCATTATAATCTCCGAAGTTGCGATTGATGATGTCTATATAAAGGATCAAGGAAGTCACAAAAAGGGTTGAACCAGGAAATTGAAAATGCCATCACTGTACTTCATCTCTCTCATATGTAATTATGAAGTGTCTTTGTTCTCCATTTGGGATTCCTCATCTAAGGTTAAGCTTCTTTGTAATCTAGACGAAGTGTACAGGTGTGAAAATAGTCATTATATTTTGATAACGTGATCTATCGGTTGATAGACACTTGTTGATTGTAACTTGTTTTGAATATTAATGAAAATTCAACCCGTGTTATGATTGTTATCTGGACAATAGATATAGGTTTGGGGATAAAGCCGGACTATTATAAATTGTTTTGTGTTTTACTTCTTCAGTTCATTATTATCAACTACTGATTACTAGCACCACTATTACATAATTTATCTTATCAATATCTTATGCATACAACTATCATAATTTGCTTCTATTATTGTTGGCTTATATTGGAAGAATGTTTTTCATAATCCACGTACTACTTATTCTACCCTCTTCTAGGTTGTATTGTTAACTCAACAAAAATATAGTATATATCTCATTCGTTCAACCACGTCAGTTGGGAGTTTTCCAGCGTATAGGAATTACAAGTAAATATTGATAAGTGGACTCCCATAAGAGCAGTTACTTTTTCATAAAAGCTAGTAACTTTTAACGTGCTCATAACATTCGGAACTAAACGTTGTTAAAACTGCTATAAAACACGTGGTGTTTCCATGGACATAGGAAACGTTGGGACACGTGTGAAGTCCCTCTGCAATGCATTGTTGCGCCGGCATGTCTGCTATTCGGTCGGCGACAGCAGCACACACAGAGACGTGGCAGGCTTCGGTACTGAAACGTGGGTTATCCACAAAGCGAACGTGTCCGCGGTCCTCTCTCTGGTTTGCCCTCAACTTCTCCTCCATTTGCATCTGCTGCTTGTCTGTGTTGCGGCAGTGGCGCTGGAAATGGGTCAAGGCCAGGAAGTGAAGACCAGAAATGATCCCCAAGTCGAAATTCAGGTTCGAAACTTGCCTTTGTCTCCTTACTTACTGTTAATCAAATGGGGTTTGCTAGTTGGTGACGGAGTGGAGTGAGCGAAGGAGCTTGTTGTGGAGTTTTAATTGCAGGAAAGAAGGGAGATATTCTTCTTCTATAGGCCCAAGGTGGAGAGAGAAGTAGCTCATGGCGCCGACGACGTGCAGCGCCTTTACATAGTCCTCCGCCCCGAGTCCGGCAAGAGGCCTGTCGAGGAGAAGCAAGATCCCCACTCCGGCAAGGAAGGCTCCGACCTCAATTCCAGCGACAAGGCCACCGTGGAAGGTGGCCACGGTAGCCAGGTAATGATGGTCACGAGAACCACACGACCCGACAACTTGCCTATGATCACGTCGCGATATCACAGGCTCTTTGTAAATGCCGAACGCAGGAGGTGAACATCGAGAAGCAGGCGCTGTTGAGGTTGATAGTGATGGGGAAGAAGAGTCTTCCGGACCCGAGCAAACGGAGCCGACCCCAATGGGGATTTGTGGAGATGGTCACCACCAAGATCGATGATGTCAAGTCGGCTCTTAAAGCAGGTGTGCTGCTTCTCCTTCTCCTCTCTCTCTCTCTCTCTCTCTGTGATTGAAGTAGGACTTGTTGCTTCTTGCAGAGGAATACGACACCTCTACAAGGGGACACCGCCACGTGGCTGCGGCCAGAGCGTTGGGGGAGGGAGTGTACCGCATACTTAGACACAAATCCAAGGGGAAGAAAGCGCACACGCATCTCATATACAAGCTCGAATTTCCTCCGGAAGATGAGAAGCAGGAGCCCCAGGAGTCGCTCAACGTCGAAAGAGAAGGGTCCTTCCTCATCCAGATCAAGAACCCCGATCAGCACGGTGCCGGTCCTTCCCAGTTCAGGGGACTCCAGAGCAAGCGCAAGGCAGCGTTCCCCGCCCACCTGCAGGGACAGTTCGGGCAGTTGAGGTACAGCCCGGCTGACCCGCCCGACTTCCTGAACTACGAAGGGTGTGAGTTGCTGCTGATATCGGCATCGGACGACATAGAGGAGGAGCTAGGGTTAGAGCTCAAAGCGGAAGGAGAGGCCGATCCCTCCTGTTCCGATCTGCTCGAGACGTTCGGGGAAACAGCACCCGTGGATGCCCTCCTCAGGGGCACCTGGGTCTGAATTTCAATCTTTCTGACACTTTTTAGTCTGTGTTTAACTAGGAGGACCCGTTTCATGTTTCTACTGCAGTTGGGCATGTGTAATATATTTGGTAGCCCTGATGTCAATCTTGCAATATAATCTGATTTCATGGAAATTATGTAGTATAAATTGATCTAGCGAAAAAAGAAACTGTATTTGGAAAATCACCCTATTTTATTTTAAAAAGTTCGTGTGTTGCCGCGCATAGTGCAGATTTTCAATCAATAGAAAAAGAAAAAAAAAGATATGTGAGAGACACTTGTGCCGACTCCATTGGGCCGGGGCCTAATACTGCCCTCTCTCACTCGGGCCACTACCTTTGCTGTAGCCCGGGTGAGAGAGAGAGGGAGGACTGTGATTATCGTCATTTTCCTTAAAACTCATAAAAAGAATTCAACGTTATTATAATAGAATCGTAGAACAATGTTATCACGAAGTAAATTAGAAGGAATTGACATTGTGAAGCACTGCTTCAATTATAAGATTTTATAGAAAAATTATATCTAATAAGTGATTTTCATACAAACTGTTGTGCTATTTAGTAAATAATCACAAAAATATTATATTTATCTATGTAAATATAAAATAAAATAATTATATTTCAAGCAACATGTCACATTGACTTAGGAAAATGTATTAAACATTCATCATTGAAGTACTTTCAATTGAATAAAATATGACAGGAAATTGTATTAAACATTCATCATTGAAGTACTTTCAATTGAATAAAATATGACATGTTGTCTACACGTGTATAATTGGTTCACTTCACTATATTTTTCCATAAGATCGATGCATTGGAGATAATTTTTTTTATTAAAAATCACATATGTGAGTATACTCCATAAGTTCGATGCATTGGAGACAATTTTTTTTTATTAAAAATCACATATGTGAGAATACTTCACGTAAAGTGAGCATTTTCCTAATAGAGTTCTTCCCCAACTAATGAATATAGTATCACCGAATGTTGACACCAACCATTGTAATACTTTGGTAAGGTATTACAATTAAGGTATTACAATTGTAAATTGTTTCCATATAATCTGACATGGACATCGAGTTTTTCCACAAATTAAGCCCCGCCCCACCCCCCATCCCCCCCCAAAAAAAAAAGAAAAGGAAAAGACTTTAAGCTTGTCATTTTGTTTTTGTTTTTTTTTTTTTGTCAGTCCTACTTTATTCCTATTTTACACTCTCTCTCTCAGATTTTTGCCCTGCCTCTTGCAGGGCGTGGGAGTCGAAACCCACTCTTGAAACTTACGCGTCCCCACCCCATCCCCCCTGAGAAGGTGGAGATTTGAACCTCTCACCTCTCCCTTCCATGTTGGAAGGGTGGCCACTGGGGCGAACCCCCAGTGGTTTTGTCATTTTGTTAACTTTATTATTTAATTGCATTTAAATAATGATGCACTTGTAAAGCACATCAATTAATGAGTAAAGCCACAACAGCTAAATTACATTTAATAAAGCATTTTTTTGTCGAAATTTAATAAAGCACTTTACACAATACATGTTCAGACTGTCCATTTAATAATCAAGATATATTAAAGTTTTTTTTTAAAAAAACTTATTTAAGGGGTCGCTAATTTGACTGTGGGCCCCATATGCAAGGAAATTAAAATTTTGTTTATTTTACAGAAAATGAATGATTTTTAAATATTTTCTTTAAAATGATTGCTTAAATTACCTACAAAAATAAATGAACGAAAATATTTTCATCGTCAACGATAACGTTTAGATATAAATTATTGTTAATAATGAAAACATTTCTCATTGACTAATTATTTGAAGAGACACAAGTGATCACTTTTCGAAAAAATAATTTTCAAATTATTCATTTCTCTCAAAACAAATGAAGTCTATATTGATGTGTCAATATTTACATGTCATCCAACCATTTCTTTCACATTTCTCCTAAAAGTAGACAAGGTCTTGTTATCTTCCGCAAATTTCCTTTTGATGGATAACTGCCGGTCAAGTTCGGCTTGTCACATGGTTGATTATCTATTCTTCTGACATTTGCCCAAATTTATAAGAATATATAAACAGATTATGATCCAAAATTACCATCTTCTTTTCGGCAAATGTTCTGGTATTTCTAGGTTTAACTAGAATTGATTATAAAAAAAAAAAACTCAAATTTGGACTTTTCATTACCAGAAGAAAAGAGACATCTTGTTCCCGATTGAAGAATAAGAAAAGCACGTTGAGGTAAGAAGCAACTGCCAATTGGCTCTAGACCAAGCAAATAATTAAGATTTTAATATACTCGTGGAGCACGTGTGACTAACATGGTCTCCACGTGACCTATCAAATCACTGAGATTTTCTCAGTCAACAACAATCAAGACATTAATTGACTCATCAATACTATAAATTTAACTATTTAGGGCATAATTGGTATAACTGGGAAGCTCAAATCCAGTCGATGCAATTCTTTCCCAGGAAATCCATGATCATTGTCACGGATCACACATGACATAGGCCAGAACAATAAAGATCAAAATTAACAATAGTGCACCTGGAATTACCTCAAAGTTCAAAAAACTCATCAAACTACATCGCAAAATATATAGACAAAAATTAACCTCAGAAAACTGATGCTTGTACAGGTTTATGCTGTAAAATTATCTAAACAATCTGCTAATCAAGTTAAAGCATGAAATCACCGGTGATCACATCTGCAACCCTCTGTAGACACATGAACATCCTGGCAAAAACTGATATGGACATGCATCACACTTCCTTCCTCAGATCCCTTGACGAAATTCTGTGATTAGAAGAGCAGTAAATGGCACATGCATTATCAGTCAGAGTGCATCGAATCATTTGAAGACACTTTGTGGAATGCTAACAACATTTACACAGATCTCTACACTGAAAAGAGCTGTTTCTAAAATGTTTTAACATCTCGAGACAAAATAATTAGCACTAATTGTTTCTGTCATATCACAAACTAGAGAGAATCTTACTATGCTAGAACCCCAATAATGTCACATTCAGATTTGTGCTTTATCACAAAACGACAGTTCAAAAGTTATCTTGCAAATAGTTTCACTTCAAGAGTGGGAGCTACCTTGAAGTGAAAGTTTGACATAGCTTATAGTCAGATGAACAGATTAACTGAGAGGAATAAGAACAATGAACACTATGATCAGAGTAAACCAAGAATCAGTAATGAAGAGCAATGACTTATGTTCTTCCTCATTGTGATTGACTACAATCATACAAGTAAATCTATCGCTATAGGTATACTCTGATCTTAACATGAGTATCCCATCAAACTGTCACGGCAAGAATCATTGCCACAGTGCCCTAATTTGGCACAACCTATAATATAAAAGGTCGCACCATGTACACACTAGTTATATGCATGAGTAACTAATAATCATTCGATATGCATCAGAGGTGCATCATATCACCCTACATGTGTACATGATGTCCATAAAAGAAAGGAATCATAAGTTTAAAGGTTTTACCTAGTTGTGCAAAGGCATGAGAGTGTTCAACAGGATGAATCAATGCAGGCAGATCTAATGAGAAGCATGATTTACCCGTGACCTGTGAGGCTTTGAAGCTGAAAATCAAATATTAGCATTTAGCATATTTATAAGATACTTAAACAAATCATAGATTCCACAATGTCATTAACAAAAACTGAATGGAAAAGAAGGGGAAGAAAGGCAAAGAGAAATGATATTCATGGAATAGGGTTCTACAAAATAGAGAAGAAACATGAACCAAATTGATTTTATCACTACAAAGACAAATTATTTCAAGGCCATGTTTTCTATATGCGATGAGTTTCCAAAGCATACTAATTATCTCAGATGCATGTAAAGATTATGATCTGACTGCACTCGAAGAGCTCTTATTGAAGAATCGCTCGACCAAGAACCATGTATGTATAGTAGTTAGGGATCAAGGAAGAAGATATTTCTCTCAAACAAGTCTAATCAAAGAATTCTCAACAATGAAGACACTACGCTTCATCTGTTTCCTTAACTGAGGACATGACATCCCATTTCTCATATGGCAATGAGGCTAGGAATACCCAGTCTAAAGTAAAGCCACATGTGATAAGCAGGGCATCTGAAAATTGGCAAAAAGAGAGATGGGGCATATGAAACTCAACCTTTTGTTTCCTGGGCAAATTCTACACATTTGCATAGCAATTATTAAATGGCCGAGCACTCCTAGCGTCAGTCTGGATAGAGTACTTACCATCTCAAGATAAACACCTTATTTTTTATGGATGCTTGCAATTTCATTAACCCTCTGTCATTACATGATATTCCACTGGGCCAGCTTCATTTCTCTTGGATGTAAGGATACAACAACATATCTTCACTACAGCAAACGATCTAGAGAGAGAGAGAGAGAGTTGTTCAGCATAATATGCAATCACTGAAAGGCCCATCAACAATTCTTTTCCAGCTATTTGAGAGAATTGGTTAAAAAGTACAAACAGAAAAAGGCTTCCCAAATTCTTTTTAATCAATATGGAAGAGGATGAGCGCAAGGAAGACTGCAGAATTTGAGTTGAAAAGAGAACTTATTTCGCAGAAGGATCTTTTAGGAAGATGTTGCTAGCAGACTCAATGCTCAACTTCATTCATTGAAAAGGCAAACTTTGGTTCAAAGAGTAGAATTGCTCTATTATGCTCATAGAAGCCTCTTAAAAAGTGTAATTAACTGTGGGTCCATTGAAAAAGAACTATCATTTCCCTTAAGTTACCTCATGTAAATAGGTGCTAACAGCAGTATTATAACATTGTTATACACAATTCAATTGGTTAAAATGGTCGGTTGCCATTCATACCATTAGGGTTTCCTCGTTCATAAAAATCTCGCAGAGAAGAAATTGCTTCTGATGCCATTATACCTCCACAACATTTGAAACCCTTTGATCCAGAATTCCCATTCCTGCAAGAGCAACAAGAATAAAGTTGGAAACATTCATAAATTAGCCAGACACTTGAAAGGGGGAACATAGATGAAATTTCTGTGGAAACCAGCCAATATTTCCAATGATTCTGCATTTTTACCTATCTCATCAGCTTGAAACCAGAGACAGGTTCCATTAGCAAAACATTTCCAAATTTCATGCTGGAGATAATTTAGTAGACTAATTGACAAAGCACTTTGCAAAAGAAGCTACTATCTGAACAAAAACAAATTTGCCAATAAAGGAATGTGTCTAACTTAAGACGTATACATTTTGGTCCTAAGAATATCAAATTTGCCAAATGCCAACTCCAGGAAATAGCTTTTCATGCAAGCAAATTATCTGTGAAGTGTACCATTTGCTTCAATTGACAGTAACTAAACTCTACTAAGTGGTGTTGACCTTGGCAAAATTCTAGCATCAGATTTTAAAGAGGTGTGTGTTTGGGGTAACTATGGCTTATAATTTTTAACCTTAACAATGCCTTGGGGTTGTTCTATAATTTATCATTGACATAAAACCTAATGTCCTTGAAGAACAAACAACGCTTTGAAAACAGGGTGATACTTTGGGGCTCTTAATATGGATGGGCAACTTCTGTTCAGAGAGATATTGGCACCGGTGATCTGATTGAGAGAAGATTTGGGGATGACTTCTTTACTAGTATTGGCTAGGATGGGTTTAAATCAGCCATATATTCCAAGCATTGCATAAGAACCATGCTCACCGTTATAACAACTGTCTCATTCTCTCCATCATGAAACTATGCAATAATTAGGGCTAGTTTTTAAGCTCCAGAGAAAGGAACTTGAGCTAGGCAGTCCTTTATCTGCAAGATGAATCATCTTGCTTGATGTCGTATTCAGAAAGGCAATGAGCTAGCTCATGTTTCCCACAATACTTTTGACTCATGATCAGATTACTAAGAGCAGCATAACCACAAATTTCAAGTCTAAAAGCCAGAATTTTCATGGTTGGTCTTTTCCCTAGATTTTTTATAAATTGCATCCTCAGTAATCTCTTGCTTCTTCCCCCCGTAATTGAGCTTGTTCTTTTAAATCTAATCCTTAAACAGAAAAACAATGTCCACAATCTATATTAGCTATTTCGTGTACTGCACAATCACAATGAATGAGATCCTGTTTCGCTACATTTTAACTTTTACGTCTACAAAGTCTTGAGGGAAAAATTGATGACTTCTAAACAAGCTTCTAACACATAATGTTAGAACATGGCAGCATCAGACAGAATAAAAATTATACTGGAAACACAAGCCAAACACCACAATCAAGCAAACACATGCTCTCATGTATGCAAGAAGAGTAACTGCAACTAGCAAACAAGAAAAGAGATTTCCTTATCAAGTGCATGGCCCTTGGCATATCAGAAAGCATAATTTCCTCACACTTGAAATATTGCATTTCCTTGAAGATACTATATTTCTCAATTTAATCATTATATCAGTTAAGACATCAAAAAATCTCACTGCACTCAAAAAGTAGCAAGTCCCAGAACTGTAACCTTTAGGGCAAATAAAAGGAATACAGAAATGTCAAACAAGTTGCCAAGAATTTAAGAAAAAGGAAATAAAGCAGGGAAAGAAAGAATTAATATAAACTTGGCTTCTTGACGCTTTCAGAAACTCCGCTTTCTTCCATTTAAACTAGGAAAAGGTCAGAAAAGATGGAAAATTAGTTCCACAAACCTCCATTTATTTTCATTATGCATGGTTCACATGTCACATAAAGGGAGCATATTGAAAACTTCTCTGCAACTTCTGCAGCCAATAATCTAGTCCTTTGCCACTGTTCAAGAAGAACATCAAGAGCTTCAATCTCTGCATGTCTTGTTGCCTATGAAAGCACAAGTAGATAAACAACACAAGCATATCAAACAGGAGCTCTGTCAGAGAGACATTTGCCCTCAGCATAGTTTCGACATAAATTCTGAAAATACATTTCATGAGAAATGATTTCTGCTTCAAGCTAACTGATTGAGAGTATATATGAGATTGATCAAGGCATATACGACATGAATTAAATAAGTTTTGCTCAATTGAAGCTGCTGAGAATCTCACATGGAAAAAGAGGCTTCTATTGGATTAGCCACCTCCAACTTTTCTAACAGTATTTTCATATATACCCCTGTAGCAAGGCACCTTTGTTTTTATTATGCTTCAGAAGACACTAGAAGGGCCAAAAATTCTTTGCATCAACTATTCTTACCGTCCACAGAGTCATTTATAGTACCGTTCTGTCACGACATAACTATCAATGATTACAGCAATAAACTATTACAAAAGAGATGATCTCTACCAGAAACAAGGCTTTAATATGTGTACATATGGTCATTGTATGAAGAAATCTCCAAAGGAGCAGGTTCTTACATCTTAAAAAGCAATACAATGCTCACAGTGCATTTTTATACCAAATATGTATACCAATAGTCTAGCTGACATGAAAACAGTGTTAGGAACTTCACAAAAGTGGATAAAGACCATATTATTGATCCAGACAGAGAACAATGGCAAATGAAAAACGTGAAATATTAGACATAATAAGGCAAAATTATAGTCACTGTTAGCAGTATATTTTATGAAAGAATAATGGGAACATAACCCTTTACAGCCTAATAAAGCAAAAAAGAAAAAGAAAAAAAGAATCCACTCATTAACAGATTTGGTCTGATATATTGTTTTATCATCTATTAAAGAAATACTTAAGAGAGACATAAAATGATCAACGACAAATTATGAGTGGATAATTTAAGGCTATCAATCCAGAGCAACAACAAAGTGCTGCTGGGTCAAAATTTAAAGAAGGGGATGGAGAGGCAATGATAAACATACATTTCGTGTCTCAATAGTCGGGTTTCTTCCTGCTGCGGTAACATTCCTATCCTCAACAATCACAAAGCGGTTCAATCAAAGTATATTCAAATAAAGCACAATCTGAAATCATTCACCAATTAAGCCTGAAATACCAATAATTTTAATTAGCAAATAACATAACATATCTGAAATTCACCTATTTACCAAAAACCAGTTTCTTACCTAGGTGGAACTTCAAGACCGTCCAAAGCAAGTTTTGCCTTATACAAAAATAGCAAATAGGTCTTGTTAGTTGTTTAGAGAAAACAATATGAGGATAAGAGTCAGAAATTATCTCATGAATGCATGCATGCGTACAGGCAATTCAAGAAAAAAACAGCATCAAGTTGCCCGCAGTAGATATATTTCATTATCAATAAGCAGCTACTTATGGAATGAATGCATGTCTCATAGCTATATGATCAAGATCTTGGAGGTCCTCTATAATATTCTTGTCACAAACTTCCAAGCAATGATCGTCACCGCATACTTAACCTCTAACTCAGATGCAAATCCCACCTACTGTTAGAGTGATACAACTCTAACAACACCAAAGCAAAAACAGCAACTAATATGAGAAACTACATGTTGCTCATTCCAGCGTGTCCTATCATTGGTTCCTCGGAAGCTAATGTTTCATTATTTGGTTTTCAAAATCCAAGAAGCTTACAGGAGTTTTAGCTTCAAGGTCATTTTCCTTCATAAAAGGTGTGGCGGATAAGGATAAAAAAGGAACCCTAAACTGTTGTGACGGCGTAAAAAATCAGAATTAACAATCAGCTTCTTGTGCTTTTGTCTCTATTCTATCGAATAATTAATAGTGTAAACTCTGTGTTTCTCGTGATTTTTTCATTTTCATATCCAGAGGCCACAGGGCTAAAGAAAATAAGCACCTAACCAGTTATTCATAAGCACAACCAATGTTCATGTTACTCTCACACTCCAAGTAAATTTGGTTTTCAATTCTCCCTAGTTGCCAAAGTCAACAAGTGGTAAGAGGACTCTGACTGTCAATCAACCTTTCTGGTGACCTGACATCTCCTTCTTATTCATCTATGGTTATGCCCCTTCAAGCACCTCATAAAAGTAACCAACAGAGTCCTATCACAGTGATCGAAGTTTCTCAAAATTCAGCACATTTTTATGATACGTGCATACTATACATCTACATTTCCTAGACACCTCAAAAGCACCCAAATTTCTCTCTCTCTCTCTCTCTCTCAGTGTGGCTGGTTGTCCACTTCAATGCCTGGCCCCGCGTGAGGGAGTTACCGACCTATAGCACCCGGACTGGCTCAGTTTTTTTGCCTGAAAAGGGGACTGAACCAACCCATGTACACTCTACTTCCCGTTGTTCACTCTCCCTCGCTTGTTTTCCCTTCGAACCTAGACTTCACCTACTCCTACCAATAAATTGCCACCTAAGAAAAGAAAGAAAGAATCGTCATACCTTCTAGAGATTGTCCCTGAATTCGCAGCATGCACCGTCGCTTACCACTGAATTCACTACCAAGCATCCACAGACTACACTTCCGAAGAAAACACTCATTCAACGTCTCTCGAACAAATTCAATGACGCATTCTTCAAGTTCCCGCGCAATTGCAGCACCAAACGAATAAAATTCCAAATCCAGCTCGAGTATTCCACCAACTCAATACAATCTGGATGTGTCAAGCGTTAACTGATCTGCAGCAGTCTGCACGGAGCCAGGAACCTCAGGAGAGAATCGTTCACCCGAAGCCACGTCACCAGTTCCCATGGCTTCTGTCGGTGGCGGAGGTCGTCCGTCGCCTCCGCTCGCCGGCCTCCGTCGCCCGTCGATTCGCTAGGGACTTCTTCTGTCTGTCGCCTCCGCTGGCAAGTGGCGATCTTGCATTTGTCAGAGCTCGCCGGTGTCCGACGGAAGATGGTGGAGCTCGAAAGTTTGCCTAGGGCGGAGAAAAGAGGATTTAGCCAAAAGGAAGAACCTCAAACAAAGAGAAGAAATAAAAAGAGAAGGCAGAATTGCAGAATTTAATTTAAAAGTTTTCTTTATTTTTGGGAGAAAAAGAATACGAGAAGGAACAAGAAGAAAGAAGGCGCTGTAATCAAGGTCAACGGAAGTTCACTCACCGTGCGAATTGCTTCCTTAGCAAGTTTCCATCATTCTATTTCTTCCAACAAAACCTTCAACTTTTCGTTCGTCTCGCCTCGCTCGCAATTAACGTACGCAATCCCATCACTTGCCCAGAATTCTACTCCGAAGTCGTCATCACTCGGTGGACAATCTAGATCAAATTCGATCTGTCTGTTTTCGTGCATACGCGAACTCTCTTGCAAGTTTTTTAGTAGACCTATTTCAATTGGGTCGTCTTCGTGCATATGTGAACTCTCGGCTTCTAGATCTGTTGAGTCCTGACCAACCTCATAGAGAAAAGCTGGATCAATTAGCTTATTGTCTTGGAGCGCAAGCTTCAAATCGTCCTCTAGTTGCTTGCATATTATTCGGAATCCCCACTTTTTCACAGAGTGACTCGATAATAAAAGGCTGAATTGCGCATAACTCCCATCAATTTGACCAAAATGGACTTCTTTCCATAGGTTAGATGGTGGGAAATAGTTTAGGTAGATGTCACCTGGATACACTACATACTCAGGACTACTATAGAAACTCGACATTTCGCCATTAAAATGTGCTACTATATCAAGTGAGTAACAATAGCCTTCATTGTCACGTACAGCACAGAAAACGAATCCAAGAAACTTGTCATATAAGTCCTTTGAAGCCATGAAAGAAATGAAACCCTCTTCAACAGGTTGGAACCACTTTGGCATCTCTCCTCTAGGGAGAAAAATTTCGCAAGAAGAATCCTGTTATAAAAGGAGACCGTTAGAAAGTTCCCAAGTAGAAGAATTCAATTTGACTTTAGTAAGTAGTCGTAGTGAATTAAGAGCTCCATAAATGAGTAGAAATCCATTGATCCTGGCTCACATTAACATAGAAGTCTCATGTGATAGAAATCATTCTCATAAAAAGTCCAAGAGCCACCTCCATTACATACATATTGGTGCAAAATCACTTTATATTTGTTTGGTTTTCTCAAGCCTCCAATCTTGCATTTTCAGCTATTGCAATCTACAAGCACACACTATATTTAGTGTATACTCCACATCAATATGTGTGTGCATGAAAGAGAGAATCTAACCTTGTCCAGTGAAGCAGCATCAACCGTGGTCAACCCTCGACGGACCCACTGATCAATTGAAGTTATATGTCCATTTGTTTGTAGACTTTCGCACGTAATCGCGATAAGCTTTTTTAAATATGGTGGAAGCTCGGGAATCTCTTGTAATTGATGGCAATTATTCAGATACAACATAGACAAACGATCACGCTTACTGATAGATGTAGGAAGGCTAGTAATATTGTTCCCCACCAGATTTAAGTGTTCCAACAAGGGAAAACAAGAAAGATCCTCAAGAAACTCTACTTCGGTCAGATTACACTCCTCAAGGTCTAATGTCTTTAAATTTGGTAGTCCGATCTTCATGCATGGATCAACTGAATCTTGGAGCTTTGGAAACACGATTGGGCGAAAAGAAGATCTCAACAATTCAAGTTTTCGTAACTTGTAGATGTTAGATGGAATACTTACTGGATTTTTGCAAATATCTAAAAGCATTACCTCTAGAGAGATCAGATTTTCTATTGATGCAGGAAGTTCTTTAATAGCGGTATGTAGTATGGAAAGTTCTTTCAGGCCTTCAAGTATATGTGGAATATCAGGGAATCTTTCAAATTTTGGGCAAACAGAAAGGTTGAGATCTCGAAGATTTTTTGACTTGAGCACATTTGGAAATACATGAAGTTCTGAGCACCATTTAAAATGCAAGACTTGAAGCTTGTCATGATATGCAATCGACTCGTGGGCTTCTATCAAGTTTTTGCAATTCCAGAGTTTCAATTCTTCAAGATTTGGAGTACACGAGAGGTTGGGTGTACTAATGAGCGACTCGCAATCACTCAATGTAATGTACCTCAATTGTTGGAAGTCCTGCAAAAACAACAAAACCAACTATCATAAAAATTCTGAAAGGTAAAAAAAAGGGTATATGTATAATGCCGTTGCCACTTTTAAGAATTTTCATCCTTAGGCCACAATTCTCTTCATGTGGAAGGAACCAAGAAGCATCGTTAGATCATGCAACTTGGAACCTACTATTTAGGGTTCTAAATAAATTTCTTAACCTATTAATAACTTTTCATTCAAAGTTACCATATATATATATAGTATCGAGAAATTACTAAACCCTTAGAAACTTTATGGTAAATACAAATTTTTATGTGTATACAATAAAGCTTACGCTCATGAGCGAGTTTTACCTAACAATTTAGTTTTTATGATCACATTAGCGAATAAGAGATAATCCTTATCATTTCATTTTTAGATATTATTTTAAATTATTATATAATATATATATATAAATACACAATATTAAAAAGATTTCACAAATAAATTTTTAGACAATAATTAAAACAGTTAGATATAACATGATACTTCATACTCGACCAATAAAAGATATATCATGATTATTAGAAAATCACATGTTGGTTTTACAAACAAATAATATATATATAATAACATCGTACCATTTGATGTTTGATACATTAAAATGACATGATTCTTTTCATATATATATATATATTTCAGACAATTACATTTCGTATTTAAGAATTGCACGTTAGCAAACATGGAAAAAAACTAAGGGCTAGTTAGTTTAAATTTCTATATTACTCCGATATCATCAAAGACAAATCCTATTGCTTTATAGTTGATGGAGATAATTTATATCACCTTATAATCGGTGAGAACAAATATTGAATTATTAAGGATTGCCAAAAGTTTTTGAATGAATTAGTTATAATTTATAACACCTTATAATTGTTGACAATTCCTGGTGGCATAACCCTACGAGATCACTTGCATGGAATTAGTTGTCCACGCATTACTAGCAAGATGTCTAATAAAAATTTAATTACGTGTGCTCAGAAATGCTGCTTCTTCAAAACTGATTTGAGTAATTAATGATGCCTTTTTTACAGCACGATGCTAGACAAATCCCACCCTTTACGACATATATTGGATAAACCTCCACTACGTGGCCTCTCAGGTTATTTTGAACGTGACACATTGTGATTAATGTATCTGACCAACCACATCTAAATCAAATGCTTGACAATTCCGCCAAGTATTCCTTCGGTGTTTTCACTTTTATATATATGTCAAGGGTTGGTTTGTCATGTTTTTGTTTCCTTTTATTTGATCATTATGCAATTCTTTTTTGAATATAAAAGAGTTTATATGTAAACTGGTGACATAGTTAGAATTAGGTGAAATAGCTTATACTAGCATTTTTGCATTTTGAATTTCTTCCCTAGGTAGATTTGATTTTGAAATAGAAGTACATCGATAGTTAGAGATATTGGGTTTAGAAATATTTGAGCTTCATCTACACACACACAATTATATAATGTAATAAAAACCTTCTACTTGTGAAGGATTTGAACCTCATTTTTATTCCTTCCATCCATGATCCTCAATTGCTTATTTTACAAATATAATACCCATGGACAAACACATGAAATCAGTTGTTTTATTTTATCTCTCCCATATTTCAATATATTAAAATTCGAATTTACTCATGATGCATTGACCTTCTTAAAAAAAAAAAAAATAGAGAATTTCCTTTGTATTTTGTATTTTATTATCAGAATGTTTCCATTGGAGATTTCTAATAAAGTTGTTTCACTTAATTTTTCAAATGCCAGATTGTTGCACGTTATTCCTAACGCAAATAGTTAACGTCATTCTGAAAGAAAATAAAGAAGTGGTTTCCAAAACAGAGGAACGCCATTTCCTTATGAATGCTAGAATAGATAACACGCATATGGCCATACCAATGAAGTAGGATAATAAAAAGGTTTAGGTAGATAAATGCTCATGCTCACCTTAAATTGTTTTACGATTTCTGTGATACTGCCTTTCCTCATATCAAGATTGACTAATTTCTTTGGACCGGATGAAAATTTTGGAATCCAGGGATCACATCCAGTGCATTCCATCCATCTTAGCTCATTCGGAAGACATATAGGGCCGTGGAAAGAATTACGCACATTGCAGAGGATTAGCAATCTCAACTTTCTCATTTTCGTAAAAGCATTAGGATGGATACTTAGCTCTTTCAGTTCATGTGGCTTCAACACAATGGCTTTTACAACACAATCTCCCTGTATATACAAAAATATTTAAGGTATGCATATCGAGTAATTGGAGTCAAAGATAAGGAGCAAATTTGATCATATTTGCAAGTCTCACCATGTCGCTTGACAAAACATCGGCAACATCATCATATCGCCATAATCTGCTGTGTCTATTGGGATCATCATGACATCCCTGTCTCACAATATCCTTACCCATCGATTGAATCAAGTCATGCATTTCTAGTAAATCCCACTCATCGCTTATCAAGGACCTCTCAATGAGAATTTTTAATCCTATTTCTGCCTCAAGATCGCAACTATTGAGGACTTTCTTTACGTACTCACTATTCCACCACTTAAAGAAGCATGCAATGTCGAGAAAAATCTCTTTTTCATTTTCCTCTAGTCCATCATAACTTATTTTGAGCACATCATTGATTTTATTGTTAGGAACTCTAGAAAGTTTCCTTAATGTACTCTCCCATTCATCTTCTCTTCTACCACATAAGAAGGAACCTAGCACCTCAAGTGCTAAAGGAAGGCCTCCAACATGATTCAGAACACTAACCACCAAATCTCTCTTGATTTCTAATTTTTGGTGTTTCGGAAAAGCATAATTGCTAAGCAACTTACAAGCTTCTTTGTCATTCAATGCTCTAACTTTATATACACGATCTTGATCTATCCCATGAGAAGTTAGCAAATGTTTATCTCTTGTAGTAACAATGATCCTACTTCCATTACCAAACCACTTGCCTTCTCCTGCCAAAGCATCTAATTGGCGTTGGTCATCCACATCATCAAGGATGAGGAGAACTTTTTTGTGACGAAGCCTCTGTTGTATTAGATTAATACCGGTATTGACACAGGACACTTTTAATCTTCGTTGCAGTGATAAAATCTTGAATAGTAATTTTTCTTGCAACGGAACTAAATCCTTGGAATCTTTTGAAGCTTCACGAATATTTGCCAAAAGACATGAACCCTCAAATTGTCTAAAAATGGTATTGTAAAGAGCTCTTACTAAAGTTGACTTCCCTATGCCTCCCTGTCCCCATAATCCCACCATGACAATATCATCATCAGACCCAAGCTTTAACATCGATTTCAATTCAACCACTCGGGAATTAATCCCAACTGGATGCTTAGCAACATGCACAGGTGGTCGGGCTAAGCGAGTGGAGGTTTCGTTCACAATACTTTGTATAAGCTGTGATTCATCTCTGACAAAAACGAAAAAGAAGTTGTAACATTATTTTAACAATTTGATTAAGCAAATCACGAGCAATCACCAACCAAATGACAAAATGGTGCGTCAAATTTTCACAAAATCATAGAAAAACCAAAATGTACGCCCACGCAATCGAATTAGAATTCCAGGAGCTCCACACCAATCAGTTCAAGCTTCAACTTTTAGTCATCCAAGTGCTTCATGTTCCTTTAATTTATGCACGATAATTTACTTATTTTATTTTTTGACTGCAATAGGGTTTATTTAAACAGTTGATTAAGCTTTTCAAGACTCTGAACCATGCTGAAAATTTCGAAACTATTAAAGACCCCGAACCACGATGTCATTACCTTAGAAATGGGGTAAGTGTAATAACGCCACTTAACATCTTGTCCATGGGTAGATCAAGTTTTTTAACATTTTATACTTACAGTCAAGTGTGTGTCGAATCATATATTTATATTTTCATAGTCCTTATACTCATTTGTAAACATAAGTTTCTTACACAAAATATAAATTCCATTCAACTTACCCATCATTGAAATGCCACCCAGATGAGCTACCGACGTCAAAAAGAGCTTTCTTCCATTTTCTCACTTCCTCCGAATCCTTCCCGAATTTGGACTCATGCTTAGCCAGAGCTCTCCCATAACTCTCTCTCCCCCCTCTCACTTCTTTTGGGTCCACTTTGTAAAACACCGGTAGAACAATGAGGTCCCTTTGCTCCTTGCACTCCATAATCTTCACCACCTCTTCCAAGCACCATTTTGAGGAAGCATAATCCTCTGAAAAAACTATGATTGCGATGTGCGATTGCTCAATGGCCTTCATGAGTACCGACGATATTTGGTCACCCTTCCTCAGTTCCTCACTATCCTTGAAAGTGTTTATTCCATTCTGGACTAACGCTTTGTACAGATGACTGAGGAAGTTTTTACGCACATCCGTGCCTCTGAAACTCAAGAAGACGTCGTGAATCCTTTTGCGCTTCATTGAGGAAGCCATTGTATGATGGAGTTCAACAATGAGCAACAACTACTAGCTTAAGATTTGGTAGAGTGTTTTCGGGTACTCCGTTCACCACTTGATCTTCTTGTTGATTTATTCTCATAGCAAACGACAAAGATGCACGACTTTTTTTAGTACTTTGGCAAATGATGTGCTTGAGGATGGACCAAGACATTTAAAGGTGTGAACACATGGACTTTTTTTTTCATAAAGGACCGCGTGCCACTGCATTATTCGGATTATCTTATTGACTCAAGCTTCCCTGTGGCCAACAAAATCATTGCACATATTGAGAAACAACTCTAGGGGATGGATTCTCGTAATCTAGGTCATAGGCTCACCCATGAAAAGAACTTTTGTGGTCTTCCTCGAAATTTCATCCCCAACTTCTGAGTAACAGTTTTTTTTCTTGCTATATGATAATAACACAAGCACTCAAGAAATACATAATTACACACACAATCAAGTGTACCGGCAAAAAATAATATCATATCTATTACTAATAGTAGAACTTTGGAAAAGCATGGTGCTTAAAAATGAACCAAGATATCTAATTAGTGTGAACACATGGATTCTTGTGATCTGGTTGTAGGCTTACTAATTAGATGAACTTCGTTGGCTTCCTCGAAATTGCATCCCCAACCTCTGAGTGGCTTCTTCTTTACTAACCAATAAGTTAATACAACTTCTCAAACGAAATATAATAAATATGACCACAATTCATTCCCACAATCCAATAATCACAACATTCTTCATTAAATGTCAAAATAATCCATTTTTCAAAGTTTTATACCTCCAACCTTGCATTGATGCATAAATTTTTGCTTGGAGACTTGTCATTTTTTTCGTGAGAAAATTAAGAATTGAGCTCGTTGATAGCAATCTTATTGGATCCTTAAACAAAATCATTTGCTTAGCTAAATCCCACACTCACATCTTTCATTGTATTTCTCTTCATTCAGACAATAGACACATCTATGTTTAGGCAAAATGCATGTAAATTAATCAAGGCTTGTCTACGTCCAACATGCGAGATGAACTAAAATTGACAACTCCAAAATCGTGGTAGTTATTGGACACAACTCCAAGATGGTGGAATTGGTCCTAACCTCTTACTGTAGAGTTGGATATGATTCGGACAAGGTGGATCACAACACCATGAATTGTGGAAGTTTGGATCAAAGACCTTCAAGATGAGGATTAGATGAGTTGAGACCGGCCAAGAGAGGGGACTGTTACGGTAAAAGACACTCATAGATGGACCCTCGGTTGATGGCCAAAAACACAGCAAACCAGATGATCTGGAATTTCAAAAGATTGATTCGGTCAAGTGAGCTGGCCAGGGATGAGATAAGAGGAGGGACACAGGAAGCGGGTCATTTGGCGACTGATTAAGGAAAATCTGTCCGTGAGCTTTGGCGACAGGATGAGAAAAGGATTCGGTGGTTATTTTTTTGAAAAAAGAGATAAATGCGAGAGATGGGGCCCTTTGAAAAAGTAACACCTATCGTGAGCTTCAAGTGCGGGATGGCTTTCGGTGATGCAGAAAGAGAGAATTGAGCGTGAGTTGGAAAGTGATGGAAAACTGGAATCGGACAAGATTCGAAACCGGTGGGCGGAAGAAAAAGCTGGAGAGTCAAAAAGGTGTAGGATTCGGTGATCTTGAGGAGGAACAAGAAGCCAGCGACGCACGCAAGGGTAGTACAATTCACGCACTCTGCTATCTGCTCATCATGGTAAAGCCTGCTGATTCCTTCCCTTTCTTGTTCATGTTTTCATTTGATCAGAACCAAATTCCATGTTTGCCACTCTTGCGATTTATTTGCAAAGTCCTAAAGCCATGCATGTGTGATTACTAAGGTGTTCGTGTGAAGTAGAGTTCGGAATTTCCATGATCATTTCTAAATTCCACGATTCATTTCCCACTCTATTTTGATCCAAAATTCACTGTGTTAAACCTTTTAATAATAAACATTTCATTGCACCGTTCACAATTATCTAGATATATATATTGAGGAACTAAAACATAGAAATTACATATTGAACTTAAAATCACACTAAGTTCTTGTTTTGGTATAGAATATTACCATCATATCGAATTTCTTAAAAATCATTTCAACATCTTCCTTATGTGTTATAGTATTTGTACTCTTTGTTGTAGGATTTGTCTTTAAAATATTAGTGTTTGTGAGGGATTTGCGGTCTTAGAAAAGGAAGCATTATGTATTCCCATATTGCACGTGATCAAGCAAATGAGTTGTGTTCAAGCCTTGTGAAAATTTTAGGCTTCAGGCATATTAAAAATATATGATACAATAAAAAATTTCTGTAAATCTCATTAAAAGTTGTATCTGTATGTGGTGTATAAATAGTTTATATTTGCTTTATCACATAACTCAAATCTTTTGGAAATTAAAATTCCAAATAATTGAAGTACCGTGGACTCATATAGAAATTCGTACAGCTAAATTGTTAAGCATCCATAATGTCTTATGCTGAATTATCTGAATCAACATTGTTGACAATACGTAGTTTTTACTACCGTTTATATTTAAATTCTCCATTCTCAATCATATAAATGTAATGGGCAAGGGGATAAATCAGACTTGCACAGAGTGACACGTATCAATATTTTCTAAATGGATGTGCTGTTTCAACCAATTTATAAAATTCATGAGCCAGCAATAGCTCATCCACAATTGCTTGTTTTTTTCATGAGACAATGTAAGATGCTTTCGAAGCATCAACCACCTACTGCAATTATTTGGTCTATTTCCGCATGCATTTCCCCATTGTAATTATTTCATCTCCAATCTTCTTCGCTTCCAGTCCTAGGTGCTTTTCACAACCAAAAATCCAATCTTGGAGGCTGTTACTTGCATCGAATAAGTAAGAAATTATTAAATAAAAAATATACATGATAAACTAAATCTAAATCGGAAAAGTTGAAGAGATTCTTATGAAGTCCACTGTTTGATAGTTCATATTCAATTTAGTTTATGCACTAAGTTCACTTAATAATTTTTCTAGAGCTTTTATTTTTCATTTTTGTTTTAGAAATAGAGAAGTAAAAATCTATTTTTCATTTTTTCTTAATTTCTGATTACTATTCCAAACCTATTTCTAGAGTAAAAATCTATTTCAGATACAAAAAAATAAAATAGTTTTACCAAATAAATTTATATTTCAAAAACAAGTTTGGAACAGAAATAAAATGATTATCATGTGCACCCGTAATGGCTGGTGCAAGCAACAAAGCAAGTCATAGCGAGGCTGCATCAGCTCCCGGACAAGGAGTAGGGCCTCTTTGATATACGCGGTTGGCAATGGTTATCCTGTCAGGAACCCCATGTTGGACCAATTTGTTCGGTATTTGTTCGGTATCTGCCTCTCTCTCTCTCTCTCTCTCTCTCTCTCTCTCTCTCTCTCTCTCTCTCTCTCTCTCTCTCTCTCTCTCCGTCCCTCCTTTCACGGATTCACTCAACATTCGCCTTGGGCTTCCATCTTTACTAGAGAGAACCTCCGCATGTTTACATATATACCAAGGACTCGCAATTTTCGTTACTGGTACTTGGTTTTATCTCTCCCAAACTAACATAAATATAGTGTTATTGGACAACCCCAAGATAGTGGAATTGGTCCTAATTCCTTACTGTAGAGTTTAATAACATTCAGACAAGGTATTTCACGAATCCAATAATTGTGGAAGTTTGGATCAAAGACATTCAAGATGAGGATTAGACAAGTCGTGGCCGGCCAAGAGAGTGGATTGTTACGAAAAAAACCGGTTTTTGAAGGAGCAAAATACGGTCATGAGATTTGGATTACACAAAAATCCAACCTAGTCTCTGTCGGCGACTAGTGACGATCGGCAGCAGCTGGGGGGCGGCGGGGGGCAGTGAATGGTGAGTAGGTGGCCAACTAGTAGAGAGGACGAGCGATGAGGATAGTTTTTGTATATAATTTTTTTCTCATTTTTATTCTGAAAATAGAGAAGTAAAAAATTTTAACTTCTTATTTCTATTTCAAACATATTTCTTGACTAAAAATTTATTCTAGAAATAAAAAATGAAATTATGTACCAAATGAATTTCTATTTTAGAAACAAGTTTTGATTTGGCGGTTCTTTTTGGAAAAAAAAGAGAGATAAATGTGAGAGATGGGGACCCTTTGAAAAAGTTAAACCGACCGTGAGCTTCAAGCGCGGGATGGCTTTTGGTGATGCAAAAAGTGAGAATTGAGCGTGAGTTGGAAAGTGATGGAAAATCGGAATCAGACAAGATTCAAAAGCAGTGAGCGGAAGAAAAAGCTGGAGAGTCAAAAAGGTGTAGGATTCGGTGATCTTGAGGAGGAACAAGATGCCAGCGACGCATGCAAGGGGACTACAATTCACGCACTCTGCTATCCGCTCATCATGGTAAAGCCTGCTGTTTCCTTCCCTTTCCTGTTCATTCTTCCATTTGATCAGAACCAAATTCCATGTTTGCCACTCTTGTGATTTATTTTCCGAGTCCCAAAGCCATGCATGTGTGAATGCTAAGGGGTTCGCGTGAAATAGCACGGGTTCGGAATTTCCATGCTCATTTTTAGATTCCACGATTCATTTTTACTCTATTTTGACCCAAAATTCGCTATTTGTTAAATCTTTTAACAATAAAAATTTTGCTGCACAATTCACTATTATCGGGATATATATTAAAAAAACAAAATATAGAAATTACATATCGAAATTTAAAATCACACTAAGTTCTTGTTGTGGTATTTAAAATTTATCATCATATCGAACTTCTCAAAAATCATTTCAACATCTTCCTTATGTATTATAGTATTCGTGCTATTTGTTGTAGGATTTGTCTTTGATATATTAGTGTCTGTGAGAAATTTGCAGTCTTAAAATAGGAAGCAATATGTATTCCCATATTGCACATGTCAAGCAATCAAGCTGGTGTACAAGCTTTGTGAAAGTTTTAGGCTTCAGTCATATTAAAAATATATGATATAATAAAAATTTATGTATTGGTTAAGAAAATCTCTTTAAAGTTGTCTCTGTATGTGGTGCGTAAATAGTTTATATTTGCTTTATCACATAACTCACATCTTTTGGAGATTAAAATTCCACATAATAAAAGTACTGTGGACTGATATAGAAATTGGTATAGCTAGATTATTAAGCATACATAATGTTTGATGTTGAATTATGTGAATAAATATGTTGACAACTTGTAGTTTTTACTCCGGTTTATATTTAAATTCTCCATTCTCAATCATATAAATGTAATGGGCAAGAAGATAAATCAGACTTGCACAAAGTGACCCGTGTTGATATTTTATAAATGGATGTGTCGTTTCAACCAATTTATGAACTTAGTGAGCCGGCAATAGCTCATCCAGAATTGTTTGTTTTTTCGTGAGAAAATGCTAGATGCTTTCAACCACCTACTCCAATAATTCAACCACCTACTCCAATTATTCAAAGCATCATGTCATCAACCACCTACTCCAATAACTCAATCTGTTTCCGCATGCTTTTCCCCATTGCAATTATTCGGTCTGTTTCTGCACGCATTTTCCCACTGCAATTATTTCGTCTTCTACTTCTGCGCTCCAAGTCCTAGGTGCTTTTCACGACCAAAGTCCAATCTTGGAGGCTGTTGCGTCTAATAAGTAAGAACTTATTAAATGAAAAGTATATATATGGTAAACTAAATCTGAATCCGAAAAGTTGAAGAGATTTTTATGAAGTCCACTGTTTTATAAATGGATGTGTCGTTTCAACCAATTTATGAACTTAGTGAGCCATCAATAGCTCATCCAGAATTGTTTGTTTTTTCGTGAGAAAATGCTAGATGCTTTCAACCACCTACTCCAATAATTCAACCACCTACTCCAATAATTCAAAGCATCATGTCATCAACCACCTACTCCAATAACTCAGTCTGTTTCCGCATGCTTTTCCCCATTGCAATTATTCGGTTTGTTTCTACACGCATTTCCCCATTGCAATTATTCCGTCTTCAACTTCTGCGCTCCAAGTCCTAGGTGCTTTTCACGACCAAAGTCCAATCTTGGAGGCTGTTGCGTCTAATAAGTAAGAACTTATTAAATGAAAAGTATATATATGGTAAACTAAATCTGAATCCGAAAAGTTGAAGAGATTTTTATGAAGTCCACTATTTTTAATGGTTCAAATTCAATTTAGTTTATACACTAAGTTTTTTTTTTGTCAGTCCTATTCTATTCCTATTCTAATTCTCACTCTCAGACTTTTTGCCATGCCTCTTTGCAGGGGGTGGGAGTCGAAACCCACTCCTAAAACTAATTCGTCTCCACCCCAACCTCGCTGAAAAGATGGGGATTCGAACCCCCCACCTCCCCCTTCCAAGTTGGAAGGGTGGCCACTAGGGCAAACCCAGTAGTTATACACTAAGTTCACTCACTAATTTTTTTTAGATAGATCACCGTGCCACTACTTCTTAACTGTCCTTTTGACAATTCAATGGAAATAATATCACTTATCTAATCTTGATATGCTAAATCTCCTCTGTTGAAAAGATGGATATTGCATAAGGCCACCTTATTTAATATTTATGATCCAATCATCCTTTGTAAATCGAATTCATTAAATGAATTTGTGAAATGAGAGGGATCATCATAATGTTGCAAGTGGATAAGATTTTTGGCCCTATTCCTAATCCCTCAATCACAGTAGATGATCTTGTGGGCAAAGAATGAGTTATAATTCTCGTGATCCATTTTTAGGTGTGAGAGGACTTTGCTTAGGAGAGCACCACAAAAATTAAACTTAACTGTGGAATAAATTCTCAACCTCAAATTTCTTGTTGTCAAATCCAAGTCAAGCTTGAACATTTTGAGTGTATTGTCGGTCCTGCAATGCACTGAGCAAAGGTTTATTCACCATGAGACAAGGCATCTTTTTTTTCTCTTAGCACCAAAAGAAAACAAGAGTGATAACTTTAAAGTCAAGTCTATGAAATTTTTTCCAAAGTATACCATGAGACAGCATCTTCTTTTTCTCTTAGCACCAAAAGAAAACAAGAGTAACAACTTTTAAGTCAAGTTTATGAATTTTTTTTCCGAAGTGGACCATGAGACAAGGCAACAAGGCATCTTCTTTTTCTCTTAGCACCAAAAGAAAACAAGAGCGACGACTTTTAAGTCAAGCCTATGAAATTTTTCCAAAGTGGACCATGAGACAAGGCATCTTTCTTTTCTCTTAGCACCAAAAGAAAACAAGAGTGACGACTTTTGAGTCAAGCCTATAAATTTTTCCAAAGTGGAGAGAAAAAGTTGCCGGCCTTACTAGTTAGAGGTACAACGATGCTGCGGGATAGCCATGAAGAATGTTGATGCCTAGAAGACAATCAGGATGTCACCTTATGACATGGGCTACTTCTAACTTGTTTCTTCCTTATACGTCGCGATACACCATCCACCGATTTTAATACACCATCATGTTTAACATGAAATTTCTCATTCTTCACTATAAAATGCCCTAAACCTATTATTTGATAGTTAATATCACAAAGGAAGAACTATAGCTTCAGTCTCTCTAATATCGATGTATTTATTAACTCTCACCCTTCACCTTGCATTGAAGTCCCTTAACATTGGTCGAATCTCCTCTCACACATTCTCTATTTCATTCATCCGGATAATGGTATTACTTGGGTGCAACACTTACCCTCTCTAGCCATACGTGCGAACTTCAAGATAAGGTCGTTTATAATCACCGGTTCCAATTGATTGATATTACCGTGAGTAAAACTTATCCTCTATTGCGAAAAGAATCACGTGAGAACTTCAGGACAAGCTCCTCTACAATCATCTGTCTCTCCCCCCTCCCAAAACCATATATGGAAGCAATCTTATAGATTCTCTTGGCAAAAGAATTGTGTGCGAGCCTCAGGACAAGTCCTCTACAATCAAGGTCTCTGCCCCTCCCAAAACCATATTTGGAAATCATTGTATAAATCAAGTAATCTTGTATCTTAATTATCACGAAGAAATGAGAACAAAGAAAAAGAGACCGTGGGTTTATAAAATATTTTACAAAATCAACCTATCCAGAATTGATGTTAGGATTATAATACCTCTTTCTTAAGTTAGTGGTGTAACTATAAGACCACTTGTATAAATCTTTTTTGACGCCGACGTTGTATGATATAATTATCAAAAGAAAATTCTAAAAATGCATATTGTCATCGAATCCAAGTCAAGTTCGAATGTTTTGAGCATATCATCAGTCCTAATGCCTACTTAACACGGCTTCCTCCACCATGAGACACGGCATCTTCCTTTTCTCTTAGTACCATAAAGAAAGAAGAGTAACGACTTTTAAGTCGATCTTATAAAATTTTTCCAAAGTGGAGGGAAAAAGTTGCCAACTTTACTAGTTAGTGGAATGATGCTTTGAGATAGTCATGAAGATTGTGAACAACCAGGAAACTACTGGGAGACAACACTTCCAGCTTTGTCGTGATGAAAAGGTTAGGCTAACAATAGTGAGGAAAAAATTAGCCCCAAGCCAAATCTATAAAGTTATACACTCAAAAGTTCATTGTCATGGACTCATGGTGGCCTTCAATTACTTTTGCATTCTTTAGTGTTTGCCTTGCGCGAGGGTTAAACTTTTCTTAATGGATACTCCTCTATGTGCAATTATTGTTGAAGGCACCTCATTTTTTTACCAATTTTTGACCACGCAATCTATTCTCGGATGGCACTTGCTCCAATAGAAAATTTATTGGTTTCAAATGCATCAAAGCCTTGAGTGCTGAAAAAAAAAATTCGTCGAAATTATGATCAGTTGGTGTATTTGGGTTGTGCTTTGCAAGAACAACAACGCCCAATTTGCCCACATCAAACGGCTGGATCACAATTATCATGACATTTAACCACAGCTGTCCAATCTTGAGGGTGTCAAGAAAATTGTGATTTCCCATATTAAGTGATGAATTCAGGTATATTTAGTCACAACTAATGCCTTGAGAATTAGGTTGGTCAGAATTTTAACAAGAAAGATATTGTGACTTTTCACTATGACCATTCTTTTAACTAAGTTTGTGGAAATTCATAATCCCGACATTTTTTCAAATATCGAACATAAATTCAGGTCATGAGCTTTCCGTGAACATGAATAACGGGTGAATTGGCCGGAAGAGAAATGAGGGGTCAAAGTTCGGACAAATATAAAAATAAAATAAGTGATTTTTCCAAAAAAAAAGGAAAATTTGTTCCAGGCGGTGGCACCCCTAACAAGCAAATGCGCATGGCGTTTGTAGCGCCAGGCCCACGCCCCCACCGAGGGCCCTGTACAATATCCCTATGACGGTGTGCAGTGGCCCAATGGCCTTCAGTAAGGCCCGAGGTCCCTTACGCATCATTTCCCTTGCTTACTTCCGATTTTTCCGTTTAAATACAGGGTCAAATGCTTATTTTTTCAAGGTAAATTATGTTAATAAGACTCCTTATGTATTTTGAAAATACACACACACACATAAATGTATGTATGTATTGTGTGTTTGTGCACGTGGACGAATTATCCTCTACATCTATAAGTTTATATGCATATAATGTTAAGACCATGATGTTTGTGCTATTGAAGAATTTTCTTATTCCGCATGTAGAGAACAAGATCCTGAGTGGAAATTGTTAGACTTGAAAGAACCTTTAGATTTTGGTGAACAAGCAAGGGACATGGGATCATCGAGGTGTTTAGACAGGGCAAATAAATGGAGAACAACTTCAATAATATGAATGCATCAATATACTTTGAAGGACCAAAGTGTAGAAGGTGAATAGATTTAGATTAGGGGAAATCACCAAGCTTTGATGTTTCGCGTTTAAAGGAAGATTACATTGTGGATGGAGTGGACAATAATCCAAGCACCTGAAAACGAAGACCTAGCTCTAAATCTATGGAAACATGGGCCAATTCGGAGCACAGTTAATTTTTAGTGCAAAAACGTAGAGCCGATTTTGTTGGACCGGACGGGAACCGATGGTCCGGTCCGGTTCCCGGTCCTAGGACCAAACGGTCCGGTCCATGGTTCCCAAAATTGGGAACCGGTGCTCTCGGTTTGGTTCCCGGTTCCAAGGTGGAACCAGACCGAACCGGGAACCGATCACCCCTAATCGCTATTTTGGAAAATAGATCTCGATTAAGAATTTCTTTTACTAGAAGCTCCTAATAGTTCCAAAACATTGGCATTTGAAGAAATATTATCAATTTATCAATATGTGGTGGCAGAGTTTACGGATCTATACATAAACTTTTTATCCCTACCTAGGGCTTGATTGCAATTTCAAGAAATTGGGGGGCTAGGGTTAAACTCACCCATGTCGGGAATACAGTTCCTGCTTCTCTCTCTCTCTTTTCTCCATTTAATTTTTGCATTAGTGAGTAAAGTTCCTATTTTGACTTACGTATAACTTGTTATTAACACATCAATGGGATTTTCATATTTCTTGAAAAAAAAAAATTGCATCCTAATTTACCGCATATAGAGGAACAGTGAGTCAAGGATGGGCCCATGGCCCAACTTATAAAAACACTAGACACTTTCTACAGTGTGGTACTAGCCCATGCAGTTACATCTTAACATTATATCTCTAGTCTTTCTGTACAATAAAGCAAACCCAATTATTTTCTACGTGGCGTTATATCTCTAATCACTTTGTACAATAAAGTCGTCATTTAAGGACATTGGCGATTTAGGTGACTTGACAATTCAAGGACACATTATTTTAAGAATAAATTAGACTACCTGACTCGTCAGAGACAGGTGCGCTTAAAATATGTGTAGTCCACGGTTACAAATTACCCTAAATTGATGAATAGGGTTCAATTGGTTCCTAAATGAAACTGGAGCCTTAAATTCAGTTGCGACCCAACTCGCAAGTCACGAGTCAAGGTCGAAGAAGGAACACGGAAGACATATCGGTCAATTGGGGACTTAATCTTATTGACCTGCATTTATAAAGTTGATGTTGAGGAAACATAAAAATGGTCCACGTATTTTACCAAAAAAAAAAAAAATGGTCCACGTACTTGATTGGAAAACGAGTAAAAGCTCAAATCATTGTGGTGTCATTACTCCTTTTATTTATAATAACCTTTATGCCTGAAATCCTTACATATACACATATGCCGATTTATAACTGTAGATTCTATTATGAGTAATTTTCTTAATTTACCGTACGTTTTTTAATCCTGCTTTAGTTCCCCTATTCTTGCCCGCCTTTTTCATGAAAAGCATGGTCCTTGATGATATGAATATTTGCCACTCCCCATTTTTGGAATGAGGTATGCCTCTCTCTCTTCTAATTACTGCACTTACGAGTCCTCGCCAGACCAGAAACGGAAAATGGCAAGAAAGGCGGCGTGTCTCCGCCACGTCTCACGAGAATCCTCCGACTTCCGGCACTTAGCCGAGTTCTACAAAGAGGTGTCTGTCTTTCTCTTTACCCCCCACCGGTCGGGTTTGTCACTTTCTTTCGGGTCCTGAATTGCTCTTGTGCCGATTGCAGATTTTGGGGTTGGAGGAGGTGGAGAGGCCCAAGTTCGAGTTCAAGGTGATATGGCCGGTACGGTGCGAGCTCACCCGGCGGTCGATCCCAAGCACCTTCCCTGAGGCCACCGTGTCTGCTTCACCATCTCCAATTCGGATCCTTTCGTGCAAACTCTCTAGGTTAATTCTTTCTTTCGTCTGGTTGAGTTGAGACTTGAGAGAGATAAGAGAGAGTCCATGGACACGAACGTGGCTTCGTCGAGCGCATTTCGCGAGCTTCTTTGGACTTCGATCTTGGAGAGACTAGCTCTCGCTCGATCACCAGTCCAAAGCTTGAGGTCACCACCGCCGGAGTCGTCGATTATCTCTATCGTGGACAGGTAATCCTTGAAACAGAGTCCAGCTTAGTCATTTCAGCGAACACCTTCCTTCCAAACTCGGTTCCTCCTCCACAGCGTAATCAACCGCAAAAGAACTCGGACAACAGCAAGGGCAAAGCAGGAATGAACTGAAATCATATCTAGAATTTAGTCAGATACAAAACGACCTGATTCAGCCGTGGGCGTCATCAATGAGTCAGCGAATGCCACAAACGGCTTCAAGCCATCGCCCTCAGAAACTCAACGCCGGCTACGCGCAATCCTGAGGCCGAAGCCCAAAGCAATGCTGGAGAGGGACGGATGACGGAAGAAGAGGAGACTGGAGCATGGTGCTTGAAGGACCGCGGAGCGAGCGTAGTCGGATTGAGATCGAGACTGTCACAGGCGAGGCGGTGATAGTGATGGCTGCCGGAGACGGGAAAACCCAAACAGAGGAACCATCGACGGTAGCAGAGACATGCCGGCGGTGGGAGAGGAGCTGCGCCGGAGGCGGAGGCGCAGCCACGGCGAGTTGAGCTTAGGGTCCTATCGGCTCGAGTTATGGGCTGAAGCAATGCGCTGGGCTGCGCTCGTGGTTGGACCGGCCTGCATAGGGCCGAACTTAAGGGATGGGCTGGAGCTTTATTATTGTCCTTTCTCTCACTCTTCCTTTTCTTTTTCTTTTTTTAACTTTTCGTTTTTGTACTTATTTATTTTTATATTAAAATGCATTTGTGATTCGTCAAGCGCTAAGCATCTCACAAAGGAGATATTACGTACGTATAACCACGTTGGTGCGCTTTGTAACAAGATGTTGTAAAGTACTCTATATGACAAACTCAATATATGTGTAAGGAAATATAAATGCCACAAAATTAAGAAGCAATCTCTTCATAGAACTTTTGTCTCCCATGATCGGAAATAACTAGGACCTTCATATTTAATTTAGCATTTCAAAAGAGACGGTTGAACAAACTTTGAAAGTTTTGATGTACTTTTCTTAGAAACTTGTCTTTAGGTAGAGAATGCAACAACAGACAGCTAGGAATTCTCTCTAACAACAGACATCTAGGACTAGGCTTTTTCCCCTTTCTCCTACCTTAGATGGTCTTGAGGAATAAACCATTGGTGCATGCAATTTAGGAGGTGAACGAAGACCATGACCTATTTATGTAGCATATTTTAATAGACTTATCCATTACAGGTCATTATTAATATATTGATCTTCACTGTTCGGCCAATCACTTTATTATTGCAACTAAGACATGCTAACCCTATATAATAATAACACATAACCATGATTGAGCAATATAATATTCTTAATATATTTTATAAGTATTATAACAGAGCATTTTTCAAGGACCAAAATATTATGCAATTAATGTTAGCCCACATTTTATAGAAATTTTGAACACATTATGGTAAAAAATTACAATCTTCCTATTAGTGTTACACTATTGGTCTTTCAAGAAAATGTTTTGGTATTTTCAAATGTTTCAAGCTAGTAATGATATGATCATTACTAGCTAAAAAGAACTCAAAATTCAACATTTTATAACCGGAAGAAAAAAAGGTCTCTCATGGAGGATTGAACAATATTGAAAGCACACTCAAGGAAGAAATTGCCTCTTGAGTCTTGACCAAACAAAACATTGAGACTTTCATTTAATCTTGGAGCCACCACTTGACTATCTAAACCAATCATGGTCATTACGTGACCATATCAAATCATTGAGATTTTCCCATAATTTTGTATAATGCTAGGCAAAGTCAACAAGGATCACCACATTAACCGACTCAACAATATTATCCATTCAAGTGTGTTCACGACATAATTGCTACAATCATAAAGCTTAAATCCATCAATGCATTCTTTGCCAGGAAATCCATGCAAATGACATTCAAATTATATACCACTTTTATCATCATTAGGGATCACACAAGATATAGTCCAAACTCTAGTGCTCAAACACATCAATAGCACGCCTAGAATTAACTCAAAGTTCTAGAAACTCAAAAAAAGGAAAAAAATCAAGTAGATTACATAATATGTTGATGACAAAAATTAGCATCAGAAACGATTATCTTAATGGTCTAATAATTAAGTTAAAGTATGAAATTAACATGTGACTGTAACTTCAATTCTCAATGAACACATGACCACCAAGCAAAAATTGATCTGGATAAGAATCAACCTTCTCCTCTCGAGCTTCTTGAGGAAATTCTGTAATTGGAAAAGTAGTAAATGGCACATGCATTGTAAGGCAGAGTGCATAGAATTATTTAAAGCTACTTTATGCAATGTTAGATGTTTAACTTCATCATCTTATCAAAAAATACAATTTTAAACATTGCCAATAATATTCAAACAAGTCTCTATACTCAAAAGGCCGTTTGACCATACATTTGTGATAAAATAATCAATTCTTTCTGATATCACACACAAACAGGAGAATATCTTAGTGTGCTAGAATTGGCACCAATGATATCGCATCCAGATTTGTGCTTTACATGAAGAATACAAAGAGTCACAAAACTATAGTTAAGAAGTAATTTCACGACGAGATCACCTCAAAAATGGGAACTACCTTGAACTGCAAGTTTGACTTAGGTTATAGTCAAATGAAGAGATTAACTAACAGGAATAACGAAAATGAACAACATAATCGGAATAAACCAAGAATCATGAATGAAGAGCAAGGATGTTGTCTAACTTCATATTGAAGACCTCTATAGTGTCCTCGTTGTGACTCGCTACTATCACACAAGGAAATCTACAGCTATAGGTATACTCCATCTTAGCATGAGCATCATATCCTACTGCCACAGCAAGAAACATTGCCACATCGCCATAATTCATGTCATTCTCTTTTAACAGTACTATAGAAGGTTACACCATGCAACCCACTTATTATATGCACAAGTAACTGACAATCATTCAACATGCAACGGAGTTGCATCATAATGCCATACATGTTGTCCATGATGTTCAGAAAAGCGACAATCATAATCCAAAGGTCTTACCTAGTCATGCAAAGCCATGAGAGGTTCAACAGGAAGAACCAATGCATGCAGATCTAATAAGAAGCCTGGGTAACCCATGACCTATGAGGCTTTGGAGCTGAAATCCAAATATTAGCATTCAGTATTTATCTATAATATTTAAACTAATCATGTACTGCACAATCTCATTTACATCAAATGAATGAAAAAGGATGGGAAGATGGTGATGAGAAATGACATTCAAGTTACAGAGTTTTATAAAACAGAGAAGGAAATCAAATGAATTATGTAATTGCCTAGACAGATTATTTCAAGGCCATATTATCTGTATGTAATGAGTTGCCAAAGCGTACTAATTATCTTAGAAGCATGAAAAAGTTAAGGTCAGATCAGTCTCTTGAAATATATGCAACCAAAGAGATCAAATTGGAGAATTGCTCGACCAAGAATCATATATGTTAGTAATTCACAATAAGGATCAAGAAAATACTTCTCTCAATGAGTCTAATGAACAGATTAGCTATTAAGATACTGCACTTTGTCTTTTTCCTTAACCAAGGACACGACGTCCCATTTCTCAAATGACAATCTGGCTACGAATACCCAGTCTAGAGGAAAAAGCTACATTTGATAAACAAGGCATCTGAAAATTGGCCAAAAGAAAAGACTGTGCATCTATTACTCTTACCTTTTGTTACTGAGCAAATTCTACACCCATTCTTTGCAACCATTACATGGCTGAACACCGTTCCACTGAATCAACTATACTTAGGTTGCATTTGATCAGATTTCCATTACTGCAAGAGAAACAAGAAAAAAGTTGGAAACATTCATAAATCACATAGACATTTGGAAAGGGGAAAAAAGATTAAATTTCTGTGGAAGCAACCAACTATTTCTGATAATTCTGCATTTTCACCTAGCTGGTCAGCTTGAAACCCAAAACAGATTCTATTTGAAAAACATGTCCAAATACCATGCAAGAGATAATTTAGCAGAATAATTGACAGAGCCTCATCAGCTTCAAACCCAAAACAAATTCTATTTGGAAAACATGTCCAAATACCATTCAAGAGATAATTTAGCAGACTAATTGACAAAGCACTATGCAAAAGAAAATATCATCCAAGCAAAAACAAGTTCACGGATAAAGGATGCTTAACTTAGGAAGTTTACATTTAGGTCTGTACTACAGAAAACAGATATTCAGGCAAGCATATTAACTCTGAAGTGTACTATTTAAATCATTTGACAATAACTAGGCTATACAACTTGGCAAACTTCTTGCATCAGATTAAAAGAGGCGTGTTTGGGTTAGGGCTTAGACCTAATGCCCTTCAAGATCAAACAACATGCTGTAAACAGGGTATACTTTGAGGCTTTTAATACAGATGGACAAGTTCTCTCATGGAGTTATTGGCATTGGTGATCTGATTGAGAGAAGATTTATGGATTACTTGTATGCTAATACTGGCTAGGATGGGTTTCAATTAGCTCCATCTTCCAAACGTCGCATATGAACCATGCTCCCTATTAACAACAGTCTCATTCTCTCTATCATGAAAATATGCAATAATTAGGGCTAGTTCTTGAGATTCACAAGGTGGTCCTTTATCTGCAAGGAGCATCCTCTTGCTTGATGTCGTATTCAGTAAGGCAATGAGCTATTTCATGTTTCCTACAATACTTTTCACTTGTAATCAGATTATTAAGAGCAGCATACTTGAGCTTCTTCTTTTAAAACTAATAATTCAACATAAAGACATTGTCTGTAATCTAGATTAGCTACCCTATGCACTGCTCCAATCACAATGAAATAGATCCTATTTCACTAAGTTTTTAACTTTTATGTCAACAAAGTCCGAGTAAAAAATTAATGACTTTTGAACGAGGTGAGGAAACATGAAATGTCAGATCATGGCAGCATTAGACAGATGAAAAATCATACTGGAAACAAAGCCATACACCACAACTGAGGAAGCACATGTCCTCATGTATGCAAGGAGACAATTGCAACTAATAAACAAGAAAAGAGATTTCTTTATCGAGTACATTGCCCATGGCATATCAGAAATTCCTCAGTTAAAATATCATATTTCTTTGAAGAAGCTAAGCTTGCTAAATACTGGAAACACATGCCATACACCACAATTTAACAAGCACATGCCCTCATGTATGCAAGAAGAGACGATTGCAACTAATAAACAAGAAAAGAGATTTCTTTATTGAGTACATTGCCCATGGCATATCAGAAAGCATAAATTCCTCATAGTTAAAAAATCATAATTCTTTGAAGATGTTATATTTACCATTTTAAAAACATTAAAGACATCAAAAAATCTTGCTAGAGTGAAAACACAGGGAAGAAGAAACAGAGGGGAATGGGAAAAGGAAAGAAAAAAGTAAGGTTACCTTAACTTATAGTACTTCCTAGAAAAGTAAATTTTTTAGGGCAAACAAAAAAAAAGGAAATGTCTAACAAGTCACATTGATTTAAAAAATAAAAGGAAACAAAGAAGGGAAAGAAAGATATAATATTAACTTAATTTCTTGACACTTCTGGAAATTTGAGTTTCTTAGATTGAGACTTGGAAAAGAACAAAAAAGGTGGAAAATTAGTTCCATAAACCTCCATTTCATTTCATGGTTATGTGTCGCAATATTAAAAGTGTGGCAACAAACAGAATTACTATGAAACCATATCCATCATTAATCAACATAAGGAGTCATATAAACCTCTAGTAAGCTATACTTGTCAATAGACAGACGTCACAATTTCAAAGGGGGGCTAAGTAGATATGAAATCAGCAACAAAAGCAAGTTCCGAAACTGACCGAATGCATGCCTCAGAGGTACTTTAATGCAATGACTATTGATCCACAACCTCCAAATTTATCATTTGCACAGCCATAATATGCTTCCTCTACACCTAAAAATGGCTAAGAGTCATCTAATCATATTTGAATTAATAAATTGATTATGACCAACATATGTACCAACAATTGATAATGCTGCTGCTGCACACATTATGCATGGTTCACCTCACATAAAGGAGCATGTTGAAAATTTCTCCGCAACTTCTGCAGAAGAAAATCCAGCCCACCGCCACTGCTCAAGAAGAATATCAAGAGGTTCCATCTCTGCATGTCTTGTTGCCTAGGAAAAAAAAACAAGGAGAAAAATAAAGAAAGCATATCAAACTTTGGAAGTTTGTCGGAGAGAAAGTTCCTTTTAGTGTAGTTTCAACATAAATTTAGGAAATGCATTTCATGAAACATGTTTTCTCCTTCACATTTATTTATTTATTTTTACTCTTGCTTAACGTTTGAGTAGGTGCATCTCTCAGTTCCATTTTCTTCTTCCTCTTAGAGTTGAGAGCATTTGTAGAGCAAATAAAAAATAGTTAACAAAAGCAAATAATGACAATACAATATAACTTGTCTTCTTCCTCTTCAAATTGCCTCTTTCGTATTTGCTCCATGTTGACTATACTTTTAAGGCTTGATGGTGCTCATCCTTTGCTCGGTATGCAGACTAAGTCAGGGAGCTTAGAGTGCATACAATGTATCATAGGGACAGGATTTTTGTCAAAGCCAACTGCGTTAGATCATGAATCCTATTGGGAAAATTACTTTCTGTAAGACAGAATCATCGATATACCTTATCCGGAAATTTCTTATCTATCTTAAAATACCCACAACACTGAGAATCTAAGAGAGGATCTTATGCATGAAGCATGGACAACTCTCTTTGCTCCTTGCTATTAGGTATTCAATCTAATTTATAGTACTCAAGCGTTATATTCTTCGAAATTTTACGTGAAATTGCAGTTAAACTCCCCATACTTGAGATTTTGCAAAGTCTCTTGACTCGCTTCCCTCAACTTTAGAATTTTGCATCTCTAACAACACCTTATTAAACAGGAGAGGTGAAGCCACCATAACAACTCGCTCTCATGTAATGCAAAGCAAGAAATAGTATCCAGAATAATCTATAAATTTATAATCCGTTGAGGCCATCAAGAACACGTTAACATTTTCAAGCATGCGATACAGCACAATCTATGAGCAGTCAACATTCTGGTCCAGAAGCTTGCAACAGCTTTATTTCAATCCAAAAAAATAAATGTAATTCATCTATTCCTGATTAAAGCTTTTTCTTTGATTATTCTCGGTCTGAAATTCAGACAGAGTACGATGGCACAGGAGAATCGTGAAACATTGTACATAGTAAAGCAAGATTCTTGCTATTGTTAGCCAGTCATATTTTATGAAAGAATAATGGGAACAAAACCATTTACAGCCCAATAATGCATAGAAAATTCCACTCTTTAACATATTTGTTTAGATATACTATATTAGCATCTGTTAAAGAAATGTTTAAAGTAGATTCACAAAAAAAATTAACAATAACTGTGAGTGGATAATGTGAGGGTATCAATTCAGAACAATAGCAAAGTGCTATCCAAAATTTATAAAATGGGGTGGAGAAGCAATGATAAACAAACATTCGGATCATATCTCTTAGCTATAAGATCAAGATCTTGCAGGTCCTGTATAATATATTGGTCACAAACTTCCAAGTAATGATAAGTAATACATACTCATCCTGTAATTCAGATGCAAATCCCGCCTGGCACTTTAACTGATATGGCCCTAACAACACCAAAGCAAAAACTGCAACTAAGTTGAGAAACTACATGTTGCTCATTCCAGTGTGTCTTATTATTGGTATGTCAGAATTTGATCCTTCATTGATCAAGTTTCACTCAAACATTCAAGAAGCATCTAGTAGTTTTAGCTTCTCGGTCATTTTCCTTCATAAGAGCTATAGCCCATAAGGATAAAAAGAGAATTTTAAACTGTTGCAAATGCCTGAGAATTCAGAATCGACAATCAACTTCTTGTGCTTTTGTCTCTATTCTATTGAATAACTTACGTAAACTCCGTGTTTCTGGTCATTATTTCTTTTTCATATCCACAGTCCACAGGGCAAAAGAAAATAACCACCTAACCAGTTATACATGAGCACAACCAATGTTCATATTACTCTCACACTCCCAAGTAAAATTATTTTTCAATTCTCTCTAGTTGCCAGAGTCAAGAAGTGGTTAAAGGACTCGACAGTCAAGCGACCTTTCCTGGTGGCTTGCCATCCCACTGCATCTTCTTCATTCCTCTATTGTTTTGCCTCTTCAAACGCCTCAAAAAACATTGAGACAAAGCCCTATCCCAGAGTTTCTCATAATTCAATCCTCCTGGCAAACCTATCACCGCTGCACATCTGTATGATAAGTACATACTACACATCCACATTTCCTAGACACCTCAAAAACACCCAAATCCCTCCCTCCCTCCCTTTCAACCTGCAGCACCCGCTTGTTTTTCCTTTGAACCTAGACTTCACCTACTTCTTTCAATGAATTGCCACCTATGAAAACAACGAAAGAAAAGCTACACCTTCCAGAGATTGTCCCCGATTTTGCAGCGTCTAACGTCGATAACCTATAAATTCACCATCAAGCATCCACAGACAAAACTTACAGAGAAACACCGATTTGGCGTCTCTTGAACAAATTCAATGACACATCCTTTAAGTTCCCATGCAATTGCAGCACCAACCGAATCAAATTCAAAATCCATCTCAAGTATTAAATCAACTTAATAAAATTCAGATGTGCCAAGCGTTACCTGATCTATATAGCAAGCCGCATGCTATGAAGCACTGACATTCTCCAAGAGCTTTCGTGTCGTGTCGGAAATTCGACACGTGTCGGACACTCTCAGACACTCTTGGATACTCTTCGACACTCGGTCAACACGTGTAAAAAAATCCGACACTTGGTCAGCTTTCTCGACACTCTCTGACACTCGAGTCAGAATTCTGACATATGAGTTTCCAACACGTGATTCCGATATCGAGGTCAATTTTAAAAATTCAATAAATGAGGTCAAAAAATATATGTGAAAAAATAAAACACAATAATAAAAAAATAAATGGAGAAAGAAGAAAAACATAGTCTTCTTTTCTCTTCTGACTCCTACTTCCTGTGATATACAATTCACTCCTTAAGTTTTTTTCTCCTCTTCTAATATATCTAACATACGAGTTTAGAATATGGATCGCTTGTTTTTTCTTCGAGTTTTATGAATCATCAAAATAGAGTTGAATTTGTCAAATTGAAAAATGAATGATATTAATAAATGGTTGATTAATGTTTTTAGTGTATATTCATTTTAGGCTTTTTTAATTATTTATTTATTTATGAATTTGATTGAAATAATCATAAAAATGATAATTTATTATGTATATATAAAAATAAACGTGTCCCAACGTATCGAAATTCTTTGTTTTTTTAGAAACGACGTGTCGGCGTGTCGTGTCGTGTTGTGTCGTGTCGCGTGTCGTGTGTTAGTGTCAGTGCTACTTAGGCTGCATGAAGCCCAGAACCTCAGGAGAGAATCGTTCACCCGAAGCTACGTAGCCAGTCTCCATGGCTTCCATCGGCGGTGGCAGTTTGTCACCTCCGCTGGCCGGTCTCTGGCAGCCGTCGGTTTGCTAGGGACTCTGTTTTCAGAAGACGAACTTCTTCTTTTGTTCGTTGCCTCCATTGGGAGGCGGCGATCTTCAATGCGTTAGAGCTCACTGGTGTCGTACGATGGAGTTGGAAGTCTGGCTATGGTGGAGAAAAAAGAGGGAGAGCTTCCAACAACGGGAAAGTCAAAGAAAATTAAGGAAGAGAAGAAAGAAATACGGAATTCTCTTTGGGAATTAAAGTTTTTTTTTTTTTTTTTTGGACAAAGGGAATTAAAGTTAACTAACTAGGGTTAATTAAAGGGGATTTGAGCAAAACGAAAAAGGTGATTGTTCATTTTAAGCAAGCGATTATCAAAGACATAATATATTTCTATAATGATGGAAGGGTACAAAGAGGAAAATCAGTTTTGATAAATTTATTTTATTTCACAAAAATTGACATTTATAGTTTTGAAAAAGTCGTTTCTGGAAGAATGACATAACGCAATAGTTTTTATGAGTTATGTGCTCGAATCCATTTGCAGTGATAGTTGAGTGAAGGGAGAATGATTGAGATTACTCCCTCTAAAATACATGAGTTAGGCTTGGATGGAGGGGAGAATTGAATAAAATTAGACAAACTGAATTTGAGATTCCATGGAAAGGAAATAAATTGGGAGACGAAAGTACAAGGAAATGAAAGTTGTAAGAACCGAAGGTGCAAGTGAAGAAAAAGTAAAACAATGGAAAACAAAGATTAGATAAAAACTCATTGAGAGGTATTTTTGCGTGCGCTCATCTCTCTCACCTCTGATGCCTTGGTCCCTTGTACTCCATGCAATGGAAGTTGTTCGTGCCTTCTCTTCCAATTTTACCTCCACAAGCATCAAATGCACATCCCACATTGATAGACCGCACGATCGCTTCCCACTTCTTTTACATGTGCTAGAATCCGTTCACGTTCTGACCAGATCATCCTCCATCCCGACCACTTCCACGTTTGCATGCTTCGCCACAGGTAAGAGCTCGCGATCTTGTTCTTGTTCGACTTTTCTTCGCAAGAAATGTGCTCTACACATGTGATATTATTCGCCCGAGCCTCCTCCTCATGTAAATCTCTAGCCACAACCTCTGCATGCTTTCTTGGTCGAACTCATTTTCTCGATATTAAGTCGAGAAGTAGGGCAACCTCCTCTCCATGGGGCTGATTATTTCCATTGTTGCAGCTGACAAAGTTAACGCCAATTAAAATGGACTCATCAAGTACCTCAATGTTAATTTATGGGTAAAAGCGGGTACTAACAGTGGGTTATAAGTTTTTTCTTTTTTTGAGAAAAGAAAACGAGAAGAACAAAAAAGAAAAAGAAAAAAAGAATGCATTGTAATCAAGTTCAAGGAGTTCATTTACTTACGAATTGCTTCCTTAGCAAATTTCAATCATTCTAACAATAAAAGTTGCAAGCCAACGCTAGCATGCTCATCCCTACTGGTCGAATTGAAAGTCATCATATTCTTGGTTTTCATGCCATGAGGGAGAATAAACTTAGGATTTCCTTTTGATACTATTTGACTATGTTCCTCACTCCTCCTTTGACAATCTTGCAACTCTTTCTGTAGATCTGTTTTGATCAAATTATCTTTGTGCATAAGTGGACTCTCAACTTCCAAATCCGTTAGTTCAAGAACAACCTCATGGAGTAAAGCTAGATCAATCAGTCGATTGTCTTGAATCCCAATCTTTAAATCGTCTTCAAGTGGCTTGCATATTATTCGGAATCCCCACTTTTTCACCTTTGCAGTTGATACTGTAAGGCTAAAGTGTACATAAGTCCTATCAATTTGACCAAAATTGACTTCTCCCCACAGATCATATGGTGTGAAAAACCAGAGCAAGATTTGATCCGAATCCATTGTCAAGAAGTTTCTTCCTCCTTTGCAATCTCTCATTTCACCATTCACATGTGGTAAAATCTCAAATATCGGATACTTTGCCTGATCATCATTACCGAAAACGGCACAGAGAGTGACTATAAGAAACTTATCATACAAGTCCTCTAAAACCATAAATGATATAGATCTCTCTTCAATAGGGAGGACCCACTCTGGCATCTCTTCTCCAAGGAACCAAATTATGTAATCAGAAGGCGTCTGCTATAATAGACCATTAGAAAGTATCAAAGTTTGTTATCAATAGTACTCAAATAAAAGAATTCAGAGAGAGAGAGAGAGAGAGAGAGAGAGAGAGAGAGAGAGAGAGAGAGAGAGAGAATTCAGAGAGAGAGAGAGAGAGAGAGAGAGAGAGGCTAGCCTGGTCGAGAGAGGGAAGGTCAGTCGCGGTCAACACTCTATGGACAAAAGCAGATGAAAATACCTCTCCAGTTTTTTGTAGAGATTCGCAATTATTAGCTGAAAGAACCTTCAAAAATGGTGGAAGCTTGGGTATTTCTTGTAATTCTTGGCAATATGAAATTGCATATATGGTCAAATGATCGCGTTCACGAATAGATGTGGGAAGGCTAGCAACATTGCTCTCTGCTAGAAGTAATTCTTGCAAGAAGGGAAAACATGAAGGATTCTCGAGAAATTCTATTCCACATAAATTACATCCCCCAAGAGATAAATAGAGTAAATTTGAAAGTCCGCTATTCATGTGCAGATTAGCTGAATCCTCATATTTTGGAAATCCTATTAAATTTGTACAATACGCAAGTTCCAAGAGTTCAATGTTTTGTAACTTGTAAATGCTAGACGGAAGACTTACCAAGTTCTTGCAATTACTTAAATCCATTATTTTCAAAGAGACAAGATTTTCTATTGATACAGGAAGTTCTTTAATAGTGGTCCCTTGTAAACAAAGCTTTTTCAAGCCTTCAAGTTTACGTGGAATATCAGGGAAATTGTCAATTTTTCTGCACCCCCTTAAATTCAACGACTGCAACTTGTCATGATATGCAATAGACTCATGGGCTTCTACCAAGTTTTTGCAATCACAGAGAACCAATTCCTCAAGATTTGGTGTACAAGAAAGGTCGGGCATTTGAACCAATGATTCACAGTTACTGAAATTAACGTACTTCAATTGTTGGAAGTCCTGCAAAAACAATGAAACCAACATTTCATTAAAAGTTACTATAATTTGATTTTTTGAGAATTACATATTATATTGAGGAATTAGTAAACAATTAGAAACTTGACTAGTAATTACAAATCTGTACATATATATTGTAAGAGATTGAAATTTAGAGATGATAAATCAAAAAGCTGATGGATATTGGTCAGATGCAAGCCATATGGTAAAACTATGCCATATGTCATGCCATGTGGCAATCAAAAAAGTAAAGTGAAGTGCCATGCGACAACCATGTGAATGTGGGTCATGTGACAAAATTAAGCCGCGCGTCATGCCATGTTCCAATTAGAGAAGCAAAGTTAATGTCATGTGGCAAGCACCGGAGTGAACATTTTTTTAATTTTGATTTAGACTATATATAATAGCTTAATGTCAATACTATATTCTATCACAATGAAATTTTTCAAAAAATAAATAAAATTTAAATTTCTTTGAAGTTATGCAAAGAAAATGAAACCAACTTTGAAAAAAATTATGAAGAAAAAGAATTTACATATACAATTCAATGTCTAGCTTTGACTTTTGATCAAGAAATTATTGGTATGCCACTACTAGATCCCATTATTTGTAAACGCATTACGACATTATTGGCAAAGCTTCTAATAAATATTTTATTATGTTTGCTTAGAAATGCTGCTCCTTAAGAACTAACTTAAGTAATTAAAAATGCCTAGTTTTACAACACAGTGCATTTAAACCTTTGACAAAGCTAATTCTATTGATGCAGGACAAATCCTGTTGTTCAGGTATGTTACATTGGGTAAAGCTGCATCACTTGGAACTAACTAGCCCCTTAAGTTTACTTTCAGTAGGAGATGTTGTCACTAGGATATCTAATTTACCACATCCAAATCAAGCAGCTTGGCCACTTAGCTCCCTATTGCTTGGGTGCTTTCACTTTTATGTACAATATCAACGGATTCATTCTCCATATTTTTGTTTCCTTTATATTTGCTCATTATACAAAATTTCTAGTAAAACAAAAAAGGAGATGTGTAAACAACTGACACAATTAGAATGGGGTTACGTAACTTACACTAGCACATTTGCATTCTTCACTAGGTAGACTTGATTTGATTTTGAAATATAACTATGCCAATTGTTAGAGACATTGGATTAAAAAAGTGTTTGAACTTCATCTATATTATTATATAGCACATAAAGCTGTTTTTAAGGGATTTCAATTTTTTTTTTATTCTTTCCTTCAATTATACTCAATTACTTATTTTACAAATTTTATACTCATGGATGGATATGTCAAATTGGTTATTCTATTTTATCTCACATACTTGATAATTATGTCTTGAGTTTGAGTTAGTATATTGAACCTAACCCGATTGGAGGATGTGGACCTTCGTATTAGATGAGGTGTAAAAGAAAAGTCCGAGTTGGTTTTTGACATGGTCTTGCATTCTTTAGATGATAATCTTGGATTATAATTTGTTTTTCTATATTGGGATTTATGAATCAAATGCTTGGACAATTAACAAGGGTTTCTTCATATCTGTCCAAGGAATGAAACCAAGAGTTGTTTTTTTTTTTTGGTCGAATGAAACCAAGAGTTGAACTCCTCTGATTGTGGCCCGGTTGACTTTCCTTGAAAAGGATGCACATGAGGAAACAAAGAGGAATACTTTGAAGAAAGTCCTAAGTAGGTTTCAGAGATAGAAAATAAAGTGCGGGTTTTATTTTCTGTCTTCCTTCAGCTGCAATCACACAAAAGAGGAACAAGGGGGAAGCTCTTCTTTAGCCAAGCTCAGGAGCGAGGAACACACGGTGATATATATGTAGCATAGTTTTACATCCAAATTGATTTGTTTCTTTGTGTGCATTGTCGGTTTTGGTGTATTCGGGATTAGAAAACACTTGAGCGTGTGAGCAATTGTAACTCTAAAATTCTTCAATAAGTGAATTTTTTTGAGTTAACTCTCTCCATGGATTAGGTACCATTATCAAGACCAAACCACATAAATATCTCTCCATTTTTAGTTCTCTTTTGGTTTTAATTTGAGATTTTTGCTTGTCTGATTGTTGTCTAGAAATTATGTTGTTGCAATTATGTGTAAAGTGAAAGTAGAAATTTTGAGAAGTTTGATGGGAGGAACAATTTTGGGTTGTGGAGCTTTACGATGCATGCACTATTAACAACTCAAGATTTGGCTAGGGCATTGAATGGCAAGGTTGAGTTGGCAAAAACTATGAAATATGCCAATAAAGATGAGTTAATTGAGAGAGGGATGAGTATAATCCTATTGAATTTATCAAATGAGGTATTAAGAATGGTGGCCAAAGAGAAGGATGCTCCAACGTTGTTGGCAAAACTTCAAGCATGATGTGTAAAGAAGGGTTTGAATATCACTTATGCATGTTGAAGATGATTTTTGAAGTTTGTTATACTAAAGATACATCCATCAAATCTCATTTAGATGTGTTTGACAAATTCATGATGGGCTTGAAAAATGTCGAAGAGACCCTAGATGATGAAAAGTAAGGTATGATATTGTTGGCTTCTCTACCAAAGTCATGGATATACTTTACTAATTTACTATTATAGGGCACATTGCAATTACCTCATAAGAGGTACAATTTGCTTTGTTCTCTAAGGAGAGGTAAAAAAAGTTGCAAGATGAGGATCTAGCACGAGAGGGGGCGTGAGGACCTGTGATTGAAGGTAGAGATCAACATTGGAGTCTAGGAGAAGAGGTAAAAATAGATGGAAGTCTCACCATGGAAAGTCTAAGGGTTGCGTGATGTGTTTTGAATATCTCGAGGAGGGGCACATGAGGAGAGATTACCCTAAGCTGAGAAACAGAGTTAGTAGGCAAAATACCACAAGTAATGTAATGTGGTGAACGTTGCCAAAGAAAGCACCAATGATGTAAAGGCTGCCTTGATTGCGTGGGTTGTGTGTGTATTAGCGATTGTAACTAAGTAATTCTCTGATTGATTATTAGATTATTTGCTGTTAGATATCCTGATGGAGTGGGTATTGATACTAGACTAAACCAAGTAAAATCTCTTATGATGTTTATTGTTCCTCGCTTATTTCATTGATGATTTTACATTCATTTAGTTTCAAGGTGATAGCTTCTGCATTATTTTACAATGTACTTCAATGCTAAAATTTCAATTTTCTTATGATGCAAGGACCTTAAAAAATAAAAATAAAAAACAAATCTCTAAATATCTTTCACTTTCCACGTATCATTCTCTTATGACTTAATGACCTTCATAAAAAAATATCAAATATTGAAATATATTTCTTTCCCACAAACATTTATAAAATTTCCTAGTTTTGTGTATTTATTATGTTTATGCTTAATTTTTCAAATGTCAAATTTGTTGCATGAAAGAATATTTCTAAAGCAAGTAGTTAGGGTCATTTTGAAAGAAAAGAGAGAAGTGATTTCTATAATGCAAGAACACCACTTTCTTTTGTGTACTAGAACATATATAAACATGTACATGTACTAATGAAGTATATAATACAAAGGTCTATGTAGGTAATTGCTCACCTTAAATTGTTTTGGCACTCTTGTAATACTGCATTTACTCATATAAATTCCCACTAATTTCTTTGGACCAGCGGAAAATTGAGGAAACCAGGAAGCACAGCCAGCCCATTCAAACCATCTTAGCTCATTAGGAAGACATATAGGACCTTGGAAAGAATTATGCAGATTGTGCAGGATGAGCAATCTCAACCTGCTTGCTTTTGTAAAAGCATTAGGCTCGACATATATTTCTTTCTGCTCTGGTGGCTCCAACACTATGGCTTTTACTACACAATCTCCCTGTATATACGAGACTGTTTAAGTAATGCATATTTAGTAATCAGAGTCAAAGACAATGAGCACGATTTTAACTATATTTGCAAGTATTACCATGTCGCGAGACAGAACATCGAGAACATCATCATATAGCCAAAGCCTGCTGCGTCTCCAGGGATCATCGCGACATTCTTGGTTCACAATATCCATACCCATAAGTTGAATCAAGTCATGCATTTCTACGATTCCATGCTCCATACTTATCAAGGACCTCTCAAGGAAAATTTCTAATCCAATAATTATCTCGAAATCGCAACTATCAATAACTTTCTTTATGTACTCACTATCCCGCCCCTTAAAGAAGCAAGCAATGTGGAGAAAAATCTCTTTCTCATTTTCCTCTAGTCCATCATAACTTATTTTGAGCACATTATTAATGGTTTTGTGAGGAATCTTAGAAAACTTCTTTAGTGTACTTTTCCATTCATGTTCTCTTCTACCACATAAGAAGGAACCTAGTACCTCAATTGCTAAAGGAAGGCCTCCGGCATAATTCAAAACACTATCCACTAGATTTGTCCTGATTTTTAGTTTTTGATGTGTCTGAAAAGCATGCTTACTAAGCAGCTCGCGAGCTTCACTGTCCTCCAATGCTTTAACTTCGTACACATGATATTGATCTATCCCATGACAAGTTAGCAAATGTTTATCCCTTGTAGTAATGATGATCCTACTTCCTTTACCAAACCACTTGCCTTCTCCTGCTAAAGCATTTAATTGACGCAAGTCATCCACATCATCAAGGATAAGGAGAACTTTTTTGCAACAAAGTCTATCCCGTACTAGATTAGTACCTGCATCGACATTGGACACTGCTAATCTTTGTTTCAATAATAATATCTCCGATAGTAATTTTTCTTGCAAAGCAACTAAATCCCTGCAACCTTTTGAAGTTTCTCTAACATTTGCCAAAAAAGCTGAACCTTCAAATTGTCTGAAAATATCATTATAAATGGCTTTAGCTAACCTTGTCTTTCCTATGCCTCCCTTTCCCCATAATCCCATCATAAAAACACCATCATCAGACTCAACATTTAACGTGGATAGCTTAACCACTCGAGAATTAATCCCAACCGGATGCTTAGCAACATGCAAAGGTGTTCGGTCTAGAAGAGTAGAGATCTCCTTCACAATTCTTTCTATAAGCTCTGACTCATCTCTGATAAAGACAGAAAAAAAAAAGTTGTAGGATCATTTTTAGCAATTTGAATAAGCAAATAACGAGCAATTACAAGCCAATAATGATAAAGTAGTGCATCACATTTTCTGATGATCACAACCAAAACCAACATGTATTCCCACCAAGTCGAATTAGAATCCAAGAACTCCACACCAATGGAAACAAGTTAAGGCTTCAAAATTTAGTCATCCAAAGAATTTATGTTCTTCTAATCTATACATGACAATGCACTTATTTTTCTTTTTGATGAATTTGTGATTTATATGTACACTTACTCAAAAAGAGCTATTTATAACTTTTAACGGTGGTTGAGATTTCGATTTAAAAACTCTTAAATTCCTTGAAGCAAGAAGTCATTGCCAACCATGGCCTGTTCACACTAAAAACCCTGCCTTAGGTGTTCCAAACTTTCTTATTCCTTGCAAAGAAATGGGATAACTGCATTAAAACTACTTAACATTTTGTCCATTGGTTGATCAAGTTCTAACATTTGATTTTATTCAAATGAGTCAGTGAATGTTTCAGCCGATGACGTCCTAGTATCAATTTCTGATAATTGGAAAAAACATATTGTCAATTTTATGGTTACTGTAGGCGTGTCAATGGTTTGGTTCAATTCCGTTCGGTAACCTAATCAAGAAAAATTGAACCGATTTAAACCGTTAGGATAAATGGCTGAACGAATCAAATGTGACCCAAACTGAATACGAACTGAACCAATACTCAAGTTTGGATCAACTCGGATTTTCGATTTTAGGTTTTTTTTTTTTTTTTTGCTTTGTGTTTTGTACTGGCATTCCCATGGTCCTAGAGAGAGAGAGAGAGACTCCATCACTTTACTTGTTCTCTCTCCTCCATGATCAATTACCCTTTGCTGCTCTCTCTCTCTCTCTCTCTCTCTCTCTCTCTCTCTCAAGCAACTTTTTTACACTCACAACAAACAATTAAAGATAGCCAAAATCATTGAATTCCAAATCCCACTCTCCCTTCTTTCTCTCTCTCTCGACCCAGTTCGCTCCCTCCTCACTTCCTTTCTTCGCTATATGAGCCATGGATCCTTGTGACGGATCCCATTGAACCTGCCACTGCGAAAGACGAGACAACTCCTCCACTCTCCACGTCAATTTTTTACTTGAATTGACCGATAAATTGAATTGGTATCAATGTGAAAATGATTATGACTATGATCCAATTAAAAGGGTTATAACTGAATTTATATAAATGCAATAGGTTTATGACTATTTTGGTACTTTTTCCAAAACTATTGTAAGAGTGGTAAATTTAAGCGGTCTGTAAAAAAAGACAAATAATTTTTGGTAAAAGACAAAAAAGGTGGTAATTTATGAACTATCAAAAAGCTAGTAATTTCACGAAACTGTTGTTAAATTATTAGTAGATTATTCAAATTTTATATGATCAGTCATTTTTTAACTATTAGATATTTGACGTATATCAACTCTATAAAAAATCTATCGATACAAAAGAGATATTCATTTTTTGGGAACGGAACTAGAATCATCCAAGCCAAAGAAATGAAATGATTCGATGCGACTGAGTCCATAGAAATGATATCACTTGGTAATTGAGCAAGAACTTGAGAATTTTTGGGAATCATAAAAGAAAGCATCTACCCGTGTACTAACAATCGTGTGTGTAGATTTTTTTTTTCTTTTTTAAACGGTCTTTATACTTACTCGTAAAGTTTAGCTTTTTGCACAAAAGATGGACTCTACTCTACTTACCCCTCATTAAAATGCCATCCGGATAAGCTACCAGCATCGAAAAGAGCTTTCTTCCATTGTTCCACTTTTTCCGAATCCTTCCCGAATTTGGACTCATGCTTAGCTAGAGCTTTCCCATAACTCTTGCTGCCCCGTATCACTTCTCTTGGGTCCACTTTATAAAACACTGGTAGAACGGTGAGGTCCTTTTGCTCCTTGCACTCCATAATCTTCATCAACTCTTCCAGGCACCATTGTGAGGAAGCATAGTCCTTAGAGAAAATAATGATTGCGATGAACGACTCTTCAATGGCCTTCAGGAGCGCTGGCAATGTTTGGTCTCCCTTCCTTAGTTCCTCGTTATCAATGAAAGTGTATATTCCATTATGATGTAAAGCTTTGTAGATATGACCAAGGAAGGTGTTGCGTAGGTCTGTGCCTCTGAAACTCAAGAAGACCTCATAATTACTTTTGGGTTTTGATGAAGAAGCCATTGGATGATTGAGAGGAACAATCGGAAATGGCTTTCATCTGTTTAGCCTTCACTTTTCTTTGTCTTATATGGAAAATGAAGCATAGGCGAAACATGACCATGAGGTTCCTTGATATGAGTGTTTGACGTTGACATTTTCTATGATGCATTGATTTATAAACAGTACATGGAATATTCATGTTATTTGATAATTTCCACTGGTATGATATTGCAAAATGCATATTTTCGATACATATTTATAAGACTGCATTATTCTTTACTTGATGTCATGAAAAAATAATGATGATTGTCACTTGCTGAGCCATGATATTTTTCTCTCATTATATTGCCATTCTATGTCACAAGAACAGAGAATAGCAATTGGGGGCACGTGGAGAGTACTTGTGAATGACATTTACCAAATGAACTTTAGTAAAGTGAGAGTACTTGTGAATTCCACTTTAAAAATGGTTGGACAAGATGTTTTAGGCGTGGCACCTAACAATCTCTGCTTGCGCATGCATTTCCCCACTGCAATAATTCTATCGCTTCATTATGGCTTAGGAATTTGGTTAATTTTATGCTCTCATTAAGAGTGCCAGTTCATTTACAATTTAGAAATATATGCCAGAACCAAAAGTTCAACATTGAGACAGTTATTTGGGTCTAATAGGTAAGAAATTAGTAAATGAACAATATATATATATATATTAAACTAAATCTGAATAGTAAAAGTTGAAGAGATTCATATGGAGTCTACTAATTTTAACGTTCAAATTCAATTTAGTTTATGCACTATGTTCACTTCATAATTTTTCTAGATTGATAATCGTATCACTACTTCCTAATGCCTAAGATAAATCATTTCAAGAATTCGACGGTAATAATAAAACTTTGTCTACTCTCAATATGCTAATGCATTGAGAGGATGGATCCGGCATGAGTCCCACCTTTTGTATTGTGCATGAGCCAATCATCCTTGGTAAACCAGATTCATTAACAATTTTTTTTTTTTTAAATTAGGGTGATGATCATAGTGGTGCAAGTAAATCGGATGTTTAGCCGTGCTCCTAATCCCTCGATCGTAATAGATGATCTTATGGGCTAAGAATCCATTGTGATTCCCATGATCTCATTTCATAGGTGGAAGAGGAATTTGTTCAGCTGGGTACCGCCAAAATTAAAGTTAATCCGTGGAAGATCATAAATTCTCATTAGAAATTCTCAATCTCGAGTTTCTTGTCAACAAATTCAAGTCATGGTCAAATGTTTTGAGTGTTTGTATTTTTCTTTCAAAGAGAGTGCGTCGGTGACAGAGAACACTAATGTTAGAAAAATGTAGGCTCGGTCGGTCCCGCTGACACTGAGCAATTCTTTTTCTTCACCATGAGACACGCATCTTCTTTTCTCTTTAGCACCGAAAGAACGGCAACGACTTTAAGGGGAGAAGTGCCAAAAAAGTCCTAAACCTTTTGCCTTTGTGCCAAATTAGTCCTAAACCTTTTTTTGGTGCCGATTCAGTCCTAAACCTTTTTATGTGGTGCCGATTCAGTTCTTTCCGGCCAATTTGGCTGGATTTTGCTGACTGGACGCCGGCCGGCTGACGTGGCCAGCCGGAAGAAAATTTTAATATTTTTTTAATATTTTTTTTTTTTATTTTTTAATAATTTTTTTATTTTTATTTTTTGGTCTTTTTCCTCCGGCCGGTCACCGAGGTCCGGCGACCGGCAAGAGCCGAAGGCCGGCGAGGGCGAGGCCGACCTCGCCGGCCACCTCGCGGGCAAGGGCCTCGCCAGATCCGGCCATGGGCGAGGCTTGCCCTCGCCGGATC